>CP139506.1:155733335-157036045 GCA_021014915.2 Artemisia tridentata subsp. tridentata
AACCACTTTGCCTCCAGAAAGACAAAAAGAGTTGGCTGCTACTTCTTTACATTATTCTGAAGCAGATTGGATGCATCTTTCTTCTCAAGTGGCTGCCAATCCTAACCTGGCCAAGGAAATTTTCGGCATTGATATCTCAGATGATGATTTTCCTGCCAAAATGGTTGCATTGACAAAGCAAAGGACAAGGGCTCTTGCAGAACTCAAAGCCAAGGATAAAAGGAATAAAGCTCTTACATATGCAGAAATGAGAAATGTTAAGAGACAAGTTGTCAAGAATCAGAGTATTCAATTTTGTTCTTCTGGGTGGACTATGGCTCAGGTGAGGAATATGTCAGATGAAGACCTAGACAGGTACTATGACAGGATCATGAAAGGTTTTCCAGCCAAGCCTTCATCTTCATTGGAAGAACCTTCTTCCAAGAGATTTAAAGTCACTGATTCTGCTGACCTTTCTGGTGATGTCTCTGTCCTTGATACTTCCTCACTCTCAAGAAAAAAGTTTTCTATTCCTGCTGATCACCAAGCTTCCGCTGCTCCTGAAACTGCTAAAACTGCTCAGTTTCAGTCATCCTCTTCTACTCCCAGCACCAGAAAAAAGAGTCATGCTAAGAAGCATTATGCTGAATCTATTGCAGAAATGGATGATGAGGAGTTTATTCAGTTGGCTTCAGAGAGTGAATCTGAAGATTATTCCTCTGTTTTGTGTGGTCATATTGCTCATTGGCAAGTTGTGACTATACCTGGAGGGGAAGTCAATATGTTGTTCACACTGGATGGCAAAACCAAACAGTTCATCTTTCTTCGGGAGATTCTGCATTTGGTGACCAAAAAAGATTTGATTAACTTGTATCGAATGGTGGAACAGTATTATGAATCTAATAAGCCTTCTGGGTTTGGTCTTCACCTTTGGGGTGATTTGAAAGTTTTAATGGATTCTCAAGTGGGAGGAGGTTCTTGTAATGTTTGGTCTGATCAACAGTCTTGGAGAGTTCATAGTTGGAGGTTGTATTCTCCTTCTAATGTTCATGTCCTTGAAACCATCTCTAATAAGGTGTTATTTATGTTTGCGGATGTTCAGTATCCTTTGTCTGTAGAGCTGATGGAAAGAATGCTTAAAAGTAAGTTGAAGGTCAGCAAAATGGCTGTTGGGAATGATATGACCACAGCTGAACAATTGGTTAGATTTATCAAAAATCAAATTGCCACTACCAAAGGTTGATCTGTTTGATTTTGGTATAAGCCTAAGGGGAGGCTTATTTTCTTGTTGTTGTTGTATAATTTTCTTTTCTTTCTTTCAGTACTCAAAAATAATTAAATAAATAAATAGAAAATTAAAAAAATTATAAAAATCTTCGTATTTAGTTTATTTTGCAAACTTGTTTGTTTTGAGGGCACCACTTGCAGGTACAGTGTTGGTTCTTGAACCACACAACAAATGGTATTCAACTTACCATGTCTAGCAGACAAGGAAAAGTTGGCTCACCATGAGGGTACGGCTCTGGTGTGATCCTCAAATCCGTTTATAGCTGTGATAGTTTGCTCAAAACTATTAGGGTACTTCAACTCACCCATGTTTAAGAACTGAGAGTTGAAATGGTGTTCAATTCACCATGGATTTTACCCTTTTGGGTTTCCTAAGAATTGGCTAGCCCACATGCATATGGCTTGTGGTAAAGGCAGTTTGAAAACCATATTTGGTACTCAATTCACCAAGGTTCTGCTGTAACCAAGAATTGGCTAGTCCTGAGCAAACGGCTACAGGTAAAGACAAGTCAAATCCGTTTATAGTTGATGATTTACTAAAAATCATATGGTTATCAATGTACCATGGTCTTACACACAAAAACATTGGCTACTCCAGTAGTGATGGCTATTGGTAAAGAGACATCAAATCCATTAATTTTCAATGATTCACCTCTCACAGGAGTTAACACACCTGGAAGTGATGAGAATAGTATGAAACTTAAGTGATTTGATGTACACATTGTCATAGTAGCAGTCAAGATCAAGAGAATTACATGGTAACCAGCTTAATTGCAGATGATTATATTATGTTGCTGCTTTTATATAGAGGTTGCTGCTGGAAATGTTTGCTTTAAAGATGTTGCTTCTGGTTACTTAATCTTGCTGCTGCGCAAGTGCAATCCTGCTGGTAGCTTTGGTGTGTTCCTGCTGGCAGTGTTTATTGCTGCTGGTCGTTGCTTATTTTTAGTATGTTAGTTACAGTTATTCTAGGAAGAGATTTGTGTTTATGTCTACACACGTTTCCGTAAAAGTCGTATTAGGGTTTCTTGCCTATAAAATAAACATACGGCTTAGAGTTTCATATATGTTTTGGTAATGGAATACAAAAGTTAATAAAAGATCCATACAGGATCATAGTTCATTAGTCATTGTCTTCTTCACAATCTTATATTTAGTTTCCGCATAAATATAAGTTTGTCATACACAGATTTTTATTGGCTCAAAGATCAATCAAGGCGTCGATCCTACAAGTTTGGTTCTGCAACTTAGAAAGAAGCATAAGGGATAGTACAAAAATAACAGGCTCCTACCTATGTGTGTTCATTGCTCTCCTTAAGATTATTCATTATATTCGGCGTAGTGATTAATTTTGTTTCAATTCAAGAAAAATAAAAAGATCATTGCTCAACAGGGATTCAACAATTTATTTTACGTAAATACAAATAGAAAAAAATAGAGACCTCTGAAAAAAGGTGGGAACAGTCACTTCTTTTGAATGGTGACTTCATAGACCATGCAATAGCTCTTGGAATCACATTAGGGTCTTTACTCCACCAACGTTCAGATCTTTCTAAAGACTCGAGTATCCAAATCTAAACATATTGTAAAACATAAACATATCAATCAGTCCATGAAAATGTTCGGCTGAAAAATATATTATTAATAAAAATAAATACAAACCTGGAAAGCAAATACAAATCCAGACAAAGTATAGGTCGGAACAGATTTTGGGTTTTTCTTCAATACTAAAAGGTGGTTATCCGTGTGCTTATCCATTACATTATGAAGTTGGCCATATAAATGGGTCCAAATATGTTCACCCCACGGAAATGCATTCCAAGCTTCTAGGTTTTCAACCAACCTCATCAATGTGTCATCAACTTGGGATGTCAATAAACGACCCATAAAGATCACCTCTAAGACTAACAAAAGAGATATCCGTATTGCGTCTTGATCACATAGCTTGCGAAACTGCTCTTCATCCTCGATGACACCAATAAGGTCTAAGTTGGTTACAATCAAACCTCGCTTGTCAGGAAACACCCTATCACGAAATTTGAGAGCACCAGAAGTGTATAACTCAAAGCTCACACTTCCAAACCGCAACCCCGTCATTAGACAAAACTCAGGACGACCAAAATGCAGAGTATGTCCATCTAGGTAATAGATAAAGGGCATATCATAATGAGACTCGTCCACTCTTCTTTGTTTCCGTACCATATAGTCAATGAGGTGTGTTTCATGTTCAAAGTATAACAAATCCAACCATTTTCCAAAGCATGTACTCCTAAACAAGTTCCGTCGTTTTGCGTCTAATTTCCGATTTATCAACCAAAAGTAGTTGAGTTTGCTACTAATGATTACTTTAGCTTCATAGTCCTAAAAGGAAAAAATATGTTAACTCAGAACATACAATTCATAACAAAATAAGTTTGAACACATGTATACAGCCAGCGTAAACACTATCATACACAGTTCAGATGACTACAACTTAACTAAAACCACTTAGTGTTGGACCATAAGAATAGGGTGTTTTGCTTATGACCTTATTTGAATCAGGCATGGCGTATCAGATACAACCCAAAATCGTGGCTTATCAAATACATCCCAAAACAAAAATCAAATCATAATCCACATAAATGCATAAACAAACAAACAACACTATATTATACCAGATAAACAAAAATCAATAACGATACAAAACAAATGTAATAAAGATTCGTAATACGCTGTACATACCATATTATACCACATTTTTTCGAATCAAACAAACAATCGACGGTGTTAAATGATTTTATTGGAACACTGTTCAATGAACAGTTACTCTGTTTTCAGATGACAATCAGGGAAAACAATGGTAGTAGATTGGAGATTGAAATAATAGTGTAACAAGATAAACAAGCGCGAACATAAACCCAGTTTATTTTTTTTGACCGTGACTGTGAAACGAGATGGAGGGAAGAAGTGTATAGAGGAGATGCTGTTTGTTTTTAAATTTTTATTTTCGAATACGGTATGAACAGTAATGAAAGCAGAATAGTGTAAAATTTTTGAAATGACCAAAAAACCATCTGTAAAGTATACGGTTGCCCAACAAATAAAAGTTGCCCAAAATACACTACCGTACAATACGTGATTATACGAGTTGCCCTGGGCTAAGGGGGGAATTTTTTGAGATCGGGATAGATACTCTTAGCACTTGGGCAATCGGGCTATTTTAGTAATTATCCCTATATATATATATATATATATATATATATATATATATATATATATATATATATATATATATATATATATGTTGGGTGAGTCGTTATTGATTTAATTTATAAACAGTTGAACAACCTCACCGACGACGCGGCTGCTAGGGACTTGATCGAGCTTTATAGGAGGAACCATATGAGAGGTAACGTCTTGGAGTCTCCATTGTCCAAGGCTAGATACGTAAGTATAATTTATTTCCAAAAACTTACCAACTTTAATGCAATATAATAAATCAAGACTTATATATTACTTTTCTTGTTTTTATTGTAACTAAAAAGAATGAGATGATATGGATGTGGACAGAGAGCACCTCCGCGGGGACGACTATGCCTGACCTCGATATAATGTGCCACTTTGATCGGTGGTAAGCTGCGCGGTCATATTCCTGGCGTAGGTCGAGTGTTGCCCGGTGGTGGTCACGAGCCCGCGAGCAAGCCTCCGCGTCCTCGCTGCAGGAAACTATGCATAAGCAGGCCGAGGGGCTCTCCTCCACGCAAAGGACACAACTTGATATGTTGATGGAGTGGGCAAGGACTCAGCCGAGTTTGGTCGATCGGCTAGCGAGTGGCATGACGGGGTCATCGGGATCACATGATGCTTCATAGGGTGAGTCTCGAGGTACTGGGGAGGGGAGTGGGGGTAGTGGGGAGTTGGATATGGGTTGTATGATTTATATGTGTTTTTGGGGTTATGGGTTGTTTTTGGATATTTAGATGGATTATTATGTGTTTTTGTGGACATGGTATGCGGATAGTTAGATTGTTAGGTGTTAGCGGGGTTGTTTGTTAATATGTTTATGGGTTATGTGGATAGTTTTATACCATTTGTGGACAGGTTATGTAGATCATGTGAAGGGATTACGGGTTTTGAACAGTTTTGGCGTATTTCTAAGTAGTAATATTATGTTTTTAGTGAATTTGAACTACTTATGGGGTTGTAGCTTAGTTTTGTTTGTGAAAAACAGGTTTTGGTTGTGAAAAACAGGTTGAAATATTGTAGATTTTTTTCCGAAAAATTCCGGAAAAAATGTGGAAATTACCCATTTTGCAGCATTATGCTGCAAAATGGGTCAGACACTTTTGGCAGGGACAAGTCCCTGCTAAAAGTTTAAAACTATAATTTAATGCTGATCTTTTGGCAGGGACATATCCCCGTCAAAAGTATTGATCTCAACAGTGGATACGACTTTTAGCGGGGACACGTCCCCGCCAAAAGGGGTGATCTCATCAGTGGATACAACTATTAGCGGGGACATGTCCCCGCCAAAAGTGATGATCTCAACAGTGGATAATCCTTTTAGTGGTGATACGTCCCCGCCAAAAGTGGTGATTAATTAACTTAATCACTGTTTTACTGTTTTTTTTTATTTAATTTAATACCCTTTTGGCAGGGACATCCCATGCTGGACAATCTTTGACCATACCAAATGCTGCGGGTCCTACAAGTCCCCGCCAAAAGTATCAGCGATGAGGTGTTAGCGGGGACGTTTCGGCGAGGACATGTCCCCGCTGAAAGTTATTAGCGGGGACATGTCCCCGCCGAAAGCGTCAAAATGTCCTCTCGAAAAGCAGTCAATGTTGTAGTGAACCTAGTTAAGACAAAATTCTTGAATTCCAGCAGCCTTTATATGTATAGGAGAGAGGCCAAAATCATCAGCATCACCATTGTTTCCGTCACCCGTATCCGCTTTCCATTACTTCTAAATACTCTGCTCCTTACCTCCACTTCCAAAATACAACGTTCCAATTTGATCATCAAAAACTTCATCATCATCGCCGCCAGAAACTACCACATTGCCCACCATAGAGAATGGGTTACCCACCATTGTTGAAGAATCAACCTTTTTAAGAGGTTTACCATCATCATCCACAAGAGTAACTTTTCCTTCAATAATAAGCTTTTCAATCTTCCCAATTTTCTCAACAATAGGAGTAGTACTTCCATTTCCACCCTTAGAAACCTCCTGTAACACCCCAACCCGACAAGGGTCAAAATGCCACATTATGGTGTCAATCAGAACATACAAACGCAAGTGGAAGACTTATAAACATAATAATTACAAAGGTATTCTAAGATGATAATAAATACTAGCTCTAAACATGATGAGTTCCAATACTAAAGTACAAAACCAAACTAAATTTAATTGAAGCTAGATCCATGTCTATTCCAAAAGCAAATGGGTATCTATCGTCAGGGTGGTCCACTAAGAGCTCCTATGCACTCTTCACTCAAACCTAGCTTCCAACCTAAAACCTGCCGCAGGAAAAGAAATGCGGCTAAGCTTAAAAAGCCCAGTGAACATATATAAACAAAATGAATAATCGAACATATATAAGTATAGGGAAAAGGAACATAAGCTCCTGCTGAACGAATATCATCTGTCAAACGAATAAGAGATCAAGGATCAACTGAACAAAATGCCATATATCATAAGAAACAAATCATAGCGAACATAAGGAGATCATAATGAAGTCAAAGGAATCAAACAGAGGATAATAATCATATAACAGAACAGAAATGCCCATCGAGCTCAGAAAGCATGCCACATGCTTAGTCACATAATCACATCATATCATATCCATATATCCGTCAAATCATAAGTTGTACAAGTAGGGGAGACCTCTCAAGTACCAAATGGAGTAGCTAGCTCCCAGAAGTGAGGGGATGCATTGCACGCACCAACCAATCACTAATCATATCCAGAACAGAACATAACAGAATCTATGATGCATCCATACGCTCCCTACAAAACAAATCATATATATACAACTGCTCCTGACAGGTATATACACATATCATAATGGCCAATGTGCACAATTATCATAACAGGACAAACGGGGACGTTGTGGATCAATCACACCTCCACATAAAGTGTCATGCCATTGGTGCCTCAATAACATGGCCAAGGTACCACCATGGCAAGGAATACAGATAGCTCGGGCAACAGAACATAACAGAACATATCATATCAAGTCATCATATCATATCTAATCAGAGCATATCAAAAGTTAACGGAATCATATTATAGCAAATGGATAGGAACCGAATATCATATCAATGAATAATAAAACGAATATCAAGCCAAAGATCATATCAAGGGAATCATAGCAAAGGCTCACATCAATAGAATCATAACAAATTAAACGAATCAAAGTGAAGGATCGAGAAGTCATGAGAAACCTTTACTGAGAAAAGGTAGAATATTTGTACCTCAAACCGTGAATGAAACAACATCAGAAAACACAAATATCAGGAGTTACTCCTTCTTCATCAAATCTACACGAATTAATGATCATCTTAATAATTAAGAACCATTTCATAAGTTATTACTGATTCCATACTTATTGTTGTTCAAATTGTCATATTAGGTTTTCCTGCTATTTATAGCAACTTCCCAAATTTAGTAACTTTCCATATTTAGTAACTTTCCAGATTGAGCAACTTTTCATATTGAGTAACTTTCCAGATTTATCAAGTTTCCATAAATAGTAAGTTTCCATAATTAGTAAGTTTTTGTATTTAGTAACTTAGGGTAAGACTCACAATTAGTCAAATTAGGTTTTCGTTATCAAAATTAGGTTAGCATATAACCAATTATATCATAATTATCACTTAAATACCTTTTAGGGCTCAAGCACATCAAATGGTA
This sequence comes from Artemisia tridentata subsp. tridentata, assembly GCA_021014915.2. NCBI lineage: Eukaryota > Viridiplantae > Streptophyta > Magnoliopsida > Asterales > Asteraceae > Artemisia > Artemisia tridentata. Next base: position 155,741,497 of record CP139506.1, read on the forward strand.
TGAATATCACCAAAACTTAGCTTCTTAACAAATTTCTTATTTTAGTATGTTTTAGCCTTCACTTTACGAATTTTCAACCATATCTATACTCCAATCCAGAAGCTACAATAATTTACACAAGTAACTATATGTCTTATGAGTTCACATGAATTTTCTTAGAATTTATTACCAAGTGCAAACACCATTCCAAAAATTATCTATCCAAACATGTCCAAAAAGTGAACTGCAGAAACACCCCAAAAGTTTACATTTAATTTACCCATTTTGATACTTCAGAAAAACCCACAAAAATTAGAAGAAGTTAAAAATTACTTAAATATCATCCTTCTAAAAGGAGAGCTCTTAACTCCTTGTGGTTTGAAAATGAAAAATCAAAAACCTCGACTGATTTCCAGACTCACATTCACAGTTTTGAAAACTTATTGTTGTTCTCGTTACACAAGTAGAAGTAACTAAAAAGTTAATCTAATTGAGTTTTATGCTGAATTAATGTAATGATTAATTTAAACAAATAAGTAAAACGTAAAAATAAAAACACAAATTTTTCAACGTTTAAATTCTTATTAGAAATCAATCAAAAGAATTTATTACCCAAGTGTTTGCGGAATAAACACTTGGGATTGAATAGACAAGGTATGGTATGTTCTCCTCTCTAAACTCAAGTTATTCTTGAGTGACAACAATAAAGACCCACTAAGCTATCTCAGGGATGTGGTTGCTCTTTGGAGGAGAAAAGTGGTTTTGTGAAACTCTAAGCTTTTAATGCACAAAACTCATTCCACTTTTCTCCATTTGTTCCTATTTATACACAAGTATAAAAGAGCACCTTCTAGAAGTACAAAAGGAATAACCTAGCTAGTTTGACAAAGTACAACAGTATTTGTCATTTCCAAGAATCTGCATTGGGAATAAGCTAAAAGTGCTTTCCGAGTGTCAGCTATGACACATCTTGACTTTAGCCATTTTAGGGAAAGTTTGCTTTCGGCCCGATAAGACTTCTCATCTTTTCAAACTCTTCCCGCCTAATCCCACCTTTCTTTCAGACTTTAGATTCTTTAGTTTAGGTCTTCAGTCTTCAGTCTTCAATCATCAAAGTTGTTGAGGACACTGGGGTTCAGTGAGTTCTTGTCAAATACTCACTGAACCCATTACCTTCTTCTTTAGCTTAAGTGACACTCAGGGAGTTCCGCCTCACTGAATGGTGAATCTTTCTTCTTAGACACGTCCTAAGCATCTTGAAGGTAACTCACTGAGTAACTGTTCACTCAGTTACTTGAGAATGTTTAAGGTTGATTAACACTTGGCTAATTTGTGTCTAAATCCTGTTTTCAGGATGTTTGGGTACTGACGGACCCAACAATCTCCCCCTATTTGGATATAAATTATGGCTAAGTGTTTGATCAGTTGTGAGTGAGCAAATGGGCTTCTTCTCACACTGAATATACTAGAAAGCTTTAAGGACACTGATATTACAAAACATGGGCCATCATTTTATTAATATCATTACAAAGTCCTAAGTTCTAAACATAATACTCAGGGTTCTTGCACTCAGCCTTCTAAGATACCCGTGAGCTCCAATTTCGCTTTCTTTGACACCAACACTTCTTTGTCGGGTCTCTCATTCATCATCTTATCCATCAGCTTTATGAACTCTTCGTTTTCAGGGCTCTTCACGTGAATCGCCATTAGCTTGTACGCAAGAAGAGTTGTTGTTTCCACCATGTTGATGTCACTGACTCATGGGACATGATAACTTTGTTGGGAATAAATTTCACTCCTTGAGGAGGAATCCTGTTGCAATGAAGGGCGGCTATGAACTGTTCAGGTTCCTGTTCCACAGCTTTCCTGTAATACCTGAAATTCTATAACATGTAAAATGACCAAATTGCCCCTGGGAATTTAAAACCTAAATAAAACATATGTAAAGCACAAAATAAATTCCAAACTTCTAGCAATGAACAAGTTATGATCCCAAATAATTTTAACAACTTCATTTAACTTTTATGCAAGCCATGGAAATTACCAAAGTACCCTTGGGCGCCTAATATCATTTAAATTCAAAAGTTATGTATTTATATTAGGAAATTAAAGGAAATTAAGGACATTAAAAATTTTATTGAATGCTAATAATCACCATTGACTAATTTCCGAAATTAAGGTCCTCTATTCCCCCCTAAGAATCGGCTACAACCATAAATTTTATCACACACATATTTTCTCCAAAATTTCTCCAAACCGATTAAACCCTAATTCACTAAATAATTCTCTAATCATCCATCCGAATTTCTGGAAGTGAGGCACCATTTTTCGTGTGTTCTTAAGGTTCTCAAGAAGCCTAGAAAAATAGCTTCACGAATTTTAGAGTTCGGGATTGCAAGATATCGAAATTTCTTCTTCCTTTCCATTCGATAGGTAATAATTCCATTTTTATTGATTCGATCAATGTGAAATTCATTCTCTATTTTTCTCACGTCCCTCACATCATGTATGGTCTGTGAAAAATGATTACAAGGTCATGGAGTGGCTGTGGTGATCGTGGTGAATTCTTTGGTGTCGAGTTTTAGATCCGATAGGTCCAAATTCAAAGCGCCCTATCCACTCGTTTTATAAATTATCTGGTATTTTTCTGAGCTTATACTAATCCTATATAACATGAGAAAAATGCTAAAACACATCCATGCATTGTATATTGATCGTGTGCTAAATAATGAATCCAAAACCCTAAAATCGTTTTAATTCTCTAAATCGTTCATGCGAATTTTATGGGCAGGTTTTATAATTTTTGTGGCTTCCTTAGTCATCATATATCATCACAAAAATGGCCATTCGAATTTTAGAAGCCTAAAAATATTATTGGTAAATTTATGCATAATCGGCTTAATTGAAATAAAAGGGAAAATTATGAACAAAACCCTAAACCTATTGAATTAATGTTTAGATAATTGAATCTGGATGTTTATGGTATTAAAATTATATGGTAATGATTACATGATGATTTAAAGTAATTAGGGCTTGATTTAGTAGTATAAATGTTTTACCGATTTGAAATATAAAAGTCAAGGGGGTGTTTTGTAACTTTTGAAACTCGTGGACTATTTTTAAAATGTTATTTAGGACTGTTACAATGTGGGAAAAATATAACTTGAGGGTCCTAAGTGTAAATATTTCAAGATAAGGAATTAATGGTAATTAAAGGGTATGATTTGTAATTAATTAAACTAGAGGGACTAAAAAGGTAAATTCTGGAAAGTTGAGGTTGTGCTGAGTAAATAATGATATTAAAAGTGTTTTGTGTAAGTTTGGATAATTATGGGGGCTAATATGTAATTATTTGGAATTTACAAATTAAAATATATGTTTTATAATTATAGGGACTAAATGTGAAATTATGGGAAACTAAAGGGTTGAATCGTACCATGCATGAAATTAGAAGGTAGATTCTGTATATAATTAAATCTAAGGGTTAATGGTGTAATTAAAGATATTATATGGATTAAATTGTGAATTATGTAACTTTAGGGTTTATTTTGTAACTTTTATAAATAAAGGGTTTAAAGTGTAAAATATGGAACTTAAGGGGCTAAGGATGTAATTCTGAATAAATGGAGTATTTAAATAAGTAAATCATGATATTTTCATTCTAGACCTTTAATTTGATATATTTACAATTAAAACCCTAAACTATGTAAACTTGTCATATTTAACCCTAAACTTTTATAACTTGCTAAAACCAACCCTAATCCCATAATGAGACTAAATTAATGACTTAACTAAATCATAATACTTAAACCTTACTCATTATAGAAATCTGCTAATTTTGGAAACTTGCTAAATAAGGAAACTTTCTAAAAATGGAAACCTGCTAAAAATAGAAAGTTACTTAATATGGAAATGGGATCTTTAGTAATCATGTCTTTACTCCTCTAGGTGTGAAGAGGGAGTAGTCCTGTGATCTTGATCATCTTATTTCAGTGTGTTTCCTTTGTCAGCAATAAGGTACAGATATTCTGCCCTTCTTTAGTAAGGTGCCTTCGTCTCATGTTGATTTCTGATTCACTGCCATGTTCCTTGTTTCTATGAACCTTTGATATTGAACCTACTGATATTGAACCTCTGTTACTGAACCACCTGATATGAACTGTCTGCTATACTGAACTGGATATTGACCTATGAAACTAAACTGAATACTGAATACTGATACTTGACCACTGACCCACAGTTTGATACTACGAGCCATAACTAGTCATGAGGGTTTCATGACCATGTCATTGATGCACCGATGGCATGACTCTAGGGCAGGAGAGTGATGACCTGTTCCGTCCCTTTTATGTATTTATTTGGTGTGTTGGGAGGTTTATGGCCACCAGGGGCGTATGGATGCATCCTAGAACTGTTACTGTTACTGTTACTGTTACTGTTACTGTTACTGATTACTGTATTACTGGTGACTGATGGTGTGTGCGATACACGTCTTTCACATACTGGGAGCTGATCACTCCACTTACTGTTTGAGGACTCCCCTCATAATTACTAGTTTACTGAGAGGTCTCCCCTCGATATGATTATATGGTTACATGATTACACTGATTACTGTTACTGATTACTGATACTGGGCTCGTAGAGGATTACTGTTTTCCTACACCTTTACTCTTTATCTTTCGTTCCTGCTACTTCATATTGATGCTTAACTCTGATCATTCATACTGTTATTCCTTATTTCTACTGCTTGTTATCGTTATATCTGTTCACTGAGCTCGTGTAGCTCAGCCGTGTTTCTTTTCACACGGCAGGTAATTAAGCTAGGAGCTGGGCATGGCTTTGGGGTTGAGTGCACTTGAGTGGAGCTTATTCTTGATAGCTTATCTACCATTTGATTTCATTAGACATTATGTTGCCATTGTTTGGGCATTGAACTTATGTACTTCTTTTATTTCCTTTCATTTTGGATATAAGTCATGTTGGCTTATTGCGGGATTATGTATTTGACTTCCGCTATTTTATGCATGGATACTATGTTTATCTGATATGAAACCATATATTTGTAATATCTTTACCCTTGTCGGGTCGGGGTGTTACAATTTATGGTATCAGAGCGACAGGTTTCCGAAACCCGTTGGCTTAGGCCTTTGACCTGTGAGGATTGGGTAGACATTAGGTTTTCCTTTCGCGTACTCTTTTCCTTATTCTGCTCTGTCATATTTTGCTTCACCTTACTAATCGTCTTCGTAATCCTATAGATGGTTAACACTCGTCATCAGGAGTATAACAGTGGAGGAGATGCTGAAATCCCCAATCTGGAGGAAATGGTGGCTAATGCTGTAGCCCGTCTGCTGCCGGGCCTTAACACTGAGGCGGTGGTCAACCGGCTTATCAGTGGTGGAGCTGGTCCATCTGGGGGTGCTGGCAGTTCTTCTGGTGGTGGGGGCCGACCCACTACCATTAATGGGTGGCTGGAAAGTTTTAATAAGCTCAAGCCGTTGTCCTTCTCTTCTGCTGCTACTCCTCATGCAGCAGAAGACTGGATCACCCACATGGAGAAACTGTTCGAGGTGTTAGGTTGTGAGGACGGGTTCAAGACTCGTCTGGCTGTGTTCAAGTTAGAGGGTGACGCGCTCAATTGGTGGAAAGCGCACAAAGAAGCAAAGGGTGGTGATGCATATGTTCTTAGTTGTTCATGGGCTGATTTTCGTACCACATTCTATAATCGGTACTTCCCGGTTTCCGAGCAGCAGAGGTTCATTAGGGAGTACAACACCATCTCTCAGCTTGATTCCGAGAATGCTGGGCAGTATCTGGAGCGGTTTCAGAGATTAGTGAGTTTTGTGGGTCCGCTTGCTGGAGATTCTAAGCAGCAAGCTAGACAATTCAAATGGGGACTCAAGAGGTTAGTAACCTATTTAAGTTGATGGTTGGTACCAATAGACGTTAATACATTTTCCTTTTGCTGTTGTATTAGGTGGGTACTAGACCGCATACTTAATGATGAGTTTCGAGACCCGGCAGAATGTTGCGACGCAGCTCGCAATATTGAGATATTTCATCAGGGATCTGGGTATAAGAGGAACAGAGATGGGGATAGGATTCAGACTCAGGGTCAGAGCAGGGATTTTAAGGGTCGGAATGACAGGAGTTATGATTCTCGTGGACAGGGGGATCGACGATACGACCATCAGGGTCAGGCTGGCAGGAATCATGATCAGAGGAGGTCGGATACTAGAGGGCAGGATTCCAGGTCCACTACTAGGCAGGGAGATGATCGCTCAGGATGCAACAACGGTCAGAAACAGTGGAGAGACCAGACTGGTAGGGGTAATCAGCAGGGCAGGGCTTCAGGTTCTAGTTCTCAAGGAGGTGCGGCTGGGGGTTCTTATTCTTTTCCTATTTGCATTACTTGTGGGAAACGTCATGCTGGGGCTTGTCGTGTGGCTACTGGGGCATGTTTTAGATGCGGGTCTACGGAGCATAGAGTGAAAGATTGCCCTAAACACCCGAAGGAAGCCGGGAACTATTTGAAACCACCCCCTCCACCACCTAACACTAGCCGTGTATATTCTATGACGCGTGATCAGGCGGCACAGTCTTCAGGTACGATTACGGGCGTTTTATATATTGGTGATCATGCTATTTTCACACTTTTTGATACTGGAGCTACACACTCTATCATATCTATGAAATTGGTTAAGAAACTTAATATAACCCCAACACCACTAAATAATCAAGTATCCCTCTCCACTCCCATGAAACTCAGTACTCTTATTGATCATGAATATGTAAACTGTCCTATACGATTCGATGACCGAATCCGTTCGGCAAACTTACTTCCTCTGGACATGACTGATTTTGACGTTATCCTGGGCATGGATTGGTTATCTTTTCATAGAGCCACCATTGACTGTCATGCTTGCAAAGTAATCTTTGGTGATCTAACTCAGCCTGAATTTGTCTTTCATGAAACACGCTCTTTGAAATCTGTGAAAATTATCTCTGCTATGAAAGCAAGGACCCTAATATCTCATGGTTGCCAAGGTTATTTGGCCTCTGTTAAGGATTCATCTGTCGAGGGTCCTGATATTAATACTGTTCATGTTGTTCGGGAATTTTCTGATGTTTTCCCTAAAAAACTTCCTGGTCTTGCTCCGGCCAGAGAGGTTGAATTTGCTATCGATCTGATTCCCGGCGCTGAGCCTATCTCTAAGGCTCCGTACCGGATGGCACCAGTGGAACTTAAAGAGTTAAAGGAGCAGCTTGAAGAGTTATTGGACTGTGGATTTATTCGCCCGAGTGCGTCACCATGGGGTGCTCCTGTACTTTTTGTAAAGAAGAAAGATGGGTCTATGCGGTTGTGTATTGATTACCGGGAGCTAAACCGTATCACTATTCGAAACCGTTATCCGCTACCTCGCATCGATGACTTGTTCGATCAGTTGCAGGGAGCTAAAGTATTCTCCAAAATTGACTTGCGATCTGGTTATCACCAGTTGCGGGTTAAAGAGCAGGACATCTCTAAGACTGCTTTCCGTACCCGGTGTGGACATTATGAGTTCTTGGTTATGCCTTTTGGGTTAACAAATGCTCCTGCAGTATTTATGGACTTAATGAACCGGGTCTTCCATGAATTTCTTGATAAATTCGTCATCGTTTTCATTGATGATATTCTGGTATACTCTAAGTCGGCGGAAGAGCACGAGCAGCATTTGCGTACTGTTTTGGGTATTCTGAGGCAGCAGAAATTATACGCTAAATTTTCCAAGTGTGAATTCTGGTTGGACCGAGTTGCTTTCCTTGGTCACATCGTGTCTGCAGATGGGATTACCATGGATCCAGCTAAGGTCGAGGCTATCACAAAATGGCCAAGACCTACCACAGTAACCGAAGTCAGGAGTTTTCTGGGTTTAGCTGGCTACTATCGACGTTTTGTCGAGGGGTTTTCGAAGTTGGCTTTACCGTTGACTCAGTTGATGAGAAAGGGTGAAAAGTTTGTGTGGACGGATGAGCGTGAGCAGAGCTTTGAGGAGTTGAAACGACGACTAGTTTCTGCACCTATTTTGACCTTACCGTCGGGTTCGGGAGGATTTTAGATTTATAGTGACGCTTCCAAGAAGGGTTTAGGTTGTGTTCTCATGCAAAACGGGAAAGTAATTGCCTATGCTTCAAGGCAGTTAAAACCCTATGAGGAAAATTATCCGACCCATGATCTGGAGTTGGCAGCTGTGGTATTTGCGTTGAAAATATGGAGACATTACTTATACGGTGAATCATGTGATATCTTCACGGATCATAAAAGTCTCAAATACATATTTACTCAGAAGGAGCTCAACATGAGGCAGAGGAGATGGTTGGAGCTTCTGAAAGATTATGACACAAATATCCAGTATCATCCCGGCAAAGCGAATGTTGTTGCCGATGCACTCAGCAGGAAATCGGGTATGATTGCTAGTATGAATATCGAGCCTCGTATTCTTCAAGATTTAGAGCGGTTAGAGATTGAGCTATGTGAAAAAGGCGTTAGTGGTTTTTGGGCAAGTCTGAAGGTGGAATCAAACTTGATGCTGCGGATTAAGGAAGCTCAGAAGGACGATGGTGAACTCTGGGCTATTGTGCAGAATGTCGAGGAAGGTAAGCAGTCTGAGTTTCGGGTTGATGATAGTGGTGTAGTATGGTATGGAGATCGATTATGTGTTCCTGATGATTCTGATCTACGTGAGGCCTTGTTGACTGAGGCTCATAGTTCTCCTTTTTCTATCCATCCTGGTTCTACCAAGATGTATCGGGATCTGAAGCAACACTTCTGGTGGAACGGCATGAAGCAGGATGTGGCATCGTTTGTAGCTAGATGTATGACCTGTCAGCAGGTCAAGATTGAACACCAGAGAGCTAGTGGGTTATTGCAGCCTTTGGAGATTCCAGTTTGGAAGTGGGATGAAATATCCATGGACTTTGTTTGTGGTTTACCGTTGACTCGTAGGAAACATGACGCGATTTGGGTGGTCGTTGATCGGCTAACTAAATCCGCTCATTTCTTACCCATCCGTATGAGCTACAGTGTTAGTAAGTTGTCAGAAATTTTCACGCAGGAGATTGTTAGATTGCATGGCACTCCTTCTTCTATTGTTTCTGATCGTGATCCTCGTTTTACTTCGCGCTTCTGGAAAGGATTACATAAAGTTTGGGGTGTTCGTCTTAAGTTCAGTACCGCTTTTCATCCCCAAACTGATGGTCAGTCGGAGAGGACCATCCAGACATTAGAGGATATGTTACGGGCGTGTGCGTTGGAATGGACGGGTAGTTGGGACGATTACCTGTGTTTGGTAGAGTTCGCTTATAATAACAGTTGGCACGCGAGCATCGATATGGCACCTTTTGAGATGTTATATGGTCGAAAGTGCAGAGCACCGGTATGTTGGGATGAAGTAGGGGAACGTCTTCTGGAAGGACCTGAGATGATTGAGGTCACAAATGAAAAGGTTGCTACGGCTAAAGAAAAATTGAAAGAGGCACGGGCGCGTCAAAAGAGTTATGCGGATAAGCATCGTCGGGATCTAGAGTTTAATGTCGGCGACCGGGTATTTCTTAAAGTATCTCCGTTCCGAGGTGTCAAACGTTTTGGTATTAAGGGCAAGCTCAGCCCTCGGTTTATTGGACCTTTTGAAATTCTGGAGCGTATCGGAGAAGTATCGTATCGTCTAGCCTTACCACCTCAGTTGGCTCATGTTCATAATGTATTTCATGTATCTCTTTTGAGGGGATACAACTATCACCCTCTGCATGTGGCTTCTTATCCGTTTGATCAAATCCGTCCCGATATGACCTTATCTGAAGAACCGGAGGCGGTTCTAGAGCGTCAGGAACGCGTTATGAGAAATAAAGTCATTCCTTTTGTAAAGATTCTTTGGCGGAATCACCCAGCGCGCGAGGCAACCTGGGAGACCGAAGAGTCAATACGATCGAGTTATCCTCATTTCATGTTTTGATCTGGTATGTTCAGTTTCGTTTCTGTTATGTTTCCTTTCTCATGTCCTTGCAAATTTCGAGGACGAAATTTTTCTGTTAGTGGGGAAGAAGTTGTAATACCTGAAATTCTATAACATGTAAAATGACCAAATTGCCCCTGGGAATTTAAAACCTAAATAAAACATATGTAAAGCACAAAATAAATTCCAAACTTCTAGCAATGAACAAGTTATGATCCCAAATAATTTTAACAACTTCATTTAACTTTTATGCAAGCCATGGAAATTACCAAAGTACCCTTGGGCGCCTAATATCATTTAAATTCAAAAGTTATGTATTTATATTAGGAAATTAAAGGAAATTAAGGACATTAAAAATTTTATTGAATGCTAATAATCACCATTGACTAATTTCCGAAATTAAGGTCCTCTATTCCCCCCTAAGAATCGGCTACAACCATAAATTTTATCACACACATATTTTCTCCAAAATTTCTCCAAACCAATTAAACCCTAATTCACTAAATAATTCTCTAATCATCCATCCGAATTTCTGGAAGTGAGGCACCATTTTTCGTGTGTTTCTTAAGGTTCTCAAGAATCCTAGAAAAATAGCTTCACGAATTTTAGAGGTCGGGATTGCAAGATATCGAAATTTCTTCTTCCTTTCCATTCGATAGGTAATAATTCCATTTTTATTGATTCGATCAATGTGAAATTCATTCTCTATTTTTCTCACGTCCCTCACATCATGTATGGTCTGTGAAAAATGATTACAAGGTCGTGGAGTGGCTGTGGTGATCGTGGTGAATTCTTTGGTGTCGAGTTTTAGATCCGATAGGTCCAAATTCAAAGCGCCCTATCCACTCGTTCTATAAATTATCTGGTATTTTTTTGAGCTTATACTAATCCTATATAACATGAGAAAAATGCTAAAACACATCCATGCATTGTATATTGATCGTGTGCTAAATAATGAATCCAAAACCCTAAAATCGTTTTAATTCTCTAAATCGTTCATGCGAATTTTCTGGGCAGGTTTTATAATTTTTGTGGCTTCCTTAGTCATCATATATCATCACAAAAATGGCCATTCGAATTTTAGAAGCCTAAAAATATTATTGGTGAATTTATGCATAATCGGCTTAATTGAAATAAAAGGGAAAATTATGAACAAAACCCTAAACCTATTGAATTAATGTTTAGATAATTGAATCTGGATTTTTATGGTATTAAAATGATATGGTAATGATTACATGATGATTTAAAGTAATTAGGGCTTGATTTAGTAGTATAAATGTTTTACCGATTTGAAATATAAAAGTCAAGGGGGTGTTTTGTAACTTTTGAAACTCGTGGACTATTTTTAAAATGTTATTTAGGACTGTTACAATGTGGGAAAAATATAACTTGAGGGTCCTAAGTGTAAATATTTCAAGATAAGGAATTAATGGTAATTAAAGGGTATGATTTGTAATTAATTAAACTAGAGGGACTAAAAAGGTAAATTCTGGAAAGTTGAGGTTGTGCTGAGTAAATAATGATATTAAAAGTGTTTTGTGTAAGTTTGGATAATTATGGGGGCTAATATGTAATTATTTGGAATTTACAAATTAAAATATATGTTTTATAATTATAGGGACTAAATGTGTAATTATGGGAAACTAAAGGGTTGAATCGTACCATGCATGAAATTAGAAGGTAGATTCTGTATATAATTAAATCTAAGGGTTAATGGTGTAATTAAAGATATTATATGGATTAAATTGTGAATTATGTAACTTTAGGGTTTATTTTGTAACTTTTATAAATAAAGGGTTTAAAGTGTAAAATATGGAACTTAAGGGGCTAAGGATGTAATTCTGAATAAATGGAGTATTTAAATAAGTAAATCATGATATTTTCATTCTAGACCTTTAATTTGATATATTTACAATTAAAACCCTAAACTATGTAAACTTGTCATATTTAACCCTAAACTTTTATAACTTGCTAAAACCAACCCTAATCCCATAATGAGACTAAATTAATGACTTAACTAAATCATAATACTTAAACCTTACTCATTATAGAAATCTGCTAATTTTGGAAACTTGCTAAATAAGGAAACTTTCTAAAAATGGAAACCTGCTAAAAATAGAAAGTTACTTAATATGGAAATGGGATCTTTAGTAATCATGTCTTTACTCCTCTAGGTGTGAAGAGGGAGTAGTCCTGTGATCTTGATCATCTTATTTCAGTGTGTTTCCTTTGTCAGCAATAAGGTACAGATATTCTGCCCTTCTTTAGTAAGGTGCCTTCGTCTCATGTTGATTTCTGATTCACTGCCATGTTCCTTGTTTCTATGAACCTTTGATATTGAACCTACTGATATTGAACCTCTGTTACTGAACCATCTGATATGAACTGTCTGATATACTGAACTGGATATTGACCTATGAAACTAAACTGAATACTGAATACTGATACTTGACCACTGACCCACAGTTTGATACTACGAGCCATAACTAGTCATGAGGGTTTCATGACCATGTCATTGATGCACCGATGGCATGACTCTAGGGCAGGAGAGTGATGACCTGTTCCGTCCCTTTTATGTATTTATTTGGTGTATTGGGAGGTTTATGGCCACCAGGGGCGTATGGATGCATCCTAGAACTGTTACTGTTACTGTTACTGTTACTGTTACTGATTACTGTATTACTGGTGACTGATGGTGTGTGCGATACACGTCTTTCACATACTGGGAGCTGATCACTCCACTTACTGTTTGAGGACTCCCCTCATAATTACTAGTTTACTGAGAGGTCTCCCCTCGATATGATTATATGGTTACATGATTACACTGATTACTGTTACTGATTACTGATACTGGGCTCGTAGAGGATTACTGTTTTCCTACACCTTTACTCTTTATCTTTCATTCCTGCTACTTCATATTGATGCTTAACTCTGATCATTCATACTGTTATTCCTTATTTCTACTGCTTGTTATCGTTATATCTGTTCACTGAGCTCGTGTAGCTCAGCCGTGTTTCTTTTCACACGGCAGGTAATTAAGCTAGGAGCTGGGCATGGCTTTGGGGTTGAGTGCACTTGAGTGGAGCTTATTCTTGATAGCTTATCTACCATTTGATTTCATTAGACATTATGTTGCCATTGTTTGGGCATTGAACTTATGTACTTCTTTTATTTCCTTTCATTTTGGATATAAGTCATGTTGGCTTATTGTGGGATTATGTATTTGACTTCCGCTATTTTATGCATGGATACTATGTTTATCTGATATGAAACCATATATTTGTAATATCTTTACCCTTGTCGGGTCGGGGTGTTACAGTTCAGGTTCCTGTTCCACAGCTTTCCTTTTCTTCCTAATCTTCTGAGTAGGTTCAGGGATTGATAGTCCCTAAGAAGCAAGTGCCTTCTCATGATCTATTCCCAAACTTTTAGCTACCTTTTCCAGTTCCTCGTATTTGGAGTTCAGTATAGCTAGAAGGCTAGGAACAATCTTACCTTGCTTCTTCCTCAGGATGGGCTTCATCATGTCCCATTCCCTTGGCCCATAGTCTAAGAACTTGAAGGGTTTGTTTACCTCAGACTTTCTTGCTCCCCTGTGAACCATTATGCTTATGGGCTTGGTCATGTCTGTTATGGTGCCTTCCCCTTTGGTCTTCGTCATGTGCCACATATACCTCTCGTAGGTTTTCTTCCTCTTTTCATCTTTAAGCCTAACTAGCTGATTGTGTTCCCTGATGCGTCGGCCTGAAGCTTGAGGAATTCTTCCCCCTTGATGACCTGATCAATTTCCTTTATTACCTCATTGGCAACTTCAACAATTACGGGTCTGTTGAGTTGCTCAGCCTTTTTCTCAGCCTTTCTTTTGTCTTGTTCATCCAGGACTTCGGCCACTTCCTGCGGAGTTCCAAAGAATTTTCTCCTATCATCTAAGGTGACCCAAAATGATGAGTCTGGATCAGGACGCCTTTCGGTTGATGCTTTCACAAGTAGTGATTGAGGAGGATCTTCAGTCACCGTGATTCCCTTCCCTTTGTCAGTGGCAGGGGGTTGACTGGTGGAGGACTCAGGCACTTCTATTGCTATTGCTTCAGGTTGAACAGGGATTGTAGCAACAACAAGTGCAGAAGATGAAGGTTCAGGAGTAGGATCATCAAGTTTCTCCCCCTCAACAGATGATGGTGCTTCAGTAAAGGCATCTGTTGACTGAGGAGGTGGGGTAACCGGAGAGGCCTGAAGAATAGACAGAATACTGGAGACCATTTTCTTTACATCAGAGGTCTCATTCTTCAGGGCGGAGAGATCTTCTGCCATTGTAGCCTGAGTTGTTGCGAGTTCAGTGACTTTGGTGGTATAATGGTTGATCAACTCATTATGTTTGTCGGAGAGCTGATCAAATGCTGAGGATATCTTTGTTAGGCACCTCTTTCAGGAGCTTGAACAGTTCAGTAATATTGGTTGAGGTGGTCTTCTGAGTGTCCATGTACTCAGTCAGCTTGGTCATCAGGGTAGGATCATCCTTCAGTTCGTCTTGAACGGAGTCAAGAGCCTTTAACACATTTGAGAACTGCATGTCTTGGGCAGAACCTATATTGTCCAGGGATGTCCTCAGTTTAGCCTGAGATGCTTCAATAGTAGCCTTGGAGTCGGCATAGGAGACTGCCGCTTCAGTATGCTGGTCCCATTGTTCTTCAGTGATCTCTTGGAATAGGGCATGATTGGCCTTGCGGAGGAACTTCACCAATTGCCTTTCCATGAGAGGAAGAACATTATCATACTTCTGCAGGTATTCAGGAGTAGCTAGAGCAGATGAGTGACCTGATGATGATGATGATGTTGATGATTGGGTTAGGGGCTCTGGTTGATCCTCAGGAGGAGGAGATGGTTTTTCAGTGTGTGGAGGAGAGTTGTATGTGTCATTCTCCGTTTCCTCCCCAACACCAAAAAATTCTTCATCCCCAAAATCTAACATCTCCTCATTGGATTCTTCATTTATGAGAGTCTGAATATCCGCAAGAGTAGAAACCTTGGCTGAATCCGGCTCCCCCTGAAAAGAGGGCTTGCCTTCGTTGTGGCCAGGTTCTGACCCCTCCAGGTGAACTGAGTGGGTTTTCTCAGCCTGGACCGTGGAGTCAGTTCCCAAGTGACTGGATCCTCCATGAGGGGTTTTGGGTTCCGTATAAGCAGGTGGTTTGAATCCCTCTGAGTCTTTGTCCCCCTGGGTGCCTTCAAGGACTGGCGGGTGTTCTCCAATACTATCATGAGCCATTGAGAGGTTGAGGTCCCCCTTCTCACCAGGGTTGTACTGCCCTGACGAGGATTTAGGGACCGTTTCTCCCTGAGATCCTGAGTGTGATTTCTCAGGACCATAAGCGGGATGTGAAAGGGTGTGGGTTCCCTTCTCAGCAGAGTAGTGCTACTCTACCAAGGGTATAGGACCCTGTACTCCCTCAGGCAAAGGTGGTGATTTACGAGTGCCTTCATCGGGATGTGAGGGTTGGATGAGTCCTGACCCTACTGACTTGTGTATGTCAGCAGAGCCATGAGGAAGGGGTTTGCCCGAGGATACTGAGAATGATTTCTTAGTACCCTCCGTTGGCGTTTGGTTTATGGTTAAGAGGGTCTCAGTTGTGGGTGTCTCAGAGGTCTTGGCCGTTGTTTGCCTTTCTTGAGGCTTTGAGGCAGAAGTCACTGTGGCGAGTGGTTTGGGTTGAACCACCTTCCTGGACCCTGCCTGCTTTTTCTTCTTCTCCTTCTTTGTAGGAGAAAGCACAGGAGAAACAGCGTCTTGTCCCTGAATGACCATTAGCATATATGTGGACAGAGGGACTAGTGTTACCTCAGTGAGGTCTCTAGAATAGTTGCCCTTGTGTAAGACGTCAGGTTTTGATCCCTGGACGTTTTGCCTAACATATTCAGAGCCTAGTAAGTCCTGAAGCACAGAGGAAATGAACCTAGGATAGGACATATGTCTTTGCCTAGATTTCCCTGATAACTTGGTTATGAGGTCTCTAAAGATTATCTCTCCAATGTCGATTTTTCTGCCCTCCAGGAGGCTGAACACCATCAATTTTTATGATGCATTCAATTGCTCCGTGGAGGACTTATTGCTACCAAGGACCTGAATGACAAAGGTCATCAGGATCCTCCAGACAGTAGGAAACCAGATCTTTATTATTGGTTCTTTTGGCCAATAAGGTTCTTGGGGCCACTTTAGGATGTTTTTCATCATGTGGCCCTAGTAAAAGCAATTCGGCCTTTACTTCTGCATCAGTGGCCTTGATAAAGGTTTGGTAATTCAGGGAGAGGGGCTTTCTCCCATTAATCACTGAGAACATTATCAGGGTTTCCTTGACATCATTAGGGCTAGTTACCACTGCTGTACACCAAAATTCCCTAAGATAGTCATGATATATGACTGAGGGTGTTTTGTAAACGCCATAGAAAGAAAGAAGTTTTGTAGATACTTAACTACATTCTTATACGCCCAAAAAATTTTAGGGTAGGCAAAATTCCCTACGACGTTGATTTTGGTCATATCCACGCCCTCCATTGTGAATTCCACATTTGGGGCGTAGGTTATAGCTTTAGAAGCAGCCATTGTAAAAGATGGTCTTGGTTTTGCAAGAAAAAAAAATGGTCAGGGTCTAAAGATGAAGAACACACACAATAGTTTTTGAGAGAAAAGGGCAAGAGTTTGCATAAAATTTTCTAAAATGTGTGTGTGTTAATTTGTATGGGGTATTTATAGGGAAGTGGAGAGGAGGGGTGGTTTAGGCATTAAGCGGAATTTTCTCAAAAGTTTTGAAAACCGTTTTGTATAAAACGTTTGGGATCCACATTAAATGCCACCACTCCGCTTTCCCGGGTTTTGCGCAACAGTCGAGGTGAACAGTTGTACCATCTGCAAAAACTGTAATTTGCACAGTTTACATCATCACATATGTATGATGTGTGAGGAGAGGCATTAAATGCCAAGTGGGTAAGTGGGGGCCCAAGATATGCATGCCAGCAACCAAAAGAACACATATTCCTATATTAAATAGGTATTCAGTTACATACCTCGGACATTTACTAACTAGATACTTAGAGCATTTAAGTTAGCATTGAATGTCATCTTGAGGGCCCTGAATGACTTTTCATTCAGTGAGGGGTTCAGGGAAGGTGATTCAGTGATCTTTTTCACTGAGGAACACATTGAGTCAGGGACCTAGGTTTTTTAGAATTTACACTTAGTTGGATGGATTAAATCAGTGGACTGATTCTCGATATCCAACATTCCTAATTCAGCTTTCAGTCTTGTGAAAGTTGGTTCATCCAATGGTTTGGTGAATATATCAGCTAGCTGATATTCAGTAGGAATGAAGTGTAATTCAATGTCACCATTCATGACATGGTCCCGGATGAAGTGATATCTAATATCAATGTGTTTTGTTCTCTGATGAAGAACAGGGTTGTTTGAGATGGCAATTGCACTTGTGTTATCACAAAAGATGGGAACCATCTTATACTGGATTCCATAGTCACTGAGTTGACTTTTCATCCATAATACATTTGCACAACAACTGGCTGCTGCAACATATTCAGCTTCTGCTGAGGACATGGCAACTGATTGTTGCTTCTTAGCACTCCAACAGACTAATTTTCCACCAAGGATTTGGCAGGAGCCTGAGGTGCTTTTTCTGTCCATGTTGCATCCAGCATAGTCAGAGTATGAGTATCCTTTGAGATCAAAGCCTGAGCATTTTGGATAGTATAATCCAAGGTTTGGAGTACCTTTCAGGTACCTAAGTATCCTTTTCACAGCTGTGAGATGAGATTCTCTTGGGTCAGATTGATATCTGGCACACAAATAGACTGAGAATTGGATGTCAGGCCTTGATGCAAGTAGATACATCAGTGACCCAATCATTCCTCTGAAAAGAGTTTGATTCACTGGTTTTCCAGTACGGTCAGGACCAAGGTTGTTTGGTGGAACCATGGGAGTTTTGACTGAGGCACAGTCACTGAGCTCATACTTCTTCAGTAGGCTTCTCACATACTTCTCTTGATTGATAGAGGTTCTTTTATCAGTCTGCTTGATTTGCAGTCCAAGGAAGTAAGTAATTTCTCCTATCATGCTCATTTCAAATTTCTTTGCCATTAGTTTTTTAAACTGTTTGCAAAGTTTATAACTTATTGAGCCAAATATGATATCATCCACATATACTTGTACAAGGATGACATCACCATTTGTCTGATAGATAAACAATGTGTTGTCTATCTTGCCTCTGACAAATTTGTTTTGGATCAGGAAGGCTGAGAGAGTTTCATACCATGCCCTGGGTGCTTGTTTCAGTCCATAAAGGGCTTTGTTAAGCTTACAGACATAGTCAGGAAACTCACTGCTTTCAACTCCAGGAGGTTGCTGAACATAAAGTTCTTCTTTCAGTGAGCCATTTAAGAATGCACTTTTTACATCCATTTGGTATACCTTGAAGTTCATGTAGGTTGCAAATGCAAGGAAGATCCTGATTGCTTCCATCCTTGCCACTGGTGCAAATGTTTCTTCATAGTCAATGCTTTCTTGTTGATTATAGCCTTTGGTTACAAGTCTGGCCTTGTTTTTAATGACTATCCCATTTTCATCAGATTTGTTTTTGAACACCCACTTCATGCCAATGTCTGATATATCTTCAGGACATTTGACCAACGTCAATACCTTGTTTCTGTAAAATTGTTCCAGTTCATCATGCATGGCCTGAACCCAACTAGGATGTTTAAGTGCTTCTTTGACATTTTTGGGTTCAATTGTGGAGATGAAGTCCACAAATAGGCATTTATTGGCTAAGGTTGCTCTTAGTTTAGCAGCCATGCTTCTTGTGAGCATGCCTTCAGTAGGCACTCCAATTATATTGACAAGTTCTATATCTTGAGACCTAGTGATGCGTGGTTTTGCAACCTTACAACAGGTTTTACCTCTCGAGGGATCTCAAGAGGCTTACAACCCCACCAGGCAGTGTACCTGACCGATGTAGTATAGTGTAGTGGTAAGTACGGGGGATTGATCGTTCTCCACAGGGAATAGTGTTCGTTAGGTATGAAAAACTACTTTAATAGGTCTAAGGGTGAGAGAAGATTCTTTTTATGTTTTTATATTTTTTTTTGGAAAGCAAGTAAAATCTCGGGTTTGAAAGAGTGGGCGGAATTAGTTGCTAGTCAACTAACCCAAATTACTACGAATGCAAATAAAATAAAATAACAGAAAATGAAAATGTTGGTGAAAACTTATGTGGAGGGAAATGTGTTTACTTAGATTTCCTTACTCCCTAACTATCTTTTACCGGTTGATTAGTGTGTATTAGTCGCGTGGATGACGGGTGTATTCCTTAATACCATTCGTGGGGTGGCGTACGTACTTCCCCAACTCTACAAGCTCCTACTTCACTCCTATGTCGAGCCGGCTCGGAAGCTCCTAACATGGGATCACTAGAATTCGCTTGTGCATTAAATACAACCATAAAAACCTTTAGTACGCATTGGTTCATGTTTCTTAAGACGTTCAAGCAAGTTACCGAATAGGAAGTTAGCCAGTTTTCTTAAGCCTAACATAGATGAACAATCATCCAATACAACTAACAACACACTAATAACCAATAATCAATAGTTAGGTTTCATTAGATCTAAGCAAACACAAGATAAATCTAGCCTAACATGTTAAACAAAAGACAAGAATAAGATAGAATCAAACAACACATAGACATATTGAATGATTAATTGATAACTTATCTTCAATGTAACATGGAAGATCTCAAGGCAAAAAGCCTTGAAAGAGCTGCCAAATTCGTCCTAGGGTTTTCACACACAAAGTTCCCCAATAAGTTCCACACTAATGACAAAGAATTGCAAAACTATATATAGATTTTTGGATCTGACGGCGTCACGTTATGGAGTGTGACGCCGTCACCTCGCCGTTTTTAGGGTTCTCGGATGACCTTCTTGACGCCGTCCCTCTTTAGCTCTCCAAAATCCGTTCTGGCTTATCAAGGCTTGACGCCCTCAGACTATGAACGTGACGCCGTCCCTCTTTAAATTATAACGTGACGACCTTGATCAGATTAAAGCGTGACGCCGTCAGAATTCCCATGCAATTTTCACTGGCTTATCATGAGTAAATTTCACATCCACCACTTTTGCCAAGCTATGACGCCGTCCAGGGTTAATCTTGACGCCGTCAAAGGTAACTTCCAGCAAGATTTTGAGACTTTGTCGTTTTCTTCACTTTTATGCTCCAAAAACGTCCAAAATGCTTCCTTTTCCAGATTTCTTCTCAAAAGTACCTAAAATGACAAAAGGAACGATTTAGGGCAATATTTGATCAAATAAATACGATTTAGGGCTTAAATGACCCCTTAAAAGCGGTACACTTTTCGCTTCATCAAATACCCTTACACTTGAGATTTGCTTGTCCTCAAGCAAATGCGCTTTTATTCTAATCAAAATACAAGTTAGGGGTCATTTAATGCTAACATAAAAGTAATTACAACAAATATTCGTTCCACTTTAATCATAATAAGCACGGAGATTACAAACTAGCACCTCACAAGTAGTGTTTAGATACTCACATCTCTCAAGTGTCATCAAAATAAATCTCATAAATGGA
Organism: Artemisia tridentata subsp. tridentata; assembly: GCA_021014915.2. Lineage (NCBI taxonomy): Eukaryota > Viridiplantae > Streptophyta > Magnoliopsida > Asterales > Asteraceae > Artemisia > Artemisia tridentata. Next base: position 155,762,107 of record CP139506.1, read on the forward strand.
AACGGATAATATCTCTCACTACCTGTCATAGCAAATAGATTACCATAGGCTTGGGAAAGGATCAAAAACCTCCTCCACTAGGCGTAAGCACCTAAGATAAACTATTAAAGAGGGCTTTTACATGGGTTATAACGTTAGGTGTAGGGATATGATAAGCACGGATTTGTTGGATAAAGGATATTTTACTGGTGGCGAGTTAAAGATCTTGATTAATTACATGTACTATACAATGTTGCTAAGCCAAGACTCGACTCAATCTTAAGCTAAAAACAAAATAACAAAAACATAAAATGAACGGGATGGTAGTCCGTATGTTTTTTCTACTTTTCTTTTTCTCATTTTTTTTTTGTATTTTTCTTGATTTTTCGATTTTTTTTTTTTTTTTTTTTTTTTTTTTTTTTTTTTTTTTTTGACATACACTTTTACCCTACCATCCAAAATAATACATCATAGGGGCGTTGCATTCCCCTTACACTTGAACTTTTACATAACTTTACAAATAACTATTCTAATGACTCGAATTAAGATAATTGAAAAACTTGGAGTACTTTTAAAATATTTAGCACATATGGGGGTAATAAATGATGTTCTTCCCCATTACTCCATTACACTAGTACTTTACCCATGAGTCCCAATCGTCCCAAAACAATATGTACAAGGATATGACTCGACTTAGCAACCATGTAATCAACTAGATAATTAACTTGGGTTTAAACAAATGTTGTCACAATAATGCACTAAAAATGAGTGCATACAAGGTAGGCTAAGGCGATTTGGGTGTACATTTTAGTGGGGTGTAACAAATTCTTCCTTTAAGTAAAATGCTTAAAGGTCGAAACGAAAAGATAGGCTCTGAGGGGTGTACTAGGGGTATCGTGTACTAAAAATGAGTACAACGCAAAGGGTGTGGGAGAATTACTTGACCAATGTAGCCAATGTAATTATAACAAAAACACAGGTGTAAAACAATGGGTTAATCCTAATGCCTCTTATCATGTAGTAAATCTAACTACACGAATGTAGTCTCACTTGTGGCCTTGGAATGGTCCTAACGCAAGTTCTAGAATCTAAGTGCTACCGGTACACACATCATAGCATAAATGCTTTTCCTACCAATTCTAGGGGCGAACCTCACATATTTGGGGGTGGAAAATTTTTTAGTGGTACGGTTTTTGTGCTAGTCATATAACTCCTATCCATGAGACGCTCATTAAGATCAAAGTTTCACTCCTATATGTTGTAAAAAATTTTAAATTTGGCACTAAAATTACCCTAACAGGTATTTATCTCAGTTTTATTACACATCCACTATTAAACAAACAAAAATCAAGCGCAATTGTATTCTCTAAAAAATCGTATTTTTACCCCCCCTTACACTTAAGATGAACATTGTCCCCAATGTTCAAATAACAAATGTAAAAGCATAAAGTAAAAGAATGAAATCAAATACTCCCCTGATTCGCTCGGTGGATAATGAAGTAACACGGTTAGATCTTCTTCCAAAGTAATGTTGAAGCTCCATGACTAATGCATCGCCATAAGCTTGATCCAAAAACATTTCCTTGTCCAAAATAACATGTTAAACCTGAGAAAACAAACACGAAAACCTGCATAACATCGGCGGGATAAACTCTATGATGCTTGTGGAATGATAATTTTGCAGATTCCTGGAGATTATAAGTTATAGATTTAATAAAAACTTTTTATGAAAACAAAACTTTCAAAAATTTTCAGAAAATTAAACCTGACGCCGTCAGGTTGTAACTCCTGACGCCGTCAGAAATGATCTGACAGAATTCTCATGTTACGTTTCCGGAAAAATTTTGTAAAAACCTATACCTTACTTCCTGGAAATCCTGCAAAACATCATTATGACTCGATACTAGCATTTGACTCAAACAAATACTAATATGTATGTTAATTTATTATTATTATGATTCATGTTCATTTGTGTTCTAATAAACCGATTTAGATTTCCCTTACACTTATCTTTTGCAAAATACCTTTATATGTAGTTAAGACGAAGTTAAAAACAACATAAAGCATTTTCACAATTTTACTTTTGAACATGAATCAATAATAATAAAAATTAAACACACATACGGAAATAAATAAAAACAATCAAACAAACAAATAAACACACAAAGCAAATAAAACAAATAACGCTTGGGTTGCCTCCCAAGAAGCGCTTGTTTTTGTTCGAGTCATGAGCCTGACTCTACCCTTATTTAATGGATAAAGGAGAGGTTTTCCCTACACTTAGGATTAACTGCGGGTGATAGTAGCGATACACACTAGCTCGGTAGGAGTATGCCACGTGAGAAAAGAGTGGTGGATGAATTATATGCTCAAAGGGGTGTGCTCCTTTCATCATAACCTTGCCTAGTTCACTTTGGTCAATGGGTGATTTTGAGTTTCCTCCTAAAAAGGGATCATCTTCTATCAACTTCGAGAGACTCCTAGTTGGGAATCCATCTTGACCTAATAAACCCGGTTTAAACCCATAATGTTTCTTGTGATCAATCATGAATGGGTGATCTAAGTATGTAAGGTCATGGTTCACTCCTATATTAGCTTCCACTCCATATGGCTTAGAGTCTACTACCTTCAACATAAAACTACCCGGACTATATGGTTTGATGGGTGGGTCGGGACCTAATTCAATTCCTAAGTTCACATCTAAGGATGAAAAGTTGTGTAAAGGTTGAGGTTCCGGCTCATCAACACTAGGAACTTCCATAGAACTAAGAGTAAGGTTGTAATCACTAAAAGCATTCAAACCTATATCCTCTAGTTGTGTTTGGTTCAAAGGTTCTACCTCTATTGGGGTTCCTATAGTCTCTTCAACTTCTTCCGGGTAAGTCACGGGCGGTGTGTGTGCCTCAAATGATGGTAGGACTTGTGGGGTACTTGGTGGGCTTATGTTACTTACCTCATCATTCCTTGTGTCAAGATCACCTATATCCTCATCATGTGTTTTAGTAGAATCTAACCCTAACATTTTCCCTAGTATCTCAGGTGCTTCTCTAGGCATCTCAACTTCTATATCCGAATTATAAGGATCATCCTCAATATTCTGACTGCTATATTCAAATTGCCCAAAAGATTCATCATGTGTTTCTTGAGATTCATCGTCATCGATCATAAAACCTAGGTCTTTTTGATTAATGTGATCATGTTCGGCTAAATCCTCCATCACATCAAGGTCACCTATGTGTTCATCCAGTATTATGGTAGTGCCTAACCATGACATGCAACTAGGTGGCTCAACTCTACCCACCTCATTCCTAAACAAACCTTCCGATTGATTTATCCAAATACCAAATAGGTCTAAGCTTGCATTTTTTGGGTCACATGTTCCACTTCTTTTTTGGGCGAGAATCTCAAAGATTTCCCATGCCTCTTCATCACCATAATCCCACATTTTCCCATCTTCCATATTTTCAATCTCCTGCTGGGTTTGGCGGTCGATACGAGTGTAAAAGATTTGAAGTGGAAACAATAAGTCAAGACCATGATGAAAGACCTTTTTTAATAAGTATTTGAAACGAGTCCATGTATCGGAAAAAGATTCACCATTATGTCGACGGAAAATAAAGATGTCATTTTGGAGTGGAAGGGGTAGATTATGTAGTGGATTCACGTTCTCCATAATGGTGAACGGAAGAGTCAATGGAAATTTCTTTTACGAACAAAGACACAAAGAAAAAGATAGACTAAATAAAATCCTAGAAAAAGAAAATAAAAATCTCACTAGAAGGGAATCTAATGTGTAGACCTATAAAATAAAAATTCAACCTAAACAATAACTATTCCCCGGCAGCGGCGCCAAAAACTTGATGCGTGGTTTTGCAACCTTACAACAGGTTTTACCTCTCGAGGGATCTCAAGAGGCTTACAACCCCACCAGGCAGTGTACCTGACCGATGTAGTATAGTGTAGTGGTAAGTACGGGGGATTGATCATTCTCCACAGGGAATAGTGTTCGTTAGGTATGAAAAACTACTTTAATAGGTCTAAGGGTGAGAGAAGATTCTTTTTATGTTTTTATATTTTTTTTTGGAAAGCAAGTAAAATCTCGGGTTTGAAAGAGTGGGCGGAATTAGTTGCTAGTCAACTAACCCAAATTACTACGAATGCAAATAAAATAAAATAACAGAAAATGAAAATGTTGGTGAAAACTTATGTGGAGGGAAATGTGTTTACTTAGATTTCCTTACTCCCTAACTATCTTTTACCGGTTGATTAGTGTGTATTAGTCGCGTGGATGACGGGTGTATTCCTTAATACCATTCGTGGGGTGGCGTACGTACTTCCCCAACTCTACAAGCTCCTACTTCACTCCTATGTCGAGCCGGCTAGGAAGCTCCTAACATGGGATCACTAGAATTCGCTTGTGCATTAAATACAACCATAAAAACCTTTAGTACGCATTGGTTCATGTTTCTTAAGACGTTCAAGCAAGTTACCGAATAGGAAGTTAGCCAGTTTTCTTAAGCCTAACATAGATGAACAATCATCCAATACAACTAACAACACACTAATAACCAATAATCAATAGCTAGGTTTCATTAGATCTAAGCAAACACAAGATAAATCTAGCCTAACATGTTAAACAAAAGACAAGAATAAGATAGAATCAAACAACACATAGACATATTGAATGATTAATTGATAACTTATCTTCAATGTAACATGGAAGATCTCAAGGCAAAAAGCCTTGAAAGAGCTGCCAAATTCGTCCTAGGGTTTTCACACACAAAGTTCCCCAATAAGTTCCACACTAATGACAAAGAATTGCAAAACTATATATAGATTTTTGGATCTGACGGCGTCACATTATGGAGTGTGACGCAGTCACCTCGCCGCTTTTAGGGTTCTCGGATGACCTTCTTGACGCCGTCCCTCTTTAGCTCTCCAAAATCCGTTCTGGCTTATCAAGGCTTGACGCCCTCAGACTATGAACGTGACGCCGTCCCTCTTTAAATTATAACGTGACGACCTTGATCAGATTAAAGCGTGACGCCGTCAGAATTCCCATGCAATTTTCACTGGCTTATCATGAGTAAATTTCACATCCACCACTTTTGCCAAGCCATGACGCCGTCCAGGGTTAATCTTGACGCCGTCAAAGGTAACTTCCAGCAAGATTTTGAGACTTTGTCGTTTTCTTCACTTTTATGCTCCAAAAACGTCCAAAATGCTTCCTTTTCCAGATTTCTTCTCAAAAGTACCTAAAATGACAAAAGGAACGATTTAGGGCAATATTTGATCAAATAAATACGATTTAGGGCTTAAATGACCCCTTAAAAGCGGTACACTTTTCGCTTCATCACCTAGTCCAACTGTCCTGAGGTCTTTGATACTGATTAGAACTTATGGAGGCCTGATTGGTTGGAGGTGTAGGTTCTGGTGCAGACACCTAATGATCTTCAGGATCTTGAGTGTCTGACTGGGTTGGCTGATCATTGAGATTGTTTAGTTCCTGAGCACTTTGTTTAGACCGATTGATTGCATCAGTACTTGTTTGTGCTTCAACAAACTCAGTGATGGATGGGTAAGGAAGGATGTGAGGGATGATGTAGTAGGAGATATTAGCATTTGCTTGATACTGAGTGGAAGGATCATTGTCAGGATGATGTTCATCAGGAGGGTATTTTGATGAATCATCAATACCTATCTCTTCCACTGAGGTGTTTGAGAGACTGATTGCTTCAGTACTCTCATCAATGGTAAAATGGAATGTTTCCTCAGTTTGCTATCTCCTAGTGTTGAACACCCTAAAGGCTTTTGAGACAAGAGAGTATCCTAGGAAGTATCCATCATCAACCTTAGCCTCAAATTTCCCTAAATGATCCTTGTGATTATGAATAAACATAGGACACCCAAAGACATGAAAGTAGCTAATGTCAAGGATCCTTCTCTTGAATAACTCATATGGGGTTTTGCTATGTCTCTTGACAATGATGGATCTATTTTGTGTATAACATGCAGTTTTAACTGCTTCAGTCCAAAAGTGTTTGGAAATGACTGATCCATTTAGCATTGTCCTGGCAGCTTCAATGAGTGTTCTATTCTTCCTTTCAGCAACACCATTTTGTTCAGGTCTATAAGGAGAGGAAAAATATTGGGAAATTCCTTTCTCATCACAGAAACATTCAAGTTCATAGTTTCTGAACTCTGTCCCATTGTTAGTCCTAATCTGTTTGACTTTAATGTCATTTTGATTTTCAATTTTCCTAACAAAGGACATGATTGTTCCAGATGCCTGACTCTTTTTGGTCAGGAAGTAAACCCAAGTGTATCTTGAGTATTCATCCACAATGACCAGAGTATACTTCTCATGGTTAATGAATCTAGGACTGATGGGCCCAAAGAGATCCATATGCAGAAGATGAAGGCAGTTCCTGATGGAAATGTTTATTTTAGTTCTAAAGGATGCTCTATGATGTTTACCCTTTTCACAAGCAGAGCAGGGTTTATCCTTTGAGAACACAAGTGACGCTAAGCCAAGGACCTTGTTTTGTTTCACAAGATTGTTTATGTTTTTGAAGTTCAGATGGGAGAGTCTCTTATGCGAAAGCCAGTTGAGGGTTTCAGTGGCCTTAGCAAAGAGACAAGTTCCATTCTGAGTTAGACTGGACATGTCTAACACATAAACATCCTGTCTTCTTGGTGCAATAAGGACAACTTACTTATTTGCATTGAAGATGGTTCATTGCTTATCATCAAACTGAATTATGTACTTTGCATCACATAGTTGACTGACACTAATTAAAATGTACTTAAGACCACTGACATAAGCTATCCTAGTAAAGACTATACCACTACAGTTTACAGAACTATAACCTTCAGTGAGACATAATGAATTATCATCAAATACCACCTTGGGTCCTGGTTCTTCTACATATTTGTACATATACTCTTTCACACCAGTCATGCTCCTTGAACATCCACTATCTAGATGTCAAACTGGCTCCCTGGCATGTCTCTGCATAAATGGTAAACTGAGTTAGTTCTTTCTAGGACCCCTCTTTTTGTAAGTCTTGGCTTTAGTAGCCTTCTTAAAAGTAACAATTGAATCATGGTCAGTGGTTGAGTGGACTGAGCTACCACAAATTTTGCATTTGATTGCAGATGTGGACTCAGTATACTGAGAGGATCTCTTCATAATTCCTCTTCTAGTCTGAATGACCTTCTCATGTCCTGAGGTGTCATGAGTGGGATCACCACATATGTCACAACTTGTGTCCATTAGGCAATCCTCAGGAAGGTGTTCATTGAAGCCACAGTGTGGGCAAGGTGCAAAAGGTTTAGCATTTTGCTTCTGTTTCAGCTTAAAATCAGAGGGATACTTTAAAGCATGTGCTTTAAAGTTTGCAATCTTTGATGTGGCTGTGTATGATTGATGATCAGAGGTCCTGTGATCTTCCTTTTTTCATATCATGCAGTAAAGGATTCTAAAATAATCATCAGTGGAATGATTAGTATAGCGACACAGCTCACACCTTTGTAGAGGTTTGGAGGGTTTTGGTTTGGTGCTTGAGGAAGCTGATTTGGGTTCATTCTTCTTAGATTGAGAAGGCTTCTCAGAAGATTCAATCTTCTCACTCAGCTTCCTGACAAGCTCAGCCAACTGATCAATTTTTTAGTCAGGGCTTTCTGTTTTTACTTCAGAAGCAACTGAAGTTGTTGAGTCATCAGCAAGAACTGAGACTTCCGGGGTTTTCCTTTTGAGGATGGTTTTTCCCATTCCTGGCTTCTCCTTCGGAGAATGCTGAGAGTAGACCAATGGTGTGAGGTCTGAGCTTGGTGCAGCTCCCTGAAGGACTTTTAGAGGTGGGAGTGGTGCAAGTGATTATGATTCAGACTCATTGACTGACTCAGTACCACTGGTTTGGTCAGTGAGTCCAAGCATATTTTTCAGAGCCTGACTTTCAGGGAGCAAGATTTTCCCAGTCTCAAAGTTTGGTAACTTACTGACTGGGTTGTCCCTGACAATCCAGTCATTTGACTTGGGTTGCATTTCCTACTCAAAAGATATGCTAGCTGGAATAAAAGCCTTTTCTCTGTGACTTTCACTGGAAGTTTTAGTGAGTTGGTCTATTCCTATAACTTTCTTGTTTTCACTAGGAATTAGGCTCACAGTTTCATAGACTTTGGGTTCTTTTTAGTCCAGCCTTCAGTGACAGCCTTTTCTTGGTTAAGTTCATTTTGAAAAGGTTGATTTTGTTTCAAAATCTCAGTGTTTTGAATTTGAAGTGTAATAGTTTCTAACTTGGCATGTTTTAATACAAGCAATTCATCTCTACACTTATTTAATTCTAACACAAGATTGTTATATTTTGAAAGCAAATTAAGCCTTTGTTCTTCTACAAACTTAAGATCTACACAAATGTAATTCATATAAGACTGCCAATCAGAATCATCATCCATTGAAAGTAAAATATTTACCTTTTTCATGGTTATGTTGACCCATTCTCCATTCCTTGCATGGCTTTTTCCAATAGCCAGCTGATCACCTTCTGAAAGTACCATCAGTGCACTCACTCTAATTTCCTCATCTGAGGAGACCTTCTTCTTCATCCGAGTCATAGGCTTCAACTACAAGAACCTTGTTCTTTGTCTGAACAGGTTTGGAAGTTTGAGCATCGTGAGACATTGAGTGATTAGCTTCAAGGAGGGCAAGTTGAGCTTCAGCTTTCCTATATTTGGCCTCAAAATCTTTTTGACCCTTTTGAACATTATTGTTTTGAAAATGTTTGGGTCGACTGAAGCATTTTAGGTTGAAACTTGCTAGTTCCTGAAGAACTGTTTCCATAAAATTTATAAGAGGGTTCTGAGACGGTTTTAGAATAATAGTCTTTAACAAAATTACCTTTTTTACCACATTTGAAATATTCAGTGGTTTCATTTGCTTTAGCTTTTGAAAAGTTTGACTGATTTCTTTTGATAAAACGTTTTGAATTAGCAAGGAGTGCCCTTTCTTGGAATTCAAAGTTTAAATCATTTAGGTATTCATTACTAGTTCTTTCATCAACCTCATCATCAGAATCCTCTTGAAAATCCTGCACAACACCATTAGAATAAAAGGCAGTTGATATGGGTGAGGAAGTCAGGGCCTTTTTTGTCTCAAGAGCTTTCTTTGAGTCTGTGTATCTTCTAGAGATTAAGTTGTCTTCATAGACAAACTTCCCATAGATCTCAGGGAGCTCAAGGGTCTGAATGTGATTAGCATTCCTGAGGCCCTGTGAGAAGTTTAGCCACTTCTCAGGGAGACTGTTGACAAAGCCAACATTGATCTCATGCTTAGACAAAACTACACCATCATTTGACAATTCATTTATCAGGGTCTTGTATCTGGTATATGTCTGAGAGAGACTTTCAGAGTCCTTTGCCCTGAAAGTATTGTACTCAAGTTTCAGGTCCATGATCCTGTTTTCCTTGGTATCTGAGGGACCTTCAAAGCTATTAATCAAATCAACCCAAGTTTGTTTGGCTGTAGAACAATTAATGACTGATTCCATTATATCGTCAGGAAGACAAGATATAATTATGCTTTTCAGGCGTTGGTCTTGATTGACTACCCTTCTCTCATCTATAGTCCACTGAGCTTTAGGTTTGTTTAACCCCTTAGTAGTCTTAGGGACATAAGGACCTTCATTGATACAAGTGATGTAGTATGGTTTCATACCATTCAAGTAGCAAAGCATCCGCTTTTTCCACTTACTAAGTTTTCCAGCTTCGAGTCTGGGAGCAACAGCCGAAAAGCTACCACCCATTTTATCGACGAGTTGGGGCACATTAATATCAGCCATAGTAGGATCTTGGTTTTAAAAACCTTGAGCACTCTTAGTTTTTGAAAAGATTTTATAAACCAGAGGCTCTGATACCACTTGTTGTTCCCGTTACACAAGTAGAAGTAACTACAAAGTTAATCTAATTGTGTTCTATGACGGAATTAATGTAATGATTAATTTAAAAAAATAAGTAAAACGTAAATATAAAAATACAAGTTTTTCAACGTTTAAATTCTTATTAGAAATCAATCAAAAGAATCTATTACCGAAGTGTTTGCGGAATAAACACTTCGGATTGAATAGACAAGGTATGGTGTGTTCTCCTCTATAAACTCAAGTTATTCTTGAGTGCAACAATAAAGACCCACTGAGCTATCTCAGAGATGTGGTTGCTCTTTGGAGGAGAAAAGTGGTTTTGTGAAAGTCTAAGCTTTTAATGCACAAAACTTCTTCCACTTTTCTCCATCTGTTCCTATTTATACACAAGTATAAAAGAGCACCTTCTAGAAGTACAAAAGGAATAACCTAGCTAGTTTGACAAATTACATAAGTATTTATCATTTCCAAGAATTTGCATTAAGAATAAGCGAAAAGTGATTTCTGAGTGTCAGCTATGACACATCTCGACTTTAGCCGTTTTAGGGAAAGTTTGCTTTCGGCCCGATAAGACTTCTCATCTTTTCAAACTATTCCCGCCTAATCCCGCCTTTCTTTCCGACTTCAGATTCTTCAGTCTAGGTCTTCAGTCTTCAGTCTTCAATCATCATAGTTGTTGAGGAGACTGGGGTTCAGTGAGTTCTTGTCAAATACTCACTGAACCCATTACCTTTTTCTTTGGCTTAAGTGACACTCTGGGAGTTCCGCCTCACTGAATGGTGAATCTTTCTTCTTAGACTCGTCCTAAGCATCTTGAAGGTAACTCACTGAGTGACTGTTCACTCAGTGACTTGAGAATGTTTAAGGTTGATTAACACTTGGCTAATTTGTGTCCAAATCCTGTTTTCGGGATGCTTGGGTACTAACGGACCCAACACATATGTTCCAAAAATCAAAAGCTTACTTACCGACCCCTAATTGCTATGAACTTTATGTTTCCAGAAAGTCGAAAAGTAGTACTTATGTTTAGACTCAAAAATCATTTAAACACACGTTGGAATCATCAGTTTGGACACTCATCAATCCAACCCAATTTCTGGACAGCAATCACAAACAAAACACTAACCCTAACCAATGCAAGATAAAACCTCTAACACAACCCTAATTATGTTTTAATGATCAAACATGTTTAATTACTCAAATTTTAATAAAACCTAATCATATCCATCAATTATAGTTATATGAAAAAAATTAAAAACAAAAGATGTTTAAGAAAATAGGTGATTAATCATACCAAACCTTCACGGGATTACCACGAATTTTGATCTTGAGTTCTTGATGACAAACAATTATGGAGGCTAGGGTTTTTTTTTTCTCCTTCATTTTTTTCCTGTAGATCGATTATGGGGAGGGAGTAGGTAACCGAATATTATTTTTTTTGCATAAGATGGGTTGGATCAAATTCTAATTGAGCTTGGACTTGTATGGGTTTATAATTTGGTAACTAAAAAAAGAGTCCATAAACCCAATTTTATTAAAAATCCAATCGGCCCATATATAATACATGTATTTATTTACTTATACATAGGTTATAATCATAACAAATGAATAAAATGTTAACGAAACTTTAGGGTGTAATTCTTCCCCTCTAAAAGAAAATTTTCGTCCTCGAAATTGAAATCGCAAAAGTTACGTACCAAAACACGAAATGGAATGACGATAATTAGCCTTACGCTCGGAGAGGTTCTTCTAAAATAATCTTCACAAACGGAATAGTTTTATTTCTCATGACTCGATCCCGACAAACTAGGATAGCCCCAGGCTCTCTGATAGAACACAAATCATAACAATTCTGAACCAACGAATACAAAACAAATACGTAGCAGATGACAGTTGTAATCTCACAAAGAGATACATGAAACACATATACACAAGAGGAAAATGCGGAGGTAGTGCTTAACGATGAAACTTCATCAACTCTATCCAGATTCTGAAAGAACTAAGGGAATTGTTAATAATTAGAAAAGCACATACCGAATCACCAAACGTATCAAGAGTTTCTTAAAGAGGTGGGTAACGTATTCGTATCGACGATCAACTAAGCAAATATCGGAATATCAAAACGTACTAGAAGGTATAACGGAATAGGTAGAATAATCGTGCGGATAAGAACGAATCTAAGGTCTAACGTATTGCGAACTAAATCTTCCTTATATGCCAAAACGTCTAACTCTTCTGTACGGAAACATCATACGGAACACACAAATTCTCGGTCTAAAGTTTCAAAATTTTTCTTACACAATAATAACTAATCCATTTGTCACTGTAATCAACTCCGGACCTTCGATAAGTAAATCTCCAACTTAATTCAACCAAAACTTGCTCCACATCTCTGTTCATACAAAACTCCAAAAGGAAAACCCTTGTCACTTGCATGCCATCAATCTTAGTGAGCAAATACAAACATGCCAAACACTTGTCGAATTTTCCGCTCAACACGTCTTCCAATTTCGAATAGTTGTTCTGTCCGTCCATCCGTCTGAAGGTGAGAATTCGTACTAAAATCCCTAGTCCAATCCCCATAGTCTTCTGTATCTCTTCTGGAAGTGTGAAGCAAAACGCGATTCTCTGACATGATCACTGCAGGTGCGCCATGTAGCTTGAATAATCTTCTGCCGAACAAAATCTCTGCCAATCTTCTATAGTGAGCCGACCTAGTCAAACGATCCACTACAACCCAATACGTATTGTCCTTCCTAACTGTACGCGGAAATCCCGTTACAAAGTCCATGAAGGTTTAATCCCACTCCCACATACGAACATCCAAACCTAAGGAAAACCACTTATACGCTGATGCTGAATCTTAACCTGTTGACACGATAAATACTTCTCCACCAAGGTAGTCACCATCGTCTTCATACCATTCCATCAAAATTCTACTTCAAGTCTCTATGCATAATAGTAGAACTAAGATGAATAGAGCAAATAAAACTGTGTGCTTCAATCAAAACCGCTTCCCTCAAGTCTTCTAACATAGATCATATTCCACCGTTTTTCTCCTGAGCTTCTTCATGTCTGTCACAATCACTACCAAGTCGTGCATTGGATAGTTCACTTCCTACGGTTCTAGCTGTATGGATGCATGACCAATAGTCTTCCCGTGTTGCATACGGACATAACTAAGTCTCCTTCTTAAGTAGGAACAAATCTCTTTTCAACTTTTCAACTTTTCCTATCATTCTTCATTCTAACTAAAATTATACTTTGAAAATTATCACATAGAGATTCTTCTGACTTAGAAATTTGAACACAAAATATGAAGATGATCCCCGTGTTTCTCTTTCATCTCTGAATACACCAAGATGTCATACTATGACAATTGTCCAAGTATTCATGAAAGACACGGTTTATCAAGTCCATAGGAACCGTCGGAGGAGTAGCCAGTACGATTAGCATCACTAATACTCATAAAGACCATAAGGAATACGAACAGCAATTATAGGAACATCCTGCTCCTTTACACAGAACTGAAAATAATCAGATCTAAAATCAAGCAATGAGAAAATTCACACAAAGAAATTTGATTAATGAAATCATCGATTCGATTTAATAGATAATGGTTCTAACCACAATACTATTCAGCTTCCAAAAATTAATACATAACTTCATACTATCATAATTCCTCTTCACAAACAAACTGGAGCACGAAACAGATACACTCTCAAACAGACAAAACCACTTCCTAGAAGTTGGTCCTTCAATTATTTCCCTTCAATTACAGTTATTCAATATGGAGTTTTAGAATTAGGCAAAACGTTGCTCTTATACGGATAGAGTTTCTTAATCAACCAACTTACTGTTCTCAGGTACTTCTCAAGACATCCTATGATCCCAATAAGTTCAGTTATATGATGTAACTATTATCACGTTGGCTAGGCGTCATAAAACTTGCATCATATACACATTCCTTTATTGGAATCACATTATACCTCAAGTCGTGACTAAACAAATTCTCATCACCAGATCAAAACAAATTCACACTCAGATGGACATTTTAATAGTTCATTAATGAGTACATCGTGAATATTTCAAACAACTGAATAAATCTCGAGGCGAGTTTCATGAAACAAGTATCTTCACAAATGCGAGGGATTAACGTACGAGTTTTCAAGCAAGGTGATCATAATTGTTTACCAGGTTGGGAACCAGAATTTTGAGTTTCTCAAATCGCCAAAGATGACTAATCTAATATGACCGTTGTTAGCATCTCGATGCTCAGTCAACAAATCCATATCCATAATAATATCGAATCAAACATTCCCAAGGAAACATATTAGCAGAACGAATTTTATCTTAAAATAACTTCAAAACGTACCGGAAAATCCCGATACTCGTAGTTAATAACCACAAGATTTCTCATAGGGATAGAAATGAGTATAACAATTTCTAATAGTGCAGAGGGGGCCTTAATATGCTTAGCAATAGCAAGAGAGACCACAGAATATGTCGAACACATCGGATTCATATATGTCGAAGATCTCTGAACAGACGAAAAGGCATCTAAATGATTAACAAACGAATTGATAACGCTCAAATTGTACACGTTTTTAGGAGCATTATCGTGGATTTTATGCATATATATTGATCACTTTTATGAACTTATGGTACTTAATGGAGTATAATTTCTATTTTAGGTTCATGGAAGCTCACGACAAAAAAAACCAAGAAAAAGACGAAGAAACGATCAATAAACGAAAATTTATGCATATACGAAGAATTCCCAACAAAAGCGAGTCACTAGGAGTATATTCGAGAGGATAAAGTCATGAAGTTGTCACTCCAAAGACTCAAAAATAAAGCAAAAGATGGAAAATGAGAAAAGAAATGAACAAAAGAAGCTAAAACGAAGAAATAATGGAAGACTCGTTGTTCCCAACACACCTCCACCATTTTGGCCATAATTTGAGCATACAAACTCGGATTTAGATGATTCAAGCGGCCATGGAACCGGGAGAGAAGGATCTACAACTTTTGTGCTTATCATTTCTGGTAAAAATGCTCCATCCGATCGGTATTGGCACACAACCGATTCGGATGGAGCAAACTTTTTCATCTATCCGATCAGTATGGTCCCGTATCCTACCGAATGGACGAATTTGACTTTCCCAAGTTATTTTTAATGCATTATAAAGTGTCATTAAGCCCCAAGCCCGATCACTTACCTCAATTTACTCCATTTCCTGGTATTTTATGACACTTAGTGCCCAAGTTTCATACTTAGAGGCTAAGGGTTGATTTCTACTATATATATGAGTGCTTAGGCTTGGTTTTCATTATGAAATTCTACCCTCCACCCTTAAGGATGAATTTTCACCAACTTATCTCTCCCAAAAGACCACCAACCTCTGCCATTTTTAGAAGAAGGCTCAAACACATGGAAGAAGGTGTTGGGTATTATTTTCTGGCTTGGCAGAAAGCGTATAGTTGATTGGAAGCTTGAAGGTTGCTATAAATCCTTTACCTTTGCCCATTGTAATTCATAATTTGGGTAAACCTTGTTACTTTTATATTTCATGATGTTGATGATTACCATGATTGTTGAATCTTTGTGTTTGATTGAAATAACCATGGAATAGTTTTGTATACTTGTTTGGATATTATGATAACTTGTGATGAAGGGATGTTTGGATATTTGTAGTATTTATTTGGAATATGATGATAACATCATATTTGGTTAAATTGGAACTTGTCTTGTTTATTGTCTTGATTAATCATTGTTGAGTCTAAATATCAAAAGGGTTCTCAATAGTGGTTGATTTCAATTCATTAGTCGACGAATGTTTTGGTCTTGTACTTTGTATCGATTGTATGAGAAATTTAATAAACATAACAAGTGAAAGTTTAATTTAGATTAAGGGTCGAAAGGCATCTTTTGAATATTTGTTCTAATCATTTTTCAAGTAAATGGAACTTCACGAATTAATAACATCAAAGTCTAAAGTTCGAAAGGATTCTTTCTTGTTATAGGCATAAGGCTCATGACATGACCATTTGATTGAGCCTTATACGTATTTGATTTATAAAACACTAAATTATTATTGGTTCTAAAGGTCGTAAGGATTAATTTTGATAATATGTTTTCCAAACTAGCCATCCTAATATCCATGTGATCATTTGTCCAAACATGTATGTTCTTTGTGTGATTGTTCTTATATTGCTTTTCTTGTTGGTTTGATCTGTGACAATTGATGAGTGGCATTTTACTCATCATTTTATACCCGTAGAACTCACAAAAATGACCAAAAACACCCAAATAGACCAAATATTGTTGCAAATATCCTTGGATTGTGTTTTTATGTGTTTTAGGTACAAAAGGATTGAAAACAAGGCAAAAGTGGACAAAACCGAGCTTGGATGGGAAAAAGGACAACATCAAAGAAAAACCGGAAAAAACCGAGAACGAGAATGAAAGAGGAAGAAAAGCCGAAGCCGGGGATAGTTTTCTACATCATGGATCATGCACTTTAAAGATAAAACAATTTTTCACCCAAGGTCCAAAGCCCTTTGCATCATTAGTTCCTAGATTTTTACAAACTTAGTCCGTATCTAACTTTGTAAAATCTATTACTAACTAAAACCTTAAAACAAATCCAATCCTAAACCTAACAATCCAGTCCATATCCGGTCAAGCCCACTTATCCACCATTAAGCCCAACCCTTTTATACTCACCCGGATCCCATCTCTTATAACCCAAAATCCTACCCGGTCAAAACCCCAAATTAACACCCTTAAACCTAATTTTCCCGCTAAACTCCCCTTGTCCCTTTCTTCCTTCCAACTCAGCCTACAACCAGACAAGGAAGTATCACATGCTTATGCTTCCCCCCTCCATTGCTACCTTGGCAATCCAAGGGGCACAAAACCCATCCTATGGCTGATATTGATGAGATTGGGCTCCAAGCAAAATAGAGGGCTGTGATTAATGCTGAGAAAGCACAAGAGACCTCCAAGGCTAATTCCTCACACAGAAGAAGCACAAGACAGAGAAGGAAACCCTAGCTTAGGACTAGTATAAATAGGATATTATTGTAGTTTCAAAGGGTTGTTGGTTTTTTTTGAGTTTTTCAGCTTTTAAGTTTTTTTTTCTAATGTACCTTTTTTAAGTTTAAGTTTAATTATGTCCTCTATTATTTCAGTTTCGTTATAAAATATATATATATATATATATATATATATATATATATATATATAAGCTCTTATTAGCTTTTCTTCCTGTAACTCAAACTCAAACAAGCTAATAAATAGCTTATTTGGGTTTTAGGTAAAACTTTTATCTCAAACTCAGTTTCAAAGGGTTTTGTAAGTCATTTTTGCGTTTTTAGCTTATTTAAACTGCTTATCGCCTATCTGTTATATCAGCTAATTATTTGTCTTATTTGCTTTAAATCTGCTTATTAGTTCCTTATTTTGTTATTTTTTTATTTGTTTGTAGTTTATATTGCATTAGTTTAAGGTTTGCTTAAAACTCTTAAAAATAAAAAATATTAGCATAATCTGCCTAGGCTTAATTTAGTGCTTATTCATAGTTGTAAATTGTTCATTAGCTCTTAATTTAGTTAGTGAAACTTCTTTCTTTCAAAGTATTAGCATAAATTGCAAAACAGCCCCGTTAAGGAGTGTTTGGCACAGGCTTAAATTGGGTAAAAATTGAAGAGTACTGTTCATTGGTCATTTGTTTAAGTTTGATCTTGCTTAATTTAGCTTAGATTAGTTGCTTGTAGGGGTATTTGATCTGCTTTTGAGGATTTTATTGATTTTAGTTGATAATTATAGGTTAAAGGTTAGGAACTGGACATAAGAGCTTAATATAGGTATAAGCTAATTTTGTCCTAGCTTTTTGTATATCTATGTCCATTTTAGTTCGTTAAGTGGATTTGCAAGAGTAGATTAAATTTCATTAGGATTTGATATGTTTTTAGTCTATTTCAGTGTTCATATTGCATCAGCAGCTTATTTCATTGTTCAGTCCTGTTCTTGTTTTTCCAAAATAGATTTTAGTACTTAATTGTGGTTGAATGTGCTTGATCTTCATTAATTAAGTAATTTGTATATTGATCTTTGCTTAATTCTTAATTCCAGACCTTAGTATAGCTTATTTGAGCTTTAAAATAAGCTCAAAAGTTCCCACTCACACAAACTTACACTGAGTGATCAGTGTTCATTTGTGTGAATAAGCTACTTCTCAGCTTAATTCAAAGCAGTAAATAAGCTTAACTTGGTCTGCAATTTGGTTTATGAGCTTATTGGTGTATGAATTTCATGTTTCTTCTGGCTTTGTGGAATTTGCTTAACTATTAAGTGCTTATTTCTTAGTCCTAAATTGCCTCTATTGGACTGTTTTTTGCCCTGCGTCATTTTAGACTCAACTACTTATTGAGAAGTTTATGCTTATTGGCTATTTGGTTTAGGCCTATTCAGTTTTCATTTGCTTATTTGGATATCTTTTAGTATACCTTAGCTTATTTTAGTTCACTTTAGCTTCCTAGTAGCTTAGTAGCTTAATTCATCAGTTAACTTAGCTTTTTTTTATAGTTTATCTTCTTCAGTTCCAAATAAGCTATTTTTGGCTTATTTTTTTAGTTTTAAAAATTTTGCTTTTACAGAAAACTTTTATTTCTAGCTTATTTTCAAGTCCTAAAAGAAATTTTAGCAAAAAAAAATAAAAAATTAATTTGCAAAATGGGGGAGCACATATTCGAACCCTGGACCTACCCCTTACCAGAACCTCACACACACACTCCTTAACCAAACGTGCCCTTGGGACTTTTCTGTCCCTATCTTCTTCATTATTCCTTTTAACCAACCTTTCTAGTTTATAGCTTATTTTTAATTATAGCTTATTAACTGCTTATCTGAATAAGTAGCTTTCTCCATTTTATTTTTCCTAGGTTTAGCTTATCTTTTAGCATTTTCCGGTAATTTTTCATATTTTTCCATTTTGATTTAGTATTTTTAATATATATATTTTTTTCAAATTAGTTTTTAATTCATAATAAAAAATATAAAAGTCAAAAAAATATGAATCTTTTTTCTAAAATTTTCTTTTATTATTTAGGACTTAGGAAAATTAAATTTGAATCTGTAGGGTTAATTTTTGCTAATTTAGGTTTTTAGGTGCGTTTTTAGAATCCCGCTATCGTTTTTAGATTAATTTCATTATTGCTTTATTTGCCTTGCTTATTTACATTCCGAGCCTTAATTATGATTAGAAATCAAAACCAAAAAGTGAAAATCATATTTCAAGCATTTTAATACCAAACCTCAAATGACATCCTCGATTCACACCTTGTTGGGAAACGACCCGGGTATCACTTGCCCGGATTCTTATATCGTATTGTGTTGTGTTTTGCACATTGTCCTTTTTCCCAAAGGTTTGACTTGTGTATCTCACGGACTCG
The DNA here is from genome assembly GCA_021014915.2 of Artemisia tridentata subsp. tridentata. Lineage (NCBI taxonomy): Eukaryota > Viridiplantae > Streptophyta > Magnoliopsida > Asterales > Asteraceae > Artemisia > Artemisia tridentata. The sequence continues at coordinate 155,781,462 of CP139506.1, forward strand.
ACCAATTTTTGGCGCTGCTGCCGGGGAGGTGTGTTGCGACAATATCGTTACGGTTTGACGATTAGTGACTTGAAGATCCTTCCTCGTGAAGTTACGTGTTTTTCTTGTGAATAGTTTTTTATAAAAAATCCAAAAAAAAAGGAAAAAAAAGGAAAAAAAAGAAAAAAAAACCTAAAAAGATTTTTTTTTTCAAATTTATTTTTATTTTCTTTTAAATTTTGTGTTTTCGGCGCATGCGCAAACGTTCTTCTACTTCATCGAGTCCCTTTCTTAAACTCGTCGCAATTCCGCAAAGACGTAATCGAAGACGTGCTGCCCCATTAGTCGAACCCGAGATTCGTTCTATTCCCGATCCCCCCATTGTCGAAATGGCGGATAATCGCACCATGTTGGAGCTTCTCCAAGCACCCACCGAGGGTTACGGAGATGCTATCGTTGTTCCGACAATTGTTGCCGATAGCTTTGAGCTTAAACCGGCATTACTATCCTTGGTAACTTCAAATCAATTTTTCGGATTTGAGAGGGATGACCCTTATTCCCACATTCGATGGTTTAACAAGATCCCATCTACCATCAAATGTCGAAATGTTCCTCAAGAAGCAATCAAATTACTTCTTTTTCCTTTCTCTCTCGAGGGGGCCGCCCGGACTTAGCTTGAAAAACAACCTCCTCGTTCTATCTTAACATGGGAAGATTTGGTTTCGAAATTTGTGAATGAATTCTTTCCCCCTTTTAGAACTACAAGTCTTAAGAATGAAATCACCAAATTCACTCAAAAATTTGATGAATCCTTTAGTGAAGCGTGGGACAGTTTTAAAGAATTACTTCGTAAATGTCCTCACCATGGTTTTTTCGAGTTACATCAAATTGATACTTTTTACAATGCTTTTAACCTAACCGATCAAGACTCTCTTAATGCCGCCGCCGGTGGTAACCTCTTGAATCGAACTCCTAGAGATGCCTTGTCTATCATCGAGAACAAGTCTAAAGTTTGCACTACACGAAGCAAGCCGGTTGTTTCCTAAGTGAGTGCTTCTCCTTCATATCCGGTGAATACTTCTAGCACGAATGCTAAAATTGACAAGCTTACGGATGTGATCCAAGCTTTGATTCTCTCTAATCATAAAAATCTTTCTTCTACCCCACAAACTTCTTCACCCACTCAAGTCAAATCAGTGGAAGAAAGTTGTGTCACTTGTGGTGGTCCTCATGCTAACTACAATTGTATTGCCACCGATGGCTGTCCTTTTGATATAAATGCCATAGCCGGGTCTTATAACCAAGGAGGTACTCAATACCCGCCCTCAAGTTGACCCGAGCTATCGTGCTAGCAATCAAGCAGGACTACCCGGGTTTTCTCAATCTAATCAAAATAGATTCAATCAAAACAAAGGAAGAGGGCAAAATACTCAATTTCAAGCCCCAATCAATCAATACCCGACCCAAGGGGTTAATTTCAATCAAGGGTTTCAAGCTCCGAATTACCCAGCCCCGATTGTTCCCTCAAATGATCTTGCAAATTACATTAAGACAAATGAGGCTAACATGAGGGCTATGCAGAATCAGATCACAACTTTGAAAAACGATTTTCAAAATTCTATAACAAAGCAGGGTAATGAGCTTAAGAACAAAAATGATCAATCCCAAACAAAAATTAAAAATATGTTTGATACTCTCATAAATCAATTTCATCAAGCTTCAGCTTCGGGATCTCTCCCGGGCAACACAATCCCTAATCCAAAGGGTGAATTAAAAGCCATCACCACCCGAAGTGGTGTAGCTTACGAAGGACCCATGGTTTCAACTACTACTTCTTCTTCTCCAAAAGTAGTTGACCGTGAGACCGAGATGACCAAGGACAAGGAACTTCCTACTAATAACGGAAGTGCCAAAGACGTCCAAACTCCAATTGTCCTAGTGCCAGAGCCAAAAGTTGCTCCCGCTAATCATCAAAAGTCTAATCCTAAACCGTCAATTCCATACCCATCAAGACTAAACGATCGAAAGCTCCGTCAAAAAGACAACATTCAAATTGAGAAATTTTTCCACATCTTCTAAGATTTGCATTTTGACATAAGCTTTGAGGATGCTCTTCTTCTCATGCCAAAGTTTGCTTCGACAATCAAAAATTTGCTCAGTAACAAAGAGAAGTTATTTGAATTAGCTAAAACGTCGCTGAATGAGCATTGCTCGGCGGTTCTCCTTAAAACTTCCAAAAAAATTAGGAGACCCCGGCAAGTTTCTCATCCCTTACGATTTCTCGGGAATGATTGAGTGTCTCGCCTTGGCCGATCTTGGCGCTAGCATCAATCTCATGCCATTCTCTGTTTGGAAAAAGCTTTCTCTCCCAGAACTGACCCCTACACGTATTGTTGGGAATTAAATATTCTGAAGTTCAAGAATTAGGAATTTCTCTAAGTATGTTTCTGCTGGTAGTGCAAAGTTTCATTCCTGCTGGTAGTGTATTGATTCTGCTGCTGATAATGCTACTGGTTGATGCTGCTGCTAGTGTACTTGTTCCTGCTGCTAGCGATAACTCATTACTGCTGCTAATTGGATAAGTATGAAAAGATATTATGTGTATTTTGGTAAACAATATACGGTAGATAATATCTTACCCCATGTGCTGAGTTAACAAGTTGTGTACATAGATACATGTTGTATCTTATGTACTGACACACTCAAGATAAGTTAGCAAGTAGTTCGACTAGACTTCAAGCAATATTGTAAAGATCTTCTTGGACTATAAAAGAAGATCTTAGACTAGATATTAGTATGTGTTCAATTGTGTGAAAATACTTAGAACTTTCATAACTGTTAGAACTAGAACAAACACAACAATATCACAAGATATAGAAACTTAAGATTCAAGGTTGTAACCCTAGTGATAACTCAAGATCACTCGTATTATTATCTTAATAATATTGAATCATTTGGTGTTAATCTTTCATTGTTCCTTGTTCAATAACAAACACAATTGTTCCATTTCCATAATCATAATAACCTTCAAAGTGTGATTAAGTAGATTCCGCATACTTAATCATATTCACTCAATATATCATACACACAAAGTACAAAAGGTTTAACCACCTTAACCGTGTGTCGAATCCTAACAAGTGGTATCAGAGCACAGGCTGATATTTGATTTAGAAGAAGAAGTAGAAATAGACGTTGAATCTATTCAGACAAATGTTGCTGCAAAGATTCCCATGCTCAAACAGAATGAGTTTGAGATGTGGAGGCTGATGATAGAGCAATATTTCCAAGTGCAAGATTATGCAGTTTGGGAAATCATTGAAGATGGAGACTGATGAGTGGCCTTTTACTCATCATTTTAGACCCGAAAAACCACACAAAAATGACCAAAAACACCCAAATGGACCATATATTGTTACAAATATCCTTGGATTGTGTTTTATGTGTTTCAGGTACAAAAGGATTGAAAACGGGGCAAACATGGACAAAATCGAGCTTAATATGGAAAAGAGCCGAAAACCGAAGCCGAAAAAGACAATTATTTATTCGGATAAAATTCAAGCTTGAAAATCCTAATTGGCCCTTGGATTATTTCTCCTTGACGATATTGGTCCTTTGTTTAACTTTGAAAGAATGGCAGAATTGGTCCCCACAATCTTCATATTTACACAACTAGTCCTTAGAGTTAAATCCATTTTTATCCTAATTCCTAAATACTATCTATCCGGATCAAACATTAACCCTTTACCATCCGGATAAAAATTAAACCCATCCCATGTTTAATCCCTTTAGCCCACCATCTATTTATCCCACAATCCCACAAGCCCAACACAAAGGCCCACACCCTTTTTAGTTAAACACAAAAAACCAGGTCAAACTCTGATAAAACACAAATCGGGGTCAAAGGAAAAGGGATAAGACACTGTTGAACCTTCTTTAACCTCCAATCTTTCCCACCATTAGCTTAATCCTCCAACCAGTCACCATCACCCTCGCTACCTGCCAAACCCTTCACATGGGTATGTTTGTCTCACCCCCTCTGCCACCTCATCAATCCATGGGGCTAATATTCATCTACGGCTGAAAATCAAGAGATTGGGGAGCAAGTTATGATCCAAGGGTCCCAAAAGAAACACAAGAAGCAACTGGGATTTCTCTCACAGAAGAAACACACAACGAAAGGAAACCCTAAATTTTTAGATAGTATAAATAGATAATTTATTAGTAGTGTATTGGGTAGGTTTTATTTTTAGCTTTAATTTAGGTAATGTTTCTTTTTTATTGTCTTGTATTTTAATTTATCAGTGATGTAATTTTATTTCAGTTAATTTTAATTTAAGTTTTCTCGTTTTAATTATTGGTCAACTTAGTCAACAGCTTATTCAACTGCTTATCTGCTTATTTATCTGCTTATCTCTAGTATAGGATGTTAGTTAGTAGTTTTCAGCTTATTCTCATAAGACTTGCATAGTTGAGCTATTTCCATAGTTTGTTGATCCTTTACTGCCCTCTTTGTTTTTTGGATCAGTCATTTGTGTTAGGATTTGATCCCATTTGAGTTCTGTATGTTGCCTTAAGTTGCCTTTGATGGTTTGGTTTTGTTTCAAACTGATTAGAGTGGAATTTGGATAAGCTTTGTGCAGGGTCTACACTGCACAAGTAGCAGTCTGCATTTTTTACATCAGCTCCCATAGTTCTTATTTGCCTGCTCATACTTTTGATTCTTTTAGTTTTGAGATTTAGATAAGTGCTGATTTGTATTATCAGTTTTTCCCAGCTTATTTCAGTTTTGCAAAGATTGTTTTTCTTAGAATTGCTATTTTTCACTAGCTTCTTAAGATTTTAAAAGAAAAATAAAAAAATTAAAAAAAAAAATAATGTTTCAAAAAAGTGACATAAGTGAGACTAGAACCCAAGTCTCTGCACTCACAACACAACATCCTTTCCAGTATGCCCTATGGACTTTCTTAGTTTAACTTTGCAACATTAATTTCTTAACTATGTATTCATTTTAGCTTAATCCGAACTCATTTTCTTATTCCCAGCTTATTTAAATAAGCTGGACCTTTTTGTTATTTTTCTCACCTTTAGTTTGCCTTAAAGTTATTTCAGAAAAATTTTTAGATTTTTATCTTTTCATTTAGTATTTTTAATTATTTATTTTTTTTAAATCAGTTTTTAATTCGTATTAAATTATTAAAAAGCCAAAAAAATATATTTCTTTTTTCCAAAATTTTCTTTTGTCATTTAGCACGTAGAAAAATGATTTTGGTACCCGTAAGTTTATTTTTCATAAAATGTTACGTTTTTACACGTTATTATTTTCCGTTTACGTTATTTTCATTCTCGTTTTATTAGATGTTAGCAACCAATCAAACCTCGTCATTTCAAGCATTTTAATTCCGAACCGAAAACGATATCCTCAATTTCACGCCTCGCTGGGAGAACGACCCGGGTACACGCTTATCCGGTTTATTACTATCGATTATCGCGTCGAACCGTCGCGAGTTGACTTTTCTTCGTGAAGAGGTTTGACTTGTGACGCGTTTGTCATCGAATAATCAATTTTTGGCTCTGCTCCCTCCTGAAACGACAACTCTCTTTAGTCTTCAAACACGCAGCGGAGACTGTAGATACTAAAGGAAGTACAATGGTTGTCGTTCGGGAGCTTCATAACAACATATCTCACAAATCATTTGCAACCAAGTTGGTAATAAGCCTCAATGTACCCTCAACCGACTAGCTGAAGACAGAACATTACTTCTTCATGCACTTCTCCCTCCTGATGGTTGCGAGTCATCGGAAACATCATAAACTTGTGCACATGCCATAGATTACCTTTAACTTGATGCAATATAAAAGCCATAACAGCTCGTCGAGGCATAATTTCGTGAGAATACGTTGAAAAATACTCTCAATACTTCTCTCAAACCAACCTTAAGTTCACCGGCTTCATGTAAATGACCACATATGGAGACAACCCGATATGACCAATTTGAAAACGAAGTAAACATCCCCCCTCAAATGTGACTTAATCTTGTACGATAGTGTGACTAAGAACCTATACTGAGCACTACAACGTAACTCCTTAGAGCATAGGTCGTTTCATATACCCATCCATCCTTCCTTAGTTGTATATGAACCTCACTTGAATTATCCACATCTTTGTGTGACACTGAGTACTACAATGTATCTCCTTTAAGTGATAGTTAACTAGGTCTTCGTCCATCCACCCCTTGACCTATGAAAACTAGATAACCCAAGACTTAATCACTATACCCATGAGTGCCCAAACAAGTATCTCTAAAAGTCATGCATCCAACCAACCTCTAGACTTTGAGATAAATAAGTACACATGCCCGAAAAATGTCACTTGAAAGTCAAATCAATAATACCGTTCTTCTTCCGTAGTCATTTTTCGTAACCATAAGAGTTTTAGCCATGAACTTTGTATCCCCGTGAACAATTAAATACCAAAATACCACTCAATTTACCAAATTGTTTAAACATGTTGTATCTAAAAAATTAATTTCAGATCACTGCTATTGTTGTCCAATTATTCAGTTCATGAAACATCAGCCAATCTATTTGATACCATCCAAAGCCCAAATAAAAAACAGCCCGATCCAATCATCAAAAACCCAACCCGGTTAAAAGTGATATAACTTAATCACTTTAACCTAACCCTAAACACATTCTATCATTTCATCCGCCCCCATCAATACTCTGCACACCCAAACCCTTAAAACACTCTCAACTAAAATCCGCCCTGCTCCTCTTTCTTATTCTCCCAACGCAGATCTGCTCCAACCGATCATTCCAAATAGATCAAATCACATATTCCATCATCACCTTTATTATCCAAGCTGATCAGTCCTTCATTCATTTCCATCATAATCAAGCTTCGAATCGAATATCACAAATCCAGGAACAATCAATGATGTCGTTTCAGTCTCACCACTAGTCGTATCAAGGACTTGACTCAATGGTTTCAAGACCCTTTGGAGGGTCACGGTAAGGTCCGACATATGAGGTATACGATTTGTTTCTTGGTTTTGTTGATGAACGAACTAAAGAAAATGATTATAACATCATTGTTATAAATCTTTTCTTTTTGAGTTTCGGATAATAAATGAAGTAAATCTTCAACAAGGATCTATGATGATGTGTTCAACTCAAAAACATCTTTGAAAGATAGTGAAAAAGTTGAACAAACTGAGATTCAAGTTACTTGTTTTAATTATAGTCTTGTTTATGGTTCGGAGATGGTGATGAGTTGGGGTAGATTATAGTTGTGATAGTGATGGGGTATGGAAGTAGTTGATGGATTTGAGGCTGACCGATGATGACTGATATAAGTCAGAGGTTGAAGGTTTGAATCGGTTGACTGGATCTGTTGTCTATTTCTTATTGTGTTTTAAATGTTTCTTGGCATATATAGACTGATGATGTTATAAAACTAAAGTCAACTGAGTTTGGTATATATGGTTTGTAGTCAAAGTCTGCTTCATCTTCATTCTTTCTCGTTCGATCAACCCAACTTCGTTCGACTAAGTCGTTCGACTATGTCGTTCGACTAAGTCGTTCGACTAAGTCGGTCGACTATGTCGTTCGATCAATTTGGAAGAGTAAGTCTGACTCGACTACCCTTGTCTCGTTCGATGTGCTCCTTCGATGACAAACCTCGTTCGATCAATGAAGCTCGTTCGATCAAATTTTCTCGTTCGATGAAGTATGAATTGTTCGACTAATGAAACAATAATAACTGTTAATATGAAAGATGAGATGTTTTTGGACCAATGATACATAAAAGACACGTATTAGATCTGTTTTTATCGTATGAAACGGAATAAAAAATTCCGATGACCGGAAAAAAATTTTCGGCGACCAAATTTGTAATAAAAACAGCCTAAAACCAACAGATCGAATCACACAAATCAGTAAAAAACACAACCTGGCTCATTATACCAATTGTAGGACCGATAATACAATTGATTTATGTGATTCGGGGGGTCGGGGAAGCTCAAAGTAAAGGATAAACATGGTATTATTAGCTTAAAGAAAGGGAATGGTGTGTGTGTTTTCTAGAGAGAAGGAGGAGAAACACACACACCTTTGTTACAAATGAAACACACACACCTTTGTTGCTTTGATACCACTTGTTGATACTTAAAATTACTCTTTATCACACAAAAACAATATGAGAATTAGAATAAGAGAAGACTAGAAGATAGAAAGAGATGGTAACTTCTAGAGATTAGATTAAGAGAGAAAGAATGAGATACAAGATGTGAGAATACCCCTAGAAGCAACACCCTCAAATGAGGAGGGTGAAGGGTATTTATAGTTATGAGAGATGGATGGGCTTGGACTTGGGTGGGCTTTTACATGGGCTCTTTTAAACACTAAACATAACCTATTAGCTTAAGTCCAAGCCCATTGATTATCTTACCTAACTCAAACAACGACACATTTAATTAAACTATTACAATGACAAATGACCATCACTTTAAAATAAATCCTAACAATCTCCCCCTAAGGGATGGTCATTCAAATGATGCTCCATGTGAGATGGTCTTTCGTCTTCAATGTCTTTGAGCTTTGAGTGTCGTTGTATAGCAGTCTTTGTTTTTGATTCCTTCATGCTATGTGATCTTCAAAGTATCGTCTTTGAGGTTGTTCTTGCCTTCGATCAGCATCTTCATGTGATTATGACGTCGTGACCTCCAACATACTCATATATCTTGGACATTATACTTATGCTAACAATCTCCCATGATCTTTCATCATATGAACTTGTTCTTGACATCTTGATTAGTTTCTTGACATTGACTTTAACTTGATCTTCTTTGTCTTGAACTTTTACATTTGAGCTTTGATGAGGATGTTCTTCATAAGTATGAGTATGCTGAGGTGAAGATGATTGATGTATGTGGTGATGGTTAATGGATGTTCATGGGTAGCTGCATAAAACCGTTAGTAATAATCATCCAGCGCTTACAGGTTGTGACTTTGAGATCGTCATCAGCATAGTGTGAAAACTTTCTAAAAATCCTTCCCCAGGCCGTTCTGAACCGGATACCCCCGAGAGGGCTTACACGGACACACCGAAGTGCACCCACGATTCAGTGAGTCGCTGGAGATCACCCCACGACTGTAGACCGTTTGAAGCACGTAACCATCATGATATAAAATGGCAAGATCCTTGGATCTCATTAAGACTCTTACAACTTGTGTCCTTTTTGATGAACACAAGTGTATCATTTTGGAAGTGTTCCTAATGAGATATTTTGATGAATCTCATGGCTCTAGACTCTATTGTGCATTTTGGTTTTAGTCGTCGGAGGCATGGAGCAGAGTGCCACCTTTTCAATATCAACACGTCTCGGAATGAGAGGTCGATAGATTATGTAGTGTTCTCCGTGAGAAATGAAACAAATATCTTTTAAGAGATATCTGAGTGGCTAAGAGGGGTGGTGCAGCGCGTCACTGGGTCCATGACGTCTTGTCTTCAATATCAGTATCACCTTAGTGAATACCGATAGTAGATGTATTGACCCGGTTTCTGCCGTAAGTTTTCATGGAGGGCTATTTCTTTTCACCCTTTCATTCAACTTTTCTTTTTAATTCTTCAACCCCTTCTTTCCCTTTCTCATTTACTCCTTTTTCAATCATACCTAAGGACTTTTAATTCTAATCTATTGGATTTGTCCTTGGGTAGATCCCTCCGGCTCTGGCGGATCATAGGACATGACCTAACCATAGTCACCTTATAATACCATGATTATCCTAGATTAGTTGATCACATTCCATAAACCTTTCGAAAATCTCTCAAAGTGTTTATGAATAAAAGCACATTTAGATAACACTTTGAGAGTTTTGCATTTTTGAAATACTCCCCGTTCACATGTGCTCATGAGATTTAAGAAAGAATTGCACATGTTGGGTAGAGTTCGCACATTTGAAATGATCGATTTTCAATGAACATGACCATCGCGAGACACGTTTACATCACTAGATAGACTAGCTTGAAATTATTACCCGTCCAGGTCATATTCAATGATCATCTCTCGAATTGGTACATTCTACTCAGACAAGTCCTTTGCGAGACACGTTTACATCACTGGATAACCAGCTTGAAATTATTACCCATCCCGGACAAGTCTTTTCGATAACGGACATTTAGATTTTGTCAATTCGAGGGTTAGAACTGAGTCTGTCTGGTGAGCATACTTTGAGATTCCACGAACTTTAAACCTTTTGATCACATTTTAATCACGTCTTCTCCCCCTCAAAAATAGCATGAATTGATATTTTTGATATCAACTGATTAAAATGAAACCTTTTGGAGAGAACGACGGATTTTAGCATGAAATTGGAACATTTTTTCTTTTTCATTTTTATACTCCCCCTTAAATAAAGCATGTTGTATTGAGTTTTGGAGGGAGTTATCTTGAGCAATTTATGAAAGATTTTGAAAAATCTTTTTGAAAACTCTTGAAGGAAATGTGCTCAAGATAGTGAAGATTTTGAAAATCTTTGAAGATATGGTAGGGAAAGTATCTTCATTTGTTTTTAGGATAAGTGTTTGAAAAAAAAGATTGGTTTTGCACAACACTTTCCTTTATTTGAAGTTCGGGTTGTAAGCTGAAATACTTACAAGCCATTGAGATTGTTAGGATAAGTGCTCTGAAAGATTTTGAATAAGCACTTTCCTTTCTTTGAGGCGCGGGTCCTAATCCGATATGATTAGAAGCCATCGGGTTAAGCACGGGTTCTGGAGTGAGTCTCTCAGAAGCCATTGAGATTTTTTAGGAAAAACGACATGTTTTGAAAACATTTAAATGAACTCTCGCTCAAGCATCTGTACATGCCCGTATCATTGTTGAATGACATTTCTAGGTACGTACAGAATATCGATTATACGAGAGACATGTCGGAGAGGAATATTTTTGGATTTTATATTTTATATTGTTTTTGAATTTTTGAATTTTCTATTTTTATATTTTGATTTTGATGGTTTTTCAAATTTTGTTTTTTTTTTTTTTTTTTTTTTTTTTTTTTTTTTTTTTTTTTTTTTTTTTTTTTTTTATAAAAGAAATGGAAAATCAAAAATAGAAGATAGAGAGAATGATTTTGAAGAATTTACAGAATTAGAACCCTCTGATGAACTGGGTTCTGAGATAGTTGAGTCACCTGCAACCAAAGATGAAGAGTATTCACAAATAACAGTGTTAGAAGAACATGAATCATCACTCTTAGGGTGTTCACTATCAACGGTTGTAGTGGATTCTTCATCCCTATCCTGATGATTTTCACTATTATTTGTCTTGGTGTAGCTATCAAGAATCTTTCCTGTTGGAATCCATCTAAGACCAACTGTGTTAAAAACTTTTCCCGTGGGAATCCACCTAAGGCAAGATCTAGGAGCAGTTTTCTTTTCAGATGCAACGGAAGTCTCATTTTGAGAAAAACTACGTCCTGTAGGGATCCACTTGGTAGAATTCTTAGCTTTATGCTTCGTATCAACGGGTGTGTTTCTGTTTGGTGTCTTAGAGGATTGTGCCTTAGCACGTAAATTTGCTTTCTTGATATACTGTGCCACACATGCATCATGATTAGCTAAAAAGACACATTTTTGACATGTAGGACAGACAAATTCAACGTTCTTGTTCAAAACAGCAACCTTAACTTTGTCACTACAGTCATTTGAAGCTTGTTTCTTGTTCGAAGAGGAATTCTTAGTGTTCCATTCTACTTGTTTAACAGTTTCTTTTTCGCAACTACTCTTAGATGCAGGCCAATCCCTAGTCTTTTGTTGAGAGTTCCTAGGTAGAGGTTTACAACTACTAGCAGTGCCTTGTAATGTTGTAGAATTCATCACCGTAGACGGTGTTCCTAAAATTCCATCTTTTCGAATCTGTGCCTTTTTCCTAGCTTTTTCTAGATAGGAATTGTGGACCATGTTGTTTGAACCAACAGATTCTTTAACAGTATTTTTGGTCACATTTGGTGAGCTATTCCTGGGGGCACACACATTAGGATTCAACTTGTTGTCCTTTGAATTTGTAGTAGCATTCCTAGACTCTTTTGGATTATCTTTTGCATGTTTGTCTATCGCCCTATATGTTTGAGATGTAGAGGCAGACGCAGTAGTGAGACTAATCCTATTAAGGTCAGGTGCTATCACATTTGAGTTTTCGACAACAGCTTTTCCTTTTCCTTTCTCGTTTTCCTTAGGCAAGGGTGTGGAAATGGACATTTTTGGTCTAGCAGACTTATTTTCCTCACCCTTTCCTTTTTGACTATCAAGCTGAGACTTCAAAAGATCAATTTGTTCTTGCATGTTTTTGTAAGAACGCTCATACGACAATTTGTCATACTTGCATTCTTCTTTTTTCTGATCAAGTTGTTTAAAATATGTTACATTTTGTTTTTCAAGCTTAATAAGCGCCTTTTCATATTTTGAAACAATTTCGGAAGTCTCAGCTCGAAGTCTTTCATCATCTTCGACAGAATACATTTGATAAATAATGGACATGATATCAGTTGAAAGAGCTTCTTCAGAGAGTGCGTCATTTTGTTTTTCCAAAACTTTGATTTTTTCAATGTTTTCATTAGCTTCAATTACCAAGGATGTGTGGTCCTTAACAAATTCAGTTACTTCTTTGATAATTGCGTTCTCAACATGAATTGCTCTTGCATGTATGCCAGATACAATGGGAGTAATCTCAGTTTCGAACATCTTTTTCTGTTCAGTTTCAAAACTTTTGAACCAATCGTTGGTTTTAGCATTTGTTTTGGTTGCCACAACATCTTGAAGCATTTCAACTCTCCTTTTAAGATCGGCCAATAGTATTCTAGCTTCACTTGCGGAAGTGTCGGTAGAGTACATTTGTTCGATGTTAGAAAGATGTTTTGAAACAACTTTGAATTTTGAGGCAGCCACTGGTTTTTTGAAAAACAAAGGTGACTCCTTTTTAACAAGATGAACACCAGAAAGTTTGTTAAGTTCCTTGTAATTAATTGGTTTTATTTCTGGGTTCTTTTGTCTCATTTTGTTTCTACTCTCTTTGGAAAGCTCAGTCGTTTCATACGAATCATAACAAGCAGGTGGATCATGCTCATCATTTATAAGATTACCATTAAATAGCACATTCTGTTTTTGCTAAGCTTTCTTGAGATAACAAGGGTTTTCACAACGGAGAGCCATTTTCTTTCTTGTATATAAAATCGGGTTTTTGTCATTAATTAACATATTAATCGTTTGAGTTGAATGACCCGTTTTTACAAGAATTTCTTCCAACTTTTTAATAGTTTCCTGTTTGTCAAGTACTTCATCAAGAAGTTCATCTTCTCGTTTTGAAAACTTTGAATGCAACTCGTTCTTTTCTTTTTCAAGATCAGAACAAATTGATTTTTGTTTAGAAAGTTGGTTGGTTAAATCAGAAATATCCGCTTTTAAGGATTTAATTTGCATGTTCAGTTTAACATCAAGAGTGTCGTATTTGATTTGCAAATGTTTTTCCCTTGAAACAGAATCACTGTAACCATTTTCAAGTTCTGACAGTCGTTTGTGGTGAAATTCAAAAGCTTTTTCGTTCACCTTGTATCTCTCAAGCTCAGTGGTCAATTTTTCATTCGCGGTCTTAAGATCGCTATTGACCTTTTTCACTTTTTCAATCTCAATACGACAATTATTCAGTAATGATTCAAATAAAGCACGAGTTTCCTCATCATTAGCATCATTTTGTGCAACTTGAACTTCATTAGGATCCATATTTGGAGATGCCAAATTAATATTCCTACAACTTGGCGAGTCCATATATGTATCATAAGTAGGTTCGAGAGGCACAGAATGTGGCTTTTGTTGAGCAAATGGATTAACCTCATTACTTGAAATTGATGTCTCATGGAGTGGTTCTACGTCATAAGTAGGAGGATTGTCAGAATTGCTGCATGATGTTGATTCTTACTGTCTTGGCATAGGGTCGGAGATTCCAGTGACTTCTGTAGAGTTATCATTGATTCTGGTTGAAAGCAGGAAGTCGGATTCCTCAGCAGTCAATGGTATTCCCGAGTCTCTCTTTCTAGCTAGTATCAACATGTACTGGAGCTTTTCTACCCTATCCATTGCATTGACATTTCCAGCTCTACCTATATCACTCCTTTGGGTTGCAGAAGAAGTCATGAAGCAATAATTCTCATTATGATTGACCCCATTCTGATTCACAAACTGATCCATTTGATTTCCCGTATTCTGCCCAGCATATTGCATTTGATTCCCCATTTGAATACCCGTAGCATTTCCTTGCTGATTCCCGATAACGTCAACCATTTGTCCTTCTTGACCTATATATGACTACATGTTGTCAGTGTACGGTGAGTTCCATTGGTTGTTGTTATGTGGTGGGATGTTTAATGCTTTGGTGATTAATGCAAACGCATGTGCCAAATCAGTTGTGATATTGTTTTGGTAAGCGGCCATTGATGAAGTTGTATGATAAAGATGATGTTGGATCGGTTAAAGAACTAGGATACGGTTGGTTACGATTCACGAGTTATGTATGGTTTGAGTCCTTTTTCGTTGCCCTTGAAGAGTCGTGGAGAAACTTGATAAACCGAAAAAGTTGATAATTCCACAAAGTAAATAAACTTCACAAAGTAGACACAAAGGAGACACAAAGTTGACAGCTTATAAAGCAAACTTAATATAATATTAGTCTAGAAGCAAACTTAATATAATATTGAACCCTTTTTAACACACTTCAACACGCAAAATATCTTATAATATCTTAGTGACTCAAAAGCCAACCCATGCAAAGTAAACACGTTAACTCTTTTATGTTGTATTATATGAGTCACATGCAAACACACTTCAACACACAAGCTCAATGTATCACACGTCAAAATTTAAAGTACACAAGATATTTAATATAATGCAACACGTTAAAAGCCAAACACTTCACATGCAACACGTCTCATGCACAAACACATCACATACAAATTCACGTCAACAGATGATGGTTTAACTTATCATGTCAAAAGCAACTCAATGTTTTACTCTCAATATTCTTATGCAATGTCAGTATATCAACTTATGAAGAAACTCAACAAACTCACTTATGAAGAAACTTGACTATGAAAAAAATTTTGGTTCGACACAAGTTTCTGGTTTGCTTCGATCAAACAATAGTTCGATGATGCGTGGTTTTGCGACCTTACAACAGGTTTTACCTCTCGAGGGATCTCAAGAGGCTTACAACCCCACCAGGTAGTGTACCTGACCGATGTAGTATAGTGTAGTGGTAAGTACGGGGGATTGATCGTTCTCCACAGGGAATAGTGTCGTTAGGATTGAAAAACTATTCTAATAGGTCTAAGGGTGAGGGAAGATTCTTTTTGTATTTGTATATTTTTTTATAAAAGCAAGTAAAATCTCGGGTTTGAAGGAGTGGGCGGAATTAGTTGCTAGTCAACTAACCCAAATAACTACAAATGCAAATAAAATAAAATAACTGAAAATGAAAAGAGTTGTGAAACTTATGTGGAGAGAAATGTGTTTACTTAGATTTCCTTACTCCCTAACTATCTTTTACCGGTTGATTAGTGTGTATTAATTGCGTGGATGACGGGTGTATTCCTTAATACCAATCGTGGGGTGGCGTACTTACTTCCCCAACTCTACAAGCTCCTACTTCACTCCTATGTCGAGCCGGCTAAGAAGCTCCTAACATGGGATCACTAGAATTCGCTCATGCATTAAATACAACCATAAAAACCTAGTACGCATTGGTTCATGCTTCTTAAGACGTTCAAGCAAGTTACAGAATAGGAAGTTAGCCAGTTTTCTTAAGCCTAACATCGATAAACAATCATCCAATACAATTAATAACACACTAATAACCAATAATCAATAGTTAGGTTTCATTAGATCTAAGCAAACACAAGATAAATCTAGCCTAGCATGTTAATCAAAAGACAAGAACAAGATATAATCAAACAACACATAGACATATTGATTGATTAAATGATAACTTATCTTCAATTAAACATGGGAGATCCAAGGGTATGAAAACCCTTAAAAATGGCAGAAATTCGTCTTAGGGTTTCTCCTCACAAAGTTGCACACTAATAACAAAAAATTGCAAAACTATATATAGAACTTAAGGGCTGACGGCGTCACGTTGTAGATCTTGACGCCGTCACCTCGCCGTGTCTAGGGTTCCCGGATGGCCTTCTTGACGCCGTCCCTCTTTAATCGTCTAAAATCCTCCCTGGCTTATCAAGGCTTGACGCCGTCAGAAATGGGCTTGACGCCGTCTCTTGTTAAGTTAAACCGTGATGGCCTTGATCACTTCAAAGGGTGACGCCGTCAGATTTTCCATTGTAAAATTCTCTGGCTTATCATGTGTATTTTTCATATCCACCTCTTTTGCCAAGCCATGACGCCGTCAAGAGCAATTTGTGACGCCGTCAAAGGTACTTTTCCAGCCGATTTTGAGACTTTGTCGTTTTCTTCACTTTTATGCTCCAAAAACGTCCAAAATGCTTCCTTTTCCAGATTTCTTCTCCAAAGTACCTAAAATGACAAAAGGAACGATTTAGGGCAATATATGATCAAATAAATATGATTTAGGGCTTAAATGACCCCCTAAAAGCGGTACACTTTTCGCTTCATCAAATACCCTTACACTTGAGATTTGCTTGTCCTCAAGCAAATGCGCTTTTATTCTAATCAAAATACATGTTAGGGGTCATTTAATGCTAATATAAAAGTAATTACAAGAAATAGTCGTTCCACTTCAATCATAATAAGCACGGAGATTACAAACTAGCACCTCACAAGTAGTGTTTAGATACTCACATCTCTCAGGTGTCATCAAAATAAATCTCATAAATGAAAACGGATAATATCTCTCACTACCTGTCATAGCAAATAGATTACCATAGGCTTGGGAAAGGATCAAAAACCTCCTCCACTAGGCATAAGCACCTAAGATAAACTATCAAAGAGGGCTTTTAAATGGGTTATAACGTGAGGTGTAGGGATATGATAAACACGGATTGGTTGGATAAGGGATATTTTACTGGTGGCGAGTTAAAGATCTTGATTAATTACATGTACAATATGGCGTTGCTAAGCCAAGACTAGACTCGACTTAAGCTAATGAAAGAAATAACAAAAAGATAAAATAAACATAAAATGAAACGGGATGGTAGTCCGTATGTTTTTTCTACTTTTCTTTTTCTCATTTTTTTGTATTTTTCTTGATTTTTTCGATTTTTTTTTTCTTTTTCATACACTCTTGCCCTACCATCCAAAAATAATACATCCTAGGGGCGTTGCATTCCCCTTACACTTGAACTTTTACATAACTTTACAATTAATTATTCTAATGACTCGAATTAAGATAATCGAAACACTTGAAGTACTTTTAAAAATATTTAGCACATATGGGGGTAATAATGTTGTTCTTTCCCCATTACTCCATTACACTAGTACTATACCCATGAGTCCCAATCGTCCCAAAACAATATGTACAAGGATATGACTCGACTTAGCAACCATGTAATCAATTAGATAATTAACTAAGGGTTTAAACAAATGTTGTCACAATAATGCACTAAAGATGAGTGCATACAAGGTAGGCTAAGGCGATTTGGGTGTACATTTAAGTGGGGTGTAACAAATTCTTCCTTTAAGTAAAATGCTTAAAGTTCGAAACGAAAAGATAGGCTCTGAGGGGTGTACTAGGGGTATCGTGTACTAAAAATGAGTACAACGCAAAGGGTGTGGGAGAATTACTTGACCAATGTAGCCAAAGTAATTATAACAAAAACACAGGTGTAAAACAATGGGTTAATCCTAATGCCTCTTATCATGTAGTAAATATAACTACACGAATGTAGTCTCACTTGTGGCCTCGGAATGGTCCTAACGCAAGTTCTAGAATCTAAGTGCTACCGGTACACACATCATAGCATAAATGCTTTTCCTACCAATTCTAGGGGCGAACCTCACATATTTGGGAGTGGAAAATTTTTTAGTTTTACGGTTTTTGTGCTAGTCATATAACTCCTATCCATGAGATGCTCATTAAGATCAAAGTTTCACTCCTATATTTTGTAAAAAATTTTAAATTTGGCACTAAAATTGCCCTAACAGGTATTTATCTCAGTTTTATTACACATCTACCATCAAACAAACAAAAATCAAGTGCAATTGTATTCTCTAAAGTATCGTACTTTTACCCCCCCCCCCCCCTTACACTTAAGATGAACATTGTCCCCAATGTTCAAATAACAAGATGTAAAAGTAAATAAGGTAAAAGAATGAAATCAAATACTCCCCTGATTCGTTTGGTGGATAAAGAGGTAACATGGTTAGATCTTCTTCCAAGAGAATGTAGAAGCTCCAAGACTAATGCATCGCCATAAGCTTGACTCCACATACATTTCCTTGTCCAAAATAACCTGTTAAACCTGAGAAAACAAACACGAAAACCTGCATAACATCGGCGGGATAAATTCTATATATAAGGATATAATGCTTGTGGAATGATAATTTTGCAAATTCCAGGAGATTATAAGTTAGAGATTTAATAAAAACTTTTGTGATTCCGGAAGAAAAACAAAACTTTCAAAAATTTCAGAAAATTAAAACCTGACGCCGTCAGGTTGTAAAGCCTGACGCCGTCAGAAATGATCTGACAGAATTCTCATGTTAAGTTTCCGGAAAATTTCTGGAAAAACCTATACCTTACTTCCTGGAATTCCTGCAAAACATCACTATGACTCGATACAAGCATTTGACTCAAACAAATACTAATATGTATGTTAATTTAATATTATTACGATTCATGTTCATTTGTTCTTGTAAACCGATTTGGATTTCCCTTACACTTATCTTTTGCAAAATACCTTTATATGTAGTTAAGACGAAGTTAAAAACAAAATAAAGCATTTTCACAATTTAGTTTCGAACATGAATCAATAATAATAAAAATTAAACATACATACGGAAGCAAATAAAATCAAACAAACAAATAAATAAACACACAAAGCAAATAAAGCTTGGGTTGCCTCCCAAGAAGCGCTTGTTTTTGTTCGAGTCACGAGCCTGACTCTACCCTTATTTAACGGAAATAGGGGAGGTTTTCCCTACACTTAGGGTTAAGTGCGGGTGATAGTAGCGATACACACCAGCTCGGTAGGAGTATGCCACGTGAGGAAAGATTGGTGGATGAATTATATGCTCAAAGGGGTGTGCTCCTTTCATCATAACCTTACCTAGTTCACTTTGGTCAATGGGTGAGTTAAAGTGTTCTCCTAAAAAGGGATCATTTTCTAACAACTTCAAGAGACTCCTAATTGGGAATCCATCTTGACCCAATAGACCCGGTTTAAACCCATAATGTTTCTTGTGATCAATCATGAATGGGTGATGTAAGTATGAAAGGTTATGGTTCACTCCTATGTCAGCTTCCTCTCTACAAGGCTTAGAGTCTACTACCTTCAACATAAAACTACCCGGACTATATGGTTTGATGGGTGGGTCGGGACCTAATTCAATTCCTAAATTCACATCTAAGGATGGAAGATTAGGTAACGGTTTTGGCTGAGGCTCCGGTTCATCAAAACTAGGAACTTCCATATAACTAAAAGAAAGGTTATGACTACAAGTATTCAAACCTATATCCTCTAGTTGTGTTTGGTCCAAGGGTTCTACCTCTATTGGGGTTCCTATAGTCTCTTCTACTTCTTCCGGGTAAGTCACAGGCGGTGTGTGTGCCTCAAATGATGGTAGGACTTGTGGGGTACTTGGTGGGCTTGCATTTCTAACCTCATTCTCCATAGTATCTAAATCACCTATATGTTCATCATGGGTTTTGGTAGAATCTAACCCAAACATGTTCCTAAGTATCTCAAATCCTTCTCTAGCCATTTCAAGTTCTAAGTCCGATTCATAAGAATCTTCCCCGATAACATGATTACTATGTTCAATTTGCCTAAAGGATTCATCATGTGTTCCTTGAGATTCAAAGTCATTGATCATAAAACCTAGGTCTTTTTGCTCAATATGCTCATGTTCGGCTAAATCCTCCTCAATTGTTTCCTCAAGTTGTGATGTATACGAACCCATTAATTCATTAAACTTATGGTTCACGGTTAGGAGGCTTTCCTCAAATTTTTTCCAAATGGTCTTATTAAAAGGAGTTGATCCTAACAATGATTGTTTAATAGAAGCCACACATGCACATAATTCATCAAACCTATCAAACTTTACACCCATCTCCTCTTGTATATATCTAAGATCACTTAAAAATTCATTGGAACAACAGGAAGCAAATCTATCTGTGTAAAGTAATTGTTCCTCTATTGTTAATGATCTAAATGGAATTTCATCAGCCATGGTGACAAATGAAAATGGTTTTACAAACAAAGGGTACAAGGAAAAAGATAGACTAAAGAAATCTAATAAAAAGAAAATAAATATCTCACTCGATAGGAATCAAGTGAGTAGACCTAATAAAATAAAAATTCAACCTAAACAATAACTATTCCCCGGCAACGGCGCCAAAAACTTGATGCGTGGTTTTGCGACCTTACAACAGGTTTTACCTCTCGAGGGATCTCAAGAGGCTTACAACCCCACCAGGCAGTGTACCTGACCGATGTAGTATACTGTAGTGGTAAGTACGGGGGATTGATCGTTCTCCACAGGGAATAGTGTCGTTAGGATTGAAAAACTATTCTAATAGGTCTAAGGGTGAGGTAAGATTCTTTTTGTATTTTTATATTTTTTTATAAAAGCAAGTAAAATCTCGGGTTTGAAGGAGTGGGCGGAATTAGTTGCTAGTCAACTAACCCAAATAACTACAAATGCAAATAAAATAAAATAACTGAAAATGAAAAGAGTTGTGAAACTTATGTGGAGAGAAATGTGTTTACTTAGATTTCCTTACTCCCTAACTATCTTTTACCGGTTGATTAGTGTGTATTAATTGCGTGGATGACGGGTGTATTCCTTAATACCAATCGTGGGGTGGCGTACTTACTTCCCCAACTCTACAAGCTCCTACTTCACTCCTATGTCGAGCCGGCTAAGAAGCTCCTAACATGGGATCACTAGAATTCGCTCATGCATTAAATACAACCATAAAAACCTAGTACGCATTGGTTCATGCTTCTTAAGACGTTCAAGCAAGTTACCGAATAGGAAGTTAGCCAGTTTTCTTAAGCCTAACATCGATAAACAATCATCCAATACAATTAATAACACACTAATAACCAATAATCAATAGTTAGGTTTCATTAGATCTAAGCAAACACAAGATAAATCTAGCCTAGCATGTTAATCAAAAGACAAGAACAAGATATAATCAAACAACACATAGACATATTGATTGATTAAATGATAACTTATCTTCAATTAAACATGGGAGATCCAAGGGTATGAAAACCCTTAAAAATGGCAGAAATTCGTCTTAGGGTTTCTCCTCACAAAGTTGCACACTAATAACAAAAAATTGCAAAACTATATATAGAACTTAAGGGCTGACGGCGTCACGTTGTAGATCTTGACGCCGTCACCTCGCCGTGTCTAGGGTTCCCGGATGGCCTTCTTGACGCCGTCCCTCTTTAATCGTCTAAAATCCTCCCTGGCTTATCAAGGCTTGACGCCGTCAGAAATGGGCTTGACGCCGTCTCTTGTTAAGTTAAACCGTGATGGCCTTGATCACTTCAAAGGGTGACGCCGTCAGATTTTCCATTGTAAAATTCTCTGGCTTATCATGTGTATTTTTCATATCCACCTCTTTTGCTAAGCCATGACGCCGTCAAGAGCAATTTGTGACGCCGTCAAAGGTACTTTTCCTGCCGATTTTGAGACTTTGTCGTTTTCTTCACTTTTATGCTCCAAAAATGTCCAGAATGCTTCCTTTTCCAGATTTCTTCTCCAAAGTACCTAAAATGACAAAAGGAACGATTTAGGGCAATATATGATCAAATAAATACGATTTAGGGCTTAAATGACCCCCTAAAAGCGGTACACTTTTCGCTTCATCATTCGACTATCAAGTGGTTCGACTAAGAGTATGGTTCGACTAGAGTTGTGGTTCGATCAAGACTTTGTGGTTCGATGACATGAGTTGGATGAAGTGGTTCGATGAGGAAGTTGGTTCGATGAAATAAAAATGGTTGGACTAGATATGTTACTTTGTTCGACTAGACAATCTTGGTTCGACTAGAGACCTTGTTCGACTAAGTGCTTGTTCGACTAAGGTGTTGGTTCGATCAAAGTTCTCGTTCGATTACCTCGTTCGATCAAGGTGAAGTCGTTCGATCAATGTGAAGTTGTTAGATCAAGAGAAGTCGTTCGACTAGCTAACTGGTTCGATGAGGAAAAAAATGGTTCGATGGAATTTTAAGTTCGTTCGACTAGTTAACTCGTTCGACTAACTCGTTCGATCAAGGTGATGGTTCGACTAAAAGCTTCTTCGACTAGATGAGTCGTTCGATCATGAAAGTCCTCCTTCGATCACTTAAGATCCTTCGATCAACTAACTTGTTGCTTCAATCAAAGAGAAGTCGTTCGACTAACCTCTATAGTGGTAAGTATTCCCGCCTGTCACGTGGGTGACCCGGGTTCGATCCCCGACAACGGCGCCAAAATCTTGATATTAGGTCGAGGACAAACGCGTCACAAGCCAAAACCTCTCACGAAGAAAAGTCAACCCGCGTCGGTTCGACGCGACAATCGATTGTAATATACCGGATAAGCGTGTACCCGGGTCGTTCTCCCTGCGAGGCGTGAAATTGAGGATATCGTTTTTGTTTTGGTATTTAAAATGCTTGAAAAGACGAGGGTTTGTTTGGTTACTAAAATCTACTAAAACGAAAAACAAATGACGTAAAACGGAAACTACGAACGAGTAAAAACATCAAATCTATTAAAAATTAACCCTACGAGTACCAAAATAATTTTCCTACGACCTAACTAACAAAAGAAAATTTTGAAAACAGAAATATATATATTTTTTTACTTTTTAATAATTTTTTATGAATTAAAAACTTTCTAAACTAATTTAAATCACTAAAAATACTAAAACTATTTTTAAAAATCTGAAAATTTTTCTAGAATAACTTTAAGATAAACTAAAGCTAAGAAAAATGTAAAAAGTTCAAAAGCTAATTGAAAAGCTGTCCATAAGCCCAAAACAGTTTAATAAGCTAATAAAGAAGAACCATGCTAAGTATTAACTTTTGTAATAAGGAAACAAGCAGAACTTTAGAGCATATGGTAAGGTGTTGGTTTTGTGAAATAGGTGACCCAGGTTCGAATCACTTGGTCACCCTTTTTGTTTATTTGTTATTATTATTATTATTTTATTTTTTTTTTTTTTTATATTTTACTTAAAACTTTTTGCACAATCTTTTAAATAAGTTGAAAATGTGAAACTTTTGTAAAAGCAATTATTTTTAAAAGTCACTGAATAAGATACAATAGCTTATTCAGCTTAACAAGTTTGCGAGAAAACAAGCTTTGGCTTAACTGTCTAAATCAAATAAGCTTAAATAAGCTTGAAATAAACTTTACAACTACAAAGTGCTAGCAGCAAACCTAATAAGCTAAATGAGCAACAGAATAAGCACTAAACAAGAAACAAGCAAAAAGATAAGCCAAAAAGCTTTGAGGGTCTGCTGATGTAACATGTGCAGGGCAGAAAAAGGGCAACAGAGGGCAGTTTTGCAGGCCAAGATTACCTACCAAATAAGCTTGCAAATACTGAATTAAGCTCAACTAAATGTAATACATCCTAGAAACTATTAGTGCAACCAAATTCAAACCCTAAATCAAACAAAAACCTAGCTAAAATTGAAATCAAAAAGTGTATTGTGGGACTGTTCTTGACCTGTCACAGACTGGGATTTTGGAACTTTGGTAAAATGAATTAGGAGTTGTTCACTCTTGAACAAAACACAAGTTTTTGACTCATAAATACAAAGTCCAAAGCCCTTTTTCACAAATTCAACACAGTATGCTACTGAAACAGTTTTATCACATGAAATTTTGAAAACTCACTCAAATACTTAAAAGCTTGACAAAACTACTAAAACTTGACCAAAATCAACTACTTATACTGAACTAAAGCTATTTCAAGTAAAACTTGTGACCAAAACATTTTTCTACCCAATGTTAACCCAAAAACCAAACACTCTTTTTCTTGACTGTCTTGAGTTTTTAAAACTAAAACAGGCCAAAAAGAAACTAAAATACTGATATAATAGTGATAAGCTATCTTAATACTATTCTACTGAACTAATTTAAGAACAAGTAAGCAATAAATAAGCTACTACCCTAATAAGCTATTAGTACTTTTTTTTTTTTTTCTAACTTTTTTGGAACAAATCTGAACTAAGCTATGATAACTGATAAAAGCAATAACTAAGCAATGACAATCGTAAAAGTAAACTTAAACATGAACAATAAGAAGATAAATAAGCAATAAAAAGCATAATAAGCAATAAACATTAAAAATAAACTAGACTATTTGGATTACTGAATAATAAAAAAAAGAACTGATGCTTGGTATTAAAACTGAAATAAGAGTAAATTACAATCTGAAAAATAAAAATTACAAAGTACCTTTAAAAAAAAAGCTAAAATAAACCTCTCCTCTACTCAACTGCTACTCGACTATTTATACTAAAAAATTACAAAACCCTACATCTATATGTGTTTGTTGTGTGAGTGTGTTCCCACTTGCTCTTGTGTGCTTCTTTGCTGACCATTGGATCATTCCTTGCTGCTTACAACTTTAAATCTTGAACTGTTGATTTTTCTTTAGTGCCCCGGATCGCTGATGTGGAGTGGGGGGGGGACCAAGACAACCCCATGTGAAGGTTTGGCTGGTTGTGGTGAGGTGGTGAGAATGATGGTGACTGGTGTTTAGTAGAGGGATTAGAGAGGGAAAGTGGGATTAAGATGTAAGAGACGATGAATAGGTCTGTTAGTTTTAGTTTTAGGGATTTTGACTAAGTGGGAAAGGGGGTTTGACTATCAACCCGTATATATTATTATTAGAGTGGGTTTGGGTCGGGTCATGTTATAGGTTGGGTTTTAATATTAAGTGGGCTGGGTTTAAGGATGTTGTGGATGGGCTGGTGGATTATAGGTAGTGGGGATCCGGTTGTAGGTTTTTTTAGTTAGGATAAATTTGGTTTCATCACAAGGACTAATTGTGTAATTCATGAAACCTCAAGGACCATTTCTGCCCAGTCTTCAAATTTCTTCAAAGGTCCATTTTTGCCAACAAGTAATAATCCAAGGGCCATTTTGGAATTTTTGAGCTCGAATAAAAATCCATATGAAAATCGTCTTTCCCGGCTTCAGTTTTCGACTCTTTTCCAAATCAAGCTCGGTTTTGTCCGTATTTGCCCCGTTTTCAATCCTTTTGTACCTGAAACACAAAAAACACAATCCAAGGATATTTGTAACATTATATGGTCCATTTGGGTGTTTTTGATCATTTTTGTGGGGTTTTTCGGGTATAAAATGATGAGTAAATGGCCACTCATCAAATTGATAAGTCGAAGTCAAACGCGTCACAAGTCAAACCTCTCACTAAGAAAATAAAAGGTCAACTCGCGACGGTTCGACGCGACAATCGATTTAATAACCGGATAAGCGTGTACCCGGGTCGAGGTCCCAACAAGGCGTGAAATTGAGGATATCATTTTCGGTTCGGTATTAAAATACTTGAAAAGAAGAGGGTTTCTTGTGTTTCTAAAATCTACTAAAAATGAAAATTAAATAATGTAAACCGGAAACTACGAACGAGTAAAAACGTCAAATCTATTAAAAACTAACCCTACGAGTATCAAAATAATTTTCCTAAGTGTAACACCCCAACCCGACAAGGGTAAAGATTTCACAACAATGGTGGCATATCAGAAGTCGACAAAGCATTCAATAAACAAAACCTCATAAGTCTTAACATTAAATCCAAAATAAGTCAACATGACTTAAATCAAAATGCAAGACAAAATAGCTTAAGTACAAAATCCAATATTTAAATGCCTAAACAATGGCATAATGAAAATAAATAGAAGTTCAAATGACAAAGCTAATTACTAAGGTCAACTCCAAAATAGATCGCTCTCATCCCAAAGCTAAACCCAGCTCCTAGCTTAAGTACCTGCCGCACATGAAAAGAAACATGCGGCTGAGCTTCAAAAGCCCAGTGAACAGATATATAGATAACGATAACAATAGCAAGTAGCAAATGCGAAAGCAATTTAGGAAAAACGAAATGATACGAAGTTGACATGAAAGAAATGAGAAGTAGATCATGAATAAAAGAAAAGATTCAAGAAAAACAAGGACACAGCAATTTATCACGAGCCCAGACTACTTACGATACCATAGCATTACTAACAAAATAAAACATACCTGTATAGAGTGATCAGCTCTAAATCAAATGTGAAGGACGTGTATCGCACACACCATCAGTCACCAGATATAATAACATATAACAACATATAACATATACAGATAACAGATCAAATCTAGAGTGCACCCATACGCCCCACAGATACATCAATAATCATAATATAATGGCCATAGCAAATAATAAATAAGGGACGGAACAGGTCATCACTCTCCTGCCTTAGAGTCATGTCAAAGGTGTGTCAATGACATGGACATGAAACCCTCATGCCTAGTTATTGGCTCGCAATATTAAACTATAGAACAAAAGTCGGGCGTACTAACAATAATCAAAATTTTATCTTAAGGGTACATGGCAAAAGATTCAAATCAAAGACCCCATCGAAAGTTCACAACAAAGAGGGAACATAGCAAAGGTATAGGAAATCCTAATAAGGAAATGAATTCTGAAAGAAAAGAACTGAGAAGCCCTTACTGAAAAAGGACGGAATATCTGTACCTTATTATCGAAGCAAAAGATAAGAAAGCAAATGCGAAGCAGAAATCAAGGCTTCTCCTTCTTCACACCTAGAGAGGTAGAAGACGGAATTACGAATTATTCAAACGTAAATTATTACTTTTAATTTACTTTTCATTTTGTAACTTTCCAGATTTAGTAATATGTTGATATTTCGGATTAGGTTAAATCTTTATTTCAAACTCATTATGGAATTCAAAGTACCTTTTAACAAGTTACAAAAGTTCAGGGTTAACTTTGACAATCTTCATAATTTAGGGTTTTAATTACAAATTCATTAACTTCAAAGGTTTAAAATGAAAATACTTTAGTCTCACCAATTTTTACAGAACCTTACCTCAGTATTACATGAAATACGAATTAGACCCTCAAGATTCAATAATTACACAATTAGTCCCTTACCTTTACAAAACTTACAATTTAATTCATAATTCATTTATAATTACATAACAACCCCACAAATACTCAAATTTACCCATTACACCCTAAATGACTTTATTTACTCAAAATAACTTCAAGTTTCCAGATCTTACACCTTTAGTCCTTCCATTTTAATTATTTACAAATCGACCCCTTGAATTATCATTAATTCATTTACTTGCAATATTTACACTTAGGACCCTCAAGTTATATTTTTCTCACCTTCCTACTGACTTATATGATCTTACAAAACTATCCCAGAAGTTTGAAAGTTGACAAAACAAGCCCTTGCACTTTTATTTACAAATCGTATATCCTTTTTATGTACCAAAACAAAACCCTAGTTTAACCAATCATTAAACCATCATTATACAATCATTAATTTCATTAATTACATCAGATCTATACATGTAAACCCTAACCCTAATCCATCCTAGGGTTTCTTCCTATTTTTCTTTGTTTTCTCTTAAATCCGATTATGAACAATAATTCAAAACAATTATTTTAAGCTTCAACAAATCATGTGGTTATTTTTCTAAGCTTATATGATCAGTATAGAACATATAAAAATTATATTTGCATCTCAGAAAAATCGCATAACATTATTTGGAATTTACGTATGTTTTAGCTATTATAAATTCGTACGTGTTATTTAGCTTGCATGAATTGTTTTACGTATTTTTCCTGAGTTGTATATGACATATAGATCATAAGAAAAATACTAGATCGAATATAGAACGTAAAATTAAGTCGTGGTAATATTGTACCTATCGACTGAATATATCGAACAAAGACAAATCCTCACGATCGAATGAGAGCTTCCACAACTCGACTCCTATTTTTCTTAGCTCGGTTACTCTATGATCAATCCCAGAAAAATACTTGAACACGTCCAGGAAGTCGAATAAACTTGGTGTCGAATTTAGTTTGGATCGACAATAAGGTTTTCGGTTTAAAGGTTTTGCAAAAATAATAGATTTGGTTTGTATTTATTATTGGCCAACTATGGGGGGATATACTCAGTATTTTCGGCCCAAAGAATATCACAAAATCATACTTTTATTTGATATATAATTCCCTTATTTAATTTGTAATTATCTAATTGAAATAATTTTACAAAATATATATATTAATTTTATTAATTAAATTTCGGACCCTACTTAAATGTATATGTGATTTTGTAATTTCTTGACATTCAATATAATGTAGTGTTGACCCAGAATTCATTTCGTTTCATATGCAGTTGTTTTCGTAATTTTTGGATTCAATTCGGAATTGTTATAAATGATTATATTAGGTATTATGGATTCAGGGGTAATTTGGTCATTTTATAGGTTATTCAAATTTCAGGTATTACTACTTCTTCCCCACTAACAAAAAAATTTCGTCCTCGAAATTTGCAGGAAGTAGAAAGAAAAAGAGAGTAGGGAAAACAAAACAAAGGAGAACGGAAAACAAAACAAAGACATACCAGACTAAAACGAGAATTGCGGATAAATAGCTCGTATTGACTCTTCAGTTTCCCAGGTAGCTTCACGCTCCGGGTGATTCCTCCAAAGAATCTTTACGAACGGGATGACTTTGTTTCTCATGACACGTTCCTGACGGTCCAGAACCGCTTCCGGTTCTTCAGACAAAGACATATCAGGCCGGATCTGATCGAGTGGATAAGATACAATATGCAATGGATGATAATTGTATCCTCTCAGGATAGATACATGGAATACATTATGCACATGAGATAGCTGAGGAGATAGAGCCAAACGATAAGAAACCTCCCCAATACGTTCTAGGATTTCGAACGGTCCAATAAATCGGGGACTCAACTTGCCCTTGATTCCAAAGCGCCTGACACCACGGAAAGGAGATACTTTCAGGAATACCCGATCACCTACATTAAATTCTAGATCCCGACGGTGCTTATCAGCATAGCTTTTCTGGCGAGCACGCGATTCTTTCAGTTTCTCTCTAGCAACAGCTACCTTTTCATTTGTGATCTCAATCATGTCAGGTCCTTCAATCAAACGTTCTCCTACTTCATTCCAACAAACAGGAGCCCTACACTTCCTACCATACAACATCTAGAAGGGAGCCATTCGAATACTCGCATGCCAACTGTTATTATACGCAAACTCTACCAAACACAAGTACTCATCCCAACTACCTGCCCATTCCAATGCACAAGCTCTTAACATGTCTTCCAAAGTCTGAATGGTCCTCTCAGACTGACCATCAGTTTGGGGATGAAATGCAGTACTAAACTTAAGGCGAGCGCCCCAAGCTTTATGAAGTCCCTTCCAAAAGCGCGAAGTGAAACGAGGATCACGATCTGAAAGAATAGACGAAGGCATACCGTGCAATCGAACAATCTCTTGCTGAAAAACTTTCGCCAACTTACTAACACTAAAGGTCATACGGATAGGTAAGAAATGAGCGGATTTAGTTAGCCAATCAACGACCACCCAAATCGCATCATGTCTTTTACGAGTAACAGGCAGACCACAAACGAAGTCCATGGAAATCTCATCCCATTTCCATGTAGGAATTTCCAAAGGTTGTAATAGACCACTAGCTCGCTGATGCTCAATCTTAACTTGCTGGCAGGTCATGCATTTAGCAACAAATAATGCTACATCTTGCTTCATACCGTTCCACCATAAATGTTGCTTAAGATCCCGATACATCTTGGTAGAACCAGGATGAATAGCGAAAGGAGAACTGTGAGCTTCCGTCAACACAGCCTCACGCAAGTCGGAATCATTAGGCACGCATAAACGATCCTCATACCAGAAAACTCCATCGTCATCAACTCTAAACTCAGTCTGCTTACCCTCTTCAATATTCTGAACAATAGCCCAGAGTTCACCATCATCTTTCTGAGCCTCTTTAATGCGCAACATCAGATTTGACTCAATCTTTAGACTAGCCCAGTAACCAACATCCCGCCGAAAACACAACTCAACATCCAAACGCTCCAAATCCTTGAGGACATGCTGATCAAACTCCAAACTAGCAATCACTCCAGATTTCTGACTAAGTGCATCTGCAACCACATTAGCCTTACCTGGATGATATTGGATGTTTGTGTCATAATCTTTCAAAAGTTCCAACCATCTCCTCTGCCTCATATTAAGCTCTTTCTGAGTAAAGATATATTTGAGGCTCTTGTGATCAGTGAAGATATCACATGATTCACCATACAAGTAATGCCTCCAAATCTTCAACGCGAAAACTATAGCTGCCAATTCTAGATCATGAGTTGGATAATTTTCCTCATAGGGTTTCAGTTGCCTCGAAGCATAGGCAATCACCTTGCCGTTTTGCATAAGCACACAGCCCAAACCCTTCTTAGAAGCATCACTATAAATTTGGAAACCTCCAGGACCCGATGGTAAAGTTAGAATAGGTGCAGATACCAAACGCTGTTTCAACTCTTCGAAACTCTGCTCACGCTCATCAGTCCATACAAACTTTTCACCCTTCCGCATCAATTGAGTCAATGGCAAAGCCAACTTCGAAAATCCTTCTACAAAACGCCTATAGTAGCCAGCTAATCCTAGAAAACTCCTGACTTCAGTCACAGTGGTAGGTCTCGGCCACTTGGTGATAGCCTCAACTTTAGATGGATCCATGGTGATACCATCTGCAAACACAATGTGACCTAGGAAAGCTACTTGATTCAGCCAGAACTCACACTTTGAAAATTTCGCGAATAACTTCTGCTGCCTCAGGATACCTAGTACGATACGCAAATGTTGCTCGTGCTCTTCGGACGACATAGAATACACTAGAATATCATCAATGAAAACGATGACGAACTTATCAAGGAATTCATGGAAAACTCGATTCATTAGATCCATAAACACAGCAGGAGCATTTGTTAAGCCAAAAGGCATAACCAGGAACTCATAGTGTCCATAACGGGTTCGGAAAGCAGTCTTAGGAACATCCTGCTCTTTAACTCGCAATTGGTGATAACCAGATCGCAAGTCGATTTTAGAGAAAACTTTAGCTCCTTGCAATTGATCAAACAATTCATCAATGCGAGGAAGCGGATAACGGTTTCGAATGGTAATGCGATTTAGCTCACGATAATCAATACACAAACGCATAGACCCATCCTTCTTCTTCACGAAAAGTACAGGAGCACCCCACGGCGAAACACTAGGTCGAATAAATCCACAGTCCAACAACTCTTCCAGTTGCTCCTTTAACTCCTTCAGTTCAGCAGGTGCCATCCGGTACGGAGCCTTAGAGATAGGTTCGGCACCGGGAATTAGATCAATAGAAAATTCCACTTCTCTAGCCGGAGGAATACCAGGAAGTACTTAAGGAAAAACGTCAGCAAAATCCCGAACAATGGGAACACTAGAAATATCTGGAATCTCAACAGATGAATCCTTCACTGAGGCTAAATAACCTTGGCAACCATGAGACATCAAGGTTCGAGCTTTCAAGGCGGAAATGATTTTAACGGTTTTAAGAGGGCGAGATTCATGGTAAATGAATTCGGGATTATTCATGTCACCAAAAATCACATTTCTGGCATGGCAGTCAATGGTTGCTCGATGGAAAGCCAACCAGTCCATACCCAAGATGACATCGAAGTCAATCATGTCTAAAGGAAGTAGATTCGCCGGACGAATCCGATCATCGAAACGTAACGGACAATTCAAATATTCATGGTTTATGAGAATGTGGTTTTGCATGGGGGTAGATATAGCAATTGGGTTATTTAATGGTGTTGCAGGTATGTTCAGTTTCTTAATCAAATTTGTAGATATGATAGAGTGTGTTGCTCCGGTGTCAAATAACGCGAAAACAGTAAAATCATCAATATACAAAAAGCCGGTAATGGTACCTGTAGCCTTAGCTGCCTGATCTCGCGTAGTAGAAAACACACGCCCAGTATTCGGAGGTGGAGGAGGCGGAGGTAGAAGATAATTCTTGTCAGATGCAGGATTCTGCTTTGGGCAGTCCGTTACCCGATGCTCAGCAGACCCACATCAGAAACATGCACCAGTTGCTCTACGACACACTCCTGAATGATTTTTTCCACAAGAAGTACAGATTGGAGATGTAGGTAAGCTCCCAGATGAACCCTTCTGAGAACTTGATCCAGAACCACGAGACTGCTGCTGAAAACCCTTAGAAGGTTGATCCTTCCACTGCTTCTGACCATTATCATTTTGCTTAGAATTTGAACCAGCATCTTGACCCTTAAAATCTGGTTTTCGCTGATCAAAGCTCCTACCTGACTGACCCCGCTGCTCAAAGTTCTTACCAGAATACCACTTGTTGTCCCGATTCTGACCTTGCGGCTGAATCCTGTCGCCATCACGGTTTCTCTTGAAACCCACCTTCTCATGAAATATCTCAATGTTGCGAGCTGCGTCGCAACATGCTGACGGATCAAGGAACTCCTGATTAAGAAGACGATCTAAAACCCAACTCTTCAGTGCCCACTTGAAATGCTTGGCTTGATGCTCAGCATCCCCAGCAAACGGGCCCACAAAGCTAACCAATCTCTGGAATCTCTCCAGAAACTCTCCTGCATTCTCAGTCTCAAGCTGAGAGATAGTATTGTACTCCCTAATCAATCTCTGCTGTTCGGACACAGGGAAGTACCTATTATAGAATGTAGCCCGAAAATTAGCCCAAGTACAACCAAGAACATAAGCATCACCACCCTTAGCTTCCTTGTGCGCCTTCCACCAGTTAAGCGCATCTCCCTCAAGCTTAAACGCAGCCAGACGAGTCTTAAACCCATCTTCACAACCCAGCACCTCAAACAGCTTCTCCATGTGTGTTATCCAGTCCTCTGCAGCATGAGGAGTAGCAGCAGAACTGAATGACAACGGCTTGAGCTTATTGAAACTCTCCAGCCAACCATTAATGGTAGTGGGTCGGCCCCCACCGCCAGTACCACCAGCACCACTAGAAGGACCAGCACCACCAAATCCACCAGAGGGACCTGTTCCATTACGAAACTCGTTGATCATCCGAGTGATCACCTCATTAGCATTAAGCCCAGGTAGCAAATTGGCTATAGCATTAGCCACCAACTCCTCCAAATTAGGGATCTCTTCCTCCCCTTCAGAATAATCACCACCACGACGAGTAACAACCAACTACAGGATTTTCAAACGATTAGAAAGATCAATAGGAAAATGATAGAGCAAAAGGAAAGCATGACAAAGCAGGACAAGAAAAGAGTGCGCGAAAGGAAAACCTAATGTCTACCCAGATCCTCACAGGTCGATAGCCTAAGCTCTAAGGTTTCATGAAAGCCTGTTCTCTGATACCATAAATTGTAACACCCCAACCCGACAAGGGTAAAGATATCACAACAATGGTGGCATATCAGAAGTCAACAAAGCATTCAATAAACAAAACCTCATAAGTCTTAACATTAAATCCAAAATAAGTCAACATGACTTAAATCAAAATACAAGACAAAATAGCTTAAGTACAAAATCCAATATTTAAATGCCTAAACAATGGCATAATGAAAATAAATAGAAGTTCAAATGGCAAAGCTAATTACTAAGGTCAACTCCAAAATAGATCGCTCTCATCCCAAAGCTAAACCCAGCTCCTAGTTTAAGTACCTGCCGCACATGAAAAGAAACATGCGGCTGAGCTTCAAAAGCCCAGTGAACAGATATATAGATAACGATAACAATAGCAAGTAGCAAATGTGAAAGCAATTTAGGAAAAACGAAATGATACGAAGTTGACATGAAAGAAATGAGAAGTAGATCATGAATAAAAGAAAAGATTCAAGAAAAACAAGGACACAGCAATTTATCACGAGCCCAGACTACTTACGATACCATAGCATTACTAACAAAATAAAACATACCTGTATAGAGTGATCAGCTCTAAATCAAATGTGAAAGACGTGTATCGCATACACCATCAGTCACCAGATATAATAACATATACCATATACAGATAACAGATCAAATCTAGAGTGCACCCATACGCCCCACAGATACATCAATAATCATAATATAATGGCCATAGCAAATAATAAATAAGGGACGGAACAGGTCATCACTCTCCTGCCCTAGAGTCATGTCAAAGGTGCGTCAATGACATGGACATGAAACCCTCATGCCTAGTTATTGGCTCGTAATATTAAACTGTAGAACAAAAGTCGGGCGTACTAACAATAATCAAAATTTTATCTTAAGGGTACATGGCAAAAGATTCAAATCAAAGACCCCATCGAAAGTTCACAACAAAGAGGGAACATAGCAAAGGTATAGGAAATCCTAATAAGGAAATGAATTCTGAAAGAAAAGAACTGAGAAGCCCTTACTGAAAAAGGACGGAATATCTGTACCTTATTATCGAAGCAAAAGATAAGAAAGCAAATGCGAAGCAGAAATCAAGGCTTCTCCTTCTTCACACCTAGAGAGGTAGAAGACGGAATTACGAATTATTCAAACGTAAATTATTACTTTTAATTTACTTTTCATTTTGTAACTTTCCAGATTTAGTAATATGTTGATATTTCGGATTAGGTTAAATCTTTATTTCAAACTCATTATGGAATTCAAAGTACCTTTTAACAAGTTACAAAAGTTCAGGGTTAACTTTGACAATCTTCATAATTTAGGGTTTTAATTACAAATTCATTAACTTCAAAGGTTTAAAATGAAAATACTTTAGTCTCACCAATTTTTACAGAACCTTACCTCAGTATTACATGAAATACGAATTAGACCCTCAAGATTCAATAATTACACAATTAGTCCCTTACCTTTACAAAACTTACAATTTAATTCATAATTCATTTATAATTACATAACAACCCCACAAATACTCAAATTTACCCATTACACCCTGAATGACTTTATTTACTCAAAATAACTTCAAGTTTCCAGATCTTACACCTTTAGTCCTTCCATTTTAATTATTTACAAATCGACCCCTTGAATTATCATTAATTCATTTACTTGCAATATTTACACTTAGGACCCTCAAGTTATATTTTTCTCACCTTCCTACTGACTTATATGATCTTACAAAAATATCCCAGAAGTTTGAAAGTTGACAAAACAAGCCCTTGCACTTTTATTTACAAATCATATATCCTTTTTATGTACCAAAACAAAACCCTAGTTTAACCAATCATTAAACCATCATCATAAAATCATTAATTTCATTAATTACATCAGATCTACACATGTAAACCCTAACCCTAATCCATCCTAGGGTTTCTTCCTATTTTTCTTTGTTTTCTCTTAAATCCGATTATGAACAATAATTCAAAACAATTATTTTAAGCTT
This sequence comes from Artemisia tridentata subsp. tridentata, assembly GCA_021014915.2. NCBI lineage: Eukaryota > Viridiplantae > Streptophyta > Magnoliopsida > Asterales > Asteraceae > Artemisia > Artemisia tridentata. The sequence goes on from CP139506.1 coordinate 155,817,131, forward strand.
CAAAAAATCATGTGGTTATTTTTCTAAGCTTATATGATCAGTATAAAACATATAAAAATTATATTTGCATCTCAGAAAAATCGCATAACATTATTTGGAATTTACGTATGTTTTAGCTATTATAAATTCTTACGTGTTATTTAGCTTGCATGAATTGTTTTACGTATTTTTCCTGAGTTTTATATGACATATAGATCATAATAAAAATACTAGATCGAATATAGAACGTAAAATTAAGTCATGGTAATATTGTACCTATCGACTAAATATATCGAACAAAGACAAATCCTCACGATCGAATGAGAGCTTCCACAACTCGACTCCTATTTTTCTTAGCTCGGTTACTCTATGATCAATCCCAGAAAAATACTTGAACACGTCCAGGAAGTCGAATAAACTTGGTGTCGAATTTAGTTTGGATCGACAATAAGGTTTTCGGTTTAAAGGTTTTGCAAAAATAATAGATTTGGTTTGTATATATTATTGGCCGACTATGGGGGGATAAGCTCAGTATATTTGGCCCAAAGAATATCACAAAATCATACTTTTATTTGATATATAATTCCCTTATTTAATTTGTAATTATCTAATTGAAATAATTTTGCAAAATATATATATTAATTTTAGTAATTAAATTTTGGACCATACTTAAATGTATATGTGATTTTGTAATTTCTTGACATTCAATATAATGTAGTGTTGACCCAGAATTCATTTCGTTTCATATGCAGTTGTTTTCGTAATTTTTGGATTCAATTCGGAATTGTTATAAATGATTATATTAGGTATTATGGATTCAGGGGTAATTTGGTCATTTTATAGGTTATTCAAATTTCAGGTATTACACTAAGTCCTAAATATAAAAAGAAAATTTTGGAAAAAAAGAAAAATATTTTTTTGACTTTTTAATAATTTTTTATAAATTAAAAACTATTTAAAAGAAAATAATTGATTAAAAATACTAAAAGGAAAAAGAAAATTCTGAAATTTTTTTCTAAAATACTTTAAACTTTAATGAAGCTATGAAAAATATAAAAAGTGTCCCAGCTTATTTCAATAAGCTGGGAAAAAGCAAACAAGGTCTGATTAGCTAAAAAGGTAAAAAGGAATAAAAATGGTTTTAAATTAAATAATGTAAGTTTTAACTAACAAAAGCCAAGAGTCCAGTGGTAAGGTTGTTTGTGTTGTGTTCCTACTGACATGGGTTCGAACCCCAGGTATGACACTTTTTGCTATTTAATTTTTTTCTTGGTTTTCTCTTTTTTTTAAAAAATCTCAATAAGCAATAACTAATAAGAAGTTTTGTAACTGAAAATTATTTTTGAAACTCAATAATAAGCTCAAATTAAACTGCTTAACTGATCAGTTTAAAAAAAAACAAGCTAAAAAAACTGAAAAGCTAATAGTGCTATTCTAAAAAGCTTTTGACATGAAAATCCAACCAAGATCAAAAATCATTATCAATAAGAAGTGGGAACCAGAGACAATCAGGGACTAACACAAAATAAGCCAACAAACTCCTTAAGAGTCTGCTGATCTATTCTAAGGGTGCAGGGGTGAAACAGGGCAGAGGGCAGTTTTTGAGCTTAATTTAAGCTAGCTTAACAAGCTCAAAAGTCCAAAGTAAGCTACAACAGATTAAGACTACCTAGGGAGCTACTTAAAAAACAAAAGTTTAAAATCTATATCCTACTTAAACTAACTTAAAATTTGGATTAAAAATGACTGTTGAGGCAAACTAAAAAAAAGTAGTGCAGGCTGCTATTTTTTAAACTAACTAGAAAATGATTAAAAATTTACTTAAAACTACTAACTACTGAACTAAAGCAAACCATCCTTAACTACTGAACATGAACAAAATAAGATTTGCAAAAGACTACCTAAAACCTAATCTTTCACTTCAAACTCTCATGTGCAGTATCAGTTCTTGAAACTTAGTAAACAAGGGAAAATCATTCAAAGTAACTTAAAAAGGCTCATACTAACCTAAAAACATCTTAACATAACATAAGCAATAAGAAATAAGCATAGCAATAAGCAATAAGCAATAACATAAGCAGTGAATAAGCAGAGATAAGCAGTAAAATAAGGAGTTTGACCAGAGTTTGACCAAGAAAAAAAAACTTGAAATTGCATTAAATGAAATTAACTGAGTAAATTACACCTTAATTTAAATACTACACTAATAAAGAAACAATTAAAATGGTCTAACTTTTCTAAAACATGAAAAGTGGACAAAAAATTATTTTGAGGAGAGTCTGCTATTTAAAGGCCCTCAACTAGGGTTTCCTGTGTTTCTTCTGTGTGTGGAAATCCCATGGCTACTTGCTGCTCATATTGGACCCTTGATTTTTCTTGCTCCCCACAATTCTTGTTCTCAGCCGTAGATGAAAAATGGTCCCTAGGATTGCCATCGTGGCAAGGATGAGGGGGAAACAAACCCATGTGAAGGTTTCTTGGACTGAAGTGGAGGTGATGGTGACTGGTGGGAGGTTAGCAGCTAATGGCGGGCAAAGATGGGATTTGGAGAAGATATACAGTGTTTAAGACTTAGGGATTTTGACCATTTTGGGGGTTTGACCGAAGTTTGTGTTGACCTCGTTTTATTATCAAAGGGTTAAGCGGGGTTGGGTTTGACCCAGTTTAATTATAAACGAGTTGTGGACTTGGGCTTTTGTTGGGTTAGGATAAAGTTTGAATGGGTTTGTGTTTGGTATAAGAAAATGGGTTGGGCCGTGGGTTGTAAAGGGCTATTGGGTTTTAATTTGGGTGGATTGTGGGTTTAGTTATTCTTTTGGATCCGGGTAATGTAAAATAGTTTAGGATAAATGGGATTAACCAAGGACCAATATTGTAAATCATGTAAACTGTGGGGACCAAAACTGCCACTTCTTCAAAGTTCTTCAAAGGACCATTTTTGCCAACTAAAAATAATCCAAGGGCCATTTTGGAATTTCTTGAGCTTGAATCGAATCCAAATGAAAATTGTCTTTTCCGGTCTTCGGTTTTCGGACTCTTTTCCAAATCAAGCTCGGTTTTTGTTGTTTTTTCTTCGTTTTTGTCCTTTTTTCGGGATATCCGTACCTGCATATTAACAAACACAAAAACACAAATATCTTTGGCATTTTGGTTAGTTTTTTGGTCGTTTTGGTCTTAATTTGGTCAAGAAAAGGTATGTGTTTAAGCACATACCAAAATTCCCCCAGACTAAGATATTGATGTGTCCTCACGCAATGTTATAAAAACACGTTTTTAAATCCAAAAATTTCTAATCTCTTTTTACTAACTTTGAGAAGTAGCAAAATTTTCAAAAGAGATTAAGAAATCTTAAGTTCTAAAAACTCCCCGATTTTCCTTTTTATTATATTTTTGTATATATATATTTTTTTTATCATAATCATGTGACGGCTTTGTTGACAATCATTATCTCACGATAACTTTTAGGGTCAACGAGTAGGAAACACGACTCATAAAGAAGTGACCATACGGATAAAATTCGTCGTTCCTGATTTTTCACGAGTCCCCAAACTAAGCTTAAAAACGAAATCATTGTCTATTTAATATTAGATGCCAACACTACCCATGAAAGTTACTTGTGTAATTACCTCTTGCTCCCATTTTTCCTAATTTCCTCTATTTATTTTATTTTTGGTGAGAAATGAATTTCTTCATATTCTCGTTTTGATAAGTTTTAGTCCGATAAAGATACTAAATTAAGACGCTATGTAGTTTTCAATCTTCTCTCGAGAACCGTTGCTTTGAAAATGAGGTCCACATCAAGGCTTTTATTTATATTTTTGACTTTTTCTATTTTTCATTCATCACCTATTATTATTATTATTATTATTATTATTATTATTTTATTTTTATTATTATTATTTTTTTTTTTTTTTTTTTTTTTTTTTTTTTTTTTACTTTTCACTTGCGTACCCTAAACGACGGAACTTCACGGTTTAATTCCAAGACCTTACACTTTCCGGCATAAAGGATCCAAGGGCCGTTACAACGGAGAATTCCAAGACCTTAACGCCTTTCAGAATTAAGGGTCCAAGGGCCGGTGTAAGAGGGTAGCCAAGACCTAAACGCCTTCCGGAAATAAGGATCCAAGGCCCGATCTCGAATCCGTAGCTTAGAGCACTTAACTTATTATTATTAAACTTATTTACTAAGGAACCTTGATGTGTACCCAATTTTTAAAACAAGGATTCTTTTAAGAAGACCAAGAACTAATCATCAGCAAAACCTAACATCTTTAATTATTCTTACAGATATATATAGTGAAACAATTTTGTGGGAGCAAAAGGCCACAAGTAATTTTGATGAGCTCTAAAGAGAACCAACTACTCCACGTTTAGCAATCTAACTTCTAAATAAACTCTATCATTTCTCGTTCTTCGCAAATTTAAAATTTTAAATAATAAGATCCGCGAATGCTTAGCCTTATAATCAAGCCATGCATATATAAAGTCAATACGGGAACTTGCAAACTCTTAAAAAGAATTCGCATTTTATAGCTCCTTGTGTAAAAGACTAGCACGAGCTTATAGATTATAAATGGTTAAGGGGACAAGCTAGGGCTCAACACGCCCGGTCAAGTCAGAATTTTATTCCTACCCTCACCAGCGGAAAGTCAACAAAAAGGTCCTTGGATCCTTTATTCCGAAAGGTGTAAGGTCTTGGAATTTCCCCGTGAAGCTCCGTAGTTTATGGTACAATAATGAGTTAAGGAAAAAAAAAAGAAGTGAAAAAGTGATAAAAAATGAAAGAAAAAAAAAAGTTTATGTTTGTTTATGAATAATTGTGAGAAATTTGCTTCTTCTTAAAGTTAAATCGAAAGTTGAACTAGTATTCGTCAAAATTGTCTAGAAGTTGGACGGTGATTTAGAAATTGTTGACTTCAAAGATCCCGTGAGCTCCGATACTATTCTCGAGGGTGTAAAAACCTAGCCTCCTAAGTTTACTAAGGATAAGCTGAGAAGAAAGTCGCTACATGGAGTGATCTCACCTTTGAATCTCTAATTTCTAAATCATTGTCGGTTTTTAACCCTAATAAATGTCGATTTTTACGATCAAAACTTTGAAAACAAGCACACACACCTAACTTATGAATAATTGTGGGAGTGAAAAGTTAAGTCTCGGCTTACATAGGTTGCTAATATAAGTAGTGTTAGCATTTTACAAAAACGTTTGTACAAGGGTTTTTAGACTTAGTTGGGAAGTATAAAAAGAGGATGACGATTACAATTCCCCGGAGTCACCTATTTTGTGTGATTCCCGTTCCATGATGCCATTTTTGATAATCAAGCATGATATTTACATTTATTCTCTTTTTAATTTACTTGCATTTTATAATAAGTCAAAACGGGGTGGTATTTTTGGTAACCTTGATATTTTTGATCCTTTCATTACTTTATATGATCGGATTGCTAGGGACTAGCAATTGCTTAGTGTGGGGGATTGATGAGTGGCCTTTTACTCATTATTTTATACCCGAAAAACCCCACAAAAACGACCAAATGGACCATATAATGTTACAAATATCCTTGGATTGTGTTTTGTGTGTTTCAGGTACAAAAGGATTGAAAACGGGGCAAACACGGACAAAACCGAGCTTGATTTGGAAAAGAGTCAAAAACCGAAGCCGGGAAAGTCGTTTTTCATGCGGATTTGATTCAAGCTCAAGAAATATTAAAACGGCCCTTGGATTATTCTCACTTCACAACAATGGTCCCTAGAAGAACTTTGAAGAAGTGGCAGTCTTGGCCCTTGATGTTTCATGAATTACAAACTTGGTCCCTAATTAAATCCAACATTTTATCCTAACCAATTCAACATCCGGATTTAAATCTAAACCTTACCCATCCCATTAATCCCACTAGCCCATTACACCCAAATAAAAAGCCCAAACCCGTTTGCTATAAAAAACCCACGAGTCCGACCCACACCCTTTAGCTAAAACTAACACCGGGTTCCAATTAGTTGGTCAAACCCCTCTTTCCTGGTCAAATACCCAATCGAACTAACCCTAATTCCCCAACCCACCATTTATCTTCTTCAATCCCTCCTCTTCCATTAATCCCTTCTTAATCTCCCCATCCCTTTCACCACCACTACCAGCCAAACATATCACATGACCTTGTCTTTGGTCCCCTCCCCTCCACCTCAGCAATCCGAGGGCAAAAGAAGAATCAACGATCAAGAATTAAAGATGTGAGGAGCAAGTTCTAATCCAAGGGCTAAGAAAGAAACACAACTGCACAGAGAGGAACACACACACGAAAGAAACACAGCTCAACTAGGGTTTTTCATAGTTTTTAGTATAAATATTGTAGTAGCATCCGAGTCGGTTTTTTTTCCTAGGTTTATTTTTAGCATTTTTATTTTTTAAGGTACTTTGTAATTTTATAATTTCAGTTGTAATTTATTCTAATTTTCATTTTAATATCAGTTTTTTCTTTTTTGAAAGTTGAATTAGTATAGCTTATTTTATCTGCTTATGATGTTTTTTTTATTTTGCTTGCCTTGCTTATTTGTTGTTTGTTAATTATACGGTATGCCTATGTAGGTTGTTAATTATACGGTTTTGAGTTATTTGGTGTCTAAATATTGTTTGAATTGAAAGTTGATAGATTAAGTAATTTAAGTTTGAAAGTGCTTAAGTTAGCTTGAAGAGTAAATTACACGGATGGTCCTTGTGGTTGGCGTTGACTTTCACATATGGTCCTTTGACTTTTTTTTTTGCACTCCTGGTCCCTAACTCAGAAACTACTAACACAGATGGTCCCTTGACCAAACGTCATCAGCTTTGACCGTTAAACACCCCTCATGTGACTTGCACATGATCGTATTATGGTCATTTAATGTCTAACCCAGGGACCATATGTGAAAAGATCAAATCTTATATACACCCAACAGCCACCTTCATCACTACCACTCAAACCCTACTTCCCTCTCCCCTCCTTAAACCAGCAGCCACCTTCATCACATAGCCGCCGCCACTGTGGTGCTCCATCACCGTCAACACCGCAACCACCACCATCTTCACCTTCATCCGTCACCATCAACAACCCAGCCATAAATCTGTAGAGCATGATGATGGCGATAGTGTTGAGGTCATAAAGGAGCCCATCTTGGAAGCTTCTTCTGTAGGTGATCTGTCATTGAATACATTCCAAAAGACATCTGCATCTCATGTGAATCACCCTGAAGAAGTTATGGATATTCAACTGCAGGTAGATATTCTTTTTGGGTTCACCTCATAATTTATTCTTTGCTTAAGACTATCTTTTTAAATAATTTTGCTGAAGTTTATTAGAAAACACCTTGGGTAATTGGGTGGATTTCGACCCATTTGACCCGTTCACTTATTGGCTAAGTTTATTGATTTTAACCCATGAGATTGGTTAATGAAAAAAACATAACCCAAATAAAGGAATTTAGAAAAAAAAAATGTTTTGAAATTAGCGTCTCTTGTTGCAATGCTCTAACAGTCTTAATGTATGATATCCATATAGGATCCCATATTGGAAGATCCTGCTAATGCACAGTTGTCTCATAGAGTTCTAAAGAAGACTACAGTTCCAGCAAAGTACATTGAAAATATTATTGATCTTCAACTGAAAGTAGACATTCTACAGACAATTTTGAAGGAAGAAAGCTCGGCCCATGGTGAAATAGAGGAGAAAGCTTTATGTTTAAGTAGGGATTTCAAGTCGACAGAGGAAAAGTATTTGTTATTAATGAACAAATATAATGGTTTGAAAAATGAGATCGAGGAAGCAAAGTATTTGTTATTAATGAACAAATATAATGGTTTGAATAATGAGCCATATCTCTTCTACTTTTTCTTTTTTCTTTGGTAAGCAAACGTTTGAGTTAGTGCACGTTTGATTTGTCACCGCTACCACCGCCGCTTCTTTTTGGTATCATTGTTTGGTCGTGTCTGTGATCTGGGTTTGCGTATCGTGAGATACAAGCTCACGTACGAGCTTGTTTGTAACTTGAGGTGAACATAAACATAAACCACCCACGATTTAGTTTTTTTTTTTTTTTTTTTTTTTTTTTTACAGATTTTGGGTTATTATTTGCTATGTAACTTGAGGATTTTTGACAGATTTGGGTTTATTAGTTGCTGGGTATCACTTGAGGATATTCATGGTATCCTCTAATTGATTTTCGTGTCTTAAGATTGTTGGTACAGGAATATTACGGTAAGATTTACAACCTTTTTGGTTGTTTTAGTCAATGGTTAATCTTATATTATGGTCTGATAAACCGCAAGGATTTGTGTGGTTTAAATTATTTGGCGGTGAATTTTTTTTAGATTTTTTAGATGGGTTTTTGTTCGGTAGGGTGGCTGGAGCGGTGGTGGTGGTCGGAGTTGGTGGTGGTGGTGGCAGGAGTTGGTGGTGGTGGCTGGAGTGGGCAAAGTAATTAAAATGTACAAGTTTTAATGCCATAGGTACAAGAGAAAGTGTGAGTGTAAATTACACATATGGTCCCTGTGGACATTAAATGACCATAATACCCTCATGCGCAAGTCACATGAGGGGTGTTTAACGGTCAAAGCTGACGACGTTTGGTCAAGGGACCATCTGTGTTAGTAGTTTCTGAGTTAGGGACCAGGAGTGCAAAAAAAAAAGTCAAGGGACCATATGTGAAAGTCAACGCCAACCACAAGGACCATCCACATGCTCCCCTAAGAACAATTAAATTCGGGGCGAGTCTAAGCTACACGACTCGATAAAAAAAATAAAACGCTTCGTGGGAGGCACCCCATGCTTATCCTTCTATCTTATTTCTATTTTCTAATAAGTGACGTGAGGAGGGCTACCTCTTCCATTTGTCGTGTTTCGTGGTTGTTCGTGTATGTCAAGGATTTGCCCGAATAATGAAGACTTTCGTGCTCGTGGTTTGCTTCTCTCCACTCGAGTTTCACGATTCGTTGCTCATCCGATATCCTTAATCTTATCGTTTAACGTTTATCTTTGGCATAATTAATAAATGGCCTTAGATTTATGTAGGAGAACCCTTACCTTTAAGACATTGAGGACAATGTGTCGTTTTAGTCTGGGGGGGGGTCATCTTTCGATTTGATTTTTGCCTTGCATCTTTTGCCGTTTACTCTCGCAACCCCGTTTTTCCTCCAAAAAATGAAAAAAGTCCAAAAAAATGAGAAAAATATAATAAATTTTGACATTTTGTTGACTTTCTGCTGGTGAGAGTAGGAATAAAACTTTGACTTGATCGGGCGTGTTGAGCCCTAGCTTGTCTCCTTAACCATTTGGCTAAGCATTCGCGGATCTTATTATTTAAGATTTTAAATTTGCGAAGAACGAAAAATGATAGAGTCATTTATAAGTTAGATTGCTAAGCGTGGAGTAGTTGTTTCTCTTTAGAGCGCATCAAAGCTAATTGTGGTTTTTTGTTCCCATCAGCTTGTTTCACCCTATAATAATAAAATCTAATTAGAAGTATTTTGGTTTTGGTGATAATTAGTTTTTATTCCTTCTAACAAGAATCCTTGCTTGTAAGAGTTGGGTACACATCAAGGTTATTCCAAGTGTCCTGTGACATAAGCGATGGTTCATAAAGTGGCCCTTGGACCTCTAGTTCAGGAATGTGTGAGGTCTTGGTCTAACGACCTTGGATCATCATTTCAGGAATGTCTAGAGTCTTGGAATTATCCGTAAAGTTCCGTTTAGTTTATGGTACACGAGATTTGGAGTGGTGGCACTAAAATTAAGCATAAATAAATAAACCTTAAAATTATGTGCTATAAGTTGTGGATTCGAGATCGGTCATTGGATTCTTATTTCCAGAAGGTATTTAGGTCTTGGCTTCCCTCTTACACCGGCCCTTGGACCCTTAATTCTGAAAGCTGTTAAGGTCTTGGAACTCTCTGTTGTAACGACCCTTGGATCCTTTATCCCGGAAGGTTTAAGATCTTGGAATTTCCCCGTGAAGATCCATAGTTTATGGTACACAACTTCAATAAAAAGTTAGCTTAAAAAAAAATAATAATAAAATTGCAAAAGTCAAAAATATAAAAATAGAATAATAAGCCCCATTTTAAATCCCCTTGATGTGGACCTCATTTTTATTTGCAACGATTCTCGAGGGAAGGGATTGAAACTACTTAGCGTCTAAACTAAAGTGCTTTTATCAGACTAAAAATTATTGAAACGAGCATATGAAGAAATTCATGTCTCACCAAAAATAAAATAAATAGTGTAAAATAGGAATTTGGGGACAAAGAGTTCTACACAATTAACTTTCATGAGTAGTGTTGGCAATCTAACTTGTAAATAACAATGATTTCGTTTTTGAGCTTAGTTTGGGGACTCGTGAAAAATTAAGGATGACGAATTTTATCCGTATGGCCACTTCTTTATGAGTCGTGTTTCCTACTCGTTGACCCTAAAAGTTATTGATGAATAATGATAGTCAACAAACCGTCATATGAAAAATGAAAAATATAAAAATAGAATAAAAGGAAAAATGGGGAGTTTTTAGAACTTATGATTTCTTGATCTCTTTTGAAAATTTTGCTACTTTTCAAAGTTAGTAAAAAGAGATTGAAAAATTTTGGTTTCAAAAACGTGTTTTTATAACATTGCGTGAGGACACTGCAATATCTTAGTCTGGGGGATTTTGGTATGTGCTTAAACACATACCTTTTCTTGACCAAATTAAGACCAAAATGACCAAAAACTAACCAAAATGCCAAAGATATTTGTGTTTTTATGTTTGTTAATATGCAGGTACGGATATCATAAAATATGGGCAAAATAAACAAGAAAACCGGAAAACCCGAGCACGAGAAATGGAAGAAGATTTTATAGTCAGAAGGGGAAGCATCTTCAAGACTTAAGCTCCATGTTTCAAAACAGCCCTTGGATCATGGAAATATGGCAAAAACAGTCCCTGGATTACTTTCCTCAAATGGCAGAATCAGTCCCTCATTGTTTAAATCCATTTCACAACAAATCCTAACCATTATCACTAAAAAATAATAAACCAAACCCATCCCCAAATAAACAAATCCAGCCCACCTAGCCCATTTCCCTTAAACCCATTAACCAACCTGGATCCCTTTTTATTACACCCAACCCGTTTTCCCTCGACAACCCGATCAATACCCACCTCAGTCAAAATAGAATTAATAAAACCCAACCCTTACCCGCCTCTTTTCCCCATTATTACTGTTCATCACCTCCCCAACCAAATTACCCTGCTCCTCCTAATTTACCCCGTACACTAAATAGTTCTTGAAGCACTGAAAGCAAGGGAATGCCACACTGGAAAATTGGAAGCCTCTGATTGGCTGTGCTACATCATCACATGAATCAACGGCTGAGGATTGAAGATTGGAGGCCAAGTATGAATGAAGGGCTGTGATTGAGGCACGAGAAGCATCTTGAAACCCTAGCTTTTGGCTATAAATAGCTCCTCCTCACCCACAGTTGAGATGGTTAGGATTTTTAGGTTTAGAATAGGAGTAGTGTAATGGTAGAGTAGTTATTATTTAGCTTATTGTAGCTTATTATTCAGCTTATTGTCAAAGTAAGTCAACGTTTACTGTTACACAGCTTATTAATGTGCTTATTTCCCTTTTTTATTTTTATCTGAGATCATTCATGATATATGGAGTTAGATTGATAGTTCTTATTAGCTTATGTTCAGTTTACCTTAAAAAAGTTAAAAAAGCAAAAAAAAAAAAAAATATAGCAAAATCTAGTTACAGCTTATTTAGTGCTATTCAGTAGCTTAAGGGTGATCATAAGTGCTTTTTCATATTAGTGAAACATAGGTCATTCAGAATCTAGGTTTCTTTTGGTCTTTGTTAGTTTAAATCAACACAGTCACCCATTAAGGAGTGTTTGGGTTATTAGTCAAAATGGGTTGAATTGGAAGATTTACTGTTCATTTGCTATTCAGTCAAGTTGGAATAGCTTAACTTAAGTAGTATAAGCTGGTTCCAAGTTTATTTGAACTGTTTTGATTGGTTTTGCATATCATGTTTAAGTTCCTAGATTCTTAGAGTATAAACTGCCTTTTAAAAGCTTATTAATTATGAGTTAGATTTAGGATTTGCTTGAGCTTCTTATGTGTCCCTCTAGAGTATTTAAACCATTATCTAGAACTTGGTTAGATTCTATACGACCTCAGTAGCCACTTTGGTTTTTCTGCATCACGAGGCCTCTAATATTCCCCTGCATCAGTAAATTACCCCTCTTCCCAGCCTAATTTTGAGTAGTGAATAAGCTTAGCTTTGTCTGATTTTTGGTATATGAGTTCTTTGGTATATGTTCTTTAGATACCTTCTGTTTGGTGGCTATAGCTTATCCCCTTAGAACTTATTTTTAAGTTGGAAAGTGACCTTTTGGCCTGTTTTGAGCCTGCATAACTGATCCCTTGTTACTATTTAATGATCAGTGCTTATTAGTTTTTTCTAGTTAGCTTATTCTGAGTTACATGATCATTTTAGATAGTTTCTAGCCTACTTTAGCTTTTTCAAAGTCTAATCTAGCTTTAGTTTGCTTATTGTACTTTATTCTGCTAGCCTTAAGTTCTAATTTTCTCTAAATCCTACTAATCAGACTTAAGGCTTTTTCTGAGCTTATTCTTAGTTTAAAAAAAATATTTTGCTTTATGAAAAGTGCTTATAATTAAGCCTTTGTTCAGTTTCCAAAAGAAAATACAAAAAAAAAAAAAAGATAAAAAGAAAAAGTGCCAAAACTGGGGTTCGAACCCCAGTCTCTCAGCCCACACACCAACACCCTAACCATCTTGCCCTTGGGTCTTTTTCTGATAGGATTTGCATCATTTATTACTTAACCCCCTTTTAGTTAATTAGCCTTTATTGCTTATTTAGCTTAATATCTGCTTATTTATGACTGTTTTCCCCCTCCTCTTATTTTTCCTAGGTTAGTCTTAGTATAAACTTATTTCCTGCAAAGCTTCATATTTTTCCAAAATTGGTTACTATTTTTAATCATTTAATTCTCTTTATTTAGTTTTTAAATCATATCAAATTAAATATAAGTCAAAAAAATATAATTCTTTTTTCTAAAATTTTATTTTGCTAATTAGGACTTAGGAAAATTAATTTGGCATTTCTAGGGTTAATATTTTATAGATTTCACTTTTAAAGCTCGGGGATTAGCCCGGGTTTTACGCGTTTTAGGATTCCTTTGCGTTACTAGTTACGTTAAATTTAGTTTATCATTTCCCTTGCTTTTTAAATTGTTTATGTTTGCTTATTGTAATTTAAAAATCCAATATCTCTCTTTTATCACCATTCACGACACGTCTAACGATCCCGAAATCACAATTCCATTCAATCTTCATCGGGACAACGAACTCGGGTTTTGCATATTTCCTTTGCAATTCCTTGAACTATAATTGACAAATCAAAGACACCTGGTTTTTTCCGTAATTCCTGCAGGTCATCAATCAAGGGCTTCAAGTAAACATCAATGTCCTTCGCTGGTGATTTAGGGCCAGGAATCAACAACGTAAGCATCAAAGAAGTCTATTTAATGCATAACCACGGAGGCAAGTTGTATGTTGTTAATATGACCGGCCACATGCTGTAAGTCTGACTAAGGTTGCCAACGGATTGAAACCATCAGCAGCCAACCCTAATCGAACGTTTCTTGGTTCTATAGCAAAATCCGAATATTTATTGTCAAACTTCTGCCATGCTTTACCATCAACCGGGTGTTGCATCTTACCGTTTTCCGTAGACTTTCCAGTAGCATGCCAAGTCATATTTTTTGCAGTGTGAATAGACTTGTACAAACGTTGTAGTCTAGGAATGATAGGAAAGTAACGCAACACCTTGTTAGAAACTTTCTTCCCCGTTGTGTTCTTGTCTTTCCATCTACTCGTTTTACAGACCGGACAATACTCCAAATCTTTGCCATCATCTCCCCGATACAGAAAGCAATCATTTTCACAAGCATGTATCGACTCGTACCCTAACCCGATCTTTTTAAATGTCTTCTTTATATGATAGTATGACGGTGGGAGATTGTAACCTAACCTGGGCGGAAATACCTCCTGGAGAAATTTTAGCGTTTTGTTAAATGAAGTATCACTCCATTTACCGCTGAACTTGAGATGCGTAAACTTTGCCATAAAATCCAATGTTTTCATAAAGTCACAACCCGGGTACAAAGCCTGGTTGGAACTTGCAAGTAACTCTTCAAACTCGTTACGCATAGGAGGTGTCACTGCTTGAGTCGGCTCGTTACTTGTCTCGCCAATATTTCCATGAGTCGGCTCATTATTCGAAGGAATATCAAGAATATCATTTTGATCATTATTCGGAGGAATATCAAGAATATTATTAAGGCACGCACCCATGTCACTCATCTCACGTTGTGTTGTGTTATGTACTAACGGCGCAGGATCCGGTTCATCGTGATCGCGCCATTGTGTATAAGTTGGGTCCCACCCATTTTGGCCTATGTGGCTTTTAAGACCTTCGAGAGATACCCATGGAACATTACGACAAAGACGACATGGACATTTTATGTTTCCGTAACTATTCAATAACGGTTTGCAATGATCAAGGAAGGCGGCAAGACCATCAAGAAATTCTTTTGAACCACGATGCTCTAAACTGGTCCAACTCTTATCAATTATCATAATTGCATTTTTATGACGCAATCGGTTATTATATGCACTTAATTAATGATTACGAGTTGTTTTGTTCACCTAGCGCAACTATGGAAGGCAATCCTAACCCACTCTTTGAATGATTCGTCTCATATATGAATGCGTATAACTGATTTACTATTTGAGAAAATTTCGGTAGGATTTCCCCTCAACTCCCCAAATATGTGCATTAAGGACATATTCGTAGGAGTAAAGGAGAAACACTATCGAAATCATCTCAAATAGTAAATCAGATATACGCATCCATATCCTAAATGAGACAAAACATTCAAAAAGAAGTCCCAAATAGGGGACTTTCCGAAATTAATTTCTAATAAATTAATTCCGGACGGGTTTTCTATAGGATGATTAACTTCGGACGGGGACTTTCCGAAATTAATGACTAAAATCCTAAAACATTCACAAAAGTCTAACAATAATACACAAATTTACTAAGCAACATAAACAGATTGCATTTCTACTTCAAATAACCATACTATATAAGCATATATCAATAACCAACGAAACACAACAATTAACATCTCAAACAACATAAAGTCGCCTGCTTTGCAACTAAATGACCGTCACACTCTTTATGTTACAAGATTCAATCTTTTTAGTTTAAACAATCATGCCACATATTAACCCAGAGTTATAATTCAACTTGCTTCTGATTTGTTAAAGATTTCCTGATTAACTTCAAACAGTTTTTATAAGCCTACAAGTTGTAACTCTCTTTACGCATACTTGAGATATATATATATATATATATATATATATATATATATATATATATATATATATATATATATATATATATATATATATATATATATATTCGCAAACATAACTTTCTGATACTAGCGAAACAGCAAATCTAATAAGCAAATTTGTCTTCTAAGAAGAATTCATTGTGGCCTAAAAAACAATTACAAATTACAGTGTAGTAGCAAATCAGCAATGCTACTGGTTCTTTTTCTCGCTATAATGATACTTATTGATGTTATCAGTCCATTATACAACTGAGTAATACTGTGATGCTATAACTCAACTAACAACAATTTCAAATTCCAGTACCTTAATGGAAAGAATCTACTTTGGTTCAAAACATATCGTGTTCAAAACAGTCTACTAGTTGTAAATCTCTTTATGCATACTTGAGAGATATATATATATATCCGCAAACTATCAAATTACACTTAATCCGCAAAGCATAAAAATGAAAAAAGAGTACTGATATATAAACAACATACTGTCTCGCTCTTGGGCTGTGGTCTCTCGGGCTGTACGTGGTCTCGGGCTGTGGTCTCAGGCTAGGGCTATATAAAAAGAGAGCACATTAATATATAGGTTGCTTCAAATTAAAGAGGTAAAATTGTTAACGGCGACATGTCGTCGGGATACCAAAAGTTTAAAAAAAAAAAAAAAAAAAAAAAGACCACATTACCTATGTCTCGGCTGTCTCAGATCTCGGCTCTCGCTCTCGGCTTTTGCTACTGTTTTGGCAGTATCAAAAAAAAAAAAAAAAAAAAAAAAGAAAACAACATCAAAAAATTAACAAATGCAACATATAACCGTTTATTAAGTGTTATAATTAACAAAAAAATCAAAAAAAGAACAAAAATTAAAAATACCTATAACCGGATGGAAGAAAAAGTGGGGAAGAAGAGGAAGAATTAAACAAGACAAGGGGTGTTGAGGAGATAATTAAACAAGAGAAGAGGAGGAGGAGAAGTGGTGGTTCGCAATGGTGGCAGTGGTGGTGTAATGGTGTAGAGAATGTGGTGGTGGAGACTGTGGTGGTGGTATAGACTGTGGTGGTGGTGGAGACTGTGGTTGTTGTGGTGGTGACTGTGGTGGTGGTGGGGCAATAATTCACCGGCGAGGATCAATAATTGAGGGGAGAAAGTATTTTAGTGAATGCTTCTAAGTGTTTGACCAGATCTACTTTTTGTGTATGTTTTAATTATGCCGACGACATGTCGTCGGGAAGAATAGAAAACTTTGTCGTCTTGTGATTTGGCGGGATAAATGAAATATTTGGGCGGGTTTTAACACAAAAATACCGACGACGTGTCGTCGGTATGAGTTGGATATATTAAAAAATTTATTTCTTATAAATACTTTTATTTAATATATAATTAAAATTAAAAACTTTATATTTAAAATTAAATACTTTGATTTAAAATTAAATACTTTGATTTAGAATTAAAAAAAGTATATTTAATTTAAGTACTTTTATTTAATATATACTTAAGGTTAAAGTTGAAAAGTAAATACCGAAAAAGTAAAAAGGGGATCATAATTTTAGGACGAGAGAGTATTACCTGCTACAATTTCTTGAAAGTTGTAGTCGACAAATACATTCAAAGTCCATGCGATTGGTTCTAGGGTTGCTTTCAACATTGAGATAAGTATGAGGCTCTCACCTTCTTATGAATGTGTACTATATATATGCCATAACAATTCACGAGATGTTAACTAATGAGCCGAGTTGTTTCATTTGCTTGTCGAGTTGTTTCATTTGCTTGCCGAGTTGTTTCATTTGCTTGTCGAGTTGTTTCGTTTGATATGGTTCTACACGAGATGTTAAACGAATGATCCGAGATGGTATAGTTCTACACGAGATGTTAAACGAATGATCCGAGATGATATGGTTCTACACGAGATGTTAAACGAATGATCCGAGATGATATGGTTGTACACGAGATGTTAAACGAATGATCCGAGATGATATGGTTCTACACGAGATGTTAAACGAATGATCCGAGATGGTATGGTTCTACACGAGATGTTAAACGAATGATCTGAGATGATATGGTTCTACACGAGATGTTAAACGAATGATCCGAGATGATATGGTTGTACACGAGATGTTAAACGAATGGTCCGAGATGGTATGGTTCTACACGAGATGTTAAACGAATGATCCGAGCAATTATGGAACTCGTGCTCAACAACAAAGTTCCAGCTTATCTTGTTCTAGTTTGAAATATGCAATTCCTAACTAATGAGCCAAGTTGTTTCATTTCCTTGTCGAGTTGTTTCATTTGCTTGCCGAGTTGTTTCGTTTTCTTGTCAAGTTGTTTCGTTTGATATGGTTCTACACGAGATGTTAAACGAATGAGCCGAGATGGTATGGTTCTACACGAGATGTTAAACGAATGAGCCGAGATGGTATGGTTCTACACGAGATGTTAAACGAATGATCCGAGATGAGATGGTTGTAAACGAGATGTTAAACGAATGATCCGAGATGATATGGTTGTACACAAGATGTTAAACGAATGATTCAAGCAATTATGGAACTCGTGCTCAACAACAAAGTTCCAGCTTATCTTGTTCTAGTTTGAAAGATGCAATTCCTAACTAATGAGCTGAGTAGTTTCATTTGCTTGTCGAGTTGTTTCATTTGCTTGCCGAGTTGTTTCGTTTGATGTGGTTGTACACGAGATGTTAAACGAATGAGCCGAGATGGTATGGTTCTACACGAAATGTTAAACGAATGATCCGAGATGATATGGTTGTACACGAGATGTTAAACGAATGATCCGAGATGATATGCTTGTACACGAGATGTTAAACGAATGATCCGAGCAATTATGGAACTCGTGCTCAACAACAAAGTTCCAGCTTATCTTGTTCTAGTTTGAAAGATGCAATTCCTAACTAATGAGCCGAGTTGTTTCATTTGCTTGTCGAGTTGTTTCATTTGCTTGCCGAGTTGTTTCGTTTGCTTATGGAGTTGTTTCGTTTGGTATGGTTCTACACGAGATGTTAAACGAATGAGCCGAGATGGTATGGTTCTACACGAGATGTTAAACGAATGATCCGAGATGATATGGTTGTACACGAGATGTTAAACGAATGATCCGAGATGATATGGTTGTACACGAGATGTTAAACGAATGATCCGAGCAATTATGGAACTCGTGCTCAACAACAAAGTTCCAGCTTATCTTGTTCTAGTTTGAAAGATGCAATTCTTAACTAATGAGCCAAGTTGTTTCATTTTCTTGTCGAGTTGTTTCATTTGCTTGTCGAGTTGTTACACGCCAGAAGAGGAGTGGTCAATGGTTTTATCGTCGGAGGGTCTCTTTATTGAAGTTCTTAATACATATGGCTACGAAATTTATGATGAATATGTTTCGTTTTCTTGTTGAGTTGTTTCGTTTGATCTGTTTCGTTTGCATGTCAAGTTGTTTCGTTTGAGTTTGTATGAAATGTATGTGGTTGAGAACTCTTGCGTGCTTTAAATAAAATGTTTGCCTTCGTGTTTGTTAATTGTGATATTTATTAATCAACATGTCAAAGAAAAGAAAAACTTGATGAGCTTTTACAAGCATGTGAGAGAATACGAAATGAGAGGATGAAATAAGCAGCTATTTGGAAGCACACATGAGATCAATAAAGATGAGATGAGAAATGTCCGATTTGTGAACAAGTGTTAGGATGAACCAGTGATTTAATAAAGATCGTTGGAAGTTATTTACTACATGGAAGTTATTTCACAACAACGACAACAACATTTTATTAAACAACAACAATAACACAAAAAACAACAACACAAACAACAACAACAACAACAACAACAACAACAACAACAACAACAACAACAACACCAATAACAACAACAACAATAACAACAAAATTACATATGAAGATTGTCCATGTCACCTAACAGCTCACGGAGTATTGCAGCCGACTGACATGCGTGGTCGGTGTCGTCGGGATTCGTTGCCATTTCAAGTCTTGCCTCCAGCATCCTTACTATTTTCTCTAGCACCTGCTTTTGTGCCTCCAGCATGTTTATCCTAAGATCTTTTTCTTTATAGTTTGAGCACCCTGTTGGTGCAGATCCAGAACCGTGAGATGTTGAAGCAGAAGAGGTTACTCGTAACTGCTCAACAAATTCACTCTTCCACATAGAATATCCACATCCATGATCTTTTTCTCTTGGCTGTCACATAAATAATGTAATTATATGATTGTTTGTATATTTACATAAATAAGAAATGTATAATTGTTCACCTTCGAAAGAGGACATGCATAATATTCCCATCCAAATGTTTCTGGTTGATGTGATTTTTTTTTTTTTTATATTTCCTGCTCCACAATTACACATAAAAGGATTATATCGCTGCATCTCAGGTTTTGAAATTGGTGTGAAGATAAGATAAGATATTGTGAGGTTGAGTGGTTTTGAGGATAAGATGATAAGAGTGTATATAATGTGCTTGGGAATAAAATACCGTCGACATGTCGTCGGCACAATAAAGGCGGCAAAAAACCTCACCCAATTATTCGCTATAATTCACACGCGGGAAAGTTAAAATTTTGACATAAATAAATACCGTCGACATGTCGTCGGTAAAAAAACAGTAATGACAAAACATATCTTAATCAAACGCTAATCACAATTATATATTGTGCCGAAGACTGTCGTCGGCATAATATTGGCGGGTCAAACTCCCGCCCATGTTTTCACCAGTTTTTGAAAAGTCAAACATTGTCAAAATTATACCAACGACATGTCGTCGGTATTTTATCATCACAAAAATTCAACGCAACCTTGGCTTGGTCAAGCCTGTTTTTTGTCGTTTAGTGGTTGATGCTGACAACATTATGTCGTCGGCGTTGACTTCGTCGCCCGTTCTTCCTTTTCTTGTAGTGTCACCTGATACTGACCTTGATATTTCTGTTCTTTTAAGAATCGATCTGCAAACAACACCTTTCAGGAATGTGCTTATTGTGTTTTAAATAGATCCAGTTGATGCTTTAATTTTTCTTTCTTGTGAATTGCTAAAGCTATAGCAAAAGAGGGTTTTAAGATTTATAGTGTAAGCCTTTTATTTCTACTAGCGTTAAGGATGATATTTATTCGCCACAAAGTGTCCTTAACTTTTTCTCTTTAACAACAAACTATTTTCCAAATTTCTTAATGTAACGCGAGCAGTTGAGCTCTAGAACTTTTAAAATCCCCCTTATTGTTGGGTCATTGTCTTGGAACATAGAGAGTCTTAGCACCTCATATGATGTTTAACCACTCTCCACAAGACCACAATAATTGACACCGATTGTGTTGGGAATTAAAAGTTCTGAAAAATTAAGTATCAAGAACTACAAGTATTAACAGTTCCAACTGCTGAAAAGAATACTCTAACAGTTCCAACTGCTAGATGGATAAGTATTGAAAAGATATTTGTGTACTAAAGTCAAGAATATACGGTAGATAATATCTTACCCCATGTGCTTAGTTAACAAGTTGTGTACACAGATAGATGTTGTATCTTATGTACTGACACTCTCAAGATAAGTTAACAAGTAGGTCGGCTAGACTTTAAGCGATATTGTAAAGATCTTCTTGGACTATAAAAGAAGATCTTAGTATCGATATTATGTGCGAATAAGTTGATGTGAATGAGTCGATATTAGTGTGTTATTATTAGAACTCATAACTGTTAAGACATAGAACAAACACAAGAATTTCACAAGTTAGAAAAACTTAAGATTCAAGGTTGTAACCCTAGTGATATTCAAAGATCACTCGTATTATTATCATTAATAATATTGAATCGTTTGGTGTTAATCTTTCATTGTTCATTGTCATAGAACAAATATAACCATTCCATTTCCATAACACAAATAACCTTCTAAGTGTGGTTAAGTAAATTCCGCGTACTTAATCATATTCACTGAATATATCATACACATAAAGAACAAAAGGTTTAACCACCTTAACAGTGTGTCGAATCCTAACAAGTGGTATCAAAGCATCAGGCTGATATTATTGATTTAGAAGAAGAAGCTTAAGAAATGGATGTTGAATCTATTTAGGCAAATGTTGCTGCAAAGATTCCCTTGCTCAAACATAATGAGTTTGAGATGTGGAGGCTGAGGATAGAGCAATATTTCCAAGTGCAAGATTATGCACTTTGGGAAATTATAGATGATGGAAACTCTTACCAGCCTACCACCACTACATCAACAGTGGACGGCAAAGTTTTGTCAACTCTGCAGACAAAGCCATCATCTACAGAAGATAGAATAAAGAAGAAAAATGACTTGAAGGCAAGAAGCATGCTGATGATGACCATTCCTAATGATCAACTTCTAAACTTCAGCAAGTTCAAAGATGACAAGTCATTATTTGAAGCTATTATTGCCAGGTATGGTGGAAATGAAGCCACCAATAAAACCCACAAGACACTGCTCAAGCAGCAGTTTGAAAACTTCTCCTCTACATACAATGAATCTCTTGACCACATGTTTAATAGGCTTCAGAATATTGTGAGCCAACTTGCTATTCTTGGGATTGAAATGCCTCAAGAAGATTTGAACTCAAAATTTCTGAGAAGCTTACCAGAAGAGTGGGCTATGCATGTTGTTGTCTGGAAGAACAAGCCAGACCTAGACACCATGGAACTGATGGACTTGTATAGCAACTTCAAGATTGTGGAGCAAGATTTGAAGAAGAATGGAGGTACTAGTTCTAATACTGGGAACAAGGCATTTATGTCAACTCCTAGTACCTCAAAATCAAGTGAAGAGGTGAAAGTTGTTGATGATCTTGGTGCTGCTAGTTGTGCTTTTCTTACAAGTCAGAATAATGGGTCCATGCTCTCCTATGAAGACCTCCAAGAGATCTATGAAGATGATCTGGAGGAAATGGATCTAAAATGGCAAATTTCTCTTCTTAGCATGAGAGCCAAGAAGTTCTATCACAAGACGGGGAAGAAGCTCATAATCAGCAACACTGATGCTGCTGGTTTTGATAAGTCAAAGATAGAGTGCTATAACTGCCACATGATGGGTCATTTCTCAAGAGATTGCAGAAGACCAAGGCAGCAAGATAGCAAGAATAGAGGTTTTGGAAGCAAATCCAAAACAGAGGAGGTTATTGAGCCAAAAGCTATGGTAGCTATTGATGGCTTAGGTTTTGATTGGAGCTTCATGGCAGATGAAGAAGAAACTCCTGCTCAAATGGCACTTATGGCTTTTTCTGCTACTGAGGTACAAAATCATAAAGCTTGTTCTAATACTTGCACTGCTCTTAATGCTCTACAGGTTTTAATGAAACAATATGATGATCAAAAGAAAGAGCTAAGCAGCACTTTTCAAAACTTTATAAATTATAAGTGTGGATTAGAAAAGGTAGAAAAACAAATCACACACTATAAGGAAAATGAATTAGCTTTTTCTGATGACAAAGCTCTCCTAAGACAGGACATATTCTTTAGAGATGCTGAAATTAAGCTGTTGAGAGAAGCTTATGATAGGGTCAAAAAGGAAAATGGAAACATTCACTTGACTACTGAGGCACTAGAACATGCTTCTAGAAGTGTGCACAATATAGTAGAATGTCAGGTGATTAATAGAGCTAAGTCAGGAGTAGGATATAAGAGTGTCCCACCTCCCTATAGAGGCATCCCAAAACCCCCAGGGATTGACCTAGTAAATTCAGGTTTACCTGAGTTTCAAGAACCAATCATGGAATATGGTTCTAAGGCTAGCAAGAGCCTTAAGGTAGAAAAGATAAGTAAAAGTTTAGATAAAACTTTACTTTATCAGGACAAGGTGTCCTTTGTTAAGAACTTAGATGCTATAGTTGTTGAAGATTGCACAACTGATAGTGATGATGAAGAAGAATAGGTTATGTCTAAACCTGAAGTGGTTAAGAAAGTAGGAACAAGTGTTCCTAAGATAGTCAAACACAATACTGATAGGCCTAAGTCAAACATTAAGCATGTTAGGCAACCAGTTAGATATTGTGAACAATATAGAACCACCAACAAGCCCAGAGGTAACCAAAGGAATTGGAAAAACATCAAGTCTAACCAATTAGGTGATGACTTTGCTTTTTATAACAAAGCTTGTTACACATGTGGTAGTTTTGACCATCTTGCAGCTTTCTGCAACCATTGGGTATCTGGTTATGAAAACAATAGGGTGAATTTCAAAAGGCAAACTCCTCAAACTCATTTTCACTCTAAGTCTAAAAATATAAAACCCAGAGCAGTTTCGATAGCAGTCTCTACTGCTAGGCAAGCAGTTTCAACTGCTAGACCATTTAAGACTGTTAACCCAAAATCAATAGTTAAAAGTGCAAACATAATTTCAAAACATGCACCTAAGACTGTTCTAAGGCCCATTCAAACAAAACCAGTGGTCCAAAAACAAGTTTGGAATCCAAAGAGTAAAACTGCAAAGCCAGCAGTTAAGACTGCTAGGAAAGCAGTTAGTACTGCTGCTTGGAAAAATAGGGAAAATGTTGTTAAGGCCTCAGCATGTTGGATTCTAAAATCCAATGTTGCATCAACTATCCTTAAAAGATTGAATTACATTGATGCAAGAGGCAGATCCAAGTCAGTAATGGCTTGGGTACCCAAAAGAAACTAACACTCTTATTTATGTGCAGGAACATTCAAATGATCAGGAAGAGGATCAAGGATACTCATATAGTGGATGTTCAAGGCACATGACAGGCAACAAGTCTTATCTCTTAGATTTTCAATCAATAGATGGAGGCTATGTTACCTTTGGAGGAGGTGTTGGTGGAAAAATTTCCAGTAAAGGTACCATTAAAACTGGAAATTTAGATTTTGAAGATGTGTTCTATGTAAAAGAGCTAAATTATAATCTTTTTAGTGTCTCACAAATGTGTGACAAAAAGAACAATGTTCTTTTCTGTGAGACTGAATGTCTTGTACTTTCTCCTGATTTTAAGATGCCTGATGAAAGTCAAGTACTTCTTAGAATTCCTAGAAAAGGCAATATGTACAGTGTAGACATGAAGAACATTGTTCCTAAAAAGAATTTAACTTGTCTTGTTGCAAAGGCCACATTGGATGAATCAATGTTATGGCATAAAAGGCTTGGTCATATTAATTTCAAAACCATAAATAAGATTGTCAAAAATGGTTTGGTAAGAGGTTTACCTCACAAAAGATTTGAAAATGATCAAACATGCATTGCTTGTCTTAAAGGCAAACAACACAAAGCCACTTGTAAGCCCAAGATTTTTAACTCTATCAATCAATCATTGTTTATGCTGCATATGGACTTATTTGGACCTGTTTCAGTAAGTAGTGTAATGCATAAGAGATATTGTCTTGTTATAATTGATGACTATACTAGATTTAGATGGGTTTTCTTTCTATCTACTAAGGATGAGACTACAAGCATCCTTAAAACATTCATTACACAGATAGAAAACCAAGTAGACAAGAAAGTGAAAGTCATTAGATGTGATAATGGGACAGAGTTTAAAAATAGAGTTATGGATGATTTCTGCAAAGAAAAAGGTATTAAGAGAGAATTTAGTGTTGCTAGAACACCACAACAGAATGGTGTTGTTGAGAGAAAGAATAGAACACTAATTGAAGTTGCTAGAACAATGTTAGCTGATTCTAAGCTACCAATAACCTTTTGGGCAGAGGCAGTCAACACTGCTTGCTATGTCCAAAATAGAGTTTTAGTTATCTAGCCTCACAATAAGACATCATATGAACTTTTTAATGGTAGAACTCCTGCAATAGGATTTCTTAGACCTTTTGGATGTCATGTGACAATTCTCAATACCTTAGACCATTTAGGAAAATTCGATGGTAAAGCAGATGAAGGTTTCTTTGTTGGATATTCTCTCAATAGTAAAGCATTTAGAGTATACAACACAAGAACTAAGATTGTAGAAGAAACCCTACATATGGAGTTTTTAGAAGATAAATCCAATGTAGAAGGTCAAGGACCAAAAAGGCTATTTGATCTTGAATTTCTAACAAAATCAATGAATTATGTGCCTGTTGTTGTTGAAACTAATGAATTTTCAGGTTCACAAGCAACAGATGAGGCAAGGTTAGAAAAGAAGTCAAACCAAGATCATGATTGGATGCCAATATGGTCAAGTACAATTGTGGAATCAACTTCAACAACTGATGAATCTTCTTCTAGCAAAGCTAAAGAAGGTGTTGAAGATGAAAGGAAAGAGGATGGAACTCAGGAACAATAAATTGTTTCTGCTGGTGATTCTGCTGCTAAGCTTACTGATTCTGCTGTTAGGTCAACAGATTCTGCTGCTGTCCCTTCAGAAACAAAAGAAGCAGAATTCTCAGATAATGAGGTGGATTTCAACAATCTTCCATCAAATTATCAAGTTCCTTCTACTCCACAAACAAGAATTCACAAAGTTCACTCCCTAGATAATGTGATAGGAGATGTACAGTCAGGTGTGAATACAAGACAACAACTGATGTCTTCAGACCAACAAGGGCTTCTTGATGCCCTTTATGCTTCAAAACAGCATGAGTTTTCAAACTCTTGCTTGTTTGTATGTTTTCTCTCACAAGCTGAACCAAAGAACATTCTGAAAGCCTTAGATGATTCAAGCTGGGTAGAAGCTATGCAAGAAGAGCTTCTTCAGTTCAAGATTCAGAAGGTATGGGTGCTAGTTGATTTACCTAAGAATGCGAAGGTAATTGGCACTAGAAGGGTTTTCAAAAATAAAAGGGATGAAAGAGGAATAGTGATTTAAAATAAGGCTAGATTAGTAGATCAAGGGTACACACAAGAAGAAGGAATAGACTATGATGAGGTTTATGCTCCTGTTGCAAGGATTGAGGCAATTAGGCTTTTCTTAGCTTATGCTTCATTTTTAGGCTTCACATTCTACCAAATGGATGTCAAGAGTGCATTTTTATATGGTAAAATTGAAGAAGAGGTGTATGTTACACAGCCTCTAGGCTTCATTGACCCTGACCATCTAGACAAAGTGTACAGAGTAGTAAAAGCTCTTTATGGCCTTCATCAGGCACCAAGAGCTTGGTATGCAACACTTGCTTCCTACTTATTAGAAAATGGTTTTCAAAGAGGAAAGACTGATCAGACACTTTTCATCAAACAACACAAGAAGGATCTTCTGTTAGTGCAGGTGTATGTGGATGATATTATCTTTGGATCTACTAGGAAGGAGATGTGTTTAGAATTTGAGAAGCTTATGCATGATAAGTTTCAGATGAGTTCTATGGGAGAACTCACATTCTTTTTAGGTTTGCAAGTTAAGCAATCATCTGAAGGCATATTTATTAGTCAATACAAATATGTTGTAGAGATACTTAGAAAATTTCAATTTGCTGATTCAAAAGTGGCAAGCACACCAATGGACTCTGAGAAGCACCTTCTGAAAGATGAAAATGGAGAAAGTGTGGATGTACACACTTACAGATCTATGATAGGCTCTTTGATGTACCTTACATCATCTAGACCTGATATCATGTTCCCTGTTTGTGTTTGTGCAAGATTTCAAGTAACTCCAAAGGTTTCTCATTTAACTGCAGTCAAGAGAATTTTTAGATATCTTAAAGGTCAACCAAGGTTGGGTATATGGTATTCTATGGAATCTCCTTTTGACTTGGTAGCATTTTCGGATAGTGATTATGCTGGTGCTAGCTTGGACAGAAAGTCAACAACTGGAGGATGTCAATTCCTTGGGTGTAGACTTGTCTCATGGTAGTGTAAGAAGCAAACAAGTGTGGCAAATTCAACAAGTGAAGCTGAATATATAGCTGCTGCAAGTTGCTGTGGTCAGGTTCTATGGCTTCAAAACCAACTCCTTGACTATGGGTACAATTTCTTAAACACTGTTATTCATATTGATAATAGTAGTACAATTTGTATTATTAGAAATCCAGTGCAACATTCTAAAACAAAACACATTGAAATTAGACATCACTTTATAAGAGACTGCAATGAGAAAAGATTAATTCAAGTTCTTAAAGTTGCTTCAGAATTTAATTTTCCAGATCTGCTAACCAAAGCTTTTGATGTTGGAAGGTTTCAGTACTTGGTAGCAAGTATTGGAATGCTTAATTCTTAAAATTTCTAATCTTTGTGGTTTTTATATATGTTAAGATTGTATTGATATCTTTGAAAATTGATACTGTTAATAAAACACTTAGTACTGCTAGTACAAATTTTGTTTAACCAGTTCGTACTGTTAGTCATCTATTGATACTGCTATAAGACAAATGCTATTCATTTTTTTTTAGTTTCTTGGTTTTGGACTAACAATTTCAGGTATGAACTTTGAGCAATAAGGAAATTTCAAGTGAAATGGAAGCAGAAGAAAAGTGATTCCAGTTGCTTTCATAACAGGTTTATGATGGACTGAGTTTGGGAATCTAAAACTCCTTAAAACTTCTTTCTTGAAACCTGGTTATCATATTTCACATTGAATTGATGACTTAGTTGATCAGATAGTAACTGATGCAACTCACTTTCTATCATTTTATACTTTCAAGTATAATGAGCAAGTCTAAGGACATCTGATAGAAAGAACAGCTAGTAAAAGTGAATCTAACACTTGTGTTAGAGGCAACAATTACTATGAGCTGGAAACCCTGTAAGGAAAACTTTTTGAATAGGTTTATCTTTACACAGGCAGTTATAAAGATAACTGAAAACATTGGTTCTCACACAACCAGAGGTTGCTTTAAACCGAAATTTTGATTAAGTGTCTGTTATACACTTAATCCCTTCAAAATGGTTGAAAGCAGTATGATTTTTCAATTCTAAAATCATAAACTTACTGCTAAGTCAAATAATTTCTTAAACAAGGATTTTCAAGAGATTCACAAAAACCATCCATTGATGGACCATGAATCAAATGTCCACTGATTCACCTCACATAGGAGTTAACACACCTAGAAGTGATGAGGGCAGTAACTTAAACTCTTAAGGAATTGATGGCTTCATGTACAACATTGTCTGAAAACAAGTTCACATTGATAGATCAGATAGTGATGGGATGATGGTGAGAGATCTTCCAAACAGGGGAGGATAACATTTTATTTGCTTCAAGGGAGAAAACATCTCAGGGGAGGAAATAAAAGCCCAAGAAAGGAAGAAAAACCCAATGTATGGAAGGAAAAGACAAGAGCATACAAGATGATGACATGGAGGTTGAAAATGACAAGAACATTTCAATGGAGAAAGTTCTATCTAGGTCAAACAAAGAAAAGTTTCAATTTTAGTTTACCACGTTTGTTCATCACTTGCAAAGGCATGCTGATAGATGATTTCACTTGTTGAAACAAGCATCCAAGATACACAGCACCATTGCCTCTTATAATTCCTCCATCCAAGGAAATTGCACCATCTTTTAGTCCAAGATTGGAGCAATGTGTTGATATTGTTAAAGTCAAAGATCAGAAAGCAGATGAGCTTCTAAGAAAGATACAATCTCTCAGAACAGAAGAAAGTTCAGATCAAGGGTCTGACTATGAAGTGTTTGAAAGATCTTCACAATCCATAAATTTAATTCAGAAACATGTTGGAATGAATTCACATGTTTAGGGGAGGATTTTTGGGAATTAAATGTTCTGAAAAATTATGTATCAAGAACTACAAGTATTAACAGTTCCAACTGCTGAGAAGAATACTCTAACAGTTCCAACTGCTGGTATATATCTTAGGACTGCTCAAGCTATAACTAACCGTTCTAACTGGTAGTAACAAAGAAGGGACTGCTAGTTGATACTGCTGAGTTGAGACTGCTAGATGGATAAGTATTGAAAAGATATTTGTGTACTAAAGTCAAGAATATACGGTAGATAATATCTTACCCCATGTGCTTAGTTAACAAGTTGTGTACACAGATAGATGTTGTATCTTATGTACTGACTCTCTCAAGATAAGTTAACAAGTAGGTCGGCTAGACTTTAAGCAATATTGTAAAGATCTTCTTGGACTATAAAAGAAGATCTTAGTCTCGATATTATGTGCGAATAAGTTGATGTGAATGAGTCGATATTAGTGTGTTATTATTAGAACTCATAACTGTTAAGACATAGAACAAACACAAGAATTTCACAAGTTAGAAAAACTTAAGATTCAAGGTTGTAACCCTAGTGATATTCAAAGATCACTCGTATTATTATCATTAATAATATTGAATCATTTGGTGTTAATCTTTCATTGTTCATTGTCATAGAACAAATATAACCATTCCATTTCCATAACACAAATAACCTTCTAAGTGTGGTTAAGTAAATTCTGCGTACTTAATCATATTTACTCAATATATCATACACACAAAGAACAAAAAGGTTTAACCACCTTAACCGTGTGTCGAATCCTAACAGATTGCCTCATGAAATGCTACCATTAGGGCTGTAAACGAAACGGACGAACACGAACGGAGCCTTGTTCATGCTCGTTCATTTAATTTTAATCGGACAAATAAACGGACACGAATGCTTAATCGGACGAATTTTCCTGTTCATATTCGTTTATTAAGAAAATGAATTGTTCATGTTCATTTATTAAGACACTAAACGAACATAAATGATCGAACATGAATGAACATAGACAAACATACATAAACTTTATTAAATTATGCACAATATATTGCTTTATAAGTGTTGTTTATCTGAACAAACCAATTTTAAAAATCATACAATTAAAAGATATAATATACGAACATAAATAAATAAATGAACATAAACGGATGTTAACGAATGCATAATCGGACGTTCACGAATATTAATGAATGGACACGACTTTTGTTCATGTTCGTTCATTTAACTCAGCGAACGTAAAATATTATTCATGTTCATTCATTTAATAAATAAACGAACGTAAATGAACTTTTTACCAAACAATTCACAAAATGTTCACTCAATGTTCAGTTCGTTTACAACCCTAGCTACCATTGATGTGAAAACAACAGTCGTCCTGATGAGATTAAAGTAGTCATTCTGGGCTGCTGACCACCCCGTTAGTATTTTGATCAAAGCTCCCTGCTCGAGACTTGGATTTTAGTGATTTCGATTATTCTGGAAACTAGAAAGAATTATTTACAATCATGTCAGTTGAGATCTAGAAGTCTATTTTGCTAATTGTTGTTCAGACGAGGAGATCTTTGGCTAGAATAGTCTTGAATGCAACAACTTTTTTGGTGTTCTTTTGTATTAAATAACTTTGGGAGTTTTATTTCAATAATAAAAGTAGGGGAGATGGAAGGGAATGTTAGGTCTCTAATATAGCTCACTAATGACAAGATAATAGGTGATTAATATGAAAAACTAGAGAGAGAAAGAGTTAGAGGGAGAGAGAGTGGTGGTGAGAACATGTAAATAGAATGTGTAACTATGTGTATTGCTAAAATGAGCTCACATGCCTCATATGAAGCATATGAGGCATTTAAATACAATGTATGAAAGCCTTTGGGCTTGTGATGGGCTTGGATATGTAATTGGACTACGCTATTACATTTTGAAGGCTAACTTAACATAAATAGACACATATTAGCTTATCGAATTCCTTAAGTCCAATACTTAAACTAACTAGACTATTACAAATCTATAACAAGATACAAGGTTCCTATAAGTAGAATGACCATCATTTTTATAATCTTAATAATCTACCCTAATGGGTGGTCATTCTTAAAATGCATCTTCATGACTTGGTCTTTTATAATCTATAACTTGAACCTTGTGTAGTGTAATAGAGTAGTCTTGATTCTCTCTTTTTGGTAACCGTGATTTCCAACCTTTTTGCCGACTAATCCACTTAAAGTTGTTTGCACCTAGTAGGAATTGAACTTGAGACTTCACACATTTTAGAGTGATAGTCACAAGCCCTTTTACCACTAGGCCACCCTTAAGTTGTTTAGTCTTGATTCTTTGTCCCTTCATGTTTTTTGATCTTTGAGTACAATCTCTTATCCTTGCTAACCTTTGATCAACATCTTCATATGTTTGTTGTTGCGTCCTTTCCAACATATTCATACGACTTGAAAGTCTTTGATCTTCATACATATGCTTTCCTTACTTTATACTTGAATTTTTTCTTGACATTCTTGATTAGTTCTTGACTTTGATGTAACCATTTGTCTTTATCTTGATTTCTTTGTCTTGAACATTCTTAATTTGAGATTGTTGAGGATGAAACATATAAGTATGAGTATATGGACGTGAAGATGTTGATGTACATGGTGGTGGTGCATCCTGAACGGCTTTCATCATTGGTACCTGCACAAACATATAAGTTTAGTTTTCTTATTATTTTTATTCTTATTTTTTTTAATTTGTTTCTGTCCAGGTATAGTATATGTCGTATGTACACTTATGTACATATGGCGTATACTGCTATATGACGTATGGACTTAAGTCTCACACGCCGTATTGGAGGCCTGCTTTGCATTTTACTTTTTATTTTTGTTTTCTCTTTAGGTTATGATGTATACTCTACCACAACTGATTTCTTCTTTTGATGGACTCCTGAATGGTAGTTGAACTCCATACGTATTATGCTGAGATTCAAGACAATAATTTTTAAATTCTCCTATTGTTAGCATTCTTTACTGGATAATCATTCGGAGCAATAATTAGGGGAGTTTTCCATTTCATTTCTGTGGGGGAGGGAATTAGAAATAATAACTACTTAACATTCTTGCTAATTTATTTTGAAAATTATACCTTAATTTAAAATTTTAGGCATGTTTTTCATAACCAAACTAGTTTAGCGTAGGACCGAGTGCACATTTACTCTTATAATCTAATGATGAGAATTAAGCCTATTCCTTTTTCAGCATTATACATAAATCCCACTACAAATGAGTTTGTGCCGATGGATTGTAGTCTACTTTGGAACTTGACCCTATTTGCATATCGAGGAAACATGGTGTAATTGGTATAATTAGGACAGAGTAGAAATCTTAGGAATTAACCCAAATAGCCCATATCATGTCATTATGCATGTGTATGTTGACTTTTTACATCGATTAGTCAATTCCCTAGTGAAAACCCTTTTGTTCCACTCACTTTTAGTGCAAGATACCCCTAAAACAACCTGTTGAGCCAATATTTTCTTTGTGTCAACACACCACTTAAATGATATAATTGTTTTGTTACACCTATTCGCCTAGCCAAGCGTGTAGTTCTTTTAAGTCAATGGTCAGGGGTTGCTTATGATGAAGAATGGAAATTTGTGGGTCATGAAAAGAGAATGATTATGATGAAGAATGTCAGAAGTTTGACATATGTAGAACCCACGTGGGGGGATGCAAGAACTCAAGTGGAGGGATACATCTTTAAAGTTTGTAATTTTGATTTATGTTATAATTTTCGTTTTTATAGTCATGCAAAAAAAAGTTATATGTATGCAATGTTGTAAATAAGAAAGTATTTTTATTGTAGTTTATGTAATATAAATTGAAATTTATCTTATAAAGTTTGTAAAGTTTAGCTATGTGCTAATGCGAATAAGATCGCTGACGTACTATGATTGAAGAATTCTTGAAGCGATGGTTCGTTATTGTAAAACCATTGTCACTTAATTGATATGATGTATCAAAGGCTGAGTTAGTGTGTCTTAAATGCCGAGAAACTACAAGTTAAATGGAATTATGAGACATCAAACTACATTCAACACATACTAACTCGATGATTCATGATGAAGAGTGAGTTAATGCATCCTTATGCCCAAGTACTACAAGTTATATGGATTAATAGGGCACTACACTACATCTTTTTTGTAGTAACTCTATACGCTTATCATTTAAAGACTCTTGGATGATTCTTGAAATCTGCTTTATGGGATCAAATGCGACTAGTGATGGGGAGAATGTGGACTTAGGGATCTATTTGTTTCATTTGTGTCAATGTTTAACCCATAAATGTTTTTCATGCACATATCGTACCCTCGTATAAAGCAGTAAGCCTACCATTATGTGTCAACCCATATTTTTTCCTTCTAGAATAATTATTACCTATAGACTCTAGTGGGGAGACTTGAAATTTGGTCAAGCTTATGATAGTTTATGCACCATGACTGAGCCTTTGAGTGATCAAAAAATATAATGCGTAGATTAGTGAGAGTGATTGAGTGATATTTTTCTTTCCCTTTTCATGAGGTGCTCGGTTTTGGAATGAACTAGAAGAAGGTTAAATTTAAATTCATATCTTCTTGTTAAACTAAGAGATATTTTTGTAAGTTTAATTCAGAGTCCACTTGAGGACAAGTAGAAGTTAAGTGGGGGATATTTGATAGCTCATAATTTATACATGTTTTTGCTATCAAATTTTCACGATAATTACTACTTTTTGCCTTGTTTGATATGATATTGTACTTAATTGCCATAAATTTGTGTTTTAGTGTTTATCTAGAGCGAAAAGAGAATTCTCGCCGAAAAGACCAGAAAATGAGCCAAAACAGCCAAAGTATGACGAAGCCCATTTCCGGCTACATGCATACGCCGTATGCCACTCCATAGGCATATGGCGGATGTCGTCTTGTCAAATAATTATACAACCCTACGTAGTATGGAATTGTATTTTAGAAGATTCCTATGTATCATTTCAGAGACATGCGTCGTATGCCCATCCATAAGCATACGCGATATCAACAAACGAGCCCAAGCCTTTTTAGCCAATAAGTACACATCTCTTCTACATTTTTGAGAGAGTTCTGGAGAGTGTTGAAGAGTAGAAACCCTAGTTCATTTTGGGAGACTAAAGAAGAAAGGAAGACACAAGAGTGAAGCTTTTACATATCATCATCCATTGATTATCAATTTTTCAATATGATTTCGATTATCTTGTTTACTCTGAATAATATTTGCTTATCATTTGTTATGGAAGGCTAAGCCTTTTGTACTTTCCGTGTTATGATCCTCTTTGATTCAATGACGTATGTTCTTTAGTTTATTCTATGTTTTTTTTGGATCATTTATGTACTGTGATAGACTTATGCGTTTGCGTAGACCATGGCTACCTGTTGATTATAGTTGTTTAGTAAACGATAAGCAAGTGAAAGACACTTATATGAACCATTAACTTACCTTGGCAACTAAACTTAATGGTGTGCCCGATATTCCGATAACCAAGGCCGCCATCTGGTTAAAAGTGGTAGACAATAGGGTTTAAGATTTAGTAGCAACACTGTCGATTTTCGATAACCAAGGATTTTTAACCTTTGTCAAGAAAAGTAAGGCTGACACCCACATAAAAACGTAGGTTACATAGATGAGTTGATGACACTTAATGCTTGGATCAGTAGTTAGGATAGATGACCTGACCGAGCCTACCCAACTTTTAGGAATAAGTTAGGAGCGTATGCGATAACCAAGTGACCTCCTCTACCTTTGATTCACCAAAGTGCACAAAATAAACCTTTCACTTAAAACATTGTCATTGATGAAATTAGGGGATTAGAAAAGCAAGCATACATTTATCTCTTGATCTTCTTGGTATGTGCTTAAACACATACCTTTTCTTAACCAAAACCGGACCCAAATAGACCAAAAACTAACCAAAATGACAAAAGATATTCGTGTTTTTATGTTTATGTTTATGCAGGAAACTTATTAAAGAAAAAGGGCAAAAACAAAGTAAAATCCAGAAAACACGGGCACGAGACGTGGAAAAGATATTTATAGAGCCGAAGCCGGGAAAGATTCGTCAAAGATAATATTTTTTGAAGAATGGCCCTTGGATTATTTTTACTTGGCAAAATTTACCCTTGGATTAATTTGAAGAATGGCAGATTTGGTCCTTGATGTTGACTACATTTACACCTATGGTCCTTGTGTTTGTCTAATTTTTTGTCTTAGCCAAAATACCAACCGGATCCAAAAGCAACATTAATCCAACCCCCCATTCAAACCCAACAAACCCTTTCATATCCACTCACCAGCCCATCAAACTAAAACAAAACCCACAACCCACGAGTCAAACCCGACCCACTAATACCTCTAATAATAATATATACGGGGTCAAACCCCTCTTTTTGGTCAAAATCCCAATCAAACCAACCCTAATTACTACTTCTTCTTCTTCAACCCCTAATCTCCTCCATAACCGCCCACTAATCTCCCCATCCCACCTCACCACAACAGTCCAAGGTACCCACATGGGTTTGTCTTTGGTCCCCTCCATCCACCTCATCGATCCGAAACAACCAAGTAAATCCAACGGCTCAAGATCAAGAGATTGGGGAGCAAGCAAAAATCTACGGCCATCAAAGTAGCACAAAGGGACAAGTTGGGAACACTCTCACACCAAAAACACACTCGAACTAGGGTTTTAGATAGTTTTTTTTAGTATAAATATTAGCAGCCGAGAGTTTTCTTTTTTTTCTTTGCTAGGTTTATTTTAGCAGTTTTTTTTAAGGTATTGTAATTTTATTTTTGTAATTTACTTTAATTTTAATTTTAATATCAGTTTTTTCTTTTGTGAAAGTCTAATTAGTATACTGCTTATGAGTTTTTTTTTACTTTGCTGATCTGCGTTATTTGTTGTTTGAATATCTATTTCTGTTTGCGTTATTTGTTGTTTGTGTTTGCGTTATTTGCGGTATTAGTTTAATATCAGTTCGTTACTGCTCTTGTTTTTTTTTTGTTCTTCTTTTAGTTGCTTGTTTGGTGAATGTTGTTAGTTGTAGTTGTAGTTGCTTTTAGTTGCTCTTGGTTATAGTTGCCCTGCACTGAAAAGTGCATCAGCAGACAGTGCTTGTGTTTATTGTTTGTGTTTATGTTTGTCATAGTTGGATTTGGATTTGTTTGTGTTTATTGTTTTGTGTTTGTGTTTATCATAGCTTAAAAATTAGTTGTTAGTTTGTTATTAGTGGAATCTAATTCAAGGTTTGAGTTTAAGGTTTTAAATAAAAAAAAAAAAAAAAAAAAAAAAAAAAAAATTTATTGCAAAAACTGACTTCTGGGGTTCGAACCCAGGTCAGTGATCACACCAACACAGCAACCTTACCAAATGCCCTATAATCCTTTTTAGTTAAATCTTTCTTTCTTATTTCTTTTAAACCCTTTTTTTCTTTTTCTTTATAAGCTTTAATAAGCTGTCTCAGCTTATAACAGCTTATTTGCTTAAGCTCTTACAAAGTTCTTATTTTTCTTAGCTTAAAAATAGTTTAAAGTATTTCCTGAAAAAGTTTCATAATTTTCCAAATACTTTTACTATTTTTAAACATATTATTTCCTAATTTTAGTTTTTAATTCATAAAAAATTATTTAAAAATCAAAAAAATATTTTTCTTTTTTTCAAAATTTTCTTTTTATATTTAAGTCGTAGGAAAATTATTTTGGTATCCGTAGGGTTAGTTTTTAATTGAGTTGACGTTTATGCACGTTTTTAGTTTTCGGTTTTCGTTATCTAATTTTCGTTTTAATAGATTTTAGTAACCAAACAAACCTCGTCTTTTCAGGCACTTTAATTAGGAACCTTAAACGATATTCTCAATTTCACGCCTCGTTGGGACCTCGACCCGGGTACACGCTTATCCGGTTATTAAATCGATTGTCGCGTTGAACCGTCGCGAGTTGACTTTTCTTCGTGAGAGGTTTGACTTTTGACGCGTTTTGAAACGATTATCAAAATGGCGCCGTTGCCGGGGAGGTGTGTTGCGACAATATCGTTACGGTTTGACGATTAGTGACTTGGAGATCCTTCATCGTGAAGTTTCGTATATATCTTGTGAATTATTTTTGTCCAAAAATCGAAAAAAATTAAAAAACTTTGAAAAAACCCAAAAAGATTTTCTTTTCAAAAATTATTTTCCTTTTTCTTTTAAATGTTTCAAAATTTAAAAAACCCAAAAATATTCTTCTTATTCCTCTTATCCGTTTAATTCTTTATCTCTCACCCTCTATTTGTTTAATTCTATCTTCTTAACCCTCATTAATGTTTAATTCTCATGTCGTCACTGGGCTATACTTGCTTTGATTGTAAAAGCCCGTTGATTGACAGTCTTCGTTGTTCAAAGTGTAAGTGTGAGCGGTGTGGAAATCACAACCCAAGAGGATCTTGTTATTGGTGTGAAGTAGCAATCAAAGAGCTTAATTCCATCGATAATTCTCAAAATTTTTCCGAACACCCTCCACAACCCCAGCCATCCTCACTCACTCAGCATAAGTGCTTTGTATGTGGAGATCCGTTGGGGGATGATTCACACTGTGAACGATGCTTCTGCAAAGGATGTGGGTTTACCCATGGACTTTGCGTGTGTTGCAATTCTGAAATCGAAAATACAAATGCTTATTCAGATTTTCTAAACGATTTCAACCCTCCTCAAAATTCATTTTGGCAAGAACCGTGCTATCAAAACTTCAATGATACATCAATTCAAAATATGCCAAATGATCTTTGTGAGTGTTGTGGAGGTCCTCATAATGGTGGGAATTGTCCCGGTTGTAGCATGGTGGAATCGGGAAACGGGTTTGTCTATGACCAAAATCCTTATTCTTACCATGAAACAACCGACTTTTTCAACCAGCCCCCACAACACCAGATGGAGACATATTCTTGTGAATATTGTGGAGGTAGTCCTCACCCGGGTTTTGATTGTCAAACAGGGAACACGTTTGTCTATGAGTAGGTTCCATGTTATCAAAACTTCGGGTATGACCATTATCCATATAATTCACCGAATCAGTCACAACAATCATATTGTTGTGAGTACTGTGGAGGTCCTCACTATAGCTCTGATTGTCAAACGAGGAACCCGCTTGTCTATGAGCATGTCCCTTGTGACAATTATGACTATTCTTATCATGACCAACCTCTACAGTACCAAATGATTCAGCCACCACCTCAGCCACCGTCTCAAGAACTCTCAGAAGACGTTCTTCATATTCTTGATTTAC
Source organism: Artemisia tridentata subsp. tridentata (assembly GCA_021014915.2). Classification (NCBI taxonomy): domain Eukaryota; kingdom Viridiplantae; phylum Streptophyta; class Magnoliopsida; order Asterales; family Asteraceae; genus Artemisia; species Artemisia tridentata. The sequence continues at coordinate 155,855,448 of CP139506.1, forward strand.
TACAAGAAGTCAGGGATTTGGGTAAAATACATACCCAAGAAAATCCTCATGAAGAGTCTATGGCAGAATTACTAGCCAGAGAACGAGGAGCAAAAATGCATTCCATATTTCTCAGGGCTGCCCTTCTTGATGACGATGATGAGAATGAAGAAGACGAAGAGGAGAGTGTTATTCCTTTAAATGATACCATTTCTCAACCCTCTCAGTCTAGACCCGATGACTCTCTCATTATGGGGGATGAGCATCTTAGCACTATTCCTGAAAAGGAATCGGCCGAATTCATAAAGTCTAGTGCTGAGAACCTTGTCCCAACCCCAAGTGAGTCTGAGGAGATATTTGACAGAGAATGTGATTCTCCAATTTTTGGAGAATCTCTTGACATCTCTGAGGTTACTTCCGGGATTTTCTCTAACACTCTTTTTGAATTTGATGACGATTGCTTTTCTAGCAACGTTAATCCGCTGTTTATTGAAGTGTTAGAGAACGATGAGGTCAAAGACTCTAATGTTTTTGATAATACGACCTCAATTGTTAATCCCGAGATTCAAAAGAATATTCTTTCTCCGACATATGTGACATGGCCTTTTGGGGATCGCCCTTATATTGACTTCGCATATGTCGTTCGATTTTTTCTACCTTTCTTCTCCTACAAGGTAGATTGTCCTTCCATTCACTCGCTCGGGAGTGAGGACAAAATCTTTGACCCCGGCATCTCTCATTCTTTTAAGCCGGGTGTATCTCATCGGAGTGGAACTTTCGAATGCTTCAATGTTTCCTCAAACATATTGAATGAAAGTCCGATTGAGATTATCTCTTCCACTTGCTCCCCCAAGGACAATTAAATTCGGGGCGAGTCTAAGCTTTCCGACTCGATAAAAAACAAGCGCTTCGTGGGAGGCACCCCATGCTTATCCATCTATCTTCTTATCTATTTTCTAATAAGTGTAGTGAGGAGGGCTCCCTCTTCCATTTCTTGTGTGTCGTGTTTTTCTGTGCTATGTCCAGGTTAGCCCGATTGATGAAGACTCTCGTGCTCGTGGTTTGCTTCTCTCCACTCGAGTTTCATCATTCGTTGCTTATCCAATATCCTAAAATCTTATCGTTTTACATCTATCGTTTGGCATAATTAATAAACGGCCTTAGATTTATGTAGGAGAACCCTTACCTTTAAGAGATTGAGGACAATGTCTCGTTTTAGTCTGGGGGGGTAATCTTTCGATTTAATTTTTGCCTTGCATTTTTGCCGTTTTCTCTCGCAACCCCGCTTTTCCTCCAAATTTGAAAAAAAAAAAAAAACCAAAAAATGAGAAAATTTAAAAAATTTTGCAAAAATATAATAAATTTTGACATTTTTGTTGACTTTCCGCTGGTGAGGATAGGAATAAAATTCTGACTTGACCGGGCGTGTTGAGCCCTAGCTTGTCCCCTTAACCATTTATAATCTATAAGCTCGTGCTAGTCTTTTACACAAGGAGCTATAAAATGCGAATTCTTTTTAAGAGTTTGCAAGTTCCCGTATTCGACTTTATATATGCATGGCTTGATTATAAGGCTAAGCATTCGCGGATCTTATTATTTAAGATTTTAAATTTGCGAAGAACGAGAAATGATAGAGTTTATTTAGGAGTTAGTTGCTAAGCGTGGAGTAGTTGGTTCTCTTTAGAGCTCATCAAAATTACTTGTGGCCTTTTGCTCCCGCAAAATTGTTTCACAATATATAACTGTAAGCATAATTAAAGATGTTAGGTTTTGCCGATGATTAGTTCTTAGTCTTCTTAAAAGAATTCTTGTTTTGAAAATTGGGTACACATCAAGGTTCCTTAATAAATAAGTTTAATAATAATAAGTTAAGTGCTCTAAGCTACTGATTCGAGATCGGGCCTTGGATCCTTATTTTCGGAAGGCGTTTAGGTCTTGGCTACCCTCTTGCACCGGCCCTTGGACCTCTAGTTCAGGAATGTGTGAGGTCTTGGTCTAACCCCCTTGGATCCTCATTTCAGGAATGTCTAGAGTCTTGGAATACTCCGTTGTAACGGCCCTTGGATCCTTTATGCCGGAAAGTGTAAGGTCTTGGAATTAAACCGTGAAGGTCCGTCGTTTAGGGTACGCAAGTGAAAAGTTAGTAAAAAAAAAAAAAAAATGGTGATAAAAAAAAAATAATAAAATAAATAAATATGAATGAAAAAGTAAAAAATATGAATAAAAGCCTTGATGTGGACCTCATTTTCAAAGCAACGGTTCTCGAGAGAAGATTAAAAACTACTTAGCGTCTTAATTTAGTATCTTTATCGGACTAAAACATATCAAAACAAGAAAATATGAGAAATTCATTTCTCACAAAAAATAAAATAAATAGAGGAAATTAGGAAAAATGGGAGCAAGAGGTAATTACACAAGTAACTTTCATGGGTAGTGTTGGCAGCTAACTTATAAATAGACAATGATTTCGTTTTTAAGCTTAGTTTGGGGACTCGTGAAAAATCAGGAACGACGAATTATATCCGTATGGTCACTTCTTTATGAGTCGTGTTTCCTACTCGAAGAACCTAAAAGTTATCGTGAGATAATGATTGTCAACAAAGCTGTCACATGATAATGAGAAAAATACAAAAATAGAATAAAATGGAAAATCGGGGAGTTTTTAGAACTTAAGATTTCTTAATCTCTTTTGAAAATTTTGCTACTTCTCAAAGTTAGTAAAAAGAGATTAGAAATTTTTCGATTTAAAAACGTGTTTTTATAACATTGCGTGAGGACACAGCAATATCTTAGTCTGGGGGAATTTTGGTATGTGCTTAAACACATACCTTTTCTTGACCAAAACCGGACCCAAATAGACCAAAAACTAACCAAAATGCCAAAAGATATTCGTGTTTTTGTGTTTATGTTTATGCAGGCAACTTATTAAAGAAAAAGGGCAAAAACAAAGTAAAATCCGGAAAACACGGGCACGAGACGTGGAAAAGATATTTATAGAGCCGAAGCCGGGAAAGATTCGTCAAAGATAATATTTTTTGAAGAATGGCCCTTGGATTATTTTTACTTGGCAAAATTTACCCTTGGATTAATTTGAAGAATGGCAGATTTGGTCCTTGATGTTGACTACATTTACACCTATGGTCCTTGTGTTTGTCTAATTTTTTGTCTTAGCCAAAATACCAACCGGATCCAAAAGCAACATTAATCCAACCCCCCATTCAAACCTAACAAACCCTTTCATATCCACTCACCAGCCCATCAAACTAAAACAAAACCCACAACCCACGAGTCAAACCCGACCCACTAATACCTCTAATAATAATATATACGGGGTCAAACCCCTCTTTTTGGTCAAAATCCCAATCAAACCAACCCTAATTACTACTTCTTCTTCTTCAACCCCTAATCTCCTCCATAACCGCCCGCTAATCTCCCCATCCCACCTCACCACAGCAGTCCAAGGTACCCACATGGGTTTGTCTTTGGTCCCCTCCATCCACCTCATCGATCCGAAACAACCAAGTAAATCCAACGGCTCAAGATCAAGAGATTGGGGAGCAAGCAAAAATCTACTGCCATCAAAGTAACACAAAGGGACAAGTTGGGAACACTCTCACACCAAAAACACACTCGAACTAGGGTTTTAGATAGTTTTTTTTAGTATAAATATTAGCAGCCGAGAGTTTTCTTTTTTTTCTTTGCTAGGTTTATTTTAGCAGTTTTTTTTAAGGTATTGTAATTTTATTTTTGTAATTTACTTTAATTTTAATTTTAATATCAGTTTTTTTCTTTTGTGAAAGTCTAATTAGTATACTGCTTATGAGTTTTTTTTTTTACTTTGCTGATCTGCGTTATTTGTTGTTTGAATATCTATTTCTGTTTGCGTTATTTGTTGTTTGTGTTTGCGTTATTTGCGGTATTAGTTTAATATCAGTTCGTTACTGCTCTTGTTTTTTTTTTGTTCTGCTTTTAGTTGCTTGTTTGGTGAATGTTGTTAGTTGTAGTTGTAGTTGCTTTTAGTTGCTCTTGGTTTTAGTTGCCCTGCACTGAAAAGTGCATCAGCAGACAGTGCTTGTGTTTATTGTTTGTGTTTATGTTTGTCATAGTTGGATTTGGATTTGTTTGTGTTTATTGTTTTGTGTTTGTGTTTATCATAGCTTAAAAATTAGTTGTTAGTTTGTTATTAGTGGAATCTAATTCAAGGTTTGAGTTTAAGGTTTTAAATCAAAAAAAAAAAAAAAAAAAAATTATTGCAAAAACTGACTTCTGGGGTTGGAACCCAGGTCAGTGATCACACCAACACAGCAACCTTACCAAATGCCCTATAATCCTTTTTAGTTAAATCTTTCTTTCTTATTTCTTTTAAACCCTTTTTTTCTTTTTCTTTATAAGCTTTAATAAGCTGTCTCAGCTTATAACAGCTTATTTTCTTAAGCTCTTTCAAAGTTCTTATTTTTCTTAGCTTAAAAATAGTTTAAAGTATTTCCTGAAAAAGTTTCATAATTTTCCAAATACTTTTACTATTTTTATATTATTTCCTAATTTTAGTTTTTAATTCATAAAAAATTATTTAAAAATCAAAAAAATATTTTTCTTTTTTTAAAAATTTTCTTTTTATATTTAAGTCGTAGGAAAATTATTTTGGTATCCGTAGGGTTAGTTTTTAATTGAGTTGACGTTTATGCACGTTTTTAGTTTTCGGTTTTCGTTATCTAATTTTCGTTTTAATAGATTTTAGTAACCAAACAAACCTCCTCTTTTCAAGAACTTTAATTACGAACCTTAAACGATATTCTCAATTTCACGCCTCGTTGGGACCTCGACCCGGGTACACGCTTATCCGGTTATTAAATCAATTGTCGCGTTGAACCGTCGCGAGTTGACTTTTCTTCGTGAGAGGTTTGACTTTTGACGCGTTTTGAAACGATTATCACTTCTCATCACAGAATTACCGTTTGTTTAATTTTCTTTTATTTTATTTCCATTCTTAGTTATTAGCATTAAAAACATATTCGGCGGATTTAAAACGTAGGTGATAAAGAAAACTACCAGTTAGACATTTAGGATCCCTCGCTCCTGTGAACGACCCGGTCTTGCCGACTCACTATATTATACGAACGGGTACACTGCCCGTGAGTGTTGGTGAATGTATAAAGGATTTGGTATATTATAAATTTAAAACTAGAAGGATCTCAGACCACCAGTTGGTATTGGATAATGATGGTTTTCATGGTGCATAGACTGTTAATAGAGGAGTGGTATTGGCTACAAGAGCAAGTGGATCATGGTTCCTAGAAAGTCTTTCTTCCCTGATCTCGTTTGCTTCGTCTTGGTTTTGCTTGATAAAGCCGTACAGCTGCTCATAGTTAATCGTACGTAATTCAATTGTGTGCTTCACAATTGTGTTGTATCGTTTCCATTCAGGTTGTAAGTGATTGATAAACTTGATGTTTGCCACAATGTTCGTAAGAGTCAGCTTGTTTCTGTCGAAATCATTCATAAGCCTGGAAAATTTGTGATAGTATGACTCACAATAATCTCTCCCGCAACAGATGTGAATTGATCAAATTCTGAAAGAAGTTATGCTTCCGTCTCCTGCATAACCATCTCGGTTCCCTGCATCAACCTTTGAACGTTCTTCTAGATCTCTTGTGTAGTATTACAACTGTCCATAGTAGCATAACCTTGATCTAGTAAACCAAGAAGCAGCATGTGAATTGCTTGACCATCAACTTCAACTTGCTTCATTTCTTCTGCAGATAAGTTGATAAGGATTTATTTGGTACCTTTTTAAGGGGTCATTTAAGCCTAAAAGTCGTATGTAATTGATCAAATATTGCCCTAAATCGTTTCTTTTTGCATTTTAGGTACTTGGGACGAGAAATATGAAAACCGGAGTGTTTGGACTAAAATAAACAAGAAAACGAAGAAAAACGACCAAGTCAAGAATCTGTCAAGATGGAGACCTGACGGCATCACAGTCCATAACCTGACGCCGTCACTTGTATTTGAAGACCCAAACTCAGAAGATTTATAACGTGACGGCCTCAAGACACACCTGACGGCGAATTACATAGATGAAACCCTAATTGGAGGCGAGCTGACGGCGTCACAGATTGCAAGTGACGCCATCACGGTTGTAAATCTATATATAGTTTTCGAATGTTTTTCATTCAAAGTAACATCTTGGAGGACAAAAACCCTAAACAATTTTTACAGCTTTTGTAAGGCTTTTTTAGCCTTTTTCATCCATGTTTAATTGAAGATAAGTTATTCATTTAATCATTCAATATGTCTATGTGTTGTTTGATTATTTGTTTTTCTTTTCTTCGCTTTAACATGCTAGGATAGATTTATTTTGTGTTTGCTTAGATCTAATGAAACCTAGTTGTTGATCATTGATTTGTCATCTCTTGTTTAATTGATTGCCTCGCATTAGGAGTAGGAAAACTGGCTTCTCTCTTATATGTGCTAGCTTGAACGTCTTACTAAACGCAACCATAAAGTGCACTATTGGTTTTTCTCGTTGTATTTATTGCGTGAATTGCGGCTTGTTGATCCTAGAAAACTTAATAGACTTTAAGGTTTTTAGGGGAGACTTATACGTTCATAGAGTTGGGGACTTTGGCACCTCCCTACGACCAATATTAATTAATACAATGCTTCAATTAAAACAAGGACGTGACAACGAAAAATCAATACGAGATAACTAGGGAGTAAGGAAATCTAAGTGAACACGTTTTTCTCATTATAAGAGTTACCACTTTACGTTTCTTGTTTATTAGTTTAATTTAGTTTAATTATTAGTTTAGGGTTAATTACACAGTAGTTGAACCGCCCACTCTTCAAACCCCGAGATTTTTAATTTCTTTACATAAAATATAAAAATACAAAAAGGTGAGGGATCTCGACATACATTTCGACCTTCATATACACTATTCTCATAGAGAACGATCAATCCCCCGTGTCTTACCTATACTACACTACAACGGTTAGGTACACTGCATAGGAGGATTGTAAAACTTCTTGTGAGGTCTTACAACCATCGCATCAAGTTTTTGGCACTGCTTCCGGGGAATACTATAGGTTCTGATTTCTATCTCGTTTGGGTCTACTCGCTAGATTCCTATCAAGTGAGATTTTTATTTTCTTTTTATTAGCTTTCTTTTAGTCTATCTTTTCTTTGTTTCCTCTGTTTGTAATTATCTTCATTTGCCATCATGGTGAATGAAGGCGTCTTTGAACCCCTTGACCAAGCACACCAAGCACACCAAGTACACCAGCCCCACCAAAAGCAACCACACCAAGACCCACCTCGAGCCCGTACTCTAGCTGAGTACTCCAAACCAAGCCACCAAGGCTATCGAAACACCATTGAGCTCCCCCAAAGAGCCAATGTGCCTCCTTTGCTATCCGACACCATCCGGTTGGTGCAAAACGGATGTACATTCCATGGACTTCGTTCCGAAGATCCAAACCAACATCTCAAGGATTTTCTTAAAATTGTTGATTCCATTTACCTTGATGTTGCTACTCTGGAGACGACATGATTGCGTCTCTTCCAATTCTGTTTACATGACCAAGCTAGTAATTGGCTTGAGCCTTTACCCGTGGGATCTATCTGAACTTGGGATGATCTTACTTCTCATTTCCTCGCTCAATTTTTCCCACCGGGGAGAACTACCAAGCTAAGGAATGACATCTTGATGTTCCAACAATGTCAAGGTGAACCTCTTTACGAAGCGTGGACTCGTTTCAAGAACTTACTCCAAAAAGTCCCTCATCATGGCATTGATCTTTGGCTCCAATTCCAAATTTTCTATGACCATGTCAATCACTCCACAAGGCAAACCATTGACCAAGCGGCCAGTGGTAAGTTACGTGATAAGAATGCGAAAGAATCGTGGGGAATCATAGAAGATCTTGCTCTCTATGACAACGAATGTTGGAATGACCCCCCCGTGAGTTGAGCAAAACGGCCAAGGCAATATCCTTGCCTTCGAATAACTCAAGCATTCCCGACTGTTGGATCATGGAACTTGAAGACCAAGTAAAGTTTCTCATAAAATCCTACGAAGCTCCTAAACCTACTCGTCAAGTGAACAAAATCACTTCTTCATGTGGGTTATGTAGTAGTCCCTATGACACTAGTGATTGCATGGAACTCCCCGAACAAGCTTTTGTGGATTATGCATCCTCGCGTACCGACGGAGCGGGAGATAAGTGGTACACTTTCAAACCCAAGCAAAAAACTCTTGGTGATTCTTATAATCCTTCTTGGAAAATCACCCAAACTTTAGGTTGATACAAAACCAAAATTCTTCTCAAAACAATTTTTCAAATCTACCTAATCGTTTTCAACCAAGCAGTTCATCTTCAAACCGCACCTTTAACAATAATCCTTCCAACAATTAAAAAAATCTTGAAAGATTAGTGTCTAATTTTATGTCATCTCAAGAAGCTCGTTTGTCAAAGTTTGAAGCCGATTTCAAGCAACAACGAAGCGAGATGACAAATAAAAATAATACTCTCTTAAAGGTTCTCAATGATGGAGTAATGGGAGCACTCCCAAGTGACACCGTCAAGAACCCGAAACTAAATGTTAACTCTATCTCATCGGTTTCGTCTCCTAGTTCTTGTCCTCAATTTTACTCGGTCAATGCAATAAACACGTGTTTCAAACAAACTCAAATTTTTCAAAAAGACCAAGAAGATAATACACCAACTAACGTGTCGGTCAACCAGGTTATTGAAACACCATCCAAACAAGAACCAAGCCCTAATCTTGAATATGAGTTCAAAGATCTTTATCTTGAACGTCCGGTTTTTGATGTCTTAACTTATGCCCTCTTGAAGAAATATAAGGAGAAAGTTAAGTAGGGTAAGAATGGGACCACTTTTGTTCAAAATAAGTTACCCAAGAAGTTAGATGATACGGGCATATTTGTTCTACCATGTAGGATTGGAAATTCTAAGGCCTATGATACCTTAGCCGACTTAGGATCATGCATCAATATCCTTCCGTTGTCCCTTTATAGGAGCCTTAACTTTGGAAAACTAGAAGCAATGGAATCGGCTATAGGATTGGCAAATGGAAGTGTAACTAATCCGGTTGGGATACTAAAAGACATGATAGTGCACATAGATAGATTGACTATTTTGGCGGATTTCCATTTCTTAGATATTTTAAGTGACCCTAAGTGCCCATTGCTTGTTGGAAGAGGATTTTTAGCAACCGCTAGTGTGATAATAGAATGTAAGATGTCTAAGATAGTGGTAAGAGAAGGATACACTAGGTTGATCTTCGATGTCCAAAAGCATAAGCATGATGAAGAAGGGGAAAAAAGGCCCTTTTGGTTAGTTAGGGATAGGAAACTGTGGAAATGGTAAAGGGGAGTGAATACGTTTCTTTTTAAAACTAAAAACTTTTGTATCAAATATAGTATAAACCATTTTATTTGCTAATCTCGACGCGAGGATGCATTTAACGCATTACGGCATGTAAGGCCATCCCCTTAATATCACATAAGATTCCGCAAGATTAATGGTTTATAATAAATCAAGTTTCACCAATATTAGTCCGGTTTATTTTTCTTTTCTAAAAACATCCATATGACAAATTGCCGATCAAGCTTGACATAATATGTAAAGTGTCAACACAAAGACAATCAACAATATAAAGCAAGAATAAAAGTAAAGCGATAAGTAAAAAGGATATCTGAACCGAACACGATGATTTATAGTGGTTCGGTCACGAAGCTCCTCTTCGCCCTACTTCACTTCCCGAGTACCCCACTCGAGAGTTACTTCACTAGATCAACAAGCTCCATCCTTACACAATGTTGCTTACACTTTATCTTGTAGAAAGCTAAATACCGGGTTCTTCCACAAGGTAGAACCAAACCTACATCGCCTACACTTTATCCGGCACAAGGCTAGATATCGGGTTCTTCCACAAGGTATAACCAAACCTACATAGCCTACACTTTATCCGGTACAAGGCTAGATACCGGGTTCTTCCACAAGGTAGAACCAAACCTACGTCGCCTACACTTTATCTGGTACAAGGCTAGATACCAGGTCCTTCTTCGGGTACAACCAAACCCGTTATGTTTAGTGGCCCAACATAAGAAACCTTGTGTTTTATGGCACAAACACATAAACCATCTATTCTAATTAGAGATACAAGAAGATGATACAAGAGAAGATCCAAGACAATGTGTCTAATGGATATGAATGCCTAATCTAAATAAACTTCCATTTATAGGAAGCCTTCAATGAATGAAATCACAATTTCCCTAAGCTTGTTGTGATAGATCTTCATGTATGTATGATTGTAGTGGATGAGGATCACTTCAGTAGATAAGGATGCAAGATCTCTAAGCTTGCTTTGGAGGATCACTTCGGGAGTATGCTTACAACAAAATGAAAGTTAGAAGCTTTATGTTCATATAAGAAAGAAGGTGTTTTACATGTTTTCCTAGTGACCTAAAGATGTTAGAAATGGTGGAGAGAAAGTGTGTGAAAGGTGTGTTGAAATGGGTGTGCAAAGGTTGGTATTTATAGGAAAAACTACCAAAAATGTTTTTGTCCCCAAGGATCCCTTCTAAAAGGGATTCGGCCTTTGTAAACCAAGGGATCCGCAGGGATCCAGCCATCTGGTTGAATTATGGGTTTTGGGTTATAGATTCCGGGTCTTGGGTTATGGGTTATGGTCCATGGGTCATGTGATGTCATGCATGATATCAAAGACATCTTGGGTCATGGGTTATGGACTATGGGTCATGGGTTATGAACTTTGGGTCATGGGTCATGGATTTTACCCATTGTGATGTCATGCATGATGCAATTAACATGGGCATGGGTTTTGGGTCATGAGTCATGGGTTATGGGTTATGGTTTATGGATTACCCAACATATTTTTATTTAACTATTTATTTTCCTAGCACATGTATATGTATTATCTAGTTGAAATAAAATGTAAGTAACAAAAGTTAATTAAAAGTGTTTTATGAAAGTGGTTTTGGTTTTGTATAAACTATTTTACTAGATGTGTTTAATGGTTTATTAGGGGTTTGATCATAACGCAACATAACAAACATGTACGAACCTGTGTTGTAGCATACGAAGACTCGAGACGTCAAAAGTATGTTGAGACAAAATATGATTACGAGTAACTTGTATATTTTACGTTATGTATTACAAGATACATGGTTTGTCGTCAATCAAAACAAACGAGAGTGTATAGATTAAATATTGTAATATTTGCATTAACAATCTCCTCCTTTTTTATTATGACAAAATATATGTAAACATAATAGATAAGTAAAATGTTAAAGTTACTTATATCCGTATTACCTTTATTTTACCTTCTCCGTTTACAATCTTCTCCCCCTTTTGTCAAAACAAAAAGGGTGTGTCCTTGGATTTAAACTTTATTTCTACCAAGAATGGCGAGCTAGCGTCATCCCTAGTGAAGTTAAATTGAAAACACCTTATTTCCCCCCTAAGTCTAGCAATGCTTCTCTTGAAGCTTGGAAGACTTGTATGAAAGAAGCGTGTAGGATCGAGTAGTTCGAGCTTGATTGAGCTTGGTATAATCAAGAACCTCTGCAATACAAGTGTTTATGCGGAAACTAAACAACAAGTATTATAAAGAAGAAAAACTCTAAAGGACAATGATCCTCTATGGATCAAAACTAATAAACTATAAATCGTTTATAGAATGTTAATAGATGTTCAAGGCGTACATAAACTCATAGACGGGTTTATCTTTTATACTAACAAGATCTCCTAACCCTAACCCGTTCTACAAGAAAACGTGTAAAGAGATTAACAACAATCTCTTCTAAAAATAAATCATAACAAACATTCTAAATATACGGATAACAACTAATACTATCCGCAGCAACAACACTATCGGCAGGAACAAAATAACACTGTCGGCAGCAATGAGCTTTCAGCTTCTTGTAGGATCGAGTAGTTCGAGCTTGATTGAGCTTGGTATAATCAAGAACCTCTGCAATACAAGTGTTTATGCGGAAACTAAACAACAAGTATTATAAAGAAGAAAAACTCTAAAGGACAATGATCCTCTATGGATCAAAACTAATAAACTATAAATCGTTTATAGAATGTTAATAGATGTTCAAGGCGTACATAAACTCATAGACGGGTTTATCTTTTATACTAACAAGATCTCCTAACCCTAACCCGTTCTACAAGAAAACGTGTAAAGAGATTAACAACAATCTCTTCTAAAAATAAATCATAACAAACATTCTAAATATACGGATAACAACTAATACTATCCGCAGCAACAACACTATCGGCAGGAACAAAATAACACTGTCGGCAGCAATGAGCTTTCAGCAGGAACCAAAGCTTTCGGCAGGAACCAACTTTACACTATCGGCAGCAACAATGAATTCTTATTTCCCAGAGATCCTAACAATCCTCCCCTAATCTTGAGGTTGACTAGGTTAACCTGCAAGATTCCCATGTGATAAGGCTTTCATAAACTCAGGCTTGAGGACTGCGACTTAGCAGCAACAATAAGAAGTAACCAGCAGCAACTTCAATAACTTCAAGATTCCAACTTCTATAGCTTCCAGCAGCAACTTCAATAGAGCAGCAGGAACATGAAATCTTCTCCAAAATAGATTTACTGGTCACCATAACATTACTTGAACTTGGCTGCTACTATGACAAAATGTACATCAAATCTCTTTAAGTTTCATACTATTCTCATCACATCCAGGTGTGTTAACTCCTGTGAGAGGTGAATCATTGAAAATTAATGGATTTGATGTCTCTTTACCAATAGCCATCACTACTGGAGTAGCCAATGTTTAGGTGTGTTAGACCATGGTACATTGATAACCATCTGATTTATTAGCAAATCAGCAACTATAAATGGATTTGACTTGTCTTTACCTGTAGCCGTTTGCTCAGGACTAGTCAATTCTTAGGTTACAGCAAACCTTGGTGAATTGAATACCAAATATGGATACCAAGTGTCTTTACCACAAACCATACTTTTGTGGACTAGCCAATCCTTTGGATCCCATAAGGGTTACATCCATGGTGAATTGAGAACCATTTTCAACTCTCAGAACTTAATCATGGGTGAGTTGAAGTACCCTATAGCTTTAAGCAAGCTATTACAGCTATCAACGGATTTGATTATCACACCAGAGCCGTACCCTCATGGTGAGTCAACTCTTTCTTGTCTGCAAGACATGGTGAGTTGAGCACCATTTATTGTGCAGGTGTAAACACCAACACTGTACCTGCAAGGTGTTACTCAAAACCACTTATTATCACACAAAATATACAAAGAAATTTTTTTTTTTTTTTTTTTTTTTTTTTTTTTTTTTTTTTATAACTAAGAATCACACCAAAATAAAAGAAAATAGAAAGAAAGAAATGAAAACTATACAACAACAAGAATCAACCTCCCCTTAAACTTCATTCCTCCCCTTAAGCTGCAATCCTCCCCTTAAGCCCTGTAGCTAGGGATTGACCATCCCAATATGAACCACCAAATGCTTAAACCTTGGTCCATCAAAAGCCTTAGTAAGCAAATCAGCCACATTATCATCTGTGTGAATCTTTTCCACCTGAATAAGATGCTTCTCATAAGCATCTCTTATGAAATGGTGTCGAATTTCAATATGCTTGGTCCTTTGATGATAAACAGGATTCTTAACAATACACATAGTACTTTGATTATCAATAAAGATCTTAGTGTTCATGAAGTTGAATCCATAGTCCAACAGCTGATTTTGCATCCAAAGAACCTGTCCACAGCAACTAGCAGCAGCAACATATTCTGCCTCAGTAGAAGATGTAGCCACTATAGTCTGCTTCTTGCACTGCCAAGAAACTAACCTTCTACCCAGAAACTGACAACCTCCAGTTGTAGACTTCCTATCAAAGTTAGCCCCAGCATAATCACTGTCACTATAGGCTTCTAACACAAAAGGAGAGTCTTTGGGATACCAAAGTCCCAATTTTGGCTGTCCTTTCAAATACTTAAAGATTCTCTTGACTGCATTAAGGTTAGAAGTCAATGGTGTAACCTGATGTCTAGCACATGCACCAACAGCAAACATGATATCAGGTCGTGAAGCTGTTAAATACATGAGGGAGCCAATCATGGATCGATATAAATGAACATTAACAGCAGCATCAGGTTCATTATTGGACTTAGGTTTTGGAGGTTCAAATGGAGTGACAGCAATCTTCCCATTCTCCATATCAAACTTTTTAAGCATGTCATAAACATACTTCTCCTGAGAAATAAAGATCCCATCTGATGTCTGCTTAACCTGAAGACCCAAGAAGAAAGTCATTTCACCCATAGCACTCATTTCAAATTCACTCTTCATCAAATCTTCAAACTCCCTGCACCAAGCTTCATTAGTGGAGCCAAAGATGATATCATCTACATATACTTGTACCAGAATGATATCTTTGAAGTCCTTTCTGATAAAAAGAGTTTTATCAATAGCCCCTCTTCTGTACCCATGTTTTAGCAGGAAAGCTGATAACCGTGCATACCAAGCCCTTGGTGCTTGATGAAGACCATAAAGTGCTTTAACCACTTTGTAAACCAAATTAGGATTCTGAGGATCTACAAATCCCTGTGGTTGAGTAACATAAACCTCTTCCTCAATCCTTCCATACAAAAATGCACTCTTCACATCCATCTGATAAACTACAAATCCCATAAATGAAGCAAAAGCCAAAAACAACCGAATGGCTTCAACTCTTGCCACAGGTGCAAACACCTCATCATAATCAATCCCCTCCTCTTGTCTATGACCTTGAGCAACCAGTCTAGCTTTATTGCGAACCACAATTCCCCTTGCATCTCTTTTATTCTTTAGAATCCATTTAGTTCCAATAGCATGTTTGCCAGCAGGCAAAGGTACCAACATCCATACTTTCTGATTCTGGAACTGCTGCATCTCTTCTTGCATAGCCTCAACCCAATCATCATTAGCAAGTGCCTGAGCTATGCTAGTTGGTTCAACTTGAGATAAGAAACAAGCATACAAACAATGTAAGTAATCAGTATGATTGCTCCTCAATTGATCCTGTATATAACTGAGAAAAGCAGATTCTCCAAATTTAGATGGATGCAATTTACTCCTTGTTTGAACAGGGGAATTAATATCTCTAAGAATCAAAGACTGAGGATGAACTGTATTGATCCTCTTGGTAGCAATGGGATTAACATCAATGGAGGATGCCTGATTAGTAATTGAAGGGTTGAAGTCATCATCATATGAGGAAGTAGTGAAAATGCCAGATCTGGACTGATGATGAGGATCATTAAGCTTATCTCTTGAAGAGACCGAATTTCCAAGATCAGAAGGGATTGGAAATCTTTCAGGGGAGTTATCAATTCCCAACTTGTCAACAAATGGAGAAGACACAGGAACATCAGCAGAAACATTAGAAGGATCGGCAGGAACCGATCCACTATCAGCAGGAACAGCATCAGCAGGAACAAGAATACTACTGGTTGTATTGAGTTCCCTTCGAACTTCAGCTTCAGCCTTTCTCAGGATCTCCTCTGTCTCTTTAGAAAATCCAGAATCAAACATCTCAGCAGCTCTTTTGGCATTAAACTCTTGTCTTTGAAGCCTAGCAAGATCTTCTGCAAAACTAGAATCACTTCCAGCCATATCAGAAGAATCTTTGAGCTTTGAACCTGAAATGTTGTTAGAGGGAAAAGAAGGAACAACTATAGGTCGTTCATCACTCTCTGCATCAGAATCATCATCTGAGGTACCTGCATTGTTAGTTTGAGAAACATTTGTACCACCAGACAGATTTGATTTGAATCTAGTATACCCTAAGGTGTCAGATAGATAATCCAGATCAAAGTACCACTCTGGACCAGCACCCTGCAAATTAGGTTTATCTTCAAGATATCTTAAGTTGAGAGTCTCTTCTATTCTCTTAGAGGACAGATTATAAACCCTATAGGCTTTACCATGAGCAGAATATCCAACAATAAACCCTTCATCAGCCTTTCCATCAAACTTGCCTAGATAATCGCTAGTGTTCAAAATAGTGACTTGACATCTAAAAGGCTTAAGGTAACTAATGTTTGGAACCTTCCCAGACAAAAGTTCATAAGGTGTTTTATTATGAGGCCTAGTAATAGATACCCTATTCAACACATAACAAGCAGTGCAAACTGCTTCAGTCCAAAACATAGTGGGCATCTTAGATTCAGCTAACATAGTCCTAGCTGCTTCTATCAAGGTCCTATTTTTCCTTTCTGCAACCCCATTTTGTTGTGGAGTTCTAGCATTGCTATAGTCCCTTTTTATCCCCTTAGACCTACAGAGTTCAATAAGATTAAAATTCTTAAACTCTGTGCCATTATCACACCTTATAGACTTAACCTTTTTATTTAGCTGATTTTCTATTAATGCAATAAAATCCCTAAGTACTGGATAAGTTTCATCTTTAGTACTCAAAAAGAAAGTCCAAGAAAACCTGCTAAAATCACCTGTAACCACCAGGCAATAATTCTTATGGTCAATACTTCTAATAGAAGTAGGACCAAAAAGATCCATATGAAGAAGCTGCAAAGGCTCAGAGATGGTGCTCACAGCAGTTATGGCCTTGTATGATGCTTTGTGTTGCTTTCCTTTGTTGCAGGCAACACAATTGTGCTCATTAGAGAAGTTTTTCAAAGGAAGCCCTTTCACCAGACCATTCTTAGCCAGCTTGTTAATGGTCTTGAAATTTATATGTGCCATTCTTCTATGCCATTTATTAGATTCATCCACAGAAGCTTTTGCAACCAGACAAGCAAGTGACCCCTCAGGCTGAACATCACTAAGATTGAAGCTATAAAGATTGTAAGTCCTAGGAACTTTAAGTTCAACCTGACTTTCATCAGGCAACTTGAAGTCTTTGGACAACACAAAGCACTCATTCTCAGTGAATAGAACACTGTTCTTCTTGTCACAGATTTGAGAGACAGAGAACAAATTGAAGTCTTGGAGTTCCTTCACATACAGCACATCTTCAAAGTCAAGCTTGGCAGTCTTGATAGTTCCTTTCCCTGAGATTATTCCATCTCCTCCTCCAAATGTCACAGTACCTCCATTCAAAGGAATAAAATCATGTAACCTTTCCAAATTCCCTGTCATACTCCTGGAACATCCACTGTCAACAATTCCAACATCTTTGCTTCTAAAAGGAAAATCCTGAGATAAAGAATACATATACAACATTAGATACAAGAGAGACTCAAGCCATTGCTGACTTGAGCCTGCCTAATGGATCAATGAGATTTAAACCCTGGAGATTGATAAGATCCACCATTGATCTTGGATCCCATTTTCATATGTTGGTTATTGATTTTCCAAGACCAACCTGCTGAGGACTTAACAGCAGTGTTCCATCTTGTCCCTCCCTTGTGCATTGTGTCAAAACAAACAGGTCTCAAAGCATTTTGAAAGTAAGTATTAGTAGGTCTGAAAGTTCTAATATTATTGTTTTTCCAACCAGCAGAATTGCTCCTGTCGGCAGGAACAGAATAAGCAGCAGGAATAGGCTTATCGGCAGGAATGAACCTTTCAGCAGCAACAGGCTTACCAGCAGAAACTGGTTTGCCATAAGCAACTGAAGTTCTCCTAGCTGCTTGAGGAATATAAGGGGGAATATCATTTACATTTTTCCATACAGACCTATTTTTACAAGCATGGAATCCCATCTGTTTTTCATAGTAGTCACAGTCTTTAATAAGATGATCATAACTACGACACACAAAGCAAGATTTCTTTCTAGGGGACTTTTTCTTAACAATAATATTCTCATTGCAAACAAAATTATTCAAACCAACACATGAAACAGAATTATCCTTAACAGAAACAAAACCACAACCAAAATTGTTTGAAACAAGACCACAACTAGAAACATTATTGTTCTTAAAATTATCAAAAGAAACATCTTCAAATGCAGCTTTCTTTGATTGAGATTCATCAGTAGCTGCTTCTGAGGAGAGGTCTTCTGACTTTATTGATGCATACTTGTCACTTGATCCACATGTGGCATAGTCATCAGTCTTGATTTCTGAAGATTTGTCACTGTAAGAACAAGAGACAAATTCATTAGAGTCACAATCAAGATTAGGCAATTCATTTGCCTTTTTGCCATAGCACATTTGTGAATCATCAAAGTCAACAAAAGGATCAGCAGGTTTAAATGTTCCAGTTATGGGTGGAGGAACATCATTCATTCCTCCCTCCTTTACATACTTAACAGGTTTTTTATAATCTACAGGCTCAGGATTAAAAACACTATACTCATTAGGGTCATAATATTGATTTGTCCCTATTAGGTTACTGAATCCTAAACCCTTTTTAGTTTTAGTAGACATAGAACTATCAATAAGTATGTTAAGATTTTTGGATGAGTCTTTCCACTTATCAAATCTAGCCAATGAGTTATCAAGCTTAGACTGAAGATCCTGATTTTCCAATTCTACCTTAGCTTTTTCTCTTTCAGAATGTTTAAACTCATTAGTGGCATTTTTTAAATCTCTTTCCAAAACCTTTACTTTTACTTCATATGCAGACAGTTGTTGTTGATACCAGACCTTTTGTTGTTCTAATGTCTTAACAGCCTTTTTATGAGCCTTAAGTTGAATAAGATTATCCTTATTTTCACTTTCAATATCATCAAATTCCTGTTTTAATTTAGCATATATAGATTTACAACCAAATGGACAGTTTTGTACCTGTGATGGATGACCCATCAATCCAAACTGACCAGCCACTTGTTTCTTTTCACCATATCCAGCTACCATCCCAAAGACTTTATCTGATCCACTCCCAGCAGCCTTCTCATGATGCTCCCAATCCACCAGCGAATCCACAGAAACCAAAGCCTTGGGGTCGTCTGACTCCAACTCTTGAATTCTGAAAGCAGAATACCGAGCTTTATCATCCACCTTCTTGTCTGGGCATTCCCTGGCAAAATGTCCTGTTTGAGAACATTTATAGCACCTCACCTTCCTTCTGTCAAACCTAGCAGGCTCTTGTCCATCAAAATTGACCCTTCTACCTGCCTTCTTTTCAAACCTATCCAACTTCAACGATATCATAGCCACCTGCCATCTTAAGTCCATCTCTTCCAGATCCAATTCATCAACCTGTTTAAAATCATCATACACAATCTTCTGCTGTGGTGTACTTTCAGCAACAAACGAGTGAAGCACATCCACTACAAGATTATCAGATCTGGACTGAGTTTTTGGTGTAGGAGATGAGTAGGAGATTGAGGATGTTGATGGTGTTGGACTATTTCCATACAATGCTTTGTTAGTACTAGAGTTACTAACAAAAGCAGTATGGGTAGAAGTATAAGGTGAATAGGTGGAATACCCTTTGATATCAAGTTCAAGGGTTTTTAGTTTGTTGTACAGATCATCAAAGCTCATGAAATCCAATCCTCCTTTGGCCTTGAGGGTTATGGAAACCTGTGACCAGGATGGTGGCAAGGCCCTCAGAAACTTGGTATTACAATCTTCATCGTCCGGCCTAGCTTTCAACTGGTTAAGTTGGCTCAAGATCTTGTGAAATCTGTCATAGCCTTTGTGAATTCCCTCAGCCTCAGAAATCTTGAATTCTTGAAACTCTTGCTTGAGCATAGACTTTCGCATCTTCCTGGATTCATCATTCCCTCCAAATCTGGTCTTTACAGCATGCCAGATCTTTCTAGCATCATCCAAGTGATGAAAATCACTCATATGATCCTCTGGAATAGCTTGAAGTAGAAGAGTTCTTGCCTTTGTTTCCCTTTGAACAGCAAGGTGTTCCTCTGCTGTAACTGGTGGCTCTATATAAATATTGCCATCATCATCCCTTCCAATATTCTTCTTGCTATTTCCCTTAAGAATCACATTCCACAGATTATAATCAGTGTTTGTGATCCAATACTCCATTCTCATCGCCCAGACTTCATACTCATCTTTCTTCAGATATGGGAATTTAGCATTGTTGGTGGACATGGTGGTGAGGACTTGTGTTTGGACTTGAGTGGTTTCTTGTTTGGGTTGTTGATCTTCCGGGTTAATGACATTGGTTTCAGGATTATCGTCTGCCATTGAGAGAGGGTTTAGAGATATGAGATCGACCTTTTTTCTTCTTTATCCGAGATCCTTACCAGGCTCTGATACCACTTGTAGGATCGAGTAGTTCGAGCTTGATTGAGCTTGGTATAATCAAGAACCTCTGCAATACAAGTGTTTATGCGGAAACTAAACAACAAGTATTATAAAGAAGAAAAACTCTAAAGGACAATGATCCTCTATGGATCAAAACTAATAAACTATAAATCGTTTATATAATGTTAATAGATGTTCAAGGCGTACATAAACTCATAGACGGGTTTATCTTTTATACTAACAAGATCTCCTAACCCTAACCCGTTCTACAAGAAAACGTGTAAAGAGATTAACAACAATCTCTTCTAAAAATAAATCATAACAAACATTCTAAATATACGGATAACAACTAATACTATCCGCAGCAACAACACTATCGGCAGGAACATAATAACACTGTCGGCAGCAATGAGCTTTCAGCAGGAACCAAAGCTTTCGGCAGGAACCAACTTTACACTATCGGCAGCAACAATGAATTCTTATTTCCCAGAGATCCTGTATGAACAAAGCGTAATCTCATTTTGTAAGAAAAACCTTGAGAAACACAAGAGAAGAAAGCTACAAGAAAGCTATAAGAATGATCCTTGGATTTGAGGTTAGAGAGATATAAGAATAATAGAGATTAGAAGAAATAAGAAGAGTTAGAATGAGATAAGATAAGAAGAATTAGAATGAGATGAGATAAGAAGAGAAGAGGAAAGTGAAGAAATGCAAGTTTGCTTCCCCTTGACGAGTGCTCCCCCTTGATGAGGGCAGAAAGTAATTAGGGAGATGAGATCATTGCAAAATGTGCAACGATTATGCTTTGACGAAGTCAAATACTCCTAGTGTGTTTTGAAAATCTACAAAACAAAAAATTAGTGCAAAACTATATGCGTGCTTGGACGAGTGAGTCATACGATCTACTCTATAGATGCTTGACGGAAGCTCCCCCTTACATGAGGGCGTCAAGAAGAACCTACAAAAAAAAAAAAAAAAAAAAAAAAAAAAAAAAAAAAAAAAAAAAAAAAAAAAAAAAACTTCGTCCGGAGACAAGTAAGCCGTATACGAAACCGTGTATATGAGTGAACAAAGAAAAGGTTAGTGTAATATATGCTTCGACTTTCGAGAAGCGTAATCCTACTACTTGCATCATCATGGTTTTTTGTAAGGTTGTAAGGTTTGTTCAAGGTTGAAATAATGTATTTGGGAACGAGACGCATTTCATTATGAAATTCACTTGGCTTTTGACAACATAGATGCTTGTGGAAGATGGTTCAACAACCATGGATTGTGGTGGTAGTGAGACACTAGTAGGTTGTGGTTGACACAAGTAGGTTATGGTTGAGTATTGTTAGTTCTCGGAGGTAAATCATCTAAAGAGTTTAAGAGAGGATGAGGTGAGGTGTGGGGTGTATCAAAGGTGACTCTACGAGGTTCAACAGAGGTGAATTGTGGCAGAGGGATAGTGGTAGAGGTGATGAGAGGTCAAGGTTTACTTGGTAAAAGAGAAGTTGAAGCACTTGAGGTGGTAGACATGATGACTTTGTGAGTAGTGAAAGAAGTGGTGGAAGATGGTGAGGATAACGCAAGATAAGGAATATGATAAATGTGCGAATGAGCACAAATTGACTTGATAATGAAATCGACCATTGTCAACCTATACAAATCCAAATGAGTTAGTACAAAGGAAAACAATTATATCAACTAGTATAAACAGAGAAATTGTTCATATAATATCATGGAAATGACAAAAGAAAACACATAAACAGTCACATATGTGAAACATGTATAAAAAAAAAGGTATCTTCTGCCATGAATGTCGCAACAAGATTAAAGAGTAAGACTAAAGAACAAGGCCTTAAAAGAAACGGATAATCCTATGTGTTGAGCTAGTGTTTGAGAGGAGAAAGGAAGATTATAGATGAAAATCTGTTTTTAACTGCTCTGTTTGCCCGGATCAACTGGATCCTTCTCAAAAGGGATCCGGCTAGCACTAGCTAAGGGATACAGATAACTGAGATAAGGAAATGTAGAATTGGTGTGTATTTAAGTGCTCCTAGCTTATATAAGTTGGATTTATGAGTGAAAGGGACTATCTTAAATGGTGAAGAGTCCTAAGAGCATAAAACTCATGATGAGAGGAGACTAATGATGGGCTTTTTAGAGAAGTAGAAAGTAAAGGAGGCTAATAGAAGATCAAGTAAGAGTTTAGATTAATCAAGAAATTATCTTTAGATATAAGGATCAGTAGGTGAGGAGAGAAAATAAATAGAGAAAATCTCAAAAATTATGAAAATTAAAAAATTGATTTTGGAGAATTTTGAGAAGATAGTGGGTAGAGAAAATTTAAAATAAATGTAAGAAATGTGAGAATAAGTGAAGAAAGGTGAGGGAAGGAAGGTGTAAGCACCGGAGTGGAAGAATGGTGAGTATTTGAAGAATGATTATTCATAAACATCTTAGAAGATTCGTAAGTCATCCCTAAGAGTATGTGGGAGCTAATGAGGCTGAGGATAGCTCAATTGTACTTAATAGAGTATAGGAAACTATTCTAATGAGGTCCGGAAGGTGAGATAGAGGTAGAAGGGTAGAAGCTGTGACTCTATTAAGCCGGTTCCTCCGGATCCTTTCTAGGAGGGATCCGACATCTGAGAACTAAAACAACATAGAGGGCTTGCAAAAATAACTCACACCTATCAAAAATCAAAATAAGTTTACATAATAGTAAGTGTGGAAAATACGGTCTAGATTAGTAAATCTTTTTCACTAACAATGGCGTGCAAGGTATGTGTCAAGAGAGAAGAGGATATATGATGGTGTTCTAGACAATAGAGTTGTGACGTGCTACTTTAGGACAATCCTAGGCTTCATTAAGATCCAGAAGATGGAGTTGTTGTTTGTGGAGATGAAGGAGTTGTGTTTAGAAGAGTAAGTGTTAGAAAGGCTTGAAGCAAGTATGGTTTTGTGAGTTGGTTTTAGCTAAGAGATGTTTACCTTTGTGTTTAGAAGAGTAAGAGACACATGTATATGCGTTCTTAAAAAATAATTATGTGAATGAATTTCCCTCCCCCATAATTGGTGGACATTCAACATAATGAGTTTAACAAAAGATAAAGGAGATAAGGAAGTAGATTGTTTAGAAGGTTGATTCGGTTTAATGAAGGCAATGACCTAAGTATAATCATTACGGATGGTGATTAGCAAACAATGAACTTCATCCTTGAAGTCATGTATCTATTCTCGATCAAAGCAAGATAATCGCTTGATGAGGCAACTGGTTGTGATTGACTAACAAAAGAAAAATCAAATTTACTACTTGTTTGATTAGTAATCCTAATACAATGCAAAGTATTGCCATTGTAAACTTACTTTAGGAAAACATAGGAGTATAGATTTTTCAAGTGAGAGAATGAATATGAGACTATTACTAGTGGTGCTCAATTAAGGCTAAACACGATCATTTTTACGGGTGATTCCACATACCCAACTTCTCTGAAGAAATTCAACAGTTAGGTCAAATTGAGTTTCTAGTACAATAAGTTCTCCAGTATTCATTCTCAAGTTAGGAAAATTTGTATTCCTACAATGGCCTATCGAAGAGTAACAATGATGATACTTTGCTTCGTTTTATTATCATTATGCATAACAACTAAGGTGACTAAGATGTCATGTTAAAAGGTTTATAAACTGGTGTGATGCTTTTTACAGTTAAAGACGGAAGCAAACAATATGTTTTGATATAGAGTACGGGATGAAGGGTTTCAAATTATGTTGTTGGAAAGCTCGAGTTTGGATTTTCGAATATGAATAATTATATTTGCATTGCAAAATAATTTACTTGAGTATTTTGGATGAAATAATCAAGTTGTCAGTCCTACTATGAAGCTTCAATTGTGATCATAGAGAAGAAGACAGGAAGATAATGTTAGTTTATGGACATAAATTAATAGACGTATGTTAGGATCGAAATCGAGACCACGGGATTGCACACTTTACGTATGAAGAATTAATGATTAATAATTTAATATAAAAGGTTATATTTAATTATTAATTACACAAAACATATAACTACCGTTAGTAATTAATGATAATTGACTAACGACCGTTAACTAATAAAAGGAAAGACTTATAGATGGAATTAAAGGTCAAGAGGCTTCTAGAATATCCCTTGGGTTATGGCCGGTCGGTGGAGTGATTAGGTTTCCTAATCCTACACCAAGTTGTCTTCTAAGTTTTCTAAATCTATAAATAGAGAGCCTAGGGTCATTGTTTTGCATCTCTTGTACACATACAATACCTAAACTCTTTTTCTCTCCTCTCTTGGTCTGGTTCGACCGATCCTAAAAACCCTTAGGGTGATTGGTTTTTGTTATTCGTAAACAAAAACGTTTTGTGTTTTCATTAACTAGCATTAACGTTAATTTGGTATTAGTACGTGTGTACAAGAACGTGGTACAAACATACTTTTGTTTGTATCTTGGATTGAATTGTAAAACAGTAAGGGACAATTCTTATAATCCATATAAACCCTAATTAAAGTATTCTTGGAATGACATAAATAGATGAAGTAATCTAATGCTACTTAAATTTGAAATTTGTGTATTCTTAGAATGACATAAACAAATGAAGTAATAAATTAACTTGAAATTACTAATGAAACCAAGAGGTGGTGTTCATGATTGCTTTAGTTAAAGATGTTTATATTTATAAACATGAAGTCTTTTAACTGTTACAAGACTTATAATAAAGTAAGACGTTAACTTGTTATGTTTTTTTAATTCAGACATATACAAGAAGTCATTGAGTTGATCAATGATTTATAACGTATAGTGGAATTATAACAGTTTATGTTTTCTTGTAGAGACATGGACATGAAGTGACTTTGTCAAAAGTACTTATGTTATAAAGCATGCAATTGGCTTGAAAATTCTATTATATCATTAAAATGACTTAGTTGGTAAATAGATAAGCCAAAAGATACATGGTTATCTTAAATATTGTTAGATTGTCTCACAATATTAATTCTAATAAAATACGACATGTTTATGGTATGTTCATGTGACAACTCGTAATTTCAGGCCATTTTTCCGTACCTCGACAATTTACTATTCATGAGTTACTATTCATTTTTACTATTCATCAATCACTATTCACTTTTACTATTCATCATTTTCGAGGTCAGTTTGAGATTTTGAGAAACTTTCGGAAAATTTTACTATTCATGAAACACTATTCATTCCCATAGGGAAATCACTATTCATAATCATCATTCATCTTTTCGTAAACTAGGTTTACGGGTATTCAAATTCGCGTAACCAGTTTGGTTTAGCTACGAAATTCATGCATCATCAGTAAGGATATGTCATATAGACTAGAGTAGTCTACATATCATCAGTAACATCATTATCATGTTAAGACATGCACGGGTTTGTGTGTTTTTCATTTACGTATGTTTGTTTACTTGTTAAACGTTACCACTCAATCATTACTACTAATATTATACCCAAATACTCCCGACTATGATCCTAATATAGTTTCATGCTAATTTTAATGATATAAAATTCATATTATTAAATTACCCGGTGTTTTGAAACCTTTTGCTATATTTTACGTTAAGAGCTTATAACTCCATCGGTTTACGATATTTCATCACGATCACTATTTTAACACCCGATTCTTATCAGTAACATGATTTCATAATTTTCACGACTTCGTCATATTTTATTTTTATTCGTTACGTTTTATTTTCAGTTAACCCGGTACCCGATAACACCGAAATTACACACTAATCTAACTAGAACTTATCTTAAATATCTTTATATGAAAAAAAAATCTCATTCTTAATACTTTCTCAAGAAGCTTGCCATCCCTTTCCCCCTTTCCCTAATAAGTCAAATTTTCTTAAATGCCAAAGTTTACTTATAACTTGATTTAATTCATTTAACACATTTACAAAACACTTTACAAGCTAGCAAGATCAAACTCTCTCCCATTTTCTTTCTATATCACACGACAAGATCAAGAACATGAAGAATCATCCATAAAAATTTTCACTTCAAGTGTTTTACTAGCTCAATATACCTTCCTTGTTAGAGTTTTGCGATAAAAACTCCAAGGTTGTGATCTTTTTCATCCAAACTCATCAATCTTCAAGTAAGCTTCAAGTGAACTTTTTCATCATCTCATAATTTCATTTGATCATTAACATCATGTATTTTCAAGTTATAATGGTTAAACATGCAAGTTACATATGTTACGTATACCACTTTACTTTAAAAACTACCTTAAACACTAGATCTGTAAGTTTTATTAACATCCTCGCGAAGCCCGTCATTTTTGGTGAAGTTTAGGACCCATGACACCCTAAGAAGGTGTATGGTAGGATTTGTGTATTTGTGGAATTGTTTTGAAGTAGTTTGAGCAAGCCGCGAACCAAGAAAATGAATTTCTAACGTATATACAAACCTACTGTCCCAAAAATGTAAATCTGGAAAAATCAGTAAACATGCCGTTATTTTGGCCTTCATATTCAGAAAATACACTCATACACGAAAACGTGGGCGCTTGAATCACTAAAAACCGAGTTATAACGAAAGAGATACGAAGTTTTAAAGTTAGGCGACAAAAACAATTATTTTCAGAAAATGCGTGCTGTTGGCCGAACTTCAAGGGACAGAACGAGGCATTAGCCGTAGTCTAGCTGAGCCGAGCCACTGAAAATATGTTAGTTCATGTTATGACGAACGCGTGGATATAAAGAACGTTGAAAACGGACTTGTAACGACCGAGATATGAATTTTTGAAAAACCGACTAACAACACTCATTTTGACAGCCTCACTATAACTCAAATATTTTCTAAGTGTAAACAGTTTTTACGAGGCACCATCTTACGAGCCATTTTCCCGTTGAGCGAGTCGGATTGGGCCATAAACTCCTTCGGGTGAAACGAAGTATGCCCGGCCTACTTTCCAAATCAATCAACCGTTTGTTGATCGGACTTATAATGAGTAAGATATGATTTTCCTAGTATCTCCAAAAACAACCATTATAAGAAAATGTTTCTAAGTATAGAAATTGTTTTGCAAGACACTATATTCAAAGCCGATTTTTTTTATGATCGAGACGCGTATGATCAAAACTCAAAAGAGACGACATTGAGGTTATGTTGCAAGGATTTCAAAAACGTCAAGTTCTATTACTAACTCTTAACGTACAATATTTTACGACTAGTTTTGCGAGGCCGTTTGGTCATATTTTCACCAGTTGTAAAAGTGATATTTTGCGACGAAACTATTTTATTTGACAATAAAACACCAAATAAGGATCGTGGAGTATTATTCCAACATTTTTACATGAAATATAGTATATGACTTGCCGAGATGTCAAAAATATATTTTTCGACAATAAACGTTATTTTCAAAAATAACGAGTGGTATCGTTAACATACGTATTTGCATGTGTAGCATCATTTCATTGCTTACAATAGATCATATCATTCATGTTAGGTCGCGGTTAGAGACCGAGCCTCATTTCAGCATATTCATATCTGTCATTGTTGCTATCGCATCAGGTGAGTTCTATAGCCCCTACCTTTATACGTTTTGGATTACGTTTTGGGGGAGAATACATGCTCAATTATTTTTCACAAGCACTTTAATCTTTTAAGGATTAACGTGAGTTTTCATAGCCCCGCTTTTCAAGTTATTACATCATTTCAAAATTATCGGGGGAGAATACATTGTACCATCATTTTTATACGGACCAAAGTATACAAATTCATTACATTGCTTAAGTTACATCATTGCCAAGTTAAAGTCCCCTTTTATTTATCATGAACCGTTAATTGTGAGCAAGCGAAGGTGCAGTGGATAGATCTATTGAGGGTGACGCCTCCGTTCGGGTTGGTAGCACCAACTTTTCATACGAACGCATTTCATTTCATTCATTCAGGGTGTTTGGCAAAACACTCCATTTTGGGGCATATATAACATCAGTCTAGCTTCGGGGTCATGAGCTTAAGAGATATAGTATCATTTTTATGTGGCAGTTTGTCATACACTTTATACTTGTGGTTTCCGTGTAACATTTCAGTAACATAAACCAAATCATATTTGGCAATGGGTTGTAAACACACAGGTTGCAAGTCTTGTTATGGGCGGGACTTGGAACTGGGTGGATTTACAATGCCTTTGCTGGGAAAATCTTCATTCAAAGGCATTACATTTTTCAATAAACTCTATGAACTCACCAACCTCGTGTTGACACTTTTAGCATGTATTTTCAGGTATAAGCACTAGCACGCTACTGGAGGCTTTTGGCAGGGCATGGCATGGTCATAGAAGACTCTGACAAACATTTGGGACCGTTCTACCTATTTTAAAGGGCCTATTTCCGCACTACTTTTAACAATGTAAATTCAATATTTTTGTTAACAGTTTTATCTTAAATGATTGAGATGAAAACCGTTCTTTACACTTGTGTTGTGATACCAATTGAGTTACACCCCAGCGCCACGTTGTCTTCCGCTGGACCCGAATTTGGGGGTGTGACAGTTCAGTTAGAAAAATCAAACTATTGTTATATTGTTTGATTCAAGATAACTATATTTTCTTTTATTCCAAAAGTTATCAAGGTTAGAAAATTGTGTATGGATTGAATATACTTAATAAGATTCCAATCTAGAAGATTAATAAGACACCATTTTATTATGGAATGTGATGAATCACATCAAGTCTTAAAATGAAGTTATGAATTTGTTAAACTACTTATGAGTAGGTTATTAACAAACTAATGTCAGAAACTATCATTGTGTTTTGTAATGTCCCAAAAGAGAACATTGTATTGTTACTCTACTTGCTAAGTATTCATAGATAGTTTTTTAATTACTACAAGCAAGTGGGAGTTTTGATCTTGAAAAGATAAAATTACAAGATACATAATCTTCTGAAATACACTAGTAAATATCATGATGAGGCAAGACATGTAAATGTTAATCTCAAGATGATGGAATTCTCATTCATAGATCCGCAAGGATATATCAGATATTTGATTAATATGCTGAGGATCATGAGTTACAGGATTATGGTAAACCTGATAATCATTATGATGCATTAACAAATATTGAATTGGGTAAATTACTCATACTATGAATGTAGAGATGCTGTCCATGAAGATAATCAATTTTTAGAAACCTCGTTTATCTTAGTTATAAATAGTTAGACTATAGAATGAATATGAGTTTCTTCAAAGATTTTAAATCTTTGTGTAGAAATCATATGGACAATATTGTACACATATTTAATGCATGTCTTATGACAAGATTATTAATCACACTTAAGCAATTAACTGTGATTGAATATTCTTTCCTAAACACAATAAATATATAAAGATTATGATTGTCATATTTAATGAAATTGACAAAAGAACATTAAAACTCTTTCTTGAGAGATTACTTGTGCGAGGACGGTAAGTAATCAAAAGGAGTTTATGAATTCAAATAATGTTTGGAAGTGTACAAAGTTTTGATTTATAATTCAAATAAGATAATTTCTAAGTATTCCTGAAAGCTAGTGGGAGTATTGTGTTAATTTTATAAATCATATATGTTGTATAACATATAGGAAGTAACATTCCATATAAGTAAAATGTTAAGTCTTAGTTTGGAATGGAACTTCACTTGAAAGATTTAGAAAATAAGACATACAACCTTGAAACAAATGTTTATTATTATTAAACATGTGCGGTAAATGAATCTAATAGAACATGATATATCATTTAGAAAGTATTAAATGGATATGTAGAGCATGAACAAATTCTAAGTCTGACTTAAGGATTTTTCATGTACATCATGTTATTGTTGTATCATGCTTGAATGCAAGATGATTTGACAGCATTGATATCTAATTGAAAGTTATTAGATAACTTGTGTAATGAATATTCTAAATAGAATATGTTTGGACTTAGAATGACATCCTCAGCCTGGAATTGCTTCCAGATTCTATGGATGAACAATATGTCAATCGTTGTGCAAATTATCATAGCTGTCAAACTTGAAAGTTTGGAAGGCATAAAACATTACACAATAGATATTAAAGTTTACGGAGTTATAGTTGCATTACACATTAAAGAATTAGAATACTTTAAACATTAAAAATGTTTGGAAGTTTGATTATCATAAATTGGTGGTTGAGATTGTCACACACTTTATGAAATATTATGTGGCAATATCAAATTATTTGAATGCACACATATAAGAGCTTCACTAGTTGAATTCTTGAAATAAGCATTCTCAAAATTCCGATAGATCAAAGTTGGTTGATTTATGCCTTGTCAACAAGTATGATTATCATGACTTGAGACATAATTCATCAACTAGAATTTTCATGCATTGATCTATTTATTATTTGGATAAGGAATGTTAAACAATTATTATTTATAATGAATTAAAATACTTGGTATGTTTATTTTCATTTATAATATATTGTATCCTATATTTGCATGTTTAAATCCATGAAGAACTTATGTTATTCAAAATTGTCCGTTGTCAATTAATGATATGGGAATATCATTAAACTAAGACAAATCTGAGTATTGGTAGAATATACTTGAGAGTATATTGATGCGTAGACATACCAATTTCACATGATATTCAATGAATTGAATATATGACTTATCCCAAACTACATTATTGTACTTTATGGATCTTGTCATTAAGTAAATCATGAATAGTTATCCTTAGACTTGAAATACCAGAAAACTGTCATGGATGTAGTGCATTTCTGTAATTCAATTTAACACTATACACAATGTTGCAAAAATCGGCCGTATCGGTCAAAAAATCGGTCTGGGAAAAAAAAGGCCAAAAATCGGCCGTATCGGCCAGAAATCGGCCGTATCGGCCAGAAATCGGCTGTATCGGCCGATTAATCGGCCGTATCGGCCGATTAATCGGCCGTATCGGTCAGCTTTAAAAAAAAATAAAAATTTAGGCATTCTACTTAATTTGGGGATTGTTTATTTCACTTATAACATACAATGAGCCTCATAATCAGAATTGGAGCCTTTTATTGAGGTTTGGAAACATAGTAGGCTTGAAATCAGTTACGATCTTTAGTTTGGTCTCCAGAAATACCCAAATCATGCAAAAAATGCCAATCAGATTAACCACCGATTAATCCCGCCTTGGCCGATTAATCGCTGCAGGGTGGTCGACCGCCACGCTACCGATTCACGATTTTTGCAATATTGGCTATACGTAACTGGTAGTCATAAGGATTGTTTTGAGAAGTGTTGCAAAGTTAATGGGTTTTGCTTGTAGTCAATAAAGAATTTGTTCCTTCAAATTCGTTTTGGAGTTTAATACTGTTGGTCCCCTCGTAGGGTTGACAAGATGTTTGTAAGGCCTTACCCCATATCTATCTGGAATACGTTCCGATGATTTGGTAATCTTGTTCAATCATATACAACGAGAAACAAGAATAGTTAAATAAATGAATGACTTAGATCCATATCCTTATTTAACATGATATTAGAAACAAAATGATAATAATAATGATGAATCATTAAAAGGTTTTTCCAGGAGACCTTACTCGAGTTGTACTAGAGGCATCGAAGTGTTGCTAGACGCTAACCGATGTGATTACACTATTAAGATATGTCCAAGTGGGAGCTGTTAGTTTATGGACATAAATTACAAGACGTATGTTAGGATTGAACTCGAGACTACGGGATTGCACACTTTACGTATGAAGAATTAACGATTAATAATTTAATATAAAAGGTTATATTTAAAGGCAAACGGCACAAAAAAACATTAAACTTAGGGTCCGTTTCCAATCAAGGTACTCTTCTTTTTTTCTTGCATAAAAAGGCGCCGAACAAATTTTTTCAGCCGATTTAGGTTTTTTACTAACTTTTGTTAGTAAATTACATGTTTGGTCCTTGAATTCGTATAATCATTTCATCTTTGGTCCTTAAAAGATTTTTTATAGTTTTTTTTTTTCAATTTTTTTTTTCGAAAATATTATTTTTGTAAAAAAAAAAATTTTGAAATTTTTATTGAATTTTTTTTTATAACCTTTTTTTCGATTTTTCTTTTCTAAATTTTTTTTGAAAAATAAAATTTAGGAAAAAAAGTTTTTCAAAAAAAAATATTCAAAAAAAATATTTTCGGAAATTTTTTTTTTTTTTTTTTTTAAAAAAAAATTTTAGAAAAAAAAAATCCGAAAAAAAGGTTATAGAAAAAAAAATTCAAAACCAAAAAAAAAAAAAAATTGAAAAAAAAGATTTTGAAAAAAATATTTTCGGTATAAAATAGTTTCCAAAAAAATATATTTTTGAAAAAAAATATTTTCAAAAAAATTATTTTAGAAAAAAAAATTTAAAGAACAAACATGAAATGATTATACGAATTCAAGGACCGAACTTGTAATTTACTAACGAAGTGGGTTAACGAAAGTTAGTAAAAAACCTAAATCTGCTGAAAAAATTCGTTGGACGCCTTTTTATGCAAGAAAAAAAAAAGAGTACCCTGATTGGAAACAGACTCTAAGTTTAGTGCTTTTTTGTGAAATTTGCCCTATATTTAATTATTAAATTACACAAAACATATAGAGACCGTATGTAATTAACGATAATTGACTAACGACCGTTAACTAATAAAAGGAAAGAGTTATAGATGGAATTAAAGGTCAAGAGGCTTCTAGAATATCCCTTGGGTTATGGCCGATCGGTGGAGGGATTAGGTTTCCTAATCCTACACCAACTTGTCTTCCAAGTTTTCTAAATCTATAAATAGATGGCCTAAGGTCATTGTTTTGTATCTCTTGTACACATACAATACCTAAACTCTTTTTCTCTCATCTCTTGGTTTGGTTCGATCGATCTCAAAAACCCTTAGGGGCGATTGGTTTTTGTTTTCATTAACTAGCATTAACGTTAATTTGGTATTAGTACGTGTGTACAAGAACGTGGTACAAACATACTTTTGTTTGTATCTTGGATTGAATTGTAAAACGGTAAGGGACAATTCTTATAATCCATATAAACCCTAATTAGGGTTCTTGTTCTTAATTTATTCTTGTTTTGCTAGAATCTAAAATGTACGCATCAATTTTATGCTTCAGTTAATTAATTATGAGTATTTGATCTTTATGCTTCTGTTGCGTGTTCTTGATGTTTATTTGTTTAATTATATAATTGTTATGATACTTAAATTCCAACAGATACATCATCAACACAAGTGTGGGTTATGATCCGATGTACATTCCTGTCGTTTCAGAAAACAACATAAGAGAAGATGAAATCAAGAAAGCAACTAACATATAAACACATAGTACACTTGTATTGCACAAAAACTATTTGAGATAAGCAAACAATCAAGTAATGCAAGGTAAAAAGTTTAATCATTTAGCAAAGCATACGAAAGTTCTTGCTGGGATTCAAAGGCTTATTGATGTTGTTGATGATACTGCTGCTCATATGATTAAGACTGCTCAAGTACTTCAAAGATAAATCTGCTAAGTGTTTAGTGTTGCTATTGGAAAGTTACTGCTGCTCATACAAGTTAAGACTGCTGAGAACTTTGAAGGGAAAACACTAAGTGGTTAGTGCTGCCAGAACAAATTTAGTGCTGCTAGTACTAAGTTACAACTTCTGAAGAGATAGAAAATATTTATCTTGTAGAGAAAGTTATTGTAAGCTGACTAGGACTCCTTAGTCTATAAAAGGAGGTCCTAGGGCTTTGAGTTTGATACATGTTATTAGAAAGTCGATTAGCTTCAAGGTTGTAAACCCTAATACTTTTGAGTATTCGTATTATTAACAATATTAAAGCTTTGTTTGTTAATCTTGTGTTTACTATTTCATTAAAATTTTTCTTAAGATTAAAGTTTAGATTCCGCATAAACTTTAATATATTCCAAGACAGTTTCTATAGTAGTTGTGTTAGATTTATCTAGCATAGCTAAACCTTTACAAGCTAAGGAATTTGATCAAGTATACAACTGGGATTAATAAGTATTATCAGAGCTTGTGATCTAGAAGTTGTGATCAAGAAGAACCTGTTTTAATACACAAGATCTTACTCGAAGACATGGATTCTGAGTCTGCACATATGGTTGCTGCATCTAAGGTACCAATGCTCAAGCCTGGTGAGTATGAAATCTATAGAATGAGAATTGAGCAGTATATTCAGATTATTGACTATTCTCTATGGGAGGTGATAGAGACTGGTAATACTTTGCCAAAAGCAATAACATCTGATGCTGGTGTTGTGGCTGTTTTGCCTATTAAAACTGCTGAAGACAAGGCACAAAGAAGATTGGAAGTCAAGGCAAGAAGCATTCTTATGATTGACATTCCTAATGAAGTTGACATTTAATTCTATTAAGGATGCTAAGTTATTGTTAGAATCTATTGAGAAGAGATTTGGAGGGAATGCTGCTACAAAGAAGACCAAGAAGAATCTCTTGAAGCAACAGTATGAGAACTTTTCTGCTCCAAGTTCAGAGAAGCTTGACCAAACCTTTGACAGGCTTCAGAAGCTTGTGAGTCAATTAGAGATTTTGGGTGAAAGTATTTCACAAGACATTAACCAAAAGTTGTTGAGGAGTTTGTCAGCGGAGTGGAACGCACATGTTCTTGTGTGGAGAAACAAACCTGATCTAGACACAATGAGTATAGATTACCTTTACAACAATCTTAAAGTGTATAAACCAACGGTCAAGGGGATGTCCAGTTGAAGCTTAAATACACAAAACATGGCTTTTGTGTCCTCGTCAAACAATAACACTAACAGTACTGATGCTCATGGAGTTACTACTGCTAGCACTCAAGTTAATGTTGTTAGTTCTACAACCATTGACAAATTGAGTGATGCTGTTATCTATGCATTCCTGGCTAGTCAACCTAATAGTTCTCAGATTGTACATGAGGACTTGGAACAAATTCATCCATATGACTTAGAAGAGATGGATTTGAAATGGCAGATGGCTATGTTGACTATGAGAGCAAGAAGATTCTTGAAGAGTACTGGAAGGAAGCTCACAGTCAATAGCAATGAAAACATGGGGTTTGATAAGTCCAAGGTTGAATGTTGCAACTGTCAAAGGAAGGGACACTTTGCTAGAGAATGTAGAGCTCCATGGAACCAAGACAACTGGAATAAGGAAGGCTCAAGAAGGAGTATACCAGTGGAAACACCTTCTTCAACAACCTTTGTGTCTTGTGATGGACTTGGTGGCTATGATTGAAGTGATCAAGCTGAAGAAGGAGCTAACTATTGTAAAACCCAAAATTACCACAATCCGAAATGACATAAATACCCTCTAATTTTGAACTTTTAAGAACTTATAAAATTATATAAGTAACATCATTTGTACTTAACCTAAGATAATTAAAACCTAAGTTATCTAACAAGTTAAGTTAATAAAGACTTTGCGTTCTAATTTAATTTGTCACCAAACAAATAATTCTCCACACTATGAAAATACTAGACGATTTATATGTTGTAACCAACCCTTAAAAATTTTGGCCAAAGTATGATTAAAAGGATTTGTATGCATTAACAATTGAAGATATATCAATCCCTAAAATCATGGTTCCTTACTTGTATAACCAATCCATTTACACGGTTTCATATCCCCTATATACCGAATATTATTTGTTTCCCCTCATTTTGCAAAACCCTAATATACTCTGCTATTAAAAACTTTCGGTTGCACCCTCTTTTCCTCTTCTGTTCAATCAGCAACCAA
This sequence comes from Artemisia tridentata subsp. tridentata, assembly GCA_021014915.2. NCBI lineage: Eukaryota > Viridiplantae > Streptophyta > Magnoliopsida > Asterales > Asteraceae > Artemisia > Artemisia tridentata. The sequence continues at coordinate 155,891,368 of CP139506.1, forward strand.
GCAAAAAAGGAGGTGTTGTTGTGACCTCTAGACGTGTATTGTTCTCTAGTTCGTGTGGTGATAGCTCGTGGGTTCTTTGGCTATCCATTCGAAGGTTTTGTTAAGGTGTTCGGCTAGGATTTTGTGGTGTTCGATCCATCCATTCTTGATTCCTCTAGATCACGCTACGAGGGTACATGTATCGCCCTTGTTCAATTCCATCTTATGCTTTTGATTCTTGTACGTTTTCTTGTGGTTCTTGTCGAATTACATTATACATATGATAATAAAAGAAGTGACATAAAATTATAAGTTGCTCACATAAAATACCGATTCATAAAATCTATATAGATCGACCCATGTTTATTATTTTGATTCACTTTCTGAATATATAAGCCTTGTAATTTTTAGAGCTCGGGAAGATACACTTTTTGATTTTACAAGATCGAGTGACAAAACTGGATTCGTATGTCTGGAAAAATCATCCGTGTTTTTGATTTTTAATTTGCAAACCATGTCGAATTAGAGGATGCCCTTTTTCAAGATTAATATTTCATATCTTTAGTAATTACTGGAATTTTTGTAGATTTTTCTAAATTATTTTGATGGGGTAAAGAAGTACAAACTTTTCGGGTGTCAAATCTGATCATGAATCTGGACGAGTTGGCTTAAGATGTTTTTTTTTTTAAACTATAGTTATACTAGCTAATAAATTCTGGAAAATTAGTGTGAGTTCTAAAGACATTGAAGTACGTGTGTCAATTTTGTAGATTTTATTTCTGAGTTCTAATGAGGTTCATAAATTTGTCAAAACGTGACAAATTCGTATATAAAAACTGTTAAGGGTTTAAAAAGGTGTTATGTGTATGTTTTCTAGACTAAAGGGTTTAATTCGTCATTTTTCTAAACTAAAGGGCTTAACTTGTGAAAATACGTAACTTTAGAATAATTACATTTCATACCCTATTCTTACCATAATGACACTATAATCCCTAAACTTGTGGTATTTGCATAATGAACCCTAACACTTATGAAAGCTACGTTATGAACCTTAAACTATTAATATAGTCACATTGCTACCGCAAATTGATTAAGGGATAAACTTGAATATTTATGACTAATGTTTTTAGATATGGAAACCTACTAATTATGGAAACTTACTAATTCGGGAAACCTGTCTAAAATAGAAGATTACTTAAAATGGAAGAGCCAACTAAAATAAGTAATCTGATTTAAAATAAGTTATTAATCAGACGATCATAAATTCGTGTAGATTCGCTGAAGATGTAATTTACTTCCGATCTTTTCGTTTCCAATTGTGTTTTCACTTGCGGTCTAAGGTACAGATATTCTACCCTTTTTCAGTAAGGGTGTTTTCATCCTCATGACTCCTTGATCTTGATATTTGATTCGTTATAAAATTCCCTTAAGCCGTTGTTATGATCCCCTGTACTTTGATTCATTCGTTTGATATGCTTCGTTGTTATGATGATCCATTTGACATTCGTTCATTGTGACCCGTGTGATATGATACTTGACATAATTCATTCGCTACCCTAGGACATGAATATTCGAATCACTTGATGCTTTGAAGGTTCATTTGATATTGTAACTGGATGTGAAAACCTTTCTTAATTGTATCATGGAAATGTTTTGAGAAAAACTATTTTTAAAACGATGTTATGAGCATGATGCGCTATCATTTTTATATAGAAACTTGCTAACTTTTATGAAAACTATTTTAAAGACTACCTTTATGAAAACTGTTCTTTTTAAAGATCATTTTTATGAAAACCATTATTAAAATATTTCTTTAAACGAATATTTGATAGAAACCTTTGAATTGAACCTTGCTATGAACAAATTAATTTCGAACCTTTGATTATGAACCTTTGAGATCCTATGCCTGATATGATTCCCTTATTTGACTCATGACCCTCATTGTATTATTGTAATTCTTATTGATTCATTTTGACATTTGTTCAAATGTCTCTGCTATGCTATGCTTTTGTTTTGCCATGCTATTTGAGTTACTATCTCGTTTCTCTTGCCATGCTAGTTTGTTATTGTTGCATGCTATGATAGATCTGTGCCTGAGCTTACCTAGTTGTGAAGGTACCACGACCATGTCTTTGATGGCACCTCAGGTATGACACTCCCGTAGAGGTGTGATAGATCTACGGCGTTCCCCATTATGTTATGATTTTGTGTACACTATTGGCCAACTTTATATATGTGTGACCAGTCTAGTACTGGCATTCATATTTTGTTAGGGAGCGTATGGATGCATCCTAGGTTTATGTATGTGTATGTATGGTGACCAGGTGGTGTGTGCCTTACACTCCTTCTCACACTTTTAGTACTTAGAGGTCTCCCCTCTTCGTATACTTGTTATGCTTTAGTATGACTTGACGGTTTATGTATGGAGTTCTTATGGCACATCCTTATATGAACTTTTCCTTTATTTCATTATTCTCTTGGTTCATTCTCTATTCAGTTCTCATGCATTCTTGATTCTTAGTTCTCTTTAAAATTCGTATGACTTTCATGATTATGCTTTTCGTTTTGTATTCGTATTCCTTCGTTGCTTATGCTTATTTACCATTATGTTATGTTATATATATCTGTTCACTGGGCTTTTTAAGCTCAACCGCATTCTTTTCTTGCGGCATGTTTTAGTTTGGAAGCTGGGTTATGAGTGGAGAGTACTTTGGACTTAGAAGACCTTACTAGCTATTCTTGATTAGAGATGACTAGAACGTTTACAAATTATAGAACTTAGAACTTATTATTGTTCCCCTTGTAACCTTGTATCTTCAATTCTTCCTTTGTAACCTTTGAAATTCATTTTGTATTATTTATTCATATGATTGTGTTTGCTTTGATATGTCACCATAACGTAATACTTCTACCCTTATCGGGTTGGGGTGTTACAATTATGGTATCTTAGCGAAAGGTTGCGACTTGTAATACATTTACCCTTGACCTGTGAAGTTTGGACCATTAAGTTTCCACTGTAGGCGCTCATAAGACAACCTTTGAAAATTTGCTTTAGGATTTCCCCATAGGAACTTAAGTTATTACCGGTGAGGAATGGGTAGACTAGGACATCTATGTAAGTAGCATTGCTTCCGCATCACTCTGATTCGTGCCTTTGCCTTTAGCTAAGCCTTATAAGAACATTTGTTTCAGAAGCTAGAAAGTTTTGCAACTTAAGCTTAGTAACCAAGTAAGTTTGGAATTCCTCAAGAACTACATGGATACCCTGCACCATTTAAGTTTCACTTCCTGATTTTGATCTCCACTTCCGATCTGTTTGATAAACAGTTTGATACCTTTCCGACCATCCCGAAGGTCATTTAACCCTAATGTGTTTGACACATTCTATGAATTCATTACCCGTACTGGATATAAATGTATCATCCGATACTACTCAACTCTGCATAATCCATTACTACTCCTATGAGACCTCTGGTAACTATTAACCACGGATATAGGAAGTTTTGTTCCCTCCCTTTTAATGATGAACCTTGTCTACCAACCAGTTCCCGGGAAGGATATGACGAAAATATTATCTCAATATGGATTTTGTTAACTGAGCATGATGATGCTGACAAATGTTATTCCATACATCTCGCTTTTGACAGTTATACGATGTTCGTATTACTGATGATGCACACCCTACCTACCACTTATGCTAAAAAGCTAAACAAAATTCCAACACCGTGAACTGTTCGTCTATCTATCTCCACACTTTGATGAACCATGCACTTGACTCTGATATATGAACTATCCGTCTAGTTTAACGACCATATCCGTTCTACGGGTCTGTTTACTTTTGATATAATTGACTTTGAGGTCTTTTGGTTATGGATTGGATGGCTCTTCGTAAAGCTACCATAGACTACCGTATCTGAAATGTGACCTTTAACAATCTGCTTCACCCTACTTTTTTTATGATGACTCTCAACCACTTAAATCTATTAAGATTATCCCTTAGAAAGCTCTGGCATTGGAAGTTTTTGTTGTACAAATTTTCTGGTGTTTTCTGATGAACCTCTTGGAATTCCCTCCTGCTTGGGAAGTGTAGTTAGCATTGAATTGATCTCAGTTGACGAAACCATGATACCATAGAAGTTGAGAGATTAAAGGAACTGATGAAATATGATTTTCTTCACCCTAGTGTTTATCCTGGGATTTTCCTGTTGGCTCATGAACAAGAAAGAGAGAAGTATGCAGCGGCGTATCGACTATCGTGAAACTTAACCATATCACTATCCGAAATCATTATCCATTTCCGAGTATCAATGATCGATTTGGCCTATCTATGAAAACTCCGTATCAGAAGGTCTCATTTAGGTTTGAAGGACATAAGAAACAGCCACAAAAATTTCTAAGAAGGGAGTTGACTAACTGAGAGTAACCCCCGCGAAGCATTTTAGTTTTATTCTTGAAGATGAAGATTGGTGATGTGAAGTAGATATGAAGACGATCCCTGAAGCGGCCTTCGTACTCGTTGTGATCATTATGAGTTTTAAAGGATGCCAATTGTATTGGAAATTAGAATCATGTTTTTCGCGAGTCTTTGGACAATTGTCATAATATGACAGTGTGTTTGTGCTCAGAGACGAAAGAGGCATATATAGATCATTTTTGTATTGAGTAGAATGACCCCTGTGTTCTGGAGGAATAGGTTTGATTGGCGTTCGGAGATAGTTGCAGACAACACTACCAGGTATCTTGCAATGACAGAGTTTTCCACAGAAAGGACCAAGATTGAAGACCGTTGTCAGAGTTAGAAACCTTGTAGAAGAGTAGTAGAAGATGTTCGTGACAGGCGTTACCATGAAAGAAGCATATAAGAAGAAACTCACGTTACTACACCTCAGTTTCCAGAAGAGGTGCCGAAGGCTTGAGGGACCAGACTCAAGTTTGTAATTCCTTTCCACCCTATGATCATACGGACAGACGTAGACAGACTACTTGGAATTGGAAGAGATTTGAAATCATGCATTAGAATGCATGAATTTTGAAGCGAACATTTGTGTTTGGGAGAGTTGATTCTGTGAAGGATGAAGCCATTGATGATGTAATTCACTTCCTCTCAACCTACTTAAGTTTTCGTTACCTGATAATGAAGTCCTTCAAATGATTTAGGTTCTCTGTTAGTAATTCCGTCTTGTGTTCACTCTGCGTTTGTTGAATAACGAGTGTGGTATGAGAATTTTAACGAATTATGGAAGGAACTTTGAGATTTATGTGCATGAATGGCCGAATGTTGAAGCAACCACTTATATTGGCTAAGTTGATTTTGGTGAGTGATGGAGGATTGACGCTATTAACGATGTACCTTAATTCTAATAGACATTTTAGGATTTCCGTTACTCTTTCGAGTAGTTTCGTTCTCCTCTTAGTTATGATGTTTGATTTTGATGACCTCTGAGACTGTAGAAGGACTAGGTGGATTAAGATAGGTTGTTTTGTTCGCGACTTGAGATAAAGTATGACTATTATGAGGGCATATTTATATGATGCTAGTATTATGACGCCTGATCAACGTGATAATACTTACATCATATAACGTGCACTTATTGTGATCATAGGATATTTCGAGAAGTTCCTTAGAGCCTTAGAATTTCTGATAGCTGTTTGAGATTATCTGCGTTAGTGAGACTTTAGGTTCATTCTACCTATACGCGTAATCTGCCTTCACCGTTATACGATTTGATACGTTTGGATTCTCGACACGCGTTTTGCTGACCTCAGCACTTGCAATAAGAATCTTAGGTACTGTTGTAGAGCTTTCTGCCGGTTGATGTTATTGACAATCTATTTTCTGTACGTTCTCATCTGATTTGTCTAATCAAATTCTATGGACGGCATATCCGTCAAATCCTACGTATTTCCTGTATCTCTTCCGAGAGAATACGATTATCATCTATTACGTTTGGTATATTATTCTTTTGATCTGGATTCAGTATGGTATGTCCTTTTTGAAGAAACCGAAGCTATTTTGATCAACAAGATAGAGTCATGAGAAACAAGTCATTCGCATTTTCGTTCCTGGTCCTTTGTGCTTCCATTTCGTTTCACTTCAATTTTCGAGGACGAAAATTTTCTTTTAGAGGGGAAGAATTGTAAAACCCTAAAATTACCACAATCCGAAATGACCAAAATACCCTCTAATTTTGAACTTTTAAGAACTTATAAAATTATATAAGTGACATCATTTGTACTTAACCTAAGATAATTAAAACATAAGTTATCTAACAAGTTAAGTTAATATAAGACTTTGGATTATAATTTAATTTGTCACCAAACAAATAATTCTCCACACTATGAAAATACTAGACGATTTATATGTTGTAACCAACCCTTAAACATTTCGGCCAAAGTATGATTAAAAGGATTTGTATGCATTAACAATTGAAGATATATCAATCCCTAAAATCATGGTTCCTTCCATGTATAACCAATCCATTTACACGGTTTCATATCCCCTATATACCGAATATTATTTGTTTCCCCTCATTTTGCAAAACCCTAATATACTCTCCTATCAAAAACTTTCGGCTGCACCCTCTTTTCCTCTTTTGTTCGATCAGCAACCAAGCAACAAAGGAGGTGTTGTTGTGACCTCTAGACGTGCATTGTTCTCTAGTTCGTGTGGTGATTGCTCGTAGGTTCTTTGGCTATCCATTCGAAGGTTTTGTTAAGGTGTTCGGCTGGGATTTTGTGGTGTTTGATCTATCCACTCTTGCTTCCTCTAGATCACGCTACGAGGGTACATGTATCGTCCTTGTTCAATTCCATCTTATGCTTTTGATTCTTGTACGTTTTCTTGTGGTTCTTATCGAATTACAATATACACAAGATAATAAAAGAAGTGACATAAAATTATAAGTTGCTAACATAAAATAACGATTCATAAAATCTATATAGATCGACCCATGTTTATTATTTTGATTCGAGTTTGTTATGATTATGTTAAAGATCATACATAAATCGACCCATAAGTGTGTTATATTATTTATACCCGTTTTGTATTAATAGATGGGTCATTGGAAAAATAGGTCAAATTGATTCGAATGGATCTTGGTGATAACAACGTATTTTTGAGTGTTTCTGGAGTCTAAAAGTAAGTTTAAGAAAAGAGATTTCTAAATATATAAGCCTTGTAATTTTTAGAGGTCGGGAAGATACACTTTTTGATTTTACAAGATCGAGTGTCAAAACTGGATTCGTATGTCTGGAAAAATCGTCCGTATTTTTGATTTTTAATTTGCAAACAATGTCGAATTAGAGGATGCCCTTTCACAAGATTAATATTTCATATCTTTAGTAATTACAGGAATTTTTGTAGATTTTTCTAAATTATTTTGATGGGGTAAAGAAGTACAAACTTTCGGGTGTAAAATCTGATCATGAATCTGGACGAGTTGGCTTAAGAGTTTTTTTTTTTAAACTATAGTTATACTAGCTAATAAATTCTAGAAAATTAGTGTGAGTTCTAAAGACATTGAAGTACGTGTGTGAATTTTGTGGATTTTATTTCTGAGTTCTAATGAGGTTCATAAATTCGTCAAAACGTGACAAATTCGTATATAAAAACTGTTAAGGGTTTAAAAAGGTTAAAAAGGTGTTATGTGTATGTTTTCTAAACTAAAGGGTTTAATTTGTCATTTTTCTCAACTAAAGGGCTTAACTTGTGAAAATATGTAACTTTAGAATAATTACATTTCATACCCTAATCTTACCATACTACATATAATGGGTGTATGGTCAAAGGTGAAAAATGAAAAGTCAATCCTTTAAAATGTTGAAATTAATATAATCCCCATTTTGCCCCTGTCCATGCATCCATCTTCCCATCCATTTTATTCTATTTCACCGTAAAAATAAAACACACTAAAAACACACACACATTACTCCTCTCAACTAACAAAACTCTCATCTCTTCCACACATCCGTCTACAACAATCCTCACCACCACAACTCCCACCACCACAGAACCATCTCCACCACGACCACAGAACCACCGTGATGAGTCACCAAGACCCACGACCACTTTGAGGTAGATCCATAGTTTTTTTAATAGATCTCAAGATTTTATATGTAGATCTATAGTTTTTTTTAATAGTATCTTTCTATAGATCTATGTATATTAACATTTTTGGTACTTTTTTTTTTTTGTTATAGCAGCCTCTGTCACCGCCTATACATCGTCGGAAAAATCTGATGCGCCGGAAACTTTTCTGCCGCCGTCGGAAACCAAGCTGCCGCCGCCGTTAATAGTGTCGTCGCCGTAATATTGTTGTCGCCGGATTTAGTACTGCCGGAATATTGTATCAGGTTTATTTTGTAAGCTTTATTATAAAGTTTATTGTTAGTTGATAATTTTGTTTTCAACTTTATTTTGTGAATTATGTTGTAAAATGTGTTATAAAGTTTATGTAAATTTGGTTATAAATTTATGTAGATTTTATTTGTATACATATACATTTTATTTGTGGATCTATACATTTTTAATAAATTTATGTATATTAACATTTTTGGTATTTTTTTCTTACAGACGCCTCTGTCGCCGACGTTACCTCGCCGGAAAAATTGATGTCGCCAAAAACACTGCTGCTGCCGCCTGAAACAACGGTGGTAGACATAACCAAGGAAAATTGAGAGTCATCTCCAAGCTTTGTAAGCTGGCTTGCAGATCGCAGCCTGTCGTGCGATGACCGTGTCATGCGCCTTAAAGAAGGGTAAGTTACTGAAACACACGAGTTATTATCTCATATGCATGACAAAAGTCGTTGACTTGGTACATCATAGTGTTCTTTTTCTTGTGGCCTCGTTGACCAGTTAAATTATATTTTTACTTTCTTTATTGGATTAATGCTATTTTGAAATACCAATAGATTTGAAATGAAAGTTTGAAAAGTTCTTACGAAGGTTTATTCTAAATGTGCTTGTAATCTTAGATGAGTAAATGTGCTTGTAATCTTAGATGAGTCGTTTGAAATTTGATTGGGTGCGTATTCATATGAAAGAAAGAGAGATTGAATTATTAACAACACATGTGATTGATTTTTGTATATGCCAGCAAGCAAGATAACAGAACGCATATTGTTCAACATCCCAGGGTTCAGAAATTTAATTCGGTTATTGTACATGCCAACAAGATAATGTGGTCACAACAAACCAAACAAAACTGTTTTAAATGATGGTCTGTCTTGTTTTGTGAACTTTAGTGCATGTGTCTCTGTGTCTAAAAGAACTAGACACAAGGTGTTCAAAATAAATTGGTTAGAATATTGTCGATCCCTCATAGTACAATATGCCGATGAAATTTGTTGTAGAAAACACAAGGTAAGAAGAGACTCCTAATCCAAATAGAAAAGATTTCACAAATTGCTACATTCTTAGTTTCATGCGATTATGTTGTAGATTGAATAGTTTGTGTTTTTTTCAATACTGTCAGTATAATTAAGTGGTTCTTCATGACAGATATATCAAAGAAGGGAGTACAGTTAGCGTGATGGGGGTTGTAAGGCGACATGACAATGTGCTCATGATCGTTCCACCAACAGAGCCAATTTCCACGGGATGCCACTGGGGTTGCGGTCTTTTTCCAACTTACGTTGAAGGTCTTGTAGTGACTTGCGACAAAAACCAAAATGCTGATGTCATACCCGTCTGAAGTTATTTTATGCTTAAAAACTCACCATCAAAGTATATACCGTGAAAAACAAGCTGTTCTAGAAAGAAAAAAAAAAAGCATTGTCCTTGAAGCTTGGTGGGACGATTATGTTGCAGAATATTTAGTTTTTGTTTATGTAAAAACTTGAAGCAAGAATAGCTAATGAGAGCTCCAAGGTGAAGAAGAGTCCCTGGAGCAGATAAATGAAATCCCATAAAATATATGTGGAATTTCAGCTTAAACATATGTATAGGTTTTCGAATGGGTTCAAGAAGGTAATTATACGCAGCCGAGTAATTGGATATTATGGAAACATAAATTGGTACTAATGTTATCGTGTTTCATTTGTCCCCATTGTGTAGCTTTGATGACCAGCCTGTTATTGGGGAAGGAGGATCGGCTTCAATAGGGGCAGATGTGATCGAGCTGGTATGGGTTAATGAGAGGTCATGCGGGCATATTGTAAGTGGCCTTACCTTGTTTTTGTGTAGAAACAAGTTTAAGAAAATTGTTTGCTTGCTTTACGAATGTTGTGCATACTGTTGTATGATTTTTTTATTTTTTTGAGTTTATGGTCCAAGTACATAGTTATAAAATTCACTCTAGCTTCTGTGATGTGGGTTGATTGAAAACAAGGCATGAAAGGTCATAACCATTTGAGTTAAGAAGCCAATATTTTGTATTTGACCATTTCCACTTGTTTCGTAAGGGGTGTTTGGATTGCATTTTAAAGCTTGATTACTTGATTCAATTTTCCTATCTGAATAAGCAGATTTAGTATTTAGACGTATTTGGTCATTTTTAACTTGTTGTCAACCTGCTAGCATGCTGTTCATCCAAATGATGGTTATCTTTCACTTGTTGTCTACTTTTATTATTATCAATTGTTATATTACTAAATTATTAACTTATGGAATGATTTCTGTAATAGGAGAAATATCAGGCATGTATGACTGAGAGTCATGGGGAGGATGTTGAGTCACACCCCCATAATCAGGAAACACGGAATAGAGTCACTTATGCGAACAGGGGCAATACACATGGGGTAGGCAAAGCATCTGATCCCATTTTTGTGTTGACGGGAATAACTTCCACTCACACCACTGCAACCTCGTATCCATCTGCGACATTTGATTTGGTAAGTTTATCACTTTTATTCTCATACCATGTCTACGTGAATTAGTGATACATTATGTGGCTTGAAGTAAAGTTAATTTCTTTTAAGGAAAGAAAAGGCTGTAATGGGTTGAAATAGGTTGTCGTGGGCTGTTATTATTTTTGAATAGGTTGTATAGGGTATTTATACGTTAAAATGAATTATAATGATTTTAATATGGTGTTTTGTAGGTGGAAGTATTCCAAAAGTCTTTCGAAGAGCTGAAGCAAGCGAGAGCATGCAATATAGAGCTTTTGGAGCAAGCTAAAGAAGATGACATAAAGCAATATGAAAGAAAACCTCAAGAAATGGTGAAAGAAGCGAATGCAAAGATTGCCGAGATGTTTGCGCAATATACATCAACTTCCTATTTTTAATAACTGTTGTAATGTTTTACTTTCAGTTTCATTAAATGTTTTTATATGTTCTTTGATAGATGTTAAGAATTTTTTCTAGACTTTAGTTATCGTGTAGTACAACCGTTTGCAATGACATTTTGATCGGTTCACGTTCTATTTTGAACGCTACACAAAACACTCACCATAATATCACAAATCGTTAATTATCTGCCGCTAGGAATTCCGTTGCTATGCACGGGTACTCGCCTAGTCTTACCATAATGACACTATAATCCCTAAACTTGTGGTATTTGCATAATGAACCCTAACACTTATGAAAGCTACGTTATGAACCTTAAACTATTAATATAGTCACATTGCTACCTCAAATTGATTAAGGGATAAACTTGAATATTTATGACTAATGTTTTTAGATATGGAAACCTACTAATTATGGAAACTTAATAATTCAGGAAACCTGCCTAAAATAGAAGATTACTTAAAATGGAAGAGCCGACTAAAATAAGTAATCAGATTTAAAATAAGTTATTAATCAGACGATCATAAATTCGTGTAGATTCGCTGAAGATGAAATTTACTTCCGATCATTTCATTTCCAGTTGTGTTTTCACTTGTGGTCTAAGGTACATATATTCTACCATTTTTCAGTAAGAGTATTTTCATCCACATGACTCCTTGATCTTGATCTTTGATTCGTTATAAGATTCCCTTAAGCCATTGCTATGATCCCCTGTTCTTTGATTCATTCATTTGATATGCTTCGTTGTTATGATGATCCATTTGACATTCATTCAATTTGACCCGCGTGATATGATACTTGACATAATTCATTCGTTACCCTAGGACATGAGTATTCGAATCACTTTATGCTTTGAAGGTTCATTTGATATTGTAACTGGATGTGAAAACCTTTCTTAATTGTATCATGGAAATGTTTTGAGAAAAACTATTTTAAAAACGATGTTTTGAGCATGATGCGCTATCATTTTTATATAGAAACTTGCTAACTTTTATGAAAACTATTTTAAAGATTACCTTTATGAAAACTATTCTTTTTAAAGATCATTTTTATGAAAACCAATATTAAAAGATTTCTTTAAACGAATATTTGATAGAAACCTTTGAATTGAACCTTGCTATGAACAAATTAATTTCGAACCTTTGATTATGAACCTTTGAGATCCTATGCCTGATATGATTCCCTTATTTGACTCATGACCCTCATTGTATGATTGTCATTCCTATTGATTCATTCTGACATTTGTTTAAATGTCTCTGCTATGCTATGCTTATGTTTTGCCATGCTATTTGAGTTACAATCTCGTTTCTCTTTCCATGCTAGTTTGTTATTGTTGTAAGCTATGATAGATCTGTGCCTGAGCTTACCTAGTTGTGGAGGTACCACGACCATGTCTTTGATGGCACCTCAGGCATGAAACTCCCGTAGAGGTGTGATAGATCTACGGCGTTCCCCCTTATGTTATGATTTTGTGTACACTATTGGCCAACTTTATATATGTGTGACCAGTCTAGTACTGGCATTCATATTTTGTTAGGGAGCGTATGGATGCATCCTAGGTTTATGTATGTGTATGTATGGTGACCAGGTGGTGTGTGCCTTACACTCCTTCTCACACTTTTAGTACTTAGAGGTCTCCCCTCTTCGTATACTTGTTATGCTTTAGTATGATTTGACGGTTTATGTATGGAGTTCTTATGGCACATCCTTATATGAACTTTTCCCTTATTTCATTATTCTCTTTGTTCATTCTCTATTCAGTTCTCATGCATTCTTGATTCTTAGTTCTCTTTAAAATTCGTATGACTTTCATGATTATGCTTTTCATTTTGTATTCTTATTCCTTCGTTGTTTATGCTTATTTACCATTATGTTATGTTAGATATATCTGGTCACTGGGCTTTTTAAGCTCCGCCGCATTCTTTTCCTGCGGCAGGTTTTAGTTTGGAAGCTGGGTTATGAGTGGAGAGTACTTTGGACTTAGAAGACCTTACTAGCTATTCTGGATTATAGATGACTAGAACGTTTACAAATTGTAGAACTTAGAACTTATTATTGTTCCCTTTGTAACCTTGTATCTTCAATTCTTCCTTTGTAACCTTTGAAATTCATTTTGTATTATTTAGTCATATGCTTGTGTTTGCTTTGATATGTCAACATAACGTAATACTTCTACCCTTATCAGTTTGGGGTGTTACAACTATGCTCTTATGGCATATTCATCTTCATCTTCAAGTTTTGATTCTGAGGTATCAAATGACTCTGGCTTTTCTTATAAATCTTGTTTAGATACTGTTGAGTTACTTAAAGCTCAGAATAATAAACTAGTTGAAGATTTAAATAAATTTGAGATAAATATTTTTGGCTATAAGGTAGGTTTAGAGTCTGTTGAACAAAGACTTGAATTTTATAAGCAAAATGAGGCTGAGTATGTAGAAAAAGTTAATGTTTTAGAAGGTGAACTTTATGTAGCATAAAATGTTATTGCAGAGCTTAGGAAGAGGCTTGAAAAAGCTCAAAAAGAAAAAAAGATGAAGTTCAACAGGAAAAAGAAAGCATTCAATTTAGAGTGAATAGGTTTGAACATGCATCTGAAAGTGTGAACAAGATCATAGATTGTCAGATTGTTGACAAGTGTAGGAAAGGTAGTGGTATAGGCTATAACGAGGTTCCCCCTCCTATAACAGGGAAATTTGTGCCTCATACACCTAAATTGTTTTGTTTAAAGGAATTAGTTACTAAGCCTGTAGTTGAGAAAGAGAAAGAGTCTAAGATAATTGATAAGAAGTATACTGATGCACCAATTATTGAAGATTGGGTGTCTGATGATGAGGACCAGGTTGTTTCTACACCTAAGGTTGAAAGTAAAATAGTTAGACCTAGTGTTGAAAAGATTAAGTTTGTCGAACCTAATTTACAATGAGAAAATACTAGGAACACTGTCAATCAATTGGAGCAACCTAGGGAGAACACTAACAGGCCTAGAGGAAACCAAAGGAACCGGAATGACATGATGACTCAGAGACTAGGAAGTGATTTTCAAGTGTTTAATAAAGCTTGTTATATGTGTGGTAGTTTTGAACATTTGCATTATGATTGTCATTAATTTTCAAATGTTTAATAAAGCTTGTTATATGTTTGGTAGTTTTAAACATTTGCAGTATGATTGTCATTATTATCAAAAACCTGTGTGGAACTATGCTCAGAGGGTGAATCACCAAAGTTTTTCTAAAAATACTCACCCCAATGCTAAAAGGAATATGGTTCCAAGAACAGTGTTAATGAAGTCTGCTCTAGTATCAGTTAATACTGCCAAGCAAAATGTTTCTAAAACAGCAGTATTGACTAATGCTGCCAGACCAGTTTATACTGCTCCCACAAAAAGAACAGTGAATGGTGCTAAATCAATGTCACAGCTTTCAAAAACAACATATTCAACTACCAAAAGGCCCATTCAAAAGAACATAGTAGTTAATACTGCTAGGCCAGCCAAAAGCAGTAATTAATACTGTTAAGGGAAATCATTTTTATGCTGTTAAGACCTCAGCTTGTTGGGTTTGGAGACCAAAGATTAAAGTTTTAGACCATGTTTCCAAAAATAACAGTGCATCAATAGTTTTAAAGAAATTTGATTATATTGATGCACAAGGCAGATCTAATTCATTGATGGCTTGGGTCCCCAAAAGAAACTGATTTTCTTACCTTATGTGCAGGGCAATCCACAGATGGAGTTACAGGATCAAGGAGTGATTGATAGTGGATGCTCAAGGCACATGACAGGGAACATGTCCTATCTTATTGTTGGGATTTAAAGGCTTCAAGGTGTTAATGCTGCTCATGATGTTAAGACTGCTCACATGATTAAGACCACTTAGGTCCTTAAATAAAAATACTCCAAGTATGTTTCTACTGCTGGTACAAAGATTAAGACTGCTAGTGTATATTACTACTGCTGGTAATGTTGCTGAATTTCAATGAATTACACTAAGTATGTTAGTTCTGCTAGAAGAAAAGTTAGTGCTGCTAGTACTAACTCACTACTGCTGAAGTATTAATGCTACCAGAGTTAAAGTTTAGTGCTGCTGGAGTATTGATTAGTGCTGCTGATGTATTAAGTCGGTTTATGTGTAAGATAAGTATAGTAATACCGTGTAACACGTTTAGATAAATATAGAAAAGATTTATCTTGCATAGAAAGTTATTGTAATCCGACTAGGCCTCCTTAGTCTATAAAAGGAGATCCTAGGGCATAGAGATTGTTACGTATTCATTGAGTCATAGAGTTATAGCTTCAAGGTTGTAAAACCCTAATACTATTGAGTATTCGTATTATTGTCAATAATATTGAAGCGTTTTGTTTGATATAATTGTGTTCTTTGTTTACTGTTACATTGATACAAAGTTCTTCTTATGATCAAGTACAAGATTCCGCATTGTATTTGTTAGGAATATGAATATTCAGCTGAAGACTCGGTCACCCCGAGTACTTATTAGATCATCATAGCTCATAGGATTATCAGTAATATTATTAGTAGTTTAGTTATTAATTAGTATTGTGGAGTGGGTCGGGTCTTTACCCTCTGTCAACTCGCTCCACAGTCCACTAGGGACATATTATGTAATAGTATAAATACTCCCTTCCCACCCATGGGAAGGGTTGGACCTTTCAAGCTAATAGATTACAAGTTACTTTCTCTCTCTAAAAGGCTCCCACTTTCTCACTCTAAGTTTTCTTCTATTCGATCCAAACAAGCCTCAAACTAGTGATTCTTGTATTGTGAATACCCTACAATTGGTATAAAGAGCCCAGGTTAGGTCCATGAGAGTTGGTATTCACGGATTTGTGTAGTTTGTGAGGTTTTTTATTCTTGGGTCGATTTGTAGTTTTCAAGTTTTTTTTGGTTCGGTTTGATTAGTAGCATAAACTTCATTTTGTGCTTTGTTTAGTGATTAGAAGTCGTTTTACCTTGTATTCGTGTAGCTCTTTAGGTTTTTTCTTGGTTAGATTTGTGGTTCTTAAGTTTTTTTGTTCGGTTTGGTTAGTAGCATAAATTTCATTTTGTGCTTTGTTTAGTGATTAGAAGTTGTTTTACTTTGTACTTTCTAGCTTAAGAATAGTATTAGAGTGGTATTTAGTGTTTGGATTCACAGATCTAAGAACAGTGTGGTGATTTTGGGGAAATTCGTGGGTATTAGTTGAGTTGTTCTTGGCAGCGGTTTGTCTACTTGGGAAGTATTCTTGGACTCGGTTTGTGTCTATTCTTGGATACGGTTTGTCCTATTACTCGTTTAGGCAAAAAGACAAAAGGCAGTGAAAGCGACGTGCTTGGGAGTTTGTGTCTACTCGGTTTGTCCCTGCTGCGCATACTCGGTTTGTCCCTGCTGCGCGTACTCGGTTTGTCCCAGCTGCGTGTACTCGGTTTGTGTAGACTCGGTTTGTCTGTGAGGATTTTACTCGATTTGTGTAGACTCGGTTTGTCTCTGAGAAATTTACTCGGTTTGTACCTACTCGGTTTGTCCCAGCTGCGTGTACTCGGTTTGTGTAGACTCGGTTTGTCTCTGAAGAATTTACTCGGTTTGTGTAAATTTACTCGGTTTGTGTCTACTCGGTTTGTCCCAGCTACGTAGACTCGGTTTGTCTCTAAGGATTTTACTCGGTTTGTGTAGACTCGGTTTGTCTCTGTTGAATCTACTCGGTTTGTATCTACTCGGTTTGTCTCTCAGACTTGTATGCGGTTTGTGTCTTGGTGATTTTAGAAATTCCCGCGAAAGATTCAATTTCTCGGTTAAATCACAAGATCTGTAAAATCCCGTAGTTACTATGGCTACCACATCAAGTACATCATCAGATGATATTCAAGCAGCAGGATCTGATACTCGTCCACCTATGCTAGATAGGACGGATTATGAGTCTTGGGCACAACGAATAAGACTTTACTGCTTGGGAAAAGATAATGGTGTTAACATTCTTAAGTCAATAGACGAAGGACCTTATCAGATGGGTACCACCAGAGACGTTGTTACAACTGGTGAAGATGGGACTGTAACTTTGGGCATTGATAGACCTAGAAACTATAATGATCTTAATGAAGAAGAAAAGAAGAGGTATGATGCTGATATTAGAGCCTCAAACATAGTCATTCAAGGTCTTCCAAAGGATGTATACAAGCTCATCAATTTTAACACTGAAGCCAAGGCGGTGTGGGACAACGTTAAAATGTTGTTGGTAGGGTCAGAACTCACAAAGGAAGATCGTGAGTCACAATTGTATGATGAGTTCGAGCATTTCAAAATGAACCCAGGAGAGAATGTCACAGATTACTATGTGAGATTTCATAAGTTGGTGAATGATATGAGGATGATCAGAATGACTATGCCCAATATCCAACTTAACTCAAAGTTTGTGAACAACATGACTCCTGAATGGGACAGATTTGTTACTGCAGTCAAACTCAACAAAGGTTTAAGGGATACTAACTATGAACAGCTGTATGCTTACCTGCAACAACATGAGAAGCATGCCGTCTATGATCGGGTGCTGAGAGAAAAGTTGAATCCTTCAACTACAAATGACCCACTGGCTTTCATGACAAATGTACAACCAACAATCCAATCATCATCCAATCCAAGCTATCACCAACTTCACTCACAAATACCTGCTATGAGTTCACAACTTGACTCAGGCTACTCTCAGACCGACAAAATGATTGACAATCTCACCAATCAAGTATCTCTACTGGTTCAACAGTTTCAAGCATCACTCCCTCAAACCAATAATCAGTTAAGGAATTCTTCCAACCCACGCAATCTAGCAATGGTGGAGGATGGGAAAATTGTGGTTCAGAATGTGCAAGGGAGAGCTGGTAGAAACATGGGTCGAGGTTATGTGCAGAATAGAGCAGGGAATGCCAATCAAGGGCAAGGGAAACAGATCAAGTGTTATAATTGTGGGGGGCTTGGACACATTGCTAGAAACTGCAATCAACCTAAACGTCCTCAGAACTCAGATTACTTCAAAGACAAGATGCTGTTAATGCAAGCTCAAGAAAATGGAGCTGTATTGGATGAGGAAGAGTTATTGTTCCTGGCAGGAGATGGAGGAAATACTTTTGATGAAGATGTGGATGAGAAACCTGTTCAGGATCTAGCACTTAATGATCCTAACATCTTCAAGGCAGATGACTGTGATGCATTTGACTCTGATGTGGATGATGAACCTACTGCTCAAACAATCTTCATGGCTAACTTGTCTTCCCTGGCCTCATCTCGTCAAGCTGGTCCTTCTAATGCATCCGTGATATCTAAGGTACTAAAAATTTATGACACATATAATATTGTCGAGGGACAACAGATTCCCGAAGAAGTACATCAGGCAGTTGTTTCTGACTCAAGTGATGTTGATATGGAAAATAGCAATATTGTCTCATATGAACAGTATTTGAATAGCAACAACTCGCCTAATGTACCAAATGGTGAATCCTTTGTCAATAATGATGTGTGTGCTGTGAGTAATGTATGTGCCTTAGATAATGCGGGTAATGTAGACAATGCATGTGTGTACCATGAGAACAAATTGCCTGTCCCTGATGATAACTTGATCACTAGACTAAACATCTATAAAGACCAAGTTGCTATGTATGAACAGCGTGCTAAGTTTGAGCTTAATGATCGTGAGCAAAATTAGAAGGTCAAATGAGTACACTTATTAAAGAGTCTAGAGCGCGAGAAGAAACATTAAAAATATAGTTGAGTTCTTTGAAAAGTCAGCTAGAACAGTCTGTCAAACAGAAACAGGAAGCACAAAAGTGTGTAACAACACTTAAGCAAGAATTCAAACAAAAAGAAACAACTCTTTTAAATGATTTCTCTAGACTCAAAACGTTAAAAAATAAGCTTGAAGATAAGTTGTACACACACAAATCAAACCATACAAACTGATCAAATGATTCATAAGCACAGAAAGTTGAGTGATAAGCACAGTAAAATCATGATAGGTGAACCTAAGTCAACCATCCTTAGGGACATGCAAGTACTTCAACCATCCCTATATGATGGTAATGTGATGCTTATGCCTATTCATGACCAACCTGAGCATATCTACACTGATGAAGAGGATGAGTTGAGTGATAAAACGAGGGAAAAAATGAATGAGAAAATGAGGGATCCCGAGTGCATAGCCAGACGAATAATAATCAAACCCCATGATTATTATGAAGAAAATTGTTTGACTGTGTTTGCTCCTCAAAAGAAGTTAACACCTGAACAGATATTTTGGAAACAAGATAATGAAAAACTTAAGGTAGAAAAACTTAAGGCCAACACTCCCCTCATTAGAAAAGTTGCGTCCATAACGGTGTATCCTCCCAATACACCTAGGAATTTAGTGCCTTTGTCTCTTCCCACTGAATGCAAAACCTTTATTAGCTTATATGTGCTTTGGCAACTGTTTGCTGATTTCGATAAAACATGTAAGAAGAGAATCACACCCACTGGCATTACTGAGGGGGAAAGGTGTTTTGAACATGCAAAAAGGTGTTACTTAACTGAGGTCATGTCATTCTTTAAACTACTTAAAGAACACTTTGAAGGGTTGCAAACTGCCCTTAAAGCCGAAATAAATGAAATGAAAGTAGTGTTTAAAGATATGGAAAATGAGGTGAATGAACATGCAATAGAACTTAAGAGTCGAGAGATTGAAAGAAAAAACATACTCCTTACTAACGACAACTTGATTGCTAAATGTATTGCACTAGATGTATTTTACACTGTCACTGATTCTGCATTGTCTGCTTGTCAATTTAATGAGTATGCTATTGCGTTAAATGTCACCCAGAATCGTGTTGTTGAGCTTGAGGGGGAGAATTTTAAATTGCTTGGAAAAATTCAAAATGATGACCATGATAATATGGTTAAACGTTTTTCAAAATTGGAAGTTGAATATCTTAATTTGCAATTGAAATATCAACATTTAAATGAAAAACATAAAATATCGAATGACAAGACATCCTTGGATGCTCCTGAATTTGATACTTATTTTGAATTAAGCAAACGAGATGAGACAATTCAAGCTCACACGAACACGATTCGACTGCTGAGGGCCCAAATTGCCCAATTGAAATCCAACAAGTGTGAAGTATATGGCACCAATAAACCTTCGTCTTCAGATGCTCAGAATTTTCAATATCAAAACACCATAAATAAGTTACATTATGAAAATGAGTGTTATCGAGAAGAAAATTCAAAGGTTAAACAACATTTCAAAGAGTTATATGATTCTATTAAAGTTACAAGAAGCAATCACAATGATCAAATAACTTCTTTGACAAATGAAATTGAGAATCTGAAGGCTCTGGTGAAAGGTAAAATGCCATGCACCACTTGTAATTGTGATGCACCAAAGGCTACTGATAGTAAAAAGTATGATGTTGATGTTGGGCGTATTCCGTTTAAGCTTAGAAATAACAGCCTTGCCCATCAAACATATCTCGATCATCTTAGAGAAGGCCTTGACACACTTCGTGAGGTAGTTGAAGAGGATAGGAATAATAAGCCACTTGATCAAGCAGTTGTCTATGCATGCAAACTCACGAAAAGGATTCAGGAAAACTTAGAATATGCCATAGGCTCAATTCCTAAGTTTAGAGGCCATAGAGATAGATTTGTTGCATCATCATCCAATGTTGTGAACAAGCATGTAGCCTTTGATCTACCACCCAAAACATCAGAACCCAACACATCATTATCAGGAAGGCATGTGACAGAAAAACAAACTAATGTTACCTTCGATGCTTCTACAGGAGTAAAAAGTGACACCCAAGCTAGCGGGTCAAGGTCTAGAGGAAATGAAAGAAAGGATGTGACTGCGCCAGCTAAGAATGATCACTTGAAGAATGTAGAAGTCCAACCTAGGAACAATAAGTTTGCAATGAGTAGGATGAATCGTGTTGATTCTAGTATCAAAAGTACTGTAATTAATTCAAATTCTAATGTTATCTGTAAAACATGCGACAATTGTTTAATTTATGCTAATCATGATGAATGTGTTGTGTCTTTCCTGATGTCTTCTGCATCATCCCATGTTAAGAATGGTAGGATAACTGAAGCATGCAAAAAGGTTTGGAAAGCAACAGGAAAAACATTTGCTAGCATAGGCTATCAATGGAGACCCACTGGAAGGAAATTCAATTTAGGAAAACAGTGCACGTTACCTAAAATGGATAAGCATAAAATTGTGAATGTTAAGGAATGGAGACCCACTGGAAGGAAGTTCAATTTAGGAAAACACAGAACAGTATCTAAAATGAATATGCATAAAATTGTGATGAATAAGGAATGGAGACCAACTGGTAGAATCCTGGCTTTAGAATCACAATGCCTTCCATCTAGGTCATGTCCTACCTCTAGTTCTGTCTCCTCAGTAAAGACAGTAGCATCTGTGAAATCTGTGGTTCCTGAATATATGTGTGCTGACCTAAGGGACCCCAATTGCACTTGGGGATCCACATTTTTTAGTTATCCATTGTTGTCTGGTTTCAAATGCAGGTCGTACAAATCGTCCTGTGGTATTTGGACTCAGGTGCTCAAAACATATGACTGGGGATCGCTCGCGGCTCAAGAACTTCGTGAAAAAGTTTATCGGGACAGTTAGATTTGGGAACGACCACTTTGGTGCTATTATGGGATATGGAGATTATGTTTTTGGTGACAGTGTAATCTCAAGGGTATATTATGTGGAAGGACTAGGGCACAATCTATTTTCTGTGGGTCAATTTTGTGATTCAGATCTGGAAGTGGCCTTCAGAAAGCATACATGTTTCGTCAGAGAATTGGATGGTTTAGATCTCCTCAAGGGCAGTCGGGGCACCAATCTATACACCATATCAATTGAAGAAAGGTTGAAGTCCTCTCCCATATGCTTGCTCTCTAAAGCCTCTAAAACAAAATCATGGCTGTGGCATCGTCGTTTGAACCACTTGAACTTCGGTACCATAAATAATCTTTCCCGTAAAGATCTTGTTAGAGGAATGCCCAGACTGAAATATGAGAAAGATCATCTCTGCTCTGCATGCCAACTGGGTAAAAGCAAGAAACAAACCCACAAGCCTAAAACCATCAACACCAACTTGGAAGTTCTTCATACCCTCCACATGGATTTGTGTGGACCAATGAGAATACAAACCATAAATGGAAAGAAGTACGTTCTGGTGATAGTAGATGATTATTCTCGGTTCACATGGGTGAAGTTTTTGAGAACCAAGGACGAAACTCCAGAGGTTATCATTAAACTGATAAAACAGCTGCAAGTAAGGCTCGATAAAACTGTCAGAATCATCCGCACTGATAATGGTACGGAGTTTGTTAACCAACAACTCCGTAATTTCTATGAAAGTATTGGCATCACGCATCAGAAAAGTATCCCTCGCCCCCTCAACAGAACAGAGTGGTTGAACGAAGGAACCGTACTCTGGTGGAGGCTGCAAGAACTATGCTTATATTTTCAAAGACACCGATGTTTCTCTGGGCAGAGGCTATTGCAACAGCATGTTACACTCAAAACCGATCCCTAATTCATCCAGTTCATGAGAAGACTCCCTTCGAGTTAATTCATAACAAGAAACCAGATCTTTCCTTTCTCCGTGTGTTTGGTGCACTTTGCTACCCTACCAACGATAGTCAAGATTTGGGAAAGTTAAGAGCTAAAGCAGATGTAGGTATTTTTGTTGGATACGCACCAGACAGTAAAGGGTATCGAATCTACAACAAGAGAACCCGTAAAATCATGGAAACCATTCACGTTACGTTCGATGAGCTGAGTGAGCAACCTGCTTCAGGACAGATTAGTTCTGGACCCGATCTTAACCTTTTGTCTCCTGGACCCATTAGTTCAGGACTTGTACAGAATTCCACGCCTGCAGATTCTTATGTGCCACCTACTTGTGAGGAGTTGAAGAAGTTATTCGATCCTATGTTTGATGAATACTTTGAGCCAACGAATGGAATCATCCCGAGTGAACCTGCTATACTTCCTATGACCGAGGTTCAAGCCCCACAAGGTTCAGAAGGCCCTACAGATTCAGTAACAGTCAGTCACAATGCTCCAGCTGCCAGTCAATCGCCTTCGTCATCAAACGCTCAATCTTCTCCAGTAATGCAAGAATCTTCAGATAATCATTCTTTGGAAGTTAATCCTTTTGCTCCTGTTGATGAGGCTCCTTTTGAAAACATATTTGCTCCTGAACATTCATCAGACACATCTTCACTTGAAGGACACAGCATGGCTACGTCTATTCATAACCCACAACCTCACGACCATCTCAGGAAATGGACCAGTAATCATCCAATCGACAACATCATAGGCAATCCTTCACGTCCAGTATCCACACGAAATCAACTAGCCACTGATGCACTATGGTGTTTCTTTAATTCCGTACTGTCCAAAGTCGAACCAAAAGATGCCAAAGAAGCAATGACTAAAGATTGCTGGTTCCAGGCTATGCAGGATGAAATCCATGAATTTGATCAACTTGAAGTGTGGGAATTAGTGCCTCCTCCAGAGCTTGCAATGATCATTGCTTTAAAGTGGATCTTCAAAGTGAAGCTTGATGAGTATGGTGATGTATTAAAGAACAAGGCACGGCTAGTTGCTAAAGGGTTCAGACAAGAAGAGGGCATTGATTTTGAAGAATCGTTTGCTCCGGTTGCTAGAATTGAAGCTATAAGAATCTTCCTGGCAAATGCTGCTAGTCGAAATATGATAGTCTACCAAATGGATGTCAAAACGGCATTCTTGAATGGCGACTTAAAGGAAGAAGTTTATGTGAGTCAACCAGAAGGATTCGTGGATACTGAACATCCTACTCATGTTTACCGCTTGAAGAAGGCTCTTTATGGGTTAAAACAGGCGCCAAGGGCATGGTACGATACATTGTCCAAGTTCCTCCTCGTGAATGGATTCTCCAAAGGTGTTGTTGATCCTACACTATTCACCAGGAAGTCAAGAAACCATCTACTACTAGTTCAGATATATGTAGATGATATCATCTTTGCTTCAACAGATCCTAGTGAATGTGATAGTTTTTCAAAAGAGATGAATTCCAAGTTCCAAATGTCTATGATGGGACAAATGTCATTCTTCTTAGGATTACAAGTCTCTCAAAGTCCCGGTGGCATATTCATTAATCAATCCAAATACGCCAATGAGATCTTGAAAAAGTTTGGATTTCATTCAAGTGAACCTGTTGACACTCCCATGGTTGATAGAACGAAGCTGGATGAAGACCCTTCAGGGATTCCAGTGGATATAACGCAATATCGAAGCATGATTGGATCTTTGATGTACATCACGGCTAGCAGACCAGATCTTCTGTTTGCTGTGTGTATGTGTGCTCGGTATCAATCCAGACCAACCAAGAAGCATGTTGAAGTAGTAAAATGGATCTTCCGATATCTTCAAGGCACGGTTCATATGGGTCTTTGGTATCCTAAGGACACTGCAATGGAGTTAACGGCTTACGCAGATGCAGATCATGCGGGATGTCAAGACACTCGTCGAAGTACTTCAGGAGGAGCTCAATTTTTAGGGGAAAAGTTGGTTAGTTGGTCTTCTAAGAAGCAGATGAGTACTTCCATATCATCTACTGAAGCGGAGTACATTGCTATGTCTGCATGTTGTGCACAAATCCTTTGGATGCGATCACAGCTTTCGGACTATGGATTCTCATACAACAAAATTCCTCTATATTGTGACAACAAAAGCGCCATTGCTCTTTGTTGTAACAATGTTCAGCACTCCAGGTCAAAACACATCGACATCAGGCATCACTTCATCAGGGAACAGGTGGAAAAAGGAATTGTGGAACTATACTTCGTGAGGACAGAGTTTCAGTTAGCTGACATCTTCACCAAGGCCCTACCAAGAGAAAGGTTTCAGTTTATTCTCCCACGCCTTGGCATGAAAAGCATGACTCCTGAAACCCTCAAGTGTCTTCAGGAAGAAAAGGAGGAGTAAAGGATTGTCTTCTTATATCCTTGTACATAGTTGTATATATCTTAAATCAAAAAGAAAAATACAAAAATATAAAACCTATAAAAACCATAAAAATCGAAAAATCAGAAAATACCAAAAATAGTTCTACCTAGGCATGTCTTCTGTTTATCGATAACATTTACGTATCTAGAAATGTCATTCAACAATGGCACGGATTCTTAAATGAAGCTCGAGCAGAAGTTATACTAATCAGTTAAAACATGTCTTAATGGCTTGCAGTTACTTCATACTGCAACCCGCGCTATACACTGGGGAAAGCATGTCGCCAAAAAGATAGCTGTTCCTCCAACCGGGTGATGTTCACCTGGGCATGGATTAAATTTATATCCATGTTCTCCCGTCTTGATGTATGTTTCAGTGCGTCATTTCGTGTATAAGAAGAGAAGTCTTCTTTACATCAGACTCTTTATCTTGTTTGATTCTTCAAGAGAGTCTTGATGTTACACAAGGTGGTTAATTGATTTAAATTTTTCAAATTTCCGACACCTTGCCAAATTTGTGCAACATCAGCAGTGACACTCTCTTGGTGTTTCAAGGGAAGCATAGTATGCTTCAAAATCAGAATACATTTTAACCTGTCCACAATTTTTCTCCCAAATTTTTCTAAATGTATTTAAATCAATTGGGATCACAAATCTCAAATGGTTTGAAATTTTTGATCGGGGGAGAGAATGTGATTTAAATAGGAAATTCTGATAAAATGTGATGATTTGGAAGTTAATGTAGGCTCTCCCGTATGTGCTAAACCATTTTGCACATCAAGGCACATATTGAGGGGGAGCAAAACATTTTGGTCATAAAAGCAAGCTCTTCCATATGTGCTAAAATCTTTCGTATATCGATGCACATATTGAGGGGGAGCAAATGGTTTTACAAAACAAAGGATTTTGGCATCTTATGTGAGCAAGGCTCAGATTTCACCAATGAATTGACGAAACTTGAACTGTCATCAATCGAAAGGATACGTCTTGGCCGGGTAATAATTTCAAGCTGGTATAACCAGTGATGTAAGCGTGTCTCGAAAAAGATGTATCTGAGTAGAGTGTACCATTTCGAGAAACTTTCTGTGGACTTGACCAGGCCGGGTAATAATTTCAAGCTAGTCTAACTAGTGATGTAAGCGTGTCTCGAAACGGTCATGTTCACTGAAAGTGGATCAATTCAAAAAGTGCAAGCTCTACCTAACATGTGCAAATTTATAAAACTATCACTCGAGCACATGTTGAGGGGGAGCATTTGAAAAATATAAAAAATCTCAAGTGTTTGCAAAAATGTGTTTCAAAATCATGAACACTTTGAGAGATTTTTCAAGGATTTGGTTTGGCAATCATGGATGAATATCAAAGACCGACCATTTTTAATTAACGCATGGAGTTATAAGGATGGTTAGGTTAGGTTCAAGTTCCCATGATCCCGCCAGAGCCGGAGGGATCTACCCAGGGATAATCCACTAGTTAGTGTAGAAGTCCTTAGGCATGATTAAAAAGGAGAAAAGTGGATAAGGGAAAAGTGCCGACTGAGATGGAGCTAGTACTGGAACAAACCCAACAAGGTGCTAGTTATGAAGTCTCGGTATGCACTGAAGGGGTTGAAGAATGAAAAAGAATTGTAAAGATAAAGGGTGAAAAGAAATAGCCCTCCTTACAACTTAGGCAGAAACCGGGTCAATACATATGCTGTCAGAATCACTTAGTTGATTGCTGGCATTGAAGACAAAGTATCATGGACCCAGTGATACGCTGCACAACCCTCCCTAGCCACTCAAGGTCCCTCAAAGGATTCTTGTTTCAATTGTCACGGAGTTCAATACATTCCTATCGTCTCTCTCACTCCGAGTTAGATGATATTGAAAAGGTGGCAGTCCTCTCCAGCCTCCGCTCACTAAATCAAAACGCACTATAGAGTCTAGAGCCACGAGATGCATAATAAGATCTCATAGGAACACGAATTATTTCTACACTGGTTGTTCAACATTAAGGACACCAGTTGTAAACTTATGAGTCCTACGCAGATCTTAGCAATCTGCCAAAACATTCATGAGGGAATTTACAAATGTAATTCTCAATGATTGAATGGAAATTCCTGCCAGGGTCAACATCAAGCAGCCCTGAAAGCAGGTCACTTCGGTAATTCTTTATGGATTACGCTTAGTGGTCACGACAGTTTCTAACGGTCTACAGTCGTGGAGTGATCTCCAGCGACTCACCTAATCGTTGATATGCTACGGTTCGATCTTAAAAAGCCCTCTGTGGGTTTTTGATTAGGAACGGTCTTGGTAAGGATTAGAGAGAGTTTTCACACTATGCTGTTAACAATCTCGAAGTCCGAACTTGTAAGTACCGGACGTTTTATTGCTAACTGTCGTATGCAGGAATATCTGGCGGTTGTTGCTGTGGAACGCTGTAGCTGGTTGCTGTTGTAGCTGGTTGCAGAAAAGATGCCAATCCATCACCACATGTTCACACCACATCATCATCAAAGAAGTCTTGATCACCCTAAAAGACCTTCAACACAGCTTCTGCTAACTCTGATGCTGAAGATCATGACTCCATATCGTGTGAGCATGTCAACTCTAAGCATACTTCATCACATGGAGATTTACTACTGAAAGATGACTTGGAGACTCAAGTGAGATGATAATTCCAAAGAATCAACAAAGATCATCCAAGACAAAAGAAAAAGTCATCTTAAGATTTGCTGCTGCACAATGATCTATGATATTGAAGAATCATGGATTACGAGCTATGATGTCAAGATTCAAGGAAGAAGTGCTGAAATTCAGAACATTGCTTCTGGGGTGACCTCCCTTAGGGGGAGATTGTTAGGAATATGAATATTCAGCTGAAGACTCGGTCACCCCGAGTACTTATTAGATCATCATAGCTCATAGGATTATCAGTAATATTATTAGTAGTTTAGTTATTAATTAGTATTGTGGAGTGGGTCGGGTCTTTACCCTCTGTCAGCTCGCTCCACAGTCCACTAGGGACATATTATGTAATAGTATAAATACTCCCTTCCCACCCATGGGAAGGGTTGGACCTTTCAAGCTAATAGATTACAAGTTACTTTCTCTCTCTAAAAGGCTCCCACTTTCTCACTCTAAGTTTTCTTCTATTCGATCCAAACAAGCCTCAAACTAGTGATTCTTTTATTGTGAATACCCTACAGTATTTGATATACTCAAAGACAGTTTCTATACTTAGTTGTGTTGAATTTATTCAAGATAGCTAAACCTTTACAAGGCAAGGAATTCGATCAAGTACATAACAGAGATCAACAAGTGGTATCAGAGCTTTTGATCTAGAAGTTGTGATCAAGAAGAACCTGTTTAAACTCAAGATTGTTTAGACCTTACTAAACACATGGATTGAGAGTCTACACATATGATTGCTGCATCAAAGGTACCAATGCTCAAGCCTGGTGAGTATGAGCTCTTGAGAATGAGAATCGAGCAGCATATTCAGATGATTGACTACTCTCTGTGGGAGGTCATAGAGATTGGTGATAGCTTACCAAAAGCAGAAAGATCTGCTGCTGGTGTTGGAAATATTATGCCTATTAAAACTACTGAAGAAAAGGCACAATGAAGATTGGAGGTTAAGGCTAGAAGCACTCTCATGATGGGCATTCCTAATGAACATCAGTTGACTTTTAATTGTATCAAGGATGCTTAGTCTTTGTTAGCAGCTATTGAGAAGAGATTTGAAGGGAATGCTGCCAAGAAGACAAGGAAGAATCTTTTGAAGCAACAATATGAGAACTTTGCTGCTTCAAGTTCTGAGAATCTTGATCAGACATTTGACAGACTTCAGAAGCTTGTCAGTCAATTAGCACTTTTGGGGGAAACAATTCCCCAAGAAGATATAAATCAAAAGTTTCTAAGAAGCTTGTCACCTGAGTGGCATACACATACTGTGATGTGGAGAAATAAGGATGATCTAGACACAATGAGTAAGGATGACATTTACAAAAATCTTAAAGTGTATGAACATGAAGTTAAAGGGTCATCTAGCTCATCCTCAAGTTATCAAAACTTGGCGTTTGTGTCCTCCTCCAATAACAGTTCTGGCAGTACTAGTGAAGCAGTTAAATCTGCTCATGGAGTTATTACTGCTGGCACTCAAGTTAATACTACGAGTTCTAAAAACATTGACAACTTGAGTGATGTTGTTATCTATGCTTTCTTGGCTGGTCAATCTAATAGTTCTCAGATTGTGCATGAGGACTTGGAACAAATTCATCCAGATGATCTTGAAGAGATGGCCTTGAAGTGGCAGATGCCTATGTTGACAATGAGGGCAAGGAGATTCTTGAAGAGTACAGGAAGGCAGCTCAAAGTCAATAGGAATGAGAACATGGGGTTTGATAAGTCAAAGGTAGAATGCTACAACTGTCATAGAAAGGGACACTTTGCAAGAGAGTGCAGGGCACCAAGGAGTCAAGACTACAAGAATGGAGAAAGCTCAAGGAAACTATATATGTGGAACCTACAAATTCCACAGCTTTGGTGTCTTTTGATGGTTTGGGTGGATATGATTGGAGTGACCAAGCAGCAGAAGGACCAAACTTTGCACTCATAGCTTATTCTTCTTCAACAAGTTCTGACTCTGAGGTATCTAATGATTCTGGTTGTTCTTTTAAATCTTCTTTTAGATACTGTTGAGTTGCTTATGGCTAGGAATGAAAAATTAATAGAAGATTTAAAGAAGTCTGAGTTAGATAATTTAGGCTATAAAGTAGGTTTAAAGTCTGCTGAACAAAAACTTGAATTCTTTAAGCAGAATGAGACTGTGTATGTAGAGGAGATTAATGTTTAAAATGTAAACTTTATGTCAAAGAAAACATTATTAAAGAGCTTACTAAGAGACTAGAACATACTCGAAAAGAAAAGGATGTAGTTCAACAAAAAAAAGAGGGCATTAAATTTAAAGTGAATAGGCTATAATGAGGTTCCCCCTCCTATAATAGGAAAATGTGTGCCTCATACACCTGAATTGTATTGTTTAAAGGAATTAGTTACTAAGCCTGTAGTTGAGAAAGAGAAAGAGTCTAAGATAATTGATAAGAAGTATACTGATGCTCCAATTATTGAAGATTGGGTATCTGATGATGAGGACCAGGTTGTGTCTACACCTAAGGTTGAAAGTAAAATAGTTAGACCAAGTGTTGAAAGTATTAAGTTTGTCAAACCTAATTCACAATGACAAAATACTAGGAACACTGTCAGTCAATTGGAGCAACCTAGGGAGAACACTAACAGGCCTAGAGGAAACCAAAAGAACTGGAATGACATGATGACTCAGAGACTAGGAAGTGATTTTCAAATGTTTAATAAAGCTTGTTATATGTGTGGTAGTTTTGAACATTTGCATTATGATTGTCATTAATTTTCAAATGTTTAATAAAGCTTGTTATATGTGTGGTAGTTTTAAATATTTGCAGTATGATTGTCATTGTTATCAAAAACCTGTGTGGAACTATGCTCAGAGGGTGAATCACCAAAGTTTTTCTAAAAATACTCACCCCAATGCTAAAAGGAATATGGTTCCAAGAACAGTGTTAATGAAGTCTGCTCTAGTGTCAGTTAATACTGCCAAGCAAGATGTTTCTAAAACAACAGTATTGACTAATGCTGCCAGACCAACCAATACTGCACCCACAAAAAGAACAGTGAATGGTGCTAAATCAACGTCACAACTTTCAAAAACAGCATATTCAACTGCAAAAAGGCCCATTCAAAAGAACACAGTAGTTAATACTACTAGGCCAAAAGCAGTAGTTAATACTGCTAAGCCAAAAGCAGTAATTAATATTGTTAAGGGAAATCATTTTTATGCTATTAAGACCTCAGCTTGTTGGGTTTGGAGACCAAAGATTAAAGTTTTAGACCATGTTTCCAAAAACAACAGTGCATCAATAGTTTTAAAGAAATTATATTATATTGATGCACAAGGCAGATCTAAGTCATTGATGGCTTAGGTCCCCAAAAGAAACTGATTTTCTAACCTTATGTGCAGGGCAATCCACAGATGGAGTTACAGGTTCAAGGAGTGATTGATAGTGGATGCTCAAGGCACATGACAGGGAACATGTCTTACCTTATTGTTGGGATTTAAAGGCTTCAAGGTGTTAATGCTGCTCATGATGTTAAGACTGCTCACATGATTAATACTGCTTAGGTACTTAAATAAAAATACTCTAAGTATGTTTCTACTGCTGGTACAAAGATTAAGACTGCTAGTGTATATTACTACTGCTGGTAATGTTGCTGAACTTCAAAGAATTACACTAAGTATGTTAGTGCTGCTAGAAGAAAAGTTAGTGCTGCTAGTACTAACTTACTACTGCTGAAGTATTAATGCTACCAGAGTTAAAGTTTAGTGCTGCTGGAGTATTGATTAGTACTGCTGATGTATTAAGTCAGTTTATGTGTAAGATAAGTATAGTAATACCGTGTAACACGTTTAGATAAATATACAAAAGATTTATCTTGCATAGAAAGTTATTGTAATCCGACTAGGACTCCTTAGTCTATAAAAGGAGGTCCTAGGGCATAGAGATTGATACGTATTCATTGAGTCATAGAGTAATAGCTTCAAGGTTGTGAAACCCTAATACTATTGAGTATTAGTATTATAGCCAATAATATTGAAGCGTTTTGTTTTAATATAATTGTGTTCTTTGTTTACTGTTACATTGATACAAAGTTCTTCTTAAGATCAAGTACAAGATTCCGAATTGTATTTGATATAATCAAAGACAGTTTCTATACTTAGTTGTGTTGAATTTATTCAAGATAACTAAATCTTTACAAGCCAAGGAATTCGATCAAGTACATAACTAAGATCAACAAGTGGTATCAGAGCTTGTGATCTAGAAGTTGTGATCAAGAAGAACCTGTTTAAACTCAAGATTGTTTAGACCTTACTAAAGACATGGATTGAGAGTCTACACATATGATTGCTGCATCAAAGGTACCAATGCTCAAGCCTAGTGAGTATGAGCTCTGGAGAATGAGAATCGAGCAGTATATTCAGATGATTGACTATTCTCTATGTGAGGTCATAGAGACTAGTGATAGCTTACCAAAAACAGAAACATCTGCTGCTGGTGTTGGAAATATTATGACTATTAAAACTGCTGAAGAAAAGGCAGAAAGAAGATTGGAGGTTAAGGCTAGAAGCACTCTCATGATGGGCATTCCTTATGAACATCAGTTGACTTTTAATTTTATCAAGGATGCTAAGTATTTGTTAGCAGCTATTGAGAAGAGATTTGAAGGGAATGCTGCCAAGAAGACAAGGAAGAATCTTTTGAAGCAACAATATGAGAACTTTGCTGCTTCAAGTTCTGAGAATCTTGATCAGACATTTGACAGACTTCAGAAGCTTGTCAGTCAATTAGCACTTTTGGGAGAAACAATTCCCCAAGAAGATATAAATCAGAAGTTTCTAAGAAGCTTGTCACCTGAGTGGCATACACATACTGTGGTGTAGAGAAATAAGGATGATCTAGACACAATGAGTAAGGATGACCTTTACAACAATCTTAAAGTGTATGATCCTGAAGTCAAAGGGTCATCTAGCTCATCCTCAAGTTAACAAAACTTGGCTTTTGTGTCCTCCTCCAATAACAGTTCTGGAAGTACTAGTGAAGCAGTTAAAATTGCTCATGAAGTTATTACTGCTGGCACTCAAGTTAATACTACTAGTTCTACAAACTTTGACAACTTGAGTGATGTTGTTATCTATGCTTTCTTGGCTGGTCAATCTAATAGTTCTCAGATTGTGCATGAGGACTTGGAACAAATTCATCCAGATGATGTTGAAGAGATGGCCTTGAAGTGGCAGATGGCTATGTTGACAATGAGGGCAAGGAGATTCTTGAAGAGTACAGGAAGGCAGCTCAAAGTCAATAGGAATGAGAACATGGGGTTTGATAAGTCAAAGGTAGAATGCTACAACTGTCACAGAAAGGGACACTTTGCAAGAGAGTACAGGGCACCAAGGAGTCAAGACTACAATAATGGAGAAGGCTCAAGGAAAACTTTGTCTGTGGAACCTACAAATTCTACAGCTTTAGTGTCTTGTGATGGTTTGGTTGGATATGATTGGAGTGACCAAGCAGCAGAAGGACCAAACTTTGCACTCATAGCTTATTCTTCTTCATCAAGTTCTGACTCTAAGGTATCTAATGATTCTGGTTGTTCTTTTAAATCTTTTTTAGATACTGTTGAGTTGCTTAAGGCTAGGAATGAATAATTAATAGATGATGTAAAGAAGTTTGAGTTAGATAATTTAGGTTTTAAAGTACGTTTAAAGTTTGTTGAACAAAGACTTGAATTCTTTAAGCAGAAGGAGACTGAGTATGTAGAGAAGATTAATGTTTTAGAAATTAAACTTTATGTCAAAGAAAACATTATTAACGAGCTTACTAAGAGACTAGAACATACTCGAAAAGAAAAGGATGTAGTTCAACAAGAAAAAGAGGGCATTAAATTTAAAGTGAATAGGCTTGAACATGCATTTGAAGGTGTTAACAAGATAATTGAGTGCCAACTTATGAGGAAAGGTAGTAGCATAGGCTATAATGAGGTTCCTCCTCCCATTATAGGCAAATTTGCACCTCCTTTGCCAGAATTGTCTTGTTTAAATGAGTCTGCTGATAAGTCTGTAGCTGAGTGTAGTAATGCTAAGTTTGATGTGAAAAAGCCTAAAGTTGAAAAGAAGTATATTGATGCACCAATTATTGAAGATTAGGTGTCTGATGATGAGGATCTGGTTGAGTGTACATTTAAGGTTGAAAGTAAAACAGTCAGGCCTAGTGTTGAAAAGACAAATTTTGCTAAAAATAATTCAAATGAACAATGGTGGGAATTAAATATCTAAGGGCTTAGTACTGCTGAAGATTACACTAACAGTACAAACTGTTAGTGTATAACTTAAGACTGTTGAAGAAATAACTAACAGTACAAACTGCCAGGTTAGTACTGCTAGTGTATATGTGAAGACTGCTTAGAAACAACTAACAGTACAAACTGCTAAGTTTGTACTGCTAGCTATAACAGAAGGTACTGCTAGTGGACAACTGTCTTGTACGATATTATAGAGGATAAGTATGGAAAGGATCTCATGTATATCTTAATTAGTTAGCATTATACAGTAAAATACTTATCTTGTAAAGGACTCCTTAAGTCTATAAAAGGAGATCCTAGGTTATATGTTTGAAATGCAAGTCATAGAGTTTTGTTAAGATTCAAGGTCATTGTAACCCTAGTGATAGCAAGATCACTCGTATTATTCAAGAAATAATATTGAATCGTTTGGTGTTAATCTTATTGTGTTCATTGTTCATATACAAACTCTTTTTGTTCCATTAAACTAGTCATAATCCTTCTAAGTGTGGTTAAGTAGATTCCGCATACTTAACTGCATATACTCAAAGTATCTCAAACACATTATAAAGGAGTAACATCCTAAGTGCTTTCATAAAACTCTCAAGTGGTATTAGAGACGGGTTGATACTATTTATTTAGAAGAGAAAGTAATGGACATGGAGACTACCCAAACAAACATGGCTTCTAAATTGCCAATGATCAAGCAGAACGAATTTGATATGTGGTGGCTGAGAATAGAACAATATTTCCAGGTGCAGGACTGTGCACTTTGGGAAATTATTGAAGAAGGAAACTCATTCAAGCCTTCAACTTCTACATCTACAGTTAATGGTCAAGAAGAGACCATTGTGCAGACTGCTCTAGTGACTGCAGAAGAGAGGCGTCAAAAGAAAAATGACCTCAAGGTCAGAAGTTTGCTGATGATGACAATTTCAAATGATCAACTCTTGAATTTCAGCAAGTTCAAGGATGCAAAGTCTTTGTTTGAGGCTATCATTGCTAGGTTTCTTGGGAATGAAGCCACCAAGAAGACACAAAAGACTCTTTTGAAGTAGAAATTTGAGAACTTTACTACAACCAGCAATGAGTCTTTGGATCACATGTTCAATAGGCTTCAGAAGATTGTTAGCCGACTTGCTGTCCTTGGTGTGGATATACCTCAGGAAGATCAGAACTCCAAGTTCTTCAGGAGTTTACCTGTAGAGTGGGCTATGCATGAGGTAGTCTGGAAGAACAAGCCATACATTGATACTATGAGCCTGATGGACTTATACAACAACTTCAAGATTGTTGAGCAGGATGTGTAGAAGGCTGGAGGAACTAGTTCAAGCACTGGGAACATGGCCTTTGTGTCATCTCCCAGTAACTCAAGTCCAGTTGAAGAAAAGGTTACTACGGAAGTTAGTACTACTAACCCTAATGTTAGTACTGCTAGTTCATCAACCATTACTATTGGTATTCTGGATGAGAAAACCTATTGTGCCTTCCTAACAAGCCAGAATGATGGGTCAATGCTGACTCATGAAGACCTCCAGGAGATTAATGATGATGATTTGGAGGAGATGGACCTCAAATGGTAGATCTCACTTCTTAGCATGAGGGCTAAGAAATTCTACCAAAGAACTGGAAAGAAGATCACCATCAGCAGCAATGATATTGCTAGTTTTGACAAATCAAGGGTAGAATGCTACAACTGCCACAAGCTGGGGCACTTTTCAAGGGAAGGCAGAAGGCCTAGGCAACAGGATGGTAGGAGGAAAGGTTATGGGAACAAGCCCAAGGGTGTGAAAGAAGCTGAGTCAACTTCAAAAGCAATGGTAGCTATTGATGGCTTAGAATTTGATTGGAGTTTCATGGCAAAAGATGAGGATGCACCCACTGAGATGATACTTATGGCCTTCTCTGACTTTGAGGTACAATCTGCTAAATGTTGTTCTAAATCATGCACTGCTCTTAAAGAATTAGAAACTTTATGGAAACACTATGATGAACAAAGGATTGAACTAAACAAAACAAATTACAATTTGTCAAATCATAAGAGAGGTTTAGCAGTCCTAGAGGATCAAATAGTGCACTATATGAATAATGAGACTAGTTTTGCTGATGATATAGCAGTTCTGTAACATATTCATAATCATAACACACATAAAAGATTGATGTTTGGTTCGATTCTAGAGAGAGAAAAAGAGAGAAGTGGGAGCTCTTAGAGAGAGAAAGTGAAGTATATTAGATTAAAATGAAAGAAGCACCAACCCTCTCCTTTGGTGGGAGAGGGTTTATATAGTGTTTACAAAAACGCCTCTAGTAGGCTATGGACCAGGCTGATAGTGGGTAAAGACCCGACCCGACTCCATGGTGATACGATTTCTAAACTAACATGATTAAGACTACGAGCTACTTAATGCTAATAGATACTCGGGGTGATCGAGTCTTTCAAGTAAATATTTATATTCTTAACAATCTCCCCCTAAGGGAGGTCACCCCAGAAATTACAAATTGAATTCTAGCATTCTATTCCTTGAATTTAAATTCCTAGCTTGTAGTCTTTGATTCTTCAAGTTCATTAATCTTTGTACTTCAAGCAGTGAACTTTTGATGATTGTTCATTTGTATTGGATGATTTTTGAGGATTCTTTGAGGTCATCATCCAACGTTCTTCTTCAAGTTATCTTTTGCATTATCGTCTCCATGTGGTGTTGTGATCTTAGGACCGACATGCTCACACCTTTTGGGTCATGATATTCAGCATCAGATTTGCGAAAGCAGTGTTGAAAGTCTTTCAATTATCATAATTTCTTAGATTATGATGGTGAAGTGTGAGCATGGGGTGATGAATCAGCATCTTTTCGGCAATCAGCTGCAGCCTCCAAGGATTCCTGCATGCAACAGTTAGCAATAAAACGTCCGAAACTTATAGGTTTGGATTTCAAGATTGTTAACAGCATAGTGTGAAAACTTTCTCTAATCCTTGCCAAGGCTATTCCTAAACCGGATACCCTGAGAGGGCTTGCACAGATACACCGAAGTGTATCAACGATTCAAGTGAGTTGCTGAAGTATACCGTAGTATCACTCCATGACTGTAGACCGTTTAAAACCGTCACGAACACTAAGCGTAATCCACAAGGAATTACCGAAGTGACCTGCTGTCAGGGCTGTTTGATGTTGACTGTGGCAGGAATTTCCATTCAATCACTGAGAATTACATTTGTAAGTTGTCTCATAAATGTTCTGGCAGATTGCTAAGATCTACGTAGGACTCTTAATTTTAAATCTGGTGTTCGTAATGTTGAACCCCCAGTTTAGAAGTATTACGTGTTCCTATGAGATCTTTTGATGTGTCTCGTGGCTCTAGACTCGATAAATGCAATTTAGTAGTCGGAGACTGGAGCGGTGTCTCCTGTTTCAATATCAACATGGCTCGTAATGAGCGGTCGGTAGATTATGCAGGGTTCCCCGTGAGAATGAAACAAGTCCTTTTAAGAGAACTTGAGTGGTTAGAAGGTTTAGTGCAGTGCGTCACTAGGTCCATGACGTCTTGTCTTCAATACCGATGTTACCATAGTAACAACCAGTAGCATATGAATTGAACCCGGTTTCTGCCCTAAGGTTGAATATATGGAGGGCTATTTCTTTTCACCCTTTCTTATTACTTTTCTTTTTAATTCTTCAACCCCTTCTTTCTCCTTTCTCATTTTACTCTTTTTTTCTCAATCATACCTAAGGACTTTCTAATACTATCTATTCGGTATTGTCCTTGGGTAGATCCCTCCGGCTCTGGCGGATCATAGGACGGTTTTCCTAACCTTAGTCACCTTATACCACCATGACTATCCTATGTTGTCGTAACCAAATCTTTGAAAAATCTCTCAAAGTGTTTATGATTATGAAACACATTTTGCTAACACTTTGAGAGTTTTGTATTTTTCAAATACTCCCCCTTAACATGTGCTCAGATGTTTTTAGTATAATTTTGCACATGCTGGGTAGAGTTCGCACTTTTTGAATTGATCCACTTTCAGTGAACATGACCGATTCGAGAAACGCTTACCTCACTTGTTAGACTAGCTTGAAATTATTACCCGGCCTGGTCAAGTCCACGGAAAGTTTCTCAAAATGGTACACTCTACTCAGACAAGTCCTTTCGATTAATGACAGTTTTTTGTTTCGTCAATTCAATGGTGAAGTCTGAGTCGCACTCACATGAGATGCCACATCCATTAATCATCACAAACCATTTGCTCCACCTCAATATGTGCATTGATATACAAAAGAGTTTAGCACATGTGAGAGAGCTTACACTTAAGTTCAAACAATCACATTTTTTTATCAGATTTCATAATTAAATCACATTTTCTCCCCCGATCAAAAATTTCAAACCTTTTGAGATTCGGGATCTCAATTGATTTAAATGAGTTACAATATTTGGGAAAAATGTGGTCAGGTTTAATATGTGCCGATAATGGAGCGATGTAATGCTCCCCCTCATAACCTCAATCTATGAGGGAGAATGTTAGTGTCAGGTATGATAGGTTTGAAAGATTTTGAATTAAAACAATCATACACTGACACATAACAACAAATGTATATTCACTACTTATGATGTACAAGATAACTGTTACGACACAAATGATGTTGACTTTTACGCACAGATGATGTGATCATTTGCTTCTCTGAGAGAGTCAGTAGTCAACATCAATTATCCAGAGCCAGTCAATGGAGTTTGAACATCTGATCAAATGGTTAGAGCGGGAGCAGGCACATTCACATCAGCCATGGAATCTGCATAGGAATATCCACAAAGCTAGACATACATACAGATTAACTCTACATTAACCGCTACCACGCAGCGGTTTGCCTACTCATAAAATCATATTCATGTCATGATCAAACCACAATCAGGAAATTTTTTTCAAACCGCTATCTATCATGAAGAGCAAGCAGCAATCATGAACATGGCAATTCACTTATATTTCAACATTCAACTCAGGATCTTAGAAACAAGATTCTAACACGATAGCTACATACCTAAGCATATCCTGAGAGCACAAGCAATACGTCAACAACAATTACACAGCTATCGACTAACAAAAGTCAATCAACATTCGAAACTCATTCAATTAGATCATACAAATGCCTGTGGAGTATTCAAGAACATCAAACATAATGGTTTTTCTAACTTCTTTTAGATTTTGAGTTTTAAAGTATTTAGGGGATTAAACAAGGATTCCAAAGAGACACAAATGAACCTTCTAGTTACATAAAGCTAGGAAACTATAAGTAAATTGCACATAATGCCTTAATCTTTCTAAAAACTAACACATTTGGCCATTTGAGATAAAGCATAGTAAGTTCCTCTTCAACTAATACCCCATTAACTACAAAACCTTTTCTAACAATTATGAGATAACCAAGAAACCCGTTTGATGATATAAAATTTGAAATCACTCACCCCCTCAATCAATGACCCGTATTCTAATTAAAGAGTTGTATTCATTGATTGAGAGAAGTGGCAATTTTATGAACAATCCAAGTCTGATAGAATTTCAAACAACACGTTACCACCATGTGTCTCATAAATAATTTTTAGAAGAAGCATAGAAGGAAAATTATTTTTAAAACAATGAAGACTTCTCTTCTTATACGAGAAATGATGCACTGAAATGTACATCAAGTCGAGGGTGCATGGATGTAAAGTAATCCATGCCCGGGAGAACTTAATCACCCGTTGACAGGAACAGCCGTCTTTTTGGAGACGTGTTTTCCTCCTTACGAAGAATGGGTTGCGTATCTGCAATAATAGCAAACCTTTTAGGCATGTTTTGAAAAACTTTTTGAACTTCTGCTCAAACTTCATTTAAGGACCCGTGTCATTATTGAATGACATTTCTAGGACCGTAAATGTTATCGATACCAGAAGACATGCCTTGAAAAACTATTTTTGGTATTTATTTTTTGATTTTTATGGTTTTTGTTTGTTTTATATTTTTCTATTTACATTTTGGTTTAAGATATGTAAAAAATATATTATTCAATTTAAGAAGATGTTGACATGAATACCAAAATAAGGATATCGTTATGTACGTTGTAGAAGTCTGTAGTCAACATCTCTTAAACTTTCACCACCAAATCTTTCGAGGCTCCTGAGTAATCGTCTGAAATTGAGCCTTCTCAATGTGAAGCTTTGATAGCTTCCCCCCAAATCGACAATCTTCTTTTTGAGCAGTTTCAAAACTCTCTTTCAAGCTTACATTAGTTAAGTTCACAGCGGAATCCGTAGCAAACCACATCAAATATTGCTGCTCCTTTTAAGAATAATCATCATGATTATCCATTCGGGGGATGATCCAATAGATCAGCAACGTATCATCTCACGCTTGAGTAATTCTTCTCATATTTCTCCCTGCTGAAGGCTGAAGTAATGCATACCAAAAGTATTAAGAAGCCACTTCCCCCAAGTAGTAGAAGTGATGCACTCAGTCTCATTGTATGAAGCTCAAAAACCTAAAGTACACACTCAATCCCATTAATGAAGTCGAAAACGTAACATCAAAACCAATTAAGACTCGAAAATGCATTTTTCTCCCTTCTGGAAATTGCAGATGAGAATTGTGACACCAAAGTCAACTAAGTCCCGAGTGTAAGCAATTTATCCCATATGTAGTGGAAATGATAACACCAAGACAGTACCACAAAAGCAACTGAGTACCGGATGTAGTCGAAATGATAACACTAAAACAGTACCGTAAAAATCAAGTAAGTCCCGGATGAACAATTTTCCTTCTGTAGGATACCGACTAACTAGAGGAATCATCATACAATTGTGTACCTCTTTAATCATCAGAAACTGTTTCTTACATCTCTTCACTCACGTAGTTGGAATAATACACTAAAAGCCACGAGTTAAAACACTGATTTTCTCTGCGGTTATGACATTTGTCTTCCCGAAATAACTTCAATTAAGAAGAAGTATAAAGTTCATCACGTGTACTCGTTGTGTGTTTAGATGTATGTCTCCTTCCCCCTTGCTTGTTTTGATACCTCAGAATCAGCAACACATTTTACGCACATATACTTGAAATCTTGTGAGAAGAACAAAATTGGCTCAAATGTATCAAGTGAGAATCAACTGCTACTGAAACTCTCTCTGACTATCTTTACCAACCCTTAAGTAGGCTATTTGAATTGATAACTGATGGAGCAAACCCGATATACGAAACTTGAGACTGAAGTAGAATTCCCCGTTCTCGTGACTTAAGCTTGCTCTAACATTGGAAGAACGGTGTAGAGAATTTTTGCTCCAAGCAAATCTCTAAGTACACAATACCCAACAAAAGTATTAGACATTAACACCTCTTGCGATTATCCACAACGTCATCGGCGTGTGACACTGAGTACTACAACATAACTCCTTTAAGTGATAGTTAACCAGGTCTTCAAACATTTACCTCGACTGCTGGTAACTAGATAAACTAAGTCTTCAACTTAAATCTTAAGCACGAGAAAGTTATCATTGAAAGTCATGCATCCAATCAACCCCGACTTCAAGATAAAATAAGATCACGCCTTTGTGAAAGTCAACTTCAATCTCAAATAAGTGATACCTGTTCAACTCCGTAGTTACAATTAGAGTCACTTGCCCAACAAGTGAGTGAACCTACAATCAAATGTACGTAGATCCACTGTTCACACTTCTCCCCCTCAAAAATTGCATCTGAGGTTGCCATTTTTGATTGAACAAGTGCATATGAGGTTGATCCACCGTTCACACTTCTCCCCTTCAAAAATTGCATTTGAAGTTGCCATTTTTGATCGAGTGAATAAAAATACAATCTAATGAAAGTAGATCCACTTGATGACTGAACGAGCATGGAACAAGTATGAAGCTTGTTTATGAGAATAGTCAGAAACAAGAAGATTTCTCTTCTTCCAAAGATAAAGCGCACTCAAGCGTACGCCTTTCTTTTCTTTGAGGAATGGGGCCGGGAGTGTTTTCAGCAGACGCCATTATGTTGACATTGAGGCCCTGTTCAAACGTCATTGTCATTGAAGAACGAGGCTTGAACTGATGTGTTCAAATGTCATATTTCATAGAAGAACGAGGCTTGAACTGATGTATTCAAACGTCATACTTCGCTGAAGAACGAGGCTTGAACTGATGTGTTCAAACGTCATATTTATTGTTTCCCCTAATATGTTGTGAGCAACCTGATTCCAAATGTCAAAGGACGATCTGTGCGATCTGCATTTGAAAACAGACGAAAGAAGAAGGTTTGGAGTGCCGGATCCCCAATTTAAGTTGAGTTCCAGTTGCTTAGTGCAAACAATCTCTGGAGCTGCTGAAACCATAGGTGCCTTGGTTTTAGCAATAGGGGCACCACTAGTAGATGCAATAGACCTAGTTAAAGGGCATTGTGTATTTAAAGGGATAACTCTACCAGTTAGCTTCCATTCCTTAACAGGCACTACTATAGGCATGGTAATCCTTGTTAAAGGGCAATGTTCGCCTAGTGTGAATATTCGGCCTGTGGGCTTCCACTGAAAGCCCACATTGGTAAAAATTTTCCCTGTAGGTTTCCAAGATTGCTTAATTTGTCTAGCTCTCCAAACTTTCTTAACTAGGGGTTTGTTGGACGACTTCAAAAATTTCTCAACAAATTTATCATGATTACCCGAAATTAAACAATCATTACATGTTTTGCAAAGTGAATTAGGAGTTGAATTATGATTCCTTTTGTTCAAATCTGACTTATTGTTCCTCATGTGGTCTTCTACTTTCTTCTTAGGAACACTTTTAGCTGATGAAGTCCTATAATTTTTTATATTTCTCCTAGGTTTTGACTCGCTAGCTTTAGTGTCACTGTTAACTCCTGTAGAATGACTGATGGGAATCTTAGTCTTTTTCACTTCCGGCTGTTGAACATGTTTTAATGTGTTGGGATCTGAAGTTTCCAAAGGTACCTCAAAGGTTACATGCTTGTTATTAGGCATCGTGGAGGATGCAATAAATCTATCTCACTGGGTACCTATTTTAGGACATGTGCCAAGGACAAATTCAAGGAGTTCCTGAGACCGTTTAGCAAAGATGCATGCATAAGCAATTGCACTATCAAGAGGTTTTTCTATTCTATCATCTTCTACGATCTCACGAAGGGTATCAAGGCTATCCTTAAGGTGAGTGAGATATACATGATGAGCAGACCTATTGTTCTTAAGGGGAAGCGGAATAGGCACAACATCAATTGAATACTTACTACAAGCAGAAACCTTTGGAACAACATTATCACTAGTGATAATTGGCATTTTCCCTTTCACCTGAGTCTTTAGATTCTTGATCTCATTAAGCAAAGAAGTTATCCTTTCATTGTTATTATCACTCGTGATCTTAATCGAATCATATATGTTAGGATCTCTGAGAAATAAAGAATTTCTCATTGCTGCCGATAGTGAAGCTGGTTCCTGCCGATAGTGTTACATTCCTGCTGCGGTTGGTTCCTGCCGATAGTATTGTTTTGCTTCTGCCGATAGTGCTTATTGCTGCGGATATTATTGTTTGTTATCCGTAGGTTTAGAAAGTTTGTTAGATTTATTTTTAGAAGAGATCTCGTTTATCTCTTCACACGTTTTCTTGTAAGACGGGTTAGGGTTAGGGTTTCTTATGATTATAAAAGAAACATCCCGTCCATGAGTTTAATGTACTTTTAACGATTACAATATTCAATAACACAATTCTTAGTTCATAGTCTGATCCATAGAGGATCATTGTCTTTTCTTCTTTATTATACTTGTTGTTTAGTTTCCGCATAAACACTTGTATACCATTCAGAGGTTCTCGTTTAACCAAGCTCAATTAAGCTCGAAGTACTCGATCCTACAAGTGGTATCAGAGCCTGGTGAGGATCTCTGATAAAGTAGGAAACATTATTGTATTGTCTCTCTTGATTCTTTTCACAATGTCGCTATCAGGTGATAGATTTGAAATGTGTGCAATGAAGATTAGGAGTTTGTTCCATAATAAGTCTATGGAAATGCTGACTGAAAAGGATGAATCCTATCAAGTAAAAGAAAATTTGAAAGAATATGCTCTAATGGGATTCCCATCACAGGTACAAAGATGTAATCCTGCTTGTCAAGAATTGTACTCAACTCTTAATAAAGAATATGATGATATGAAATCTAAGTATAATGAATACTTTATTAAGGTTCAAGCTTATGATAATGCAGTTAAAACCTTAGAAAAACAAAAGGTTTGGTTTCAAAAGAATCAGTTAGCTTATGAGGAAAAGATAAGGGTTTTAGAGAGGGACTTGAAAAACACCACTAATGAGCTTAAACATTCTGAGTCTCAAAAAGCTAAGATGGTGTTAGAAAAACAGGATGTGCAGACTAAGCTAGACAATACCTTGGCTAGGTTTGATAAATGGAAAGATTCATCTAAAAACCTAAACAAGTAGTTGATAGTTCTATGTCTGTAAGAACTAAACGTGGTTTAGAGTTTGGTGACTACATAGGGCAAGATCAAGTCTATGACCCTAATGAGTATATTGTTTTTAACCCTGAACCTGTAGACTATA
This sequence comes from Artemisia tridentata subsp. tridentata, assembly GCA_021014915.2. Lineage (NCBI taxonomy): Eukaryota > Viridiplantae > Streptophyta > Magnoliopsida > Asterales > Asteraceae > Artemisia > Artemisia tridentata. The sequence continues at coordinate 155,936,094 of CP139506.1, forward strand.
AAATTCCGGTTAAGTTTGTCAAAGAAGGTGGAATGAATGCTGTTCCTCCACCTATAAGAGGAGTTTTTATGCCTACCCCTGTCCACTCTCTCTCTGACATTGACTCAGATGAGTCGCAAATGGTTTATGGTAAAAAGTCCAGAGACTTACCTGAATCTAATGACTGTGTCTCTTGTTCCACAAGTGGCAAGTCCTCAGAAGCAGAGTCTAAAGACTTTGTTTCATGTGACTCAAGTGAAAAGTCAACCACACCCAAACATCATGAGCCCTCAGGTTTAACTAATGATAAAACTACTTCTAAATCAGCCTTTTCGGACAACAGCTCAATTAATTCGTTTAAAAACAAATGTGTCTCTAGTTCCTCTAGTGATAATGTTGTCTATGTTGAGAAAAGTTTTAGTAAGAATAAGGCTATTAGGAAGAAGTCATGTTTTGTGTGTGGTAGTAAATATCATCTCATTAAAGATTGTGATTATCATGAGAAAAGAATGAATGGTGGGCAACAACAGACCAGATCATTGTGGAAAAATGTTAAACAAATACCGCCATATGTTCCACAAGCAGCAGGAATGAACTTTTATAGGGCTCCCTTTCCTGCTGATAGACCTGTTCCTACCGGTACCTCTGTTCCTGCTGATATTCAGGGAACCATTCCTGCTGGTACCTCTTCATATTTTCAGAGGGATTTCAGGCATGCCTATTATAATCAAATCTTTGGAGGGGGAATGGATTATTCTCCATGGTATCCTTGGTAATTGTCAAGTTTGGCTAATCATGTTGTTGTAATCTTGTTTGCTGGTTTTGAGGGGAGGCTAATGCTTGTATTTTTGTCTTGTTTTCCATTCATCTATGTTTTATGATTTGTGTTTCTCTAATTTTGTTTTGCAGGCTTTTAGTGTCTTTTGTTAGTTAACTTTGTTTTGTAGCTTCTTAATGCTTGGATTTAAAACTAAAGACAGTAATTTTCATTCATCATAAGAAAGATAAGTACATTCAGTTCAAGTTACAAAAGCTACTTATCAACATCAGTTAAACATCATTCCAACCTTCAAACATCAATCAACCTAAACCCTACCACCTATTCCATCTTCCCTTTACCCTTACCCATATAATCAGGCATGAACCTCCTTCCTCTCTGTCGACTTATTTCTTCATACACATGAGGGGCTGGTAGTGCCAATACCACTGGGAGTGGCTGTCTTGGTTCAGGAGCTGAAGTTGAAGAGCTTGAGGTAGCTTGCCTCTGTTGTGTTCTAGGGCGTAACCTTGCAGGTGGTTGACTTGGCTGTGGAGTAGAGTGGGTTGTTGGTGTTGTTGGATGGCTTGGCTTAGGAGTTGGTCTGATGGGATTCTTTCTTTGTCTTGGATCTTGGCTTTCACGTTGTCGATTGTCTCGACTTCGAGGGTTAGGTTTTTCACGGCTAGAGCCTTCTCGAAGATCTGCATTACCTTTTGGTACTGGTACTTTATAGAAGGCTGCAGTTGTCCTTTCCATCTCTTCAGTTAGCAGAGCCACAGTTGCCTTCATCTCTTCCCTTAGCTTATCTGTAATGGGAAAATTGGGAGGGTATGTCTCCCATTCACCCTGACAATAAGTCAAGGACTTCAACTCTGATGAATCTTCATCATCAGAGCTAAAGTACTCAAATGACGAAGGAGTAGATGGAAGAGGATCAGATGAATATGAATCTTCCTCAACCTTCGCCTTACCTTTGTTTTGAGAAGATGATGCAGTTTTGGGAAAGTAATTTTTCCACCCTAAGTCACTAGAGGAGGAAGAATCTGATGAGATTTCGATGATTGGATTTTTAGATGAACTCATGTTCTTGCTTGATTTGAAGAGTATTGGTTTGGTCTGTGATAATGAAATTAATTGATTTGAGGCTTATATAATGAGATGGAGATTAATGCGAATTTATTGTTGGTTGGTGTTGTGTTTTAATTATGGAGGTTTATTCTTAATGACTGGATTCGGAAGGTTGACTTTGGTCAAACTTCTCATTACTGCCGATTGACCAAGTGTTGCTGCCGATTGGTCAAACCTCCTTAAGTCGATTGGTCAATGTTACGTGCGGAGAATTGCAGTAATTTAAAGTGATATATTTGGCAACCCCAACCTAAAATTGCACTTCTCTCATCTCAATTTCTCAAAATCCTATCGAACCCTAATTTTCTCATTTCAAACTCTAGATCATTCATCCTACACAATGACAACTCTTCGCTACAAGGATGATCATAACAAGGTTGCATACTTAGAGTCGTCTTCAAAAAGTGTTGGTTATGATGAGGTGCTAGCGTTTCTTCGTGGGTAAACTATTCGCTATGCACTCACTTATTGTCCATTGAAGGTGTATGATTCGTTGATTAAGCAGTTTTGGGCAACAGCTAAGGTCAGACACATTGTGGGAAGGGAGGACGACATCGTTGCCACCATTGATGAAAATGAGGTCGTCATTACGGAGGAGTTGATTCGTGTACAGCTTCAATTTCCTGAGGAGCATGGGGAATATGATCTTTCCAGGCAAGATATTACTGATGGTATGGCTGCTATAGGTTATCCTGTCACTGGTAGTTGTACTTTCTTGAAAAATAAGTTGTCTCCTCAATGGAGATTTTTGATTCATACTTTACTACAGTGCATGAGTGTTAAGACAGGTGGTTGGGATCAATGTCCAAGTCCTATTGCATCTGGTCTTGTTTGTCTATCTCAGGGTAGGATATTTAATTGGGTAAAATATATTTTTGAGGGAATGATTGAATCACTAATGGTAAAAACAGATTTTTGATGTACCTTAGGTTTCTTCAGATTATCTTAGGTGTCCAGACCATTAACACATCCCCTAAGATAGTGAATCGGTTGACTCCCAAAATGTTTGCTCTGATGAAAATGAATTTTGCAGGCCATCATTTACCTTTATTATCTGCCATGTTACAAAATGCCAATCCTGCTGACAACCCTGATCCTGCTGATAATGTCAGTATCCCACCATCACCCAATGCAGCTGATGCAAGTGCATCCAATGCTGCTGGTGAAGGGACTTTAGTTGCTGCTGATGCATCTGCATCTGTTGCTGCTGATGACCCATTACCACCATCACCTAGACCAGTGACACCTACACCTGAATCTAATGACCCTGATGAGCCCAATGACCAGACCACCACAGTTGTTTCACCTGTTGTCCTACCTACACCCTCAATGGATATGCCTTCTGGGTCAAGGCTTACATCTCCTAGTCCTACTAGGTAGCCGTTTAGTTATGACACCAATGCAGGGGAAGAATTTAATGTTTCTCCACCCAGATCCAATGAAGCTCCTAATACCTCAGGCATTCCTGCTGGTGGAGCTGAGGATGCTGTTGATCTCACCTCTTTGTCCCAGTTACTTGACAGGTCTGTGAAGAAAATTAAGGCATTGGAGTCAGAACTTAAAGAGACAAAAAGGGTTTTTAGTGAGAAGGTGGAAAATTTGGAAAAGGAGCTCAAGGATACTAAAGAAACCTTTGGTGAGATTGTTCGAAAGCTAAATGAAAGGATCAGCTCTTTGGAAGCTCAACAACCTCAGAAGAAAAGAAGGGTTGCACTTTCTGAGTCTGAGGAAGATCAAGATGATATGTCATTTGATGGGCTTAATGTGCTGGCTTCTGTTTCTCTTGATAGTGCACATACTGAAGTGCCTACCTTTTCTGAGCACACTATCACTACTCAACCTCAGGCCTTCACTGGAACAAGGACCATTGCTGCAGATGTCTCTGGTGTTACTGCTGAAGTTTGTGGTGTTTCTTCTGAGTCTAAGGTTCCTGGTAATATTACTGGTAGTCCATCCATTGCTGCAGGTAGTGAGACCATTCCTCCTGAAGCAACACAAGATGATGATGAGATAGCTAGACAGATCCATGCACAGGAAATTGCTGATGCACAAGCTAGACTAGCTCAGGTTGCTCAAGATGAGGAGCTTGCAAGGAGAATGTCTGAAGATGAGAAGAATATAGCTGGGATTATGAATAACACAAGATCAGAAGATCCTACTTCAGAAGAGTTCAGTGAGCAAGTTAAATACTTGTTGGCTACTGCTATGATTATTAGAGCTCATGGGTTTATGATTCTTCAAGATTCAGAGTTGGATTCAGATGAAAGATCAGATCAGCTCAAGGCATTTATCTTAAAGACTCATAGAGCATCCACTTGGAATGAATTGATGCTTAGAATCAATGAAAGACAGAAGTTAGGATTTAAGATGCCTACAAATAAAGATAATGTCAACTTTATGAAGGTATATCTGAAGAATGAAGCTAACTACAAGCTCAGTGACTTCAAAGGTTGGACTGATGCTGCAATCCACAAGTTGTTCCTTGATACCTATGTAAGGATAAATTCTTCAGTCCAAACAGATATTCCACAAAGCAAGAAAAGAGAGCCTTCATCTTTAGAGTCTGATGTTGCAAAGAGAATGAAGCCTGGAGAGACATTGTCTGGTGCATCTTCCTCTATTCCTACTGAAGGTATTCAGGATACCACATTCATTTCACCAATTCCTAATGTAGAAGCATCTGAGGCACCACAAGAAGGTCCTATTTCTGCTGGTATTCCTGCTGCTCATGTCTCTGTTTCTGCTGAACCATCTATCTCAGTTCCTATCTTTCAATATGGTCTAAGGACAAGGCAGAAGAGTCTCTCTCATCACTTTTCTTCTAGGGATATTTCTGAAGTGGATGATCAAGATTTGATTAGGGTTGACTCAGATAGTGATTCAGAAGGTGATTCCATTCACTCTTGGGGTGATATTGCTCACTGGGAGATTAGGTCTACTTCTGATGGTGAAGTCAATGTTTGGTTTTCTCTTAATAGGACAGTCAAATTCTTTACTTTTCTGAGGGAGATCTTGAATAAAGTAGAGAGGAAAGATTTGGAGCATCTTTATAAGATAGTGGATAATCACTATCAAACTCATACTCCTACTGGGATTGGCCTAATGCTTTGGGGAGATTTACAAGTCTTGATGAATTCATTGGAAGGTGATAAGGCTAAATTAGTGTGGGGTAATCAATCATCCTGGAGAGTATTTTCTTGGAGGCTATATCCTGCTTCCAATGTTCATGTAGTGGAGCTCATCTCTGGCAAGTTCCTGACTATGTTTGTGGATGCCACTTATCCTTTATCTGAGGGACTTATGAAGAGAATGCTCACTCAGAAGGTGCGAGTTCCCAAGCATACAATTGGAAATGATTTAACCACAGCTGAACAGTTGGTCAAATTCATCAAGGATCAACTTGCAGCTAAAGGTTCATCAGCTTAAGGGGAGGATTAAGCTTAAGGGGAGGCTTATTCTTGTTGTTGTTGTATATTTTTTTTATCTTTTTTCCTTTTGGTTTCTTTTCTTATTTTCTTTCTTTTATTTTGGTTTGTTTCTAATTTTTGATTTTTAGTTTTAAAAAAAAAAAAAAAAAAAAAAAATCTCTTTGGTTTGTATATTTTGTGTGCTAATAAGTGGTTTTGAGCAACACCTTGCAGGTACAGTGTTGGTGTTTACACCTTAACCTTAAATGGTATTCAACTCAACATGTCTTGCAGACAAGAAAGAGTTGACTCACCATGAAGGTACGGCTCTGGTGTGATAATCAAATCCGTTGATAGCTGTAATAGCTTGCTCAAAGCTATAGGGTTCTTCAACTCACCCATGGTTTATTCCTGAGAGTTGAAAATGGTTCTCAATTCGCCATGGATGTAACCCTTTATGGGATCCAAAGAATTGGCTAGTCCACAAAAGTATGGTTTGTGGTAAAGACGCTTGGTATCCATATTTGGTATTCAATTCACCAAGGTTTGCTGTAACCTAAGAATTGACTAGTCCTGAGCAAACGGCTACAGGTAAAGACAAGTCAAATCCGTTTATAGTTGCTGATTTGCTAATAAATCAGATGGTTATCAGTGTACCATGGTCTCACACACCTAAACATTGGCTACTCCAGTAGTGATGGCTATTGGTAAAGAGACATCAAATCCATTAATTTTCAATGATTCACCTCTCACAGGAGTTAACACACCTGGATGTGATGAGAATAGTATGAATTTTAAGTGATTTGATGTACATATTGTCATAAGTAGCAGCCAAGCTCAAGTGAATGTTCTGGTGATCAGTTTACATGTTTTGAAGAAGATTTCCTATTGCTGCTGAACTATCGAAGTTGCTGCTGCATGTTATAGATGTTGGAATCTTGCGGGTTATAAGTGTTGCTGCTGGTTACTACTTATTGTTGCTGCTAAGTCGCAATCCTCAAGCCTGAGAAGTTTAAGCTCTATCACGTTGGAATCTGGCAGGTTAACCTAGTCAACCTCAAGATTAGGGGAGGATTGTTAGGATCTCTGAGAAATAAAGAATTTCTCATTGCTGCCGATAGTGAAGCTGGTTCCTACCGATAGTGTTACATTCCTGCTGCGGTTGGTTCCTGCCGATAGTATTGTTTTGTTTCTGCCGATAGTGCTTATTGTTGCGGATATTATTGTTTGTTATCCGTAGGTTTAGAAAGTTTGTTAGATTTATTTTTAGAAGAGATCTCGTTTATCTCTTCACACGTTTTCTTGTAAGACGGGTTAGGAATAGAAGATGCACTACTTGGTACAATAGACATTTCGTTATGTTTCACATATTGTTCATATGGTATAACATCACTATTTCCCATATTAGCAGTATCTGACTCAACAACGTTTGTCTGTTGTACTTTGTTGGGAATCTTGTGTTCATCAACCATGTCGTACAATTTGAGTAGCTCAGCTACGACTGAATTCGAAGTGTTTGACATGATATCAATGTGCACGGGATTTTACAAGTCTATGATTTAAACCGAGAAAAAGAATATTTCGCGGGATTTTACAAAATCAAGAAGAAACCGTGAAATGATGATTACTTGAATGTGTTATGATAACTATTGGATCGGTACAATGATTAGTGATTGTGTGTTAAAAGTGATGATCATTTGATAGACCTGGTGATATGTTGTATAGTTGTGATTTGGTTTGGTTTATGCACGTCGTTATAGTAAAATTTTGGTCTGAAAACTTAAAACCACAATAACTTCCTTCCGGAGGGGATTCGGGCCTCGAGAATTTCGTTTCATGACTTTGTCAAGAAACCTCATAATACTCAGGCTGTTCCGGTCGTTTTGACAGGTATTTCGCTGAAAACGGAGTTACGGTTCCAAAATTATGGCCGTTTGATGTTTTGACGTAAAAAGTCAAATTTTGTCAAACCGCAATGGCAAATCGTAGTCGTCAAAGGCAAGTCGCAACAGTCAAAACGCAACAGAGAAACCGCAATTAGCAAAATGCAACACCCAAATCGTAGAAGCAAATAAAAGTCTTCAGAAGCAAAACACAACTCTCAAACCGCAATGCCAAATCGCAACTTTAGGCAAATCGCAGAAACCAAAAATCAGAAACAAAACGCAGAGTCAAATCACAGACTCAAGTCGCAATACTTCAAATCGCAGCTTGATCAAAATGCAGAGACGTTAAATCGCAACACTTCAAATTTCAGCTTGATCAAAACACATAAGTCTCAAACCGTAGGCTTTATCTAAACGCAGAGCTAAAGGATAAATCACACGGTCACTTTCGTGCAAGTATAAACGTCACTTTCGTCCTGTTTTGTCCTTTTATATTCTTTTGGCTAAAAACCAAAACGCAATCTTGTCTATATCTCAAAACACAATAGCCTTATACCTTTAATACTTAAACCGCAGTGATAATCTTCTTAAATCGCAGACTATGAATAACAAACCACGACCTAGAAACTGTCAAATCGCAACTAAGAACTGTCAAACCGCAAGGAAGAACACACTTCAAAAAACACACGAGTAGACTCAAACACACCAATAAATGGATGAAACAAGCTAACCAAACACTAAAATAAGCTCATACAACAACCCTTGAAAGTACAAACATATCACAAATCTAACCACAAACAAAGCTAACACTAGGTGTTTTCAAGCTTATATGTTCGACCCAAACTAAAAAACCACAAAACCAAGCTATAAATCCGAGTACCCACAATCTAAGTGATCAAACCATGGCTCTTGATACCAATAGTAACATATTCATAATCATAACACACACAAGCGATTGATGTTTGGTTCGATTATAAAGAGAGAAAGAGAGACAAGTGGGAGTTCTTAGAGAGAGAAAGTGAAGTATATTACGTTAAAATGAAAGAAGCTCCAACCCTCTCCTTTGGTGGGAGAGGGCTTATATAGTGTTTACAAAAATGCCTCTAGTAGGCTATGGACCGGGCTGACAGTGGGTAAAGACTCGACCCGACTCCATGGTGATACGATTTCTAAACTAACATGATTAAGACTACGAGCTACTTAATGCTAATAGATACTCGGGGTGACCGAGTCTTTCAAGTAAATATTTATATTCCTAACAAGTTCTTAAAAGGGATTTGTCATTTAAGAATGCTGAGATTAGTTTTTTGAAAGCTGAGTTGGATAGAATTAAAAAGGCTAATGAAAATATTCAATTAAGTGTAGAAACCTTAGAATATGCCTATCAGGGTGCAAACAAAATAATTGAATGTCAGTTAATCAACAAAGCTATGTCTGGGTCGGGGTATAAGACTTGTCCACCTCCTCACAGAGGAATTCCTGCACCCCCAGGGATAGTCCTAGAGCATACAGGTTTGCCTGAATTTCAACAACCTAAGTTAGAATATGTTCTTAAGCAAAAAGAGAATGTAGTTGTTGATAAGCCTGTAGAAGTCAGTGAACCCTTTGAGAGTGCAAGTGATGCTTCATTCACTGCGGACAGGGCATCTACTGATAGGAATTCAGATGCTCCAACCATTGAGGACTGGACATCTGATGATGAGGAAGATCAGGTTGTGGTTAAACCTGATATAGTTAAGGAAGTAGGAACAAGTATTACTAAGGTGGTTGATAATAAAACTGTTAGGCCTAAATCAAATGTTAAACCAATTAGGGAAACAATTAGGTATTGTGAGATTTATAGATCCACTGACAAGCCAAGAGGTAACCAGAGGAACTGGAATAACCTCAAGTCTCACCAACTAGGTGATGACTTTGTCCTATTTAAGAAGGCTTGTTACACTTGTGGTAGTTTTGACCATCTTGAGGATTTTTGCTTTAACAGGGTAACTGAGATAACTAACCAAAGGGTGAAAAATAATAGATCTCACCCCAATGCTGATAGAATAAGTCCAAGGGCAAGTTTCATGAAGTCTGGCCCAAAGCTAATTCATACTGCTAGACCAGCAGTTAGAACTACCAGACCTTTTAAGACCAATTACCCTAGACCTGCAGTTCAAAGTGCAAAAACAACTTTCAAATATGCATTACAAACTGCAAAAATGTCTTTTCAAAAGAAAGCAGTGGTACAAAAACAAATTTGGAAACCAAAGGCACAAATTGCAAAGCCAGTAGTTAGTACTGCTAGCCAAGCAGTTAGTACTCGTAACATTAAAAACCCTACTAGGGATAAGAGGGCAAATGCTGTAAAGGCCTCAGCATGTTGGATTTGGAGACCAATCCAGTCCAATGGTGCATCAACTATTTTGAAAAGATTTGACTATATTGATGCACGCGGCAAACCCAAGTCAGTGATGGCTTGGGTACCCCAAGGAAACTAATTTCCTTACTTTATGTGCAGGGACATTCACAGGATGATGGTGAAGATCAAGGTTATGCAGACAGTGGATGTTCCAGGCACATGACAGGCAACATGTCCTATCTTTCAGACTTTCAACCATTGGATGGAGGATATGTTACCTTTGGGGGATGTATAGGGGGAAAAATTACCTGTAAAGGTACTCTTAAAACCGGTAAATTAGACATTGAGGATTTGTACTTTGTGTAAGAGCTTAAGTATAACCTGTTTAGTGTCTCACAAATGTGTGACGAAAAGAACAAGGTTCTTTTTACTGACACTAAATGTCTTGTGCTTTCCCCAGACTTTAAACTTCCTGATGAAAGTCAGTTTCTCCTTAAAGTTCCAAGAAAGGGCAACATGTACAGTGTTGATATGAAGAAGATTGTTCCTAAAAGGGCCCTTACTTGTCTTGTTGCAAAGGCCACATTGGATGAGTCTATGTTATGGCATAGAAGACTTGGTCACATAAACTTTAAAACCATTAATAAAATTGTAAAGGATGGTTTGGTAAGAGGCTTGCCTCAGAAAAGATTTGAAAATGACCAGATTTGTGTTGCCTGTCTAAAAGGCAAACAACACAGGGCTTCTTGTAAGCCCAAGGTTTTTAACTTTATTGATCAACCTTTGTTTATGCTACATATGAATTTATTTGGCCCAACATCTGTGAGTAGTATTATGCATAAGAGGTACTGTCTTGTAGTTACTGATGACTATAGTAGGTTCACATGGGTTTTCTTTTTAGGTTCTAAGGATGAGACACCTTGCATTCTTAAATCATTCATTACTGAGATAGAAAACTTAGTGGATAAGAAAGTTAAAGTCATTAGGTATGATAACGGGACAGAGTTTAAAAATGGAGTTATGGATGAGTTTTGCAAAGAAAAAGGTATTAGAAGAGAGTTTTGTGTTGCTAGAACTCCTTAGCAGAATGGTGTTGCTGTAAGGAGGAATATGACATTAATAGAAGCTGCTAGAACCATGTTAGCTGACTCTAAGTTGCCTATCACTTTTTGGACTAAAGCAATTAATACTGCTTGCTATGTGCAGAACAGGGTTTTGGTAGTTAAACCTTACAACAAGACACCATATGAGCATTTTAGAGGTAGAACTCCTGCATTAGGATTTCTAACACCTTTTGGGTGTCATGTAACTATTCTAAATACCTTAGACCATCTAGGCAAATTTGATGGTAAAACAGATGAAGGTTTCTTGGTTGGATATTCTCTCAATAGCAAAGCATTTAGAGTATACAACACAAGGACTAGGAAAGTTGAGGAAAACCTGCATGTACAATTTCTAGAAAATAAATCTAATGTTGTAGGTGAAGGTCCAAAATGGCTGTTTGACCTTGATACTCTAACCCAATCAATGAATTATGTGCCAGTTGTTGCAGGAACCTTTTCTAATGATTCTGCAGGTTCAGAAGCTGATGATGCAACAAATGAAATAGGCTTGGGAAAGTAGAAAGATCCAGATCAGATATTGATGCTAATATGGAACAGTGTGGATTCATCTTCAATGATTGGTGAACCTTCTATTGATGAAACCAATGAAGGCATTGATGATGAAAACAATGTAGATGGAACTGAGTAAAAAGAGAATCAAGTTAACAGTACTGATGATGATTGTACTGCTGAGCCCCAAACTGATACTGCTAGGCCAAATGTTCATACTACTGGCCCATCAGTTGTTAATGCAACATATTTCTCAGAAGATGAGGTGGATATTGGCAATATCTCACCTATATATCAAGTTCTAACTACACCACACACAAGGATATACAAAGATGACTCCCTAGACAATGTGATTGGTGACATGCAGTCTGGAGTTAAGACAAGAAGGAAACTCATGACTTCAGATCAACAAGGATTTCTTAGTGCTGTCTATGAAGAAAAGAATCATGAAGATACCAACACATGCTTGTTTGTGTGTTTCCTCTTACAATCTGAACCCAAAAATGTTCTCAAAGCCTTAGAAGACTCAAGCTGGGTAGAAGCAATGCAAGAGGAGCTTCTCCAATTCAATATTCACAAGGTTTTGGTACTGGTGGATTTACCCAAGGGTATCAGGGTAATTGGAACCAAATAGGTGTTCAGAAACAAGAAGGGTGAAAGGGGTATTGTGATCAGAAACAAGGCTAGACTGGTAGCCCAAGGTTATACACAAGAAGAATGTATAGACTATGAAGAAGTTTTTGCACCAGTAGCAAGGATTGAAGCAATCAGACTATTCTTGGCCTATGCTTCATTCATGGGATTCACAGTTTATCAGATGGATGTTAAAAGTGCATTATTGTATGGTATTATTGAAGAGGAGGTATATGTCTGAAAGATACTAGAAAACATAACACAAACACAAGATTAATGATAGATCAAATTTAGAGAGAGAGTGAGAGAGAATGGGAGTTCTAGAGAGAGAAAGAAACTTGTAATCTATTAGATTGAAAGAAGCTCCAACCATTTCCCTTGGTGGGAGAGGGTATTTATACAACATACTAAATACCCCATGTAATCTATGGAGCGGGCTACAGTGGGTAAAGACCCGACCCGACTCCATGGTGAAATGATATCTAAACTAAAACTATAAAGCCTACGAGCTATCTAATGCCAAAAGATACTCGGGGTGACCGAGTCTTTCATATGAATATTTATATTCCTAACAATCTCCCCCTAAGGGAGGTCACCCCGAAAAATACATTTTGAATTCTAGCATTCTATTACATGACTTTAGATTCCTAGCTCGTAGTCTTTTGATTCTTCAAGTTCAGCACACTTTGTACTTCAAGCAATGATCATGTGATTAATGTTCCTTTGGCATATGTGATCTTTGAGCATTCTTTGAGATCATCAGCCACCGTAAATCTCCAAGTTCATCCTTTGTAGTATCGCTTTCATGTGATGTAGTGAAAATTGGACTGACATGCTTACATTTTTCTGGATCAGGAGACTTTGCATCAGAGTTGTAGAAGCATTGTTGTAAGTCTCTCAACTTTCATGATCTTTTGATAATGAATTGGTCGTGTGAGCATGGGGTGTGGATTGACATGTCTCTGCTGGAATTAGGTACCACCATCACCATCTTTATATAAATTTGAAATAAAATAGTTAGCAATAAAGTTGGAGAATGAATATGGCTTTGTCATTCGCTCGGTGTGGTTGGATTAACCTTCGGTTCTGTGAGGACCGACCTGTGATCAGGTAGAATACCCTTTAAAGAAAATTCTCCTTGACAGGACTCTCCAGCTTGTTGTAAAGAATCATCTAACGAATTAACATTAGAATCATCATACTAAGCATGTTCTCATACCGGAACGTCTCAAAGCAGACAACACGGTATAGTGAATTAGTGAATTAATTACCCACTGATTGATGAGAAATTGATTAGAAAAATCACTCGCGTGTTACTGGATAAACATTTTATGCAACACGACGAGAGTTTTATAAATTGAATCACATTTCTGTCATAAACACTTTTGTTTGAAAATTTACACAATCAATGTGCTCGAAACTCAGTTGGTGAGCACATTGAAAGGTTTTCCAAAAGCATATGTCAATCCATTTCCTGGAACAAGTTTGATTCAAATGTGAATCGCCCCATCGTTTCTTTCCAATTGTCACTAGTTTGATCCATGAAGGATCTCACATGTCACCCACCAAGAGCTTGTTTGATGTTGGCTCTAGAAGGATTTCCATCTTCATTGTGAATACTTTACGTATCACTCGGATGTTCTGGCAATACCATAAGGATAATGCGTAGGACTCTTAATATATGTTTTCTTACTTTTCATGGTGTATGAAACAACAAGCATATTGGAAATGTGTCTTAATGAGATTTATGGATGATCTCTTGGCTCTAGACTCGATAGTGCGTTTTGATTTAGTAATCGGAGGCTGGAGAAGACTGCCACCTTTTCAATATCAACTAACTCAGAGTGAGAGAGTCAATAGTAATGAGTGAATCTTCGTGTGAATGAAACAAGAGGCTTTTGAGAGACCTTGAGTGGCTAGGGAGGGTTATGTAGCATTTAACAGGGTCCATGATACTTGTCTTCAATGTCAGCAACCAACTACGTGATTCTGACAACATATGTATTGACCCGGTTTCTGCCTAATGTGTAAGGAGGGCTTCTTTCTTTTCGCCCTTTATCCTTACATTTCTTTTTCATTCTTCAACCCCTTCAGCGCTTACCGAGACTTCATCACTAGTACCTCGTTGGGTTTGTTCCAGTACTAGCTCTATCTTAGTCGGTACTCTTCCCTTATTCTCACATTGCCCCTTTTTTAATCATACCTAAGGACTTCTACACTAACTAGTGGATTGTCCCTGTGTAGATCCCTCCGGCTCTGGCGGGATCGTGGGGACTGATACCTAACCTTACCATCCTTATAACTCCAGTACATTAAATAAAATGGTCGGTCTTTGGTTTTCTTCCACAATTGCTATCATAAATCATTCGCTCCCCCTCAATATGTGCATCGATATACGAAAGAGTTTAGCACATATGGGAGAGCCTACACTTGAGTCCAAAAGATCACATTTTTATCATATTTTCATATTTAAATCACATTCTCTCTCCCGATAAAAAATTTCAAACCTTTTGAGATTTGGGATCTCAATTGATTTAAATAAGTTTGAAAATTTGGGAGACAATGTGGTCTGATTCAATGTATTCTGATAATGGAACATTATTATGCCCCCCCTCAATCAATGAAAGAGAATGTTAGTGTCAGGTATGATAAGTTTGAAAGATATTTGAGGGAAACTCATACACTGACACATAACAACAAATTTTATTCACTTGCTTATGATGTACAAGATAACTGTTATGACACAAATGATGTTGACCTTTATGCACAGATGATGTGATCATTCGCTTCTCTCAGGGAGTCAGTAGTCAATCATCAATTATCCATCCACAAACAAAACTTCCTAAGTATTATAGATCCCCACTCGGCGAGACCAGAATTAGTAATGCTTTGTTGAAGTGAAGGTGGTGGTGGTGGTGAAGGTGTTGTTGTTGTTGTTGTTGTGGTGAAATCAAAGCTAGTCAATAGAGTTTGAACATCTGATCAAATGGTTAGAGCGGGAGCAAGGACATTCATATCGGCCAAGCAATCTGCATAAGAATATCAACACAAATATACATACATACAGATTCACTCTTCATTACTCGCTACTACGTGGCAGCTTGCCTACTCATAATACCATATTCATATCCTAATCAAACCACTATTTAGCATGAAGATCAACCATCAATCATGATCATGGCAATTCACACATATTTCAACATTCAACTCAGGATCTTAGTGACATGGTTCTAACACGATGGCTACATACCTAAGCATATTCTGAGTGCACAAGCAATAGATCAACAATAATTAAACAGCTATCGACTAACAAAAGTCAATCAACATTCGAAACTCATTCAATCAGATCATACAAATGCCTGTGGAGTATTCAAGAACATCAAACACAATGGGTTTTCTAACTTCTTTTAGATTCTGAGTTTTAAAGTATTTAGGGGATTAAACGAGGATTCCAAAGTGACACAAATGGACCTTCTAGTTACATACAGCTAGGAAACTATACGCAAATTGCACATAATACCCTAATCTTTCTAACAACTAACACATTTGGCCATATGAGATAAAGCTTAGTAAGTTCCTCTTCAACAAATTCCCCATTAACTACAAAACCTTTTCTAGCAATTATGAGATAACCAAGAAACCCGTTTTGATGATACAAAATTTGAAATCACTCTCCCCCTCAATCAATGATCCGTTTTCTATTTAAAGAGCTGTAGTCATTGATTGAGTGACAAATTTTATGAACAATCCAAGACTGAAAGAATTTCAAACAACACGTTACCACCATGTGTCTCGCAAATAATTTTTAGAAGAATCATAGAAGGAAAATCATTTGTATACAAAGAAGATTTCTCTACTTTTACATGAAATAATGCACTGAAGGGTACATTAAATCAGAGAAACACATATATAAAGTAATCCATGTCCGGGTGAACTTCACCCAGTGGGAGGAACAACCGTCTTTTTGGCGACGTGCTTTCCCCATTTTGAAAAGCGGGTTGCTATCTGAAGAAATAGCAAGCCATTTAGGCATGTTTTAAAAACTTTTTGAACTTCTGCTCGAACTTCATTTAAAGACCCGTGTCATTATTGAATGACATTTCTAGAACCGTAAATGTTATCGATACCAGAAGACATGCCTTGAAAAACTACTTTTGGTATTTTCTATTTTTCCGATTTTTATGGTTTTTGTTGGTTATATATATTTCTATTTACATTTTGGTTTAAGATATGTACAAAATATATTATTCAATTTAAGGAGACGTTGACATGAATACCGAAAAAGGATATCTTTCTGAACATTGTAGAAATCTGTAGTCAACATCTCTTAAACTTTCACCACCAAAGATTTCGAGGCTCCTGAATAATCTTCTGAACTTGAGCCTATTCAATGTGAAGCTTTGATAGCTTCCCCCCAAACCGACAATCTTCTTTTTGAGCAGTTTCAAAGCTCTCTTTCAAGCTTACATTAGATAAGTTCGTAGCGGAATCCGTAGCAGACCACATCAACTATTGCTGCTCCTTTTTAAAATAATCATCGTGATTATCCGTTCGAGGGATCATCAAATAGATTAGCAACATATCATCTCACGCTTGAGTAATTCTTTTCATATTTCTTCCCGCTGAAGGCTGAAGAAATGCATACCAAAGGTATCAGGAGGCCACTTCCCCCAAGTAGTTGAAGTGATGCAATCAGTCTCATTGTATGTAACATCAAAATCAATTAAGACAAGGAAATTGTAACAATTCACATTTTCAGGTTACTATCCATTTTCGAATTTTTACTATTCACTTTTACTATTCATTCCCGAAAATTTTTATTTCATATTCTCGTAAGTTAAACTATTTTAATGATAAACCGAGAGTTTGACACTCGTCGGATCATTTCTGCAAAATTAACTAGTCACTATTCATCAAAATATCTAAACACTATTCATCAAAATATCTAAATACTATTCATCCAAAATATCTAGATATTTTCAGAAATTCACTAGTCGTGTAAATACTCATTTCTCGTGGAAAAATTATTCTAAATACAATGGTACTAATTTCGTGTCATAAATCGAACGTTATCAAGCCTAAATGAGTCCCAAACCATAATTACACAAAAGTTACAATAATGACCCCTGTAAAAATATTTCTCGTTTTATATATTCATTTTGTTGGAAAAACTATTCTAAACGCAACGGCGTAATTTTCGTGACTTGAATCAAACGTTTGCTAGCCTAAATAAGTCCCGAACACGAAGAACAGAAAAGTTATACAATTAGTCCTCGGTTGAAATTTTCCTATAAATAGGAGGCATGAGCCTTCATTATTTCTTGCACCACCCCTCTCTTTATCTCTAAAGTCCTTAAACCCAAGGCGATTCTTAGCTATTTTAGCTAGTTTCTTTCAAGAACGTGCAAGCGTTCTTGAGCAAAAGCTAGATTTTGATCTACTTTGCTTCGAGTTTTCAAGAAAGGCGTCGTTATAATCTTCAAATAACTTCAAGTCTCCAAAAAGACTTTGTTATTATCGTATTTTAGTATCGGGTACTACAACACTAGGGAACTTCATGTGAGGGGTTTCATTTGGGTAAACGGATCGACGAGTTGCTGGATTTACAAATTAAAGTGTCCTAGCTCCTCGAACGTTTACTACATGACCTCTGAATTATGATGTCCCGAACGTTAGTTACGCGTAGTGACTTCCTGGCTTAATCCATCAATCCCGTTATACGTGGTGATATCATTAGTTCAAGGTGAGTTCTTAGCCCCTACTTTTATACTTGTTTTAACTCTTTGGGGGAGGTACATGCTTAAATACTTGTTCTTATTTTCATACATGCTTAAATACTTGTTCTTATTTTCATACATGCTTAAATACTTGTTCTTATTTTCACAAGTAAACTAAACTCTTATACTTTACCGTGAGTTCTTAGCCCCTACTTTTAATACATGTTTTATACTTTTGGGGGAGATACAAGCTCAAACTATACTTTTACAAATACACGTTTAACTTTATGATACAGTTAGTCAATGATTCAAATCTATGTGATACTTTTATTCTTTTATGCTATTTATATGTGACGTCTTATTATGTGATACACTGTTATGTGTAAATCTATTAATGTGGATTGGAATTATCAAATACATGATTTATGCAATTACTTAAATGTTTATACTTTTATACGATACGCTTTCATACTTGTCTTTGGGAAGTAGGCACCCAGTAATCTTGGGGAAGTAGGCACAAAGTAATCTTTGGGAAATGGCACCCAGTAATCTTTGGGAAATGGCACCCAGTATTCTTTGGGAAATGGCACCCAGTAATCTCATGATACTTTGATATGCAAGACATCTACCCTAGACATACTATGTTAGCAAGTTTTGTATGGGCGGAACTTGGAACTGAGTGAATTTACAATGCCTTTGCTGTGTGAACATTCTTTAAAAGGCTTACATGTTAAACAAACTCTATGAACTCACCAACCTTTGTGTTGACACTTTACCATGCTTATCTCAGGTACATTAGACGATAGCTAGATCTTGAAGCATAGAGTCGCACGGCATATTTTGAAGACTTATGCTATTATCATTTACCATTCGAAACATTTTGTATACATTTATGTATCATACTTTGAGATCTCATGTTTGTAACTCTGAATTCATTAATCGAATGGTAACTTTTCAAAACGTCTCATTTAGAGGTCGTTTTCTATAACTTGTACTTTGTATTATGAAGTAGCACCCCAAAGACACAATCTTCTACTGCGATATTTTGGGGGTGTTACAGATTGGTATCAGAGCCTTGGTTATAGAGAACTAGGTTGCATTTAGTGCCTAGACTATAACTGCTTTATACGTTAAGACTTTCCTCCCTATTTCCTCACACACACACTTCATGCGCATATGCTTCTTGTTAGTTGTTCGTTTAGATCCACGCTATTAGATGATAAGACTTTAGTATTAATAAGAAACCATAGAATTTAGTCGAGTCATTAAAAATATGGAGCTCAATAATAACTAATTATTTAACTTGATCTTGTGACAGTTCTTGTTTGATGAGACATGAGATTTGAGGTAAATAATATTATTACTTAGCTTTAAGGATTTGATGACTTGGTTATTGATGAAGCGAAAAGTGTACCGCTTTTAGGGGGTCATTTAAGCCCTAAATCGTATTTATTTGATCAAATATTGCCCTAAATCGTTCCTTTTGTCATTTTAGGTACTTTGGAGAAGAAATCTGGAAAAGGAAGCATTTTGGACGTTTTTGGAGCATAAAAGTGAAGAAAACGACAAAGTCTCAAAATTATGCTGGAAAGAACCTTTGACGGCGTCAGGGATTGGCCCAGACGGCGTCACGGCTTGGCAAAAAAGATGGATATGAAAATTACTCATGATAAGCCAGAGAATTTTGCATGAAAAATCTGACGGCGTCACCCTTTGAAGTGATCAAGGCCATCACGGTTTAACTTAAAGAGGGATGGCGTCAAGCCATATTCTGACGGCGTCAAGATTTGATAAGCCAGAGCGGATTTTGGAGGTCTAAAGAGGGACGGCGTCAAGAAGGCCATCCGGGAACCCTAAAAGCGGCGAGGTGACGGCGTCAGGATCTATAACGTGACGTCGTCAGCCCTTAAACTCTATATATAGTTTTGCAATTTTTTGTCATAGGTGTGGAACTTATTGTGTGTAACTTTGGAGGAGAAACCCTAAGACGAATTTCTACCATTTTTAAGGGTTTTCATACCCTTGGATCTCCCATGTTTAATTGAAGATAAGTGTTCATTTAATCAATCAATATGTCTATGTGTTGTTTGATTATATCTTGTTCTTGTCTTTTGATTAACATGCTAGGCTAGATTTATCTTGTGTTTGCTTAGATCTAATGAAACCTAGCTATTGATTATTGGTTATTAGTGTGTTATTAGTTGTATTGGATGATTGTTCAT
Source organism: Artemisia tridentata subsp. tridentata (assembly GCA_021014915.2). NCBI lineage: Eukaryota > Viridiplantae > Streptophyta > Magnoliopsida > Asterales > Asteraceae > Artemisia > Artemisia tridentata. Next base: position 155,955,780 of record CP139506.1, read on the forward strand.
CGATGTTAGGATTAAGAAAACTGGTTAACTTCCTATTCGGTAACTTGCTTGAACGTCTTAAGAAACATGAACCAATGCGTACTAAGGTTTTTATGGTTGTATTTAATGCAAGAGCGAATTCTAGTGATCCCATGTTAGGAGCTTCTTAGCCGGCTCGACATAGGAGTGAAGTAGGAGCTTATAGAGTTGGGGAAGTACGTACGCCACCCCACGATTGGTATTAAGGAATACACCCGTCATCCATGCAATTAATACACACTAATCAACCGGTAAAAGATAGTTAGGGAGTAAGGAAATCTAAGTAAACACATTTCTCTCCACATAAGTTTCACGACCTTTTCATTTTCAGTTATTTTATTTTATTTGCATTCGTAGTTACTTGGGTTAGTTGACTAGCAACTAATTCCGCCCACTCCTTCAAACCCGAGATTTTACTTGCTTTCATAAAATTATAAAAACACAAAAAGAATCTTCTCTCACCCTTAGACATATTAGAGTAGTTTTTCAATCCTAACGACACTATTCCATGTGGAGAGCGATCAATCCCCCGTACTTACCACTACACTATACTACATCGGTCAGGTACACTGCCTGGTGGGGTTGTAAGCCTCTTGAGATCCCTTGAGAGGTAAAACCTGTTGTAAGGTTGCAAAACCACGCATCAAGTTTTTGGCGCCGTTGCCGGTGAATAGTTATTGTTTAGGTTGAATTTTTATTTTATAGGTCTACTCACTAGATTCCTTTCTAGTGAGATTTTTATTTTATTTTTCTAGGTTTTCTTTAGTCTATCTTTTTTTCTTCGTTTCTTTGTTCGTAACCATTACCATTCGACATCATGGAAGATGGTAATATCCTTGATCCCAACAACCAACCACCACAACCTCCTAGGGCCCGTACCTTAGGAGACTACTCTCGTCCTAGCCACCATGGCTATCGAAACACCATTGAGCTCACTCAAGGAGCCAATGTCACTCCCTTGCGATCCGACACCATCCGGTTGGTGCAAAGCGGATGCGCATTCCATGGACTTCGTTCTGAAGATCCTAATCAACATCTCAAGGACTTTCTCAAAATCGTTGATTCCATAGACCTTGATGTTGCCACTCGAGAGACGACCCGACTGCGTCTCTTTCAATTCTCTCTGCGGGACCAAGCTAGTCAATGGCTAGAGCGTCTACCCGCAGGATCCATCACCTCTTGGGATGATCTCACCACTCGTTTCCTTGCTCAGTTTTTCCCACCGGGAAGAACTACCAAGCTAAGGAATGATATCTTGATGTTCCAACAACGTCAAGGCGAAACCCTCTACGAGGCATGGACTCGATTCAAGGACTTACTCTAAAAAGTCCCTCACCATGGCATAGAACTTTGGATCCAAGTCCAAATCTTCTATGACCATATCAATCTCTCCACGAGGCAAACCATTGACCAATCGGCTGGTGGTAAGCAACGTGATCTAAGTGCGGAACAATCATGGACTCTCCTAGAAGATCTTGCTCTTTATGACAACGAAAGTTGGAGTGATCCCCGTGATTTAAATAAAACGGTCAAGGCAATATCTTTGCCTTCGAACAATTCAAGCACTTCCGACCGTAGGATCATAGAACTTGAAGACCAAGTCAAGTTTCTTATGAAATCCTACGAGGCTCCTAAACCTTCAAGCCAAGTGAACAAAATCACTTCTTCGTGTAAATTATGTAGTGGTCCCCACAACACTCATGATTGCATGGAACTCCCCAAACAGGCTTTCAAAGAATTCGCATCCTCGCGAATCGATAAGGCGGGAGATAAGTGGCTCACCACTAATGATATTTACAAAATATAAGTGTACAAGTCTTCCAAGATAATGTCCAAGTTATTTATGCATAAAAACCATATATTAATAAAAATCCTATTAAAACCCTAAATATATTTATTATAAAGCTCAAATTACAAGTCTTTCATACACAAGCCTTAAAAATAAATTTTCCTAAACTCACTAAATATAAGTGCAAGTCTCTAAACCTAAGTTACAAGTATTTAATGCATAAAAATCTAAAATTTCATTGATATACATTTAAACATAATAAAACTAACAAATAATTAATATAACTTGACTAGATATTAAAAATACATTTTTCTATATGATTTACACTCTAGTACAACCTTATGAAGCTTATAGTACCGCTCCTTAAAACAAAAATGAATTCCTTCCTCTTTTCTATATAATTCGAAATATATAAATACATATAAACCTTAAATTAATTTCTAATTAATATTTATTTAAACAAATCTCTAAAAACTAAACTCGCTACTTCTTTAAACCTTAATGTACAACACCTTATACACTAGGTACCAATACATAAAGCCATTCGATCCATTTAAGTTTAACCTAGCTCGATCACAACTATATCTTCACCAAACCTTTTTCCTAGCTAATTCTAATCAAGCCTTACATCACATAGGTCCTCCAAAACCTTCCACATCATCTTGTTTCTTAAGATACATAGGGTAGTTAAGTTCTATGGTTTTAAAACACAACACATCACCACACTCTCACAAAACAACACGCCACCCCTCTCTTCTCCACAAACTCCATCCAATACCACCTCAGCATGTCCCTTTATCCCCTAACAAGATGACTAGAAGCCATGAGAACCCTAGAACTCTTCTATATATACATATCGACCCTTATTTTCTTTTTACCACACCATCATTCGAACACCACTACAACAGCTCACATACCCTCAAACACTAATCAAAACAGCACTATAGAATTTAAAGAAAACTCTAGGTGTCGCATTCTCAAGTCCATGCGCCATATATATCTCATAATCGAACATATGAGCAAGTAAGTGTTCTAGCTTTCTTTCTTACCTTTTGTAAACTCAAAAATACGTAAAATACATCATCAAGTATAGCCAAATAACCATCTAGGTCAATATGCATGTTTTCTTTTCTTTTCCCCTTTTGTCGAATAGAACCAAACGCACCCTATGTTTTTCTAAAAACAAATCAAGAATCATTAAAACACCATAGGAATAGATTAAACATGATTAAGATCATGCTAATATATGTTAAAAACCAGCCGTGACCTTAAAATATCAAAAACGCAACATATTTTCTCTTTTTCATTTCTGTCGCAAACTCAGTCCCAACACCCAACTTTGCGCCCTTGTTTCAACCTACAAAGCATCTCTAAAAATTCTAAATTTTTGCCATATGAGAGACCACCCAGCTGGCTACATGTAGGAAAAAGAACGTCGGGAAAAGATTAAGAATTCACGAAGATATTTGTGATTCTTTATGGCCCCATTTCTGTCAAGTCAAACGCACCCTATTTAATTTATTCGAGCTAATAAGCTCGAATCACGATCCCATAAATTAAAAATAATTTGTTCATAAGTTAAGAATAAAGTGTGTAAAAGAGTCTTAAAAGCTCGAATCACAAGCCCATAAATCGAAATAAGGACGTCGGGTGTAACGACTTGGGTGTCTCAAGGGTATTTTCTGTCAAAACTCTAAATAGATTTATAACTTGGACTTAGATTGTTGTCGACATGCAGCTCAGGGGTAAAAAGTGTCATTTTGAAACTATAAGGGTAAAAACTATCATTTCACCAAAGTTCGGGGGTAAAAATTGTAATTTTTTTAAAGTTGAAGGGTAAAAATTGTCATTTTATTAAAGTTCAAGGGTATAAACTGTCAATATGCGAAACTTTAAAGGTAAAGGCGTAACATTTTATAATAATATAATTTATATAATAATAATTATTATATATATATATATATATATATATATATATATATATAATATATATATATATATATTACGATTTGAATTATTAAACAAAATACGTTTATTTCGATAACAAACGAACGAGATATATATTTAACAAACAAACGAAAACAAAAACATAAAAGTAAGAAGTAAGATAAATCTTATAACTTTTGAAGAAACTTCATGTTGTCTCATTTTACCATTTAATCAACAACCAAAACGAAACGAAACGAATATTAAAAACTTATATATTCGAATATGATTACTGAAACTTGACATAACGAAACAGGTTATGTGCCGGAGACTTTTATCAACTCTGTTTAACTTTGTTTTTCATCCAGACTATCAAGGTGAGTTCGTAGTCCCACTTTTTATTACGTTTTTCCAAACTTGTGGGGAGATACATGCTTCTAAACCGAACACAAGTATTTTCCTTATTGTTATTGCACTAAGTTAATTGTTGCCTATTTATATTTATTTTAAAAAGTCTTTCATATAATGCAACATTAGTCACCTGCTGGGTGAGCGCGAATATAGTGAATAGATCTATTGGCCTGACGACCCATTTGTACTAACCGGATGGATATCCTTAGGGGTAGTCGGTTAGGCAAATGCATTATATTTGAAATCTATGAGGAGTTTTTGGCAAACTCTCACTTGGGGGCAAACCACTTTCATTTTTATTATGTTAGTGAGACTGGAAACTGTCAACGCATTGCGTGTCATGAGGTTTAGTGCAATATACCGAACTGTGATATAACTGAATTCTTTTTATTTAGCCTGTGTTCAAACTGATTATAACTTTAAACGCTATGGATTCACTCAACCTTTGTGTTGACTTTTTAGCATGTTTATCTCAGGTAATTAAAAGACTGAACTTGGCACGGAGTGGCTGTGGACATTCTTTTTATAATAAGAGTGTCCGCTTTGTTATCATTCAACGAATAATGTATCTTTTATAACGTATTTCGAAACCTCCCGCTGGAAGCACTATATGTAACTCTGATTTAGATAATTGAATGATAACAATTTTATTTAAAAACGCCTCTTTACGAGTTGTTTTCTATTATCATGACTACGATTCTTGAAGTAACACCCCAACTTATATTTCCGCTGCGAATATAAAAAAAGGGGGTGTTATAGATTGGTATCAGAGCTCATGGTTAAAGAGAACCAAATGTTTTCAAACATTGGACTATAACCGATTTTCACAAACTTAACCAAAGTCCTCCGTGCCACAATGCTACTGAAACGCTATTTATATATGTTTATGCTGATTATTTAGTTACGTAGTAAAATATTTATAATTACCGGGTGGTTACAGGGTTATGGCTTCCCCTATTCTTTCTATTACTCTTATGTCGTACTCGGATACCGAAAACATCGCGACTGTACCAGGAATTTAAGGAACGTTTCTGTAACACCCCAACCCGGCAAGGGTAGAAGTATTACGCAAATGATGACATATCAAAGGCAAGCATAACATACGACTTACATAATATAAATGGTTTACAATGTTACAAAGGAAATATGCCAAATCTACGTAGTCATACATAAATGAATACTAAAACTAAGGTATCGTCTTCAAAAGCTAATCTCTCATCCCAACGCAAACCCAAGCTCCTGGCTTCCTACTAAAACCTGCCGCAGGAAAAGAAATGCGGCTGAGCTTAAAAAGACCAGTGAACAGATATATAATAAACGGAAACCAAAATCAAATGGAAATGAACAGACATATCATAATGAATGAGATATAGGAAAAGGAAATAAAGAGTAAGGTTTAGGACAGTCATCCACCACGAGCCCATATCATAACATATCACATATCATATCATATCATATCTTCATAATCATATAGAGGGGAGACCTCTCAGATAATCAGATAATATGAGGGGTGTCCTCATTCTTCAAATGGAGTAGCTAGCTCCCAGGGGTGTGAAAGGAGTGGATTGCACCCAGCCCTAGCCCCAGTCACCATATCATATCATATCAAAGCATATCATATCAGAACATATCTAGGATGCATCCATACGCCCCCCGAACATATCATATTGGCCATATCAAATCATATAATAGTGAGCTCATATCAAATCAAAATGGGGATGGTGTGGTTAATCACTCTGACCACACAAGAGTCATGCCATTGGTGCATCAATGACACGGCCATGTTACCTTCATGGCTAGGAAACATATTTGGCTCGTAGTATCAAACTGGGTCAAAGGTTAAGGGGTCATATCAAAACAAAGGTTCATATAGTCATAATCATAGTCCAAATGTCAAGGTTCATATCACAGGTTTCATATCAAAGGTTCAAATACCAAAGGTTCAAATGTCAAAGGTTCATAGCAAAGGTCAAGGTCAAGTCAAATCAGTGTTCAAGAGACTAAAGGCACCTTATTAAAAAGGGCAGAATATCTGTACCTTATTCCAAAGCAAAGCACAAACCAAAAGAATAAGATGCAAAGGATCATGTCCTCTCCTTCTTCACACCTAGAGGGGTAGAAAAGAATTACAAACCTTTCCATTTTAAGTAACTTTCCATTTTTAGCAGGTTTCCATATTTAGTAAGTTTCCATAATTAGTAAGATTTCCATATTCTCATTTAGGTTAAGTTATTATTGAATCATAATATGGCTTTAGGGTGCATTTAAACAAGTCACAAAAGTTTAGGGTTAAATATGACAAGTTTTCATAGTTCAGGGTTATAAACGTAACTTTACCAAAGTTCAAGGTTTAAATTAGAAATCTCATACTTTACCATTTGAATACTTCAATTTCCAGAATTACACATTTAGTCTTCACGTTTCCATGTTTACAAGTTACACCCCTTTAATTACTTAATTTACACATTACACCTTATAATTACATAAATTACAATTTAAACCTTATTAATATTACATTTGCACCTCAAGCCCTTCATTACACATATTTACAGAAAAATACCCTTTAATTTAATTATGGCATGACAAGCCCTTCAAGTTTCATAATTTACACATTACCTCCTTCTAGTTAATTAATTTACATTTTAAACCTTATAAATATATAATTTACACTTTAACACTTATCATGTTTACGTTCCTCATCAAGCCCTTTTATTTCATTAATTTACAGAAAATATCCTTCAATATTAATATGTACACAACAGCCCCTTAACTTTCGGTAAATTACATATTTAGTCCTTGTACTTTATTACATTACAAATCGATTTAAATAATTAACCATAATTACATATTAAGCCCTTAATTTCTCAATTTTACACAATGAACACTTATTTTAACATGTTATACGAACACACCCTTAAACATTCACAATTTTCACATCAAGTCCCTCTAGTTATCAAAGTTACATATTTAGTCCTTTAATTTACAATTTCAACCTTTAATTATTAACAATTACATATTAAGCCATTAAATTACCAAAATTACACATAACCCCCTGAATATAATTTATTACTCAAAACAGCACCAACTTTCCAGAAATTACATATTTAGTCCCTCATTTTTTATTTACATATAAGACCCTCATGTTATAATTTTTACACATTCTCCCAGGTCCATAAAATATTACAAAAATATCCCACAAGTTTTAATAATTACAAAACACCCCCTTAACTTATTATTTCCAAATCGTTATGCATAAAAACTTAACAAAATCAAACCCTAATAATCCCAATCATTATCCAATAATTTTACCATCATTATAACACTATTATTTCTAGATTTCATCACTAAAAACCCTAGGTCGATTTGTTCTTAGGGTTTTCCACGATTTCCCCTTTTTATTTCTTAAATCCGGTTTTAACTAAATTCCATAAATCACGAATTCGACTCAAACAAATCAAAACACCATTTTTCTCATGTTATATGAAGCATATAGAACCCAGTAAAAATAAGTAAACACCTCAGAAAAATCGCATGGCTTTATTAGATTCGATTATTCAAAATTAGGGTTTTAAGCTATTTATTTTTCATTCAATCAATACATGAAGCATGGTTCGATTTCCATATTTTTCCCATGTTATATGTGATTAAGAGAGAGCTAGAAAAATACCAGAAATATTTTAGATCAAGGGATTCACACGCTTGGAATTATTGTTGCTCAGTTAGTGTTTTTCGAACCAATTAAATCACCACGAACACACGATCGACTCCAGGACCTTGTGGCTATTTTTCTCACTTTCTTTGCACTATGAAGAACTCCAGAAAAATACTCCCTTGATTCAGAAAAATTGGATTGAGGTGTGTGGGATTTTTAGTGTGGCGGCTACATGTTTTTATTAGGGTTTAGTGGAAAAATAATTCATGGAGTGATGTAATTTATGTTAGACCGAGCCTTGGGGGGGGGGGAAAGCTAGAAAATCGTGAAATATAATGGCCCAATTAATTTTACCCTTTTTCATTTAATTTCCTTATTTACTTTGTATTTAAAAAGGTTTATAATTAATAATAATTATGTATTTAAATTTTTGGTATACACAAGGGTATTTTGGTCATCTCACAACTTGTATAAATATTAATCAAAGTCGTCAAAATTATTTTGTATCATATCTTGTTCGTTTCCAGAAGTTTGGGATCGATTCGGAACTTTAATTAAGCTTTAATTAAATTTTAAAGTTTCAGGGGCATTTTGGTAATTTTTGCATGTTTTAAATTTTCGGGTTTTACAACTCTTCCCCTCTAACAGAAAATTTTCGTCCTCAAAATTTGCAAAGAATCAGAAGTGAAAGGATCGAAAACAAAATAGGGACGTACTAGATCAGAATACAAAATGCGGATAACTAGCTCATATCGATTCCTCGGTTTCCCAGGTAGCCTCCCGCTCTGGGTGGTTCTTCCAAAGAATCTTTACGAACGGAGATGAAATGAAACAGAAGACACAACGGACAGCGAACGGAAATGTAAAAAGACTTGTTTCTCATGACTCTTCATTGCCGATCCAAAAGTAACTTCAGTTCTCAGAAATGACATATCATACGGAATTCAGATTGCAAGGATCATATTCAAACATGACGAATGGTTATCATATTCTCTCAGAAGAGATACAAGGATACGCAAGATTGTGACGGATATGCCATCCATAGCATTCCATTAGGCAATTCAGATGAGATCGTACAGAAAATAAATTGTAGGTGATATCAAATGGAAGAAACTTATAGCAGAACTTAAGATTCTTATCGGAATTACAAAGGTCAACAACCGCGTACCGAGAATCCAAACGTATCAAATCGTATAACGGCGAAACAGATTAAGCGTATAGGTGGAACGAACCTAAATCTTACAAATGCGAAATTTCTCACATCTCTAATCAAAATTCTAAGGTTTCTAAAGTACTCCTCGAAATATCCTATGAACACAATGAGGGTACGTCATATGACGTAAGTATTATCACGTTCGCGAACCGTCATAATACCAGCATCATATGAGTATACCATCATGATGGTCATACTTTATCTCAAGTCGCGAACAGAACTACTTATCTTAACCACCTATCAGTCTTTCTACCTCCTAAGGTTGGTCCAAAACAACCATCACTACGGATTCTAAATCGGAGGAATTTGGACGTACCAATAGCGTAACGAAATGTGTACACCTCAAAGTGAAACTCGTCGTCGAAACGTTAGGTCTTCCACAATTCATCATCCTTCTCAGAACGAAACCATCATCCAACAAATGCATAACGAATACAGAACGGAATTTCTAATGGGGTAAAGCTCATTCAAAAGATCCTATCGAAAGGTAACGGAAACTTAAGTGGTCTAAGAGGAAATGAATTACGTCTTCAATATCTTCATCCTTTACAAAAATCAAAATTTTCGAATCCAAACGTTTACTACAAAATTTCATCCCTTCAATTTCATGATCTCGAATCCTTTCAAATTCCAAGTAGTCGCTCTCTTGTCTAATCATACGATCATAGGGTGAAAAGGAAACCATAAACTTGAGTCTGGTTCCTCAAGTCTTCGACACTTCTTCTGGACACTTCGGTGTGGTAGCATGAATCTCTTACGTGATCACCGTGCATTCCTCCATTGGCGAGTCTGTTTCAGCTCTCAATTCATCTTAGTACAACTAAAATGACTAGAGAAACAAGGTTGCGTGCCTCCTACAGGTCTTCTAACATGATTCAGAATTCACCAACTCAAACTGCTGTGGAGTTCCTGGTTTATGTGCTGAAAGCTCATCTCCTACGGTCTGGTCGTCTTGATGCCCAACTGAAGTCTCCACGTGCTGCTTGGGGTATAATCGAGTCTCATCTCAGTCTGTCTTCTTCTCACCTGCTTCTCTCTTGGTAATGCCTGACACGAACCTCTTCTGCACATCTTCTACAAGGTTTCTAACTCTGACAATGGTCTTCAGACCTGGTCCTTTTTGTGGAAGCTCTTTAGTCATCGGATACCTGGTGGTGTTATTTGCTACAATCTCTGATCATCAAGTGAATCTATTCTTCTAGAACAAAGGGTCGGTTCACTTCATACTAAAATGGTCAACGTGTTCCTCGTTCGTCTCTGAGCACAAACATACAGTCATACTATGATAATTGTCCGAATACTTGCGAAAACATGATTCTTCTAGTCAATACAATTGACATCATTCAAAACTCGCAGTGGTCACACGGGTACTAAAGCAACTTCAAGACATCTTCTTAGGGAGAAACTTCATATCACAAATCTTTCTCTTCACAATCAAATTGTAATGCTTCGCGGAATTTAATCTCAACTAGTCAACTTCCTTCTCAGATGTTCTTGTGGTTGCTTCTTCCGTCTTTCAAACTCAAATGAGGTCGTCTGCTACGAAGTTTCAAAATAGAACAAATCAAATATTGATACGCGGAAATGGAATAATGATTACGGTTACATTCACGATGGTCGGTGTGCCGCCGCACACTCCTCTCTTTCTTCCTCATAACCCAACAGGAGCATTCAAGAGATCACTGAAGTGAACAAACTCATATCCCATCAGTTCCTACAATCTCTTAACTTCTTCAGTATCGTGGTTTCGCCAATTCAGATTAGTTCAATGTAAACTTTACTTCCCAAACGGATCTCAAAGGTTCATCAGAAGCACCAGAAATTCGTACAACAAACTTTCAAATGCCGGAGCTTTCCAAGAGTGGATACTAACAGGCGTTAGGAGAAAATTGGAAATCAAAAAGATCAGAGTATGTGCTTCAAAGCAACAATAATCTTAACAGATTCAAATGATTGAGAGTATCATAGTAAAATATGGTGAAGCAGATTGTTAAGGTTCGCATTTCAAAAACCATCAATCCATCATCAAGAGACCTCAAAGTCAAATACATCCAAAGGGAAACGGATTCTCAAAGCAAATGTGGTTGTTAAATCATACGGATAGTTTACATATCAAATTTAGGTACATGATTCATCAAAGTGTAGGATGGGAGAGTATTTGAATATATCAAGGTCAAATATATCAAATTTAGAATCGTGAACAGTTCAAAGGATTGAAATCTTGTTTAGCTTATAACATAGGAATGGTAGGGTGTGCACCGATAGTAATACGAACATCGTTTAACTGTCAGAGTTGAGATGCATGGAATATCAGTTATTAGCATCAGTATGCTTAGATAACAATTCCGTACTAGATAAATATCAACATCAAATCCTTCTAAAGGAAAAGTTGGATATCATACAACGTTCATCATTCAAATGACGGAAAGTAAGACTTCCTCATCTTCTGCGACAAACGTTCTTATAAGGCATGACTAAAGGCAAAGGCAAGATTCAGAGTGATGCGGAAGCAAATACTACTCACACGTATGTCCTAGTCTACCCATTCCTCACCGGTTATGACTTATATTCCTATGGGAAAATTCTACGCAACTTCGCAAAGGTTATCCTACGAGCGCCTACAGTGGAAACTTAGGGGTCCTAACTTACACAGGCCAAGGGTAGATGTACTACAAGTCGTAAACCTGGCTCTGATACCATAATTGTAACACCCCAACCCGGCAAGGGTAGAAGTATTACGCAAATGATGACATATCAAAGGCAAGCATAACATACGACTTACATAATATAAATGGTTTACAATGTTACAAAGGAAATATGCCAAATCTACGTAGTCATACATAAATGAATACTAAAACTAAGGTATCGTCTTCAAAAGCTAATCTCTCATCCCAACGCAAACCCAAGCTCCTGGCTTCCTACTAAAACCTGCCGCAGGAAAAGAAATGCGGCTGAGCTTAAAAAGACCAGTGAACAGATATATAATAAACGGAAACCAAAATCAAATGGAAATGAACAGACATATCATAATGAATGAGATATAGGAAAAGGAAATAAAGAGTAAGGTTTAGGACAGTCATCCACCACGAGCCCATATCATAACATATCACATATCATTTCATATCATATCTTCATAATCATATAGAGGGGAGACCTCTCAGATAATCAGATAATATGAGGGGTGTCCTCATTCTTCAAATGGAGTAGCTAGCTCCCAGGGGTGTGAAAGGAGTGGATTGCACCCAGCCCTAGCCCCAGTCACCATATCATATCATATCAAAGCATATCATATCAGAACATATCTAGGATGCATCCATACGCCCCCCGAACATATCATATTGGCCATATCAAATCATATAATAGTGAGCTCATATCAAATCAAAATGGGGACGGTGTGGTTAATCACTCTGACCACACAAGAGTCATGCCATTGGTGCATCAATGACACGGCCATGTTACCTTCATGGCTAGGAAACATATTTGGCTCGTAGTATCAAACTGGGTCAAAGGTTAAGGGGTCATATCAAAACAAAGGTTCATATAGTCATAATCATAGTCCAAATGTCAAGGTTCATATCACAGGTTTCATATCAAAGGTTCAAATACCAAAGTTTCAAATGTCAAAGGTTCATAGCAAAGGTCAAGGTCAAGTCAAATCAGTGTTCAAGAGACTAAAGGCACCTTATTAAAAAGGGCAGAATATCTGTACCTTATTCTAAAGCAAAGCACAAACCAAAAGAATAAGATGCAAAGGATCATGTCCTCTCCTTCTTCACACCTAGAGGGGTAGAAAAGAATTACAAACCTTTCCATTTTAAGTAACTTTCCATTTTTAGCAGGTTTCCATATTTAGTAAGTTTCCATAATTAGTAAGATTTCCATATTCTCATTTAGGTTAAGTTATTATTGAATCATAATATGGCTTTAGGGTGCATTTAAACAAGTCACAAAAGTTTAGGGTTAAATATGACAAGTTTTCATAGTTCAGGGTTATAAACGTAACTTTACCAAAGTTCAAGGTTTAAATTAGAAATCTCATAATTTACCATTTGAATACTTTAATTTCCAGAATTACACATTTAGTCTTCACGTTTCCATGTTTACAAGTTACACCCCTTTAATTACTTAATTTACACATTACACCTTATAATTACATAAATTACAATTTAAACCTTATTAATATTACATTTGCACCTCAAGCCCTTCATTACACATATTTACAGAAAAATACCCTTTAATTTAATTATGGCATGACAAGCCCTTCAAGTTTCATAATTTACACATTACCTCCTTCTAGTTAATTAATTTACATTTTAAACCTTATAAATATATAATTTACACTTTAACACTTATCATGTTTACGTTCCTCATCAAGCCCTTTTATTTCATTAATTTACAGAAAATATCCTTCAATATTAATATGTACACAACAGCCCCTTAACTTTCGGTAAATTACATATTTAGTCCTTGTACTTTATTACATTACAAATCGATTTAAATAATTAACCATAGTTACATATTAAGCCCTTAATTTCTCAATTTTACACAATGAACACTTATTTCAACATGTTATACGAACACACCCTTAAACATTCACAATTATCACATCAAGTCCCTCTAGTTATCAAAGTTACATATTTAGTCCCTTAATTTACAATTTCAACCTTTAATTATTAACAATTACATATTAAGCCATTAAATTACCAAAATTACACATAACCCCTTAAATATAATTTATTACTCAAAACAGCACCAAGTTTCCAGAAATTACATATTTAGTCCCTCATTTTTTATTTATTTTTAATTCGACATTAATATTACAAATTAAATCCTTTTCTTGCCTAATTTACATATATGCCCCTCATGTGATCATTTTTACACATTCTCCCAGGTCCATACAATATTAGAAAAATATCCCACAAGTTTTAATAATTACAAAACACCCCCTTAACTTATTATTTCCAAATCGTTATGCATAAAAACTTAACAAAATCAAACCCTAATAATCCCAATCACTATCCAATAATTTTACCATCATTATAACACTATTATTTCCAGATTTCATCACTCAAAACCCTAGGTCGATTTTTTCTTAGGGTTTTCCACGATTTCCCCTTTTTATTTCTGAAATCCGGTTTTAACTAAATTCCATAAATCACGAATTCGACTCAAACAAATCAAAACACCATTTTTCTCATGTTATATGAAGCATATAGAACCCAGTAAAAATAAGTAAACACCTCAGAAAAATCGCATGGCTTTATTAGATTCGATTATTCAAAATTAGGGTTTTAAGCTATTTATTTTTCATTCGATCAATACATGAAGCATGGTTCGATTTCCATATTTTTCCCATGTTATATGTGATTAAGAGAGAGCTAGAAAAATACCAGAAATATTTTAGATCAAGGGATTCACACGCTTGGAATTATTGTTGCTCAGTTAGGGTTTTTCGAACCAATTAAATCACCACGAACACACGATCGACTCCAGGACCTTGTGGCTATTTTTCTCACTTTCTTTGCACTATGAAGAACTCCAGAAAAATACTCCCTTGATTCAGAAAAATCGGATTGAGGTGTGTGGGATTTTTAGTGTGGCGGCTACATGTTTTTATTAGGGTTTAGTGGAAAAATAATTCATGGAGTGATGTAATTTATGTTAGACCGAGCCTTGGGGGGGGGGGGAAAGCTGGAAAATCGTGAAATATAATGGCCCAATTAGTTTTACCCTTTTTCATTTAATTTCCTTATTTACTTTGTATTTAAAAAGGTTTATAATTAATAATAATTATGTATTTAAATTTTTGGTATACACAAGGGTATTTTGGTCAGCTCACAACTTGTATAAATATTAATCAAAGTCGTCAAAATTATTTTGTATCATATCTTGTTCGTTTCCAGAAGTTTGGGATCGATTCGGAACTTTAATTAAGCTTTAATTAAATTTTAAAGTTTCAGGGGCATTTTGGTAATTTTTGCATGTTTTAAATTTTCGGGTTTTACAGTTTCTCAGAAATGGAAACTGCACAATTGAAACTTGAGACTGAAATTAAGCATCTATGTCAAGGACGTAACTGATCTTAAAGTCACTTGTATCATTGTTGTGTCCACTAAACCGAATAGTATTTGGTTAGTATTTCCTGTATTTTCCAATAAGCCTGAAACTTTCAGAGTTTGTAATCGATCAATAAATCTATAACAATCTCCTTTTGTTATATATTTATATTGTGAACAAATTCTTTCTACTATGTCTTACAATAATGCTATGCATACATGTAATAACTGCCCATGACCTCATAAAAACTCTCACCATTTGTTACTATCCTCAATGGACAAATGGCTCCACATAAACCAAACCATAATTAGAATGCCATACATGTCACTTTCCTTCCTTCCAAACCTAGGAAACCAACCAACTTGTAGCAAAATAAGTAACAGAAACTAGGACCACTATTACCAACAAAGAACCAAACACTTATACTAGAGACAGAAAACCCTTAAACCTACCACATGATGCATTAATAAAAGACCCTGTATTAATTGTTTTGCAAAAGCAATCAATCAAGTTGTTAATATCATGTTATTCTCAGTGATTATAACCAGACTTACCAAAACATTTCTTACGATTATTATAATTCCTTATACCTGCCATAACTAGGCTATAACCATAGAATCCCCTAAAGATAAATTTCGAAAGAAAACTTGATGAATGAAGAGAAAGTTGCTGAATTTCAAATGAATTAGTTTATTCTTTAGCATTTTTATACCAAGTGTCAATCATTTATCTACGATATTAACCAGACACATCGTAAATTATTGATTCTCAATGGGTTATAACTTCGCATTGTGACCGCCTACTAGAACTAAGTGAACTCGAATTATGTTGAAAGTTTCATAGGTATTAGACCAACTCATCATAAAGAATGACTAAACCTACCATCACCTTTACCTAAGGATTTCCCAACCTAGGAATTAAGTAAGGTGCTACGCCCAAGAAAATAACCAAAAGCGAAAACTTGATGATAGGAAAACTAAAATACCAAATGGAAAGCCAAGACTACTGCAGAAAAATGAGAACTCATTAAGATCTTAAGAACGTCCAAGGAAGACCTTAGTAAATCCCTGTAGTAGATAAATAAATTGAGGTTTAGAACTCCCTAAGTTGTATTTTCTTTCAAATCTTTACCTTAGTTATGATGGATGTAATCTAAGTGTAGTAACAACCTTTCTACCGTATGAAACCTTCATCTTGTAAAATTTTCGTAATAATCACGATGTGCGTTTAGTTTCAATATTTATTCTATTCCCCTTTACCCTGTTCATAGTTAGCCCGTAGCAATACCCTATTATACTATTAGGAAATTTGGTGAATATTATTTCTGACCGAACCATAGACTACCACTACCCCGTAGGATTCCTAGAAGAACCCTAAGATTTATTTCGAGGATATCCCATTAGTACCCTAAGAAATCCCTAACCCATTACCGTAGTGTGGACTAAAATTTTCGTATTCCTTTGAAAAATAAATATGTTGTTATTTTTAAAAAACAACACATTGAACACCATCTAAAACTTCTTGAAGACAAATAAGTACCATTATAACTGAGCCAAATATCACATTATTTGATCCTCAATTATACATAGCCTGATCAACTATGCATAATTTAGGAAGAATCATGTAAAGAATTGGACAGTTATCTTTTCAGATTTTCTAAATAACAATTTTCATTCAAAAGCAAAATATTGAAACATAATAAAATATCACTTTTTAATACAATAAATGTCTACACCCATTACCCATTACCTCTAAGATAGGAAGTTTGACAAAAATTATGGATAGAAAACCCTAAGAATTCAGAAGGAATTATAGCAAACACAAATAGTACAAATTTTATTAGAAACCCCAAAAATTCATACATAGCGAAATAATTAGAAACGGAAGTACTAAGGTTACAATGATTACAAGATAAGGAATAGAATCACTAATAGGTTGACCCGCCATGACAACGAGGACCGCCACCAACAACACAATAGCTAGAGCCACGACGGGATGAATTACCTTGACTATCCTGCGCAATAGATACCACGAGACTAGATATTAGGCATAAAAACAAATAAGTTTTATATCTTGTCTACACCAATAGCGAGAACCACGATAGGCATAAGGACCGCTAGGACGCAAACCAAGAATGCATAATCTTCGTTAGGAACGTAAGCCAAATAAGTAACCGCAAGAACCACATAAACGATTGCTAGGAATGTAATAAGGTGCGGCATTTTGAGGTTTTTATGAGAGAATTTAGTGGTTAAAGAATAAGGATAAAAAATGGGGTATTTAAAGGAGAAAACTAGCCGTTGGAATCACTGTACACGACCGTTATATGTCACTATTCATAGCTGTTATTTTAACATTCATAGACGTTATAGATTACTATTCTTGACCGTTGGAAAAGTACTATTCACAGCCCTTGGATTTATTAAGTGACAAAACATTCAAATTTATTTCGTCTAGTAGGAATAAAACTGACAAAAATTGTGTTCCCTTAAGTATCAAATGAAAATTCCTAGACGACCCTTTTAGGTTAAAGATAAAAACAAGGACTAACAGTGAGACAATATTATTGGATTTAAATGACATAAAGTCAAGATAATATTTTATATAATATTATTTTGAAACTTGAGGCATTTTAAGCAAATCAAACTCACATTCCAAATCAAATCATTGTACGATTTCCCATTCCCACATTCACTATCTGAAATAGGTTAGAAATCTAAACCCAACTCTTTCTATACTTCACTTTTCCCAACCTCCCAACCAACATAGACTGAATCTCGGGACGAGATTCCCTCAACGGGGGGATACTGTAACCACTGGTAAAATCTCACCTTATAATAAACTATACTTATCCTTTTCTACGTATAAATTTATTTATTTATTATATGATCATAACTATTATCTAATGTGACGTAGCTCACATCCTCAATAAACGTGCTCACACGCAACCCAACCTCAACATACTTAATATTTATTTTATATAAACATTTTCATATGAAACTTTAAGATATCTCAATTGCCACTTTACGTTAATTCGTTAACGTACGTATAAACTAAACGTTCCTTATCAAATAAAGTTTCTATAAATCCCTAAACTATTATAACAACAGGTCTAAGTAACAAAACCCTAAAAATACTAAAGTACAACTCATTCAACTAAGGTAAAAGCATCTAAAGCCCAGAAACCATAATTTCATTTTAACTCCTGATAAAACCCTAATTTCATAAAACTATGATTTTATATACCAAATTCACAAAATCGTAATTAATATATATATATATATATATATATATATATATATATATATATATATATATATATGATTTTTACAAAATATAAGTGTACAAGTCTTCCAAGATAATGTAAAAGTCATTTATGCATAAAAACCATATATTAATAAAAATCCTATTAAAACCCTAAATATATTTATTATAAAGCACAAATTACGAGTCTTTCATACACAATCCTTAAAAATAAATTTTCCTAAACTCACTAAATATAAGTGCAAGTCTCTAAACCTAAGGTACAAGTATTTAATGCATAAAAATATTAAATTTCATTGATATACATTTAAACATAATAAAACTAACAAATAATTAATATAACTTGACTAGATTTTAAAATACATTTTCTATATGATTTACACTCTAGTACAACCTTATTAAGCTTATAGTACCACTCCTTAAAACACAAATGAATTGCTTCCTCTTTTCTATATAATTCGAAATATATACATACATATAAACCTTAAATTAATTTCTAATTAATATTTATTTAAACAAAACTCTAAAAACTAAACTTTCTACTTCTTTAAACCTCAATGTACAACACCTTATACACTAGGTACCAATACATAAAGCCATTCAATTAATTTAAGTTTAACCTAGCTCGATCACAACTATATCTTCACCAAACCTTTTTCCTAGCTAATTCTAAGCAAGCCTTACATCACATAAGTCCTCCAAAACCTACCACGTCATCTTGTTTCTTAAGATATATAGGGTAGTTAAGTTCTATGGTTTTAAAACACAACACATCACCACACTCTCACAAAACAACACGCCACCCCGCTTTTCTCCACAAACTCCATCCAAGACCACCTCACCATGTCCCTTTATGTTGATCCCAGTTGAGCTTAACGATCTTGTTAATTACTTTAGATATAAACCTAAAGCAATCAGTATAGAAACTTCTTTTGAACGATCTATTAATTACTATGCGGAAACTAGTAATTAATATTAAGAAGAATAACAATAACAAACAATGATTCTCTCAACCTTCACCTCAATATATATTAATATACGGTTACTCAAAAGTAACAGGGTTACAACGAACCTTGAAGTGAATACAAGATAATACGTATGCTAAGACAATCGACTTCTAACCCTAACCCTAGATCCTCCTTTTATACACATAAGAAGTCCTAGTCGGTTACAAAACTTTCTATACAAGAATAATATCTAATCGTATCATTAAAATAAACAAACTATACATATCCAATAAGCAGCAGAATCATCTTAGGCAAGCAGCAGTTTGACACTTAGCTTATTTCGTCATTCTTCGAATATCATCAGCAGCAGAATGAATATACCTAGCATCAGAATGATTATACCTAGCCGCAGAATCATACTTGGTATATTTCCATTAGAACCATGAGCAGCAGAATAAAACACTTAGCAGTAGAATCATCAAAGTAGCAGCAGTATCATTTAAACCCAACAATCCTCCCTAAACTTGATATTTTCTCCCAAAATATACAAGTTTCTTCCAAAGCACAAACATACACAAAGAGGATGCTTCCAAACACTTGTTACTATAAAGTCTTTGATTTCAGAATCTTTTGATACTTTTCTACCAACTCATACGCTTGATGATCTGACAAAAATGGTCTTTGTAACCTTAATTTTCCATATTGTAGCATCTCAGTGATAACAACAGTATTTTTATTCAAGGGATAATATTTCTCCACCAGCATATACACACCTACACCTTTTCCAATCAACTCATGTACTCCACATGATTGAAATAGGTACCATTTATGAACCTTTGTTGAGTGTAACAGATCAATCCATTCCATATCCCTTGGATCAGGCTCAAACATGTTCTTCAGGTAGTAGTAGTGTAGTCTTTCAGAAATCACATCTGGTCTTCTATCCCCATACTTCTCTTTATATAACCTCCAGAGCTGAACAATATCATCCCTATCCATGTAATGCAGCATTTGTGAGAATCTAAATTTTTTTTGACATACACCATTTTCCATTTTGATCTCCCACCATGCTTCACTACCATATAGAATATCATGTGTATAGGAGACGATTGGATGTTTAGAGTCCAATGGAACTGCATTGATTAGCTCTGGTTCTTCTTGAGGTTTATGAACTGTAAAATCCATAACCCTTTTCATATCATCTGCAGTCACCTCTTCAAAATTATGCTCATCACTTTCTTCTTGCTCTGAGTCACTCATTATCACTGAATGAGTTCTTCTCTTCTTCCTAGCCACCTGTTATACTCTTCTCCCATATCTCTTTATACAAAAAGTAGGTTCAGGCTTTTTCTCTTCATCTACATTCTTTTTCTCTTTCTCAACATCTGACACTTTTGGCATTTTAACAGTTGACTAAGGATTCATATAAGCATTTGGTGCCATTTTGATTCTTGTAAACTCTTTAATCTCAGCATCAGTTAAAGGATTAAATTTCCTCTCCATCTCTTTCTTAGCAGCCTCAAACTTCTGCTTAACTTCTTCATTAGAGTATGGCTTCAATTCCTTCAATTTCCATCCTTTCATGTTTCTCATATATTGCTCATGTAAAGTTCTCTGTTGCCTTGCAGTTGGTGGTCTATTCACCTTCTTATTCTTCCTTGCAACCAGCAACTTTTTCTTATTTTCCACAATGACTTGTTGAATCCAGTCATTAATACCTTCATCTGTAAAAGTATCTCCCAACTCTACTTTTAGTTTCTCCCATTCCATAGCAGCTTTGCATCTTGCCTGCTCATCTTCCCATGCAGCCACTTTTGCTTCAACTTCAGCTTGTCTCCCACATTGTTGCTTTTGTTTCTCCATTGCTTTATCATACTCAGCTTTTTCTTCAGCAGCAACCCTCTGAGCTTCTTCTGCATCCCACCTTTCTTGCAAATGCTTAGGCCATACCTCAATTGGAATTTCATTAGGATCAGGATAAGGTTCAAGTCCTTCCACCATTTTCTCCTTACCCTTACCCTTGTAGGTAGGTGTTTGAACAGGTTTTCTTGTTGGCACAGGCTCTTGTATGACAACTCCTTTGGCTGTAGGTCTCAAAGTTGATACTTGTTTTGATGTAGGTATAGGTTGAGCAGCAGGTTGTGATTGTGGTTGTACAGCAGTAGTTTCAGGTGTTGGGATAACTTTTGGTGATTGTTGTGATTTAGCATGAAGGTTTAGCATGATTTGAGCTATGGGTATGGTGTCTTCATCTATTTCAGGAGTAAAACCCATTTCTGAAGCAACAGCAGAATCCTTAAGTCCAATAGCAGAATGTCCTGCACCAGCAGCAGAATCATTCTTTGCCTTCTTTTCACCAACATCAGCAACAACATCACTGCCAACATCTTTTTCAACAACATCCTTACCAGAACCAACATCCTCAATGATATGATCCTCATTTTCTGCAATACCAGTAACATTATTATCCAATTCCATCTCAGCCTCCCCTTGAGCCATGTTTTCTTCTGCTTCATTCCTCCCCTGTTTTGGAGCATCCTCTCCCAAACATGGTTTGGAAACCTTCAGCTGTGAAGACCTTGATCTCAGCAACCCCTCAAGATGTGTAACCCTAAGCTTAAGCCTTCTAATTTCAGCACCCTGAGAAGCTTTCACTGTCTTTAGCTCCTTTCTAAGACTAATGACCTCCTTTGACAATTTTGTACAGGTATCCGTCAATTCTTTTAATTGTTTCATGATATCCTCACAATTTCGGTCTGTGTAACCTGACCCGAGAGGTTGATCACTGGATTTGGCATTGTGTACAGGTGTTTTAACCATCAATTCTTCTGTTTCAATTTCAATGCTAGCCTCAACACTTCGACCTGTGTGACCTGGTCCGAGAGGTGAATCTTTGGACACAAACTCGGTCTAAACCCTAGGCTGAACATCTGAGCCCCCTATATTAGCCATGTGGCTAGGGTTTCCATCATGTGCATTGATGAAGCAAAAAGTGTACCGCTTTTAAGGGGTCATTTAAGCCCTAAATCGTATTTATTTGATCAAATATCGCCCTAAATCGTTCCTTTTGTCATTTTAGGTACTTTTGAGGAGAAATCTGGAAAAGGAAGCATTTTGGACGTTTTTGAAGCATAAAAGTGAAGAAAACGACAAAGTCTCAAAATCTTGCTGGAAGTTACCTTTGACGGCGTCAGGATTAACCCTGGACGGCGTCATGGCTTGGCAAAAGTGGTGGATGTGAAATTTACTCATGATAAGCCAGAGAAATTGCATGGAAATTCTGACGGCGTCACCCTTTAATTTGATCAAGGTCGTCACGTTATAATTCAAAGAGGGACGGCGTCACGTTCATAGTCTGAGGGCGTCAAGCCTTGATAAGCCAGAACGGATTTTGGAGAGCTAAAGAGGGACGGCGTCAAGAAGGTCATCCGAGAACCCTAAAAGCGGCGAGGTGACGCCGTCAGATATGAAAGTCTATATATAGTTTTCTAATTTTTTGTCATTAGTGTGGAACTTATTGGGGAACTTTGTGTGTGAAAACCCTAGGACGAATTTGGCAGCTCTTTCAAGGCTTTTTGCCTTGAGATCTTCCATGTTACATTGAAGATAAGTTATCAATTAATCATTCAATATGTCTATGTGTTGTTTGATTCTATCTTATTCTTGTCTTTTGTTTAACATGTTAGGCTAGATTTATCTTGTGTTTGCTTAGATCTAATGAAACCTAGCTATTGATTATTGGTTATTAGTGTGTTGTTAGTTGTATTGGATGATTGTTCATCTATGTTAGGCTTAAGAAAACTGGCTAACTTCCTATTCGGTAACTTGCTTGAACGTCTTAAGAAACATGAACCAATGCGTACTAAAGGTTTTTATGGTTGTATTTAATGCACAAGCGAATTCTAGTGATCCCATGTTAGGAGCTTCCTAGCCGGCTCGACATAGGAGTGAAGTAGGAGCTTGTAGAGTTGGGGAAGTACGTACGCCACCCCACGAATGGTATTAAGGAATACACCCATCATCCACGTGACTAATACACACTAATCAACCGGTAAAAGATAGTTAGGGAGTAAGGAAATATAAGTAAACACATTTCCCTCCACATAAGTTTTCACCAACATTTTCATTTTCTGTTATTTTATTTAATTTGCATTCGTAGTAATCTTGGTTAGTTGACTAGCAACTAATTCCGCCCACTTTTTCAAACCCGAGATTTTACTTGCTTTCATAAAAATATAAAAACATAAAAAAGAATCTTCTCTCACCCTTAGACCTATTAGAGTAATTTTTCATACCTAACGACACACTATTCCCTGTAGAGAACGATCAATCCCCCGTACTTACCACTACACTATACTACATCGGTCAGGTACACTGCCTGGTGGGGTTGTAAGCCTCTTGAGATCCCTCGAGAGGTAAAACCTGTTGTAAGGTTGCAAAACCACGCATCAAGTTTTTGGCGCCGTTGTCGGGGAATAGTTATTGTTTAGGTTGAATTTTTATTTTGTAGGTCTACTCACTAGATTCCTTTCTAGTGAGATTTTTTTTTTATTTTTCTAGGTTTTCTTTAGTCTATCTATTTTCTTCGTTTCTTTGTTCGTAACCATTACCATTCGACATCATGGAAGATGGTAATATCCTTAATCCCAACAACCCACCACCACAACAACAACCACCACCTCCTAGAGCCCGTACTTTAGGAGAGTACTCCCGTCCTAGCCACCATGGCTATCGAAACACCATTGAGCTCACTCAAAGAGCCAATGTCACACCCTTGCGATCCGACACCATCCGGTTGGTGCAAAGCGGATGCGCATTCCATGGACTTCGTTCTGAAGATTCTAATCAACATCTCAAGGACTTTCTCAAAATTGTTGATTCTATAGACCTTGATGTTGCCACTCGAGAGACGACCCGATTGCGTCTCTTCCAATTCTCTCTGCGGGACCAAGCTAGTCAATGGCTAGAGCGTTAACCCGCAGGATCCATCACCTCTTGGGATGATCTCACTACTCGTTTCCTTGCTCAGTTTTTTCCACCGGGAAGAACTACCAAGCTAAGGAATGATATCTTGATGTTCCAACAACGTCAAGGCGAAACTCTCTACGAGGCATGGACTCGATTTAAGGACTTACTTCAAAAAGTCCCTCATCATGGCATAGAACTTTGGCTCCAAGTCCAAATCTTCTATGACCATATCAATCTCTACACAAGGCAAACCATTGACCAATCGCCGGTGGTAAGCTACGTGATCTAAGTGCGGAACAATCATGGGCTCTCCTAGAGGATCTTGCTCTTTATGACAACGAAAGTTGGAGTGATCCCCGTGATTATGAATAAAACGGTCAAGGCAATATCTTTGCCTTCGAACAATTCAAGCACTTCCGACCGTAGGATCATAGAACTTGAAGACCAAGTCAAGTTTCTTATGAAATCCTACGAGGCTCCTAAACCTTCAAGCCAAGTGAACAAAATCACTTCTTCGTGTAAATTATGTAGTGGTCCCCACGACACTCATGATTGCATGGAACTCCCCAAACAGGCTTTCAAAGAATTCGCATCCTCGCGAATCGATAAGGCGGGAGATAGGTGGCTCACTACTAATTATGGACACAAGAATTCCGAAGATAGGTATGAGGCATGGAAGAGTAAGCCAAATTTTAGTTGGAACCAAACTCGAAGCGTATCATTCAATGACTCTACCCCACTCACCTGGTCTGAACATTATCCTCAGCAACATACACATAAACAACAAAATCGCGAGGAATCACTGCAAAAATTCATTCTCTCTCAAGAAACACAGCTCTACAAACTTGAGAATCAATTCAGACAACAGCAAGTTGATATGAACAACAAGGTTGATAACCTGTTAAAGGTTATCAATGATCGCCTTGCTGGCAGGTCAACTTGTGAGTTGGCACGAGTTAGTGAGATCAAATCTGTCACGGTAACTCACCAAACACCCCCTCCTGTAAAAATCAAGCACCCTAGTAAACTCTTCAAACACATATCACAAAACGAAAAAAAAAACTGGAGATACTCATACCCCTTCGAAACCTCTCCACTTCGTGAACACCATTACAACAATACCTGTTCCTAAACCCAATTTGGACCAACAAACAACCAAGAATGTGGACAATGAAATGGAGGGTGAAGTTCCTGAAAAGAACCCCGAGGCGCCCGACGACTATCTAGACTCACCAAAGAACTCGAGTACAAGAGAGGTGAGCGATGAGGAGGGCTCGGAAGAGAAATCCGAAATGCCTCATGGGCTCCCAGGACTGCTAGACCGCCCCCTGATGGAGGAACTTGAGAGGGGCACAGCAAGGTTGCCTATGGGATTCGGAGAGAGAATAGAGGATGGCGCTCCTAGGGTCTTTAAGATATCTTGCACCACTAGGAAAAAGTTTATAAAAGATGCCTACATAAACCCCAACTCTTCTATGAATGCAATATCCCTTTCTCTATATAACGAAGCCTTCACCGAACAAGTCAAATATGAAGGGTCTAATATCATCGGGGTAATAAGGAGGGTACCAATTGTGATAGAAAAGTTCCTCTTTCATATCGAGTTAACTGTAATTAATAACATGAACTCTATCATCAGCCCATCCTTAACTGGCCTCGTTCTAGGCAAACCATTCATAAAAGCAACGGGAGTGATACTCGATGAGGATGATAGGAGTGCATTATTTACCGATGGTGTCAGGAAAGTGATTTTTCGGGACGGCTGTGAAGAAGTGTATGAGTATCAACCATCGGCATGTGGCAACACATGGGGGCTATGCGGTAGGAGGCCTGGCCGAATTAAGCGATGTGATCCGAATAATCTCAAAATACCTTGCATGATTGGTCACAAGCATTTTTATAATGTTTACATCGACACATGTTTACCCAAAAATGTGATGTCCCTGTTTCATTATAACAACATTTGCAGATGGGGGATGATTCATAAAGGGAAGGACGACATTGGCATAGATGATGATGTACAGGTGTTTGTAGGAAACATGACATTCACTATGAGCTTCGCAATCGTCGATAATATCGAAAAGTACATCGATCCCAGGTTATCACAAGTTGTTTTTGGGGCACCTTTTTGCAAGGCCACAAGCTTGGTTGTGGACGAGCTCAATGGGATCATGACTTTCACCGATGGGATTAGGGAAATCTCATACCAAACGCCTTACAAGATGAGAGAATTCAAGGAGATTGATTATGATAGGCTCGATAGGTTAAGTTCCCAACTCGTGTTGTGTGATGATGATGTGAGAAGGGGATGTAAGGACACTTTTGACCTGTCAAGTGGATTCTTTAAGCATGATAAGGAGCTTAGTTCTAAATACCGAAACAATCCCTTTGATCTCGAGGACCCGAAATACCTTCACTATGAAAGTGATTCTGATAGAGAATCAAAGGAGAATGGCCTAGGAACCGTGACCGATGATGGAGTCACGTAATGTACGTGACTTTGAGTCTAGCTACAAGACTCGTTAATAAAGAAAAGCGCTTCTTGGGAGGCAACCCAAGCTTTATTTGCTTTGTGTGTTTATTTAATTGTTTGTTTGATTTTATCTGCTTAATTGTTTGTTTGATTTTATCTGCTTCCGTATGTATGTTTAATTTTTATTATTATTGATTCATGTTCAAAACTAATTTGTGAAAATGCTTTATTTTGTTTTTAACTTCGTCTTAACTACATATAAAGGTATTTTGCAAAAGATAAGTGTAAGGGAAATCCAAATCGGTTTATTAGAACAAATGAACATGAATCGTAATAATATGAAATTAACATACATATTAGTATTTGTTTGAGTCAAATGCTTGTTTGAGTCAAATGCTTGTATCGAGTCATAATGATGTTTTGCAGGAATTCCAGGAAGTAAGGTGTAGGTTTTTCCAAAATTTTTCCGGAAACGTAACATGAGAATTCTGTCAGATCATTTCTGACGGCGTCAGGCTTTACAACCTGACGGCGTCAGGTTTAATTTTCTGAAAATTTTTGAAAGTTTTGTTTTCATAAAAAGTTTTTATTAAATCTATAACTTATAATCTCCAGGAATCTGCAAAATTATCATTCCACAAGCATTATATCCTTATATATAGATTTATCCCGCCGATGTTATGCAGGTTTTCGTGTTTGTTTTCTCAGGTTTAACAGGTTATTTTGGACAAGGAAATGTTTTTGATCAAGCTTTTGGCGATGCATTAGTCATGGAGCTTCAACATTCTCTTGGAAGAAGATGTAACCGTGTTATTTCATTATCCACCGAACGAATCAGGGGAGTATTTGATTTCATTCTTTTACTTTATTCTTTTACATCTTGTTATTTGAACATTGGGGACAATGTTCATCTTAAGTGTAAGGGGGGGGGGGTAAAAGTACGATTTTTAGAGAATACAATTGCGCTTGATTTTTGTTTGTTTGATGGTAGATGTGTAATAAAACTGAGATAAATACCTGTTAGGGTAATTTTAGTGCCAAATTTAAATTTTTTACAACATATAGGAGTGAAACTTTGATCTTAATGAGCGTCTCATGGATAGGAGTTATATGACTAGCACAAAAACCGTACCACTAAAAAATTTTCCACCCCCAAATATGTGAGGTTCGCCCCTAGAATTGGTAGGAAAAGCATTTATGCTATGATGTGTGTACCGGTAGCACTTAGATTCTAGAACTTGCGTTAGGACCATTCCGAGGCCACAAGTGAGACTACATTCATGTAGTTAGATTTACTACATGATAAGAGGCATTAGGATTCACCCATTGTTTTACACCTGTGTTTTTGTTATAATTACTTTGGCTACATTGGTCAAGTAATTCTCCCACACCCTTTGCGTTGTACTCATTTTTAGTACACGATACCCCTAGTACACCCCTCAGAGCCTATCTTTTCGTTTCGACCTTTAAGCATTTTACTTAAAGGAAGAATTTGTTACACCCCACTTTAAATGTACACCCAAATCGCCTTAGCCTACCTTGTATGCACTCATTTTTAGTGCATTATTGTTACAACATTTGTTTAAACCCAAGTTAATTATCTAGTTGATTACATGGTTGCTAAGTCGAGTCATATCCTTATACATATTGTTTTGGGACGATTGGGACTCATGGGTAAAGTACTAGTGTAATAGAGTAATGGGGAAGAACATCATTTATTACCCCCATATGTACGTTAATATTTTAAAGTACTCCAAATGTTTCGATTATCTTAATTCGAGTCATTAGAATAGTTATTTGTAAAGTTATGTAAAAGTTCAAGTGTAAGGGGAATGCAATGCCCCTATGATGTATTATTTTGGATGGTAGGGTAAGAATGTATGCAAAAAAAATAAAATAAAAAAAAAAAAAAAAATCGAAAAATCAAGAAATCAAGAAAAATACAAAAAAATGAGAAAAAGAAAAGTAGAAAAAACATACGGACTACCATCCCGTTTTATTTTATGTTTTTTATATTTTCTTTCATTAGCTTAAGATTGAGTCGAGTCTTGGCTTAGCAACATTGTATAGTACATGTAATTAATCAAGATCTTTAACTCGCCACCAGTAAAATATCCTTTATCCAACAAAACCGTGTTTTCCTTTTCCCTACACCTAACGTTATAACCCATTTAAAAGCCCTCTAAGATAGTTTATCTTATGTGCTTACGCCTAGTGGAGGAGGTTTTTGATCTTTTCCCAAGCCTATGGTAATCTATTTGCTATGACAGGTAGTGAGAGATATTATCCGTTTCCATTTATGAGATTTATTTTGATGACACTTGAGAGATGTGAGTATCTAAACACTACTTGTGAGGTGCTAGTTTGTAATCTCCGTGCTTATTATGATTAAAGTGGAACGAATATTTGTTGTAATTACTTTTATGTTAGCATTAAAGGACCCCTAACTTGTATTTTGATTAGAATAAAAGCGCATTTGCTTGAGGACAAGCAAATCTCAAGTGTAAGGGTATTTGATGAAGCGAAAAGTGTACCGCTTTTAAGGGGTCATTTAAGCCCTAAATCGTATTTATTTGATCAAATATCGCCCTAAATCGTTCCTTTTGTCATTTTAGGTACTTTTGAGGAGAAATCTGGAAAAGGAAGCATTTTGGACGTTTTTGGAGCATAAAAGTGAAGAAAACGACAAAGTCTCAAAATCTTGCTGGAAGTTACCTTTGACGGCGTCAGGATTAACCCTGGACGGCGTCATGGCTTGGCAAAAGTGGTGGATGTGAAATTTACTCATGATAAGCCAGAGAAATTACATGGAAATTCTGACGGCGTCACCCTTTAATTTGATCAAGGTCGTCACGTTATAATTCAAAGAGGGACGGCGTCACGTTCATAGTCTGAGGGCGTCAAGCCTTGATAAGCCAGAACGGATTTTGGAGAGCTAAAGAGGGACGGCGTCAAGAAGGTCATCCGAGAACCCTAAAAGCGGCAAGGTGACGGCGTCACACTCCATAACGTGACGCCGTCAGATATGAAAGTCTATATATAGTTTTCTAATTTTTTGTCATTAGTGTGGAACTTATTGGGGAACTTTGTGTGTGAAAACCCTAGGACGAATTTGGCAGCTCTTTCAAGGCTTTTTGCCTTGAGATCTTCCATGTTACATTGAAGATAAGTTATCAATTAATCATTCAATATGTCTATGTGTTGTTTGATTCTATCTTATTCTTGTCTTTTGTTTAACATGTTAGGCTAGATTTATCTTGTGTTTGCTTAGATCTAATGAAACCTAGCTATTGATTATTGGTTATTAGTGTGTTGTTAGTTGTATTGGATGATTGTTCATCTATGTTAGGCTTAAGAAAACTGGCTAACTTCCTATTCGGTAACTTGCTTGAACGTCTTAAGAAACATGAACCAATGCGTACTAAAGGTTTTTATGGTTGTATTTAATGCACAAGCGAATTCTAGTGATCCCATGTTAGGAGCTTCCTAGCCGGCTCGACATAGGAGTGAAGTAGGAGCTTGTAGAGTTGGGGAAGTACGTACGCCACCCCACGAATGGTATTAAGGAATACACCCGTCATCCACGCGACTAATACACACTAATCAACCGATAAAAGATAGTTAGGGAGTAAGGAAATCTAAGTAAACACATTTCCCTCCACATAAGTTTTCACCAACATTTTCATTTTCTGTTATTTTATTTAATTTGCATTCGTAGTAATTTGGGTTAGTTGACTAGCAACTAATTCCGCCCACTCTTTCAAACCCGAGATTTTACTTGCTTTCATAAAAATATAAAAACATAAAAAAGAATCTTCTCTCACCCTTAGACCTATTAGAGTAATTTTTCATACCTAACGAACACTATTCCCTGTGGAGAACGATCAATCCCCCGTACTTACCACTACACTATACTACATCGGTCAGGTACACTGCCTGGTGGGGTTGTAAGCCTCTTGAGATCCCTCGAGAGGTAAAACCTGTTGTAAGGTTGCAAAACCACGCATCATGCATCAGGTTCATGAGAACCCTCAGCAGTAGATGTTGCCAAGGTTGGGGTCTTAGTTATGTTGACACTGTCCTGTTCAACTTCTAAGTTGGAAACAGTAGTGTCAGCCCCTTCCTTCATGCCATCTCCATCACCTATGGCAGCCTCATCTGCTTCCATACTAGCACTAGTCTAAGGTAACTCAGTGCTCTTTTCATGTGAAATCCTAGGTGATTGGGTCTTTTGTGGTTGATTATGGGATGATTCATTTAAATATTCAGGAGTGGGTGTGTGATGAGAAGCTGTGGGGTTTTTAGCTTCTTCACCCTGAGCAATCTCAGCAACAATGTTCAAAATATGTTGGGACAATGGAGTTATTCTCCCAGAAAAACCAGTCCCATTTTTCCTTAAATGTTTAAACATTTTAGTTACACGAACTGGAGTTTTATAAGGTTTTTCATGAGCAAAAGGTTCTTGTAACTGATTATCGATGAGTAATTGCAAAAACCTTGGATAAAGATAAGAATTTCCAGAAATATTCTTTTTCAACCCCTCAAAAATCATAGCCGAAAAATTGTATGGTTGGCCTGAGGCTAGACAAATCAAAGCAGAAGCTTGACTTGCACTAAACTCATTCCACCCACTTGTTTTAGGACTAAGACAATGTAGAAGGGTGTGAACAAGAAATTTCCATTGTGGGCAGAGCAAACGTTTGTAAAATTTAACTTTAGAGTTTGTTTTCTCATACCCAATTCTTTCAAGTTCCTCAAAAATTGTAGAAGTGGGAAGGCAAGTTGTTGCTTCATCATCTGCAAGACGAAGAATTCGTCTTACAGATGTTTCAGTAACAAGAATTCTTTCCTCATCTACTGAGGCAATTAACATTTCTTCCCCATTAAGAGTTTCAGCCGTAACAGTCGACCAAAACTGTCTCATGTGGGAACGATATATAGTTGGATTAACTGATAATGCATACCTAATGGAGGTAGCATTAAGAAAGTCTATGACTTCAGTGAATCCATCAGCCTCCGGCACCTTCTTAAGAAAAGCTACTTGATTGTGATCGTCAGAATAGGTACGTCTCGTCATTGTAAATTAGGGTTTTGATTTTGGAGTGATTTTGAATCAGATGTTAATGGAGGTGTTAGGTTTTGGAGATAATTGAATTTTGGGCGCACAACTTTAATTTGGGGATCGAATTAGGTTTTTATATCAGTTAGATCCAATTAGAATGTTTTAGGCGCCAAGTTGCAAAACAGTCCTCCAACTTTCAAATGTAGCAGTAGAATGCTAAGCTTTCAAAACAAATCAGCATAATACCACCAGCAGTAGAATGGATTTCTTGCCAACACTTATCCAATTAACCAAAATTAATACCCATCCTTTTGGTCAACTCTACCAAAATACCATAATTAAGTTAATTCCATCAAGGAATTAATTCCTTTACCGACCCCGCCTTTAATGTCTTTTATCCTTCATTAACTCTGTAAAAAGCCTTAACTCATCTACACACATTCATCTCATCCCACAAAGTCTTCAACATTCCAATCACCATGAATCCTTCAAATATTATAGAAATCTCATCCGATTCTTCGTCTGATTCTGGAAGCTCAGGATGGAGAAACTATTTTCCACCAAACTACACCGGTCAAACCAGCAAAAAGCAAAGGACAACTCCTCCAATATTGTTCGATGAACTAACAACTCCCCCGTCTTATTTAAATGATTCATTCCCCTCTTCTGATGATGATGAAGAATAATCACAGCCACTTTCAGTCGTATTGACAAGAGAGTTTGAGAAGGCCGTGGCTGGAATGAGCAAGATCCAAGTACCTGAAAGACATCAAGCTCATCCAAAGCCAAGACCACAAGTTCTAGCCCTCCCTTGCAAGAAGGTGGCTGATGCCATGGACATTGAAGGTAAAAGAGTCCATAGGACCATGCCAGATGTCCAGGGAAAAGGCAAAAGGAAGCTTGAGTAGTTGTTATGTGGTAGGTTTGTATAGGTTTATGTGTAGTAAGGTTGTTGTTTGGTTGTTTGTTTTGATGCTTTTGAATCCTGAATGATGATGTAACTTCTGCTAATGTAGTGAATGCACCCAGTAATGAATAAACTTTTATTATCTTTGTGTTGATGAACATTCACTCTTATGCTTTAGATTCTGAGTAGATAGCCTCCCCTGAATTTCAGAATCATCTTTTTCTCAGCTATCAAACTTTTGTGACTTATCCTGCAAAACATTAGTCCAAAAACCACAAAACACAAACAAGAGTATCTCACAATAATCACAAGACAGTCAACAAAATAACCATCTTAGCAGCACACAATATACAGACATAGCAAGCACTAAAAACAACTTATTTGATCAATAACAGCACAAATCCTCAAAAACTTTTTACAAAACATACAGAGATAAGATTTTAAAGATTGATCATACCTGTACTAGCAACTAAAAATTGAAATCTACTTATATCAAAACTTTTTGTAAGTAGATCAGCAACATTATTGTCAGTATGTATTTTAACCACTTGAATTAACTTTTTCTCATAACAATATCTAATAAAATGATGTCTTATCTCTATATGCTTTGTTTTAGAGTGAAAAACAGGATTCTTGATTATACACATTGTGTTGTTATTATCAATATAAATTTTTGTGTTCATAAAATTGTACCCATAATCCAAGAGTTGATTCTGAATCCAGAGTACTTGTCCACAGCAACTAGAAGCAGCCACATAATCTACGTCAATTGTTGAGTTAGCCACCACAGTCTGTTTCTTGCATTGCCATTGTAATACCTGAAATTCTATAACATGTAAAATGACCAAATTGCCCTTGGGAATTTAAAACTTAAATAAAACATACGTAAAGCACCAAATAATTTCCAAACTTCTGGCAATGCATAAGTTATGGTCCCAAATAATTTTAACAACTTCATTTAACATTTATTCAAGCCAAGAAAATTACTAAAATGCCCTTGGGCGCCTAAAATAATTTAAATTCAAAATCTATGAGTTAATTATAGTAATTAAAGGAAAATTAAGTACAAATTAAAGGGGAAATCAAAGCAATAATGCTCCTAATCAATAATTCCGAAATTTTAGCCATGTAACCTCCCTTTTGACTGGTCCTCATTATTAAAATCCAATCACCACTTTTTCCTTATCAAACCCTAATTACCGAGTGAAATAAAAACACACAAATAAATCCCTTTTGCCTCCAATCGACACTCTAAAATTCCCAAGCTATTTTTCTGTGTTAAATCATCATCCAAGGAGTCCTAGAAAAATAATACTTCGAATTGTGGTGGCCGGATTCAAAGGTTTTCGAAAATTCTTGTTTAATTCAACCCGAAAGGTAATAATTCCATTTTTGATTCATTCGATCTTGGAAAATTCGTTTCTTATTTTTATGGTGTTCCTCACATCATATGTGACCTGTGAAAATTGGTTTCATGATTTTTAGATCGTTTTTGAAGTCGTGGTGATTTATGGTGCATTTTGGCTATTCGCGTACATATTAAATCGTGCGTCTCGTTCTACACGTTCGAATCTTGATTTGGTATTTTTCTCAGACCCTATATATGTTATGAACACCAAATAAAATGTAAAAGTCGATCCATGCATGATCTAACAATTATTTGTGAATTAAATCTTAAAAACGTGTATAAACCCTAAATAATTCAATTCGAATTTTTGAGGCTTCATATTTATTTTATTTGGACTCCATATGATCATACTAATCTGGGAAAAATTATATTTCGAATTGTTAAGGCCTAAAATAATTATTCTTGATTTATTTAGTTTTACCGATTTTAAAGAAATTAAAAAGAATAAAAGAAAAATTTTGGGAAAATTATCAAACCGATCGAGCTAGGGTTTTGAGGTAATGAAACCTGGAAATTAACATGGTATAATGATGATAGAATGATGGTATAATGATTTGGATTAATAGGGTTCGATTTAGACAAGATTTTATGTGTAACGATTTGGAAATAATAAGTTAAGGGTGTGTTTTGTAATTTCTAAAACTTGTGGGTCAGTTTTAAAACTTAATTTAGATCATGTACTTGCTGGGAAAAATATAAAAGGAAGGGGTCTAATGTCATTTTTGTATTTTAGAGGGTTAAAATGTTTTTAGGGTTTTATTATGGCTCGAATTATAAAATTATTAAATAGAGGGACTAAACTTGTAATTTCTGAAACTTGGGGCTGTTTTGAGTAATTTAATCTATTCATGGGGTTACGTGTAAATTTGGTGATTTAATGGGTTAATATGTAATTATTAATAATATAAAGTTGAAATTATAAATTAAAGGACTAAATATGTAACTTTGTAAACTAGAAGGACCTATTGTGTAAATTCTGTAAAATTGAGGATACATTCTTATAATATGATAAAATGAGTGACCATTGTGAAACTTTGATAAATTAAGGGTCTTAAGTGTAACTTTTGAAACTAAAGGGTATAAAGTGTAAATTGTGAATTCTTAAGGACCTAATATGTAAATGTGATAAGAGATACCCTAATTCCAGAAATAATGATTTAACTAAGAATGTTGATCCAACTTTCTAAATATGGAAACTTTCTAAAAATGGAAACCTGCTAAATAAAAAGAGTACTTAATATGAACATGGGATCCTTAGTAATTCTGTCTCTACTCCTCTAGGTGTCAAGGAGGAGAAGTTCTATCTGTGTCTGCCATTTCACTTGCTTACTTGATCACTAAGGTACAGATATTCTGCCCTTCTTTAGTAAGGTGCCTTCGTCTCATGTTGATTTCTGATTCACTGCCATGTTCCTTGTTTCTATGAACCTTTGACATTGACCTACTGATACTGAGCCTTTCTTATATTGAACCTACTGATATTGACCTTTCTGTTACTGAACCATCTGATATGAACTGTTTGTTATACTGAACTGGATATTGACCTATGAAACTAAACTGAATACTGAATACTGATACTTGACCACTGACCCACAGTTTGATACTACGAGCCATAACTAGTCATGAGGGTTTCATGACCATGTCAGTCGATGCACCGATGGCATGACTCTAGGGCAGGAGAGTGATGACCTGTTCCGTCCCTTTTATGTATTTATTTGGTGTGTTGGGAGGTTTATGGCCACCAGGGGCGTATGGATGCATCCTAGAACTGTTACTGTTACTGTTACTGTTACTGTTACTGATATATACTGGTGACTGATGGTGTGTGCGATACACGTCTTTCACATACTGGAAGCTAGCTACTCCATTCACTGATTGAGGACTCCCCTCATATTTACTGATTACTGAGAGGTCTCCCCTCTACATGATTATACTGATTACTGTTACTGATTACTGATACTGGGCTCGTAGAGGATTACTGTTTTCCATGCACCTTATAGACTTATGACCTTTACCTTCCATTACTGACACCCTATGGTACGATACTGGATTTATCTCTGTACTGGGCTTGGTATGTTGGGCTTGTTGGGATCTTTTGATTACTTCACCATTACTCATGATACTATCCATGTTTCTTATATCTCTGTATAACCTTTATATTTCTTCTCATCTATTATCACATCATGTATGATTCCTTTCGTTTTCCCTATTTCATTATTATTGTTGTTACCGTTATATCTGTTCACTGAGCTCGTGTAGCTCAGCCGCGTTTCTTTTCCCGCGGCAGGTTTTAAGCTAGGAGCTGGGGTATGGCTTTTGGGAAGAGTGTTCACAAGTGAAGTCTTGTTTTTGTTGGATTATTCTTCATTTGTATTATGTTTTGTATTTCATGTATTTTTCTGTCTCATGTTACATTGTATTTCCGCTGTTTAATTATGGATGTTATGTATGATCTGATGTGAAACCATGTACTTGTGACATCTTTACCCTTGTCGGGTCGGGGTGTTACAATTTATGGTATCAGAGAATACAGGCACCCGAAAACCTTCGGCTTAGGCCATTTGACCTGTGAGGATCTGGGTAGACATTAGGTTTCCGTCCGCGCACTCTCTTCCGTTGCTTCTGTTATCTTACTTACTCATGTCGACACCTTTCGTATTCTATTTTGCCATCTATATACTCCTTCTGATCGTTCTGCTAATCGTGTAGATGGTGTCCACGCGCGCTCGAGAGTACTCCACACGGAAAAAGCAACGATGGACTATCGTTTATCCTACCGGCAATATGAAGATTGGGAAGATATGGAGAACGGCAAGGAGGAAGTTAATTCCTGCTAGTATATGGCCGTGTTATATCGAAGAGGAGCTGACCATAGTGAACAAAGATGGAGCAGAAGTGCTAGAGTACTCCACCCAGGTGATCTACAAAGATGGAACGGTCATTCGGTACGTAGGCAAGTGCCCCAACTTCATTGAGGAGAATGGAGTGGTACGAATCCAGCCCCGCAACGTGGTCAACCTCGAAGACGACAAGAAGGACCCTGCCGATGCGATTCCTGCCTCAGCCTGAAGAGATCGCCTGCATGATTTGTTTCCTTCTGTTTGTTTGAATGATTTGATACACATGTTTCCTTTCCGTTTATGACGCATTGACTTTCTCTTGATTTTCGTACGAATATTTTGGATTTTGATCTAATAATTCCATTCCAAGTTGAATTTTGAGGTTTTGGCTTGATTTGTTATTCTGAGTATTTTATAATCATGATCCGATGGAAGAAACCAAGTATGTACTTCATTTCTGCTCTACCCTAAGAGATTTTACTCTATCCGTTTGTTTCCATTATCTTACGATAAGATCCGTTCTGCTAAATTATTCCAAGCTATCCGTGAGTAAGGCTTATCTGATCTGGTATGTCCTGTTTCGTTTCTGCCCTATTGTTTCTCCTCTATGTCCTTGCAAATTTCGAGGACGAAATTTTTTTTTGTTAGTGGGGAAGAAGTTGTAATACCTGAAATTCTATAACATGTAAAATGACCAAATTGCCCTTGGGAATTTAAAACTTAAATAAAACATACGTAAAGCACCAAATAATTTCCAAACTTCTGGCAATGCATAAGTTATGGTCCCAAATAATTTTAACAACTTCATTTAACATTTATTCAAGCCAAGAAAATTACTAAAATGCCCTTGGGCGCCTAAAATAATTTAAATTCAAAATCTATGAGTTAATTATAGTAATTAAAGGAAAATTAAGTACAAATTAAAGGGGAAATCAAAGCAATAATGCTCCTAATCAATAATTCCGAAATTTTAGCCATGTAACCTCCCTTTTGACTGGTCCTCATTATTAAAATCCAATCACCACTTTTTCCTTATCAAACCCTAATTACCGAGTGAAATAAAAACACACAAATAAATCCCTTTTGCCTCCAATCGACACTCTAAAATTCCCAAGCTATTTTTCTGTGTTAAATCATCATCCAAGGAGTCCTAGAAAAATAATACTTCGAATTGTGGTGGCCGGATTCAAAGGTTTTCGAAAATTCTTGTTTAATTCAACCCGAAAGGTAATAATTCCATTTTTGATTCATTCGATCTTGGAAAATTCGTTTCTTATTTTTATGGTGTTCCTCACATCATATGTGACCTGTGAAAATTGGTTTCATGATTTTTAGATCGTTTTTGAAGTCGTGGTGATTTATGGTGCATTTTGGCTATTCGCGTACATATTAAATCGTGCGTCTCGTTCTACACGTTCGAATCTTGATTTGGTATTTTTCTCAGACCCTATATATGTTATGAACACCAAATAAAATGTAAAAGTCGATCCATGCATGATCTAACAATTATTTGTGAATTAAATCTTAAAAACGTGTATAAACCCTAAATAATTCAATTCGAATTTTTGAGGCTTCATATTTATTTTATTTGGACTCCATATGATCATACTAATCTGGGAAAAATTATATTTCGAATTGTTAAGGCCTAAAATAATTATTCTTGATTTATTTAGTTTTACCGATTTTAAAGAAATTAAAAAGAATAAAAGAAAAATTTTGGGAAAATTATCAAACCGATCGAGCTAGGGTTTTGAGGTAATGAAACCTGGAAATTAACATGGTATAATGATGATAGAATGATGGTATAATGATTTGGATTAATAGGGTTCGATTTAGACAAGATTTTATGTGTAACGATTTGGAAATAATAAGTTAAGGGTGTGTTTTGTAATTTCTAAAACTTGTGGGTCAGTTTTAAAACTTAATTTAGATCATGTACTTGCTGGGAAAAATATAAAAGGAAGGGGTCTAATGTCATTTTTGTATTTTAGAGGGTTAAAATGTTTTTAGGGTTTTATTATGGCTCGAATTATAAAATTATTAAATAGAGGGACTAAACTTGTAATTTCTGAAACTTGGGGCTGTTTTGAGTAATTTAATCTATTCATGGGGTTACGTGTAAATTTGGTGATTTAATGGGTTAATATGTAATTATTAATAATATAAAGTTGAAA
Source organism: Artemisia tridentata subsp. tridentata (assembly GCA_021014915.2). Classification (NCBI taxonomy): domain Eukaryota; kingdom Viridiplantae; phylum Streptophyta; class Magnoliopsida; order Asterales; family Asteraceae; genus Artemisia; species Artemisia tridentata. The sequence continues at coordinate 155,994,889 of CP139506.1, forward strand.
TTATAAATTAAAGGACTAAATATGTAACTTTGTAAACTAGAAGGACCTATTGTGTAAATTCTGTAAAATTGAGGATACATTCTTATAATATGATAAAATGAGTGACCATTGTGAAACTTTGATAAATTAAGGGTCTTAAGTGTAACTTTTGAAACTAAAGGGTATAAAAGTGTAAATTGTGAATTCTTAAGGACCTAATATGTAAATGTGATAAGAGATACCCTAATTCCAGAAATAATGATTTAACTAAGAATGTTGATCCAACTTTCTAAATATGGAAACTTTCTAAAAATGGAAACCTGCTAAATATAAAGAGTACTTAATATGAACATGGGATCCGTAGTAATTCTGTCTCTACTCCTCTAGGTGTCAAGGAGGAGAAGTTCTATCTGTGTCTGCCATTTCACTTGCTTACTTGATCACTAAGGTACAGATATTCTGCCCTTCTTTATTAAGGTGCCTTCGTCTCATGTTGATTTCTGATTCACTGCCATGTTCCTTGTTTCTGTGAACCTTTGACATTGACCTACTGATACTGAACCTTTCTTATATTGAACCTACTGATATTGAACTTTCTGTTACTGAACCACCTGATATGAACTGTCTGTTATACTGAACTGGATATTGACCTATGAAACTAAACCGAATACTGAATACTGATACTTGACCACTGACCCACAGTTTGATACTACGAGCCATAACTAGTCATGAGGGTTTCATGACCATGTCAGTCGATGCACCGATGGCATGACTCTAGGGCAGGAGAGTGATGACCTGTTCCGTCCCTTTTATGTATTTATTTGGTGTGTTGGGAGGTTTATGGCCACCAGGGGCGTATGGATGCATCCTAGAACTGTTACTGTTACTGTTACTGTTACTGTTACTGATATATACTGGTGACTGATGGTGTGTGCGATACACGTCTTTCACATACTGGGAGCTAGCTACTCCATTCACTGATTGAGGACTCCCCTCATATTTACTGATTACTGAGAGGTCTCCCCTCTACATGATTATACTGATTACTGTTACTGATTACTGATACTGGGCTCGTAGAGGATTACTGTTTTCCATGCACCTTATAGACTTATGACCTTTACCTTCCATTACTGACACCCTATGGTACGATACTGGATTTATCTCTGTACTGGGCTTGGTATGTTGGGCTTGTTGGGATCTTTTGATTACTTCACCATTACTCATGATACTATCCATGTTTCTTATATCTCTGTATAACCTTTATATTTCTTCTCATCTATTATCACATCATGTATGATTCCTTTCGTTTTCCCTATTTCATTATTATTGTTGTTACCGTTATATCTGTTCACTGAGCTCGTGTAGCTCAGCCGCGTTTCTTTTCCCGCGGCAGGTTTTAAGCTAGGAGCTGGGGTATGGCTTTTGGGAAGAGTGTTCACAAGTGAAGTCTTGTTTTTGTTGGATTATTCTTCATTTGTATTATGTTTTGTATTTCATGTATTTTTCTGTCTCATGTTACATTGTATTTCCGCTGTTTAATTATGGATGTTATGTATGATCTGATGTGAAACCATGTACTTGTGACATCTTTACCCTTGTCGGGTCGGGGTGTTACAGCCATGAGATTAGCCTATGTCCAAGGTATTGACAGCCTCCAGTGGTTGACTTTCTATCCAAACTAGCTCCAGCATAGTCACTGTCTAAGTATGCTATCAAGTCAAAGGGTGAATTATTAGGATACCAAAGGCACAATTTAGGTTGACCCTTTAGGTACCTAAAAATTCTTTTGACCACTACCAAGTGTGAGACTTTTGGGGACACTTGAAATCTGGCACAAGCACACACAGAAAACATGATATTTGGCCTTGAAGCAGTCAGATACATCAATGAACCAATCATTGATCTATAAAGATGTATATCAACCTCTTCCCCATCTTCATCCTTGAGCAAAGGTTTGTTGTTATCTATTGGTGTCTTAGCTACCTTCACATCATTGATGTAACACCCCCAAAATTGGGTCCAACGGAAGCATACATGTCACTGGGTGCTACTCAATTGGTATCATAACACAAGGTACAAAGAACGGTTTTACCTTAACCGTTTAGAATAAAATTCATTATCAAAACATTGAGTTTACATCATCTGAAAAATAGTGCGGAAGTAAGGCCCAAAAATAATAAAGCGGTCCCAAATATAATTATCAGAGTCGTCTATGACCATGCCCCTTGCCAAGCGCCTCCAAAGATAAGTTATAACCTTAAACCTGAAAATACATGCTAAAAGGGTCAGCTTACGCTGGTGAGTTCATTGGTTTTAGTTAAAAGCTTAGTCGAACCAAAAGGTTTTCGAGTTCAAATCCTCGTTCATAAACAAGTCAAGTCCAATGTAGGCTAACACTGCCTAAGTCGTAGTTCCAGAACCAAATCCGCAAATAATAACATAGTCAAAGCATCTCGAATCATAATCAGACATATAAATACTATACTCATATAGTGTCACGCAAGTTTAACTGTTACACTGGCTAAGTCATGAACCAAACACGTGAGCCGCACTCAAGGAGTGTCTCATATCCAAACATTACATCAATAGTCCTGTAGGTGCACACTACGAATGTCTCAGGCACAGGAGCCCTCTATATTAACGATCAGGAAAAAGGAGCCCTCTTATATAATAACTATAGCCAGCTTGCGTAACAGTAACATATTTGTTTCAGGCCACATCAAATAACAAGTAAGCACATAATGCATTCAAATAACCAGGTCAGATATATCAGCCAAACAGTACGTTGGAGAAAACAAATCACGTTTCAAGTAAAACCAGTAATGAGTTTAAATAGAAATGAGCATGCATTCTCCCCCAAAAATAGTTAGAAAACTAGTAAAAGTAGGGGCCATGAACTCACCTTAGCCACAGCAATGCAAAGATCACAACTGACACAACTGGCATCGAGAAGCAAAACTCAACGGTCTCGAGACATACGGCACGATAGTACACAGAGGTACAAGCACGGCGGTACACAACGGTCTAGAATCGGCACAACCTAATACGTATACGATCATCTCAAAACACGTCTCGCAAAATAATAAAGTCTATAAAAGACAGCTTGTCGTAGTTTTCGTGGATTACTCAGTTTTTCAAAGCTCATTAAAAGTTTAGTTTCAACGTTTCGTGTGGTGTGGTAAGAAGACATAAACTCGACTTACTACTCACGCCAAGGAGAAGAGACATCGAAAAACTCGAGAGAATACTGAAGAGAACTCAAACCAAGGAAGACAACTCTAGAAGTTAACGACAAACAAACACCTCAAATAGAACAGCTCAGTTTGTATGTTTCGACATTTACCTCATTATCCCAAATAATTTGTATAAAACATAAACGTTTTATAATAAAAATAAGTTTAACTAACAAAACTAGTTTTTCTCAAGTCGTCGTGATTTAAATAAATCAATTTACTCAAAACATTTTATTAAAATTAAATAAAAGTATTCGTTATGAATCAAATATATTAGAGTCGTCGAGAGTCTAATATATTGTATTCGTCTCCAGTTCAATAAGTACGTATTGTCCAATATCAAAAGTCAAGTGTTCAATATAACAAATCCCAGTATTTCAAGTCCCCGCTTAATATTTATGATCCGTTAAGTATCCGTATTGTCCAAAAAAAATGCAACGCACCCTGATTTTGACACAAGCAACCCATTGACTCAATATGTCACTAAATAAGTTGGAAAATAAACTTTGAGTCTAACAAAATAAACAAACTCAAATACCATTGTGACTATAAGGTTGACAAAAATTAATTTACTACATTCAAACAATTATATCTACTCGGCTTGACTCAAAAGAACAAACGCACCCTTGCGGGTTGCTTCTCGTGACCGGGAATCAAGAGCAACAACAACGCCAATGTAACCAACACCCTTCGTGGGTTGTTGAACCGAGACTTAAACCAAACGAGCAGGAAAGCAAAGAAGTCATGACTACAATTTCAAACCGGGTCATAAACCCAACCCGCGACCACAGATAGCTAAACGACCCCCATATTCGAGTTTTAAATCATCAGATCAAGACCATAACAATAACATCAAGAATAACAACACCAGGTTAATCGAATCTTACCACCCGAAACTATAAATAATCCTTGTTTTAATCCAGTTTCTATATTTAGTTTTTATATCACGAATTAATGATCCCATTTCATGGTTAGTTTCAAAACCACGAAAAATATACGCAACCGTTCTAAATCAAAATGAATTAAACAACAACGAGGAGTGGTTTACCATACCACTCGAATCAACGAGAGACGAGATGAGAGGAAAATGGCGGCAGCGGATGGCGGCTGAGGTAACTGTGGTGGCGTTCAAGAACCAAAATAACACCTGGGAAGAACTTCGATCTATACTCGTTACTTACGACTTGTGTTGCCGAAATTTCTCACCGGAAAAACTGGGTTATCGAAGGAAAGAACAAGATATGGGTGGGTTTGGTAGCGCGTTTTGTAGCTGGGAGTGATAAGGAGTTCAAGAGAATGAGTTTGGTGGCGGCGGTGTGATGTGACGCGCGGCGGTGGAGGGTCGTTGCCCGGTTTTTGTTGCCCGAAAAAAAATAAAGAGAGAGAGATGAAGGATGGAGCGGCTAGGAGAAGCAGAAAATGAGATATAACCCTAATAACTTATAATAGTAGTATATATAGGCTCCTTCTTGGGACTTGTGGGAAACCCTAGCGCGCCCTTAGGGACTAAAAGTGTATATTTCTTCATATTTTTAACGGAACGCCGACGAGACCAATAAAACGTGTTATAAATATTTCCCGAGCATCCGAAAGTTATTCCATTAATTTTAAAATCGCTTGTCCATTAATTTTGATTATAAATACGTGTACCTTTATTTCTCGTTGCCTTGAATAAATTAATATTCTCGTTTAGAATAATTTTTCCAATAAAACGACTATTCATACGCGTCGCTTCTCACGAATAATAAAATAATCAAAATAAATCGTCGGTTGTGCCAGTATGCGTTGTGTACGAATTTCACGTTTCGCGAGATAAATTCACGTTTTCAAACCAAATAAGTTCAGAAAGGATCTGTTTATGAGAAACAGGGAAAGTCTCGAATAAAAATATATTCGGAAAATTACGGGTTGTTACAGTCTCACCTCCTTAACGGAATCGCGACATCGCGATTCAATTCAAGTTACTCGTTACGGTTTAAAAGAGGTGAGTATATACATATGAGGATTCATCTTCACGTTCTCACGTGAATTCAGGACCTTTTTCACGAGCTTCGAAGAGCTTTGTCGATAAGGATGCGACTTTACTAAATTCGTTCGATTTCACAGTTCATGATTTCAATTGATTTCTCAACAAAGTTTAAACATTCATCAACTAGATCTCTCCCGGAAGAAAAGCAGTTGCCTCATCGGCGAGTCATTTCTTCACAATGCGCATAAAAAAAACGTTGCGAACACTGTCGAGTCCTGACGGTAGCTCGAGCCTGGGTGCTACCGTTTCAACTCTAGCAAGGATTTCAAAAAAAAAAAAGGATCAATATAGCGAGATTAAGCTTTCCGCGTTTACTAAACGTATCACACCTTCTCAGGGTGAATCTTTAAGCTTAATCTAGGTTTTAAATGGAAATTCGAGAGGTTTACGTCATTTGTTAGCATAACTGTTCTGACGATTTCGTGAGGAGCATGCAACTCGGTTCTGATCCGAACAATTTTCTCTGTAGTCTCGTGAACAAGTTCAGGGTTAGTAAGTTGGGTATCCCCAAATTCTACCCATCAAGTCGGCGATCGGCACTTGCGGCCATAAAGTGCCTCATATGGTGCCGTCGAAATACTGGAGTCGTAAGTATTGTTATAAGAGAATTTGGCCCACAGGAGGTGTCGATACCAACTATTGCCAAGTTATTCAGGAACACAATATGTCCTCTAACACTTGAATGATTTTTCCACTTCTGCCATCAGTCTGGAGATTATACAAAGTATTCATCTCCAAATCTGTTCTCATGGCTCTTTGGAGTGATTGCCGGAATTTTGTTGTGAGAAAACTATCCCAAATTAGAGAATGGTAAGAATCGACACTCTATGCCGTGAAATGGTTCACTTTGAGTATGGACGAGCAAGTTTTCCCATACTATTGTTTCATCGATTAGAGAAAGTGAGTAGATTAGGTAGGATTATCAACAATTACTCTGGTAGCGGCGAGGGATTTATTTCCAAACTTTCGTTTATGATATAATTCATTAAACGATAAGAAAGTAGCAAAGATCACTGGTACTTCCGAGGGACGAGTGAAAAGTCAAGTGGTTGTCCCAAGGAATCGCGGTTTCAGTTACTCCTTAGAGTCTCAAGATTTCTGTTGGGCGTGGAATTTCTGCCAAATAGAGAGTTTAGCAAGTTTAGAGTGTAATTCTGAGAAAAGAAGTTGATTGCCATAAGCAATCAGTTGGTTGAATCGGTAATGTACAAGGCACTCAAAACGGAAGGTACAACATTGATTGAACAGCTTCGATTGAACAACCTCGGTTGGAAAAATGAATATAATCGATTGAGCACAAGGCTTAGAGTAGCGGCGACTGTAACAAGGTCACAACAAAACGAGGTCGGATAACAAATCCAAATCCAGGATGACGTCCAAAATCATAAAATCAAACAACTCGAACTAAATCGGAATCAAAACCAATCCAAACATAGTCGATATCGAATCCAAACGTAGCCAGAATCAAATCCAAACGAGGCAAAAATTAAATCCAGACGTAACCAAAATCAAACATAAGCGTAGATAAAATCAAATTCAGACGTGGCGAAAATCGATTTCCAAGCGCAGCCAAAATTCAAAACCAAACGTGGTCAAAATCGAATCTAAACGTTCCAGTAAGCTCGGACGGCTTATAGCGCTCTTAAAAGGGGTACAAATAAGTAATTCGGATTCAAACGGTGCCAATCGGGTCTAACTCGACCTGATGCAAAATACGGCCAGACGGCGGCAAACAGGAATTCCATAAAATGGAGAAGTATAGCGATGCCAAGGGCATTACGATTCATGCGGTGTTGTGATGCCAGTGTGTAGTGTGTGTGGAAGTAAAATTCCAATGTCTGTGTACCTACGCGAAACGGTACCATCCAAAAATCAATGACCAACCCGGACATAATTCCATTATAACTACTCTGAGTATTGCAAAATTCACCTCTGAGTCGGACATAGGTGATCAGGCTATGTCCCACTGTCCCTGGTTGAATATAGGTGATCAGTCTATATTCACCCGAGGTTCAATGAATTTTGGAATGCTAAGCCTAGTTATACTAGTAGTATGTCCATTATATCCAAAATCATTCCCAAAACCACGACAAGAATACAAAAATGACGTTCAATAGTGAGATTACGCAAGGAAATAGCGTAACTCTGTGACAGGTTCGGTGCAAGTATAAGCATATGGAAATGCTTATAGTGAACAGTTAAAACGAGAGGATATAAAATATCCACGAGTCAAGCACGCATCTCAACAAATATATAATCAAGGATCTCATCAAATAACTCGCCAAATATACCATAAACATCTCATCTAATATCTCATCAATCATCTCGTCATATAAATTAAATCCTCAAATAAAATCGTACGCGAGGCATTGGCTTGGCAGGCAGGCACGTATCGGTCATAGGGTTAAGTTTTCGCCAAAAGTTGTTATAGTCCAGGTTTTTGAAAATAACCCAGTTCTCTATAACCTAGCTCTGATACCAATCTGTAACACCCCCAAAATCAGGTCCAGCGAAAGCATACATGTCACTGGGGTGCTACTCAATTGGTATCATAACATAAGGTATAAAGAATGGTTTTACCTTAACCGTTTAGAATAAAATTCATTATAAAAACATTGAGTTTACATCATCTGAAAAATAGTGCGGAAGTAAGGCCCAAAAATAATAAAGCGGTCCCAAATATAATTATCAGAGTCGTCTATGACCATGCCCCTTGCCAAGCGCCTCCAAAGATAAGTTATAACCTTAAACCTGAAAATACATGCTAAAAGGGTCAGCTTACGCTGGTGAGTTCATAGGTTTTAGTTAAAAGCTTAGTCGAACCAAAAGGTTTTCGAGTTCAAATCCTCGTTCATAATCAAGTCAAGTCCAACGTAGGCTAACACTGCCTAAGTCGTAGTTCCAGAACCAAATCCGCAAATAATAACATAGTCAAAGCATCTCGAATCATAATCAGACATACAAATACTATACTCATATAGTGTCACGTAAGTTTAACTGTTACGCTGGCTAAGTCATGAACCAAACACGTGAGCCGCACTCAAGGAGTGTCTCATATCCAAACATTACTTCAATAGTCCTGTAGGTGCACACTACGGATGTCTCAGGCACAAGAGCCCTCTATATTAACGATCAGACACAAGGAGCCCTCTTATATAATAACCATAGCCAGCTTGCGTAACAATATCATATCAGTTTCAGGCCACATCAAATAACAAGTAAGCACATAATGCATTCAAATAACCAGGTCAGATATATCAGCCAAACAGTACGTTGGAGAAAACAAATCACGTTTCAAGTAAAACCAGTAATGAGTTTAAGTAGGAATGAGCATGCATTCTCCCCCAAAAATAGTTAGAAAACTAGTAAAAGTAGGGGCCATGAACTCACCTTAGCCACAGCAATGCAAAGATCACAACTGACACAACTGGCATCGAGAAGCAAAACTCAACGGTCTCGAGACATACGGCACGACAGTACACGGAGGTACAAGCACGGCGGTACACAACGGTCTAGAATCGGCACAACCTAATACATATACGATCATCTCAAAACACGTCTCGCAAAATAATAAAGTCTATAAAAGACACCTTGTCGTAGTTTTCGTGGATTACTTAGTTTTTCAAAGCTCATTAAAAGTTTAGTTTCAACGTTTCGTGTGGTGTGGTAAGAAGACATAAACTCGACTTACTACTCACGCCAAGGAGAAGAGACATCGAGAAACTCGAGAGAATACTGAAGAGAACTCAAACCAAGGAAGACAACTCTAGAAGTTAAAGACAAACAAACACCTCAAATAGAATAGCTCAGTTTGTACGTTTCGACATTTACCTCGTTATCCCAAATAATTTGTATAAAAAATAAACGTTTTATAATAAAAATAAGTTTAACTAACAAAACTAGTTTTTCTCAAGTCGTCGGGATTTAAATAAATCAATTTACTCAAAACATTTTATTAAAATTAAATAAAAGTATTCGTTATGAATCAAATATATTAGAGTCGTCGAGAGTCTAATATATTGTATTCGTCTCCAGTTCAATAAGTACGTATTGTCCAATATCAAAAGTCAAGTGTTCAATATAACAAATCCCAGTATTTCAAGTCCCCGCTTAATATTTATGATCCGTTAAGTATCCGTATTGTCCAACAAAAATGCAACGCACCCTGATTTTGACACAAGCAACCCATTGACTCAATATGTCACTAAATAAGTTGGAAAATAAGCTTTGAGTCTAACAAAATAAACAAACTCAAATACCACTGTGACTATAAGGTTGACAAAAATTAATTTACTACATTCAAACAATTATATCTACTCGGCTTGACTCAAAAGAACAAACGCACCCTTGCGGGTTGCTTCTCGTGACCGGGAACCAAGAGCAACAACAACGCCAATGTAACCAACACCCTTCGTGGGTTGTTGAACCGAGACTCAAACCAAACGAGCAGGAAAGCAAAGAAGTCATGACTACAATTTCAAACCGGGTCATAAACCCAACCCGCGACCACAGATAGCTAAACGACCCCCATATTCGAGTTTTAAATCATCAGATCAAGACCATAACAATAAAATCAAGAATAACAACACCAGGTTAATCGAATCTTACCACACGAAACTATAAATAATCCTTGTTTTAATCCAGTTTCTATATTTAGTTTTTATATCACGAATTAATGATCCCGTTTCATGGTTAGTTTCAAAACCACGAAAAATATACGCAACCGTTCTAAATCAAAATGAATTAAACAACAACGAGGAGTGGTTTACCATACCACTCGAATCAACGAGAGACGAGATGAGAGGAAAATGGCGGCTGAGGTAACTGTGGTGGCGTTCAAGAACCAAAATAACACCTGGGAAGAACTTCGATCTATACTCGTTACTTACGACTTGTGTTGCCGGAATTTCTCACCGGAAAAACTGGGTTATCGAAGGAAAGAACAAGATATGGGTGGGTTTGGTAGCGCGTTTTGTAGCTGGGAGTGATAAGGAGTTCAAGAGAATGAGTTTGGTGGCGGCGGTGTGATGTGACGCGCGGCGGTGGAGGGTCGTTGGCCGGTTTTTGTTGCCGGAAAAAAATAGAGAGAGAGAGAGATGAAGGATGGAGCGGCTATGAGAAGCAGAAAATGAGATATAACCCTAATAACTTATAATAGTAGTATATATAGGCTCCTTCTTACGCCCTTAGGGACTAAAAGTGTATATTTCTTCATATTTTTAACGGAACGCCAACGAGACCAATAAAACGTATTATAAATATTTCCCGAGCATCCGAAAGTTATTCCATTAATTTTAAAATCGCTTTTCCATTAATTTTGATTATAAATACGTGTACCTTTATTTCTCGTTGCCCTGAATAAATTAATATTCTCGTTTAGAATAATTTTTTCAATAAAATGACTATTCATACGCGTCACTTCTCACGAATAATAAAATAATCAAAACAACTCATCGGTTGTGCCAGTATGCGTTGTGTACGAATTTCACGTTTCGCGAGATAAATTCACGTTTTCAAACCAAATAAGTTCAGAAAGGATATGTTTATGAGAAACAGGGAAAGTCTCGAATAAAAATATATTCGGAAAATTACGGGTGGTTACAATTGAAACCAAATTTATTTAACATATCAGCCACATACTTGTCTTGACTAATGAAAATCCCTTCAGCTGTCTGCTTAACCTGAAGCCCCAAAAAGAATGTGAGTTCTCCCATAGAACTCATTTGAAATCTATTATGCATGAGCTTCTCAAATTCTTCACAGAACACCTTGTTTGTAGACCCAAAAATGATATCATCTACATAAACCTGAACTAGTAGAATATCATTCTTGTTTTTCTTGATGAACAAAGTTTTATCAATGGTTCCCCTTGTGAATCCATTAGATAACAAATACTTAGACAAGGTGTCATACCAAGCTCTAGGAGCTTGATGTAAACCATACAGTGCTTTCTCTACTTTATATACTCTATCTGGAAAGACAGGATCTTCAAAACCAGGAGGTTGCATCACATAAACCTCTTCATCAATCTTTCCATACAAGAAAGCACTTTTCACATCCATTTGGTACACTGGAAAGTTCTTGAATGAGGCAAAAGCCAAAAACAATCTAATAGCCTCTATCCTTGCAACAGGAGCAAAGACCTCATCATAATCTATTCCTTCTTCCTGAGTGTACCCTTGAGCCACTAGTCTTGCTTTGTTTCTCACCACAATTCCTCTTTCATCTCTTTTGCACCTGAACACCCATTTCGTACCAATTGCCCTTTTCCCATTAGGCAAATCAACTAGTGTCCAGACCTCTTGAAGCTTGAACTGCAACAGCTCCTCTTGCATGGCTTCAACCCAACTTGAATCTTTCATAGCTTTATGAATATTTTTGGGTTCCTCTTGTGATAAGAAACAGGCAAATTTGCAATTTTGTAGGTCCTTGTGGCTATTTCTTTGATGCAATGATTGAGCAAATAAACCTTGATGGAGTTGATTACTCAGCCCTTTTGTTTTACTACCAGTTTGTACAGTAGATTGTAAATCACCAATTATCTGCTCCTTAGGATGTTTCTTATGTATCCTTGTAGTTGGAGCAGGACTGACTTGAATAGATGGCTCCATATTTGTCAAATCAATATTTGCTCCAAAAACATCCACAACATCATCATCTGTGTGATAGTAGATTTCCTCCATTTCAGGCATATGAGGAAAGTCAGCATCATCATTAACATCATCATTAAAGTCAGCAACAGAATTCTTTGGAACAACAGTAGAATTACTAGGCTTAGCAGCAGAATTGGGGATACTGCTGCTAGGCGTAGCAGCAGAATTATTTGGCTTAGCAGCAGAATGGGAGATACTGCTGCTAGCTTCATTTCTTGAACTTCCTATCTTTGCTGACTTTTCAATAGTCTTGCCATCATTAGAAGGTTCATTATCACCTTCTGCACCATCCTTTGGTACTTCCTTATGAACAGCATCATCATCAGAACTCTTTCCCTCTTTATCTTTTGGAGTGAAGAACTGATTAAACTTCCACTTCTCAATCAAAAGAAAATCCTGTGCAGATGCATCTTTCTTTGCTTGTGTACCTGCATTGGGGTTAGTTTGTGTACCTGCAGACATGTTAGTTGTACCTGTAATCACTTGTTGATAATTCATACTCTTGGTTAGGGAATCAATATCAAACAGCCATTCAGGTCCTTTTCCAGCAACACTAGGTGTGGTTTCACTAAACCTAACGTGTAGATTTTCTTCCACATGCATTGTTCTTTGATTAAATACCCTAAAAGATTTGCTATTAGTTGAGTATCCAACAAAGAAACCTTTGTCTGCTTTCTCATCAAATTTGCCTAGTGAATCAATGGTATTTAAGATAGTAACAGGACACCCAAATGGTTTTAAGATATCTATCATAGGTTTCCTACCATGCAACAATTCATAAGGGGTCTTGTTATGAGGCTTCACTACCTTACTCCTATTTTGCACATAGGAAGCAGTGTTGACTACTTCAGCCCAAAAAGTAGTAGGTAACTTTGACTTAGACAACATAGTCCTAGCAGCCTCAATTAATGTCCTATTCCTCCTTTCAGCAACACCATTTTATTGAGGAGTTCTAGCCACACTAAACTGCCTTAAAATACCTTTTTCCTCACAGAACTGATTCATTACATGATTCTTAAATTCGGTTCCATTGTCACATCTGATTACTTTGACCTTATGATTTACTAGATTTTCTATTCTTGTAATGAAGGCCTTAAGTATTCCAGAGGTCTCATCCTTAGTTGCTAAGAAAAACACCCAAGTAAACCTACTGAAATCATCAGTGACAACTAAGCAATACATCTTCTTATTCAAGCTCTTCACAAAAGTTGGTCCAAACAGATCCATATGCAACATATACAAGGGTTCAGAAATAGAGTTCACCACTTTGGATTTACAAGAAGCCCTGTGTTGCTTTCACATCTGACAAGCAACACAGGTTTCAGAATTTTCAAAAATCTTTGAAGGTAACCCTCTGACAAGGTTGCCTTTTACCAATTTGTTTATAGTTTTGAAATTTAAGTGACCCAATCTTCTATGCCATTCATCAATGGTGGCCTTTGCAAAAAGACAAGTTAAATCTCTTTTAGGAATGATGTTCTTAATGTCCACACTGTATATATTGTTTGTTCTAGGGACTTTAAGTAGTACTTCAGAATCATGAGGTAACTTAAAGTCGGGAGACAAAACAAGACAGTCAGTGTCTGTAAAAAGAACAAAATTCTTTTTGTCACACATTTGTGAGACACTAAAATCTTCCAAGTTGCTCTTGTCTCCAGTCATATGTCCAGAGCATCCACTATCAAAAATGCATTTATCCTTTAGCTCCAATTGTAGATTGCCCTGCACAAAAAGTAAGAGAGTTAGTTTCTCTTTGGGACCCAAGCCATTACTGACTTGGATCTGCCTTGTGCATCAAAGTAATCATATTTCTTGAAGTCCATTGATGCACTGCTGTTTCTGGTTTTGGGTTTCCAGACCCAGCAAGCTGAGGCCTTAACAGCATAGAAATGAGTGTCCATAACAGTGTCAGTAACCACTTTTGGCTTAGCAGCAGAATGAGAGATACTGCTGCCAGCTTTAGCAGTCGAAAACCCTGTTTTCTTTGGAATGGGCCTTGTTGGTGCAACAGGAGAAATAGTCCTAGAAATACCATTTCTCAACAAAATCTCCTTAGGAACCATGTTTCTTTTGGGATGTGGGTGAGTCTTTCTTGCAAAGTTCCTATCGTTCACCCTAGTATTATGGTTCCATACAGGTTTTGGAGAACTAGTTTTCTTAGGTATTGATAAATAACAATCTTCTTGCAAGTTGCTCAAAACTACCACAGCTGTGACATGCCTTCTTAACCAGTTCAAAGTCACTACCTAACGTGTGTGAAATCACCTGGTGCAAGTTTGTCTGATTTCCTCTGGGCAAGTCACAAGTCTTCCTAGGATAAGCTCTAGGTTTATCATCATACTTAGCCACTTTCCTAGAGATTCTACTTCCTAGCACAGGTTTCACAAATTTGACATTTTTAGCTTTAGTTTCTACAGGTTTAATTTCGACCTTTTTAACCTTAGGGGGTGTTGTTTCTATCTGCTCATCATCACTATCTGATTCCCAATCTTCAATGATTGGTGCATCAGACAATTTTTCATCAATACTAGATGCCAATTTTTCATCAATCTTAGGTGCACTAATCTTTTCAGATGTTTCATTGTTTACTTGACTTGTTTCACCTATAGATTGTTCAGCTAACTCAGATATAAAGGAAAATTCTTTCCTAGCTGGTGCATAAGCACTTTTAAGTGGGGGGCCACTTCATTGTATCCTAGGCCACATCCTCTTTTAAAAATCTGAGATTCAACTGCTTTGTTTGCTAGAACAGATGCATATTGTTGTTTATCTATCCTAACAACATGTTTTTCTTTTTCACTTAAAGCTGAGTCTCTAGCTAATTCAGCTTCTTCCACTCTTTTATTAAGCATATTAATTTCACATTATTTCTTAATTAGCTCAGTTTCAAGAGTATGAATTTTATCAGCATATTCTCCCTCAATTTGATTAAGAAACTCAACCTTGTTTTCTAAAGATTTAAAACCATGTTGATATCCTAAGTTATCAAGTTTGAGTTTATCAAATTCAACTCTTAAAGCATCATAACTAGATCTCAGTGCCTCTATTGTATCTGAACAAGATTTAAATGAACATGAAGATTCATTTGATACCTCAGAGTCTGATCCAGAGGAGGAGTAACCCATAAGAGCAAAATATTGTTCTTTGGGTTCTTCATCAGCTACCAGTGCATAGTTGGGACCATCCTCAGCTTGGTCACTCCAGTTAAAATCTCCCAAGCCATCACATGAGACCATAGCAGTAGTAGGTTTAGCATCTTCAATGGGAATCTGCCTTGGATTTTCCTTGATCTGCTTTGGTGCTCTGCACTCCCTTGCAAAGTGCCCTTTTCTGTGGCAGTTATAACATTCAAACTTTGATTTGTCAAACCCCACATTGTTCTGCCTTCTGAACTTGAGCTCTCTTCCAGTTCTCTTCAAGAATCTTCTTGCCCTCATAGTCAACATTGCAAATTGCCAATGCAAATCCATTTATTCTAAATCATCAGGATCAACTTGATCTAGATCCTGACTCATTACTGGAGTACTTGTTGTGAGTTCAGCTAAATAGGCACAAATAGCAGCATCACTAATGTTGTAACTATTTGTAGAACTAGCAGCAGAATCAGTATCACCAACAGCAGAATGAGTTTCTTGAATATTCCAAGAAGTCTTATTATTTGAAGACATAAAAGCAAGGTTGTTTGAACTTGAAGAACTGATTGAACCCTTTGCCTCAGTTTCATAGACCTTCAAGTTGTTATACAAATCATCCAAATTCATAGCATCAAAATCAGTCTTGTTCCTCCAGACAACTGTGTAAGTATTCCATTATGGTGCAAGACTCCTTAGAAACTTCAAATTAATATCTTCCTTTGCAATAGGGACATTTAGAATCGCCAACTGACTTACTAACTTTTGCAGCCTGTCATAAGTACCATCAATACTTTCATTGCTTGATGCAGTGAAAGTTTCAAATTCGTGCTTTAGCAAATTCTTCCTTGACTTTTTGGTGGCTTCATTCCCACCAAACCTGAGTTCAATTGCTGCCAACAACTCCTTGGCAAACTTGGTGTTTTTGAAGGCCAATTGGTACTCATTAGGTATCCCCATCAAGAGAATAGTGTGAGTTCTAATCTCTAGTTTCCTTTGAGCCTTTTCTTCATTGGTTTTGATGGGCAAGACTTGTCCATCAGCACCAGTCTTAGGCAGAGTATCACCAGTGTGTATGATTTCCCACATTGTGTAATCACACATCTTCATGTACTGTTCTATCCTCATCTTCCAGAGTTCATATTCTCCAACCTTGAGCATTGGAACCTTGGATGCAGTAACCATATGATGAGATTCAGACTCCATTGCTTTTGATGATGAACAAATATGAGCTTTTCGAAATTCTTCTCGGTATCAGTTTCTAGATCACAAGCTCTGATACCACTTGTTGATCCCAGTTGAGCTTAACGATCTTGTTAATTACTTTATATATAAACCTAAAGCAATCGGTATAGAAACTGCTTTTGAACGATCTATTAATTACTATGCGGAAACTAGTAATTAATCTTAAGAAGAATAACAATAACACACAATGATTCTCTTAACCTTCACCTCAATATATATTAATATATGGTTACTCAAATGTAACAGGGTTACAACGAACCTTGAAGTGAATATAAGATAATACGTATGCTAAGACAATCGACTTCTAACCCTAACCCTAGATCCTCCTTTTATACACATAAGAAGTCCTACTCGGTTACAAAACTTTCTATACAAGAATAATATCTAATCGTATCATTACCATAAAAAAACTATACATATCCAATAAGCAGCAGAATCAAACTCTAGCAGCAGAATCATCTTAGGCTAGCAACAGTTTGACACTTAGCTTATTTCATCATTCTTCGAATATCATCAGCAGCAGAATGAATATACCTAGCAGCAGAATGATTATTCCTAGCAGCAGAATCATACTTGGTATATTTCCATTAGAACCATGAGCAGCAGAATAAAACACTTAGCAGTAGAATCTTCAAAGTAGCAGCAGTATCATTTAAACCCAACACTTTATCCCCTAACAAGATGACTAGAAGCCATGACAACCCTAGAACCCTTCTATATATACATATCGACCCATATTTTCTTTTTACCACATCATCATTCGAACACCACTACAACAGCTCACACACCCTCAAACACTAATCAAAACAGCCCTATAGAATTTAAAGAGAGGTCTCAAGAAGGATTAAAAGGAGGAAAACTCAAGGTGTTGCATTTTCAAGTCCATGCGCCATATATATCTCATAATCGAACATGTAAGCAAGTAAGTGTTCTAGCTTTCTTTCTTACCTTTTGTAAACTCAAAAATACATAAAATACATCATCAAGTATAGCCAAATAACCATCTAGGTCCATATGCATGTTTTCTTTTCTTTTCCCCTTTTGTCGAATAGAACCAAACGCACCCTATGTTTTTCTAAAAACAAATAAAGATTCATTAAAACACCTTAGGAATAGATTAAACATGATTAAGATCATGATAATATACGTTAAAAACTAGCCATGACCTTAAAATATTAAAAACACAACGTATTTTCTCTTTTTCATTTCTGTCGCAAACTCAGTCCCAACACCCAACTTTGCGCCCTTGTTTCAACCTCCAAACCATCTCTGAAAATTCTAAATTTTTGCCATATGAGAGACCACCCAGCTGGCTAGATGTAGGAAAAAGAACGTCAGGAAAAGATTAAGAATTCACGAAGATATTTATGATTCTTTCTGGCCCCATTTATGTCAAATCAAACGCACCCTATTTAATTGATTCGAGCTAGACCATAAATTGAAAATAAGCTGTTAATAAGTTAAGAATAAAGTGTGTAAAAGAGTCCTAAAAAGACTCGCCTTTTCCCGTACCTTATAACGTATTTTATTGAAATAAGGACGCCGGGTGTAACGAATTGGGAGTCCCAAGGGTATTTTCTATCAAAACACTAAATAGATTTAAAACTTGGACTTAGATTGTTGTCGACATGCAGCTCAGGGGTAAAAAGTGTCATTTTTGAAAATATAAGTGTCAAACCTGTCATTTCACCAAAGTTCGGGGGTAAAAATTGTAATTTTATAAAAGTTGAAGGGTAAAATTGTCATTTTATGAAAGCTCAAGGGTATAAACTATCAGTACGCGAAACTATAGGGGCAAAGAAGTAACATTTTATAATAATAATTATTATTATTATTATTATTATATATATAATATATATATAATATATATATATATATATATATATATATATATATATAATATATATATATATATATATATATTCCGATTCGAATTAATAAACAAAATACGTTTATTTCGATAACAAACGAACGAGATATATATTTAACGAACAAACGAAAACCAAAATGTAAAAGTAAGAAGTAAGATAAATCTTATAACTTTTGAAGAAACTTCATGTTGTCTCATTTTACCATTTAATCAACAACCAAAACGAAATGAAACGAATATTAAAAACTTATATATTCGAATACGATTACTGAAACTTGACATAACGAACCAGGTTGTGTGCCGGAGACGTTTATCAACTCTGTTTAACTTTGTTTTTCATCCAGACTATCAAAGTGAGTTCGTAGTCCCACTTTTAATTATGTTTTTCCAAACTTGTGGGGAGATACATGCTTCTAAACCTAACACAATTATTTTCTTGATTGTTATTGCACTAAGTTAACTGTTGCCTATTTATATTTATTTTAAAAAGTCCTTCATATCTTGCACCATTAGTCACCTGCTGGGTGAGCGTGAATATAGTGAATAGATCTATTGGCCTGACGACCCATTTGTACTAACCGGATGGATATCCTTAGGGGTAGTCGGTTAGGCAAATGCATTATATTTGAAATCTATGAGGAGTTTTTGGCAAACTCTCACTTGGGGGCAAACCACTTTCATTTTTGTTATGTTAGTGAGACTGGAAACTGTCAACGCATTGCGTGTCATGAGGTTTAGCGCAATATACCGAACTGTGATATAACTGAATTCTTTTTATTTAGCCTGTGTTCAAACTGATTATAACTTTAAACGCTATGGATTCACTCAACCTTTGTGTTGACTTTTTAACATGTTTATCTCAGCTAATTAAAAGACTGAACTTGGCACACAGTGGCTGTGGACTTTCTTTTTATAATAAGAGTGTCCGCTTTGTTATCATTCAACGAACAATGTATCTTTTATAATGTATTTCGAAACCTCCCGCTGGGACCTCTATATGTAACTCTGATTTAGATAAATGAATGATAACAATTTTATTTAAAAATGTCTCTTTACGAGTCGTTTTCTGTTATCATGACTACGATTCTTGAAGTAACACCCCAACCTATATTTCCGCTGCGAATATCGAAAACGGGGGTGTTACATAATGGATCTTGGTTCACACAAAGAGATGACTGAGATCTTGTTTGGTTCGATGTTGTATGACGCTGAGCTTCAAATAGAAACCGATCGATGAAGAGTTTTATTCTTTCGTTATAATGACCTTAAAAAAATCTTGATGTATCTCTAAATAGCACGAAAGAATGAGCTGAGATCATGTTCATATAATTTAATTTTCAGTTTGGAGTCTTGGTTGCTAGGTCTACACTATCAAAACGCAACAAAGAACTGAAATGGGCAGAGTTTAGCTTAGGTAAAATACAATAAGGGACTTTAATTATGCAAAACGCAATACCAAATCTCAGTCTTTCGAGACAAACCGCAAGGACCAAATCGAAATGGTAAAAACGCAATTGTCAGTCAAATCGCAACAACACAAACCGCAAAACCAAAACGCAACTACCAAACCGCAGGTCACTTTCACCCCTTTTTGTCTTTTTCCTAATTTGACTAAAAGGAAAACCACGGAAAAGATTTTCGGCAAACCGCAACCAGTAGTTTCCCTTTATAACCCAAAATGCAACTAAGAACAAAAATAGCGAGAACCAAACCGCAGTCAAGAAAAAAAACTATCAAACTCACGAATAAGCCCAAAATCTCCACTAAGCTTATGAAATAATGTGACCAATAACCAACGTGAGCTATTACAATGATTCTAACACCAAAGTACACGAGTTTAACAAATCAAACCACAAACAAAATCAAACCTTGGCTGTGATACCAATTGAAAGACACTAGAAATCATAACACAAACCCAAGATTAATGATAGATCAAATTAAGAGAGAGAATGAGAGTTCTAGAGAGAGAAAGAAACTTGTAATCTATTAGATTGAAAGAAGCTCCAACCCTCTCCCTTGGTGGGAGAGGGTATTTATACAACATACTAAACGCCCCATGTGGGCTATGGAGTGGGCTACAGTGGGTAAAGACCCGACCCGACTCCATGGTGAAACGATATCTAAACTAAAACTATAAAGCCTACGAGCTATCTAATGCCAAAAGATACTCGGGGTGACTGAGTCTTTCATATGAATATTTATATTCCTGACAATGTCTCACAACCTCCAGGTTTTGTTGATCCAAAAAATCCTGATAAGGTGTACAAGGTAGTAAAGGCTCTTTATAGACTACATCAGGCACCAAGGGCATGGTATGAGACTTTGGCTTCCTACTTACTGGAGAATGGATTCCAAAGGGGAAAGATTGATCAGACTTGATTCATCAAGAAGCACAAGAAGGATATCTTGCTTGTACAAGTGTATGTAGATGATATTATTTTTGGATCCACAAGGAAGGAGATGTGTGTAGAGTTTGAGAAACTTATGCATGATAAGTTTATGATGAGTTCCATGGGGGAACTTACTTTCTTTTTGGGTCTGCAAGTAAAGCAATCCAATGAAGGCATATTTATCAGCCAAGATAAATATGTAGCAGAGATTCTAAGGAAGTTTCGGTTTGCTGATTCTAAAGTGGCTAGCACACCTATTGATCCCGAGAAACCATTGTTTAAAGATGCTGATGGAGAATGTGTGGATGTGCACACTTACAGATCTATGATAGGGTCCTTGACGTACCTTACATCATCAAGACCAGATATCATGTTTGTTGTGTGTGCTTGTGCAAGGTTTCAGGTCACTCCCAAGGTTTCTCATTTAACTGCAGTCAAAAGGATCTTCAGATATCTTAAGGGTCAACCTAGGTTGGGTCTGTGGTATCCTAAGGAATCACCTTTTGACTTAGTGGCATATTCAGATAGTGATTATGCCGGTGCAAGCCTAGACAGGAAATCAACAGCTGGTGGATGTCAATTCTTTAGATGCAGACTTATATCATGGCAGTGTAAAAAGCAGACAATTGTGGCAACTTCTACAACTGAAGCCGAGTATGTAGCTGCTGCAAGTTGCTGTGGTCAAGTGCTTTGGATTCAAAATCAACTTCTTGACAATGGGTATAATTTTTTGAACACTTTAATATATATTGACAATAGCAGTACAATATGTATAATTAAAAATCCAGTGCAACATTCTAAAACAAAACACATAGAAATTAGGCATCATTTTATTAGAGACTGCAATGAGAAAAAGTTGATTCAAGTGGTTAAAATTGATACTGATCAAAACTTTGCAGATCTTCTCACAAAAGCCTTTGATGTAGGAAGATTTCAATACTTGGTAGCAAGTATTGTCATGCTTAATCATTAAATGTTTTAAATTGTGTGTTTTTGTACATAAAATTAGATTTGTACTGCTAGGTTTGTCAATTTGTATTGTTAAGTATATTTGTACTGCTAGTACAAAGTTTGGACTGTTTAGTTAATATTGTTAGTCATATGTTTATACTGTTATGAAGCAAGTGATTTGCACTTTGTTTTCTTGGTTTTTGACTAGCAATTGAAGGTATGGAGAATGAGCACAAAGGAATTAGAAGTGCATTGTGTGAATAGCAAATGGTGGTTTAACTTGCTGACATATTAGGTCAATGATGGACAGAGTTTGGGAATGTATTAATAAAGGTTTATACCTAAGTTAATTACTTCTTTAAAACTTTTCTCTTGAGATTGTATTATGATGTTTTGAATTGTATTGATGGCTTAGTTAGTCAGACAGTAACTGACAGAACTCACTTTCTACCATTTTATACTTTTGTATAATGAGTTAGTTTAAGGACATCTGGTAGAAAGAACAGCGAGCAAACATGAATCTAACACATGTGTTAGAGGCAACAACTGCCACGAGCTGGAAACCCTGTCAAGAAAGCTCTTTGAATGAGTTTATCTGATCACAGGCAGTTTTTTATAACTGAAATTATTGGTTCTCACACAACCAGAGGTTGCATTAAACTGAAATCTTGATTAAGTGTCTGTCTTTACACTTAATCCCTTCAAAATGGTTGTTAGCAGTATGGTTTTTAAGAAAAATTTAGTTAATACTGCTGAGTCAAATTTTTCTAAAAAGGTTTGTACTGCAAGGCTTAATGTAAGTACTGGTATGCTTAGTTTGTATTGCTGGATAGTTGTTAGTACTGGAGCGAAATAACAACTTTTTGAAACTAGCCGTTGAGAGTCCGTTGGGATTTTTACTGAT
Organism: Artemisia tridentata subsp. tridentata; assembly: GCA_021014915.2. Taxonomy (NCBI): domain Eukaryota; kingdom Viridiplantae; phylum Streptophyta; class Magnoliopsida; order Asterales; family Asteraceae; genus Artemisia; species Artemisia tridentata. The sequence goes on from CP139506.1 coordinate 156,017,274, forward strand.
GATTTCCTTGTTTTAAGGGTTTCCATTTTGGATATTTTTACCTTTATAATATTTTATTAACCTTATCTTCGATTAAAAGTTCTCTTTTACTCAAAGTCGGTCCAATTGAAACCCTAACAAGCCACTCATCATACTTTATCTCAATTCACTTTCTTCTTCTACTTTCTACCCTAAAATTACTTTGTTCCCACCAGTCAAATCATTTTTTACTGAACACAAATGGCTACTTTATCCTCTATTGACAAACATAATCAAGTTGCTTTCTTAGACAAAGCAGAGGATGACACAACTTTTCATCAGATAGTGGATTTCGTAAATAACTATTATATAAGGTATTCTTTACTTTTAAATCCCACTATCTATGTCACTTACATCAAATAGTTTTGGCAGACTGCTACTGTCAAAACCTTTGAAAATGGTGACAAAGAGATTAATGCTAAAGTGGATGGTAAATCCATAACTATTACTGAATCATCCCTGAGGAGGCATCTCCATATGAGTGATGACAATGGTATTAGTGCTATGCCAAACACTGAAATTTTTGAAAATTTATCCAGAATGGGTTACAACACTGACTCTCAAGCTTTAACTTTTCAAAAGAGTCGTTTTGCCCCTCAATGGAGATTTTTTATTCATACCATCCTTCACTGTCTTAGCCCCAAGAAAACCTCAAGGGAACAGTTCAGTAGTAATATTGCTACTGCTCTCATTTGCTTGGCTACTGATAGACTTTTTAATTTTTCAAAACTGATATTTGAAGGTATTGTTAAAAATGTTGATAGTAAATCAAATTTTTTGATGTATCCATGGTTCATACAATCTATTTTGAACAAACATCAACTGCTTCCACACAAAACATTTTACCAAACACCCAAACTTACCCAAAAACTCTTTAGTAACATGAAAATTGCTTCAAGAGGGTATGGTAGGGAAGCAATACCACTTTTTGATTCTATGATACAAGCTCAGGGTGAAATAGCAACAAGCCCAGTTGCCTCTCATCACAGACCCACAACATCTGAAAACTCATCTTTACAACCGTCTTCATCAACACATAGGTCTACATCCAGATAGGACTCTGATGTGCCTCAGCACAGAGTTCCTACTCCCACAAGTATAGCAGATGAGGGTGACAATGTCAGAATGGAAAGGGCTACTTTTACTGTCTCTGGCTTAGAAGCTGGGGCAGGACAGAAGTAACATGGATAAGACCCAATCCATGGCAACACCAACAGTACCTAGTACTCCTGGTGGAATCCCTAGCCAAATGGAAACTCAAGGTGGCTCAAAAACTCATCATATGATGGATTATGAGTCTCTGCCCCATGATTCGCCTCTCCCTGAAGCTAACACATCAGGAAGTGTTGAGGGCAGTATGAAACTCAAGGAATTGAAGGAAACTTGTACCAAATTATCTGAGAAGGTGAACACATTGGAAGCTGAACTCAAGAGCCACAAGAAGAATTTTGGAGTTATTTACACAAAGTTGATTCTCAAGGTGAATAAATTTTAGACAACGGTCAAGCAACTCAAAGGAAAAAGATCAGCAAAGATGGTGGTTTCAACAAGTTCTTCTTCTTGTTCATCCAAGGGTCCAAGCAGAGATGATGGTGAGGAGTCTTCCAAACAGGGGAAGATGATTGCTCAGATGGATCAAGATCCTGATATTACTTTGGTTCAAGAAGAGTATGTGATTCTTCCCAAACTAGTCGTCTTTTATTTCTCTAACACACAAGCTAACCACTTGTGAATGGTCAACCGTAATAAATGATAAAAGGCAAACAGCCTGGGAGAGAATGCAAGTTTACCAAGGAGTATAGAATTATATCCTCGGGTCATTATGTCCTGATGAGGTGTGACGTTCTGAATTCAACGACTGTGTGTGATGTTGAAATTTATTGAATATAGAAAAACGGGAATCTGATTGACTAACACTAGGAATGTGAATAGTTAGCTCTGTCACAGCTGTATCGTTAAAAACGTACAATCAAAAACCTAAAAACGCGAAAGATTTACAAACGTACGTTTAAATTTAATTTAAACGTAAACGTAAAAACAAAACATTCCCAAAGAGGGAATTTGCATGCCTTGACGGCTTAAATGCAAATTAAAAGAAAATAAAATAAATAACTATATTTACAAAGTTATTATTATAATAATTAGAAAATCTAAAAACCTAAAGCGTAAGTTCTATCTAAAAAATGTGAAAGATAATTAAAAACGACTAAAAACGTAAGAAAAACGGTTATCTAAAACTTACGTATACAAAAACTACAAAGAAAACTAAAAACGAGCGTTATTAATAAAAATAACGTACGTGCGCAAGTTAAAACGTAAATTTTATGAAATATAAACACTATGGGGAAGATTATATTTTTTACAGGTTCTATATGATGAAAGAAAATTTTAGAAAAAAGAATTATATTTTTTTGACTTTTATATTTTTTATCATGATTTAATTACTATTTTACAAATAAAAATACGAAATAAATACTAACACTAATCTAAAAAATCTGAAAATTTTATCTAAAATACTTTATGATATAACAAAGCTAAGAAAAATACAAAGGACAAAACAGCTTATACGGATAAGCTAATATAAGCTGAAAAAGAAAATAAGCTATAAACGAAAAAACAAGGTTAAAAGGAATTAAAGTGGAGACTCTAGCAGAACTGGTGCTCCAGAGCATTTGGGAAGGGGGTGTGGTGTGTGTGCGCATGTTATACTAGCGAGAGGTCTTGAGTTCGAATCCCACACCCCACGTTTTTTTGGCATTTATTTTTTTTTTCGATTTTCTTTTACAAACTAACTTTTTAATTAATTCTAAGTACTTTTTACAAAGGGAGTATTTTTAGTACTCACGAAATAAGCTAGAATTAAGCCAAAAAACTCAACAGTTGGCTTATATGAGTTTTTAAGAAACTTGATTTTTTATATTAAGCTAGAAGCTTTAAAATAAGCTATGGTGAAAAGGAAAAAGCTAATATGGACTAAGGAGACTATGAATAAGCTTTAGGAACTGAGAAAAACTAATGGAATAAGCTGGAAAAGCTCAAAATAAGCCAAAATGGCTGCTGATTTTCTGTGGTATTTTGCAAAAACGCAGCTTTTTGAGCTGTTGAAAAGAAGCTGTAAAAAAATCTAAAAAATAATCTAAAAATATGGAGACGTACACAAGCTGGGGAGCTATATGCCTGCCAAATTTCAGGGTCTAACTCCTAAAAACGAAGAAATGAAAAATCGACGAAAATCAGCCGAAAATGCTGAAATACGCAAATGTGCAGAAAAACTTAGACTTTTTACAAAAACACTAATAAGTTGACTAAAATGAATTTAGATCCTATACTACCGACTCAATATGTAATATTATGCAATAATAACATGAAATAAACAAAGATTAACAAGATTTATACACATATGCAAGGTTATGGAACCTAATCATCTCACAGTCAACAGAAAAATTAGTACAAGTGTCAATTTGACTATTTCTTATGTAAGACTGATTGATTAATGTTTCACTGAGGTCAATAGATCATATATAGTGTATATCAGACAAGAACAACATCACACACAATCATCACCACAGTTTAACCATTAGATCCAAACAACCCTTTAATGAGATCAAAATGAGATTTTCAAAGCAAAAGTCTGTATAAACCAATTCCATCAAGTCCAGAGGTTTTAGTGTGTCAAACCAAACCTTTTTCAGCCAAAACAAGTAGTCACACATGTTCAAACTTAGGTTTCTCAAAAACTAGCATATTGACAGTCAAGTTACTAAATCAAACCACAATCAAATTCAAAACATGATTACATAATATTAAGCTATATTATCACTTACTAACAGCAAAGAAACATAAAGACATGATAATTAAAGCATATAAGTAACATAAGCAGTAAAAGGCAAAAATGGATAGAAAAGCTTACAAAATGGAAATCAAGAGAGATTAGTGAACCAAGGCTTAGATTACACCTATTAGCTTCCCAACAAGCTTCTAATACCCAATCAATCCATAATCAATCCAGCTCCAAGCTTCATCCTTATAAACTCTGATTTTTGTATTTTCATTGGTTTTCTGAATTTCTTTTGGTGTTTTTGAATTTTATAAACTATAACTGATTAAATGTATCTACAAGCTTTAAAGCTTTTTCAGGAGCTTACATGTACTAGTAGAGTCCATTAAACAACTATAATCAACAAGAAATTAAATGACATGAATTTAAAGGTACGAATTTAACATAAGATGAAATTTAAAGATTATTCTAATTAAAGCTGTAAATAAGGTTTTGTTACACATTGTCAGTGTTTAACAAACACTTGAAAGCAGTAAATGACATTTAATTAAAAGAAAGCAGTAAAACTAATTATCACTATGTGACCTAGGCTAATCCAAAGGTAGTTTCTTCTCTTTCCTCCTCTTCTCTTTTATATCCTTTTGAGTTCCACTTGAGTTGCTGATTTAATCCCACTTTTAATCATGGCCATTGGATAAGCAGAAGTGATCCAAGCCTTTGTTTGGTATTTTGGCGGGAAAAGTTGTTTTTCCAGCTGTGGTTGCTTGTGAGGGTTTTACGGGGCATTAATTGTTTATTGGAACTTGTGTGAGGTGATGGAGAGTTGTTAGACAGCTGGGGGATGAGGTGGTGTTGAAACCACCACTGGTTTGGTGACTCAGTGGTAAAGAAGAAAGGTGGGAGGGAAAGGAGACGGGTCAAACTTATGTTTGACCCTGGATATTTAGCAAAGGGTGAAATGGGCTTTTTGTTGTTAGGCCAGGAAAAAGGGGTATTGGGTTTTGGATTTTTGGGATTGGGTTGTAATAATAATAAAAGGGTCCGGTTGGTTTAGCTTAGCACAAGGACCAATTATGTAATTTCTGGAATGTTGAGGGGCTGAATTGTCATCTTTCCAAACTTCATTCAAGGACTAAACCTGCCCAGTTAGATAAACCAAAGGACCTTATTTGCATTTATTACAATTTTAAACACCCGGGGGACCTTTTATGACATTTTTCAAAGTTGAGGGGGTGAAATTGTAATTTTCCCAAAAATTATCAAAAAGTTCCAAATTGTCATTCATGAATAGTACAAGGGTGATATTTGATAAAACTCCATTTTAAAACACCCAGGGACTAATTTTGCCAATTTTGATACTTGAGGGGTAAAAGTTGCCAAGTTGTGTAAACTTTTATCCAGGGACTATTTTAAACATGTTTGATTATCCAAGGACTAAAGTTAACTTTTCATTCATTTTAAACCTTCAGGGACTAGTTTTGCCAAATTATGAAACTCCAGGGACTGAAAATGACAATTGTGTAAACTTTGTGTGTTTTTCACTTGTTTTTCAATCTTTTGTACCTGAATCACATAAAAACACATTTTCATGATATTTGTACCATTTTGTGAGTCATTTGTGTGTTTTTGGTCGTTTTGTGGGTTTAATTAATACTAAATATATGTGTATTTAGACACATATCAGTATGACTCTCAGGGGAGGCAACTAGATCAGATGGATCAAGATACTGCTCAGATGGATGAAGGTACTGGTGGGTTTGCAGAAGGTACTAGTAGTGAATGGGAAGGTACTGCTAGTTTTCAAGATCTTCTGGCCTCTGGTTATCAAGGTACTGCCAGTGCAGTTTATTCAAGGAAACCAAGAATTTCAAGAGCAGATAAGGGCAAAGCCATAATGACAGAGCAATAACCATCTAGAAAGTTATCTGATAAGGAACAAGCGCGTGATGTGTCGTTGCGGTTTAGCAGTTTTAATGCCTACTCAAGTTTTAAATTTATATTTAGCCGACTTATCAATAACACACACACTTAACGAGCAGTGTACCCGGTCAGTATGAAGATAATGGTAAGTAGAGTGTCGATCACTAAGAGTGGAACGTATTATCTAGTTATTCTAATCAGTATTTTAATATCCTAACGCAAGGGGGTTTCAGCCTGAGAGACTGGCACAGTTTTGTAGTAATTAAATAATAAAATAAACAAATAGGCACGAATCAGCAAGTAGCACACACGTACACAGATAGATACTCGAGACAATAAGAGGGCTGTCCTTATGATTAAGTAGATTGTCACTTGTTTTATTGATAGCTTTATATGAAGTGTATGTAATTAACCCTTTCTCGTTGGTCCTATTCTCATCGGCGAGTAAACCCTTAATGATTACTTATGTCTAAAAGTTATTCCTAAGTGATCAATTTAGAAACAACCGTGGGAGCCACATCTTGTCCCGCAGTCGGATGCCCGCAAGCCACTAATAAACACAGAGGTTATCAATGCACTAATAAGTAGTAACCAAAGACATCAACATATAAACTTTAATTGATGGGAAAGCAAGTATTAAAGGGAGTGCAATCTTTCGTTGTCACATTACACAAGCCACCAATCCTGATGAATTAAAGTTTGCTAACACAATAAAACAAAACTACTTAATGAATTAAATACATGCAGCACCTTCTTACAGCTCTTGTATCTTCGATTTGGGTGTGTCTTGTGCTGCCTCCTTGACTGAATTCGTCCTTTTGCTCTGCTGTCCGAACTTCGGTTTTAGGGTTTCGAACTCTTTAATTCGTCTGGTCTACGGGGTATTTATAGTTTCTGTCTGAGGGAAGATGCGGCGCATCTACTTAAGTAGATGCGGCGCATGTACTTAACTTCGCGTGGGGTCCAAGATTATAATATTCAGGAATATTCGTACACCGCCAGAAGATGCGGCGTAACCCTTTATTAGATGCGGCGCATGTCCTCTTGTATCTTGGATCGTATCTGGTGATATCTTGATAGAGATGCGGCGCATCTGGAGCAGAATTGACTTGATCTTGTCCATGTCAGTAGACTTCCACTTTATGCACGTTTTGCTCCATTATTAGTCCATAATCGCTAAGTTTCACCAAATGCTTGTTTTTACCTGAGAATTACAAAAGTAAACAATTAAGTATCAATCCTCATACATAATATAGTAAAACAAGTCAAATTAATAGGATAAATGATAGTAATAAAATGTACTTATTTGAGTTCATCAAATATCCCCCCACTTGAACTTTACTTGTCCCCAAGTAAACCTTAGAATTTCATTTATGAAAATGTATCCTAAAAGATGTTAGGATTTATTTTTATATTTAAGCATGTATTCGTTTATTTCATAATCACACAACTAAACACTTAACGAATTAGAAGTAAAATAAAATAAGTCGATAAAAGCAAATCTAATCGTTTAACTGTCCAGTCGCGACGAATATTCTATCATAAGCTTGGCAAGTATACACATCTCCACCACTAAAGCTAAGGAATAACAAGTCTAAAGCGGTAAAAAGGGTTTTTAGGCTTAAGGGTTAATTATTCTTAATCACTATCGATCTCAAATTCCAGAAAAGGCGACAAAATCACAAATACATGATCGAATCCACGAACACGATACTTGCAATTGCTCAAATCCTTAACTCGAATAGGCTAAAGATAGGTCCAAACTTCACCAATAATAATATATCAAAAAGGGCGACAAAATCATAAATACATAGCCGAATCCACGACTACGATACTTAAGATTGCTCAAATCCCTAATCTCAATAAATCAAAGGTTCGGTTGGATAAAGAACAATACAGGGTATGGATAACATTTGGGATATAAATTGGTGTAAAAATAAAAATAAACAAAACAAAACAAATAGATTAAAATCCTAAGTGTGGTTAATCACTATCCCAACCATCCCATGAATAAGACTCATATCATTGAATAACTCACGCTTTAACACTTGAAACACACGCTTTTGGTAGACACGAATTATACTCAACAAGATCTCAATCAAAGAATAAACCTTAATTGGCGTTCCCATAACTGCCAATTCCCATTCAATCTATAAATATAGTATAACAAATAGTGGTGATATCGACCACTTACATAACTCTACATCGTTGGCTTAAAATAAACATCCAACTCTTTTTTTTTTTTTTTTTTTTTCTTTTCTCATTTTTTTTCGATTTTTTTTTTTTCTTTTTTTTTTTTTTTTTTTTTTTTTTTTTTTTTTTTTTTTTTTTTACTTGAAACATAAATATAGATGTGTAAAATTTCACCACATCACTACAACTTTCTTTCCGGATAATTTTTTTTTCATACTTTTCATACTTTCAGAAATAACGGTAATAGTGAAAGTAGTAAACACACGAAAAATAAACTCAAAAATATACAATATTTACTTCCACTCCAATTTGCATTGTGCAATTTCCCGACCTAACCAAAGATAATGAATTACGCACGCGAACACAGGTAATGTAAGGAAACACACTTTGCCTATAGCAATTAACCAACCACGGATTCTAATCTACAGGGTAGGCTAAGGTGTAAGGGTGTAACGAAACATTTTAAACATAGGTGTAAGAAACGAAAGGAATGGCTCTGAGGGTTTTTCTAGGGGTATCTTACTCTAAAAATGAGAGTAACAAAAGGGTTTATACGGGGGTTAACTAACCAGTGTAGTTAGCTAATAACACATAACATATAAAGGCTATTTGGGTGTAATCCTAGAATTTTACCAAGTTAGACAAGTCATTCCAATTATATAAATAATACTCATTATGGTGGTCTCGAATAGTATACAAGCCAAGTTCTAAAGTTTACAAGTCACCGGCACACTCATAGATTTGTGAATTTTGAAAAATCACAATTTTTGAAAATAACGTCTTGTGTGCAGTTATGCAACTTAGATCTTAAACAAAAACATGCTAAAATTTTTTTTTTTTTTAAGTTTGATATATTAAGCACATTTTAAGCATAATTTTTGAAAAAGTTGGACAAGTAAGTGTTAAGTGTTCTAATTCTCCTATCCCCCCACTTAAGTTAAACAACGTCCTCGTTGTTTGTATAAAAGGTTAAAAACTGGAAAAGGAAAGAATTAGAACAGAAAAACTCCCCTGAGATTTGCTCGGTATGATCCTCCATTTGATTAGAGCAAAAATCAACTTCTTGTGGATTAGAACGTTAAAACTTCATACTTGATGTATCCACAGGAAATCCAGGAAACTATAATACCACCAACACTTTAAAACACACCTAAGATAAGAAAGGTTCAACTTGCATAACACATTAGTAGTTAGGAAAAATAAAAACTTAAAAATTAAAACTGAAAATCATCAGGTCAGTCGATGCGCCGTATCTTATTGAAGAAGATACGCCGTATCGAGCCTGGAATAAATACGGATCAGAATAAAGATGCGCCGCATCCTTAACCAGGGATGCGCCGCATTAAAATAAACTGATAAAAAGTTTTAAAGTCGAAAAATAAAAATGCAGAAAAATAAAATAAGATATGACCATTGCAGAAGATGCGTCGCATCTCAGGACTGAGATGCGCCGTATCTTCGTGCGGCCTGGACTGACTCGACACAGAAAACAGAATAATAAAAGATAAATCCGGGTTGTCTCCCGGTAAGCACTTGTCTTTATTCCAGAGTCTTCAAGTTAGACTCACGTTCAGCTCTTTAGTATCGATCATTGATTCCTACATGGCCACGTAGGATCCATCTAGCAACCGAATCGTCTCGTATATATTCAGGTCCCAAATTCAAAACTCCTTTGTAGAATCCTCCCATTAATTGATATGGGTACTCAATTCCTTTTTTCATGTCATCATTACTAATAAAAAGGAATGGAGAGAATTTGTAGCAGACCCTATTAGTAGCATGTTTAAATCCAGGGTGAGTTCGGGGCATCATATAAGTGATAATGTCGCTTCCACATTGAAAGGTGATCTTTCCTTCAAATCGTTTTGCATTAATAGTGATCTCCCTACAAAATGGTTTTCCAACAATCACGTCACCCATATTGTTGTCACAATAGGCATTCATGTCTTCAATAACTACGAACTCAGTAACAATAGTGAAGCGTCCAACAAAGATCGGGACATTAATGAAGGCTCCAACTACATTCTTTCCTTTATACTCTTTTTTATTTCTCATAATAGAGTTGTAAAAGTTTCTAGACATGACATTCATTGATAAAATAGGAAAGAAATTGGCGTCAATACACTTGTACCCAATCATGCATGGGAATTGTAAATTGTAAGCACAATTGGTGTTGATCCTTCTACCGTAATCCCATGAACCATCATATCCCTCAAATTCATCGTAATTTCTAGTAGTAATAACGTTGACTCTTGGACTATCCACAATTTCTCCTTCTTCTAACTCAGATTTAGCATCAACCATGAACAGGTCATTGGATTCCAACGGTCCATTAAGGTCATTAAGTTCAATATAGTCCCCATCGTGATGTTCGGGTGTTTTTTCATGCACTAATACTTCATTCATAAAATTCGATTCGAAGTCGAAGTCAATTAGTTCTCCGTATCCTTCCATTATCCTTCTGAAACAATCACGAAAAGCATCAGTAGGGTATGCTCGAGAAAGTAATATATCAGATAATTAATAACGAAAACGGAATACGAAAAATTAAAGTTACTGATATCTGCAGACGATGCGCCGTATCCAAAGAGTTGGATACGCCGTATCTTAATACGTTAAAAATTTAATCAGACTCTATCCAGAAAATAGATACGCCGCTTTAGAATTTAAGAATGCGCCGTATCGAATTAATTAATCAAAAATCAACTTATCCAATTAAAATTAAATGCGTCGTATTAACGAAAGTTAATGCGCCGTATTTTCGTTACGTTTAAAAATAAAAGATTTTTGATTCAGTAAGATGCGCCGTATCGACAGAGATCGATACGCCGTATCTGTTTAATAATTCGCAAACTGTTTTTAATTAAAATAATAGATACGCCGTATCTGCGAAAGCAGATGCGTCGTATGGCGTTAATGTTTTAGAAAAATTTTTTATTAAAAACAGATACGCCGTATCTGCAAAAGCAGATGCGTCGTATTACTTTATCGCTTAGAAAAATTTTCTTATTAAAAACAGATACGCCGTATCTTGGGGAAAAGATGCGTCGTATCGAATTAATTAAACGCGTTGTATATAAAAAAATTAAACGCAATACGCCGTATCTGAGAGATCAGATGCGCCGTATCGTTTGATTTAGCACAGTACAACGATAGCAGAACACACAAATACGAAAAATAAAAACAAAAATAAAACACACGAACAAAAACAAATAAAAGCAAAAATAAAAGAAAACAAATAGCACACAATACAACAATTATGCAAAATAGTACAATGATGCAATTAATCTAATAAAAAGAAAAACCTAATTAAAATACTAATCAAATTAACAGATAATAACAATTCACTCCCCGGCAACGGCGCCAAAAACTTGATGCGCGTGATGTGTCGTTGCGGTTTAGCAGTTTTAATGCCTACTCAAGTTTTAAATTTATATTTAGCCGACTTATCAATAACACACACACTTAACGAGCAGTGTACCCGGTCAGTATGAAGATAATGGTAAGTAGAGTGTCGATCACTAAGAGTGGAACGTATTATCTAGTTATTCTAATCAGTATTTTAATATCCTAACGCAAGGGGGTTTCAGCCTGAGAGACTGGCACAGTTTTGTAGTAATTAAATAATAAAATAAACAAATAGGCACGAATCAGCAAGTAGCACACACGTACACAGATAGATACTCGAGACAATAAGAGGGCTGTCCTTATGATTAAGTAGATTGTCACTTGTTTTATTGATAGCTTTATATGAAGTGTATGTAATTAACCCTTTCTCGTTGGTCCTATTCTCATCGGCGAGTAAACCCTTAATGATTACTTATGTCTAAAAGTTATTCCTAAGTGATCAATTTAGAAACAACCGTGGGAGCCACATCTTGTCCCGCAGTCGGATGCCCGCAAGCCACTAATAAACACAGAGGTTATCAATGCACTAATAAGTAGTAACCAAAGACATCAACATATAAACTTTAATTGATGGGAAAGCAAGTATTAAAGGGAGTGCAATCTTTCGTTGTCACATTACACAAGCCACCAATCCTGATGAATTAAAGTTTGCTAACACAATAAAACAAAACTACTTAATGAATTAAATACATGCAGCACCTTCTTACAGCTCTTGTATCTTCGATTTGGGTGTGTCTTGTGCTGCCTCCTTGACTGAATTCGTCCTTTTGCTCTGCTGTCCGAACTTCGGTTTTAGGGTTTCGAACTCTTTAACTCGTCTGGTCTACGGGGTATTTATAGTTTCTGTCTGAGGGAAGATGCGGCGCATCTACTAAGTAGATGCGGCGTATGTACTTAACTTCGCGTGGGGTCCAAGATTATAATATTCAGGAATATTCGTACACCGCCAGAAGATGCGGCGTAACCCTTAATTAGATGCGGCGCATGTCCTCTTGTATCTTGGATCGTATCTGGTGATATCTTGATAGAGATGCGGCGCATGTCGAGAGTGAGATGCGGCGCATCTGGAGCAGAATTGACTTGATCTTGTCCATGTCAGTAGACTTTCACTTTATGCACGTTTTGCTCCATTATTAGTCCATAATCGCTAAGTTTCACCAAATGCTTGTTTTTACCTGAGAATTACAAAAGTAAACAATTAAGTATCAATCCTCATACATAATATAGTAAAACAAGTCAAATTAATAGGATAAATGATAGTAATAAAATGTACTTATTTGAGTTCATCATTATCCAATAAGGAACAAGCGCAGTTAGCACTTGATGAAGAATTGGCTCAGGAAATGGCTCAGAAGTTCCATGAAGAAGAGTTAGAAAGGGTTACTTAGGAAGAAAGATTCGCTGAAGAAGCAAGATTGGTTGCATTTATGATTGAAAGAAAGTTTCAGATAGAAGAAGAAGAGGAAGCTGCTCAAATTCTTTCAGATAAGGAGTTAGCTGCAAAACTTCAAGAAGAAGAAAGATCTAAGTTTACCAGTGAAGAGCAAGAATCAGCCCTAAATGACTTGTTACAGGAGATGAGAAAGAAGCTGAGTAAGAAGACAGCTTATCAAAAGAAACCTCCTGCAAGAAGTGAAAAACTAAAGTACATGAAGTCCTTTTTGAAGCATTAGGACTATTGGCAAGAAAAGCACTTCAAACATAGGTCTTATGATGAAATTGAAGAGATCTACATCAAAACATATGCCAGAATTCAGAGATTTCTAAAAGGTGACTATGAAAAAAGTGAAGGAAGAGGAGAAAAGAGAACAACAGAACAATTGGAGTCAGAGGATTCCAAGAAACAAAGAATTGAAGAAGAATCAGTTCAAGAAGAGCCTGCAAATGAAGAAGCAGAGAAAGAAGAGAAAACATTGACTGATGAACAGATACAAAGTACGATAGTAGTGGTTCCTGAATCCCTTAACATTGATCCACTTCAAGCAAAGCATCCAATTATTGACTAGGAAGTGTATTCAGATGGAATGATCAAGGGATGGAAGATCATCAGAGTAGGAGGAAAGTCTGAGGTTCATAAGTTCTTTGAAGATATGATAAAAGCCTTAGACAGAAAAGCTTTGGATAAGCTGTGGTGCTTAGTTTAGGAAAGGTTTAAAACTGAAGATCCTACAGATGATAAGGACAAAGAATTATGGGTTGAACTTAAAAGACTTTATGAGCCAGACGAAAATGATTCACTATGGAGAATTCAAACTCATGATTTTTCTACCACTTGGAGATTATTTTGTTGGGAACTCATCTTAGATAATTAAAGTATTAATCATATTGTGTAATAGGTTGCTTAGGCCTTCAGATTAGTTTTAAGCTACGGCCTGTGTAGAATGCCCTTAGGCCTTTATTTTCCTATATGGGCTGCGCCCCATCTTTATTTCTTTTCCATTCAGGGCCAAGCCCATTTCATGTAGTACTCTATAAATACCCCTCCCATTGAAGGGAAGGGTTGTTGGTTAATTAATCTTTCATTTTCATTATACTTGTGTTTAACCTACATCATTCTCTCTCTCTAAATCTCTCAAGTAACCGTGAGATTAATAATAAGACCTAACAAGTGGTATCAGAGCCAAACAAGGATTTAGGAGAGTGTTTTTGAAGTTTACGTTACGGTTCACAACAGTTCCTTCGAGTTAGAAGGACTATTTTTGAGTATGGGTGTCAAAAACCTTCGAGTTAGAAGGTCGGTTTCGAGTTAGGCATAAAACTTCGAGTTAGAAGTTCTTTTCTCCGAGTTAGTTTACAAAAACTTTCCGAGTAAGGTTTAAGTTTTCCGAGTAAGGTTTGTTTAAAAAACTTCCGAGTAAGGAATTTTGCAAAATATTTCCGAGTAAGGGTTTTTCGAGTAAGGTGCTATATTTCCGAGTAAGGCTTAAGTTTCCGAGTAAGGCTTAAATTTCCGAGTAAGGCCTATATATTTTCATGTAAGGAAGTATATTTGTGAGTTAGTTGGTTTTATTCGAGTAACAATTCTCCAACTTAGCAAATTTCGAGTAAGCAACTTTTCTCCAACTTAGAAATCCTTCTTAAAAAAAATTGAATTTGAGTAAAATTTAATTTTGAGGAGTGACTAAATGTTCAATTTTTACCCAAAATTCAAATTTTGGTATAACGGTGAAAATTTTGGCCCAAAATTCATATTTTTAGGTCAAAATTTGAATTTTTACGATGAAATTTGGCGTCAAAATCTTTAAAGCTCAAAATTTTCTAGTAACATTAGAATTGCATTTTTTGGTGTATTTCAAATTCTGGTAGAGAAATTTTTCAAATTCAAATTTTTGGAGGGAAATCAGAAATCACCATCATGAAATCCTTCAACTTAGAAAACTCAGGAAATGACTTAACTTCAAACGAACATAACTCTTGAAACTTAACCAACATCAAACACAACTCCTATTTCTTTGCAACGATCCAAGATCAACTTTATCACACACCGAAATTAAATGGAATCAAGTTCAAAAGAGAGAGATACGCAAAAGCTATTAATAAAAGAAAAAGAGAGAGAAACGGAAGAGAAATGCATGACATGTTTTAGATTACTTCATTCACACCTTAAGGTCCTCTCAAACAAAGACTTAGCAGAAACACGCACCGAGCATGGATTTAAACGGGCATTTCCATCACTCTTTGGAGAAGACGTTGAGATGTTCACAGAAACTATGTTCCTCAACGTGGATCAACTGGAGAAGCAACTTGAAAACGAAGAATTTCACGAGAATGGATCCACGGCCATCTTTAGACTGCTCACGGAATAGATTTAGTAGTTCATCGTGTAATACCCAAAAATCTAAAAACATGTAAAAAGACCAAATTGCCCCTATACTCTTAAAATTTGATAAATAAGCATATAAGTACCAAATATATCCCAAACCGTTGGAAATGAGCAAGATATGAAGTAAATAAATTTTTACTACTACATTTGACATTTGTAAAGTACAAAAAAATTATATTAACACACAAAATAATCCATGTGGGCCCAAAATTTCATTATACATATTATTAGTATTATTATTAAAACCTTATAAACTAAATAAAACCAAGATAAGTTCAAAATAAATTAGGAAAGGATCAAAATTTGAAAATCTTTGATTTGGTCATGAATTAGCTGAGTCCTTAGCCTAATTCCCCCCCCCCTAATCCGGCCAATCACCCTTAATTAGCTAACTTCCCTTTATTTCTTTTCTAAACACACTGAATCATAAAAAACACACACAAAAATCCATATCTCCTTCGTCCGATTTTCTGGAATCAAGTGGGCCTTTTTATGGTGTTGATCTTCATCCAAGGAGACTAGGAAAAAATAGTCTTGGGGTTGTGGTGTCGTTCTTGTGATCGCTAGGGTTTTTCTTTTGCCGATAGTACCATCCGAGAGGTACAAAATTCTCACGAATAATCTACACGTTCAAATCATTATTTGGTATTTTTCCTATGATCCTTACTTTACATATGACTCATATAAAATGTTAGAATCGAATCATGCAAGGTTATTTGGTCGCTACAAATTTTAATGATTAAAACACGTATAAAATCTAAAATGCTCTATACAATTTTTTTGGGTTCAACACTTATTTTATTTGAGATCTATTCGACACATACAACTCTGGAAAAATGCTACATCGATTTGTTATAGCTTATTTTGGCCTTGTCGAATTATTTTTGAATACCGGGTTTAAAAGAAAAACGAGAAAAGAAAGAAAACCCTAACATGCGATTTAGGGTTTGATGTTTTCGGATTAGATTTGGTAAATTAATGATGTTATAATGATGATTTAATGATTGGGTGATGATGGGTAAAATTAGGTTTAGGGTTTTGTGTATAAAAAGTGTTACCGAGAGATTTTTTTAAATAAAAAGGGGATGTTTTGTAATTATTCAAACTTATGGGTTATTTTTGTAATATAATATGGACCAGGGGCATTTCGTATAAATTATAATATGGGGGTATTTTACGTAAAATATGGAACTTATGGGTTTATATTGTAAATCGTTAAATATATTAATTTGATTTGTAAATTAAATAAAATAGAGGGACTTGTTTGTAATTTCTGTAAACTTAGAGGGTGCTCGTATAATATATAACATGAAGGGTTTAATGTGTAAAATTGGATACTTAAAGGATTAATGTGTAAATAGTGTTAACTAGTTAATCGAATGGTACTTTTTAAAGTTAAAGGACTAAATTTGTAATTTATGAAAAGATGGGGATACAATTCGTACCATATTTAAAATAAGGGGTATATTCAGTAATTTTGTTAAATGGAGGGCTCGTTGTGTAAACATTAATATGTTAAGGGTTAAAATGTAATTTAATGAATTATAAGGTTTAAATTGTAATTTATTTAACTAAAGGGTATATGGTGTAAAATTGGTAAACTTGAAGTATGAAAATCGTTAACTTTGGTAAATTATGGATTTAAGTGGATAAATTGTAATACTTTCATTTTAGACCCTTAACTTTGGTATTATTACATGTAAAACCCTAAAATATGGAAAGTTGTTATAATTAACCCTAAACTATCATAACTTGCTAAAATATACCCTATCTCCATAATGAGGCTTATTAAATGACTTAACCTAAATTATAATACTTAAATCTTTCTAATTATGGAAACTTACTAAATAAGGAAACTTTCTAAAAATAGAAACTTGTTAAATATGGAAACCTGCTAAAAATAGAAAGTTTCTTAAAATAGAAAGGCAAGCTAAAATGAGTAATTAAGAACCAATTGTAATTCTCTTCTACTCCTTTAGGTGTGAAGAAGGAGAGGCCTTGATCCATTTCTGTGCTTTCTGTTCTTGTCTTTGTTTGCATTCGCTATAAGGTACAGATATTCTACCCTTTTTCAGTAAGGGTGTTTTCCCTCTCATGACTCATTGATCTTGTTTCGTTTTAAGATTCCCTAAGCCATTGCTATGTTCCCCTACACTTTGGTTCGTTTGTTTGATTCATTTTGAATTTGATGTTCGATATGACCCTTTTTGCTTTGAGCCTCTATAATGATCCATTTGATATTCGTTCGTTACCTTGTGTTATTAGTATTCGAAACACTTGATACTTCGAAGGTTCATTTGATTTTGGTAACTAGATGTGAAAACATTTTCAATTATATCATGGAAAATGTTTTGAGGAAAACTTATTTTAAAATGATGTTTATGAAATATGAGATACCACTTTTATTTGGAATTTTACTAAACGTTTATGAGACTACTTTTGTGAAAACCATTATTAAAGATCATTTTTAGGGAAATCATTTGATAAAGATTTAATTTAAATGAACCATTTGATTATGAACCTTTGATCAGTTCGTTTTGACTCATCGAATTTGATATTGGAGATGACCCTTTGCCATGAACATTTGATATTTGGACTTTGACTATGATTCGATGACTTTGACTATTTGAACCTTTGTAATGATTTGGACCTTTGATATGATTTGGACCTTTGATATGATTTGGATCTTTGATGTGATTTGGACCTTTGACCCTTCAGTTTGATACCCGAGCCAAGTTCGTTTCCTAGCCATGAAGGTAACATGGCCGTGTCATTGATGCACCAATGGCATGACTCCAGTGTGGTCGAGTGATGTTCCACACCGTCCCCATTTGATTATTATGTGCACACTACATTTATTATGGCCAGTATATTGTTCGGGAAGCGTATGGATGCATCCTAGGTTCGTGTTCGTATTAGTGGATTTAACATGATTTGATATTATATTATTGTTCGGTGACTGATGCATGGGTGCAATCCACGTCTTTCACAAGTTCGGGAGTTAGCTACTCCATTTAAAGAATGAGGACACCCCTCATATTATCTGTTTATCTGAGAGGTCTCCCCTCTATATGATTATGAAGACATGGTTACTATGATATTTGATTTGATTTGTGTTCGGGCTCGTGGTGGATTACTGACCTTCCCTTTTCCCTTTCTTACTTTGTACCTTTGTCTATACCTTATGTTATTCCATTGCACTATACCATATATGTTCGTTTCCTTTTGCTTTCGTTTTCGTTTATATATATCTGTTCACTGGGCTTTTTGAGCTCAGCCGCATTTCTTTTCCTGCGGCTGGTTTAGTAGGGAGCTGGGAATGAGTGGAGAGTACCTTGGACTGAGAAGACTTGATAGTTATTCTGGATTAGAGTTGGTTAGAAGATATTATATTTTTAGAATTTTTATTCGCATTTGTAACCTTGTAATTTCAGTATTTTCATTTGTAACCTTTGAGATTCTTGTATTACTGTAAATGTATGCTTTGTTTTGATCTGATATGTAACCATTTTTGTGATATCTTTACCCTTGTCGGGTTATGGTGTTACACATCGATTCATGGTTCTCTTCGGATTATGACAGTGTAATGGCACGCAAGTACTTTTTAGAATACACTCGATTTGAGGTTCAAACTTTCCAAGATGTATTGATCCAACAAATGGACTATTGAGAAGTCAATTGCTGAAAGAGTACTTCACAGAAGAGAATATGACAGAATGATAAATGAAAGAAAGTTACAGACTCAAGAGGAACAGGTTAATGAGGTTAAAGCAATGGGTGCTAGTTTGGTTGTTACGACAAGCAGTGGGACAGAATCAAAACAACAAGAAGAAAAACGGTTATCAGGGAATAATACTGATGCTGAAAGTGCATATATCAGACCCATTTATGTCAAAGAGCCTATGGCTGAGGTACCAAATTGTAACATTTTTTATGTCAATGATATGATTTCTTCATCTTCTGAAATACAGCATTCTGAGCAACTTCAATTCACTAATGAAGGAAAGGTTGACCAGAATGTTGAACAATTTTACGACAAATGTCCTACACTTGTTTCATTAATTGAAAACAAAACAACTGAACTGCCAAAACAAACTCTCGTGTCTAAAAAATCTTTGTCATCGGTGCTTAAAGGAAAAGAAAAAGTTTTTGAGAAAAACTATGATAATGCCAAAATCAAGTTTCCTTTTGAAAAATTTGAAACAAAAAATATTGAGTTGGAACATACGGTGGCATCATTACAAAATGAAAATGAGCATTTGAAACAGATTTACAAAAACCTGTTTGATTCAATCAAACGTTCACGAGTTCAGACACAAAACTCAAACAAGAAACAAAAAGAGACTGATGATTTGAAGTCTAAATTGGCTGAATTCGCTGATAAAAAGTTTGAAAATGTTTTTCAAAAGATTGAATCAATGAAGATGAAAAAGGTTGAGTCTCAAATCACAAAAGTTTCATTTCCAAATCCCATGTTCGATTCTAATACGCCAATGTTTGAAAAGGAAACGGGGGAGAAAATGTATATTTTTGAAACAGAAAATCGTGTGCTTCAAACAAAAGTGGTTGAGCTTGAAACACTTTTAGCTCAACAAACAAACGATTTTGAGGATGTCAAAACTGAACTTTTCAACAAAACGGCCAAGTTCGAAAGTTATTTTGAAAAACTTGAAAAAGAAAATATTGGGTTCGAACAAAAATTGGCTCGTAAAACGGATGATTCTAAAGCCGAAAAAGATCAACTTTTGAAACAAATTGCCTCTTTAGAATCAAAATTGGCATCCCAAGATTATCTTTCTCTTCAAAAAGAATACAGTGATTTGAGAACGTCATACATTGCTTTAGAAGTGAAGTTTGATTCTCTTAACCGATCAAAGGGAAAAGCTCATATTTCAAAATTTTCAACACCAGAAGTGAGTGTTTTGAAGAAGGTTTACACGGGTGAATCTTCAAAACCATTTTCGTAAAAGGTTTTCCAGTTTACAACATATTCTTTGCAAAAAGGAAGGAAGTTTTCGAAGAAACCAAGTTTTTCGGAAACATTTACTTCTCAAAAGTTTAAATCCAAATGCTTCAAAAGTAAAGAATCAAGTTTTTCAAACTCCACATTCTCGTTTTACACTGGTAAAGCAAGTGTGGAGACCAAAGCAAAGTCGTTCAAAACCTTTCAAATATTCAATACCAGAATTGCTTTCGCAACATAAGAATGACTTTGCTTTAAACATTCCAAATACCGGAAGATTTCCATTTATCACAAAAACAAATCAGCAAAGAGAACCCATGAGGTTCAACTCTAGATGGAAATCTTTTTCTTCAGATTTTAAAACTCTAAGAGAAACACCGGGTTTCCCAAACAATTTTCAACAGAAAAAGAGTTTTAAATCTCCATTAATTCCACGAGTGTTATTTCAAAATGAAACACCGGTTTTCAGTCCTCGTTGGAATTCAACATCTTTAAATCAGATTGACAGAACTTACAAATGGATTTCAAAATTTAGTAAACCCGTTAGCGCCGTGCTTAAATGGGTTCCCAAGGATGTTGTCTAATCTAAATTTATATGACTTCTTAGTACTTCAGCTAAGGACTCGGACCTCAACTTTACGACATGTACACACATTATAGTGTACAACTCGGGTTTCAAAGAAAGGAAAGTGCCTTGGTAAACCATTCTTTAAAACCAAGCGTGCACTTATAATAAAATCTTCTTAATCTTGAGAAAAATTTATTCAAAACTACTCAAAATTTTGCTCAAGATTTTTAAATCTTCACTCCCCAATTCACTCCAAAGTTAAAAAAAAATGTCAAAATGTATGCTCGTTTTGAGGGGGAGTATTTCAGAGTATAACGTGTTAGTTACCTTGAAGCAAAATTTATTCAAGAATTTTTCAAACTGAATTTTCTAAATCTTTAAGAATTTTTCTTCAAGAAGACTCCTTCCCTCAAACTTTAAAAAGTTTAAAATTCTCAAAACAAATGCGAGTTTTGAGGGGGAGTATTTCCAAAACAAAAAATGTTCCATCAAAATCATGCTTAATGGCTTGTGCACACATCACAGTGCACAACCCATACCTGTAAAGAAAGGAACCTAAGGTACACTTCAGTGCCTCAATCCTAATCGAAGGAGCGAAAGCTTCTTACTTATGAGTAGAATTAAGCAGAATTTTTTGTAAACTTTTTCAAAATTCTGCTCATAAGGACAAGTATTCCCTTGTTAAGGGGGAGTATTTGAAACTAAATCTTTGTTCTGAATACAAAAGTTCTTGAAATTTTCCCCGTATACCTCAAAAAGAGCATATTTTAATCAAAAGTTTCACAAAAAAAACATTAGTATGCTATTTTTGAGGGGGAGAATAAGTGATGATTAAAATATGGTAAATGTTAAAATCTCACAAGAGCTCGACTCAGAATTGACCCTCGAATTGACGATAGCAAAAGTCAGTAGTCGAAAAGACATGTCCGGGACGGGTAATAATTTCAAGCCAGTTTATCTGGTGATGTAAACGTGTCTCGCGAAGGATGTGTCTGAATAGAATGTACCGATTTTGAGATATTTTCTTTGAATGTGATCTGGACGGGTAATAATTTCAAGCTAGTTTCACTAGTGATGTAAACGTGTCTCGCAACAATCATGTTCATTGAAAATCAGTCAATTCAAAAAGTGCTAACTCTACCCGACATGTGCAAATTTACTTTAAACACTTATGAGCACATGTTAAGGGGGAGTATTTTTGAAAATGCAAAAACTCTCAAAGTGTTAATAAAATATGATTTTTTAAATTATAAACACTTTGGGAGATTTTTCAAATGATTGGTTTGCGGCAACAATAGGATTAGTCATGGAGTGATAAGGTGACTAAGGATAGAAATCCGTCCTATGATCCGCCAGATCCGGAGGGATCTACCCAAGGACAATCCCAATAGTTTAGAACTAGAAAGTCCTAGGTAGTATGAGAAAAAAAAGGGAGTAATGAAATGAAAGGAGAAAGAAGGGGTTGAAGAATTAAAAAGAAAAGTAAAGAAAAAGGTGAAAAGAAATAGCCCTCCATTTGATCAACCTTAGGGAAGAAACCGGGTTCAATACGTATGCTACTGGTTGTTACTACGGTAACACCGGTATTGAAGATTAAGCCGTCATGGACCCAATGACACACTGCACTAAACCTTCTAGCCACCCAGGTGTCTCTCAAAAGACACTTGTTTTATTTCACACGGAGAACCCTTCATCATCTATCAACGTCTCACTCCGAGATGTGTTGATATTGAAAAGGAGGCACTCTGCTCCACGCCTCCGACGACCAAACAAATAAGTTCTAATCGAGTCTAGAGCCAAGAGATACAACAAAAGATCTCATAGGAACACTTAGCATTACAATGATTGTTCGACATTAATGGATGCCAGTTGTAAAATTAAGAAGAGTCCTACGCAGATCTTAGCAATCTGCTGAGAAAATTCATGAGAGAAATCACAAATGTGATTCTCAGTGATTGAATGGAAATCCTGCCAGGGTCAACATCAAACAGCCCTGACAGCAGGTCACTTCGGTAATTCCTTGTGGGTTACGGTTAGTGTTAGTTCCAAAATGGTCTATAGTCGTGGGGTGATCTCCAGCGACTCACTGAATCGTAGGTGCACTTCGGTGTGTCTGTGTAAGCCCTTTCGGGGGTATCCGATTCAGAACGGTCTGGGTTGGGATTAGAGAAAGTCTTCACACTATGCTGTTGACGATCTCGAAGTCCAAACCTGTAAGTACCGGATGATTTATTGCTAACTGTTTACTTGCAGCGAATCATAGAGACCAGAAGTTCTATATCCACCATTTCATCATGCTCATATCCCGATGAGAAGTCTAAAATCAAGCAGAATAACATTTCACAAGTCCAAGATCAAAGTGTAGTTAAAGTTACTTGATATCTGAAGAACAAAAGTCAGAAGATATATGAGCATGGTGGAAACGACGCAAAGACACCAGTGTTAACGAATGTTGGTGGAAGGCATATCATTATCTTAGCATAACACTTATTCAAGAACGAAGAACAAAGATCCTAATGACGTCGAAGCCAAAAAAGAAAAGATGACATCAAGCAACCTAGATGATTAATACTTAGGGGAGAGATTGTTGGGAACTCGTCTTAGATAATTAAAGTATTAATCATATTGTGTAATAAGTTGCTTAGGCCTTTAGGTTAGTTTTAAGCTACGGCCTGTGTAGAAGGCCCATAGGCCGTGGCCCAGTACTTATTTTCCTATATAGGCTGCGCCTCATCTTTATTTCTTTTCTATTTAGGGCCAAGCCCATTTCATGTAGTATTCTATAAATACCCCTCCCATTGAAGGGAAGGGTTGTTGGTTAATTAATCTTTCATTTTCATTATACTTGTGTTTAACCTACATCATTCTCTCTCTCTAAATCTCTCAAGTAACCGTGAGATTAATAATAAGACCTAACATATTTGATCACTGTGGAGTTCATCAGGTTGCTACAAAAGCAGGAGTAGAAGTTTACATGCTGGTGGAGAAGGACTATCCACTTAGAGTAGGAACCTTATTTGTTATGCTAGCTGCCAAACTCAAGGTAGAAGAAGAATCAGAAATGGCAAGGGAGTTATTAAGGAAGATTTATCAATTGGCTGAAGAAACAAAGTCCAAAAGATAATGTTTGGATGAATCCTCACAATCCTCAGAGGTATGCATTTAATTCAGAGAAACTTGCTGATTTAAGATAAATCACAAGTTTAGGGGAAGATTGTTGGGAATTAAATATCTAAGGACTTAGTACTGCTGAAGAATACACTAACAGTACAAACTGTTAGTGCATAACTTAAGACTATTGAAGAAACAACTAACAGTACAAACTGCCAAGTTAGTACTGCTAGTGTATATGTGAAGACTACTAAGAAACAACTAACAGTACAAACTGCTAAGTTTGTACTACTAGCTATAACAGAAGGTACTGCTAGTGGATAACTATCTTGTATGATATTGTAGAGGATAATTATGGAAAGGACATCATGTATATCTCAATTAGTTAGCATTATACGGTAGAATACTTATCTTGTAAAGGACTCCTTAAGTCTATAAAAGGAGATCCTAGGTTATACGTTTGAAATGCAAGTCATAGAGTTTTGTTAAGATTCAAGGTCATTGTAACCCTATTGATAGCAAGATCACTTGTATTATTCGAGCAATAATATTGAATCGTTTGGTGTTAATCTCATTGTGTTCATTGTTCATATACAAACTCTTACTGTTCCATTAAACAAGTCATAATCCTTCAAAGTGTGGTTAAGTAGATTCCACATACTTAACTGCATACACTCAAAGTATCTCAATCACATTATAAAGGAGTAACATCCTAAGTGTTTTCATAATCCTCTCAAACAACATGCTAGGAGAACTGTTGAGCAACCTAGGATACATACTAACAAGCTTAGACGGAATTAAAGGAATTGGAATGATATGATGTCTCATAGGTTAGGAAGTGACTTTGAGATGTTTAACAAAGCTTGTTATGTTTGTGGTAGTTTTGAACATTTGCAGGATAATTGTTATTACTATTAAAAACCTATGTGGAACTATGCTCAGAGGGTGAATCACCAAATTTTTGCTCAAAAATATCAACCCTTTGCTAAATGAAACATAGTTCCAAGAGCAGTACAAATGAGATCTGGTTTAGTATCAGTTAATAGTGCCAAGCAAAATGTTTATAAACCAGCAGTATTGATTAATACTGTTAGATCAGCTAGTACTGCTTCCACAAAAAGAAAAGTGAATGGTGCTAAGTCAATGTCAAAATTTTCAAAAAGAGCACATTCAACTGTAAACAGGCCCATTCAAAGTAATACAGTTGTTAATACTGCTAAGCCAAAAGCAATAGTTAATACTGCTAAGCCAAAAGCAATGATTGATACTGTTTGGGGTGATCATTTTTATGATGTTAAGGCCTCAGCTTGTTGGGTCTGGAAACCAAAAGTTAAAGTTTTAGATCATGTTTCCAGGCACATCAGTGCATCAATAGTTTTAAAGAAATATAATTACGTTGATGCACAAGGCAGATCCAAGTCAGTAATGGCTTGGGTCCCCAAGAGAAACTAATTTTCTTACTTTATGTGCAAGGCAATCCACAAGTGGAGTTACAGGATCAAGAAGTTGTTGATAGTGGATGCTCAAGGCACATGACAGGAAACACGTCCTATCTCACAGATTTTGAAGCAATTGATGGAGGATATGTTGCCTTTGGGAGTAATCCCAAAGGAGGGAAAATCACAGGAAAAGGTATAATCAAAACTGGTAAATTAGATTTTGGCAATGTGTACTTTGTAAAAGAACTTAAGTTTAATCTATTTAGTGTCTCACAAATGTGTGACAAAAAGAACAGTGTTCTTTTTACTGACACTGAATGTTTTGTCTTGTCTCCTGACTTTAAGTTAACTGATGAAAGTCATGTTTTGCTTAAAGTTCCTAGAAAAGACAATATATACAGTGTTGATTTAAAAAACATGGTTCCCAAGGGAGGTGTGACTTGTCTTTTTGCAAAGGCCACATCTGATGAATCTAAACTTTGGTATAGAAGTCTTGGACACTTAAATTTCAAAAGAATTAATATATTGGTTAAAGGAAACCTTTTTAGAGATTTACCTTCTAAAGTTTTTGAAAATGATGAAACCTGTGTTGCTTGTCAGAAGGGAAAGCAACACAGAGCCTCTTGTAAGAACAAGACAGTGAACTCTATAAATCAGCCTTTGCATATGTTGCACATGGATTTATTTCGAACAACATTTGTGAAATGTTTAATGAAAAAGATGTATTGCCTAGTTGTCATAGATGATTTTAGCAGGTTTACTTTGGTTTTCTTTTTAGTAACTAAGGATGAAACCAGTGGCATTCTTAAGACTTTCATAACCAGGATAGAAAACCTAGTTAATCATAAAGTTAAGGTGATAAGATGTGACAATGGAACTGAATTCAAGAATAGGGATATGAATCAGTTTTGTAAGATGAAGGGTATTATGAGACAATATAGTGTAGCTAGGACTCCTCAACAGTATGGTGTTGCTGAGAGGAGAAATAGGACACTAATTGAGGCTGCTAGAACAATGTTAGCTAATTTTAAGTTACCTACTACCCTTAAGGCAGAAGCAGTTAATACTGCTTGCTATTTTCAAAATAGAAGTTTTTAAACACTTTTACATATCACATGATCACTAGGAATTACATTGCATACATATATACATTTACATGTTTATTTTTATTTCTTAAAAATGAAAATACACATGACATCATGGCATACCTCATTAGGAAATCTTAGTTGACATTACAATATATTTTGAAGCTTAAGATTTGACTTTGTAAGATCTTGACAAGACTTTACAAAATATCGAAAGATTTGGGAATATCTTAGCTGGCATGTTCCCGCGGAACCAAACCATATAACTGGCGGATACCAGATTTTGGTTCCACCAAATCCGTGGTTTGTCTGCTCAGTTTTGCCTATAAATAGCAAGTTGATCATTCAAGCACAATCATCACTCATATAGCTTAAATTATACATTCATTCATTTGTACATTACTAACCCATTACATTCATTCATTTCATTCTTAGTGATCTCTCTTTTGTAGCAAAGAAGATCAAGCATACAAGCTTCAACACTGTGTTGCAAGTCTTGATAGTTAGATACTGTGTGATTAGTTAGTGTTCACACATCATTGTCTATACCATTCATTCAGTTGAGTTTGGGTAGTATTTTAGTCCTCAAAACACATAGATTGTCGGGAGTGGTTGTACCCTTGTTAAAGAACCAACGGGAGTGGTTGTACCTTTGTAAAGAATTCGGTGTTTAGCTTAGTACCGGATAAAGAGTAAGTGACGTGTAAAGGTTTTCTCCGCCTAGAAGGGAGCCTGTTTCTTAGTGAAGAAAAACTCTCGAGTTAGAGGCTCGAGGAGTGGAGTAGGGCA
This sequence comes from Artemisia tridentata subsp. tridentata, assembly GCA_021014915.2. NCBI lineage: Eukaryota > Viridiplantae > Streptophyta > Magnoliopsida > Asterales > Asteraceae > Artemisia > Artemisia tridentata. Next base: position 156,044,369 of record CP139506.1, read on the forward strand.
AGGAAGAGATTCCTTGTAGCCGAACCACTATAAACATCCGTGTTGTGTGGTTTGATCATTCCTTTCCTTACTTGCTTTATATATATTTCTTGATTATTTGCTTTACTTTGAAATCACGTTAAGTATACAAAGCGAAGAAAAGTTTAAAACGGTAAAACCTATTCAACCCCCCTTCTAGTTTTCCACAATTGGTATCAGAGCTACGTTACTCAAGATTTTCAAAATATATTGTATTTTAAAACTTGAAACGATCAATGGATTTTGAAAACTTCAAAGAAGGGCAATCTATACAAAGACCACCACTATTTGAACCAAATAGTTTTATATATTAGAAAAATCGCTTTGAAACTTATGTGAAGTCAAATGATATAGATTTGTGGTATATTATTCTAGAAGGTGAAAATAAACCTATATCAAATATATTAGGTGTTAGGGATGAGGGTACTTCTCTTACTCGTAATAGTGATGAGCAAAAGAAGTTGATTGCCAAAAATAATGAAGCCAAAATGATGCTTTACAATGCCTTACCTAAGAAAGAATATGAAAGAGTTTTTATGTGTAAAACGGCTAAGGATATTTGGCAATCTTTGATTATCACTCATCAAGGGAACTCACAAGTAAAAGATAACAAAATTGATCTTCTTTTTCAACAATATGAGAAATTTTTTATCTCTGAAGATGCGACCATTGATAGTGCTTTTGCTAGGTTTAATACTATAATTACTTCTCTTAAAGCACATGACGAATCTTTTTCTAGTAAGAACTTTGTTAGGAAATTTTTTAGAGCACTTCATCCGAAGTGGAGAGCAAAGGTGACGGCTATTGAAGAATCCAAGGATCTTTCAAGAATGACACTTGACGAGCTCATCGGAAATCTCAAAGTTCACAAAATGGTGATGGAAAAAGACTCAGAAATAGTTAAAGGCAAAAAGGAGAAAATGAAGTCCATTGCCTTAAAAGCTAGAGTATAATCAAGTGATGAAGAGTCTAGTTCGGGTAGTGAAGACGAAGAGTATGCCATGGCCGTTAGAGATTTCAAAAAGTTCTTTAGGAGACGAGGAAACTTCGTAAGACAACCTCGTGAAGAAAAGAAATCCTTCTAGAAAGACCGTGATGATAGGAAAGGAAAAGTAGATAAGAAGTGTTTTAGGTGCGGGGATTCAGGTCACCTAATAGGAGAATGTCCAAAGCCTCCAAAGAACGAGTCTCAAAAAGCATTTGTTAGTGGAGCCTGGAGCGACAGTGATGGTGATGACGACGAGCCTAAGAACGACGAAGTTGCTCTCATGGCTCATGACTCAGAAGAGGTACATTCTGACTCGTCATACTCTTCTGTTGATGATGAAACCTTAGAAGTAGAATATAACAAACTGTGTGATATTACTCTAAAAATCATAAACAAAAATAAGTTCCTAAAAACAAAAACAACACTTTTAGAAAATGAAGTCTATTGGTTAAAAGAAAAAGAGATACGATCAGAAAAGGGTAAAAGTGTTAAAGAAACGTGTATGACATGTCAGGAACTTAAACTAGAATTAGAAACACTTAAAACCACACAGGAAGATCTTATCAAACAGAACTCTAAGTTTAAAAGTTTTGGTAGAAACATTTGTTTAGCAGATGAGATAATGCAAATTCAAAAGTTGCCTCATGATAAAACCGGACTAGGTTTTATGAAACTAGGAAACCTAAATGACTTTAAGAAACAAAAAGTGAAAGTACAAGAACCTGTTCCAACAAATTCAGACACCCATGGATCTGGCGGACCCAAAAATTTGGTTATGCCAGTAGTGACCAAAGGGTCCGCGGGTACTGTTGCTGAATAGAAGGACTGTACTTCGGATCATACTGAGTTCGTTAAGGTCACAAGAAAACCTAGCACTTGTAACACCCCCAAAATATCGCAGTGGAAGATTGTGCCACTGGGGTGCTACTTCATAATACAAAGTACAAGTTATAGAAAACGACCTCTAAATGAGAAGTTTTGAAAAGTTTCCATTCGATTAATAAATTCTGAGTTACAAACATGAGTTCCATAATACACTACATAAGTGCTTTAAAACATATTGAATGGTAATGATAAAAACATAAGTCTTCAAAATATGCCGACCGACTCTTATGCTCCATGCAACAGCTATCATCTTACAGACCTGAGATAAACATGCAAAAAGTGTCAACACAATGGTTGGTGGGTTCATAGAGTTTGTTTTACATTAGTTGAATATCCTTTAAAGAATGTTTTCCGTAGCAAAGGCCTTGTAAATCCACTCAGTTATAGATCCCGCCCATACAAGACTTGCAACCTGTGTGTTTACAACCCACTTCTAATAGTATAGTATGATTAAAACATATGTGTATACGATAGATGCACACTTAATGTAAAGTATAATAGCCTACTGAACCTCATGACAAGAATAAGCAAGAATGCTTCATTGCTGGATTATATTCACCCAGGGCCATGAATCGTAGGCAAAGGGTGGGGGTGTCAACCCGATAGTACTATCAATACCTCTCTGTTGGCTCCATCCAGGAGTTAAACAGTGGTTTAAAGAATATAGCGTATAGAGTAGTTTTCACACATTAAGTCACATATCGTAATAAAACTACACATCATGTTTTAAGAGTATGAAAGTATAGCATAGCATATGAGTAAGTTTGTCTTGAGTAATAGCAAATAGTTTAAGCATGTATCTCTTCCAAGGAGTTTAAAACAAGTAGTAAAGAGTAAGAGTGGGGCTATGACTCGCCGTGAGTTATGTAGTGAGTAATGAAAATGGTAGACGAGTCACGAAAGTCTGTATGAACAACCTACAATAGAACGTTGTGACTTAGGTTGGAATAATGTCTAAGAATGCAAAGACGTACATGTATATGTCTGGCATATGGTTTATGAAACATGTTTTGTTTGTATATCTCGTACTACTGTTCGGGCCATCATAATTCAGAGGTCATGCAGTAAACGTTCGAGGAGCTAGGTAACTTTAATTCGTAAATCTAGCAACTCGTCTATCCGTTTACCAAAATGAAACACCTCACATGAAGTTCCCTACTAACATAGTACTTAATATGTGAAACATATATTTTGCTTACTTGATTATATGACATATTAAGAGTTTATAAAACACTAAATAATCAAATAAAAGTTCATAAGTATTTAAAATTCATAAATACTTGCCTTAATATAGAATGCTTGAGTATTATAGAAAAAGGGAATATAAGCGGAGCTTCCACGTAGAATTTGTAATCTTTGTAAACCCGAGGCTACTTAAAGATTATAATGACGCCTTTTTGGAAACCCGAAATGATTTGAAGATAATAAAAAGTCTTTTTGGAGACTTGAGATTATTTGAAGATTATAACGTCTCTTTCTTGAAAACTCGAAGAAAACAAGATCAAAACCTTGTTTCTTCTCAAGAACACAAGAGTGTTCTTACTAAATCTAATAGAATTGCCTTTTGGGTTTAGGACTTTAGGTTTATAAGAAAGGAGGGTGCAAATTTTAGTGTTTGTTTAGGTTAGTATTTATAGGAAGAAATCTTAGGTTAGTTTAGTAAATAAATGTTACACATGTAATGATCTAAAGAATCAATGGCTAGAATCAAGCCACCAAGGGATAACTCCCCCCCCCTAAATGGCGATTCATACATGTAGGGTGCGATGACTTGGTCAATTTTGGTGTTATCTTGTTTACGGAGTTAGTTTTGGTTCCGTTAATCGCTAACCGTAAACAGTTAAGTCACGAAACGTAAAACCGGGTATCGTAAAAATACGAAACTTGCAGGAATGATTTAACTTATCATTATACTCCATAATAAAATATAAAATGAGTGGTAAGTTCAATCGGGTTGCTTAAACCCTGTTAAAACTGGAAACGCGGGTCTAAAACGCGTAATACGTAAAACGTACAAAGGTTGCGTAAAATTTGAGAAAAGTAAAATGTAACTTTTCTAATATGAAGATAATGAATTAAAATGACCGATAATGTCTAGACTGGGCTCAGTCCAGTTTCGGTTGGTGTTAAACGTCTGTTAGACATAAAACCGGAAGCCTAAAAATCAAGGAATGATTTATAAAATCAAAGAATGATTTTATGGTCAATTGAGGAGGGAAAATATGTTGAATTTTCCAATAATATAAAAGCTTCTAAATGACTTAGAAAATATGGTGCAGGTGAAGGCTAAGGTTGCGGATAAGTGAAAGTGCTTAAAACGCAAGTTTAGTTCTGTAAGACACAGGGTTTATTTGTTAATATTTTGACTTAATATTAAAAATTCTATAATTGATTGTGAGTGTTCTAAACATTTATCTGATGCGAGGAAAATTGGCGCAGTTGGTTTTCGTTATGCGCAGGATGTTAAAACGACGTTTAACCTAAATGTATAATTCCTTAATAACTTTTGCGAAAATGACCCAACAAGCGTCAAACTTTTATTTTGTCATGGAAATAATTTATCTCACGAGATTATGAAATAAAAATTTTGATATGAAATAAAAATTTTGGAAATGAATAGTGCAAGTGAATAGTAAAAAATGAATAGTGAAATAAATAGTAAAATTTTCGGGAATAGAAATTAACCTAAAAATGTGAATTGTTACAGCACTAGTACAATTGTTAACAAACAAAAACCAGCAGTTACTATAGGAAAAGGTCAAGTTAAAAATGAGTTTAGGATTAAAACGGTTCAACAAAGACCTAAAACTAGTTTTCCCAAACACCCCTTTCCTAAGAGTAACTTTAATTCACAGCATCATCATGAAAATAGTTGGAACCAAAACATGTCTAGGAACTATCAAGGTCCCAACTACATGCCATGGAACACTTGTCCACCATTTCCATACATGAACCATAATAATGTAATGTTTAACCCAAATGGACCCATGAGATATTGGGGACCAAACGCTTGAGTTTTTCTTTAACTTAGGTATGCTTGAAAGTCGGGTTAGAACCGGACGAGTGGATCAAAGATAGTGGGTGTTCAAGACACATGACAGGAAACAAAAGCCTTTTCTCAACCTACCAAGTGTACGACGGAGGTAATATCACATTCGGTAGCAAGCTTAAAAGTAAAATCATCGGAAAAGGTACAATCTCTCATGACTCTCTCACTATTGATGATGTTGCTCATGTAGATAACTTAGGATTTAACTTGCTTAGTATTAGTCAATTATGCCGCAAAAAGTATAACATCCTTTTCAGTGAAAATGGAAGTAAAATACTTAAAGATGGCTTAACCGTAGGAAAAGGTGTTTTGAAAAACAACGTTTACGTTATGAAATTAGACATAACACCTAAAGATAAACTTTGTCTCACTTCTTTGGATGAAAACTCAACCCTATGGCATAGACGCTTAGGTCACGCCAATATGAGGTTAATCCAATCCTTATCATCTAAGGAACTCGCTAGGAACCTACCCAAGTTGAAATACGACCAACACTTTTGTGATGCTTGCAAATTTGGGAAACAAGTTCATAATAGCCATAAGGCTAAAAACATGGTGTCTACATCTAGGTGTCTAGAATTGTTGCATATGGATTTGTTTGGTCCATCCGCTATACAAAGTTACGGGGGAAACTTCTATACATTGTTAATAGTAGATGATTACTCTAGGTATACTTGGACTAAATTTTTGAAAACTAAAAACGAGGCATTTGATAAATTTGAAATTATAAGTAAGAAAATTCAAAATCAAATAGGAAATAACATTGTGTCTATTAGAACCGACCACGGTCGTGAATTTGATAACAAAATCCAATTCGGAGCTTTTTGTGATGCTAATGGCATAACACATAATTTTTTGGCTCCTCGAACTCCTCAATCTAATGGTGTAGTAGAACGGAAAAATAGGACAATTCAAGAAACGAGTAGAACAATGTTAAATGAACAAAATATACCTCAAAAGTTTTGGTGTCACGCTTTAGATACATCCACATACATCTTAAATAGAATATTAATTAGACCACTTTTGAAAAAGACTCTATATGAGTTATATAGAGGCAGAAAGCCTACTTTAGGATAATTTAGAGCTTTTGGAAGCAAGTGCTTCATTTTAAACACTAAGGATTATGTCAAAAAGATAGACCCTGTGGAAAACTAGAAGGGGGGTTGAATAGTTTTCCGTCTTTTTAATTTATTATAAAACCTTTGTTTACTTTTAAAAACTTAGATTCAAGTTTGTTATGAAAAATAAAACTTAAACCTTATTATTAGTTATATATGTATTCTTTTAAATTGATTGTAAAAGTTTTGGTTTCTTGAATGGATTTTCAAATTGATCTTTATGTGAAGTCGACCTCTAAGTAATACTAGCAATTATATAAGCCTATGTGTATGAAAGTAATGACGATGCAAGTAAAGAAATAAATAAGGGATGGAAAGATCTAACCAAGACTTCGGCTACAAGGACACCTTCCTTGCCCTACTCCACTCCCTGAGCACCAAGCTCGAGAATTTTCTTCACAACTTCAATAAGCTCCCTTATGGCGGAGAAAACCTTACACGACTTTGGCTTACACCGGCTTAACGACACAAAGCTAAATGTCGAGTTCTAATGGTAGCTAGAACCAATCTCACAAATTCACAACACAACTTCTTCACGACTTATTCACAACGGCTTCACGACTTGAACTCTAGAACTTCAAGACTAGGACTTCACGACTTCAACACGACCGCTTCACAACTTCTATGCTACGGCTTCACGACTTCAACACAAGGACTTCACGACTAGGACTTCACAACTTCAACTCGACCGCTTCACAACTTCTATGCTACGGCTTCACGACTTCAACACGACCGCTTCACAACTTCTATGCTACGGCTTCACGACTTCAACACAAGGACTTCACGACTAGGACTTCACAACTTCAACACGACCGCTTCACAACTTCTATGCTACGGCTTCACGACTTCAACACTAGGACTTCACGACCTCTTCCTTACGTCTTCGCGACTTCTATGCTACGGCTTCACGACTTCAACACTAGGACTTCACGACCTCTATCTTACGGCTTCACGACTTCTATGCTACGGCTTCACAACTTCTACACTATGTCTTCACAACTTCTATACCACAACTACTTATACAACTTCTTCACTACTTACATACAACACTAATCTACTATACACACCTTACACACAAATGAATGAATGATTTACAAACTTTGTTAAACTAACAACTTAAGTAACAAGATGATACTAAGTTGTAATACTTCTAATCTTGATTGATAGAAGTATTCTTCTTTTGCACTTGGATGGATGAAGCTTGTGTAACACCCCCAATTTCGGATAACAACAGCGGAAGACTTAATTGGGTGTTACGTAGAGGATCTTTCGCCATAATCATAGAAAATGACTTTAAAAGACGTTTTTAAGTTTATCATTCAAAATATAAGTGTTTAGAATACAAAAATGTTTCATAGTTGAACATGTTTATTTAAATTTGAATGATAAAACATTTATTTAAACCACCCATACAGGGTTGTAATGCCCACTCCGTTGCCTTGAGTTCCAATCCTTAGTTACCTGAGATAACATGCTAAAAGTCAACAAAAGTTGAGTGATGTTCATAGGTTTAAGTTTAGTAGTTTGAACACAAGTGTAAGTGTTAATTGCATCGAATTACAATTAAACAAGTTGAAATCAAGTTATTATTGCATTAAGCTCATGACACGCAACGCTTAACAGGCATCAATATGATGTAAAGTATAAAGGGGCCCTCGTGATGAGTATTTGCCAATAACTCATAAGTTTGTTCAAATAAAGTGCGCCTGGGTGGCTCATCCTAGCAGACCCAAACGGGGATTGTCAGTCCCTAATAGATCTATTCACAATTATTTACGTTCACTCGCAAGTGATTAAGGTTCATGATTGAGGGACTTTTGGCAATAGCTACTTAAGAAATAATAATAACAATCGTAGCATACGAAAAGTTTGTGTTCAGGTTTTGTAGCATGTATCTCCCCACAAAAGATTTAAAAGTTTAAGTGTGGGCTATGAACTCACCTGGGTTGTGCGGTAGTGGTAGCAGTAATGTCGTTAATCAAACGATGAAAAGAAAAGGCTTCAACACACGACCTATATCGTATATGGCAAGTTTAGTGGTTTGATAGTCTAAGTCTGGTTTATCGCGATTAATAACGTTTAAGATTTGTATTGATTTGTTCGTCACATTATAACGTGCGTGTTTATGTGATCAAAGTTATATATAACTAAAATGTTATATATAAAAAGATTATAAGGTTATATATAAAAGTATAAAGTTTTATATATTTAAAAGAAAATATATTGAGTTATATATATATATGGATATATATATAATATTTTTGGATGCGTGCTCGTTCGTTGGAGTGTAATGGTTGACAAGAGGGATTGTCGTTTTATAATTCAAGTTGGTTAACGATAAGTTGGTTTCTTCGTTAATGGTTTCGTTAAGTAGTTTTCGTAAATATATATATATATATATATATATATATATATATATATATATATATATATATATATATATATATATATATATATATATATATATATATAAGTTAATAACTACGTAGATAGAATTTATTATTCGTCGACTAAACATATTTGGTTCGGGTTTTGGGTTTGTAAAATACTATCACAAGTATAAATTAGAAATACCCTTTAGGTTTTCACAAAACTACACTTTTAGCCCTAACGGTATAACATTTGCACCGTTAGTCCTCGGTTAAGTTTTATAACCTTTTATGTCCAAAACTTTCGATATTTGCATTTTATACTCAATAGTTTCTAGATTTACAGTTTTCATCACAAAGTTATGAAAATAACATTTTTACCGAAAGTTTCCTATATTGACAACTCTAGTCCCTCGGTTAGCGATGCTTTGCAAATCGAGTCCGAGGTTTATAAAATCAAAGTTTCACTATCTTTATTTTAAAACTAAGTTTAAAATCAGTTTGTGTAACTTATAAAAATAGCTTAATTAGCCGAGAGCTTATTTGTCAGCTTATGGGCCTTTAACGGGCTAAGTGTGTATCATTTTATGGGCTTGCGATCTAATGGGCTTAGTGCGGGTTTGGGTTTTGTCACGAGCTTGTTTTAAGGCAATAAAAACATAGCAATAAAGCTTATACAATTAGCTTATTTAAAGAGCTTATAATCAGCTTGTTGGGCTTTAAGCCCATTCCGCTAATATATGTTTATATGAAACAGAATTTTTTTAGGTCGATCACCTAGGGTGTAGTGTGGTTCGATCTAGGATTTATAGGTCAAATGTAATACGTAGTTTGTTAGTTTGGTTGCTCGTTTATTAAGTTAAGTTATAAAATATATAAGTCATTTGTCGGGTTAAGAAAATATAGGACCATAGTTAACGCGACTTAGATGATCGAAAATAGTTTTTAAGACTTAAATTATTCTAAGTGTTTTTAATAGAACTCGAAGGTTATCAAGGTGACATGCAAACGTGTGTTATTTAATGTTTATACGATTATGTAGTATTCGAATATTGATAGTTTCGATAGTTATCATAACCGACATTTGGGGTGTCGAGTAAAACATAAGTGTTGTTAATGGGTTTTACAAAATATTAAACCAAAATGAACGTGTCATGCAAAGTACTAACGTATGCATTGGAAAGAAAAATGGGAAGGTGACTTACTTCTCTTCGAAAGTGAGGCGTATCACTATGAGGAAACGAGATTAGAATGAAAGAGCTAAGGCAACTCGATTCTTTGTACACCAAAGACACAGTAATGAATTCGAATGCTCCTTGGTTTCAACTCGATCACTTCGTAAAACACTTAAACTAGTCGAACTTGTACATGTTTATGACTTAGAGTATTTGGGTAGGGAAACGTATTTGTGTGTGCGTATAATAGAGGTTGCATGCATGGTTTATATAGGGGATTTAGAGCGAGTACATGTAAACATATCCGGTCCAAAACAAGAAAATGATGAGTAAGTTGGAGTGTCACAGTAGCAAAAATGATGAGAGTGTAAGTTGTGAATCGTCCTTGTGGTAATTCGAACAAGAAGAAAGAGTCGAAGGCTTCCAAGTTTTGCGCTGACTTTCATTAATAGGAGTAGAAGGTCAATTCCTTTTATCATAACATGATACATCTTGTATCATAATTACTTCCGAATGCCCGACAGTAAAGAAAAGAGTGGCGTGTGAATCTCCATATTGGTGTCTAGCCGAGAACAAAGGAACAAAGAAATATGAATTGTGTTTTATCTTGGTTCTAATTGGTAGTATCTTTACAAGAGATAATGGTAGTGTGTAGCAGTGAATGAAATGATGAAGATTTTTGGTGCTATTGGTCGGTGCTTCCAACCAAGAGGAAGGTGACAAATCGAGTTCTAGTTTTTGTAGTTTATTCGTATACTCAAATATGTAACACCTTTTGACCATGAAAATAAATATAGTGGTGCGATTGATATCTTGTAACAGTTTAGAACGAAGGTAGTTGTTAGTTAGAGTATAGTTTTTGTCGATTTGAGGATTGCACAAAATCGTCTAGACCAAAATATGGGAAGTTGGTTGGTATTCCTCAAGGTCGAAGGAGTTAAGCTTTGACGGATTTAAAGCTATTAAATGAGCGAGTTTGAGTGAGATGTTTATTCCTCTCGATTCTTAGCTAAGTCGAGAATGGAGTTGGATAGAATATCGACATGATCGTTAAGCTAATTTGTTGGTATATTAGCCAAATCGTTCGGTGTATAAACAACTAAATCGAAGGTTTTAGTTTTTAAAACTTGGGTTTGAGTTTTTTATTGTTTGGGCTCGTTTGTGGATTGGGCCAAGAAGAGAAAATAATGAAAATAATAAGGCTCGTTTGGTTTGGTTTGGTTTGTAGCGAGATTGGGCTAAGGCCCAGTGAGTTTAGTGATCCATTTGAGGTCCACTATATTTATGGAGTGTTCGTGAAATTTTTCGTGAGCTCGGGAATGTTTTTGATCACATTCGGTTATTTGTCAAAATATATGTTTATATATATATATATATATATATATATATATATATATATATATATATAGACGTTAAGTATTAAACGTTAAAGTTTTAAATAATTCGCGATCTTAGACTATCAAGGTTCGTGTGTAAGCATCGTTTCTAGGAAATTGGTAGTCACAAGTATCGTTGTGATCTAGATAGTGTAGCATAAATAACAAAAGAAATTTTGTTACTAGTGGAAAGGGTTATTAATTAACGTAATGATTTATTAATCATTTATTAGCATCTACTATTCATAGGGGAAAATTACGGGAGGTTACAGTACCTACCACTTACACTGAATTCCGTCCCGGAATTCCAGTCTAAGATAGGTAATAGAAGTGTTTACGAGAATAGGTGTGGGTATTTAGCTCGAATTTGGTCTTCGCGTTCCCAAGTATATTCCGGTCCTCGTTTAGAGTTCCATCGGACTTTAACAATGGGAATGCGGTTTCGTTTTAGTCGTTTGACCTCTCTGTCCATGATCTCCACGGGTTCTTCTGTAAAGACGAGTTTGTCGTCGAGTCGAATCTCTTTTAAAGGAATTGCAAGAGATTCATCTGACAAACATTTCTTAAGGTTTGATACGTGAAAGGTGTCGTGAACTCGACTAAGTTCCTCTAGAAGTTCGAGTTTGTAAGCCACTGGTCCTATCCTCTCCAGGATTTTGAATGGACCAATGTATCTCGGGTTGAGTTTTCCGCGTTTTCCAAAACGTATCGTTCCTTTCCAAGGAGATACTTTCAACATGACCTTGTCTCCTATCTGAAATTCTAGAGGTTTTCTCCTCACATCGGCATAGCTCTTTTGTCTATCTCTTGCCGCTTGGAGTCGTTGCTTAATCCTAACTATCTTTTCGGTCGTCTCATGAATGAGATCGGGTCCGGTAAGTTGTATCTCTCCAACTTTGGTCCAACAAACAGGCGATCTGCACTTTCGACCGTAAAGTGCTTCGAATGGTGCTGCCTTAATGCTGGCGTGATAACTATTGTTATAGGAGAACTCAACTAGAGGTAAATGTTTATCCCAACCTTTTCTGAAGTCGATAGCACACGCTCGAAGCATATCTTCTAAGGTTTGGATTGTCCTCTCGCTTTGTCCATCGGTTTGTGGATAATAGGCAGTGCTCATATCCAATTTGGTTCCTAAGGCTTTTTGCAAAGACTTCCAAAAATGAGATGTGAAACGACTATCACGATCCGAGATAATTGAGATCGGCCCTCCATGTCGCGAAACTACTTATTATAGATATAGTGTTGCAAGTGTGTCCATCTCGTCGGTTTCTTTAATTGCTAAGAAGTGAGCGGATTTTGTGAGACGATCGACAATGACCCAAATGGTGTCAAGTCCAGTTGATGTTTTAGGAAGCTTAGTGATGAAGTCCATTGTAATACGCTCCCATTTCCATACAGGGATTTCGGGTTGTATGAGTAATCCGGACGGCTTCTGATATTCTGCTTTTACTTGTGAACAAGTCAAACATTTTCCGACATACTCTGCTATGTCAGCCTTCATGTTTGGCCACCAGTAAAGCTTCTTGAGATCTTGGTACATCTTGTCAGAACCTGGATGAATGGAGTATTTGGATTTATGAGACTCATTCATAATGAGATCACGTATACCTCCGTATAGGGGAATCCAACTTCTTTCTTTGAAACAGAGCATCCCGTCTGCTCTCTGCACAAAGCCATTCTCATTTTCTGGCATACCGTGGATCTTTTCACTAGGTCGATTCTCTTCCTTAAGAGCTTCGGACTGAGCGGTGAGTATTTGTGCGGGTAGAGGTGAACGAATGGTTATTCCTAACGATTTGACTCTAAGAGGTTTCAGTCGTTCCTTCTGACTTAATGCATCTGCCACAACGTTGGCTTTTCCTGGGTGATAACGGATTTCGCAATCGTAATCGCTGAGTAGTTCTAACCAGCAACGTTGTCTCATGTTTAGATCCTTCTGATCTAAGATGTGCTGCAGGCTTTTGTGATCGGTGAATACCGTACACTTGGTACCATACATGTAGTGTCTCCATAACTTAAGGGCGAATACTACTGCTCCTAAATCTAAATCATGAGTCGTGTAATTTGCTTCGTGGGGTTTGAGTTGTCGTGAAGCATAAGCTATCACTTTGTTTCGTTGCATCAGCACAGCTCCCAAACCATGATATGAGGCATCACAATACACTACGAAGTCTTCACTTCCTTCGGGTAGTGCTAATATTGGTGCTTCACATAGCTTTTTCTTTAGTAGCTGAAAAGCTGATTCTTCCTCTCTTCCCCAGATAAACTTCTTGTTCTTCTGAGTTAACTCAGTCAAAGGCTTTGAGATTTTTGAAAATCCTTCAATAAATCTCCTGTAATAACCGGCTAGACCCAAAAATTGGCGTATCTCGGTGGGATTCGTAGGAGATGTCCAACTTTTGACGGCCTCAATCTTAGCTGGATCTACATGAATACCTTGACTGTTGATAACATGCCCAAGGAATTGTACAGTTCGAATCCAAAAGTCGCATTTGGAGAACTTGGCATACAACTGTTCCTTTTTGAGTAACTCTAAAATAATCTTTAGATGTTTGGCATGTTCTTGTTCGTTGCGGGAGAAGATTAGGATATCGTCTATGAACACTATTACAAATTTATCCAGGTATGGTTTGCACACTCGGTTCATTAGGTCCATAAACACTGCAGGTGCATTGGTTAAACCGAATGGCATTACTTGGAATTCGTAATGTCCGTAACGTGTCCTAAAAGCAGTTTTGGGAATATCTTCCTCTCGAACTCTCAACTGATGGTACCCTGACCTTAGGTCGATCTTCGAGTATACACTCGATCCTTGTAGTTGATCAAACAAGTCGTCGATCCTAGGTAGTGGGTAACGATTCTTTACAGTGAGTTTGTTCAATTCCCGGTAATCGACACATTCGGAAAGATCCGTCCTTCTTCTTTACGAATAAAACCGGTGCTCCCCAAGGTGATGAGTTGGGTCAGATAAAGCCTTTATCAGACAATTCTCTTAATTGTTCTGATAATTCCTTCATTTCAGACGGCGCTAACCTATAAGGTGCTTTCGCCACAGGTGCCGCTCCAGGCACAAGTTCAATCTGGAATTTCTACTTGACGAGGTGGTGGAAGACCAGGTAGATCTTCGGGGAATACTTCTGGAAATTCTTTAACGATCGGAACGTCTTCAACTCGTTTATCTTTTGATTTGTTCTCAGTTACATGAACCATGAATGCTTGACATCCTTCGTTCATATATTTCACAAATCTGATATATGAGATGATACCGTATCGTGTTTTATTCTTGTCACCTTGGACAATGAGAGTTTCACCATTACACGGAATGTGAACGGTTTTCTTGTCGCAGAGTATTCTAGCGCGGTGTTTGGATAACCAATCTGTTAGGATCTCTGGGAAATAAGAGTTCATTGTTGCTGCCGATAGTGTAAAGTTGGTTCCTGCCGATAGCTTGGTTCCTGCTGAAAGCTCATTGCTGCCGACAGTGTTATCTTGTTTCTGCCGATAGTATTATTCCTGCGGATAGTGTTAGTTGATATCCGCATATTTAGAATGTTTGTTAAGATTTATTTTTAGAAGAGATTGTTGTTAATCTCTTTACACGTTTTCTTGTAGAACGGGTTAGGGTTAGGTGATCTTGTTAGTATAAAAGATAAACCCGTCTATGAGTTTATGTACACGCCTTGAACATCTTTTAATATTCAATAAACGATTCTTAGTTCAATAGTTTGATCCATAGAGGATCATTGTTCTTTTAGAGTTTTCTTCTTTATAATACTTGCTGTTTAGTTTCCGCATAAACACTTGTATTGCAGAGGTTCTTGTTTATACCAAGCTCAATCAAGCTCGAAGTACTCGATCCTACAAGTGGTATCAGAGCCTGGTGAGGATCTCTGATAAAGAAGAATAGTTTTGAAGCAGATCGGAGGTAATCGTATTTTTTAAATAAGCAGATCTGATCGGTGTTAAATGAATTCGGTCAATACTGTGAGTTTGTCGCATTCGGACTGTTTGATAGTATAATTGGAACGTGTGGGGCTGGAAGATTAAACCTTGTATTCGTTTGATGAAATTAATTGGTTTGTTGACTATCGCATGTGGGACTGCTACGTCATCGGTTTTCACTATTGTGGGTTATAATCCTCGTACTGATTGAAGAATTTTTGGTCAAGAGGGTTTTCTATTGCTTACTACTGTTAACGTGTACTATTAAATTATTAATTGGTCGGTGAATATTAATTGAGGGTCCATAGTTATTGTGCTTGTCGTGTGCAATTAAATTGGTCCTTTTGTTGTGATTAATACTTTATGCGGCGACTAGATCTGGTTCCTTCAATAAATTCATTGGGTTTGTCGTTTGTTAAGGCATTGTGAATTTGTTTGGTTGCTGCTATTGATTTAATTTTGGGCACTGTCCGAAGAGTATTGGTGATTTGAGTTTCATCGGTCAGTGGGCATTAATTCGGGTCTCTGAGTAGTTTTGCTGTTAGTGTCTGAGAAGCCTTTTCAAATCATTTTCTTAAAACTCTCATAAAATGACTTCATTCGGATCTGGTGATTCTTTTGAGACAGTTGCCATGAAGATTAGAAACTTGTTTCCTAATTGTTCTAGGGTAGACTGGTCACAAGATGAAGGAAAAGATGAGGAAAGATGTGCCACTCAAGTTAATGAAATGGTTGCTGGACATGAGACAAAAGGTGAGGTATTCAGTACGGTTGCTGAAGCACAGGCAGATGTGGCTTTTGAATTCGCTCTGTTGAGTTTCCCATCTCAGGTACCAAGTTGTTCTGTTGCTTGTCATGATTTATATGCTTTATTTAAGAAAGAATATGATGACATGGAATCTCAATATAAAGATATGTTTATACAGCTCAAAGCTCATAAAAATGCTGTTAAAACTTTAGAACAACAAAAAGTCTGGTACCAAAAGAATCAGTTAGTATATGAAGAGAAAATTAAGGTTTTGGAAAGAGATTTAAAAACCACCACTAATGAGTTAAAACATGTTGAGAGACAGTATGATAAAGTAATTTTAGAGAAAAATGAATTACAAGCTAAGTTGGAAAGTGAAGAGATTAGATGTGCTTCATATAAAGAATCAACTAGGCTTGTAGATAAATTGAATTCAAGTTCTCAATATGTAAAATGTAAGAGGGGTCTAGGATGTCCTAAAACAGATGACTCTTCTGAGTCAAGAAATTTTATTCCTACCCCTAAGGAGGAAAACTTTCAAATACCAGTAAAGTATGTAAAAGAAGGTGAAATGCATGCTGTCCCTCCTCCTATAAGAGGTGTGTTTAAACCTGTCCCTATGCACTCTGACCTTGACATTGACTTAAATGAATCACACATGTCCTATGGCAAAAAGTCCAATGACTTGCCTAATCTTGATTGTGACTCTAAAGACTCTGTCTCTTCCTCTAAAAGTGACAAGTCTTCTGAGACAAAGACCAATGACTTTGCCTCCTGTGATTCAAATGACAAGTCAACCATACCCAAGTCTGATGACTTCTCACCTAAAGTAGCTAATGTGGAATCCAATTCAAAGACAGCTACTTTAGAAGACATCTCTCTTAGTCCTATTAAGAACGATTTTGTTTCTGGTTCTGTTTGTGAGAAGTCTTTGTGTGATAAGCAAGGTCATGATAAGAAAAGTCAGGTTAAGAACAAAAAGATTAAAAAGAAATCTTGCTTTGTTTGTAGAAGTTATTCTCACCTCATTAAGGATTGTAATTATTATGAGAGTAAAATGGGTGTGTGTGCTGAACAACAAAAACCTAGGTCAGTATGGAAAAATGTAGAGAACATTCCCCCATTTGTCCCTAGAGCGAATGCATTTCCTTCTGGTAATGCAAAACGACCAGCACATGTTCCTTCTGGTAAGCCAGTTCCAGCTGGTCAAACCAAGTCTACTGGTTGGAAAAGGAATGTTGCTAGACCATTCTACATACCTATTAGCACTTACTTTCGGAATGGTTTTTGGCCTGGTTATTATGACCCAAGGTATATGGGGGGAACAAGATGGGATACTGGTGTTAAGCCCTCAACAGGTTGTTCTTGGACAAATAAAAGGAAAGGTTCATTCTGGGTACCCAAGAACAATAGTCTTTGTCAGGTGCACTGATTGAGGGGAGGCATAAGCCTAAGGGGAGGCTTATTGTTGTATATTTTGTGCTAACTAACATTTTGTTTAGTTTGTTTTGTGTTCACTAACTAAAATAATGCAGCTCTTGAGTTTGTTGCTTCCTATATTTAATTGCTTGGATGAGAAATTCTTTGGTCAAACATATGGGGCTAATGTCGATTGTTTTCTGCACTTGTCTGTCATGTTCAATCAAATATTATTTGGTCAAGTGGGTTAACTTTTGACATTTGCTGTTTAATTGGGAAAGTGGGTGGATGTGAATTTATTCCCACTCTAATTCGTTGACTGAAAGTTTGATGTGGGTCAGACATGCAAGTTTTATTTAATGGGTTAGCGATATTAAAATGGTTTGTCTTATGACGTTTTTGTCGCATCATGTTACTAAATTGGTCGATTGTGAATTTATTTAGTGGGGCTGGACATGATTGGACAAAAGGTTTAGTTGTTTCTGCCGATAGTGATTTTGTTGCTGCCGATTGACTCTTTTGTCTTCAAATTCGGTGGTCAATGTGTCAGTGTTCATTTATTGTGATACTGACATTGTGGGACTGAGAATTAATGGGGTCGGATTATTAAATTGTTTTGTTGCTGCCGATGGGTTAGTCATTGCTGCCGCTTGTTGACTATTTTGAGTACTTCACTGAATATTCAATGCTACTGATTCTATTATAATATGAATTTCAAGTCACGAGGGATGCCAGTGGAATTTTTGTCAATTTGGCAAATATAATATGTGGTCAACGCAATGGTAAATGGAGGTGATGCATTTGGTGTTTTTGTGATTGGTGGGAAAAAGTAGTTGCCTATGCACTACTGTGTGAACAAGTGGTTT
This sequence comes from Artemisia tridentata subsp. tridentata, assembly GCA_021014915.2. Lineage (NCBI taxonomy): Eukaryota > Viridiplantae > Streptophyta > Magnoliopsida > Asterales > Asteraceae > Artemisia > Artemisia tridentata. The sequence goes on from CP139506.1 coordinate 156,062,325, forward strand.
GTGGCTTGTGGTTATTCTTGGTCAAATGAATGGGAGTTGTGCAAGTCAGTATGATGTGTGCAGTAGTTACCTAGTACTGTGTTCATTTAATGGATGTCAGTGAAGTGGTGATTAAGGCAATTGGGTATTTTTCATTCTGCTGCTGCATTATTTTGTTCCTGCTGATGCATCCATTGATGCTGATAGTGAACCATTGCTGCTGATGTTTCTGCTGATTGTGTTCCCATTCCTGCTGATAACACTATTTCTGCTGGTTTATTTGTTCCTGCTCTGCTACTTGATACTCAGCTTAAGGGGAGGAATGAAGCTTAAGGGGAGGATGTTTCTTGTTGTTGTTGTATAGTTTCTATCTTTCTTTCTTATTTTCTTTTCTTATTTTCTTTTGGTGTGTTTTTGTTTGTTTTTCTTAGTTAAAAAAAAAAAAAAAAAAAAAAAAAAAAAAATTATTATTGTATATTTGTGTGCTAATAAGTGGTTTTGAGCAACACCTTGCAGGTACAGTGTTGGTGTTTACACCTGCACAATAAATGGTGCTCAACTCACCATGTCTTGCAGACAAGAAAGAGTTGACTCACCATGAGGGTACGGCTCTGGTGTGATTATCAAATCCGTTGATAGCTATAATAGCTTGCTCAAAGCTATAGGGTACTTCAACTCACCCATGATTCATTTCTGAGAGTTGAAAATGGTTCTCAATTCACCATGGATGTAACCCTTATGGGATCCAAAGGATTGGCTAGTCCACAAAAGTATGGTTTGTGGTAAAGACATTTGGTATCCATATTTGGTATTCAATTCACCAAGGTTCAGTTGAAACCAAAGAATTGGCTAGTCCTGAGCAAACGGCTACAGGTAAAGACAAGTCCAATCCGTTTATAGTTGTTGATTTGCTAATAAATCAGATGGTTATCAATGTACCATGGTCTAACACACCTAAACATTGGCTACTCCAGTAGTGATGGCTATTGGTAAAGAGACATCAAATCCATTAATTTTCAATGATTCACCTCTCACAGGAGTTAACACACCTGGATGTGATGAGAATAGTATGAAACTTAAAGAGATTTGATGTACATTTTGTCATTAGTAGCAGCCAAGTTCAAGTGATGTTATGGTGACCAGTAAATCTATTTTGAAGAAGATTTCATGTTCCTGCTGCTCTATTGAAGTTGCTGCTGGATGCTAAAGAAGTTGGAATCTTGAAGTTATTGCAGTTGCTGCTGGTTACTTCTTATTGTTGCTGCTAAGTCGCAGTCCTCAAGCCTGAGTTTATGAAAGCTCTATCACATTGGAATCTTGCAGGTTAACCTAGTCAACCTCAAGATTAGGGGAGGATTGTTAGGATCTCTGGGAAATAAGAGTTCATTGTTGCTGCCGATAGTGTAAAGTTGGTTCCTGCCGATAGCTTGGTTCCTGCTGAAAGCTCATTGCTGCCGACAGTGTTATCTTGTTTCTGCCGATAGTATTATTCCTGCGGATAGTGTTAGTTGATATCCGCATATTTAGAATGTTTGTTAAGATTTATTTTTAGAAGAGATTGTTGTTAATCTCTTTACACGTTTTCTTGTAGAACGGGTTAGGGTTAGGTGATCTTGTTAGTATAAAAGATAAACCCGTCTATGAGTTTATGTACACGCCTTGAACATCTTTTAATATTCAATAAACGATTCTTAGTTCAATAGTTTGATCCATAGAGGATCATTGTTCTTTTAGAGTTTTCTTCTTTATAATACTTGCTGTTTAGTTTCCGCATAAACACTTGTATTGCAGAGGTTCTTGTTTATACCAAGCTCAATCAAGCTCGAAGTACTCGATCCTACACAATCCATTCCTATGACTACGTCAAAACTACCGAGCTGAATAGGCATGAGATCGATGGGAAAAGGGTTGTCGTGTAGGGTTATGGTACAACCACGGATTACGGTGTTGGTACCAATTAGGTTTCCGTCAGCCATTTCGATTTCGAAAATGGTGTCTAGTTTGGAAGGGGTAGTGTTAAGCAAAGAAGCAAACGTAGTTGACACAAAACTTCTATCTGCTCCAGAATCAAATAATACTCTAGCATTATGTTGATTGAGTAAGAACGTACCCGTGACGACGTCAGAGTTTAGTGGTGCATCTTCCTCTTTTAACACATATGCTCTTCCTCGAGCGTTATTTGGCTGACCGTTTCCTTTCGGACAGTGACTCTTGAAGTGACCTACTTCTCCGCATGAGTAGCAAGTCGGAGTGACAGGCTGTAGGTTGCTACCAGTAGCAGGATTCCTGCAATCCTTTGTCTGATGGCCCACCTTCTGGCATTTCAGACATTTGGTTGTGCAAGGTCCACTGTGGTGTAGTTTGCATCTGTTGCACTGGGATTTCTGACCTTGGTATCCCTTGCCTTCAGTAGCAGCATAAGCCTTGGCGGTTTCTTGTCTTTGGTTTTGATGACGGTGACGAGTGTTTCGGTTTTGATGGTACGGGTTATTGTTTCTAGGGTTGTTGTTATTGGGGTTGTTGTTATTGTGGTGGTGAGTGGTTCTTTTGTCGTCGAGCTTCCTCTTGAGCTCATTGTTGTACTTGACCTCTCGGTCCAGTAGCTTCTGGGCAAGTTCCATAGCTGCCTCTAGAGTTGACGGGTTTGATGAAGTGACATTTCCCTCAATACTACGGGGAAGTCCTTCGATATACTTCTCCAGTTCTTTTTCGAAAGTTGGTACAACAGTAGGGCATAATACTTTAAGCTCTTGGAATCTCCTGTTGTATGTTTTAAGATCAATTCCTTTTACTACTAGTAGATGGAATTCATCCTCCAATTTTCTTAGTTCAGAACGGGGACAGTATTTCTTCAGCATCTTGGTTTTAAACTCAGTCCAAGGGAGCTGGTAGGCTGCCGTCATTCCCATGGCTTTGACTGTAGCATTCCACCATGACAAAGCATCTTGCATGAGAGTTCCAGTAGCGAAGGTGACTTTGCTTTCCTCAGTACAGCCGCTTCTCTGGAAAACAGTTTCAGATCGTTCGAACCAGTGAAGAAGTTCAGTTACTCCTTCAGTACCTTTGTAAGAAGTTGGTTGACAACTTATGAAATCCTTGTAGGTACACTTGCGGTTTGCAGTAGTCACACTTTCTCCTGTTGGTAAACTAGTGCCACTGTTGTGTGCATTTGCTGCTGCCTGTTCTGCTATGACTGCATTTACACCGTCAGCGATTGCTTTTCGGATAGCCTCTGGAGTCATTGTAGGCGTAGCAGTTGCAGTTTCATGATTTGCGGCGGAGGTTGCTTTCCTTGTACGTACCATTGTTCTATCAATATTGCAAAAGCATATTTTTAGAAATCTCATAATGATTACGTTAGGTTAGGATTGAATATGGATTATATTATAATTAATATAATTTTAACCATAACAATTTAGTCTAATAATTCTGGTTTATCTCTGTAGGTACAGCAAATATCATATCATAAGTACATTCACAATATGTCTGATTCAATTCACAACATACATGAGAACATAAATGATTGAATTGCACTGTATAAACCAAAATTTCGCAAGACAATATATGGCGAATCATAATGCATATGCAAGAAACAACCATGGAATACATAAATCAACATCAATATAATACATCCACACAACATAGGATTAATAACTTGTTCGATTTGTTTTACAAAACATAAAGATACAAGATTATTTATTAATACAACATTGGTAGACTAAGACATCTCTTAGTTATATTGACATATCTCTGATTTATGGTCCTCCTGGTGCACCATCTAAGCGGCGCTGAAGATCTGCAATTGCTGCCATCAAAGTCTTCACTGTCTGGTCTCTAGCTCTTTCCCTAGCCTGGGAATCCTCAACCATGCGTCTAAGAATCAGAACCTGAGAGCTAACTCGATCAAGCTCAGAGTCTAATGTCTCAATCACTGTCTGCATCAAAGTAGTAGCATTCTCCTAGTATAGAAATAGTCTCAATGGCTTCTTCTAAACTAGTACCTACTCGAACAAAGACTGCCTCCATCGCCAACTGACCAATCACAAGATTTTCCACTTCTTCCCCAAGTGCGTCAATCTGCTCTAATGGTAAGTCATCGAGAATCTCGGCAATATCGTCCAGACGATCCTCATGTCTGACTAATCTGGCTGCTAATATGGGTATGGTGTGATGGATGGGTTCTCCGGTAACCGGAAGAATCCTCGAAGTAGCTGTAGCCGAACTCTCTCCTAGTTCCATGGCTCTCGGTGCTCCTTCCTGGGATCTCCAGTGACGGATGATAGGTAGCAAGTAAGACCATCGGCGTGCATCGACCCTTCTGTGGGTCCCGGTGCGAACTGTAGTCTCATCTCTAACCTGGGCATATGGATCCGATAATGATGGAACCAAACGGTATGCTCTCTCATGAGGTGGTAGAGGTTCACTGAGAGTAGCTGAGGGTGGAGAAGCAAGGGGTGGAATAGAAGATGGTAATGGAACAGTGGTAGTCTGGTGATAGAAAATAGTAGGCGGTGGAACTGAAGATAGTGGTGTAAGCGGCGGTGTCCTGGTATGCTCAGGAGCAGGGGGTGGTGACGTTACAGGAGTCGGAGTTGGTACGAGTGGGGGTGGTGGTGGTACGATCGGTGCTGGTGGTGTACGTACTCGTTTTCGGGGAGTGTGTTTGCGAACAAAACCTTCTCCGGGTCGTCGGTAAAGTTGGTCAAAGGGTTCGGGTTCGTACGTCGGTAAAGGTGATGGGATGGGTGAGGTTGGAGGGGAAATCTCCAAGTCGGATGCCGGTAGAAATTGCTGGCTTTCCATGTACCGGTCGGTAGCAGGTGACATAGGAATAGCTGTCGTAGCAAAGTCTGGCATAGGATCCTCATTCTCTGAATCAGATGATACAGCGATGGGATGGGGGTTTGAAGACATAATACTGTAATAATCCCGAATAGTAGATATAAGTTATTACTATAATCATAACTATGTTAAACTTAGTTAAGAACTCGCATAGTAAATAACATCTAAAATGCTGGAAGTGTGTAGGCACGGAGGGCATAAGGTGGTTTACAATGGTCCGTTTTAAGAAAATGTAGTTATAGTCCAATGTTTAAAATATATCTGGTTCTCTATAACCATGAGCTCTGATGCCAATCTGTAACACCCCCAATTTCGGATAACAACAGCGGAAGACTTAATTGGGTGTTACGTAGAGGATCTTTCGCCATAATCATAGAAAACGACTTTAAAAGACGTTTTTAAGTTTATCATTCAAAATATAAGTGTTTAGAATACAAAAATGTTTCATAGTTGAACATGTTTATTTAAATTTGAATGATAAAACATTTATTTAAACCACCCATACAGGGTTGTAATGCCCACTCCGTTGCCTTGAGTTCCAGTCCTTAGTTACCTGAGATAACATGCTAAAAGTCAACAAAAGTTGAGTGATGTTCATAGGTTTAAGTTTAGTAGTTTGAACACAAGTGTAAGTGTTAATTGCATCGAATTACAATTAAACAAGTTGAAATCAAGTTATTATTGCATTAAGCTCATGACACGCAACGCTTAACAGGCATCAATATGATGTAAAGTATAAAGGGGCCCTCGTGATGAGTATTTGCCAATAACTCATAAGTTTGTTCAAATAAAGTGCGCCTGGGTGGCTCATCCTAGCAGACCCAAACGGGGATTGTCAGTCCCTAATAGATCTATTCACAATTATTTACGTTCACTCGCAAGTGATTAAGGTTCATGATTGAGGGACTTTTGGCAATAGCTACTTAAGAAATAATAATAACAATCGTAGCATACGAAAAGTTTGTGTTCAGGTTTTGTAGCATGTATCTCCCCACAAAAGATTTAAAAGTATAAGTGTGGGCTATGAACTCACCTGGGTTGTGCGGTAGTGGTAGCAGTAATATCGTTAATCAAACGATGAAAAGAAAATGGCTTCAACACACGACCTATATCGTATATGGCAAGTTTAGTGGTTTGATAGTCTAAGTCTGGTTTATCGCGATTAATAACGTTTAAGATTTGTATTGATTTGTTCGTCACATTATAACGTGCGTGTTTATGTGATCAAAGTTATATATAACTAAAATGTTATATATAAAAAGATTATAAGGTTATATATAAAAGTATAAAGTTTTATATATTTAAAAGAAAATATATTGAGTTATATATATATATATATGGATATATATATATAATATTTTTGGATGCGTGCTCGTTCGTCGGAGTGTAATGGTTGACAAGAGGGATTGTCGTTTTATAATTCAAGTTGGTTAACGATAAGTTGGTTTCTTCGTTAATGGTTTCGTTAAGTAGTTTTCGTAAATATATATATATATATATATATATATATATATATATATATATATATATATATATATATATATATATATATATATATAAGTTAATAACTACGTAGATAGAATTTATTATTCGTCGACTAAACATATTTGTTCGGGTTTTGGGTTTGTAAAATACTATCACAAGTATAAATCAGAAATACCCTTTAGGTTTTCACAAAACTACACTTTTAGCCCTAACGGTATAACATTTGCACCGTTAGTCCTCGGTTAAGTTTTATAACCTTTTAACTCCAAAACTTTTGATATTTGCATTTTATACTCAATAGTTTCTAGATTTACAGTTTTCATCACAAAGTTATGAAAATAACATTTTTACCGAAAGTTTCCTATATTGACAACTCTAGTCCCTAGGTTAGCGATGCTTTGCAAATCGAGTCCGAGGTTTATAAAATCAAAGTTTCACTTTCTTTATTTTAAAACTAAGTTTAAAATCAGTTTGTGTAACTTATAAAAATAGCTTAACTAGCCGAGAGCTTATTTGTCAGCTTATGGGCCTTTAACGGGCTAAGTGTGTATCATTTTATGGGCTTGCGATCTAATGGGCTTAGTGCGGGTTTGGGTTTTGTAACGAGCTTGTTTTAAGGCAATAAAACATAGCAATAAAGCTTATACAATCAGCCTATTTAAAGAGCTTATAATCAGCTTGTTGGGCTTTAAGCCCATTCCGCTAATATATGTTTATATGAAACATAATTTTTTTAGGTCGATCACCTTGGGTGTAGTGTGGTTCGATCTAGGATTTATAGGTCAAAGGTAATACGTAGTTTGTTAGTTTGGTTGCTCGTTTATTAAGTTAAGTTATAAAATATATAAGTCATTTGTTGGGTTAAGAAAATATAGGACCATAGTTAACGCGACTTAGATGATCGAAAATAGTTTTTAAGACATAAACTATTCTAAGTGTTTTTAATAGAACTCGAAGGTTATCAAGGTGACATGCAAACGTGTGTTATTTAATGTTTAAACGATTATGTAGTATTCGAATATTTATAGTTTCGATAGTTATCATAACCGACATTTGGGGTGTCGAGTAAAACATAAGTGTTGTTAATGGGTTTTACAAAATATTAAACCAAAATGAACGTGTCATGCAAAGTACTAACGTATGCATTGGAAAGAAAAATGGGAAGGTGACTTACTTCTCTTTGAAAGTGAGGCGTATCACTATGAGGAAACGAGATTAGAATGAAAGAGCTAAGGCAACTCGATTCTTTGTACACCAAAGACACAGGAATGAATTCGAATGCTCCTTGGTTTCAACTCGATCACTTCATAAAACACTTAAACTAGTCGAACTTGTACATGTTTATGACTTAGAGTATTTGGGTAGGGAAACGTATTTGTGTGTGCGTATAATAGAGGTTGCATGCATGGTTTATATAGGGGATTTAGAGCGAGTACATGCAAACATATCCGGTCCAAAACAAGAAAATGATGAGTAAGTTGGAGTGTCACAGTAGCAAAAATGATGAGAGTGTAAGTTGTGAATCGTCCTTGTGGTAATTCGAACAAGAAGAAAGAGTCGAAGGCTTCCAAGTTTTGCGCTGACTTTCATTAATAGGAGTAGAAGGTCAATTCCTTTTATCATAACATGATACATCTTGTATCATAATTACTTATGAATGCCCGAGAGTAAAGAAAAGAGTGGCGTGTGAATCTCCATATTGGTGTCTAGCCGAGAACAAGGGAACAAAGAAATATGAATTGTGTTTTGTCTTGGTTCTAATTGGTAGTATCTTTACAAGAGATAATGGTAGTGTGTAGCAGTGAATGAAATGATGAAGATTTTTGGTGCTATTGGTCGGTGCTTCCAACCAAGAGGAAGGTGACAAATCGAGTTCTAGTTTTTGTAGTTTGTTCGTATACTCAAATATGTAACACCTTTTGGACATGAAAATAAATATAGTGGTGCGATTGATATCTTGTAACAGTTTAGAACGAAGGTAGTTGTTAGTTAGAGTATAGTTTGTATCGATTTGAGGATTGCACAAAATCGTCTAGACCAAAATATGGGAAGTTGGTTGGTATTCCTCAAGGTCGAAGGAGTTAAGCTTTGACGGATTTAAAGCTATTAAATGAGCGAGTTTGAGTGAGATGTTTATTCCTCTCGATTCTTAGCTAAGTCGAGAATGGAGTTGGATAGAATATCGACATGATCGTTAAGCTAATTTGTTGGTATATTAGCCAAATCGTTCGGTGTATAAACAACTAAACCGAAGGTTTTAGTTTTTAAAACTTGGGCTTGAGTTTTTATTGTTTGGGCTCGTTTGTGGATTGGGCCAAGAAGAGAAAATAATGAAAATAATAAGGCTCGTTTGGTTTGGTTTGGTTTGTAGCGAGATTGGGCTAAGGCCCAGTGAGTTTAGTGATCCATTTGAGGTCCACTATATTTATGGAGTGTTCGTGAAATTTTTCGTGAGCTCGGGAATGTTTTTGATCACATTCGGTTATTTGTCAAAATATATGTTTATATATATATATATATATAGACGTTAAGTATTAAACGTTAAAGTTTTAAATAATTCGCGATCTTAGACTATCAAGGTTCGTGTGTAAGCATCGTTTCTAGGAAATTGGTAGTCACAAGTATCGTTGTGATCTAGATAGTGTAGCATAAATAACAAAAGAAATTTTGTTACTAGTGGAAAGGGTTATTAATTAACGTAATGATTTATTAATCATTTATTAGCATCTACTATTCATAGGGAAAAATTACGGAAGGTTACAGCTTGGATCACTTGGAAACCAATGCTTAAGAGAATATGATCAAAGGATTTTAGAGAGTATTTACAAGATTTAAAACAGAAAGTTTGGGGTACAAAAGGTGAGTAAAAATCCAGGGGAAGGCTGGTATTTATAGGTAGAAAAACTGGACAGCTGGGAGCTACTGGAGCGAGGGCGGTCCCCTTAAATAGGGGGCGGTCCCCTTAAAATTAAGGGGGCCGCCTTGTATAATTAAGGGGGCCGCCCTCCCTGACCGTTGCCCAGTTTTGTCTTTTTGTGGGGAAGGTTTTTCTGGAACATTTTTACTGATTTTGGTTGAAAATTTGAATTCATAAATTTATAATGAATTAAACCTTTTTATTTATTACCAAAAATGTTTTTCTAAAAGATATAAAATGTTTTTGACATTTTATAAAAAATCTAGTGTTTAAGAAAATGTTCCTTTGATCATATAATGCATTAAGCATTAGTTTATTCATACCTTAAGTGATTTGAGTTGTAGAAATAGAAATTTACAACTAAATACTTGTTTACGTCATAATTTTCCGATTAACGATTTTACATTTTGTGATTATCAAAACGTAGAGATATCGAAAAATATTAATAACGTGTTTAGGCATTATTTATATCAACAATCTCCCCGTTTTTGATGATTACAAAATCTAAACTCATTAAATCTAAAAATTAGTTTTTAGACAAGTATTTAGTGAGTTTACATCTATTTCTCCCCCTTTTTGTAGAATAAAAAAGGTTTAACCGACAAGTTTTAAGTGTAAAAGTGTCGTATGAGAGCTCCCCCTTGATGTGTACTCCCCCTCGTTAGGGGGCACCAAGGAAACGAGCTATGGAACGCTTGCAAGAAAAATGTTAGAAGCACAAGTATATGTAACAAAAATAAGCAAGCATAAGAGCATTCATTTAATAGAAGTGTTGTGTATAAATACACAACCAAGTAGATTACAACATAAGGCATGCAAACATTCAAACAAAACAACTAATGATACTACATAATCATCCTAGGAGTACATGATCTTCCATGGTGCTTGCACACAAAAAGGTTTTGAAAATTATTTTTAAGCATTGCATATGCTTAATTGGGTGAAAATGGAGGTGGTGGTGGTGTAGTGGGTGAGGAAGGTGGAGGATGTGGTGGTAGTGGGTTGGTAATCATGTGTTCAAGTGATGAAAACATGTAGTGTATCTCATCTCTAAGACCAAAGATTATAGTCCAGCTATGGATGCAACAAAGACAATTGTCACCATGGGCTTCAAGCAATGCCCAAGGTATGGGAAAGAATGGTTGTGGGATTGGTGATTGTGAGAAGTGAGCATCAAGAGGTGTGATGGGTGATAAGGAAATGGCAAGTTGGGTGGATGGAGGTTCTTGAGTGGATGGTGGTGATGATGCTCTTGGTGATGATGTTAGGTGAGTGTTGATGTAGTCATTGATGGATGAAGTGGATGGTATGGAGGAAGATGATGCTCCATGGGTAGAGGGTGTTTTTGATGGTGCATTTGGTGCACTTGGGGATGAACTTTGAGGTGGTGGTGATGGAGTTTTGGTGTCATCTTGGGTTAAGTCAATAAAGAGTTGTTTTGGTGGTGTGATGACAAGTCTTTGCTTCCTTGGAGTCTTAGAGATGGAGGATTTTGGTGATAACATGGTTGTTTTGGAGGGTGAAGAATGATGGAATGAGAGGTGATTATATGGAGGGAATTTATAATATGAAAATGTGGTTGGTTTAGGTTGATTTTTGAGGTTTTGTAGTAAGATTCCAATACCAGTTCGTCCATAAGGAGAAATGGTAGCTGGGGCTAGATAAAAGGGGTCACATGATGCAAAAGAAAATAGTGAATTTTTCTTCCCAGATGGCCGGTCCCCTTAATTGCTGGCCGGCCCCCTTAAAATTAAGGGGACCGCCTAGGGGATTAAGGAGGCCGCCCATCTGCTGTTTTCCCAGGCGACCAAATTTGAAAAATTTCCAGAAAAGGGTCATTGTTAGGGTGTATTTGCAGCAAGCGTCATTTGGATCATGTACATGAAGAATGATTATATAGTAGCAATAACATATTAAGAAGAGTAATGTTTATATGTAAACTACTAAGATCATATTGTAAGCATGTCATAAGCATATGTCTTAATTAAACAAAAAAATGAGACAACACATTCATAGCAAACATATGTAAGAAAGAAAGAAACAAACATTCATTAATTTAAAATGATTATGTGACAAACACAATCATTGTTACAACATACATAGTGCTTAAAGCATACATTTGTTACAGAATTCTAATTTGCCTAAGAAATCCATTTGACATGCTTGATGATGGAGGTGGTTTTTGAAATGAAAACAAGTGAGAGGGTGAGTAAATGGGATTAGTGAAGGTATATGTTTGGGTGTGTGGAGGTTGAAGATGGTGGTGGTGGAGACATTGGAGGTGGAGAGTTTGGAGTGGACCATGTTGGGTGAGAGTTTTGATGTTGTTCAAGTGGGGATATTGGATTGGATCTAGTGAGAAGATACTCAATCCAAGTAAAGTGCTCATTTAGAGCAATGGTTTGTTGTTGAAGAAAGATGCAACAAGGACAATTGTTGACATGTTTCTCAACTTGGTTTTTGTTGTGGGGTGATGTGGGAGAGCTAGATGGAGGTTGATCAAGGTTTCTTTGGGCTAGGTGTAGGGCAAGAAGAGCACTAAGCTCATGAGCTTCCTTGAGTTGCTCGATGAACTTCAAGTGTTCGGATGAAGGTGATGATGGTAAAGTGTTGTTGTTATGAGGGATGGATGTTTGCACATGCAACATAGGGGTAGCATGTGAATTGGTAGGAGGTGGTGGTGACACTCTTGGTGGTGGAGATTTTTGTGAACTTGGGTAATCATGAGTGGATGAAGATGGTGATGTGGATGAAGTAGATGTTCCAAGAGTGGTGAGTGTTTTTAATGATGCATTGGTGGGTTGAGTGTGAATGAGATTAGGATTGAGGTTTTGGGATTGATCATAGGGAGATGAAGGGTTAGGAATGGATGATTGGTTATGTGTTTGAACAACATCAAAAGTTGGGTTATGGCAAGTTTCAAGATTCCTTCTCCAAATTGGTCTCACCGAGATTTTAGCAACTCTTGAGGGTTTTGATTTTGGGTAGTTAGAGGATGACATGTTTGAGTGGTTGATGTGAATGGGAATTTATGATGAGGAGGTGCATTTATAGTGAAGGAATGATGTGGTTTAGAAAGGTAAATTTTGGTGGGTGGTTTATGACAAAATGTGTTTGTGAATTTTGGGAAGTATGAAATGAAATGGGTTGGAAATTGAAAAAGAGAACAGTAAGCCGGATCTCCAGATGGCCAGTCCCCTTAAATAGGGGCCGGTCCCCTTAATAATTAAGGGGGCCGCCTAGGTATTTAAGGGGGCCGCCCATCTGCTGACTTCCGGATTTATGAAAATGGGTTTTTGGCAGAAATTCGTAGAAAAGGTTGTGTTTTTGAGTTTAGCTTCAAGCAAGTCCAACTTCTTTTTGAGGCAATTTAAAATTTAATAACTCATGTATGCTAAGCACATTCAATTAAGAAATTTTAATTATCATGCAACCTACTCATTTACCAAGAAGCATATATGTATATATGAACAAAAAAAAACAACATATAATTACCAAGTAATTCATACTACCATTATTATGACAATTAATTAGATAGTTGATTAATCCTAATAAGTGTCTATGTGATGGGAAATTTGTGATAGCATGGATTTCTAGACTTGGATCAAGCATGATTTGAGTAAGTGTTTTTGGGCATTATTCAACAATGTTTGAAAATAGCTTTTATTTTAGTGTGAAAATCATTTCAACAAGGTAGATTTGAATTTTTTTCAAAGTGTTTTTATAAGGAAATAAAAAGAAGTTGTTACACTTTTTGGCTTTGATAAAAACATGTTTAATAGAGAAGTGACAAAATCTTTTGAAAAATCATTTTCCAAAGTATGAAGATTTGCATTTTTAAAAGGAATTGTTGTTAAAAAAAAATCTCATGCTTGATTGATTAAGGCTATTGTCTCATGCTATCCCTTTCAACAAATTATGCGATTTAAACGATAGTGATGACTAAATTCTATATGTTCGATAGAGAATACTTTATTTAATGCTTAGGGGAGTTAACTTAAGGTTTTCTAGTTTATTAACAAGTAATATGGATGTAACTGATAGTGTGAGGGCAAAGCAACATATCAAACTAAGCATATCTAAAGGCAGTGATTATCATAACTATATGCAAGGAGTAACTACTCAGGAAAGTTTAAAAAGAAGACTTATCTCAGGTCCAGTTATTCTTCATGATATGAGGTAGTGAATAATAGATGAGTACCACTTCGTTCCATCCTCATTTTTGTAGATTAATAAGTCTTCATGCGCGTGTTTTGAATATGAGTAGGTTAACGCAAGATTGAGTTTCATTTCATTTTACGTTCATTACCTAATCAAATAAAACAGCTTGGTACCCAGATTCTCATGGGTCCGAGATGGTTAGTTGGGGACATCCATTGCATTTTTGTGCACATGGAGAAAATGTCGCCAAGAAGTACAAGAATTCCTTGATAGTTTGTTTTGATGTACAAACAATGGATTTCTTGACTTATATAAATTATAATCACAGTAAATAGCCTTATATCTAAATTTCTCTACTAGGTTTTTTAATTATAATTTGTTTTGATTTACTTGTTGAAGAGTTATCCGAATTAAATCCTAAACCGGTTTTATCATTGAATGGCTTTTGACAACTTAGTAAGAATTTAAGAGATTTGGAGCTTTCTTCAAATTTAGCTAATATTTTTGCTCTTTCATTTAATCTTTTAATTTCAAGTTTATAATCATGACATATTTTGCATTCTAGATCAATTTTAATATTACTTTCAAGTCTAGACATTTTATCTTCTAAAATTATTTCTTTTTCAAGATTACTTTCAAAAGTTTTTGATAATTTATGTTTAGAAATAGTTTTTAGATCTATGTTGCAAAAATGTTTAAACTCATTTTCTAGTTTTGAAAATTCTAAAATGAATGGATCATAGCAAAAATGTTCGGTTTCGGATTGTACCTTATTTGGAGTTTTATCTAGTTTGCATTCGTCACATACCGGATGATGATATTTTCCTTCGTCTGTGTCACTCCATGATATTGGATTCATGTAGTCTTCGTCGTTAATACCTTCATTAAAAACATTTGAACTAGTAGCACATGTATCTATTTTATCTAAATGTTTATCTATTAAATTTTCTAAAATGACTAATTCATGTACAAGATCAAGATCCTCGTCTTTGGCTTGACATTTTTCTTGATGAAAGTTTAAGAGATTTTTCCAAATATCATTTGCCGTTTTACAGAAAGATATTCTTTCATATTCAACTTTCGGCAAGGTTTTGTAAATAATTATTTTAGCTTCATTATTTTTGTTATTATTTGTTTTTAAATAATCATTTTGAGTTTCAAAATCCGTTTTTGTTGGTTGAAAATCACCAATCGAAATGACATGCCAAAGATCTAGATCAATTGATTTCACATAATTTTCAAATTAATTTTTCCATTCTAGAAAAGTATAGTTTTCAAATAGTGGTGGTGTTTGCATAAATTCCCCATCTAAATATTTTTCGGATTCCATAGACCGATTCAAGTTTTAAAATACAGTATATTTTAAAGATCTTGATTAACCTGTCTCTGATACCAATTGTGGAAAACTAGAAGGGGGGTTGAATAGTTTTCCATCTTTTTAATTTCTTATAAAACCTTTGTTTACTTTTAAAAACTTAGATTCAAGTTTGTTATGAAAAATAAAACTTAAACCTTATTATTAGTTATATATGTATTCTTTTAAATTGATTGTAAAAGTTTTGGTTTCTTGAATGGATTTTCAAATTGATCTTTATGTGAAGTCGACCTCTAAGTAATACTAGCAATTATATATGCCTATGTGTATGAAAGTAATGACGATGCAAGTAAAGAAATAAATAAGGGATGGAAAGATCTAACCGAGACATGAGAGATTTATAGTGGTTCGGCTACAAGGACACCTTCCTTGCCCTACTCCACTCCCCGAGCACCAAGCTCGAGAGTTTTCTTCACAACTTCAATAAGCTCCGTTATGGCGGAGAAAACCTTACACGACTTTGGCTTACACCGGCTTAACGACACAAAGCTAAATGTCGAGATCTAATGGTAGCTAGAACCAATCTCACAACTTCACAATAGAACTTCTTCACGACTTATTCACAACGGCTTCACGACTTGAACTCTAGAACTTCACGACTTCAACACGATCACTTCACAACATCTATGCTACGGCTTCACGACTTCAACACAAGGACTTCACGACTAGGACTTCACAACTTCAACTCGACCGCTTCACAACTTCTATGCTACGGCTTCACGACTTCAACACGACCGCTTCACAACTTCTATGCTACGGCTTCACGACTTCAACACAAGGACTTCACGACTAGGACTTCACAACTTCAACACGACCGCTTCACAACTTCTATGCTACGGCTTCATGACTTCAACACTAGGACTTCACGACCTCTTCCTTACGTCTTCGTGACTTCTATGCTACGGCTTCACGACTTCAACACTAGGATTTCATGACCTCTATCTTACGACTTCACGACTTCTATGCTACGGCTTCACAACTTCTACACTATGTCTTCACAACTTCTATACCACAACTACTTATACAACTTCTTCACTACTTACATACAACACTAATCTACTATACACACCTTACACACAAATGAATGAATGACTTACAAATTTTGTTAAACTAACAACTTAAGTAACAAGATGATACTAAGTTGTAACACTTCTAATCTTGATTGATAGAAGTATTCTTCTTTTGCACTTGGATGGATGAAGCTTGGATCACTTGGAAACCAATGCTTAAGAGAATATGATCAAAGGATTTTAGAGAGTATTTACAAGATTTAAAACAGAAAGTTTGGGGTGCAAAAGGTGAGTAAAAATCCAGGGGAAGGCTGGTATTTATAGGCAGAAAAACTTGACAGCTGGGAGCTACTGGAGCGGGGGCGGTCCCCTTAAATAGGGGGGCGGTCTGCTTAAAATTAAGGGGGCCGCCCTCCCTGACCGTTGCCCAGTTTTGTCTTTTTATGAGGAAGGTTTTTCTGGAACATTTTTACTGATTTTGGTTGAAAATTTGAATTCATAAATTTATAATGAATTAAACCTTTTTATTTATTACCAAAAATGTTTTTCTAAAAGATATAAAATGTTTTTGACATTTTATAAAAAATCTAGTGTTTAAGGAAATGTTCCTTTGATCATATAATGCATTAAGCATTAGTTCATTCATACCTTAAGTGATTTGAGTTGTAGAAATAGAAATTCACAACTAAATACTTGTTTACGTCATAATTTTCCGATTAATGATTTTACATTTTGTGATTATCAAAACGTAGAGATATCGAAAAATATTAATAACTTGTTTAGGCATTATTTATATCAACAGACCCAAAGTCGTATGAAGGTGCATTTCTTCGATATTCGCAAAATAGTAAAGCCTACATAGTTTTGAACAAAGAAACCTCGAGAGTCGAGGAATCGTTGAACGTAACATTCGACGAAAGTCCACCTCCCTCTAAGACATCACCTTTGGTAGATGATGACTTAGTTGAAAGCCAAATGGTTGAAAACCAAAAAAATGTAGAAAATGACAAAGAAGATGAACCCGTGAATAGGGAAATAGTTAACATCAAAGAATCCAAAAGTCATCGATTAGGCAACGTCATAGGAAAAATTAACGAAAGAACCTTAAGGTCAAAAGTCCAAAACCAAAGTAATTTCTTTTGTTTTGTTTCAACCATTGAACCTAAAAATGTTAATAAAGCCATAAAAGTTGATTCTTGGGTCGTAGCGATGCAAGAAGAATTAAACCAATTTATTAGAAATGACGTGTGGACATTAGTCCCTCAACCTCAAAATCAAACAATAATTGGAACTAAATGGGTATTTAGGAACAAAATGGATGAAAATGGAGTAGTGTCTAGAAACAAAGCTAGGCTAGTAGCTCAAGGCTACAATCAACAAAAAGGTATAGATTACGACGAGACATTTGCATCCGTCGCTAAGCTTGAGTCAATTAGAATATTACTTGCATATGAATGTGCACATAACTTTAAATTATTCCAAATGGATGTTAAAAGTGATTTTTTAAATTGTTTTATTAATAAGGAAGTGTATGTTGCACAACCTCCCGGCTTTGCCGATTTTGAAAACCCTAATCATGTCTACAAACTTAAGAAAGCGTTATACAGACTTAAGCAAGCACCAAAATGTTGGTATGATCGACTTAAGACTTTCCTAGTTGACCATAAGTATACCATGGGCCTAGTAGACAAAACTCTTTTCACAAAGAAAAAGGGATCACGTATTATCATAGTCCAGATATATGTGGATGACATTATATTCGGTTCAACTTGTCAAGAGTTATGCGATGAATTTTCAAAAATCGTGCATGATGAGTTTGAAATTAGTATGATGGGGGAACTAAACTTTTTCTTAGGTCTCCAAATAAAACAATTAAAAGATGGTATATCCTTCAACCAATCTAAGTATATAAGGGATATGCTTAAGAAATTTGGTCTTGAAGATTCCAAACCCATGAAAACACCCATGTTCTCCGAAACCAAACTCACAAAGGATGACGAAGGTGAATCCATAGATAGCACTAAATATAGAGGAATGATTGGTAGTTTACTCTACCTCACGGCTAGTAGACCGGACATTATGTTTAGTGTTTGTCTATGTCCACGCTTTCTAGAAGATCCCAAAACATCCCATCTTGAGGCCGTTAAACGGATATTTAGATATATCAAAGGCACTACACATTTAGGATTATGGTATCCCAAAGGAACGGAAATGGAAACCATAGTGTATGCCGACTCATACCATGCCGGTGACTATGTTGATAGAAAAAGTACAAGTGGTATTTGTACTTTTGTTGGGCATTGTCTCACCTCGTGGTTTGCCAAGAAACAAACGGCCCAGGTAATATCAACAACTAAAGCCGAGTACGTGTCTGCAGGAAAGGCGTGTCAACAAGCACTGTGGATGAAAAAAGCTCTCGTCAACAATGGAATAGAACACAACGACATTCCCATTCTTTGCGACAAAAAAGGAGCTATCGACCTTAGCAAAAATCCAGTCCAACACGCTAGAACCAAACACATAGAAATACGTCACCATTTCCTACACGACAATGTTCAGAAGGGAAACATCTCAATCGAGAAAGTTTCCTCAGAGGACAACATTGCCGACATTCTCACTAAACCTCTTAAGAGAGCACCCTTTAACTTTCTTAGACTTAGTTTAGGACTAATGGAACCTAGTGAGTAGATAAAACCTTAGCTTGAACCTTAGATTAACCAAACACAACAAAAACCAAAAATTGAGTCTGATCCTGCCGAACCAAACGACAACAAGGACAGACCCCTTGTTTTTGTTCCACCGAATCCGTGAGTCTCCAGGCTAATTTTTCCAGTATATTAAACAAACACCTTTTTCTGTGCATCACATTCCCCAAAATCATATCACCTACTAGAACTCGACTCAAAATCAACCAAACTCATAATTTAGGTCATCTCCTTCCACAAATTTGTGCTCAAATCATCTCTGTAAGTATCCTAATCACATCTACATTCCTGATCTGAGTCTAGGATTTCTATTTTATGCACAAAATCAAAATTTGGGGTTTAAGCATATTTTTAGTAAAATCATGAAATATATTTACTGAATTGCATCACAAATCATGTTTTCCCTAGCTAGGAATTGCATCTTGTAGGACATTATCATAATTAATCAAAAACCCCATGAGAATTTTTTTTTATCAAAATCTTCTCACGACTAGGAAAAACGATTTTTTAACATTGTTCACACAAATACAAAAACGTTATGTTTTTTTTTTAAACATCACTTGCATAATATCTGTTAAATGCTAAAGGGAATACATAATTAAAATGTATTTTCGGGTACATTCAATCGTAGATACATTAAAGTAGGAGCGTTTGGGTTATCTCTAATTTTGTTATAAAACTTGCATTAACAAAATTTTCATGCATCAAAAAGAGTCGAGATAACCACACCTCCACATTGTCCCCATATAGGCACACACTAGAAAGTATTATACGTATTTATGATAGTTTTAACTAAACTATGTAATTTTCGTGTCTAGGATAATCATGCCTCCCGCGACATACTATGATCACAAAGATACCAGCAAATACCTACCTCAACACCATAAAACCAAAGGACTCACCGAGGACCAAGTTGAAATATTTTAAGCCTTAAAAAATGCTATGTACATGAGGATAGGACCGTAGACCCCTCATTCCTAGAAGGAACCATTCTTAGAGAACAACTTGCTGCAATCCAATTCTATTGTCTCCTAGATATCGATAAGCCCATCATCCCTAGATTTATACTTGAATTCTGTGCGAGTGTAGGTCTTAGCACAAATGATTTTGGTTTCATAAACGTCCATTTCAAAGTAAACCAAAATTAATTCAACATCCCTCTAGACCAATTTGGAGATGTCTTAGGTGTTCCAAATCAAGGAACTTGCTTTTATTCCGAAAAATGGTCATTATCCATCCTCGATACAAACCTTGATCGTACAGCACCATACGACACACCTTTAACCCCAAAAGAAGACATCCGTGCTCATCTTTTTGTACCTAGGACAACCCACACTAGGACTAGTAGACGTAGAGTGGTTGATCGCGATCCGTTTGGCATGGAGCTAAACGAACTTAGGCCCCAATTCAAGAAGCTCGAGGAAGTTCTTAGGGAAAATGTGATTAGTACCATAGGAAATAGAGACCATTTCAACGCAAATCTTTGCTACATGCTCTATTGTGTGTCAAACAACCAACCATTCAACCTCGCCTACTATATCGCCAAAAGAAAGGCCGATATTCCAGTTCAAGGCACCACCGCCAATTCCCTACGGGATGCTTCTCATACGTCTTTATAGAGCTTTTTCACCCATTCCTTGAAACGCTAGAGGTTTTGTTCCCGACTACACCGAGATTAACCACACCTTTGTACCACTTAGCAATCATTGGGTAGCCGTAGCAAAAGGAAAACGAGCTCATCCTCCCACCTCATCATCATCATCGGTTAGCGAGGATGATGGTTTGCCAAATTCTAAGATTCCTCCACCCGAGTATATGAGTCAACTACCTCCCAATGATAACGAATCTGAAGAGTTTCATCAAAATCGAGGAATGATGAAGAATCTTGGGCGATGGGTCATGAAGCTCCACAAAAAGCTTAGCAAGAAGTGAGGGCTAGGGAATGTTTGGTATTAGACAATCTTGAGACAATGATGTGTTGAATTATTGTATTATTAGAATATTATGTTGATATGATACATTTATGTGAACTAACATAACTTTTCCGGACGATAACACGTGTTGTTATCGATTTTCATGTTTAAGCCACCGTTTGGCTTAACACCCTTTTATGGTAAGTTCAATTTCATAAGTTTGATCTATGTGCTCTCATGTGTTAGTACTTGTGTTTTTGTTTTTAAACAATCACAAATAATTAATTACATATGATTTAGGATAATTTTCAGGATTTCAACGAGTTTCGGGTAGTTTAAAATGGCCACTGTTAAGAAATTTCGTTTGGTAGATATGGCGGAACCAATTTTTGGGTTCCGTCTGTTGTATTTCTTGGCTCCGCCAATTTTAACCCTGCGGATTCCGTGGAACCAAAAATTTGGTTCCACACTTGTTGCCGTTTGGATCCACCAATTCCACAGTAACTTTTTCAAATTTCCTTAGATTGTTGATTTTAGTTTTTAGGATTATCCTACTGATCATTAGGCATATTAGGATGATTTGGAAACACTTATAATCATAAGAAATCCATTTCCCACCAAAATTTGAAAATTCAAATTTTCCATCAAGTTACCTTTCTATAACAAGCAAGGAACCCTGAATTTGGTTCCTTGCAATCCGTGGAAACATCACATCAATAGATTTCCCACTCAAACCTTGCATTAACTGCATATCCTCAATACTTTACTCAACTCCATCTCTATGGGTTGACTTAGATGATGTGACTAGCACACTTTTTTGTTCCAAATCATTAGGAACCTCAATCCTTCTATGGATGAACATCAAATCCAAACACCAATTTCTATAATCCTTCCTGCCTATAAAAGGAAAACTTTAGTTGATCAAAACTCACACCTTCACCATCAACTCTAAGTATCATCTCTGTACTTGTTTGCAATCCTTCCCATTTTAACTATGACAAAATCCACCAACAGACCACCACGCAGGACTGCTCGCATAAGTGTTAAACAGTGTTGTTTTGTCAACTTAGCAACTTCATCAGAGGAGTCATCACCTCTCAACATTTCTTCACCCATAGCCGATGAGAATTTTCTTACACTCTCCACTCCCACACCATCAAATGTAGTCATCCATACTCCACCACCAACAATCACTCCAATAGCCACCACACAACCACCCCTTCCATCACAGCCTGCTAGATCACCATCACCATCACAGTCACCCAAACTATAACCAATGGAGTTATTTGCTACTCCTTCAACCTCACCACACCCATATCTTGAAACTTTGAAAGACCTTCCAACAAGAACTACCAATCCTATTCCTATGACCTTTGAAGGTCAACAACCGCTCCTCTTCCATCCTATTTATTGAGATATCCATGGTCCTTTATATCGTGACCAAGAGCAACCACAACCACAACCTCAACAACCCTCACCAACTTCCACACTTAATCTCATTGATGAGGCAATGTGGAACGACCAACCCCAATCATAACAAGAAATCAACGAGGAGTTGGACCGCCTCTATGCTTTCTCAAACATGGTGGATTCCCCCCTCCATGAGGCTATGGACCTTCAATCCACTTTGATGGCCTTCATTATGTCCCCAAACTACATTCCACCACCACCACCATCAAACACACAACCACCACCGCCTCGAACTCATGAACCAACCCTTCCACCTCCAAGACATGATTGTATCATGTCCGAGAGGACGACCTATTTGGTCCAATGAACCAACATCTCGGTTCTTGAATTGCAAAACGAAATGCGATTCATTTTGAACCACATTCTCGAGCACCTTAATGCGCTTTCACATCATCTACAATAGGAGCATTTAGGTTCTTCCTAGTTTCCTTTTATAATATCTTTTAGGACCTTTTAGGAGTTGTTTAGGTTACTTTCTTTTTATGTTGTAACATCATATTTTGTGACTTTTGTCACAAACTAATTTTCAATTAATGGATGTTATATTTATGCTTATGGGTGATCACTATTTGGCATAATATTTTGGTTGATTTGCATCATTATGCATATGGTTGGTTAAAGTATCTTTGTTTGGCCTTTGTGAGTGGTTTGGACATTTTTACTTTGTTGACTCTTTTAAGTCAAATGGGTTGAACTACATGTTTGGTTGAACCTTTACATATGCATTATGCTACTTGGTTGGATTGATTCACAACTAACTTTTGTTTTGTAGCTTTTCTCAACCTTGAATAATATACGTTGGTACCCTAGCTACAGGGAGTATACATCAAAGGGGAGCATATCATATACTAACCATTTTTTTGTAGGTTCATACATCATAACCTTGGCACTCCAATTAGGGGGAGTATTATCCAAGGGGGAGCTTTTAAGTTCACAAAATCATTGCATTATCATACTTGGTACTCTACATTAGGGGGAGTTATAACCACGAACCGTTCATCACACTCCGCTACGCATATCTTCTTTTTGTTTCGACACAAAGGGGGATAAAGGATTAAGTTCATACATCACTGTTAAAATCACGGTACATATTTTTATGCTTAAAATAGTTTTCAAAACTTGCATAAAACTAACTTAATCTATACTTTTAAAAAGACTTTCACTTTACTTATTACATTGCTTAAAAATAAACTTTATGTTTTGTGATCAACAAAAAGGGAGAGATTGTTAATACAAATATCGTCCTAAAAACGTTATTTATATTTTACGATCTTTGCTTTATTTTGTTAATGACAATTATAAGATTTATCTTTGGCAAAGCATAAAATAAGTTAAAGTCTTTTACATCTATAAGTTACAAACTTTTTAAACACTTTTACATATCACATGATCACTAGGAATTACATTTACATGTTTATTTTTATTTCTTAAAAATGGAAATACACATGACATCATGGCATGCCTCATTAGGAAATCTTAGTTGATTTACAATATATTTTGGAAAGATCTTGAAGCTAAAGAGTTGACTTTGTAAGATCTTGACAAGACTTGACAAAATATGGAAAGATTTGGGAATATCTTAGCTGGCATGTTCCCGCGGAACCAAATCATATAACTGGCGAAACCCAGATTTTGGTTCCGCCAAATCCTTGGTTTGTCTGCTCAGTTTTACCTATAAATAGCAAGCTGATCATTCAAGCACAATCATCACTCATATAGCTTAAATTATACATTCATTCAATTGTACATTACTAACCCATTACATTCATTCACGTCTGTCACAACTCGTAATTTCAGGTCATTTTTCAAACCTCGACAATTTACTATTCATGAGTTACTATTCATCAATCACTATTTACCGATCACTATTTATCGTTTTTGAAGTCAGTTGGAGACTTTGAGAACTCATCTAAATTTTTACTATTCATGAGCATCATTCATCATGTCGTAAACTTGGTTTACGGGTATTCAAATGTGCGTAACCAGTTAGGTTTAGCTGCGTATTCATGCATCATCTGTAAAGATACATCATACAGACTAGGGTAGTATGCATATCATCAGTAACATCATTATCATATCAGTTCATACATGGGTTTGTGTGATTTTCATTAACGTATGCTTAATTGTTTAATTAACGTTACCACTCAGTCATTTCTACGAACATTATACCCAATACTCCCGACAATGATCCTAACACATTTTCAGACTAATTATAATGATATAGAGATTATATTATTACTTTATCCGGTGTTTTTAAACCAATCGCTATATTTTTCGTTTGACGTTTATAACTCCGTCGGTTTACAAAATTTTAATCCGATAATCATTCTAACACCCGATTATTGCAAGGAACATGATTTTACAATTTTTACAACTTCGTCGTATTTCATTTCACCTCGTCATGGTTCATTTCTAGTTAAATCGGTACCCGATAACACTCAATGTATACACTAATCAACCAATAATTCAATTAAATGGGGGACAAAGCCTTACATTAACATCAAATCCCTTCCAAATTAGCCACATGTGCCGCCCCCCCTAACCCCCCATTTAACCTAAACACTCCAAAACTCATTATCCATAACTCTAACACATACAACACATAAATCAACTAGCTAAAAAAGATCAAAACCCTCCCATCCCATCTCCTAGGTTCGGCCAAGACCAAGAACACCACCATAATCCATAAATTTTTCAAGTTCAAGTCATAATCACACTCCATTTACCTTCCTAGTTATGATATTGTGATTTAATCTCAAGTTTCTTACTCATTTCTTACCAAAACACATCAAATCATCAAGTAAGTTTCAAGAACACATTTTGATCATCTTATACTTTCATTTGATTCAAATGTTTATGTATTTTCAAGTTTTATTAGTTACTCATGCAAGTTATTTATGTTTTACATACCACTTTTGAACATAAACTATCTTAAACACTAGATCTATAAGTTTCAGTAATGATCTCATGAAATCCACCAAGGTTGATGATGTTTAGGACCCCAGGACACCCTAAGAAGGTGTATGCTAGGATTTGCGAATTTGTGGTGTTGATTTGAGTTAGTATGATCAAGTTTAGAACAAAGGAAATAAGTTTTTAACAATCTAAAATAGATACTGTCCTTAAACGCCAAGTCTGGAAAACTCAATAACTTTTGGTATATTTTGGCCTTCATATTCAGAAAGTTCTTTCCAAAACGCAACCGTGGCCGCAAGAATCACTAAAAACCAACTTATAACGAAGGAGATATGATTTTTCAAAGTTAGACGACCAAAACTAATTTTCTGAAAATTTAGTTGCTGATCGCCGAGATTCAAAGGACAAAACGAGGTGTTAGACGTGGTCTAGACGGCCCGACCTACTGAGATTATGTTAGTTCATGTTTATACGAAGCCGTGGATGTAAAGAACGTAGAAAACGAGCTTGTAACGGCCGAGTTATTCACGTTTGAAGCCCGACGTACCGTGTTTATTTTGACAGCCCACTAATAGAAAGTGTTTTATGTATAAAAACTAGTGTTTTTGCGAGACGTAACATTGTTAGCCAATTTTCTAATTGATCGAGGCGTGTAGAATCAAAAGTTCAATGAAACGACATTTATACATTGTTACAAGGTTTTCTAAACGTCGAGTTTGATCAACTAACACATAACGTGCAATATTTCGCGACTAGTTTCACGAAGCCATTTTTGACATATTTTCACAAGTTAAGAATAATATTAAATTGAGATGAAAACGCTACATTTTTCCGATAGAACATCAAATGAGGATCGTGGAGTACCGTTTCAATGTATTTACACGAAAAGTAGTTTATAACTTAACGAGACGTCAAAAGTGTATTTTTCGTCGATAAACGTTATTTTCAAAACTAACAAGTGGTATCGTTAACATACGTATTTGCATGTGTTGCATTGTATCATTGCTTATATTGGATCACATCATTCATAATAGGTCACGGTTAGAGACCGAGCTTTATTTCATCATATCCATCATTGTCATTATTGCTATATCATATCAGGTGAGTTTTCATAGCCCCGTTTTAAATTGTTTATTGATTTCTAAACTCTCGGGGGAGAATACATTGCACCATTTTCATATGCGGACCAAAGTATACAAACTCATTACATTGCTTAAGTTACATCATTGCCCAGATTAAAGTCCCCTTTTATTATCATGAACTGTTAATTGTTAGCAAGCGAGAGTGAGTGAATAGATCTATTGAGGGTGACTCCTCCGTTCGGGTTGGTAGCGCCAACTTGTCAAACGAACGCATTTCATTTATATCATATTAGAGTGATTGGCAAACACTCAGTTGGGGCATTTCATTCAGTCTAGCTTTGGGGTCATGAGCTTAAGAGCTAATGTATCATTTTTATGTGGCATTGTTTTGTCATACCCTTTATACTTGTGGTATCCGTACAACATTTCATTTATATAAACCTATGATCTCACCAACATTTTTTTTGACCATTTTTAGCAATGTATTTTCAGGTAATTAAGGTATCGCATGTTGGCTTGCATATGGACATCATGGAGTCGCGAAGTCGATGCGTCTCATTTTATATTTTATGCACTTATCCATCGTTTGAATTGTATGAAATTGTTTTCTGAAAACTTGCTTCACCTTTTGGGACCTAGCTTAGTAACTCTGAATGTTTTTAAATAATCAAACGATGTATTTTCTAAATGACACTTTAGGTTGTTCAATATAACTGCAACTTTGGTGCTATGACCAGTCGCGCCCCTGAATGCTTCATTCCGCTGCAAGTCACGAAATTTGGGGGTGTGACAGATTGGTACCAGAGCAAAGGTTATAGCGAACTAGGTTGTCCATTATATCCTAGACTATAGCTGCACCATCATAGCATCTCATCATTGTAGCATAAGTGCATATTCATTATATCACATGTAGTGATTGCGATTTCATACATATATCATTTCATCATAACTCACATTATGTAAATGTTTATTTACTTTTATTTCACATCTATTGTCACAGTGATGTCTTCGGATTCACACCCTATTATTATCTCATTGGACTTTGAGTCAGACGATACTTCCTCACTACCCTCCATCATACTAGAGTCGGTTACATCATCCTCGATACCCACTATCATTTTGTCATCAGTGAAGCCTACTCCACAATCTTCACCTGTGATGTCAAAGGCCGAGACAGAAACCTTTGAGGAGGGGAAAGTCGTGCCTACCCCACCACTGTCACCTGTGATCCGTCGTGGTCCCAGAGTTGTTCCAGTTATCCAGCCAGGAGAGTTTGTACCCTATGGTCGAGTTTACCGTACATATCCAGGTGGGCCGCGCATGAAGCGCACTGCTGCTAAGCGGGTTCATGGTCTCACTGTCAGATCACCAGCTACATTTGTATCCCTACCACCACCATCATCACTTACTTCATCTCATCAACTCCGTCGCCGCTTGACAGCGAGGAGGAGTGTGGCATTCAGTACACCATCACCAATTACCATCCTTATCATCATTGTCTCCACCATTGCCATCCCTATCAGCACCAGTTCACACCAGGGATCCTACTCCTATGTCAGACCTACCGCTCAAGAAGCGGGCACGTCTTGATATTCAATCACCAGATACTTCAGATGCCAAAGAGACGGCACCACCCAGCAGATTCGAGGTTGGCGAGAGTTCGAGGGCTGCTGCTGACAGACTGCTTACTGCTGCTACATTTGACTCGCGACTAGATCAGCTTCAGGGAGAGATTGACAGGGCTTTAGCTCATTTAGATGAGACCCCAGTGAGCCGTATTGAGGCTATAAAGGAGGAGGTCGAGGGATTGATCCAGGGGAGGGTTGCCATTGATGTGTCACACCAGGGTTTAGAGGCTCGTCAGTTAGAGAGTTCAGAGCATATCACCCAGATGAGGCAGGAGATGCCTGAGTTTTCGATAGAGCACAAATGTCCCAGGATGAGCATCATCGCCAGGCCGGTGAGTTATCTTCAGTTCAGGCTAGGATGTCCGCATCAGAGACTAGGGAGACTGATCTCCAGCTTCGAGTTCAGCACCTAGAGGAGATCATTGTTGCTATGTCTAGGGATCTTCAGAGGATTTTCTGCAGGCTAGATGGAGCACCCGGAGGAGGTGCCTAGTGTTAGACCTTTATCATGTAGCTTGTACATTATTATCCTAGTCCCGGGGTGTAGGACATAGTAAGGACTTGTTGTCTTTTGCTTGTAGTACAAACAAATATATCAAGTGTGACTCTACTATGCAGAATTTTCGTTGTGCTATTTTATGATATCGGTCTGCGTAACCAAAATTTTCATGTATTATATTCATGTGCGTTGTGATTATATTTATGTTGTTTCGTTGTGGTTTCCTTGTATTTATACATGATGTGGTTGTATTTATACGTGTTGTGGATGTATATACATGTTGTGGTTATATATATTGTGTATGATGATTGTTTTCTATTATGGATTCTCATTGTTGTTATCTTTTGTGATTGTGAAGAATTATGCCACCCAAAAGAGCCACTACTGCTATGACACCAGCCGAGGTTAGAAAGCTTGTTGCCGACAGTATAGAGGTAGCATTGGTTACAGAAAGAGCTGCCGTAGCTGCAGCTACTGCTGAAGCCGCTTCGTGGGCAGAAACCGCGGAAGCCACAGGAAAAAATACCAATGGTACAAATGGACGTAAATGTACGTACAAAGATTTCAAGAGTGGTGATCCGAAAAAATTCAAAGGCACCAAAGGAGCCACTGCCATGATCCGATGGTTTGAAAGACAGAATCAGTATTCCTTCTATGCAACTGTCCGGAGGACAGTAAGGTTAAGTTTGCTACTAGTACACTCGTTGGGGAAGCTATGTCATGGTGGAATTCATATGCAAATCCCATGGGAATGGAGAATGCTCACAAGCTTACATGGGACGAATTCAAGAAGTTGTTGACAAAGAAGTTTTGCCCACGAACAGAAGTGAAAAAGATGGAAATAGAGTTTTATCAGCTAGCGACAGCAGGTAATGATATTGAGGCATATATCAGGAGGTTTCAGGAATTGGCAGCATTATGTCCGACAATGGTTCCGGACACTGAGAAACTATTAGAGAATTTCATTGGAGGATTACCTCACAACATCCGTGGTGATGTGATTTCTTTTGACCCACAAACATTGGATGAGGCAATCAGAATGTCTCAGAAACTCATGGCTCAGATACTGAAGAAAGGAACTACCTCAAACAACAACAACAACACCAACAATAACCGTAACTACAACAACAATCCCAACAACTACCGAAACAACAACAACTATAACAGCAACCGAAACAATTCCAATAACAACAACAACAAAAGATATCGGGATAACAACCAGAGTAGCAATGTTACTGAACCACCACCTAAGAGACAGGAAACTGCAAAGGCCTATGTTGCAGGTCAAGCTGAGAAAAGAGGTTACAATGGTACTTTACCCAAGTGCAACAAATGTCAAACCCATCATAACCCCGGAAATTGTCCGAATCCGTGTGGGAACTGTAAGAAGGTTGGTCATTCGACCATGGATTGCAAAGCTCCGATTGTGGTCAATAATCAGAAGCCCCCAGTAACATGCTTTGGTTGTGGAGAAGTCGGGCACTTCAAGAATAAACGTCCAAAAGGAAAGAATCAGGGAAACAATAACCAAGGTGGAACAGCTAGGGGAAGAGCTTATGTCCTTGGAGGAGAAGAAGTCAGAGAGGACCCAAATGTCGTTACGGGTACGTTCCTCATTAATAAGTGTTATGCATCCATACTATTTGATTCAGGAGCCGATAGAAGTTTTGTTTATACTGCATTTGCACCATTACTCAACATTGAACCAACCGCATTAGACACTCCATATCACATTAAACTAGCTAACGGTAGTTTAGTTGGCACCGACATGATCATTCGTGGTTGCACTTTGAATTTTCTCAATCACCCGTTCAATATAGATCTCATGCCAGTAGAACTTGGAAGTTTTGACATTGTTATCGGAATGGATTGGTTATCTCAACATCATGCCAGAATCATCTGTGATGAAAAAGTTGTTCATCTTCCTTATGATGGCGAAACGTTGGTCATTCGCGGAGAACACAGTGGGACTAGACTCAGCATCATCTCGTGCATTAAAACATATAAATACATAAAGAAGGGCTGTTATGCATTCTTGGCTCATATCACAGAAAAGAAGTCAGAGGAGAAGCGACTTAAGGATGTACCAACAGTTAAAGATTTTCCAGAAGTCTTTCCGGAAGACTTACCAGGACTTCCACCTATTCGCCAAGTCGAATTTCAGATTGACTTAGTGCCGGGAGCCGCACCAGTTGCGCGAGCACCTTATCGACTTGTACCTTCAGAAATGCAAGAGTTGTCGAACCAATTGCAAGAGCTCTTGGATAAAGGATTCATTAGGCCGAGTTCCTCGCCTTGGGGAGCACCAGTCTTGTTTGTAAAGAAGAAAGATGGATCTTTCATAATGCGCAATGATTATCTAGAGCTAAACAAATTAACGGTGAAGAATCGTTATCTACTTCCCAGGATCGACGATTTGTTTGATTAGTTGCAAGGTTCTAGTTATTATTCCAAGATCGACTTGAGATCGGGTTACCATCAGCTTAGGGTTCGGGAGGGAGATATCCCGAAGACAGCATTCAGAACACGCTATGGTCATTATGAATTTCAGGTAATGCCGTTCGGACTAACCAACGCACCAGCTGTGTTCATGGATCTCATGAACAGGGTGTGCAAGCCATATCTGGATAAGTTTGTGATCGTATTCATTGACGATATCATGATTTACTAAAGGAGTGAAGAAGAGCACCGAGAACACCTTAGAAAAATCTTAGAACTGCTCAAGAAAGAGAAACTGTATGCCAAATTCTCAAAGTGTGATTTTTGGATCCGCAGAGTACAATTTCTTGGTCACGTCATTGATAGTCAGGGACTACATGTTGATCCAGTAAAGATTGAGGCAGTTAAAGATTGGGCAACACCAAAAACTCCTACAGAAATTCGTCAATTCTTAGGACTTGCCGAATATTACAGAAGGTTCATAGAAGGTTTTTCCAAGATAGCTAAGCTACTGACCAAGTTGACACAAAAGAACCAGAAGTACGATTGGGGAGAAAAGCAAGAGACCGATTTTCAGTTATTGAAACAGAAACTTTGCAGCGCGCCAATTTTGTCATTGCCAGAAGGGATTGAAAACTTCGTGGTATATTGCGATGCTTCACACAAAGGACTTGGAGCAGTGCTAATGCAAAATGAGAAGGTAATAGCTTATGCATCTCATCAGCTTAAGAAGCATGAGAAGAATTACACTACTCACGACTTAGAGTTGGGTTCCGTGGTTTTCGCACTCAAGATTTGGAGGCATTATCTTTAGGGAACAAAGTGTGTAGTATTTACAGACCACAAAAGCTTACAGTACATTCTTGATCAGAAGGAACTTAACATGAGGCAACGTCGTTGGTTGGAACTACTTAGCGATTACGACTGTGAAATCAGATATCACCCAGGAAAAGCCAATGTTGTGGCAGATGCACTCAGTCGGAAAGAGAGACTCAAGCCTTTGAGAGTCAGATCATTGGGAGTGACAATCATTTCACCACTACCATCAAAGATCCTCGAGGCCCAAGTCGAGGCACTCAATGAAGAAAATCTACCAAGTGAAACACTCAAGGGAATGCAAGATAATGCAAACAGTTTAGTAAGGAGATAATATGGAACATTATGCTTCAAGGATAGAAGCTGGATACCTCTCTATGGTGGAATACGAGAGTTGATCATGCACGAATCACACAAGTCGAAGTACTCTATTCATCCAGGCTCTGATAAGATGTATCAGGATCACAAGAAGCTTTATTAGTTGCCGAATATGAAAGCAGAGATAGCTACGTATGTCAGTAAATGCCTTACTTGTGCTAAAGTGAAAGCCGAGTACCAGAAACCATCAGGATTACTACAGCAACCAGAAATTCCACAGTGGAAATGGGAACGCATTACAATGGACTTTGTCACTAAACTTCCCAAAACATCAGGAAATTACGATGCTATTTGGGTAATAGTTGATTGTCTCACCAAGTCAGCCCATTTCATTCCAATCAAAGAGACTTATACTATGGATCAGCTCACTAGACTTTACGTCAAGGAAATAGTCTCAAGGCACGGTGCACCAATTTCCATCATTTTCGACAGAGACAGTCGCTTTACTTCAAAATTTTGGGAGTCATTGCAAGATTCATTTGGGTCTAAATTAGTCCTGAGTACCGCTTATGATCCTCAGACCAATGGTCAGAGCGAGAGAATGATTCAGACATTGGAAGACATGCTCAGGGCATGTGTCATTGACTTTGGAAATGGTTGGGCTAATCATTTGCCACTGATCGAGTTCTCTTACAATAATAGTTATCATTCGAGCATAAAAGCCGCACCATTCGAGGCACTCTACGGTCGTAAGTGCAGGTCTCTAGTTTGTTGGGCCGAAGTTGGTGATACACAACTAACTGGTCCATAGTTGGTCAGAGAAACAACAGAAAAGATAATTCAGATTTGAGAAAGACTCCAAACAGCCAGAAGCCGACAGAAAAGTTACGCCGATGTTCGACGCAAACCATTAGAGTTTCTGGTTGGAGACAAAGTCATGCTGAAGGTCTCGCCTAGGAAGGGCGTGATACGATTCGGGAAACGCGAGAAGTTGAACCCGAGATACATTGGGCCGTTCAAGATTCTGGAAAGGATCGGTCCGGTAGCGTACAGGCTTGAGCTTCCGTCAGAGCTCAGCAATGTACATAACACGTTTCATGTCTCAAACCTCAAGAAATGTCTTTCAGACGAAACGCTCATAATCCCATTGGAAGAAATTCAGATCGATGATAAGCTTAACTTTGTGGAAGAACCAGTAGAAATCATGGACCGAGAGGTCAAATAGTTGAAGCAAAGTCGAATTCCGATCGTCAAAGTTCGCTGGAATTCTCGCAGAGGTCCTGAGTTTATTTGGGAACGGGAAGACCAGATGCGACTGAAATACCCACATCTTTTCACCGAGACCAACATCAACTGAATTCACTGAATTCCTTTTAGGGTCGTCGACTGTCACAACTCGTAATTTCAGGTCATTTTCCAAACCTCAACAATTTACTATTCATGAGTTACTATTCACCGATCACTATTCATCATTTCACTATTCATCGTTTTTTAAGTTAGTTGGAGACTTTGAGAAGTCGTCAAAATTTTTACTATTCACGTGACACTATTCATTCCCGGAGGGAAATCACTATTCATGGGCATCATTCATCATGTCGTAAACTTGGTTTACGGGTATTCAAATGCGCGTAACCAGTTAGGTTTAGCTGCGTATTCATGCATCATCAGTAAAGACACATCATACAGACTAGGATAGTCTGCATATCATCAGTAACATCATTATCATATCAGTTCATGCATGGGTTTGTGTGATTTTCATTAACGTATGCTTAATTGTTTAATTAACGTTACCACTCATTCATTTCTACTAACATTATAACCAATACTCCCAACAATGATCCTAACACATTTTCAAAGTAATTATAATGATATAGAGATTATAATATTACTTTATCCGGTGTTTTTAAACCAATCGCTATATTTTTCGTTTGACGCTTATAACTCCGTCGGTTTACGAAATTTCAATCCGATAATCATTCTAACACCCGATTCTTGCAAGGAACATGATTTTACAATTTTTACAACTTCGTCGTATTTCATTTCACCTCGTCATGGTTTATTTCTAGTTAACTCGGTACCCGATAACACTCAATATATACACTAATCAACCAATGCTTAGATTAAATGGGGGACAAAGCCTTACATTAACATCAAATCCCGTCCAAATTAGCCACATGTGCCCCCCCCCCCCCCTTAACCCCTCATTTAGCCTAAACACACCAAAACTCATTAATGCATTTAGTTTGATTTAATTTCTATCACCACTAACTCTAACACATACAACACATAAACCAACTAGCTAAAAAAAATCAAAACCCTCCCATCCCATCTTCTAGGTTCGGCCAAGGCCAAGAACACCACCATAATCCATAAAATTTTCAAGTTCAAGTCATAATCACACTCCATTTACCTTCCTAGTTATGATATTGTGATTTAATCTCAAGTTTCTTACTCATTTCTTACCAAAACTCATCAAATCATCAAGTAAGTTTCAAGAACACATTTTGATCATCTTATACTTTCATTTGATTCATATGTTTATGTATTTTCAAGATATATTAGTTACTCATGCAAGTTATTTATGATTTATATACCACTTTTGAACCTAAACTATCTTAAACACTAGATCTATAAGTTTCAGTAATGATCTCATGAAATCCACCAAGGTTGGTGATGTTTAGGACCCCATGACACCCTAAGAAGGTGTATGGTAGGATTTGCGAACTTGTGGAGTTGATTTGAGTTAGTATGATCAAGTTTAGAACCAAGGAAATGAGTTTTTAACAATCTAAAATAGCTACTGTCCTTAAACGCCAAGTCTGGAAAACTCAGTAACTTTTGGTATATTTTGGCCTTCATATTCAGAAAGTTCTTTCAAAAACGAAACCGTGGCCGCAAGAATCATCAAAAACCGACTTATAACGAAGGAGATATGATTTTTCAAAGTTAGACGACGAAAACTAATTTTCTGAAAATTTAGTTGCTGATCGCCGAGATTCAAAGGAAAAAACGAGGCATTAGACGTGATCTAGACGGCCCGACCTACTGAGATTATGTTAGTTCATGTTTATACGAAGCCGTGGATGTAAAGAACGTAGAAAACGAGCTTGTAACGGCCGAGTTATTCATGTTTGAAGCCCGACGTACCGTGTTTATTTTGAGAGCCCACTAATAGAAAGTGTTTTAAGTATAAAAACTAGTGTTTTTGCGAGACATAACACTGTTAGCCGATTTTCTAATTGATCGAGGCATGTACAATCAAAAGTTAAATGAAACGACATTTATACATTGTTACAAGGTTTTCAAAACGTCGAGTTTGATCAACTAACACATAACATGCAGTATTTCGCGACTAGTTTCACGAAGCCATTTTTGACCTATTTTCACAAGTTAAGGAAAATATTAAATTGCGATGAAAACGTTACATTTTTCCGATAGAACACCAAACGAGGATCGTGGAGTACCGTTTCAAAGTATTTACACAAAAAGTAGTTTATAACTTAATGAGACGTCAAAAGTGTATTTTTCGTCGATAAACGTTATTTTCAAAACTAACAAGTGGTATCGTTAACATACGTATTTTCATGTGTTGCATTGTATCATTGCTTACATTGGATCACATCATTCATAATAGGTCGCGGTTAGAGACCGAGCTTTATTTCATCATATCCATCATTGTCATTATTGCTATATCATATCAGGTGAGTTTTCATAGCCCCGTTTTAAATTGTTTATTGATTTCTAAACTCTCGGGGGAGAATACATTGCACCATTTTCATATACGGACCAAAGTATACAAACTCATTACATTGCTTAAGTTACATCATTTCCCAGATTAAAGTCCCCTTTTATTATCATGAACCGTTAATTGTTAGCAAGCGAGAGTGAGTGAATAGATCTATTGAGGGTGACTCCTCCGTTCGGGTTGGTAACGCCAACTTGTCAAACGAATGCATTTCATTTATGTCATATTAGAGTGATTGGCAAACACTCAGTTGGGGCATTTCATTCGGTCTAGCTTTGGGGTCATGAGCTTAAGAGCTAATGTATCATTTTTATGTGGCATTGTTTTGTCATACCCTTTATACTTGTGGTATCCGTACAAAATTTCATTTATATTAACCTATGTGTAACAACCGAGAAATTTCAAGTCATTACTTTTACTAATTTTATTTGCTTATTATGCTATTTTAAGTAAATTGGCTTTTGCCGGGAATGTCGCCCGCGTACGTCGTGACACGTACATTGAAATTCGTAAATTAACTCAGGCTATGCTCAGTTTATCCGTTAACATGATTTATATTCCCCCACGTACTTGTTTTCATATGGAATGATGTAATTTTCCATTTCTACGCGAAGTGTGCACATTTTACGTTTTATGCGTTTTCAGCTCGCGGTTTGAGCTTTAAAGACATTATAACACTCCGGAAGGCTCGGGAAATATATGAAACATCAAGTTAGGTCATTTTAAGTTAAATGTGATATTTTTATGAAAATATTATCCTTGTGACATTTATTTTTACAAACTATGCATAAAAGTACCCGATTTAGCGATTTTCGCGTTTCTAGCTATTCATGAGCAGTGCTTAGGATTTCTATCCGTTTTCATGTCATTAGTGGTTTAATATTCCATCATATGCTCCTAGTATTCAAAAATTTCTATATTTCACAATTTCTGTTTCGTTTCACGATTTCGTCAAATTTTGGTAACAACTCGCGTTTTGAGCCTACGTTTTTTATTTTTAGTTTCGTTTTAACATTCCGGAAAACACAAGGCTCCCATGAAATATTAAAATTATCCATTTTAACACTTCATAAGAATTTCATAATGTTTTGATAACACTTTTATAAAATTTACGTTTTCAGTTAACCCGGTACTGCGTAATTCGCGTTTTTAAGACTGTACGCTTGATTTAAACCCCACAAACACACTAATACTTTAAATATTAATCAAAATTGAATAAATATCAGATTTGAGAGTGCCTTGGACCCCCCAAAACCGTTCATCCCTCCCCTTTATCACTTACACACTTTTATTAGCTTTTTCATTACCAAGACAATTCATTATTTAACTCATACATGCAAATCTCACCAAAAACCACCCAACTCCTCCTCCTCCATCCTTTGCTGCCAAAAATAATCAGCCCAACACCACCAATCTTCAAGTTTTTCAAGCCTCAAATCTTGCATCATTCGTTTGGTATTAGTCTTGGTAAGTTTTCCTAACATTTTCAACCTCATTTCACTCTTTTTCTATGATTTTTCTATCATTTTTCTTAGAGTTTTAAAGGATTAGAAAAACCATTCTTGCATGTGTGATTTGGAAGATCTTGATTCAAGTTTTCATAGGAAATAGGTTGTTAGATAGTTGGGTAGGATTGATTTGATTAGTGATTGCAAGAGTTGGTTAAAAATGAGTTTTGACTAGTTGTTAATGATTTTCCAAATCTTTTGTTTATAAAAACTGAAGTTAATCTTTGAAATAATCTTTCATCTTCTGGTAATATTGAGTCTTTGGATGAATAAAAGAGTAGGAATGATTGATCTTAGACATGCATGGGTATTAGACTCAATAATCATGCATAAAGTAGCCATTTTGATTGGTCATTAGTCTGTCCCAGATTTGATGCATCAAGATCCGTTCACCATTTTGTACCTAGAAGGTTTTATGAAAAAATAAAAATATTGGGAGATAGCTACGTGTTTTAGGATCATTTCTCAGAAAACCTTACCTCTTAATTCGTCTTGTAGATTTTTAGAGAAAATCCACACTAAAACTAGTCCAGGAATGCATGTCAGATTTGATGGGCTATTTGCCCCAAAATGTTGCAAAGAACACTAGGTTGGTGTAAACATGAAAGTTGTAGCCAAGACCTGTAGAAAACTTTTCCCATAGACCGTGTGTCTATTAGACCTGTAGTTAAAGAGATACACCATTTTTTCTAAACTCATTTGGATGCTGAGTATAACTATTTAGAGATACAGGGGTAAATTGGTAATTTCACCTATGTTCTATAGTTCTTAGTAATGTAAGGCCTTTATTTTCATATAGTACAGAGTCATACCTTTCTAAGAATATAAAGTTCATAATTTTAGCCTTCACGGTTTAGAAATGGCGACCCAATTGGTGTGGCAGTTTTATAAAATTTCCATCAGCTTTGCATTTTTAAAACCATATAAGCTTTTATAAACGTCTTTCGACCCATGTCATGCTATAATACTTTTAAATGAATGACCATATGATAATATGAGATCAAGTACTGAGTAAAATTCACAAATATAAATATTATACTTTAATCCCCGAGCCTAAGTCGTGTTATATTTTATCTAGGTCACTTGTGATCTTTGCGGTTTTTCTCGACGTGCACACTTCTCCGATTTCCGTTGCTACTTCATTATTGGTGAGTTCATAGCCCCAAGTTTTACTTTAACTGTTTTATAAACTCCGTGGGGGAGATACATGCTATAAATATTTATGATCACAGTTGTTTTGAAATTGGATGCTATCATGTTATTATTATTGCCTAAGTTTCCCATAGCCAAAAGTCCCTTTATCGTGAACCGTTAATCACTTGCGAGTGAACGCGAATACAGTGAATAGATCTATTGGAACTAACAGTCCCCACCAGAAAGAACGTGCCTATATGGCAGTCGTGTATTGTATTCGTCCAAAAATGATAGGTGTGGCTATTACCTATGTATAAGGGCTGATTCGAAATTAGATACGTAGTGTCGGGGTCACGAGCTTAGGGCAATAATAACTGTATCAAACTCTGCATTTGTTGCTTAGTCATTTTTATAAACTGAATTATATTGTGATCAACTGCTTATTACTAAAACTCTATGGATTCACTCAACCTTTGTGTTGACGTTTTAGCATGTTTTATCTCAGGTTTAAAGGCATGAAGGTCTTGGATGGAGTCGCACGGATATCTTTTGAAGACTCGGCATATTTTCACATTTGAAGAGACTATATTTTAAAGATTTATGTTATGTTTAAAACATTTGCAATCTTTTGAAAACATTGTGTTTTATGAAAACTGCTGGGACCTTTGCAAACTCTGAGCTTTTAATGTATCAAATGTGAAATACTTTTAAAAACATCTCTTTTAATGAGTCGTTTTCTGTGACTTGTACTTTGTGCTAGGAGGTAATACCCCAGTGAACTATCTTTCGCTGCGATAATTTTGGGGGTGTTACAGATTGGCATCAGAGCTACAGTTATAGAGAACTGGGTCGTTTTCAAAACCCAAACTATAACTATTTTTCACTAAAGAGTCTCTCATTGCCGTATCCGATATCCGTGCGCGTGTACCACCAGACTGCCTATGTTGTTACTCATATGTCATCACTATTGGTATTATATAAAGTATGCTTATATACACTATTATTTATATAAAGGTTAATTATATAAATATTTGACTGATTTTGACCTCTTACGCTTATTCTGGAGCTTGAGCTCAAACCTTGTTTTCTCCGATTACATACCTACGCTTACATTTTAATGATCTCTTTTATTTTCTCAAACATCGTGAGTAATACCATGGTTCGCTAAAACTTTTTCATGACCTTTCATAACATCGTCTTATGCAAAGCCCGTTACATTCTATCAATTTCCCTCGGTTATCTTACTATCCGCCTTTGAAGACGAGTTGGAACATTGTTCCCATACTTTTAGAACACCCACATCGCCTCGTAAACCATCGCCTAAAGACACGCCGGATGATTAGAGCATGACTTTAACGTGCCGCCTTGGAACACCCTACTTTCGGAACACGACTTTTTAACGTCTCATTCTTTTTCACTTCTTGTGATTTGAAGAATCACACCGCTAGGAAGGTAACACCGAAGCTTGACACAAATGTTTAACTTAACTTAATACTATCTTTCGATTCCGAGGACACAATTTGGAAATTTGTCGGCCACCCTTCTGACACCCACTTCACCAACTTATATGCTAATGTCTAATAGTGAGACAAAGCCATTCGAGGAAAAGGCTATAGAGTGTGAACTCAAACCAGAAGATTACTCACTCAAAGAAGAACCCCTCAGAAGATGAGGAGGAAAACCATTACTGCACCTACTCCTCCCACTCGACCAGAGTCTATCACAAGAGAGCCCATCCAACACAGCATCCCATCGTTGGTGACACACATGCCACATCATGAGAGATATTTCACGTCAACAGAAACGAGATGTGATGGCCAACCTACAGTCTCGTTGGAGCAGAGTAAAGCTTGAGGAGCCAAGTGCGGATCTTAATTAATCAACATTCATGATATTTATTGACTTTACCATTTATTATTTGTTCTCATTTAACCTCAAACAACTTTCGTGATACTCAATGTCTTTCTCATTTTATGTTGTTCTTATTTAACATGCATTTTTTCAATGTAACGCTTTTCTCATTTATTGTTGTTCCCCATTCATTCTCAATTAACAATAACAAGGCTTATTGTCTTTGTCACTTATTGCGTTTCTCATTAATTGTTTACTCTCAGCAACATTCGTGCTGCTTGTGTATTTCTCATTTGTTGTTCGTTCTCATTTCTTCTTCTCATTTAGCATTCGAGATGCACATTGTCTTTCTAATTCATTGATTTTCCCAGTTATTCTCATATAACATTAGTGATATTTATGGATTTCATCATTTACTGTTTGTTCTCTTCCATGACATTTATCGTCTTTCTCCTTTATTATTTGCTTTCACATTTATTGCCTATCTCATTTGTTCTCATTTAAAGTATTGTTACGCTTATTGCTTTCTTAATTCTGGTCTATTTCACTTCATCTCTTTTAACAATCGTGTGTCTATTATCCTTCTAATTTTTCGATTTTCCTTATTTATTCTCATTTGAAACTCGCAAAGAATATTGTCAGTCTCATTTATTATTGAACCTCATTTAGAATTATGTCTTTCAGTATTGGTCTATTTTGACTATTGGTTTGATTCGTTGGTTGTCTTGATTAATTGATTAATTGCGTTAATATTCTATATCTCTTCGCTTTACTATTATTGTGATTTATGGTTCTTATGTTTGCGTTAATCTGAGTCATTGACCTCTCTTTTACATCGTTTCATTTGCTTCTTCGTTCGTATGAATATCAAATTTTCTTCCGAGCACTCTATGCTCATACTAGTACGAATGATATGGACATCTTAATCCATTCATTATTGTTCTGATTCATTGATCCTTTCATTTGCATCGATTGATAACAGTTTACTTCTTTGTTCATACAGATATCTAATCTATTCATTTTAAGCAGTCTTTGCTCCTAAAACATTACACTTGACAGATTTCTATTACTATTTTTGTGATTCATCAAGATCTTTCATTGGTATTATTAATTATTCCTTGTAACTATCTTTTACCCCAAGGCATTGGCATCTACTTCTTTCGACTGATAGTACGCTCCCGTAGTAATCCCATTCGCATTAATCGCTAGTACGCATCAGGGCGTAGGAACAACACTCCAGGACAACAGGCTGCAAGCAGTACAAGATCGTCGGGAGAGTTACGTGAAAATTCGCCACGAAAGCACGTGCTATGTTTCAGAAAATGATGAAAACTGAAGTCAATGTACGTTGAACCCTTCAAGAATTTGGCAATAGCTGGACCGGTAGCTTATCGACTCGAACCACCCAAAAGAGCCCACTAGCGTGCACAACACATTTTACGATTCGAACTCGAAGAAGTGCCTATCGGATGAAACCCTCGTCACTCCACTAGAGGAGATTCAACTTGACGACAAGCTTTACTTTGATAAGGAACCAGCTGTGATCATGAACCAGGAAGTCAAACGAATCAAGCAGAATGCATTCCCATTGCCAAGGTTTGTTGGAATACTCGCCATGGACCCGAGTACACATGGGAGCGAAAAGAGCAGATTGCGACGAGAGTACCCTTATTTTCTTTGTACGACACACCGTCAGCCGATAAGATAAACTGAATCACGAGGACGTGATTCCTTTTTAACGGATGGGTAATGTAACAACCGAGAAATTTCAAGTCATTACTTTTACTAATTTTATTTGCTTATTATGCTATTTTAAGTAAATTGGCTTTTGCCGGGAATGTCGCCCGCGTACGTCGTGACACGTACATTGAAATTCGTAAATTAACTCAGGCTATGCTCAGTTTATCCGTTAACATGATTTATATTCCCCCACGTACTTGTTTTCATATGGAATGATGTAATTTTCCATTTCTACGCGAAGTGTGCACATTTTACGTTTTATGCGTTTTCAGCTCGCGGTTTGAGCTTTAAAGACATTATAACACTCCGGAAGGCTCGGGAAATATATGAAACATCAAGTTAGGTCATTTTAAGTTAAATGTGATATTTTTATGAAAATATTATCCTTGTGACATTTATTTTTACAAACTATGCATAAAAGTACCCGATTTAGCGATTTTCGCGTTTCTAGCTATTCATGAGCAGTGCTTAGGATTTCTATCCGTTTTCATGTCATTAGTGGTTTAATATTCCATCATATGCTCCTAGTATTCAAAAATTTCTATATATCACAATTTCTGTTTCGTTTCACGATTTCGTCAAATTTTGGTAACAACTCGCGTTTTGAGCCTACGTTTTTTATTTTTAGTTTCGTTTTAACATTCCGGAAAACACAAGGCTCCCATGAAATATTAAAATTATCCATTTTAACACTTCATAAGAATTTCATAATGTTTTGATAACACTTTTATAAAATTTACGTTTTCAGTTAACCCGGTACTGCGTAATTCGCGTTTTTAAGACTGTACGCTTGATTTAAACCCCACAAACACACTAATACTTTAAATATTAATCAAAATTGAATAAATATCAGATTTGAGAGTGCCTTGGACCCCCCAAAACCGTTCATCCCTCCCCTTTATCACTTACACACTTTTATTAGCTTTTTCATTACCAAGACAATTCATTATTTAACTCATACATGCAAATCTCACCAAAAACCACCCAACTCCTCCTCCTCCATCCTTTGCTGCCAAAAATAATCAGCCCAACACCACCAATCTTCAAGTTTTTCAAGCCTCAAATCTTGCATCATTCGTTTGGTATTAGTCTTGGTAAGTTTTCCTAACATTTTCAACCTCATTTCACTCTTTTTCTATGATTTTTCTATCATTTTTCTTAGAGTTTTAAAGGATTAGAAAAACCATTCTTGCATGTGTGATTTGGAAGATCTTGATTCAAGTTTTCATAGGAAATAGGTTGTTAGATAGTTGGGTAGGATTGATTTGATTAGTGATTGCAAGAGTTGGTTAAAAATGAGTTTTGACTAGTTGTTAATGATTTTCCAAATGTTTTGTTTATAAAAACTGAAGTTAATCTTTGAAATAATCTTTCATCTTCTGGTAATATTGAGTCTTTGGATGAATAAAAGAGTAGGAATGATTGATCTTAGACATGCATGGGTATTAGACTCAATAATCATGCATAAAGTAGCCATTTTGATTGGTCATTAGTCTGTCCCAGATTTGATGCATCAAGATCCGTTCACCATTTTGTACCTAGAAGGTTTTATGAAAAAATAAAAATATTGGGAGATAGCTACGTGTTTTAGGATCATTTCTCAGAAAACCTTACCTCTTAATTCGTCCTGTAGATTTTTAGAGAAAATCCACACTAAAACTAGTCCAGGAATGCATGTCAGATTTGATGGGCTATTTGCCCCAAAATGTTGCAAAGAACACTAGGTTGGTGTAAACATGAAAGTTGTAGCCAAGACCTGTAGAAAACTTTTCCCATAGACCGTGTGTCTATTAGACCTGTAGTTAAAGAGATACACCATTTTTTCTAAACTCATTTGGATGCTGAGTATAACTATTTAGAGATACAGGGGTAAATTGGTAATTTCACCTATGTTCTATAGTTCTTAGTAATGTAAGGCCTTTATTTTCATATAGTACAGAGTCATACCTTTCTAAGAATATAAAGTTCATAATTTTAGCCTTCACGGTTTAGAAATGGCGACCCAATTGGTGTGGCAGTTTTATAAAATTTCCATCAGCTTTGCATTTTTAAAACCATATAAGCTTTTATAAACGTCTTTCGACCCATGTCATGCTATAATACTTTTAAATGAATGACCATATGATAATATGAGATCAAGTACTGAGTAAAATTCACAAATATAAATATTATACTTTAATCCCCGAGCCTAAGTCGTGTTATATTTTATCTAGGTCACTTGTGATCTTTGCGGTTTTTCTCGACGTGCACACTTCTCCGATTTCCGTTGCTACTTCATTATTGGTGAGTTCATAGCCCCAAGTTTTACTTTAACTGTTTTATAAACTCCGTGGGGGAGATACATGCTATAAATATTTATGATCACAGTTGTTTTGAAATTGGATGCTATCATGTTATTATTATTGCCTAAGTTTCCCATAGCCAAAAGTCCCTTTATCGTGAACCGTTAATCACTTGCGAGTGAACGCGAATACAGTGAATAGATCTATTGGAACTAACAATCCCCACCAGAAAGAACGTGCCTATATGGCAGTCGTGTATTGTATTCGTCCAAAAATGATAGGTGTGGCTATTACCTATGTATAAGGGCTGATTCGAAATTAGATACGTAGTGTCGGGGTCACGAGCTTAGGGCAATAATAACTGTATCAAACTCTGCATTTGTTGCTTAGTCATTTTTATAAACTGAATTATATTGTGATCAACTGCTTATTACTAAAACTCTATGGATTCACTCAACCTTTGTGTTGACGTTTTAGCATGTTTTATCTCAGGTTTAAAGGCATGAAGGTCTTGGATGGAGTCGCACGGATATCTTTTGAAGACTCGGCATATTTTCACATTTGAAGAGACTATATTTTAAAGATTTATGTTATGTTTAAAACATTTGCAATCTTTTGAAAACATTGTGTTTTATGAAAACTGTTGGGACCTTTGCAAACTCTGAGCTTTTAATGTATCAAATGTGAAATACTTTTAAAAACATCTCTTTTAATGAGTCGTTTTCTGTGACTTGTACTTTGTGCTAGGAGGTAATACCCCAGTGAACTATCTTCCGCTGCGATAATTTTGGGGGTGTTACAGATTGGCATCAGAGCTACAGTTATAGAGAACTGGGTCGTTTTCAAAAACCAAACTATAACTATTTTTCACTAAAGAGTCTCTCATTTCCGTA
Source organism: Artemisia tridentata subsp. tridentata (assembly GCA_021014915.2). NCBI lineage: Eukaryota > Viridiplantae > Streptophyta > Magnoliopsida > Asterales > Asteraceae > Artemisia > Artemisia tridentata. The sequence continues at coordinate 156,107,033 of CP139506.1, forward strand.
TCCGATATCCGTGCGCGTGTACCACCAGACTGCCTATGTTGTTACTCATATGTCATCACTATTGGTATTATATAAAGTATGCTTATATACACTATTATTTATATAAAGGTTAATTAGATAAATATTTGACTGATTTTGACCTCTTACGCTTATTCTGGAGCTTGAGCTCAAACCCTGTTTTCTCCGATTACATACCTACGCTTACATTTTAATGATCTCTTTTATTTTCTCAAACATCGTGAGTAATACCATGGTTCGCTAAAACTTTTTCATGACCTTTCATAACATCGTCTTATGCAAAGCCCGTTACATTCTATCAATTTCCCTCGGTTATCTTACTATCCGCCTTTGAAGACGAGTTGGAACATTGGTCCCATACTTTTAGAACACCCACATCGCCTCGTAAACCATCGCCTAAAGACACGCCGGATGATTAGAGCATGACTTTAACGTGCCGCCTTGGAACACCCTACTTTCGGAACACGACTTTTTAACGTCTCATTCTTTTTCACTTCTTGTGATTTGAAGAATCACACCGCTAGGAAGGTAACACCGAAGCTTGACACAAATGTTTACCTTAACTTAATACTATCTTTCGATTCCGAGGACACAATTTGGAAATTTGTCGGCCACCCTTCTGACACCCACTTCACCAACTTATATGCTAATGTCTAATAGTGAGACAAAGCCATTCGAGGAAAAGGCTATAGAGTGTGAACTCAAACCAGAAGATTACTCACTCAAAGAAGAACCCCTCAGAAGATGAGGAGGAAAACCATTACTGCACCTACTCCTCCCACTCGACCAGAGTCTATCACAAGAGAGCCCATCCAACACAGCATCCCATCGTTGGTGACACACATGCCACATCATGAGAGATATTTCACATCAACAGAAACGAGATGTGATGGCCAACCTACAGTCTCGTTGGAGCAGAGTAAAGCTTGAGGAGCCAAGTGCGGATCTTAATTAATCAACATTCATGATATTTATTGACTTTACCATTTATTATTTGTTCTCATTTAACCTCAAACAACTTTCGTGATACTCAATGTCTTTCTCATTTTATGTTGTTCTTATTTAACATGCATTTTTTCAATGTAACGCTTTTCTCATTTATTGTTGTTCCCCATTCATTCTCAATTAACAATAACAAGGCTTATTGTCTTTGTCACTTATTGCGTTTCTCATTAATTGTTTACTCTCAGCAACATTCGTGCTGCTTGTGGTATTTCTCATTTGTTGTTCGTTCTCATTTCTTCTTCTCATTTAGCATTCAAGATGCACATTGTCTTTCTAATTCATTGATTTTCCCAGTTATTCTCATATAACATTAGTGATATTTATGGATTTCATCATTTACTGTTTGTTCTCTTCCATGACATTTATCGTCTTTCTCCTTTATTATTTGCTTTCACATTTATTGCCTATCTCATTTGTTCTCATTTAAAGTATTGTTACGCTTATTGCTTTCTTAATTCTGGTCTATTTCACTTCATCTCTTTTAACAATCGTGTGTCTATTATCCTTCTAATTTTTCGATTTTCCTTATTTATTCTCATTTGAAACTCGCAAAGAATATTGTCAGTCTCATTTATTATTGAACCTCATTTAGAATTATGTCTTTCAGTATTGGTCTATTTTGACTATTGGTTTGATTCGTTGGTTGTCTTGATTAATTGATTAATTGCGTTAATATTCTATATCTCTTCGCTTTACTATTATTGTGATTTATGGTTCTTATGTTTGCGTTAATCTGAGTCATTGACCTCTCTTTTACATCGTTTCATTTGCTTCTTCGTTCGTATGAATATCAAATTTTCTTCCGAGCACTCTATGCTCATACTAGTACGAATGATATGGACATCTTAATCCATTCATTATTGTTCTGATTCATTGATCCTTTCATTTGCATCGATTGATAACAGTTTACTTCTTTGTTCATACAGATATCTAATCTATTCATTTTAAGCAGTCTTTGCTCCTAAAACATTACACTTGACAGATTTCTATTACTATTTTTGTGATTCATCAAGATCTTTCATTGGTATTATTAATTATTCCTTGTAACTATCTTTTACCCCAAGGCATTGGCATCTACTTCTTTCGACTGATAGTACGCTCCCGTAGTAATCCCATTCGCATTAATCGCTAGTACGCATCAGGGCGTAGGAACAACACTCCAGGACAACAGGCTGCAAGCAGTACAAGATCTTCAGGAGAGTTACGTGAAAATTCGCCACGAAAGCACGTGCTATGTTTCAGAAAATGATGAAAACTGAAGTCAATGTACGTTGAACCCTTCAAGAATTTGGCAAAAGCTGGACCGGTAGCTTATCGACTCGAACCACCCAAAAGAGCCCACTAGCGTGCACAACACATTTTACGATTCGAACTCGAAGAAGTGCCTATCGGATGAAACCCTCGTCACTCCACTAGAGGAGATTCAACTTGACGACAAGCTTTACTTTGATAAGGAACCAGCTGTGATCATGAACCAGGAAGTCAAACGAATCAAGCAGAATGCATTCCCATTGCCAAGGTTTGTTGGAATACTCGCCATGGACCCGAGTACACATGGGAGCGAAAAGAGCAGATTGCGACGAGAGTACCCTTATTTTCTTTGTACGACACACCGTCAGCCGATAAGATAAACTGAATCACGAGGACGTGATTCCTTTTTAACGGATGGGTAATGTAACAACCGAGAAATTTCAAGTCATTACTTTTACTAATTTTATTTGCTTATTATGCTATTTTAAGTAAATTGGCTTTTGCCGGGAATGTCGCCCGCGTACGTCGTGACACGTACATTGAAATTCGTAAATTAACTCAGGCTATGCTCAGTTTATCCGTTAACATGATTTATATTCCCCCACGTACTTGTTTTCATATGGAATGATGTAATTTTCCATTTCTACGCGAAGTGTGCACATTTTACGTTTTATGCGTTTTCAGCTCGCGGTTTGAGCTTTAAAGACATTATAACACTCTGGAAGGCTCGGGAAATATATGAAACATCAAGTTAGGTCATTTTAAGTTAAATGTGATATTTTTATGAAAATATTATCCTTGTGACATTTATTTTTACAAACTATGCATAAAAGTACCCGATTTAGCGATTTTCGCGTTTCTAGCTATTCATGAGCAGTGCTTAGGATTTCTATCCGTTTTCATGTCATTAGTGGTTTAATATTCCATCATATGCTCCTAGTATTCAAAAATTTCTATATATCACAATTTCTGTTTCGTTTCACGATTTCGTCAAATTTTGGTAACAACTCGCGTTTTGAGCCTACGTTTTTTATTTTTAGTTTCGTTTTAACATTCCGGAAAACACAAGGCTCCCATGAAATATTAAAATTATCCATTTTAACACTTCATAAGAATTTCATAATGTTTTGATAACACTTTTATAAAATTTACGTTTTCAGTTCACCCGGTACTGCGTAATTCGCGTTTTTAAGACTGTACGCTTGATTTAAACCCCACAAACACACTAATACTTTAAATATTAATCAAAATTGAATAAATATCAGATTTGAGAGTGCCTTGGACCCCCCAAAACCGTTCATCCCTCCCCTTTATCACTTACACACTTTTATTAGCTTTTTCATTACCAAGACAATTCATTATTTAACTCATACATGCAAATCTCACCAAAAACCACCCAACTCCTCCTCCTCCATCCTTTGCTGCCAAAAATAATCAGCCCAACACCACCAATCTTCAAGTTTTTCAAGCCTCAAATCTTGCATCATTCGTTTGGTATTAGTCTTGGTAAGTTTTCCTAACATTTTCAACCTCATTTCACTCTTTTTCTATGATTTTTCTATCATTTTTCTTAGAGTTTTAAAGGATTAGAAAAACCATTCTTGCATGTGTGATTTGGAAGATCTTGATTCAAGTTTTCATAGGAAATAGGTTGTTAGATAGTTGGGTAGGATTGATTTGATTAGTGATTGCAAGAGTTGGTTAAAAATGAGTTTTGACTAGTTGTTAATGATTTTCCAAATGTTTTGTTTATAAAAACTGAAGTTAATCTTTGAAATAATCTTTCATCTTCTGGTAATATTGAGTCTTTGGATGAATAAAAGAGTAGGAATGATTGATCTTAGACATGCATGGGTATTAGACTCAATAATCATGCATAAAGTAGCCATTTTGATTGGTCATTAGTCTGTCCCAGATTTGATGCATCAAGATCCGTTCACCATTTTGTACCTAGAAGGTTTTATGAAAAAATAAAAATATTGGGAGATAGCTACGTGTTTTAGGATCATTTCTCAGAAAACCTTACCTCTTAATTCGTCCTGTAGATTTTTAGAGAAAATCCACACTAAAACTAGTCCAGGAATGCATGTCAGATTTGATGGGCTATTTGCCCCAAAATGTTGCAAAGAACACTAGGTTGGTGTAAACATGAAAGTTGTAGCCAAGACCTGTAGAAAACTTTTTCCATAGACCGTGTGTCTATTAGACCTGTAGTTAAAGAGATACACCGTTTTTTTCTAAACTCATTTGGATGCTGAGTATAACTATTTAGAGATACAGGGGTAAATTGGTAATTTCACCTATGTTCTATAGTTCTTAGTAATGTAAGGCCTTTATTTTCATATAGTACAGAGTCATACCTTTCTAAGAATATAAAGTTCATAATTTTAGCCTTCACGGTTTAGAAATGGCGACCCAATTGGTGTGGCAGTTTTATAAAATTTCCATCAGCTTTGCATTTTTAAAACCATATAAGCTTTTATAAACGTCTTTCGACCCATGTCATGCTATAATACTTTTAAATGAATGACCATAGTATAATATGAGATCAAGTACTGAGTAAAATTCACAAATATAAATATTATACTTTAATCCCCGAGCCTAAGTCGTGTTATATTTTATCTAGGTCACTTGTGATCTTTGCGGTTTTTCTCGACGTGCACACTTCTCCGATTTCCGTTGCTACTTCATTATTGGTGAGTTCATAGCCCCAAGTTTTACTTTAACTGTTTTATAAACTCCGTGGGGGAGATACATGCTATAAATATTTATGATCACAGTTGTTTTGAAATTGGATGCTATCATGTTATTATTATTGCCTAAGTTTCCCATAGCCAAAAGTCCCTTTATCGTGAACCGTTAATCACTTGCGAGTGAACGCGAATACAGTGAATAGATCTATTGGAACTAACAATCCCCACCAGAAAGAACGTGCCTATATGGCAGTCGTGTATTGTATTCGTCCAAAAATGATAGGTGTGGCTATTACCTATGTATAAGGGCAGATTCGAAATTAGATACGTAGTGTCGGGTCATGAGCTTAGGGCAATAATAACTGTATCAAACTCTGCATTTGTTGCTTAGTCATTTTTATAAACTGAATTATATTGTGATCAACTGCTTATTACTAAAACTCTATGGATTCACTCAACCTTTGTGTTGACGTTTTAGCATGTTTTATCTCAGGTTTAAAGGCATGAAGGTCTTGGATGGAGTCGCACGGATATCTTTTGAAGACTCGGCATATTTTCACATTTGAAGAGACTATATTTTAAAGATTTATGTTATGTTTAAAACATTTGCAATCTTTTGAAAACATTGTGTTTTATGAAAACTGCTGGGACCTTTGCAAACTCTGAGCTTTTAATGTATCAAATATGAAATACTTTTAAAAACATCTCTTTTAATGAGTCGTTTTCGTGACTTGTACTTTGTGCTAGGAGGTAATACCCCAGTGAACTATCTTTCGCTGCGATAATTTTGGGGTGTTACATTAACCTATGATCTCACCAATTTAGCAATGTATTTTCAGGTAATAAAGGTATCGCATGTTGGCTTGCATATGGACATCATGGAGTCGCGGAGTCGACGCGTCTCACTTTATATTTTATGCACTTATCCATCGTTTTAATTGTATGAACTTGTTTTCTGAAAACTTGGTTCACCTTTTGGGACCTAGCTTTGTAACTCTGTATGTTTTTAAATAATCAAACGATGTATTTTCTAAATGACACTTTAGGTCGTTCAATATAACTGCAACTTTGGTCCTATGACCAGTCGCGCCCCTGAATGCTTCATTCCGCTGCAAGTCACGAAATTTAGGGGTGTGACAACTTCATTCTTAGTGATCTCTCTTTTGTAGCAAAGAAGATCAAACATACAAGTTTCAACACAGTGTTGCAAGTCTTGATAGTTAGATACTGTATGATTAGTTAGTGTTCACGCATCATTGTTTATACCATTCATTTAGTAGAGTTTGGTTAGTGTTTTAGTCCTCAAAACACATAGAATGTCGGGAGTAGTTGTACCTTGTTAAAGAACCAACGAGAGTGGTTGTACCTTTGTAAAGAACTCGGTGTTTAGCTTAGTACCGGATAAAGAGTAAGCGATGTGTAAAGGTTTTCTCCGCCTAGAAGGGAGCTTGTTTATTAGTGAAGAAAAACTCTCGAGTTAGAGGCTCGAGGAGTGGAGTAGGGCAAGGAAGAGAGTCCTTGTAGCCGAACCACTATAAACATCCGTGTTGTGTGGTTTGATCATTCCTTTCCGTACTTGCTTTATATATATTGCTTGATTGTTTGCTTTACTTTGAAATCACGTTAAGTATACAAAGCGAAGAAAAGTTTAAAACGGTAAAAACTATTCAACCGCCCTTCTAGTTTTCCACATAGATGATTCTAAGTTACCTACTACCTTTTGGGCACAAGCAGTTAATACCGCTTGCTATGTGCAAAATTGAAGTTTAGTTGTTAAGCCTCATAACAAGACCCCTTATGAAAGTTTACATGGTAGAACACCAATGATAAACTTTTTAAGACCATTTGGGTGTCCTGTTACTATCTTCAATACCATAGATCACTTAGGCAAGTTTGATTGAAAGGCTGATGAAGGTTTCTTTGTTGGATACTCACTAAATAGCAAAGATTTTAGAATGTGCAATAGTAGAACTAGGAAAGTGGAAGAGAACTTGCACATTAAGTTTAGTGAGATGACACCTAATGTTGCAGGTAGTGGATCAGACTGGCTGTTTTATATTGGTGCCCTAACCAAAACAATGAATTATGAGTCAGTTGCTGCAGGTACACAGTCTAATGAGTTTGCACATACAAAAGCTAATACTGATGCAGGTACACAAGCTAGAAAGGAGACAGAATCTACACAAAAGTACATTTTGTTACCTATATGGACTGCTGATCCACTTATTTCAACTCAAGATCTAAAGAGTTCACAAGATGAAGATCCAAAAGATGATAAAAAAGATGGTGTTAAATCTTCAAGTGATGGAGAAAAGCAGAATGATGAATCTCCAAGAAAAGAAACAGAAGAAGAAGTGCAGGATGATAATGTTAGCAGTTTTAATGATGTTAATGTTGCTAGTGATGGTAACAGCACTAACAACACTAACAATGATAAAACTGTTAATACTGCTGACAAAGAAGGCATTGCTGTTGATGAAGATGAATATCCAATTGATCCAAACATGCCTTATTTGGAAAATATATATGCTGATAATGATGATGAAGGAGTTGGTGCAGAGGCTAACATAAAAAACATGGATGATACTATCCCTGTAAGTCCTATTCTAACTACCAGAATTCATAAGCATCATCCTCAAGAACAAATCATTGGAGATGTGCAGTCAGCTGTTAAACAAGAAGAATGACAAAATATTTGAAGGAACAAAGTTTCTTTGCTAGATCCCTTAATCAAATAAACAGTCATAAAGACCTTCAAAACTGTTTGTTTGCTTGTTTTCTATCACAAGTAGAACCTAAGAATGCACATAAAGCATTACAGGATCCAAGCTAGGTGGAGGCTATGCAGGAAGAGCTTCTACAATTCAAGCTACAAGAACTTTGACTCTGGTAGATTTACCAAATGATACAATGCTACACATGCAAATACATATGTTAAAGATACCACTCGTTAGTTTTGAAAATAATGTTTATCGCCGAAAACTACATTTTTGACGTCTCGTTAAGTTATGAACTACTTTTCGTGTAAATATGTTGAAACGGTACTCCACGATCCTTGTTTGATGTTTTATCGCCAAATAAAATAGTTTCGTCGCAAAATAACCCTTTTTACTACTTGTGAAAATATGACCAAACGGCCTCGCAAAACTAGTCGCAAAATATTGTACGTTAAGAGTTAGGAATAGAACTTGACGTTTTTGAAATCCTTGTAACATAATCTCTCAGCCGTCTCCTTTGACTTTTGGTCATACGTGACTCGATCAACGGGAAAATAGCTCGCAACATGGTGACTTGAAAGAAAAACTGTTTTACACTTGGAATATATTTTGCTATTAGAAGCTGTCAAAATTAAATAAGTTTCGTCGGGTTTTCAAACGTGTATATCTTGGTCGTTTCAAGTCTGTTTTCAACGTTCTTAATATCCACGGAATCGTCATAACATGAACTAACATGTTTTCAGTAGTTCGGCTCTCCTAGATCACGTCTAACGCCTCGTTTTGCCCCTTGAAGTTCGGCAAACAGCAAGCTTATTTTCAGAAAATAGTTTTTGTGTTGTCTAACTTTAAAACTTCGTATCTCCTTCGTTATAAGTCAGTTTTTAGTGATTCAAGCGACCTCGGTTTCGTCTTTGAGTGTATTTTCTAAATCTTTGGTCCAAAGTTACACCCTAGCCCCTGAGTTTCCCACGTTTTGCAAATAGGGACAGTAGCTTTATATATTGTCAAAACTTGGTTTTCCTAGTTGCTAACTTGTTCAAAAACCAACCAAACAACTTCAAATGATCCCAAATCCTACCATACATATTCTTAGGGTGTCATGGGGTCCTAAACATCATCAACCTTGCTAATCTACCAAGGATCTCATAAGGATGTTAATAAAACTTATAGATCTAGGGTTTATTATGAAAATGAACAAAGTGGTATAGATAACTTGTATTTTGCATGATCAATAATCAATATAACATGAAAAACAATAGATTGAAAGTATGAAAAGATTAGAAAGATGTTCTTGAAGCTTACTTGATGATTGGTGAGCTAGAATGAAAAATGACCACAACCTTGGAGTTTTTATTGCAAAACTCTAACAAGGAAGGTATTTGGGACTAATCTAACACTCGATCTTGGAAAAATTATGGGATCTCCTTGGTGTTCTTGGTGTGCCGTGAGCTAGAGAGGGAGAGAGGAGAGTTTTGTGATTTGTTTTCTAAAAATAAAGCTAGTTTAGTCTTTATATAGTCCAATGGCATTTTGGTAATTTCAATGAAAGGGTATAATGGTAATTTCACTAGGTTTTTGAAATATCTAGATATTTTTCAGAAAATATCTAGATATTTTAGGCTGGATACTAATCTTGACTTACGGAGTAAGTTTTGGTCCCGCTAATTGCTAACTGTAAGTCGTAAAGTCCCAAAACTTAAAACCGGGTATCCTAAAATTCCTAAATTCATGAAAATGTCACGGAAGGTGGAAAACATATATTTCTCTTGTTGGTAATGTTGTTTGGACATATCGGGATGCCTAAATGATGTTTAAACCTTAAAGTAAGTCTCGGACACGATTTCGTGATTCTTGCAGAAATTATCCGACGAGTGCCAAAATCTCGGGTTATCATTAAAATAGTTTAACTCACGAGAATATGAAATAAAAATTTTGGAATGAATAGTGCCAGTGAATAGTAAAAATGAATAGTAACTCGTGAATAGTAAATTGTCGAGGTTCGGAAAAATGGCCTGAAATTACGAGTTGTGACAGTCTCCACCCGTTAGAGGAATTCAGTCCCTGAATTCAGCTGGCTCGTTCTACGTACGTACGTTCTCATGGTCGGGTTTGATGGGGGTAAACTTTCCCATGATCGAGCATAGCCTTCAAAAGACCTGTAGGTAACCAATTTTTACTTAATCCCACAACTCATCAAACAAGAACTGTCATGGGATTAGGCTAAATCGGTTTGAGGTTGTCGATTAAAATTTAATCTCACAACTCATCAAACATGAACTGTCATGAGATTAAACTGAATCGGCTCGGGTAACAACTTGATTCCAGTTTGATCCTCGCAACTCATCAAACAAGAACTGTCACTTAGATCAAACTAGGAACAAGTGGTTTGAAGGAGGTCTTTTGAAAATTTGGCTCGATTATGGAATTGCTTACACCGATCAAATCAATCCGGACATAATTCCATTATAACTACTCTCAGTATTGCAAAATTCATCTCTAAGTCGAACATAGGTAGTCAGGCTATGTCCCACTGTCCCGGGTCGAATATAGATGACTAGTTTATATTCCAGCGAGGTTCAATGAATTTTGGAATACTCAGCTTAGTTATAATAATACTATGTCCTTCACATGTAAAGGGTGGTTCAAAAGTCTAAGGCAGGTGATCAGGCTTGAGGTCGAAAGATGAAACTACGTAAGGAAAAAGGTGTAACGCTGTGACGTGTATGATATGTATGCACCCTTATATGTAAGACAATCACAATAATCAACGAGAATAAGTGAGTATAATCTATCTGGCAATAAGATACAAATCTCATTAAATATGTCAGCAACAAACCACAAATGAGGCATCAGATTGGCAGGCAGGCACGTGGCGGTCATAGGGTTAAGTTTTCGTAAAAGTAGCTATAGTTTAGGTTTCAAAATTACCCAATTCTCTATAGCCTAGGCTCTGATACCAATCTGTCACACCCCCAAAATCGGGTCCAGCAGAAGCATACATGCCACTGGGGTGCAACTCAATTGGTATCACAACAAAAGTGTAAAGAACGGTTTTCACATCAATCATTTAGAATATATTTGAGAAGTCAAAAGTGTTAAATTTACATTATGAAAAGTGGTGCGGAAGTTGGCCTATAAAATAAGTTAAGCGGTCCCAAATGTTTTATCAGAGTCTTCTATGACCATGTCATGCCCTGCCAAAAGCCTCTAGTAGCGTGCTATTGCTTGGTTCCTGAAAATACATGCTAAAGTGTCAACACGAGGTTGGTGAGTTCATAGAGTTTTCTATAAATAAGTTGAAAAGCCTTTAGAGAAAGTTTCCACAGCATAGGCATTGTAAATCCACTCAGTTGCAAATCCCGCCCATAACAACACTTGCAACCTGTGTGTTTACAACCCAATGCTAACATAGTATGAGTAAGACATGTGCGTATACGATGTGCGTTCTATAACACTAGAAGACCTTATGCTGCTCACGAGGAGACTTATCAATGCTGCTCACGAGGAGACTTATCAATGCTGCTCACGAGGAGACTTATCAACGCTGCTCACTAGGAGACTTATCAATGCTGCTCACGAGGAGACTTATGTTCGGCTACCCCAAGTGTTTGATGCTTAGGCCCGCGATATGATTCGTTCGGCTACCCCAAGTGTTTGATGCTTAGGTCCGCGATATGATTCGTTCGGCTACCCCAAGTGTTTGATACTTAGGTCCGCGATATGCTTTCAAGAATAACGCAACTAAGTTTAACACAATCATGTATGTAAGCAAACAGTTTAAGCATGTATCTCCCCCAAAAGTTCAAAACGTATAAAGAAAGGGGCTATGAAACTCACCTGATGCGATAGCAACAATGATAATAATGGATAAGATGAAATGAGGCTCGATCTCTAACCGCGACCTATTATGAATGATATGATCTAGCGTAAGCAATGATACAATGCTACACATGCAAATACATATGTTAACGATACCACTCGTTAGTTTTGAAAATAATGTTTATCGCCGAAAACTACATTTTTGACGTCTCGTTAAGTTATGAACTACTTTTCGTGTAAATATGTTGAAACGGTACTCCACGATCCTTGTTTGATGTTTTATCGCCAAATAAAATAGTTTCGTCGCAAAATAACCCTTTTTACTACTTGTGAAAATATGACCAAACGGCCTCGCAAAACTAGTCGCAAAATATTGTACGTTAAGAGTTAGGAATAGAACTTGACGTTTTGGAAATCCTTGTAACATAATCTCTCAGCCGTCTCCTTTGACTTTTGGTCATACGTGACTCGATCAACGGGAAAATAGCTCGCAACATGGTGACTTGAAAGAAAAACTGTTTTACACTTGGAATATATTTTGCTATTAGAAGCTGTCAAAATTAAATAAGTTTCGTCGGGTTTTCAAACGTGTATATCTTGGTCGTTTCAAGTCTGTTTTCAACGTTCTTTATATCCACGGAATCGTCATAACATGAACTAACATGTTTTCAGTAGCTCGGCTCTCCTAGATCACGTCTAACGCCTCGTTTTGTCCCTTGAAGTTCGGCAAACAGCAAGCTTATTTTCAGAAAATAGTTTTTGTGTTGTCTAACTTTAAAACTTCGTATCTCCTTCGTTATAAGTCAGTTTTTAGTGATTCAAGCGACCTCGGTTTCGTCTTTGAGTGTATTTTCTAAATCTTTGGTCCAAAGTTACACCCTAGCCCCTGAGTTTCCCACGTTTTGCAAATAGGGACAGTAGCTTTATATATTGTCAAAACTTGGTTTTCCTAGTTGCTCCCTTGTTCAAAAACCAACCAAACAACTTCAAATGATCCCAAATCCTACCATACATCTTCTTAGGGTGTCATGGGGTCCTAAACATCATCAACCTTGCTAATCTACCAAGGATCTCATAAGGATGTTAATAAAACTTATAGATCTAGGGTTTATTATGAAAATGAACAAAGTGGTATAGATAACTTGTATTTTGCATGATCAATAATCAATATAACATGAAAAACAATAGATTGAAAGTATGAAAAGATTAGAAAGATGTTCTTGAAGCTTACTTGATGATTGGTGAGCTAGAATGAAAAATGACCACAACCTTGGAGTTTTTATTGCAAAACTCTAACAAGGAAGGTATTTGGGACTAATCTAACACTCGATCTTGGAAAAATTATGGGATCTCCTTGGTGTTCTTGGTGTGCCGTGAGCTAGAGAGGGAGAGAGGAGAGTTTTGTGATTTGTTTTCTAAAAATAAAGCTAGTTTAGTCTTTATATAGTCCAATGGCATTTTGGTAATTTCAATGAAAGGGTATAATGGTAATTTCACTAGGTTTTTGAAATATCTAGATATTTTTCAGAAAATATCTAGATATTTTAGGCTGGATACTTATCTTGACTTACGGAGTAAGTTTTGGTCCCGCTAATTGCTAACTGTAAGTCGTAAAGTCCCAAAACTTAAAACCGGGTATCCTAAAATTCCTAAATTCATGAAAATGTCACGGAAGGTGGAAAACATATATTTCTCTTGTTGGTAATGTTGTTTGGACATATCGGGATGCCTAAATGATGTTTAAACCTTAAAGTAAGTCTCGGACACGGTTTCGTGATTCTTGCAGAAATTATCCGACGAGTGCCAAAATCTCGGGTTATCATTAAAATAGTTTAACTCACGAGAATATGAAATAAAAATTTTGGAATGAATAGTGCCAGTGAATAGGAAAAATGAATAGTAACTCGTGAATAGTAAATTGTCGAGGTTCGGAAAAATGGCCTGAAATTACGAGTTGTGACAAAGTGATGAACCATTTTTAGAAAACTCACATAACTTAAAGGTGAACCATCAGCCCTTTTTATAACCCAAAATGTTGTTTTTCCATTCAATCCTAGACTTGAAAATCAACAATTGGTTTGTTTAACAATTAAAGGCCTCTGCATCCAATCTTTCTTTTGGCAATATTGTATAACTCATTAATTCTGTTATCATCTAACTTTGATAACTTCTTTTGTTGCCAATTGTCCATGTTTTTCAAATATGAACACATGAAAGATCTTCTTTGTGCTTTAGTGGGTGGCTTGTTCTTCTTTGCTGCTAATCTTTGTGCTGCCTAGAACTTCTTTCTTTCATCAATAAGTTCTTTCAGTATCCTAGCTCTTTCATCAATAGTGTACTGATGTTGCTCTTCTTATTGGAGTTTCTGAGCAAGTTCCCAATCAGCATCACCTTGAGCTCTTTCTTCATCCCATATAGCAATCAACTCTGCTGTTCTAGCATCATTCTCAGCAGCAAGTCTCCTTTGTTCCAAAATTTTCTTATTCTCAGCTGCAAACTCTATTACTAAGTTTTTTGCAACCTTAGCATCAAGTTGCAGTTGCTTTTCTTTGGATAGTGGTTTCTCCACAGGCTTGTCAATAAGTATTCCTTTGCCTTTGCTTTTAACCTATGGAATTGATTGTGTAGCTTGTGGTTTAGAAGATGGTTCTTGTATTACAACACCTTTGGTTATTAACTTGTTCTTCAGTTCTGTTAGTACACTAGCAGTAGTAGTAACCTCTGGTGTAGCGGCACTATCTTTTGTACTAGCAGCTGTAAGTGGCTCACTAGCAGCGATAACTTCTTGACCAGCAGCACTATCTACCTTAGCCACATAGCTATCAATCACCACTTCTTTCCCTTGATTTTCAGCAACCACAAAATCCATTGGCTCACTTTCTGCACTAGCACTCTCAACCTCCTTAGCCTCCCCTGAAGCTTTGCTATCATTCCTCCTTGTTTGGGAGCATCCTTTGTTGCTTTAGAAGATGTAACTTTTTGAGTTATGCTCACTTTATGATCTCCTTTAAGCTTGGGAATTCTTGATCTCTTTATGCCTTCTAAATATCTAACTCTTATCTTCAAAGCCATAATAGCACCTCCTTGAGCTTTGATTAAACCACCTTGAAAGCAGCTAGGTTTTGTAGATCAAGAATCTGTGCAGAGAGTTTGGAACAAGTATTCATCAATTCATTAAGAAGTTCCATGCTATCCTCACCACTTCGGCTTGTGTTACCTAGCCCGAGAGGTGGATCATTGGAAATATTAATCTTAGTCTAAACCCTAGGTTGAGCATCTAAACCCCCCATAGTATCCATGTGACTGGGTCCTTCACCTGAATCAGTTCCATGAGGACCTGACTCATTAGAAGTTGTCTTGGCTTGGGTCTTATTGATGTTACCATTGGCTTGTGCTGCTTTTAAGCTAGTCACAGTAGTGGCAGCCCTTGCCAACATGTCACTCTCCACACCAGTGACAGCCTCATCTGCACATTTATAGGTCTTTTTGGGTAGAACCACTAGCCTGAGGTAGCTCAGTGTTCTTTTTGTGAGTCCTATATTTATAGGTCTTTTTGGGTTGTTTTGAGGATGATGTTGCCAAAAGTGTGGGTGCGTGATGGGTAACAGCTGGGATTGCTAAACCTTCACCCTAATTTTGTTGAGCAAGTTCCAACATTGTAGGAAACAATGGAGTAACTTGGCCAGAAAAATCTTTTCCATCCCTCCTCATATTAGTAAAAACCTTTTTAGTAAGAGTGGGAG
Organism: Artemisia tridentata subsp. tridentata; assembly: GCA_021014915.2. Taxonomy (NCBI): domain Eukaryota; kingdom Viridiplantae; phylum Streptophyta; class Magnoliopsida; order Asterales; family Asteraceae; genus Artemisia; species Artemisia tridentata. The sequence continues at coordinate 156,122,279 of CP139506.1, forward strand.
TGGGCTAAAATCTTTTATGACTTTTCTTGTTAACAAACTGATTGTCCAAAAAGAGTTGTAAAAACGTTAGATAGATAAAATATTTGCTTGAAGAACTATCCAAGTTCTTAGCAATGATGTCAAAAATTAATTTAGAATAATTAAATCTTTGATCATTTTCAGCCAAACAAATTATAGCAGATGCTAAATTACTACTAAATTCATTCTAACCAGTGGTCTTTGGAATTAGACACACTAAGACAGTATGGATTAAGAATTTCTACTGATGAGAGAAGTTTCCTTTGTAAAATTTTAAAGCATCAGTTTTTCTCTCATATCCCATTAGTGAAAGTTTTTCAAAAATTGTAGTATTTGGAAGATTCTCAACTCCATTAGCATCTCCTAGAAGAAGATCTCTTCTAATAGATACCTCTGTAATGAGGATCTTCTGCCCGTCTACAAGGGCATGAATTTGTACTTCCCTATTATTAGTTTTGACCTTAGCAGACGACCAAAATTGTATACTATTGGAAATATATATAGTAGGTTTTACTGTTAAAGCAAACTGAATATAGCTTGCATTAAGGAAATCAATGATTTTAGTAAAATCTACAGTCTCATTAGACTTTTCTAAATATGCAACATTATTGTGTGGTTCGGTAAAAGTTAAGTGCGACATGATGATTTTATTTGTGTATTTTTCGATTTGATGATTAAAACTTAATTAGGGCTCAGATGAGAGTGAATTATGTGCGTGTGAAACTGATTGTGTGGATCAATTGGGGATTTAAACCCTTAAGTAAAAAGTTACACAACCATACCCTGCACTCTCAACCCTAGCAGCAGAAACCTAGCAGAACTAAGTTTATGCTTATTAGCACTAACCTTAAATCAATTTTTTTTCCCAGCAGTACTTTCCCAATATCTTTAAAAACAATACTGCACTCAGATATTTTGAAAGGATTAAGTGTAAAGGAAGATCCTTAATCATTTTCGGTTACATTTAACCTCTGGTTGTGTGAGAACCATTGATGTCAATATAAATACTGCCTGTGATCAGATAGACTCATTAAAAGAGCCTTCTTGACAGGGTTTACAGCTCAAGAAGAATCATTTTGATCAGATAGACTCCTTAGATCGTTTTGAGCACAAGGAATAACAATAAAAATGGCGGAATATTCAAACAAAGAATCAATTGTTATTGAACAAGGTTTTTTTTTTAATATCTTTCACATCAATTACATACTACATGCTCCAATTCTACTTGATCAACGTAGAACATGTTACACACCTTGTAACAGGGATCAAGACTTGACCTTGAAATGTAAAACAAACACTAACCCTAGGCATTTTCTATAAACCCACGCCTAGGAACACACACACCTTTAGTGCACTACATTGTATGCATACTGTTAGGAACACGTTTTTATATATTTACAAGTCTTGTTCATTTATAATGTTGCAAGTTTAATAGGATTATATTGTTTGTAATTATGGACCGGTCCATTAGTAATCCATGGACCGGTCACATTAGATAGTTCATGTTAGTCACATGCATGGGAATATTCCTAGAATGATTCCCCTCCCATTGCCTATAAATACAAGGCATGGGGTGCACTCTTATTGTTGGTTTTTCATGTAATGTGCGGAAGCTATGTTCGTGTAACGTTTGATCTAATTGAAAAGCCTACCATTCTTATTCTTCTCTTCTTAGTTCTCTTCTCTAGTTTAGCTTATTAGCTTATTGTTTATTCCATACGTAGCTTAATATATATAGATAGTAGTACGAGTTCTTATTGTCTTAACGTGTGTGTGTTTGAGATCTAAACGTGACCTACAAGTGGTATCATATGCCAAGGGATTATTAGGATAGTGTGTTTGAGTCATTCGTATTCTTAATTACGTTGGTTTTCTAGATCTAATAAGGTTTTTGTTCAAATCTTTACGTGAAACTCTTGTTTGTGTTGAAAAATCACTTTGAGCTCGTTACACTTTCACAAATCTTCGTCAAATTTCAATTTCTAATCGTTAACAAGCTTAATCTTCATTGAATCTATTGGTTACTAATCGTTTAAAGTAAAAAACAATCGTGATTTTTGGTTATTTGGACGATTTGGTATAATCCGTATATTTAGCGATTGGAAAAAGTTGATGAAAAGTGCTACTTTGGTTTCTGAGTGAACTTCGACAAAAAGGGGTTTTATCGCAGTTGGCAATCAAGAAAGATTAGGGTTTCATCGCAGTTGCAAGCTAACTAAGGATTCTATCGCAGTTCGAATCAAGAAAGATTAGGGTTTCATCGCATTTGGAAGATCTTCAATTATCGCATTTGGGACTCAGTATTGTACTTTCTTGTATTAGAAAGATTACATACTTCGACTTGGTTGCTTCTCTTCTCTTGTATAAGAGATTGAGAATTTATCGAAATTGGACTTGTGATAAAATTATCGCAGTTGCTATAAATTATCGCAGTTTGATTTCTTATATTATCGCACTTGGTGAACTCAACTCATCGCATTTGGTGTACTAGTTTATCGCACTTGGTGAATTGTCCTTATCGCACTTGGTGAATTGTCCTTATCGCACTTGGTCAACTGATATTATCGCACTTGGTGAACTCAACTCATCGCATTTGGTGTACTAGTTTATCGCATTTGGTGAATTGACTTATCGCAATTGGTGAACAGTACCTATCGCATTTGAACAACATCTTGTGGATTTTTCAAAATCAATTTTCCATAACTCATCAACACATATCTTAATTATCTTCAAGATCCAGATATGTCTCAACCACCTCACTTCAATTACTACTATCAGCTACAGCAACATCCTCAACAACAACAATTCCATCCTCAGTATCAACAACAACAAGCATTCGTACAACAGCATCAATTTCTCTCTCCACCACAAGTATCCCCACAACAAATCATGCAACAGAATCAACAACTGCAGAATTACTCATCCTACTCCAGAGAACCTCATTGGTTTAACAAGATGTGTGAAGCAATTAGTAGTCAGCAATCACGTCATGAAGCTGGAAGTCAAGAAACTCCACCAATGCTAACTCCGGGTAACTACGTGCAGTGGGCTAGTAGATTCCTCAGATTCGTTGAACTCAAAAAACCCCATGGTCAATATCTCAAGAAGGTCATTGAAGAAGGACCCTTATCCTATTCCAGCTACTGTGGTTTCAGCAACTCCAGAGAGAGAAGAAACATCCACACCCATTCCGGTTGCTAATTACACAACTGAGCAAACATTACAACAAGAAGCAAACCAATTGGCTATGTCTTTCATACTTCAAGGAATTCCCAATCCTATCTACCGAAGTATTGATGCTCAAAAGACAGCCAAAGATATGTGGGAACATGTTCATCTCCTCATGGAAGGAACAGAGTTGAACCAAGAAGATCTTGAGTCCAAGTTATATATGGAGTACACTCACTTCATCATGGAACCAGGGGAGACCATTGAATCTTACTACCACCGTTTCACCAACATTATCAACGATCTTGATCGTCATGATATAAAGTTACCAAAGATTGCTGTCAACTCCAAATTCCTTGGATGTCTTGGTCCTGAATGGCAAAAATATGCAACTTTTGTGAGGCAGACAAAGAAAATTGGTGATGTCAAATATGGACTTATGTATGATTACCTCAGACAACATCAATCAGAAGTGGATAAAGAAATTGCAGCACGAGGAGGCTTCACACCAGCACCAACACCAAACTCACTTGCTCTCGTTGCTCAATCTAACTTCTCTTTACCACAACAGGAATTTGGAAACTCATCTTTTCAACCAAGCATTCCACCCCAACCTCATAATCAAATCGTTTCCTATGAAGCACCTCAACAATACTCTGATAACCAGATGGTTCCCTATAACAACACCGATTCAGTGATGTACTCAAATGCAGACTATGATGAAGAAGAGGACGCTTTCAATTCTCTTAATGAAGCATTTGGATTAATTGCTAAAGCATTTGGCAGATTCACCAAATCCAACAACCGTCTTCGTTCATCTTCAAATACCAGAAATCAGGCTGTTGTTAATGATGGGAGAGTAGAAGTTCAGAATAGGTCTTCAGGAAGATATGGTTCAGGAAATCGTGGATATGGTAATCAAAGGGTTCAGTCAGGAGGAAATAGGTTCAATACTGCAGGGGCAAACAGAAACAGTATGGGGAATGTTCAGAGAGGAAATTCGACTGTTGGGAATGGTCAGAAAGGCATTGCTAATACGTCTATCACATGCTACAATTGTGGGGGGAACGGTCATATGGCTAATGCTTGTCCGAAGCCGAGAACAATGGGCAGTCAGTATCACAAAGAGGCTCTTTGATGGCACTCAAAGGTGAAAGGGCTGCTGGCATGATGACTCAGAATGATCAAAGTTTTATGGCAAATGTGGAATCAGATGATGAGATGGAAGACCTTGAAGCAAATGCTGCAGTCATGCTTATGGCTAATATGCAAGAAATGAATATGTCCGAGTCAGGCCCGGTATATGATACCGATGGTCTTTCTCAGGTACCCGATCCTACATGTCTTATTCATGAAATTGCTTCACCTTCTGTATCTTCATCTACAAACGAAACTTTTGTTCAAAATGAGTTATTATCATCACCATCCGATGATCAAGTTAACACAGTTGTATCATTTGATGATGATAAAACCGTTGTTTCCTTTGATGATCTCATCGATGATGCTAATTGTTATCATATTGAACAAAAAGATCATTTGAATGATCAAGATTCGGAATTACAGGCCTTGTTATTGACCACCCAGTCACAAATAGAAAAATGCAATGACATCAATCAGAAACTCAAAGAGAAAATTGCAGTGTTAACAAAGGATAATGAGTGCTATAAAATACAACTTTCTGGATATCTAAAACAAGATAAACGTGAAAAAGGTTTTGAAAAGGCTTTCCAACAAGAGTATGTAAAAGTTTAAAATTTAGAAAGTCAAGTTCGTGAGCTAACCATTGCCAAAGCTGAGCTTTTCTCTCAGAAAGAAAAGGATCAGTTTGAGTTTAAAATTCAACTTGATACTTTAACTTCTGAGTTGTTGAAAACTCAATCTGAGCTTTCTGCATCTCAGAAGGATCTTCTTGAAGAAAAGAAAGCCAATAGGAAATGTGTTGACTCCTATCTTGATCAAATTTTGGATTTGGAAACCAAACTCAAAGACTTTCAAAATGTTGTGTATAAAACGGGTAATTCTGTAACGCAAATTCAAAAGAATGTTGTAAAACCAAGTCCTAAAGGAGTAAGTTTTGCACTTGGCAGTGACACACCCCGCAATTTACACAAAGCACTCAAAGAAAATCCTAAGTTGTACAATGCAACATTTCTGTTAGATGATTCCCTTCAACGTGTTGTTATGTATTCTGTTGATGAAGAAACTGATTTTCTTGAAAACAAGATTGAGGGTCGATCCAATTCACAAACAAAGTTTTCAAAAGTACATTATGATTATAATGCCCGACCTCATTTGAGCAAATCATTTGTTCCTCCTAAGGATCATCCAGAACAAACGTTAACATACACAAACATAAGTGCTCCCTCGTCTATAACTTCTGTCCCTACGACTGGTGTACAATTCAAAGATTGTTTGACAGAGGATCTTGTTGATCCACAAATGCCTCAAGAATGTCGGGTTCTTTGATATTTTCAGACATTTATGGATGACATTTCTCGTTTGGAAAGTGAAATTGAGTTCAGTTCTCAAATTCCTATCTCGTCTTTTCTTTCTCCTGTTCAGAAAGAAAAGAAGGAGATTCTTCAAAAGAAAATTCTTCCTCATGTCAGAAATCTGAAAAAGGGTGCAACAAGATGGGAAGAGGAGTTATATACGGAATTAGCATCTATGAAATCCATTTTCAAAGCTAAAGATGACAAGGTTCAACGTCAAAAACTTCAAAAGAAATTTTTAGCAAACGAAAATGATCGACTCTTGGAAAAATTCTTGTGTTATGACGTAGTCTCTGTGATTATGAATTCGCTCTATGAATCTGGTAATGCTTTAATTGTGAATGAGCATGCTGTGGATATTAAGATTTTGCATATGGAGATTGATAATCTGATACATGAGAATGAGAATCTTCGACAAATCAATGGTGATGTGGAAAACAAAGCTTTTAATCTTCAAAAAAGGTTGGACTGGTGTCAAAAACGAAGTCTTGAATTTGAACTCAAATTTCAAAATCTCATGGGATCTCTATCATTTCAAAACAGTCATAAACAAATCAAAGAAACAAAGGCTTTCTTAAAAGTTAAACTGTTTCAAAATGAAAAAGACCTGGATGAAGTTATTCAAAACAGAAATGACACAGTCTACCTAAACAGGAAATTAGATTCACAAAATCAAGAGTTCCAACACATCATTATTGATTTAAAGAAGAAGATCAGAGTTTTAGACAAGAGCAAAGCAAACATTCATAAGATTGCTCCAGGAATGTATGTAGTGGACAAAGAACATACCAAAGCATCTGACACAACCACTGATTCAGCTACTTGTACTTCCACAGGACTAGAAACCACCTCTAAGATCAACCATTCCAAGACTCACAAGAAACAGAGGAAGAATAGAGTCAAGAAATCTAGGAAGGAAGTATCTAAGTCTGAAGAAGTCCAAGAAAGTAGTTTGAATAAGACACATGTAACATCAGGAATAGAATTGCACTTATCTGAGTCTAGTTCTAAGAATGATGTAACAGATGATAACTCTTTAAATATTAATGAAGATGTTTTGGTTGACGCTACTTGTGTTTTTTGTCGTCATAGCATACTATCTGGTGATCATACAAAATGTGTTGCTAAAACTTTGCTGACTAAGAGAAAGAAACGAACTAGTGGCACTTCCTCTAGGCTTAAAACCATTGCGAAATCCATTTTAGGGATGCCTCCACTAGATGTTTCTGAGGAGAAAATAGAAAAGCCCCAATCCAAGACCAAAAAATCACCTAGTGCATACCTTAGGAAAAAGGCAGAGACTAGTTGGACCTGGCAACGCTGGTTACAGAACACTTTTGATTTTAAATGGTTACCTAAAATACTAACCTCTTGTGTCACTAACCCAGCGGATCCAACCGTTATCAATTCTCCACCTGTTTCCGATGTTTGTGATGCAGGTGATTCAAATCGTCCTTTGGATTGTTGATAGCGGGTGCTCCCGACATATGACCGGCAATCTCAAACTTCTTCAGAACTTTGTTGCAAAGTTTATCGGAACGGTCAGATTCGGGAATGATCACTTCGCTGCAATTATGGGCTATGGGGATTATATTAATGGGAACATCGAAATCAGCCGTGTGTATTATGTTGAAGGTCTCGGTCATAATTTGTTCTCCGTGGGACAATTCTGCGATGGAGACTTGGAAGTAGCATTCAGGGAGAAAACATGCTTTATTCGTGATCTTCAAGGGAACGACCTTATGAAAGGGAAACGCGGAACAAGTCTGTATTCTATCTCCTTTGACGGCATGACAGCTTCTTCTCCTATTTGTTTACTCTCCAAGGCTCATCCCACGAAAGCTTGGTTATGGCACAAAAGATTGTCTCATCTCAATTTTAAAACCATGACTGATCTTGCCAAGAAGAAATTAGTTGACGGTCTACCAAAGTTCAGATATGCCAAGGATCACTTGTGTTCTGCTTGTGAACAAGGGAAAAGTCATCGTGCCCATTTTCCTCCCAAAACAGAACACAGCACAGACCATGTCCTACAACTGCTTCATATGGATTTGTGTGGTCCGATGCGCGTTCAGAGTATTAACGGGAAGAAGTATATTCTGGTAATAGTAGATGATTACTCAAGATGGACTTGGGTCTATTTCCTTCGAACTAAAGATCAAGTTCCGTCTATCCTCATCACGTTTCTCACAAAAATTCAAGTTCAAGTCCGCAACACCGTCCGAATCATCAGAACAGACAATGGGACTGAATTTAAGAATCAAATCATTCGGGATTTCACAGAGAAACATGGGATTGTTCATCAGACTTCTATAGCTCGCACTCCGGAACAAAATGGTGTAGTTGAAAGACGAAACCGGACGCTCGTGGAAGCAGCTCGAACTATGTTGATCAATGCTCAATTACCGGATTATCTTTGGGCTGAAGCTGTCAACACTGCTTGTTATACTCAGAACCGTGCAATGATCACCAAAAGACACACCAAAACACCATATGAGATTATACAAGGGAGAAAACCAAACATCAACCATTTTCACGTCTTTGGAGCTTTGTGTTATCCGAAGAATGATAAGGATGATCTTGGTAAACTTAAGGCTAAAGCAGATATTGGGATCTTTGTTGGATACTGTGAGAACTCCAAGGGATATCGTATTTGGAATCGTCGGACTGGGGATATTCAAGAAACCATACACGCTAATTTTGATGAACTCACCGAAATGGCTTCTGAGCAAGACCGCTTAGAACCCGCACACAACCGTCTGAACTTTCCTGAATCTTCATCTGCACCCCTACCTTTCAACAGGAAGGATCTGGAAGATTTGTTTGCACCTATGTTCGATGACGTTCGTGTTACTAGTGCATCAGATGCTTCCACCAGTTCCGCTGCTCAACAACTTCCACATCAAGCACCTGATCCATCAGCATCTACCTCTACAGTAGTTGCTGCCGATGCACCACAACCTGAACCATCATCAACAATGGAGAAAACACCTCAACCAGCAGTTGAAGATTCATCCTCCATTTCTAACAATGTTCCACCACCATCAGGATATGATGGGAACGCCTTCTTTAATCCATTTGCTCCACCCCCAACTGTTCCAGACACCGGAGAATCATCCTCGAGCAATATGGACCCGTCATATCATCATCACAACTTTCAACACTACCCATCGACTCATAAATGGACAAGGGATCATCCGTTAGTTAATGTGATTGGCGATCCAGATAAACCAGTTATGACACGACAGAAACTCCACACAGATGGTGAAACTTGCATATACGCTCTCACCGTTTGTCAAGCTGAACCGAAAAATATCAAAGAGGCCTTGACTTACGACAATTGGATTGAATCAATGCAAAAGGAGCTGGATCAGTTCAAGAGATTAGAAGTCTGGGAACTCGTTGAAAAACCGGATGGAGTTTATGTTGTGGGTTTAAAATGGATCTGGAAAAATAAGCTGGATGCAGAAGGAACGGTTATTCGTAACAAGTCTCGGTTGGTTGCTAAAGGGTATAGCCAAGAAGAGGGTATTGATTTCGAGGAATCATTTGCTCCAGTGGCTAGGCTTGAAGCAGTGCGAATGTTCCTGGCGTACGCGGCTCATAAGAACATCACAGTTTATCAAATGGACGTGAAGACAGCATTCCTGAACGGACAACTTCGTGAAGAGGTGTATGTTTCACAACCAGAGGGCTTCGTCGATCCAGAACATCCATAACACGTTTACAGGCTTAAGAAAGCTCTCTACGGCCTTAAACAAGCCCCGAGGGCATGTACGATAAAACTTGCTGCATTCTTGCTTGCTAATCATTTTACTAAAGGATCTGTGGACCCGACTCTGTTTATACAAAAACACGGGGAGGACATTCTCATCGTACAAATTTATGTGGATGACATCATTTTTGGGTCTACCCATAAAAAGTACTCAAACGCTTTTGCAAAACTAATGAAACAAAACTTTGAGATGTCCATGATCGGTGAATTAAACTTTTTTCTAGGATTACAAGTTCACCAATCACCTCGTGGTATATTCTTGAGTCAGTCTAAATATGCACAAGAGATATTAAAGAAACATGGCATGACAACTAGTGACACCTATAACACCCCAATGTCCTCCTCATCCCCGAAGCTAGATGCTGATTTACATGGGAAACCCACTGATCCTACAAATTATCGTAGTATAATTGGGTCTCTTATGTATCTCACAGCTAGCAGACCGGATGTTGTATTTGCCACATACCTGTGTTCACGCTATCAATCTAACCCAACAGAAAGACATTTATCTGCTGTTAAAAGAATCCTTCGATACATCAAGGGAACCATTAATTTGGGGATCTGGTATCCAAAGGATTCTGGTTTTGCACTAACTGCTTTTTCAGATGCGGATCATGCGGGATGTATTGATACAAGGAAAAGCACATCTGGTGGTGTCCAATTCCTCGGTGATAAACTGGTGTCCTGGCAGTCAAAGAAGCAAGATTGTACGTCTCTATCATCCACGGAATCAGAATATGTAGCTATGTCTGCCTGTTGTGCTCAAATCATTTGGATGCGATCACAACTGATGGACTATGGTTACATATTCAACAAAATCCCGATGTACTGCGACTCCAAGAGTGCCATAGCTATCTCATGCAACACAGTCCAACATTCCAAGTCCAAACACATCGCTCTAAGATATCACTTCATCAAGGAGCATGTGGAGCAGGGTACCGTTGAGCTATATTTTGTGGGAACGGAACACCAATTGGCGGATCTTTTCACGAAAGCTTTACCTCATGAACGTTTTGTGAAATTGGTTCATCAAATTGGAATGCGATGTTTGACTCCTCAAGAATTAACAAACTTTCTCAATAACAAATAAATGAGTCAAATATCCAAACTATCTTTGTAAATACATATTAAAAAAAAAAAAAAAAAAAAGTGCAAGTACAATTCCTTCTCCAACACTTTGTTCATTTTTCAATTTTTGAACACGTGTTGAGGGGGGGACATAATTTTTCCAAAATCTTAAAATTGTACTTGCATATTTTCAGAAATTGTTGTTTCACAAGTTTTTGGTGATAAGATGTCAAGATAGAAATGTTGTGTGCCTAAAATGTGATAAATGAGACTTAGTGCTTAGTTTGATGGTGGTTTAGGACTAGAATTTCAAAGTTTCTAAGGTTAGGGGACTATATGAGTAATAATTGCAAAGATCATTGGTAGATATTTAAGTTGGAAAATTTAATATACCGCAGTTATTACACTGCCATTCTTCACCAACCGAAGTAAATACAACCCACCCACCATCATCAACGGTTCACATTGATTCTGCCAATCCGAACAAGATCTTTGATTTTTGTGAGTGCTATTATGTTTATATTGTTATTATAAAACATGGTTTTGAACGGTATCATGATCCAACGGCTAGAACATTCAAAATTGAGAAATTTAGTTCTAGGGTTTGCGTTAAAATTAGGGATTTTGATCAAGAGTGTTTGAGTTGAAAATGATTGCACGATAACACTTTTACAATATTAGGGAACCTATATTGCATGCTTAATCATACCCAGAAACCACAAATTAATCGAATTGAATTTTAGGGTTTAAGCAACGATTTGGGGAAAACCTTGTGAATGCGTTATTGTGTAATGTGTTTACTGAAAAGTTGTTGTCTGATGTTTAATTGATTATTGCCATGCTTGGATCATACCCAGAAACACTTTAAGTGATTTAATTAGGTTTTAGGGTTTAAGAAGAACATGAACACTAGCAGATTTGATTCTTGAATATTTGTGGTTCGTTAATGTTATAACTTAGTCCAAATGCTCATAATAGTCATCTAAGTTGATTGTGAATATCTGTGGACATAAACCATGAGTTATAATGAATCACGATAAAGATTTGAGTGTTTGTTCATCGTCAAAAGTGTTCGTAAACTCTTGTATTAGAGTTTATCGAAGTTGGCCAAAATTATCGCAGTTGTGGTAGTTATCGCAGTTGTGATAGTTATCGCAGTTGAGATAATTATCGCAGTTGAGATTTTTTTTATCTTGATTGGTTTAATTATCTTGATTGATATAATTATCGCAGTTGGATAATTATCGCAGTTGGATAATTATCGCAGTTGGATGATTATCGCAGTTGGGATGATTATCGCAGTTGGGATGATTATCGCAGATGGGATGATTATCGCAGTTGGTTAAATATCGCAGTTGGATTTGTTATCTTGATTGGATATTTATCGCAGTTGTTATAGTTATCGCATTTGTTATAGTTATCGCAGTTGTCTTTAATTATCGCAGTTGTCTTTGATTATCGCAGTTGTGATCTGATATAGAATTTAATCAATTTCCTTAAGTATATTTTTATATACTTATTGATATTTATCAAATTTTATTGAATTTGGCTAATTCTTGATAAATTCTTTGACCAAGCATGTATCAACTAATCATAAATACAATAGGGTGCCATGTGTTGTTCTTTAAACTAACAATTTTCTAACAAACATGCATTCTGTATACTTGTATATGATTGTTGATTCAGATACACATCAATGGCATCTTCCCAACAACAACCACTTCCTGCTCTTACCAAAGAAGAAGTCTTTCCTCGTGGGTATACTCTGGAAATAGGGAAGAACAATTCACGGGTAGAATTGGACAAGATCAAATGTTCTGATCCAAGTTGTCAGATTGCTATAGAGATTCTCAAAGCTCACAAATGCAGGGATATTCTTGACAGCTCAGACACCATTCCAGAGCTATATATTCATCAATTCTGGGATACCTTCACTAAGAGCAATGATGACAAGTACTTTACTTGCACACTGGATCGGAAGCAAATCAGAGTTACACCTGCTACTCTCAGAAAAGCCTTGAAACTTCCAGAGGCACCTGAAGCTGCTGCCCGATTCCACCCAACACCTTCAGAGTCAGAGGTCATGCAATTCCTGGAAGATATTGGTTATGATGTTCAGCCTGATACACCACTAACCACAATCTCCAAGGTTAATGCCAGATACATTCCTCAACCCTGGAGGACTATCTTCTTCATCGTAACACATTCAATATCTGGAAGAGATAGTGGGTTCGAGCATCCAAGACTGGCTCATCTTCAAGTCTTGTGGGGATTTCTAAACGAAGAACCCATTGACTTTGCTGCTCTTATTTGGGATGATATAATGTACTTACACCGTAAAATTTTCAAGAAAGTTCTTATCAGCTATTTACTTGATCAACATGAAGACCTTGATAAACGTCCTACAGATCAAGAAGTTCATGAATATAGCATGGATAAAACATTGGGCAAAGTTTATTTCCCAAAGGAGAGTACACGAAAGCAAGGTGCAAGGTTGCCAGAATTTTTGATGCCAGATGAGGTTAGAGAAACAAAAGCATATCATGATTATGATCTAGCATATCGTGAACGTCGTGTAGGTCTTGCCAAGATGGTTGAAGAACCTAGATCTTCCAAGACTCGTTCTAAAGGTAAGACAAAGACAGGAAGTACCTCAAGTGTCTCTAAACCAAAAGAAAAACATCCAAGATCAACATTCATCAAGAGGAGAGTACCCAGCAAACCACAGCCAAAACCAGAACCATATAAATCATTGATGAAGATACAGAATCTAACTCTGAATCATCTGAATCTGAAGAAGAACATGTCTTTATGACGGAAGAAGAAGCTGAACTTCACAATCAGATCTCTAAGGAGAATGCACAAAAACAAAGTCTCAAATCATTAAAAGCAGATGAAGAGCGTAGAGCAAAGGAAGTATTGGAACAACAGAGGGAGTATGAAAGAACACATGGGGTTGGAGGATCACAAAATGTTCCTAAAACAGTTTCGACCCAAGACAATCCGGTTAATCAACCCGGAGGGTCTGGAGCTGAATCAACAAAGGTCTCTTCACAGCAAACAAGTTCGGTTAATCAACCCGACTTGGGAGCACCATCTCAGGAGGATAAGGAAAAAGATCAGGATAGCAACATTGTTTTCTCTGACAAGGATATTTCTGATTCTATGTTTAATGACAATCCCGAGGAACAAACACGCAATGATGATAATGAAGATTGGAACTTAGAAGAAGAAGAAGATATTCTAGGAGATCAAACAATTAAAGCAGCCAAAGATCTTGAAGAGCAGAAAAGACAAGAGGAAGAAAGGAAACGTAAGGAGGATGATCAAGCTAACCGGGATGCCGAAAGCTACATTCGTTCTCATACTCCAACACCTCCTCGTTCTCCTCCAAAAGACACAGCAAAATCTGCACTGACTATGGTTGTTTATAACCCACAACAGCAGCAAGAACAACCACCAGTTCAACCCTCGTCTGGTTCTTCACCCAAGACACCTCCTGGGTCACCACCTAAGAGTCCTACACCTCCACCCTCACCTCATAAGGAATCAACTACCAAATCTGATGAACCAATCCCTTCTCTAACTCCATCATCTTCGCGGTCTTCATCACCAAAATCAAAACCAAAAGCATCGGTTTCTGAGAACATTCTTAAGGCCTACAAAGGAAAGAGCAAGAGAAGAATCGTCCATGTTACGAAAGTTGAGGTTGTGACTCCTGCAGCAAAGAAACTGAAAAAGGCGGTAAAGAGAGCACAAGCACAACGAGACAACCAAGCTACAACTAAATTGGCTGAAATGGAAGAATCAGTCAAAAAGTTGTCTCAACAAATGGAAGAAATGCAGGAAAGCAAGAAGCAGATCGATGAATTCCTTGCTTTCAACGTCAAAGATCATATGACACGCAAGGCAAAGAAATTTGTTAAGCAATTTCTTCCTGATCTTCAACAAAACATCAATGATCATATTGATTCACAATTGGACGAAAAGATCAAAGAAGCTGTCTCTTCTTCTTCGCACACCAAACCACTTCCAGAACACACCACTGAATATATCGAGCTTGTGCTTCTCGACCGACTCTTTGAAATCACCTCTCCTTCTCCAGAAGAAGTTAACCTGATTGCGGCTCTTCAAGCACATATTGAGAAGAAGTCCTGCAAAGAAACTGCTGACAAAGGAAAACGGATTCGAGAAGATGATGAGGATGATCAGGACCCTAAACCCGCACAAAAGAAACACAAAGGCGGGTCAGGGATTCACATACAGGAGCAAACTGAACATAAACCATCATCTCAACCTCCCAAACATCAATCCTCTGGTCCAACTGAAACCAAGCATCACAATGAACAGTTCACAAATGAAGATATGGATTTCCAGCCACACGATGATCAACCTCATTCACCATCACCATCACCGTCACCAAAGTCAAAGCCATCCAAGTCCAAGCCTTCACACGGCAGAAAGTCATCTACCGGACCAACGGTTGTCTCATGGCTGGATAATGATACGGATGTGCTAGGAAATGAATGGTTCGATCATCTTGCAAGCGCTCAAGTTCAGACTGACGAAGCTTCACGAGTTGAAGACAGCACCTTTGCTGTTACTCAAGAAATTAAAAGAACTCTCAATATTAAGAAAATGACCAAAAAGGAACTTCGTCGGATCAAGAATGATGCTTTCCTTCTTCTAAAGAACAAATCCAATAGCGCAGCAGAACTCGAATATCACCTTGAAAACATTGCACGGGCAATGTCAAGTGACTTTGACTGGGCTAGTCCAGACATCGTCAGGAAAGTTGGCAAGAATCAACCATTCACCACTGATTGGACCAAGCCACTGACCGTGATTCGAAGACATCATCACTCGGAAATTCCCTTTCTAATGTTCTTCAACAAAGACCTGGAACTTCTAAAGAATGGAGCTCAAGGGACGACAAAGTACGCTACATCTATCACTTTCACACCAGCTGCTCATTACACACAATCAGCTATTGAAGAGGCAGCTATCAACAACAAACTGTTTGTTAAACAGCTCGTCAAATATGATCGTGATGCAGAGCTGGGGATTCATCACTGGTACTCTAAAAGACAAACCTGGTACAAGTACAAGCTTGCCCTCCAGAAATCAAAAGAACCAGTTTACAGTGATCTCAGAATCTTGGCCGTCATCAACGTAAGCGGATCCAGAAAATGCGATTATATATTTCTAGACGAGATCACAGTAAAGAGAATCGACAACAACCTTTACACATTCTCAGAGGCGGATTTTCCTGATTTGAGTCAAAATGATATCGAAGACATGTATCTAATGAAGATTCAAGGCAAACTGCAGCATCTTACCAATGAGCTTCGATATGCACTTAGTACTTCCCTTTGTCATTACATCAGGAGAACCATCATCAAAGAATGTGTCGAAGATCTCCAGCTTGGTGTTGAAAGTTATCAGACTCAGCTTAACCTTGTTGAACCACAGTTCCTTCTACACAGCAAAAAGGACCCTCAGTACACCATGCTACATCATCCAACCTTTGGGTTCGTCTACAGAAGCACAACTGATTTTCATCGTTTCATGGCACTCAATGAAATTCATAAGTTCTGCGACGATACGTTAAAGAGTGTACGTGATGGGCTAGCTAATAGAGTTCGGGATACGATGTTGGAAAAATCAAGAAGATGGAATTCGAAAGAACTGCGACAAGTAAAGGAATTTATTCGGAAGCTGGAAGAACGGTTATACCATCGGGATCAGATGAGGAGGCTAGAGAGCTATGTTGGGGGTCGTCCGCCATTCGCCATCAGACTGTTTCAGCGAACTGACCCAGTGTTCACAACTTTTGGTAAAGGTGGATGATGTAAGAATCAATTCTCAAATTTCATCATATCATTCTTCTTTCCATAATTGGCCTGTATATTACGGCTTGTGCACACATAACAGTGTACAACCCGGACCCCAAAGAAAGGACCCTGAGGTACGCTTCAGTGCCTCAATCCTGAAAAAGGAGCGAAAGCTTCTTACTTATGAGCAGAATTAAAACCAGAAAGTTTTTCTAATGTTTTTCCAAACATTCTGCTCATAAGGACAAGTATTCCCTCGTCCAGGGGGAGTATTTGAAAAATATAATCTTTGTTCAAAAAGAAGTATCAAAGTTCTTGAAACTTCTTCCCTAAAACTCAAAAACAGCATATTTTAATCATAAACGTTTTTCCAAAAACATCATGAGTATGCTATTTTTGAGGGGGAGAAGAAACAGATGATTAAAATATGATGTCTCATTTGCTGGAATCTCGTGTGCTCAAACTCAGAATTGACCCTCGAATTGACGAATAGGAAAGTCAGTAGTCGAAAGGACATATCCCGGACGGGTAATAATTTCAAGCCAGTTTATCTGGTGATGTAAGCGTGTCTCGCAAAGGACATGTCTGAGTAGAAAGTACCGATTTCGAGCGATAATCTTTGAATCTAATCCGGACGGGTAATAATTTCAAGCCAGTCTAACTGGTGATGTAAGCGTGTCTCGCGACGATCAGGTTCATTGAAAGTCAATCAATTCAAAAGTGCCAACTCTTTCCGGCATGTGCAAATTTCAAATTTATTACTTATGCGCACATGTTAAGGGGGAGTATTTCTGAAAATCATCAAACTCTCAAGGTGTCAACAAAATGTCTATTACAATTATCGACACTTTGAGAGATTTTCAAAGGTTTTGGTTATATGGCATCATTAGGATAGTCATGGAGTTATAAGGTGACTAAGGTTAGGGAAAACCGTCCTATGATCCGCCAGAGCCGGAGGGATCTACCCAAGGACAACACCAATAGTTTAGAACTAGAAAGTCCTAGGTATGATATAAAAAATGAGAAAATGAATGAACGGAGAAAGAAGGGGTTGAAGAATTAAAAAGAAAAGCAAAGAAAAGGGTGAAAAGAAATAGCCCTCCATTTGTTCAACCTTAGGGCAGACACCGGGTTCAATTCATAATCTACTAGTTGATGAGCATCACCGGTATTGAAGACTAAAGACGTCATGGACCCAGTGACGCACTAATAAACCTTCTAAGCCACTCAGGTGTCTCTCAAAAGACACTTGTTTCATTCACACGGAGAACCCTTCATAATCTATCGACCTCTCATTACGAGAGTGTTGATATTGAAAAGGAGGCAATCTGCTCCATGCCTCCGATGACCAAACAAATGTGCACTGATTGAGTCTAGAGCCATGAGATTCATTAAAAGATCTCTTAGGAACACCTAGAATTACTCTGTTGTTCTACATCATGGGCAGCAGATGTAAATTTAAGAAAGTGTCCTTCGCAAATCTTAGCAATCTGCCAAGAACATTCATGAGAAAAAATCACAATTGTGATTATCAATGATTGAATGGAAATCCTGCCAGAGCAACATCAAACAACTCTGTCAGCAGGTCACTTCGGTAACTCCTTGTGGGTTACGCTTAGTGTTTGCTCCAAACGATCTACAGTCGTGGGGTGATCTCCAGCGACTCACTGAATCGTGGGTGCACTTCGGTGTGTCCGTGTAATCCCTTTCGGGGGAATCCGGTTCAGAACGGTCTGGGTTAGGATTTGAGAAAGTCTTCACACTATGCTGTTGATGATCTCAAGTCTGAGCCTATAAGTACCGGTTGGTTCATGCTGATGCTGCTGTTGCTGCTGCTGCTGAGGAGCTGGAGTTCAACCATCAAGACTCCATCATGTTCATATGTTGAAGAAATGTTATCTCAAAGATTCAGTGACATCACAAGTTCAACATATGATAAAGTCAAAAGTTCAAGCACATCAACCTTTCACAAGTTTAAGATTGAAACGTGAGAACATGTTGCAGTTAACAAGTCAAAGATATATGAACATGATGGAGAAGACGAGAAGACGTTGGAGATTGGCAAAAAGAGACAACATCATATCATCATTATTCAAGAACAAAGAAACAAAGATTATAAAGACGTCGGAAGCCTAAGAAGCAAAGAAGACGTCAGGCAACATTGATGATCAAGACTTAGGGGGAGATTGTTAGGAACACGTTTTTATATATTTACAAGTCTTGTTCATTTATAATGTTGCAAGTTTAATAGGATTATATTGTTTGTAATTATGGACCGGTCCATTAGTAATCCATGGACCGGTCACATTAGATAGTTCATGTTAGTCACATGCATGGGAATATTCCTAGAATGATTCCCCTCCCATTGCCTATAAATACAAGGCATGGGGTGCACTCTTATTGTTGGTTTTTCATGTAATGTGCGGAAGCTATGTTCGTGTAACGTTTGATCTAATTGAAAAGCCTACCATTCTTATTCTTCTCTTCTTAGTTCTCTTCTCTAGTTTAGCTTATTAGCTTATTGTTTATTCCATACGTAGCTTAATATATATAGATAGTAGTACGAGTTCTTATTGTCTTAACGTGTGTGTGTTTGAGATCTAAACGTGACCTACACATACATAAAACTAATGACCTAATGTCTCTTTATATAATAGAGATCATCTAGGTTTACAAGGAAAACATTCCTAATACAATAAGGAAACTAAATATTCTTCTAAGAACCTTTTAAATTTTTCATCTTTTTATAGTTTCCCTTCTTTTCACTTTATGTCCTTCATGTTTCATTCTTCTTGTTTTGTATCATCAAATCAATAAAACCCAACAATCTTCCCCTATTTGATGATGACAAAACAAACACGTTCTTGTACGAACTTCCTTAGACGTAGTAATTAAGTTGAGATAATTAAATCTCACCATGAATGAAACAATCTTGTCTTCCCCTTAATCCATGCCATGCCACCACAACATCTCTTCCCCTTTTTGTTATATTCAAATAGGGAAAATATGTAAATATGATCTTGACCACTACAAACCAATACCACACATCCAATCCATCCTTCCAATATCTCAAATTACCCTCCTTGAAGTTTTCCGCGCTAAAAATGAACTTGAAACATTAGAAATTTAAACCATCGGTAGTAATACTAATCAACAGTAGGCTCCTTGTAATGATCACTAATGAAGAAAACTTGATTTACCAAACTTGAAACCAAAGTAAAATATCCCAAACTTGTTACTTAAGCTTGCACTGTTGTTGATTGAAGAACGATATAGAGAATTTGGTGTTACTGAAACAAATCTCTAAGTAATCTCTTGAACTTATCCACATCGACTTCATCGTGTGACACTGAGTACTAGAATGTAACTCCTTTAAGTGATAGTTAACTAGGTCTTCGTCCATCCACCCCTTGACCTATGAAAACTAGATAAACCAAGTCTCAATCATAAACCATATATAAACAAGCAAGTCACCAATTGATAGCAAGAAATATCAATGATGAAATAAGTAAACGCCTTCATGAAACTCACTTCAATCGCAAATAAGAGATAAGCAATTTCTCTTCGTAATCACTTGTCAATAAACCCAAAAATGAGCCTTTTAAACGTTTAAGAACATTTAAAACAAAACATACTTCAGCGTGTGTCCAACATCTCTCAAACTTAGCCAAAAACCAAACAATATCTAAGTCGTACCACATGATCTTGCAATCCATTATTAGCTTGACAACATGAACTACTAGCAGTACTTAAGAAACAACGAGAAGTACTAAAAACCAAATAGTGCACTATGACACACAAGTAGTACTGACGAGAATTCGTAGTCATAGCAGTATAAACTTGATAAGTGGCAGCAGTAAGTTCCAAACCCTCGCATGAGCATTCAGTCATAACATATTATAATCAAAGCAATCATAGCCTCACCAGATGTTTATATCATGAACACAATCCATCATGAATATCTTCGCTTGATTCCACAATAAACAGTATACGTCCACATCTTTAAAACAAGAACGACTAAACTCCACGATCTCTAACCAGTATTACAAGTAAGCATGTATAATAATTAATTCAAAACATGCATAACCGACCCACGATCTTGAATACCAAAAGTGAATAAAGTCACCAACCCAGTATCTTGAAACAAGTTTCTCAAAATTAAATAGGTGCGAGGTTTTATTTTGTCGAATCAGCCACTCAAGAGAATAATAATCATGCAGTAAACGAGAAAGAGAATCATGCAATACGAGGTTTAATCTTTTCGACTTAGAGATTTTCTACACCATCACTTTAATAACCAGTTATACCTTAAAGAGAATATCAGTCACGATAAAACCAATTAAGAGAAAAACCCTAAAATCGAATATACCTTTAAACCAAGAGCTTTAATATGAGATTAATACAATGAACAACTCTATCCAACTTTCTTGTTAATTCAGAACTGAGTAACAACGAATTAAAGAAGTTTAATACTCAAAAACTCAAAAATTGATTTTCTGAAAAACCTTTCTGCAGCAGACTTCGACGAGCTACATCTTTCAATCAAAAAATTAGATTGAAGATCCCGCTGGTGAGAATGTTCCTTGATGGATGAAGAACCTCCAGTAAAGATTTTGTTAAGATCCAACGGTTAACGAATGACAGTTACGAACCTAAAAACCAAAATCGATTTTCTTCTTCTTTCTTTGACTAAAAACCTTGTGAATCCCTAGATCAAGAGCTCCCCAAGCTCTGATAC
Organism: Artemisia tridentata subsp. tridentata; assembly: GCA_021014915.2. Taxonomy (NCBI): domain Eukaryota; kingdom Viridiplantae; phylum Streptophyta; class Magnoliopsida; order Asterales; family Asteraceae; genus Artemisia; species Artemisia tridentata. The sequence goes on from CP139506.1 coordinate 156,143,372, forward strand.
CAATTGTGGAGTTTGATAGAACTCCTTAGATCATTTTGAGCACTAGGAATAACAATAAAAATGGCAGAATATTCAAACAAAGAATCAATTGTTATTGAACAAGGTTTTTCTTTAATATCTTTCACATCAATTACATACTACACGCTCCAATTCTACTTGATCAAGGTAGAACGTGTTACACACCTTGTCACAGGGATCAATACTTGACGTTGAAGCGTAAAACAAACACTAACCCTAGGCATTTTCTACAAACCTACGCCTAGGAACACACACACCCCTTTAATGCACTATATTGTATGCATACATAAAACTAATGACCTAATGTCTCTTTATATAATAGAGATCATCTAGGTTTACAAGGAAAATATTCCTAATACAATAAGGAAACTAAATATTCTTCTAAGAACCTTCTAAATCTTCCATCTTTTTATAGTTTCCCTTCTTGTCACTTTATGTCCTTCATGTTTCATTCTTCTTGTTCTGTATTATCAAATCAATAAAACCCAACACTTTGGTATCAAAAAGATTCACCTTTTAATTTGGTAGCATACACTGATAGTGATTATGCTGGGGTAAGCTTGGATAGGAAATCCACAACAGGAGGTTGTCAATTTCTAGGATGTAGGTTGATTTCATGGCAATGCAAGAAACAAACTGTAGTTGCTAACTCCACAACAGAAGCTGAGTATGTGGCTGCTTCAAGTTGTTGTGGACAAGTGCTCCGGATTTAGAATCAATGGTTGGATTATGGGTACAATTTTATGCATACCAAAATATTTATTGATAATTTTAGTACTATGTGCATAATTAGAAATCATGTTTATCACTAAAAAACAAAGCATATAGAGATAAGACACCATTTTCTAAGAGATTGTTATGAAAAGAAGTTAATTCAAATAGTTAAAATTCATACTAACCATAATGTTGCAGATTTGCTCACAAAAGCTTTTGATGTGGGTAGATTTCAATTTGTGATTGCCAGTATTGGAATGTTAAATCTTTAAAATCTCTTATCTCTGTGTTTTTGTACAGTTTTGTAAAGATTAGTATTGTTATTAGGTCAATAAATGGTTTATGTTACTACGTATACTAAGTGTTGCTAGTTATGCTTAGAACTGCTGTGTTATTGTTTCTAGTTATACTTAAGACTCCTAAGTATAATTGATGATATGATTATTGTGCATTGTGTTATTGCTTGTGGTTCTGTGTTTTTGGACTAATCTTTTGCAGGATAAGCAAAAAAAAATGTTGAGTGCTGATAAATAAGATATTTGGAGTGGAAGCTGAGTTACTTCTGCTAAGCATAAGTTAGTGCTGCTAAGCCTAACTTATTGCTGTTAGGTTTCTTCTGCTAAGTTTGAGAGTGCAGGGTACTGTTTTAGAACTTTCAACGATTAAAGGTTTATATCCTTCAATCATTCACACAAGTGTTTTTATCCGATCAAAACCTCTCTCAAACTAAAACCTAACTTGTTTTTATCGATTAATTGCAAAACCCAAAGAGTCTGAAGGGTTTACTGAAATTATTGATTTCTTAAATGCAAGTCTGTTGGGAATTAAATATTCAAGAAGTTTAATATCGGATTCTGCTTCTAGCGTTATCGATTTCTGCTGGAGCATTTGATTCTGCTGCTAGCGTTAACATTCTGTTGCTAGGCTTAACATTCTGCTGCTAGGCTTAACATTCTGCTGCTGAATGATTATGCTGCTAGCGTTAACATTGATGCTGGTGATACTTTCTGCTGCTGAGTGGATAAGTATGAAAAGATATTATGTGTATTAAAGTCAACAATATACGGTAGATAATATCTTACCCCATGTAATCAGTCTTAATGTTATATTCACAGAACAAGTTGTAAACATAGATTTAAGTTGTATCTTAATGACTGACACTCTCAAAGCAAGCATTCGATTAGACTTGACAATATTGTAAAGATCTTTCTTGTGTTATAAAAGAAAGATCTTAGACTAGTGATACATACGAATAGATAATAGTGTGTGAATTAATTAAGTGCTTAGAAAATAACTCTCAAGAACATAGAACAAATATCACAAGTCATAGAAAACATAAGATTCAAGGTCTTTGTAACCCTAGTGATAGTGAAGATCACTCGTATTATCTTGAATAATATTGAATCGTTTGGTGATAACATTGCATGTTCTTTGTTCTATATACACAAGCATAACTGTTCCATTTCCATAACACAAATAACCTTCTAAGTGTGATTAAGTAAATTTCGCGTACTTGATCATATTAACTCAACTTATCACATACACAAAGCAACAAAGGTTTAACCACCTTATCAGTGTATCGAATCCTTATCAAAGTCATATTAGATTTGCATTGACAGTAAACCCTACTATATATATTTCCCAAATTAAACAGTTTTGGTCTACCGCAAAGCTCAAAACTATTGATAGGGAAGAACAGATACATGCTCTAGTAGATGGGAAGGAAATTCTTATTACTGAGACATATGTTAGGCAAGTTCTTAACCTATCAGATGCAAACAGAATTGAGAATCTCCCTAATTCTACACTTTTTGAAAACTTTGCACAGATGGGGTATGTAAGGAAAAATGATTCTCTAAAATTTTCAAAAGGATCCTTCTCCCCTCAGTGGAAATTCTTGATTCATACCATCTTACGGTGTCTTAGTCCAAAGATAACTGGCTGGAATGAGTTTAGCAGCAATGTGGCTTCTGCCATAGTCTGCTTGGCTACAAACCAAAAATATAATCTTACAAAAATGATTTTTGGTGGTATGGTCAAGAACTTGGATAAATCTGCAAGCAAAATTTTCTTATATCCAAGGTTTTTACAATTACTCATGGAGAAACAGTTTTGTAAAACCCTCAATTTTCATTCATTTGAAATTCTCATTTTTGCCCTCTAATATGGTTTAACATTTTATTTATTTATTTTGGATTTATAACCTAAAGTTTAATAAGTGATATGAAGAAAATACTATATGTAAATAAATAATATATGTTAAGATATAAAATACAAAATTTGCTTAAGACCTGTCCTAGCTAAAAAGATGGCACACACACATCTTGTGTGTTACTTTTCACACGATTAAGTATATGGGACTAATTTATTTTGTGTACACACATATTTTTTATATATATGGCAAATGAAATTAACAAATATTTTCGTTGTTATATGATGAACTCAAATAAGTACATTTTATTATCATCATTTATCCTATTTATTTGACTTGTTTTATTATATTATACATGAGAATCGATACGTTAATGTTTACTTTAGTAATTCTCAGGTAAAAACAAGCATTATGTGAAACTTGGCGATTTTGGATTAATTATGGAGCAAAACAAGCGAGATGTTAAAAGTCTACTGAAATCCAGAAGATGTGCCGTATCTCACTCAACAGATACGACGCAATATCATACTTAGATGAATTGAAGACCATTGCCTGACTTTGAAGAATGTGCCGCATGCAATTCTGTCATGCGCCGCATATGAAACTTTGGTCAAAGAAGAAGATCAAGCTCGTTCTACTCTAGATACACCGCAATATACTTCTAACATACGGCGTATCACTATCAAGATTTCACTAGTTACAATCTATGACAGCTAAAGTACATGCGCCGCATACAAAGTTCAAGTCACGCCACATCTGAAGACGGTGTACGAATATTCCTGAATATATTAATCTTGGACCCCACGCGAAGTTAAGTCAATGCGCCGCATCGATCCCTCAGACAGAAACTATAAATACCCCAAGGTCAGACGAATTTGAGACATAGATACAGAGAGAGAGAGAGACCTTAGATATAACCCTAGAGCCGAATTCAGACGACCAAGCAGCACAAGACACACCTCAAACAAAGATACAAGAGCTGTAAGAAGGTCCTGCATGTATTCAATTCATTAAGTAGTTTTGTTTTATTGTTTTAGTACACTTTAATTCATCAGGATTGATGGGCTTGTGTCATGTGACTACGAAAGATCATGCACTCCCCTTAATATTGCTTTCCCATTAATTAAAGTGTATATGTTGATGTCTTTGGTGACTTTTATTAGTGCATTGACAACCTCTGTGTCTAGCTGAGTCATGCTTGGGTCGCCATGCCCCTTCCTCGCCTATTTATTAGAGACGCTTAAATAAATAGGATAGACATAAGTAATCATTAAGGGTTTACTCGCCGATAAGATTAGAGCCAACGAGAAAGGTTTAATTATATACACTTCAAATAAAACTAGCAATAAAACAAGTGACAAACTATTTAATTATCAGGACAGGTCTTCTTATTGTCTCGAGTATCTATCTGTGTACGTGTGTGCTAATCGCTGATTCGTGCTCATTAGTTTAGTTTTCCATTTAATCATAACCAAACCGTGCCAGTCTCTCAGGCTGAACCCCCTCGCGTTAGATTAGGTTGTATAACTAACTTAGGATATTAAAATACTGATTAGAATAACTAGATAATACGTTCCACTCTTAGTGATCGACACTCTACTTACCATTATATTCATACTGACCGGGTACACTGCTCGTTAAGTGTGTGTGTTATTGATAAGTCGGCTAAATATAAATTTAAAACTTGAGTAGGCATTAATACTGCTAAACCGCAACGACACATCACGCTCCATCAAGTTTTTGGCGCCGCTGCCGGGGAGTGAATTGTTATTATCTGTTAATTTGATTTAGTATTTTAATTAGGTTTTTCTTTTTAGTTTTTTTTAGATTCTAACCACTAACCCTGTTACATATTAGATAGATTGCATTCATTGTATAATTTGCATATTTTCTGTTTTTTTGTGTGTTTTTTGTTTTCTATAATTTTTGTTTCTTTTTGTTTGTTCTTATTTTTGTTTTTCTTTTTTCTATTTTTCCGCATTCTGCTATCGTTGTATTGTGCTAATACAAACGATACGGCGCATCTGTTTTCACAGATACGGCGTATTGCGTTTAATTTTTATAAAATACAACGCGTTTAATAAATTCGAGTATGACGCATCTTTCCCCAAGATACGGCGTATTCTGTTTTTAATAAGAAATTTTTCTAAACCCTAACGCCATGCGACGCATCTATTTTAACAGATACGGCGTATTTTCTATTTAAATTAAAAATAGTTTTTCGAATTATTAAACAGAAGCGACGCATCGATCTTTATCGATACGGCGCATCTACTAAATAAAAAATCTTGTATTTTGAAATGTAACGAAAATACGGCGCATTAGCTTTTGTTAATACGACGCATTTAATTTTAATAAATATAATCAATTTTTGATAATTTAAACTTGATACGGCGCATTCTAATTCATAAGCGGTGTATCTGTTTTCTGAATAAAAGTCTGATTAAACTTTAACGAAATAAGATACGGCGTATCCAACTTTCTGGATACGGCTCATCGTTTGCAGATATCAGCAACTTTTATTTTTCTTATTCCCGAACGGAAAATATTCTAACTTACCCTTACACTAGGAAGTGTTTACTTTGAAATCTACCCGTCTTTAATTTTCAGGAACAATGTTCGTTATTTTCCCCAACTGGTTCGGAAGACCCCAAAGAAACCTTACCATGGAAGAGTTTGCACTACTAATCGCTCAAGCAAATGAAAAAGAGCATCATGAAGCAAGAAACTTTATGAATGAATTCAAAGGCAGTCATGAGCCGTTACTAAAGGAACAAAACAACATGATTAATGGATTGGCAATTGAAGTGCACCAATTGTCAACGGTGCTTAACAAGATTCTTTTGGTAAAACACGATTTGAAAGGGATTACAACTAGAGGCGGAGAGTCAACCTTTCAAATCGGAGAGACACCCGAGGATAACGGCACAAACAAGATTTCCCCTGAATCTATATCATCTGAGCAAGAGCAACCAAAAGAGACTAGTCCAGAACCTGTGATTAGAGAAGAACCTTCTGTTGAACCTAATCAATCAACACTACCTTTTCCACATAGGGTAAGGAAGGAGAAAGAAGATGCCTATCAAAGGAAGTTCCTAGAAAATCTCAAGCAGCTGCAGCTAAGCATACCATTTATGGAAGCCCTAGTGCAAATGCCAAAATATGCTAAATATCTGAAGAGCTTGCTTACAAACAAGTCCAAACTTGAAGAGGCTTGCACTGTAATAATTGGAGAAAGAAGCTCAGCAGCATTGCTCAACAAACTTCCATCTAAGGAGAAAGATCCAGGGAGTTTCACTATTCTTTGTCAAATTAAAAATTTACATATTGGAAATGCTTTAGCCGACCTAGGAGCTAGTATAAGTCTTATGCCCTCTTCTATGTATGAAAAATTAGGCCTTGGTGAACCAAAAACTACTAGGATGTGCTTAGAGCTAGCTGATAGGTCCATACAATACCCATTAGGAATAGCTGAAAATATATTAATAAAAGTTGATAAATTTGAATTACCTATTGACTTTGTTATCCTCGATATGCCCGAAAATTCTAGAACTCCTATAATATTAGGAAGACCATTTTTAGCTACTGCTAGGGCCATGATTGATGTTTTTAATAAAAAGATAACTCTTACCATAGGAAAAGATGAGGTTGAATTTAATATGGAACAATCTATGAGTAAAACCAATTATGAAGATGATGAATGCTATAATATCGATGTTTCTGATGACACGATTAATCAATTTACTCAGAAATTGTTAAAAAGTAATTTGCTTGATTCTTTTCTGCTTAAAAATTTAGAAAACACAATCGCTATAGAAGATCAAGTTGATGAAAATACTTTTGATAATAATTTCGCTGTTGATTCCACAGTTTGTAACTCCATACGGCGCATCGGAAATATCGATGCGGCGCATTTATCTGATGACAGCAACGACATAATAAAAGAACAAGTTTATTCCGCTAGTGCTAATAAAATTGATGATGTTAAACCTGTGCTTAAGGATCTCCCTTCTACTTTGGAATATGCTTATTTAAATGGGAACACTAATTCACCTGTTATTATTGCATCTGACTTAACGCCAAAAGAAAAAGAATCCCTTTTGCAGGTACTATATAAACGAAGAGGAGCATTAGCATGGAAGATGTCTGATATTAAGGGAATTAGCCCGTCATTTTGTACACATAAAATCCTTATGGAAGATGAATTCAAACCTACTATCCAACCCCAAAGGCGTTTGAATCCAAAAGTCTAAGATGTGGTGAAAAATGAAATTGTGAAATTACTGGACTCCGGACTTATCTACCCAATTTTCGACAGCTCGTGGGTCATTCCTATCCACGTTGTACCAAAAAAAGGAGGAATGACGGTAGTACTCAATGACGACAATGAGCTAATCCCTTCAAGAACTGTTACTGGATGGAGAGTTTGCATCGACTACCGCAAACTCAATGATGTTACGCGAAAAGATCACTTCCCTCTTCCATTTATTGATCAAATGTTAGAAAGACTATCAGGATATGATTATTATTGTTTTTTAGATGGTTTTTCAGGTTTCTTCCAAATACCCATTGCCCCCGAGGATCAAGAGAAGACGACTTTCACCTGCCCTTATGGAACCTTTGCCTATAGGAGAATGCCGTTCGGACTATGCAACGCCCTTGCTACTTTCCAACGTTGTATGACGGCTATCTTCCATGAAACGGTAGAAGACTTTATGGAAGTCTTCATGGACGACTTCTCGGTGTTCGGTAACTCATTTAGTGATTGTATCTTTAAACTTGATAAAATGCTTGCTAGGTGTGAAGAAACTAACCTTGTTCTTAATTGGGAAAAATGTCATTTTATGGTTAGAGAGGGAATTGTGTTAGGACATAAGATTTCTAGGAAAGGTATAGAAGTCGACAAAGCTAAAATTGATGTAATTGCCAAACTACCTTACCCCACTAATGTAAAAGGTGATAGAAGTTTTTTAGGGCATGCTGGATTTTATCGTAGGTTCATAAAGGATTTTTCAATGATATCTAGGCCTATGACCCAATTATTGCTAAAAGATGCGAAGTTTGATTTTTCTAAAGATTGCAAAAAGGCGTTTAATATACTTAAAGAAAAACTAACTACTGCACCTATTATAATTTCGCCAGATTGGAATCTGCCTTTTGAACTAATGTGTGATGCTAGCGATTATGCTGTTGGAGCTGTACTTGGCCAAAAGATAGAAAAGAAATTTAAGCCAATTTATTATGCTAGCAAAACATTAAATAATGCCCAAGAACATTACACCACCACGGAAAAAGAACTTTTAGCAGTAGTTTTTGCATTCGATAAATTTAGCTCATATCTTACATTGTCAAAAATTATGGTTTACACTGACCATTCTGCTTTGAAGTATTTGTTCAATAAACAGGATGCCAAGCCAAGGCTTATTAGGTGGGTTTTATTGCTCCAAGGATTCGATATTGAAATTAAAGAAAAAAGGGGTGCCGAGAATCTAGCTGCTGACCACTTATCTAGACTTGAATACCCTGATATGGAGGTGCTTGATTAAATGGAAATCGCTGATGACTTTCCAGATGAACACCTTATGATGGTAAGAATTAAGAGCAATGATAATACACCATGGTATGCTGACTATATAAACTTTATTGTTGCAAATGAAATTCCAAAAGGGCTAACATCCGACGAGAAAAGAAGGTTTCTAACTCGCGCTAGTGAGTATATTTGGGATGAACCTTATGCCTTTAAATTATGTCCTGACAATATTATACGAAGATGCGTAGATGGAGATGATGTCCCAGCAATATTGGCACATTGCCATTCAGGGCCGACGGGGGGACATCATGGTGCAATTATTACAAAAAGGAAAATCCTTGATGCAGGATTTTATTGGCCCACTATGCTGGATGATGCAAAAGATTATATAAAAGGATGTGATGCGTGTCAACGATCCGGAAATATTACATCAAGAAACGAAATGCCGCAAAACTATATCCAAGTATGTGAAGTTTTCGACATATGGGGATTGGACTTCATGGGACCGTTTCCTGAATCTAAAGGTTTGGAGTTCCTAAAGCATTGATTAGTGATAGGGGAACACACTTTTGTAATCACCATCTAGGAAGAGCTTTGCAACAATATGGAGTGTATCATAGGGTTTCCACTGCATACCATCCTCAATCCAATGGGCAAACTGAAGTAACCAATAGGGCTATAAAACGGATTCTAGAAAAAACGACTGGATATAATCCGAAAGGGTGGTCTGACAAGTTAAATGATGCTTTATGGGCATTTCGTACAGCCTATAAGACACCGACGGGATGCACTCCATTTCGTCTTGTATACGGAAAAGCATGCCACCTACCGGTCGAAATAGAACAAAGTGCATATTGGGCTTTGAAGAAATGTAACATGGATATGGAAGCTGCAACAAAGAACCGTTTCATGGAACTCAATGAACTCTACGAACTAAGAGATAAGGCCTACAGAAATACTAAGATATACAAAGAAAGAACTAAAAGATGGCATGACTCGAGGTTACATGGGGATAAAATGTTTACTATTGGAAAAAAGTGCTGCTATTTAATTCTCGATTAAAGATGTATCCAGGTAAACTTAAATCAAGATGGACGGGTCCGTTAGTTGTCAAGAAAGTGTATCCATATGGGACTATTGAAATATGCGATAAAAATGGTTATATATTCAAGGTAAACGGGCAACGAGTTAAAAAAATACTTTGATAATAAAATTGAGGATACTGAGAATGAGGTAGTGGAGTTTGAACCCGAAGTATTGGAATAAGGAGCTGAACGTGAGTCTAACTTGAAGACTCTGGAATAAAGACAAGTGCTGACCGGGAGATAACCCGATGGAAAATTTTTTACTTTTCTGTTCCGTGTCGAGTCTGTCAGACCTGCAGAAGATGCGGCGCATCTCCATCATAAGATGCGACGCATCACCTGCACTGGTCATATCTTATTTCATTTTCTGCATTTTTATTTTTGACTTTAAAACTTTCTGTCAGTTTATTTAATGCGGCGCATCCCCGGTTAAGGATACGACGCATCTTTTATTCTGATTCGTATTTACTCCAGGCTCGATACGGCGTATCTTCTTCCATAAGATACGGCGTATCGACTGACCTGATGATCTACAGTTTAATTTTTTTGGTTTTATTTTTACTAACTACTAATGTATTATGCAAGTTTGAACATTCTTAACTCAGGTGTGTTAAAGTCTAAATGGTATTATAGATTCCTGCATTTTTGTGGATACATCATCTATGAAGCTTAAACGTTCTCATCCACAAGAAAGGTGATTTTGGCTCTTATACGAATAATGGAGGATCATACCGAGCAAATCTCAGGGGAGTTTTTCTGTTCTAATTCTTTTATTTTCCATTTTTTAACCTTTGACACAAACAACGAGGACGTTGTTTAACTTAAGTGGGGGGATGGAGAATTAGAACACTTACTTTTCCTAAACTTTTTCAAAATATGCTTAAAATGCGCTTAATATATCAAAATTTAAAATTTTTTAGCACGTTTTTGTTTAAAGTCTAAATTACATAACCACACACATAACTCTATTCTTTCAAAAATATTAAAACTTTAGTTTGCTGGTGACTTGTAAACTTTAGAACTTGGCTTGTATACTATTCGAGACCACCATAATGAGTATTATCTATATAATTGGAGTGACTTGTCTAAATTGGTAAATTTCTAGGATTACGCCCAAATAGCCTTTATATGTTATGTGATATTAACTAACTACACTGGTTAGTTAACCCCCGTATAAACCCTTTGTTTACTCTCACTTTTAGAGTAAGATACCCCTAGAAAAACCCTCAGAGCCATTCCTTTCGTTTCTTACACCTTTGTTATAATGTTTCGATACACCCTTACACATTAGCCTACCCTGTAGATTAAAATCCGTGGTTAATTGCTTTAGGCAAAGTGTGTTTCCTTACATTACCTGTGTTCGCGTGCGTAATTCATTATCTTTGGTTAGGTCGGGAAATTGCACAATGCAATTGGTATGAAAGTAAATTTTGTATAACTTTTAGTTTATTTTTCGTGTGTTTGCTACTTTCACTATTAAAGTTATTTCTGAAAGTATGAAGAGTATGGAAAAATTATCCGGAAAAATAGTGATAGAAAAGTTGTGAAATTTTACACATATATGTTGATGTCAAAAAAAAAAAATAAATAAATAAAAAAAAAAAAAAAAAAAAAATCGAAAAAAAAAAAAAAGAAAAGAAAAAGAAAAAGGAAAAGTTGGAAGTTTGTTTTAACCAACTTATGTAAAGTTTTGTATTAAGTGGGAGATATCACCACTATTCATTGTTGTATATTATATTTATGGATTGAATGGTAGTTGGCCATTATGAGAACGCCAACTAAGGTTATTCTTTGATTGAGATTTTGTTGAGTATAATTCGTGTCTACCTAAAGCGTGTGTTTCAAGTGTTAAAGCGTGAGTTATTCAATGATATGAGTCTTATTCATGGGATGGTTGGGAAAGTGATTAACCACACTGATGCGTGGTTTTGCGACCTTACAACAGGTTTTACCTCTCGAGGGATCTCAAGAGGCTTGCAATCCCCACCAGGCAGTGTACCTGACCGATGTAGTATAGTGTAGTGGCAAGTACCGGGGGATTGATCGTTCTCTAGGGGAATAATGTCGTTAGGATTGAAAAACTACTCTAATAGGTCTAAGGGTGAGGGAAGATTCTTTTTTTTATTTTTATATTTTTTATGAAAGCAAGTAAAATCTCGGGTTTGAAGGAGTGGGCGGAATTAGTTGCTAGTCAACTAACCCAAATAACTACAATTACAAATAAAATAAAATAACTGAAAATAAAAAGGTTGTGGAACTTATATGGAGAGAAATGTGTTTACTTAGATTTCCTTACTCCCTAACTATCTTTTACCGGTTGATTAGTGTGTATTAATTGCGTGGATGATGGGTGTATTCCTTAATACCAATCGTGGGGTGGCGTACGTACTTCCCCAACTCTACAAGCTCCTACTTCACTCCTATGTCGAGCCGGCTAAGAAGCTCCTAACATGGGATCACTAGAATTCGCTCATGCATTAAATACAACCATAATAACCTTAGTACGCATTGGTTCATGTTTCTTAAGACGTTCAAGCAAGTTACCGTATAGGAGGTTAGCCAGTTTTCTTAAGCCTAACATCGATAAACAATCATCCAATACAATTAATAACACACTAACAACCAATAATCAATAGTTAGGTTTCATTAGATCTAAGCAAACACAAGATAAATCTAGCCTAGCATGTTAAATAAAAGACAAGAACAAGATATAATCAAACAACACATAAACATATTGAATGATTAATTAATTACTTATCTTCAATTGAACATGGGAGATCCAAGGGTATAAAACCCTTAAAAATGGCAGAAAAATCGTCTTAGGGTTTCTCCTCACAAAGTTGCACACTAATGACTAAAAATTATGAAAGTATATATAGGAAAACAGATCTGACGGCGTCACGTTATAGAGCGTGACGCCGTCACCTCGCCGCGGTTAGGGTTTCTTGATGGCCTTCTTGACGCCGTCCCCTTTTAATCCTCCAAAATCCTCTCTGGCCCGTCAAGGGTTGACGGCGTCACACTAGGGCTTGACGCCGTCACAGGTACTTTTCAGCAGATTTTTGAGACTTTGTCGTTTTCTTCACTTTTATGCTCCAAAAACGTCCAAAATGCTTCCTTTTCCAGATTTCTTCACCAAAGTACCTAAAATGACAAAAGGAACGATTTAGGGCAATATTTGATCAAATAAATACGATTTAGGGCTTAAATGACCCCCCTAAAAGCGGTACACTTTTCGCTTCATCAAATACCCTTACACTTGAGATTTGCTTGTCCTCAAGCAAATGCGCTTTTATTCTAATCAAAATACAAGCTAGGGGTCATTTAATGCTAATATAAAAGTAATTACAACAAATAGTCGTTCCACTTTAATCATAATAAGCACGGAGATTACAGACTAGCACCTCACAAGTAGTGTTTAGATACTCACATCTCTCAGGTGTCATAAAAGTATATCTCACAAATGAAAATGAATAATATCTCTCACTACCTGTCATAGCAAATAGATTACCATAGGCTTGGGAAAGGATCAAAAACCTCCTCCACTAGGCGTAAGCACCAAAGATAAACTATCAAAGAGGGCTTTTTAAACGGGTTATAACGTTAGGTGTAGGGATATGATAAACACGGTTTTGTTGGATAAAGGATATTTTACTGGTGGCGAGTTAAAGATCTTGATTAATTACATGTACAATATGGCGTTGCTAAGCCAAGACTAGACTCGACTTAAGCTAATGAAGAAAATAACAAAAAGATAAAATAAACATAAAATGAAACGGGATGGTAGTCCGTATGTTTTTTCTACTTTTTTTTTTTTTTTTGCATACACTCTTGCCCTACCATCCAAAATAATACATCATAGGGGCCTCGGTTCTCCCCTTACACTTGAACTTTTACATAACTTTACAATTACTATTCTATCGACTCGAATTAAGATAATCGAAACACTTGGAGTACTTTTAAAATATTTAGCACATATGGGGGTAATAATGTTGTTCTTCCCCATTACTCCATTACACTAGTACTTTACCCATGAGTCCCAATCGTCCCAAAACAATATGTACAAGGATATGACTCGACTTAGCAACCATGTAATCAATTAGATAATTAACTTGGGGTTTAAACAAATGTTGTCACAATAATGCACTAAAAATGTGTGCATACAAGGTAAGCTAAGGCGATTTGGGTGTACATTTAAGTGGGGTGTAAACAAATTCTTACTTTATGTAAAATGCTTAAAGTTAGAAATGAAAAGATAGGCTCTGAGGGGTGTACTAGGGGTATCGTGTACTAAAAATGAGTAAAACGCAAAGGGTGTGGGAGAATTACTTGACCAATGTAGCCAATGTAATTATAACAAAAACACAGGTGTAAAACAATGGGTTAATCCTAATGCCTCTTATCATGTAGTAAATCTAACTACACGAATGTAGTCTCACTTGTGGCCTCGGAATGGTCCTAACACAAGTTCTAGAATCTAAGTGCTACCGGTACACACATCATAGCATAAATGCTTTTCCTACCAATTCTAGGGGCGAACCTCACATATTTGGGGGTGGAAAATTTTTTAGTGGTACGGTTTTGTGCTAGTCATATAACTCCTATCCGTGAGACGCTCATTAAGACCAAAGTTTCACTCCTATATGTTGTAAAAGATTTTAAATTTGGCACTAAAATTGCCCTAACAAGTATTTATCTCAGTTTTATTACACATCTACCATCAAACAAACAAAAATCAAGTGCAATTGTATTCTCTAAGGTATCGTACTTTACCCCCCCTTACACTTAAGATGAACATTGTCCCCAATGTTCAAATAACAAGATGTAAAAGTAAATAAGGCAAAAGAATGAAATCAAATACTTCCCTGATTCGCTCGGTGGATAAAGGGGTAACATGGTTAGATCTTCTTCCAAGAGAATGTAGAAGCTCCAAGACTAAAGCATCGCCAAAAGCTTGATTGCACATACATCTCCTTGTCCAAAATAACCTGTTAATCCTGAGAAAACAAACACGAAAACCTTCATAACATCGGCGGGATAAATCTGTATAAGGATATAATGCTTGTGGAATGATTATTTTGCAGATTCCTGGAGTTTATAAGTTAGAGATTTAATAAAGCATTTTATGATTCCGGAAGAGAAACAAAACTTTCAAAAATTTCAGAAAATTAAAACCTGATGTCGTCAGACTGGGGTCTGACGCCGTCAGAAATGATCTGACAGAATTCTCATGTTAAGTTTTCAGAAAATTTCTGGAAAAACCTATACCATACTTCCTGGAATTCCTGCAAAATATCATTATGACTCGATACAAGCATTTGACTCAAACAATTACTAATATGTATGTTAATTTAATATTGTTATGATTCATGTTCATTTGTTTTAATAAACCGATTTGGATTTCCCTTACACTTAACATTTGCAAAATACCTTTATATGTAGTTAAGACGAAGTTAAAAACAAGATAAAGCATTTTCACAATTTAGTTTCGAACATGAATCAATAAAAATAAAAATTAAACATACATACGGAAGCAAATAAAATCAAACAAACAAATAAATAAACACACAAAGCAAATAAAGCTTGGGTTGCCTCCCAAGAAGCGCTTTTCTTTATTAACGAGTCTTGTAGCTAGACTCAAAGTCCTTTTAACCTATGTAAGTGAGATCGTCATCGGGGACATCTTTAGGGTTAAGCTTGGATTGAAGTTTTCTATTGGTCCGCATAGTACGATATATCTTTTCAAACCTCTCTCCATCCGGGTCATACAATGTCATCTTAATATGCCATCACCCATCTCCATCTTTGGGTGGTTTGTCCCAATCCCACTTATGATCATTGTCTTCACATGTCCACCTATTCATCCCTAGGTTAATTGGCAAAACTCCTAGGAAATCAATCATCTTCCTAAAAACTAGAGGGTCTTCAAATGGATCCAATTCGGTGTCCCTAGCCAAGAGTTGTTCTACCGTATGTGTTCGGCTCACAAAGTCCTCTTCTAGGTAAAATGGGCGTTGGGGTCCTATGAAGTCTCCATCGATCCAGGGTCCATATCTAGATGGTCTCCTATTTAATTCTAACCAATGGGGTGTTGGTTCCTCACTAGTATCATAGGCATGTTTCTTCACATCATAGACTGACCAAGTATCACCTTCTCCTACCGCTATCTTAGATTCCTTACAATCAATCATAGCACTAGCGGTCGCCAAAAATCCTCTACCTATCAACAAGGGGCATGTAGGGTCGCTAACCATATCAAGGACATGGAAATCGGCTAAAATGGTTAGTTTTCCTATGTGTACTAACACGTCCTTGACTACTCCAACCGGGTAAGCAACACTTCCATCCGCTAAGCCTATTATTACCTCGGTTTCTTCAAGTTTCCCTAGTTTTAGAGAGGTGTAGAGAGGTAACGGAAGTAGGTTAAGGCTTGATCCAAGATCGGCTAATGTGTCATAAGCCTCCGAATTACCGATCTTGCAAGGTAGAACAAATAAGCCCGGATCATCTAACTTCTTAGGTAGTTTGTTTTGAACGAAGGCGGTCCCTTTGTCACCTAACTCGAGCTTCTTCTCATATTTTTCTAAGAGGACATTATAATAGGGGGCTCGTGCTAATACATCAATAACCGGACGTTCAAGGTGGAGCTCCTTGAATTCTTCGTCAAGGTTTTGAGTGGGAGGTGTTTCAACTATGTTGTTGACCAATTTAGTGTTGGATATCATAACTTCTTGGTCATTTTGAACGACTTGTTTTTGTTTGAAACACGAGCTCATGGAATTGACCGAATAATATTGTGGACAAGAACTAGGAGACGAAACCGATGAAATGGCGTTGACGTTCAGTTTCGGGTTCTTGATTGTGTTGCTAGGGAGTGCTCCCATTTCTCGGTCATTGAGGGCTTTCAACAAAGTGTCAATCTTATTGGTCATCTCGCTTTGTTTTTGTTTGAAATCGGCTTCAAACTTTGCTAAATGAGCTTCTTGAGATGTCACGAAGTTGGACATCAGCCCTTCAAAGTTATTGGTACTACCATAGTTGGAAGGATTGTTGTTGAAAGTAAGGTTCGAGGATGAACCGCTTGATTGAAAACGATTAGGTGGGTTGGAAGAATTGGTTTGTTGTGCGTTTTGGTTTTGTTTCCACCTAAGGTTTGGGTGATTTTTCCATGAGGGGTTGTATGAATCACCGTAGGGGTTTGGCTCGGGTTTGAAAGTGTACCACTTTTCTCCCGCTCCGTCGGTACGCGAGGATGCGTAGTCCGCAAAAGCTTGTTCGGGGAGTTCCACGCAATCACGAGTGTCGTGGGGACCACTGCATAATTCACACGAAGAAGTGATTTTGTTCACTTGGCTTGAAGTTTTACGAGCCTCATAGGATTTCATAAGATACTTGACTTGGTCTTCAAGTTCTATAATCCTACGGTCGGAAGTGCTTGAATTGTTCGAAGGCGAAGATATTGCCTTGACCGTTTTATTCAAATCACGGGGATCATTCCAACTTTCTTTGTCATAAAGAGCAAGATCTTCTAGGAGAGCCCATGATTGTTCCGCACTTAGATCACGTAGCTTACCACCGGCCGATTGGTCAATGGTTTGCCTCGTGGAGAGATTGATGTGGTCATAGAAGATTTGGACTTGGAGCCAAAGTTCTATGCCATGGTGAGGGACTTTTTGGAGTAAGTCCTTGAATCGAGTCCATGCCTCGTAGAGGGTTTCGCCTTGACGTTGTTGGAACATCAAGATATCATTCCTTAGCTTGGTAGTTCTTCCTGGTGGGAAAAACTGAGCAAGGAAACGAGTGGTGAGATCATCCCAAGAGGTGATGGATCCTGCGGGTAGGCGCTCTAGCCATTGACTAGCTTGGTCCCGCAGAGAGAATTGAAAGAGACGCAGTCGGGTCGTCTCTCGAGTGGCAACATCAAGGTCTATGGAATCAACAATTTTGAGAAAGTCCTTGAGATGTTGATTAGGATCTTCGGAACGAAGTCCATGGAATGCGCATCTGCTTTGCACCAACCGGATGGTGTCGGATCGCAAGGGAGTGACATTGGCTCCTTGAGTGAGCTCAATGGTGTTTCGATAGCCATGGTGGCTCGGACGAGAGTAGTCTCCTAAGGTACGGGCTCTAGGAGGTGGGTGTTGTTGTGGTGGTGGGTTGTTGGGATCGAGGATATTACCACCTTCCATGATGTCGGATGGTAATAGTTACGAACAAAGAAACAAAGAAAATAGATAGACTAAAGAAAATCCTAGAAAAATAAAAATCTCACTAGAAAGGAATCTAGTGAGTAGACCTAATAAAATAAAAATTCAACCTAAACAATAACTATTCCCCGGCAGCGGCGCCAAAAACTTGATGCGTGGTTTTGCGACCTTACAACAGGTTTTACCTCTCGAGGGATCTCAAGAGGCTTGCAATCCCCACCAGGCAGTGTACCTGACCGATGTAGTATAGTGTAGTAGCAAGTACCGGGGGATTGGTCGTTCTCTAGGGGAATAGTGTCGTTAGTATTGAAAAACTACTCTAATAGGTCTAAGGGTGAGGGAAGATTGTTTTTTGTATTTTTATATTTTTTATGAAAGCAAGTAAAATCATGGGTTTGAAGGAGTGGGCGGAATTAGTTGCTAGTCAACTAACCCAAATAACTACAATTGCAAATAAAATAAAATAACTGAAAATAAAAAGGTTGTGGAACTTATATGGAGAGAAATGTGTTTACTTAGATTTCCTTACTCCCTAACTATCTTTTACCGGTTGATTAGTGTGTATTAATTGCGTGGATGACGGGTGTATTCCTTAATACCAATCATGGGGTGGCGCACGTACTTCCCCAACTCTACAAGCTCCTACTTCACTCCTATGTCGAGCCGGCTAAGAAGCTCCTAACATGGGATCACTAGAATTCGATCATGCATTAAATACA
Organism: Artemisia tridentata subsp. tridentata; assembly: GCA_021014915.2. Taxonomy (NCBI): domain Eukaryota; kingdom Viridiplantae; phylum Streptophyta; class Magnoliopsida; order Asterales; family Asteraceae; genus Artemisia; species Artemisia tridentata. The sequence goes on from CP139506.1 coordinate 156,161,797, forward strand.
ACCATAATAACCTTAGTACGCATTGGTTCATGTTTCTTAAGACGTTCAAGCAAGTTACCGTATAGGAGGTTAGACAGTTTTCTTAAGCCTAACATCGATAAACAATCATCCAATACAATTAATAACACACCAACAACCAATAATCAATAGTTAGGTTTCATTAGATCTAAGCAAACACAAGATAAATCTAGCCTAGCATGTTAAATAAAAGAAAAGAACAAGATATAATCAAACAACACATAAACATATTGAATGATTAGTTGATTACTTATCTTCAATTGAACATGGGAGATCCAAGGGTATAAAACCCTTAAAAATGGCAGAAAAATCGTCTTAGGGTTTCTCCTCACAAAGTTGCACACTAATGACTAAAAATTATGAAAGTATATATAGGAAAACAGATCTGACGGCGTCACGTTATAGAGCGTGACGCCGTCACCTCGCCGTGGTTAGGGTTTCTTGATGGCCTTCTTGACGCCGTCCCCTTTTAATCCTTCAAAATCCTCTCTGGCCCGTCAAGGGTTGGCGGCGTCACACTAGGGCTTGACGCCGTCACAGGTACTTTTCTGCAGATTTTTGAGACTTTGTCGTTTTCTTTACTTTTATGCTCCAAAAACGTCCAAAATGCTTCCTTTCACAGATTTCTTCTCCAAAGTACCTAAAATGACAAAATGAACGATTTAGGGCAATATTTGATCAAATAATTACGATTTAGGGCTTAAATGACCCACCTAAAAGCGGTACACTTTTCGCTTCATCACACACTTAGGATTTTAATTTATCTGTTTTGTTTATTTTTCATTTTACACCAATTTGTATCCCAAATATTATCCATACCCTATATCATTCTTCATCAAAACCTTTGATTTATTGAGATTAGAGATTTGAGCAATCTTAAGTATCGTAGTCGTGGATTCGGCTATGTATTTATGATTTTGTCGCCCTTTTTGATATAATATTATTGGTGAAGATTACTTGGTCCTATCTTTAGCCCATTCGAGTTAAGGATTTGAGCAATTGCAAGTATCGTGGTCGTGGATTCGATCATGTATTTTTAATTTTGTCGCCTTTTCTGGAATGTGAGATCGATAGAGATTAAAAAGGATGATCAACCCTTAACCAACAAACCCTTTTTACCGCTTTAGACTTGTTACTCCTTGGCTTTAGTGGGGGAGATGCGTATACTTGCCAAGCCTATGATAGAATATTCGTCACGACTAAGCAACTAAACGATTTAGAATTTTTTTACATTAAAAATTATTTTGGTTTCTACTTCGTTAAGTGTTTGGTTGTGTGATTATGACAAAACGAATACGTGCTTAAATATAAAAATAAATCCTAATATCTTTTACGATTAATTCTAAGGTTTACTTGGGGACAAGTAAAGTTCAAGTGGGGGATATTTGATGAACTCAAATAAGTACATTTTATTATCATCATTTATCCTATTTATTTGACTTGTTTTATTATATTATATATGAGAATCGATACATTAATGTTTACTTTAGTAATTCTCAGGTAAAAACAAGCATTATGTGAAACTTGGCGATTTTGGACTAATTATGGAGCAAAACAAGCGAGATGTCAAAAGTCTACTGAAATCCAGAAGATGCACCGTATCTCACTCAACAGATACGACGCAATATCATACTTAGATGAATTCGAAGACCATTGCCTGACTTTGAAGAATGCGCCGCATGCAATTCTGTCATGCGCCGCATATGAAACTTTGGTCAAAGAAGAAGATCAAGCTCGTTCTACTCCAGATACGCCGCAATATACTTCTAACATACGGCATATCACTATCAAGATTTCACCAGTTACAATCCAAGATAGCTAAAGTACATGCGCCGCATACAAAGATCAAGTTACGCCGCATCTGAATACGGTGTACGAATATTCCTGAATATGTTAATCTTGGACTCCACGCGAAGTTAAGTCAATGCGCCGCATCTATCAAGTCAATGCGCCGCATCGATCCCTCAGATAGAAACTATAAATACCCCAAGGTCAGACGAATTTGAGACATAGATACACACAGAGAGAGAGAGACCTTAGATATAACCCTAGAGCCGAATTCAGACGACCAAGCAGCACAAGACACACCTCAAACAAAGATACAAGAGCTGTAAGAAGGTCCTGCATGTATTCAATTCATTAAGTAGTTTTATTTTATTGTTTTAGTACACTTTAATTCATCAAGATTGATGGGCTTGTGTCATGTGACTACGGAAGATCATGCACTCTCCTTAATATTGCTATCCCATTAATTAAAGTTTATATGTTGATGTCTTTGGTGACTTTTATTAGTGTATTGATAACCTCTGTGTCTAGCTGAGTCTTGCTTGGGTCGCCATGCCCCTTCCTCGCCTATTTATTAGAGACGCTTAAATAAATAGGATAGACATAAGTAATCATTAAGGGTTTACTCGCCGATAAGATTAGAACCAACGAGAAAGGTTTAATTATATACACTTCATATAAAACTAGCAATAAAACAAGTGAAAAACTATTTAATTATCAGGACAGGTCTTCTTATTGTCTCGAGTATCTATCTGTGTACGTGTGTGCTAATCGCTGATTCGTGCTCATTAGTTTAGTTTTCCATTTAATCATAACCAAACCATGCCAGTCTCTCAGGCTGAACCCCCTCGCGTTAGATTAAGTTGTATAACTAACTTAGGATATTAAAATACTAATTAGAATAACTAGATAATACGTTCCACTCTTAGTGATCGACACTCTACTTACCATTATATTCATACTGACCGGGTACACTGCTCATTAAGTGTGTGTTATTGATAAGTCGGCTAAATATAAATTTAAAACTTGAGTAGGCATTAATACTGCTAAACCGCAACGACACATCACGCTCCATCATTATAATAATCCATACGTAAAGAAATGATAACACATATGTATACCACCCTAACAGATTCTGTTTCATTGATAAAGGCCACACAAATGTTAAACCAAAACCAGATCACGTTAATAGGTCACACACTCGTATTGCTGCCACACTCTTATCATGCCATCTCTCCCACCGCAAATCAAGCATCCCAATGAAGTTAGGATAAAAGGTTCTAATACAAACGTAAATAATTACAAATCAAAATAATGAGAATAATTCATACGCTAAACCTGGACATTAACAAGTTTAAGCATGACAATGTGTTACTGGTCATACTGAATTAGCTTACTTCATATGATATATGGAAAATGAAATAATCAAATAAATCACAAAAATTATGCCCCAAAATTCACGGATAATCAACATTAAACTAGCCTAAAAACTCTCTCAATTATACTATGTTGCCATATGTATCTTATTCGTTTCTTTTCTTTACGTCATAAGTATATCCTATATTATGGAATGATATCAAAAGAGAAAATAAACACGCTTTGCCTCCTATATTATGGACTCATATCAAAAGAGAAAATAAACATTCACCCATATCACCTTGTCGAGAACCTGTTATATCCTTGTTGTGGTTTCATGCGCATGTGATTTCATAGGTGTATGATTTCATGCGTGTGTCAGTAAAACTACAAATACAAGTTTAGACCGGTTGTGGTTCGTGCTTCGTGTCGATCTCGAATTGTAGAGGGTTTTCATTAACAGTTGGCGAGTGGCTAATTCTTGGCGGTGTTCTTTGGGGGTTCGACCATGCTCCTTTGATTCTTGGATTCTTTTACTGTATCGGTCTTGCCTTGCGCTCTTGTTTCAGCCTAAATATATCATTCAACTTGAGGTAATTATTGAACTCCACATTACATGTAACCACGAAAAGCTTTATACAAAAAAACTGGCTATATCAATATAAACATACCAATTACATATATGTTGTATTCTAAAACATGGAATCATACATGCGTATAGATAATAAAATGGATGTCTTGGGCTTAAAAAGGAATCGTTATAGAATATAATATGAGATGTATATATATATATATATAATGGAAATCCTAATCGATCACCATTAATAAGGAACTATGACATTTGCATATTTGCATCATATAAAACTTGGAATCTATGAAAGGTTACGAGTATTCGATAAGTCGGGAAATTGAGTCTGGTTTGTGTGTTTGTACGAAGGGTGCTAGTGCATGCATGGTTTTGGTATCGATCATGTCTCGCGGAGTGTGTGTGTCTTGTGTCGTATCATATCTAAAACTTGTATAAGCATGCTTGTGAAGAATTGGTTAAAAGAATAAGGGTGTGGGTTAGTTCTAGCCTTGTTAAATGTGGCTTCAATGTTAATACCGAGAAGAGTTTAGTGTGGTTGTGCCCTTGATTCTAATTAATTCAGCCTCGTTATAGCATTGTTTGGTCTCACATTTGTATCCTGGTTTCAGTGTCGATCTATGGTTTCGTCTTGGGGAAATCTTGTACGTCAAATTGCATGTAAAGTATAAGAAATGGCATGAAATGAAAGGGTTACTCCAGCACTGTGTATGCTAATTTAAAATGATTTTGAAAAACAGCCATGTGAAACGTAAATAGGGATAGCATGCAAGCATGCATTGTTCTACATAAATGTAAGTCGTGTGGGTATACATGTGAATAATTGTATTTTTGGTCGCCGCGGTCTAACTCATGTCAAGAGTACGTTTAAATAAATTATGAAACGACGGAGTCCTAAATTTTCATTTTGATAGAATTTACAGTATAAACAACAAAGTTAATTATTTGACATTTTTTAAATATTAAATTTTGATAATTTACATTTACGACCCTAAGCTTTATTAATTTGGCATAATTAACCCTAAACTATTATATTGGTCATTATAACCCTTAAATATTATTTAATTGTCAATTATAACCTTAAAGTATTAAATTACTATTCCGGAAAAGTTACTAGTTATAGAAAGTTATTTAATCTGGAAGGTTACTAAATAGGGAAAGTTTCTAAAAATAGAAAGGAACCTAAATTATGAAATCTTATCAAAATAAGCTTATAAGTAATATGTGATTATTAAATTGTATAGGTTCGGTGAAGAAGGAGTGACCTTCCGTTTCTGTGTGATCCATCTTTTATCCGTTTGTCTATTTGCATAAGGTACGGATATTATGACCTTATCTTTACGGTTTCCTTTGTGACTTACAACCTTTGATATGAACCATAGTTATGAACCTTCATTATAAACCTTTGATATGAACCTCGCTATGAACTTTTGGGCATGAACCTTTGCTATAAACCCTTGATGTGATTATGATGGCTCTTATTATGTATTCTGTATCTGTATCACTAGTCATGGGGGTTCCATGGCCATGTCATTGATGCACCAATGGCATGACTCTAGGGTGTGGGAGTGATGACCCATCACGTCCCTTTTATTATGTATTATGTTTGGCCACAATGATTATGATTTTCTGCAGGGGCGTAGGGATGCATCCTAGATCTGGATTTGTATCTGTTACATATGTTGTATATCTGGTGTATGGTAATTGTCTGCAATACATGCCATACACACATGGGAGTTTGCTACTCCATTTATATTACTTAAGAGGTCTCCCTTCTTTTTAATTTATGAGAAGTTTAGATTATGTTATGTTATGAGCCAAGGGTATTATGATTCTGTTTATGCAGGCGACTGCATAGATTCCTATTACTTAACCTATACACTATGTTTCCCATTACATTATGCCTACTTATGTTTCCCTATTGTACTTCATTTGAAGTTCACATTTATATTTCTATTTTCTATTATCATACATCCGTTCACTGGGCTTTTTAAGCTCAGCCGCATTTCTTTTCTCCGCGGCAAGTTTTAGAGGAAAGCTGGGATATGAGTGAAGAGTTCATAAGAGCTCTTAGAGGACTACACCTTTGATAGCTACCTTGGATTAGAGTTGACCTTGAGATTTTCATTACTAGACTTATTGTACCTTTGTTGTAATCCTTGTATTTCATTTACCTTAGATTTCATTTGTAACCTTTGAATTTAATTGTATTATTAAAGTCTTTCGCTTGTATATGTTCTGTTGACACCATGAATGTGATATCTCAACCTTGTCGGGTTGGGGTGTTACAAATTTTCTGAAAATAAAACTCACAAAATCATTTATGAGGCTTCCTTTCATACTAGAAACTTTTTTGAAACATGAAAAGGGAGGGAAAAGATTTTTCAGGCATAGTAACACCATTGTTTCAAACAATGTTGGAACTAGGTCAAAATCAGTGTGAAGGTTCAGTAATCCCAACTGAAACCCATCACACACCCACAATTTTACCATCCTCATCCCAACCCAAAAAGACCTATACCCGTAGGCTCACACAGAAGAAGGGCACTCAGCTTCCTCAGGCTAGTGCTTGTTTGGATATAGATAAGGCTACCAATAAGGAGTGGGAAGGTAGTTTCGAAAGGGCTGCCACTACTGCTGCTAGCTTAGATGCAGAGTAGGATAGTGGTAACATCTCTAAGACCCAATCCAAGGCAACTTCTAATAAATAAAGTTCCCATGGAACTGATTCCGATGAAGGAATCCCTAGGTGCCAAAAAACCAAGGGGGCACAAGTGCTCATACTAGGGATGAGGTTGTGTCTAACATGCCCAGTGATCCACCTCTTAGGATAGGTAACACAATCCAAAGTGGTGAGGGCAGTATGGAACTTTTAAATGAACTGATGGCAACCTGTACAAAATTGACAAAAGATGTTCTTGACCTCAAGCAGCTTACAACTACTCAAGGTGATGAAATCAAAAGGTTGAAGAGAAGGGTTGGATATCTAGAAGGAAGAAAGAGGTCAAGAAAACAAAAGTTACAAAGATTGCATAAAGTGGGTACTACTTCCAGAATTGAATATTCTGATGAAGCACAGAGTTTGGGGGAGGATGCTCCCAAACAGGGGAGGAATACAAGCAAAGCTTCAGGGAATGAAACTGGAGTAGAAAATGAAATGGTTGATGCACAGTTGGTTGATGAGGGTTTGGTTGCTGATGTTAATCAGGAGGTTGTTGAAAGTGATGAGTTTGTTGTTGCAGATCAACAGGGTAATTAAGCAATTATGGATGATGCTGCTAAGTCTGTTACGACTGCTGGTGTTGATATTGAAAAGATGGTTGAAGTGGCTAAAGTGTTGGTTGATGCTGCTACACTTAATACTGCTGATGTTGATGTTAGTACTGCTGGTCTAGAGGTTGATGCTGCTAGTTAAAAAGTTAGTGCTGCTGCTACTACAATTGATGAAGTTAGTGATGCTGCTATTACAACTGATGAAGAATTAACTATAGCTCAAGCAATTACAAAGTTAAAGATCATACGACCTAAGGAAAAGGGAGTTGTGATTAAAGAGCCAACACCAGCATCAACAATAAAACCAACAACTACTTCATAATCATTAACTGATAAAGGCAAAAGCATCCTGATTGAAGAACCTAAGAAGAAATTCTTATCACTAAAACAACAACAACAACAACAACTCATAGAAGATGAAGAACTTGCAAGATAGTTGCAAGCTGAGCTTATTGCTGCAGAAGAAACGGAAAGAAGGGAGCAAGCTCAAAAGGAAGAAGAAGCTAGTCTTGCATTGATTGACACAATGGAAGACATTCAAGCACATTGTGAGGCAAATCATATGGTAGCTCAAAGAATGTGGCAAGATGATCAAGGGGAGCTGTCCTTAGAAGAAAAATCAAAACTCTTTATGCAGTTCTTAGCTCAGCAGAAGAAATTCTTTGCACAAAAGAGGGCTAAAGAAAAGAGAAATAAACCACCTACCAAAGCACAGCAAAAGAAGATAATGCAAACCTACTTGAGAAACATGGATGGATGGAAGACTGCTCAATTCAAAGGCATGAGCTATGAAAGGATTAAAGAGCAGTTTGAAAAAGTTTTCAAGAGGGTCAACACCTTTATTACTATGAGTACTGAAGAGGTAGTGGGGGTTCTAAGGAAGTACAAAAAGTGCATGAGAAGAGTTCAAAGAGAGCTGGTGATGAGATTGAGAAGGGAAGCACTAAAAAGCAGAAGATTGATGAGCAATCAGAGCAAGAGCAAGAGGAAGGTGAGCAGAAGGAAGGCAATGATAAAGGTTCAAAGGAAATTAAACAATACATTGTGATTGTTTCAGATGATAAAGAAATTCCAATAGATTTTGAACCTTTGGCTACAAAACTTGTAACACCCGATAATTTTCCAAAACCTTTTTCACAAGCCAAATATTTATTTTTGCATCACCTTAGCATTTAAATTTTCTTAAACATATTTAAGCTTAATATTAGTAGTTATTTTTATAATTAAGGGAGCGTTTGGCATAACATTTTGAAAGAAAATTTTTGAGTCAAAATCTAAGTTTTCACCTTTTTCAATAAGTCACTTAACACAAACACTGGTAAGAAATAGCTAGATATGCAATATAATGTTTATCTAGCCACATTTCAAAGTAGCTTATGATATATAAAGGAACGTTTGGATGTTTTTGATTTCTTATCATAATATCCCTATAACTATTCTTTAACATCATAAAATACATTTTAAGCGAGTTAAAAATTAAAACTAACATTGTAAACTACTTCTTAGGATTAAAGTTTTAGAGTCGAAGTATGTTTACGTCCCACATAAGTAGCATATATAATATGTGCATGTCATTTTTTTTTTTTTTTTTTTTTTGTTGCTTTCTTGTATAGGTAAAAAATGCCTAAAGCTACAGTCGGTAATCTTTCCAAAACCAAGGCCTACATTCCAAAAGTCTCTGAAACTCCCAGCATATCTCCTTCTATTGCATGTTTCTATCGACCCATCGAAAATAAAAACATTCACAAAGGTAGAGTTGTCGATCCATCTTTCTATCAATCCGATCAAATCGAGCGAATGTTCTCAAATGTTCGTCTCGATTGTCTCTACAAAATTAATGAGCCAATCATTCCTCGCTTTGTTCTAGATTTCTATAGCCAAGTAACGGTGCAAACCGATCCATATGGCTGTATTCTTATTTCCTTTATGATCCAAAATGAATTTATCACTCTCAATCTAGCTCAGTTTGGTCAAATTCTCCAAATTCCTTACAACGGTCAAGCCATTTTCTCAAATGAATGGGATCTCTCATCTCTTGAGAAAAATTGGCCTCATAATGGTCCGTATTATTCTGATATTCCTTCTCCTGACGAGATTCATGGACTTCTCGAGCTAGAACGTGGTACAACTAGCTGAAGAATCGAGTCAAAAAATGTCAAAATTCATGCTAACCAAATCATCCTTAAAGTGCTAAGCCCCGACATGAAGCGTTGGGAAGAACTTATTCACGAGAATGCGTTCAGTACCGGTGGTCACCGTGATCATCTCACGGCGAGCATTGCTCACATGTTGTATTGTATTGTTGCTGAAGAACAATACAATTTGGCTTACCTCTTTGTCTATCGCATCATGTCAGCCAAAAACACTCCCAACGCCAACCTTCCTTATGGCATGTTCCTCACCCGTCTCTATCGTTATGTCATGGAACATTTCCCTCATCTCGAAAGTGATGTCTATCTATTCGTTCATCCCGTCCTACGTCCTATCTCTCGTAGCCAACTTCGTAGATCTCGTAGTGACAAGGGCAAATCTAGACGCCCTAATCTCTACGCACCTCGTAGTTCCACATGTCATCGAGGAGATGATGATGGGGAGGAGGAATGCACCTCACGTGTCAGTACTCCATCTCCTACGAGGTTCATGGACAATCTCCCGGAACTTAATTATTCCGATTATCAAGTTCCTCGTCCTTCCGAACAAACCGAACAAATCCTATTTGAACGACAAACCGCATTACTCAACACAACTCAACAGATGCATCAAGAAGTTAGAGGTGGTTTCAAGTCGATAGGGAAAGCTTTCAAGAATATTTTTGGAAAGAAGAAGAGATGAGATGTGGATGTTGGCTTACTAGAACAATATTGTGTTTAGACATTTTATTTTGTTTTGTATTTGATAATTATTTATTTCTTGCATGTTGTAGTATGTTAGTATCTATTTTCTTAATTAGAACTTGAATGCTATGCTTAAAATTAATATGCTTGATTAATAACATGTTTATTCTATAATATGATTATTTTTAGCCTAAATGTATACATGCTTATTTAAACATGTTTATGCCACTATTTAATCATTCTTCATGTACATGATCCAAATGAAGCTTGCTGCAAATACACCCTAACAATGACCATTTTCTGGAAAATTTTCAAATTTGGTCGCCTGGGAAAACAACAGATGGGCGGCCCCCTTAATTCCCTAGGCGGTCCCCTTAATTTTAAGCGGGCCGGACAGCAATTAAGGGGACCGGCCATCTGGGCAGCAAAATTCACTGTTTTCTTTTGCATCATGTGACCCCTTTTATCTAGCCCCAGCTACCATTTCTCCTTATGGACGAACTGGTATTGGAATCTTCCTACAAAACCTCAAAAATTAACCTAAACCAACCACATTTTCATATTATAAATTCCCTCCATATAATCACCTCTCATTCCATCATCCTTCACCATCCAAAACCACCATGTTATCACCAAAATCCTCCATCTCTAAGACTCCAAGGAAGCAAAGACTTGTCATCATACCACCAAAACAACTCTTTATTGACTTAACCCAAGATGACACCAAAACTCCATCACCACCACCTCAAAGTTCATCCCCAAGTGCACCAAATGCACCATCAAAAACACCCTCTACCCATGGAGCATCATCTTCCTCCATACCATCCACTTCATCCATCAATGACTACATCAACACTCACCTAACATCATCACCAAGAGCATCATCACCACCATCCACTCAAGAACCTCCATCCAACCAACTTGCCATTTCCTTATCACCCATCACACCTCTTGATGCTCATTTCTTACCATCACCAATCCCACAACCATTCTTTCCCATACCTTGGGCATTGCTTGAAGCCCATGGTGACAATTGTCTTTGTTGCATCCATAACCGGACCATAATCTTTGGTCTTAGAGATGAGATACACTACATGTTTTCATCACTTGAACACATGATTACCAACCCGCCACCACCACCACCTTCACCCACTACACCACCACCACCTCCATTTTCACCCAATTAAGCATATGCAATGCTTAAAAATAATTTTCAAAACCTTTTTGTATGCAAGCCCCATGGAAGATCATGTACTCCTAGGACGATTATGTAGTAACATTAGTTATTTTTGTTTGAATGTTTGCATGCCTTATGTTGTAATCTTCTTGGTTGTGTATTTATACACAACACTTTTATTAAATGAATGTTCTTATTCTATATGCTTGCTAATTGTTGTTACATATACTTGTGCTTCTAACATTTTTCTTGCAAGCGTTTCATAGCTCGTTTCCTTGGTGCCCCCAAACGAGGGGGAGTACACATCAAGGGGGAGTTCTCATACGACACTTTTACACTTAAAACTTGTCGGTTAAACATTTTTGATTCTACAAAAAGGGGGAGAAATAGATGTAAACTCACTAAATACTTGTCTAAAAACTAATTTTTAGATTTAATGAGTTTAGATTTTGTAATCATCAAAAAGGGGGAGATTGTTGATATAAATAATGCCTAAACACGTTATTAATATTTTTCGATATCTCTACGTTTTGATAATCACAAAATGTAAAATCATTAATCGGAAAATTATGACATAAACAAGTATTTAGTTGTAAATATCTATTTCTACAACTCAAATCACTTAAGGTATGAATGAACTAATGCTTAATGCATTGTATGATCAAAGGAACATTTTCTTAAAAACTAGATTTTTTATAAAATGTCAAAAACATTTTATATCTTTTAGAAAAACATTTTTGGTTATAAATAAAAAGGTTTAATTCATTAAAAATTTATGAATTCAAATTTTCAACCAAAATCAGTAAAATGTTCCAGAAAAACCTTCCCCACAAAAAGACAAAACTGGGCAACGGCTATGGAGGGGCGGCCCCCTTAATTATACTAGGCGGCCCCCTTAAAATTAAGGGGACCGCCCGCCTATTTAAGGGGGCCGGCCACGCTCCAGTTGGTTCCAGCTGTCTAGTTTTTTTGCCTATAAATACCAGCCTTCCCCTGGATTTTTACTCACCTTTTGCACCCCAAACCTTCTGTTTTAAATCTTGTAAATCCTTTCCAAAAACCCTTTGATCATACTCTCTTAAGCATTGGTTTCTAAGTGATCCAAGCTTGCACCATCAAAGTGCAAAAGAACAATACTCCTTCAACTAGAGAAGAAGTATTATAGCTTAACTCATATCATCATTGTTGTTGTGTAAAGTGTTGTATAGTTGTGATAAGTAGATCTAAGTGTAAGTAACTAGTTGTGTTGTAAAGAAGTAGTGTAGAAGTTGTTGTGAAGTAGTCGTGAAGTAGTCGTGAAGAAGAAGTCGTGAAGAAGTCGTGAAGCATTCGTGAAGCCATCGTGAAGAAGTCGTGATTAAGTTGTGTAGAAGTTGTGTACAAGTCGTGAGATTGGTTCTAGCTACGATTAGAACTCGACATCTAGCTTTGTGTCGTTAAACCGGTGTAAGCTAAAGTTGTGTAAGGTTTCTCCGCCATAAGGGAGTTTGTTGACATAGTGAAGAAAACTCTCGAGTAGGTGACTCGAGGAGTGGAGTAGGGAAAGAAAGGGGTCCTTGTAGCCGAACCACTATAAATCTTCGTGTTGTGGTTTGATCTTTCCATCTCTATCTTTTATTTCATTATATTTACTTTACTTGTCTTGCTTATCTATATTTGTTCATATTGATCAAGAGTTGAATTCACATAAGATAGAATCGAAGTTTCAAAAAGTAAACAAAAGTTTTCATAAATTAAAAAGATGTAAAACTATTCAACCCCCCTTCTAGTTTTCCACATCATTCAAAAAACCCTTTTGAATTGTATCTTTTATTCCGCTGCATATGATGTTTGAGAATCTTCTGAACTCCAATGTTTATTTATAATTTGAATAATATATTTTTATTAAAACGGCTTGTTATGAGGTCGTTTTCTATTATTGTGACTGTCTTACCCGAAAGTAATACCCCAAACTATGTTCCGCTGCCATATTCCGAGTTGAGGGTGTTACAAAACTCCCTGATATTGTTGGTTGGAGAATATACAATGAGAGTCCAAGGAAAATAATTTATGAAATTACCAGAGCTAATAGACAGAATTATGTATTCTCAAGGTTTAATCAGTTGCTTAGAAGCTTTGACAGAGAGGACTTAGAGACTCTATGGAAGCTTGTCAAAGAAAAGTATTGACCAACAAAACCATTGAAGCAACCAGTATCAGATCATGACTATGTCTTGTGGGGTGTCTTGAAGACTATGTTTGAACCTCATGTTGAAGATGAAGTTTGGAGAAGACCTATTTCTTCAAGTAAGGATTTGAATATTTCCAAGTAAGGGTTGATTTTCTTCGAGTTAGAATTCCTTCGAGTAAGGAATCTTTCGAGTAAGGAAACTTTAAGTTCTATTTATATTTTCCAAGTTAGGAAATCAGAACTTCATCTCTTATATCCTTCTACTAAGGGGTTATATACTTCGAGTAAGAAAATTCTTCGAGTAAGAAATTTTCTTCGAGTAAGGATTTAAGTCTTCGAGTAAGAACCTTCGAGCAAGATCCTTCGAATAAGAACCTTCAAGCAAGATCCTTCGAGTAAGGAATCCTCGAGTAAGGGAATCTTCGAGTAAGGAAATCTTCGAGTAAGGACAATCTTCGAGTAAGGAAATCTTCGAGCATGGAAAACTTCGAGTAAGGAGTTATGTTTAAGAATTTCTAGGGTATTTACCGAGCATCAAGGAGTGAAATTCTTCTGAGTTTCTTAAGCTTTCGCCGAATATCTAATATACAAAATGTTAGGAATTAAATGTTCAAACACTTAGTTTTGTAAAGAAACAGTTTGTACTGCTGAAGATATAACTAACAGTACTAACTGAGTTAGTACTGCTAGCATGAAGTTTGTACTGTTGAAGAATGATTGTGAAAGAAGGTACTGCCAAGGGATAAAGACGTGTAATATGAAATGTATAGAAGATATTTAGTATATACCTTATATAGTTAGAATTATACGGGTAGATACCTATCTTGTAAAGGACTTCTTGTGCTATAAAAGGAGGTCCTAGGTTAGATGTTAAGTCATACGTTTTTGTGAAGATTCAAGGTCATTCTAACCCTAGTGATATTAAGATCACTCGTATTATTACTCAATAATATTGAATCGTTTGGAGTTATACACTGTGTTCATTATTCATACTGTGTTACTGTTACATCAAACAAAATCTTTTAAGTGTTGTTAAGTAGATTCCGCATACTTAACAATATAACCTCAAAATATCCTCTACACATTCTAAGTGTGTTAGATCCTCTTAAGTGGTATCAAAGACAGGTTGATACTATTGATTTAGAAGAAAAGATAATGGACATGGAAACCTCACAGACCAACATGGCTGCTAAGTTGCCTATGCTGAAGCAAAACGATTTTGAGATGTGGAGGCTGCGAATAGAACAGTACTTCCAAGTGCAAGACTATGCACTCTGGGAGATCATTGAAGATGGAAACTCTTTTATACCATCAACAACTGTAACAACAGTTGATGGTGAGGAAAAGACCACTGTGAATACCTCTCCAGTGACTGCAGAAGAGAAGCTGCAAAACAAAAATGATGTCAAGGCTAGGAGCTTGCTGATGATGACCATCCCCAATGATCAGCTTCTAAACTTCAGCAAGTAAAAGGATGCAAAGTCCTTGTTTGAAGCAATCACTACAAGGTATGGTGGTAATGAAGCTACCAAGAATACCCAAAAGACCCTACTGAAGCAGAACTTTGAAAATTTCAGTGCAACCAGTAATGAGTCTTTGGATCATGTGTTCAATAGATTACAGAAGATTGTCAGCCAACTGGCTGTTTTGGAGTTGAAATCCCTCAGGAAGATCTGAACTCAAAGTTTTTGAGGAGTCTACCTACAGAATGGGCTATGAATGTGGTGGTCTGGAAGAATAAGCCAGATATAGATACCATGAGTCTCAATGATCTTTACAACAACTTCAAGATTGTTGATCAAGATGTAAAGAAATCTGGAGGAACAAGGTCAAGCTCAAGCATTGGGAATATGGCTTTAGTGTCATCTCCTAGTAATTCAAGTCCAGATGAAGTGAAAGTGGCTGTAGGAGTTAGTACTGCTAACCCTAGTGTTAGTACTGCCAGCTCATCTACCAGTACTACTGGTATCCTGAATGATACTACCTGCTGTGCATTCCTGACCAGCCAGAATGATTGGTCAATGTTGACACATGAAGATCTGCAGGAGATTAATGATGATGACTTGGAAGAGATGGATCTCAAGTGGCAGATTTTACGTCTTAGCATGAGGGCTAAGAAATTCTATCGAAAAACTGGCAAGAAGATCAACATCAGTAGTAATGATACTGCTTGTTTTGACAAGTCTAAGGTAGAATGCTACAACTGTCAAAAGTTGGGGCATTTTTCAAGAGAATGTAGAAGACCCAGGCAATAGGATAGCAAGAATAGGGGGTATGGAAGCAAGCCAAAGGCAGTGGAAGAAGCAGAGATATCTTCAAAGGCTATGGTAGCAATTGATGGTCTGGGCTATGACTGGAGCTTCATGGTAGAGGATGAGGAAGCACCAGTTGAGATGGCACTTATGGCCTTCTCTGACTCAGAGGTACTCTCAGCTAAAAGTTGTTCTGAAAACTGTACTGCTCTTAAAGAATATGAAACTTTAAAGAAACATTATGATGAGCAGAGGATTGAATTAAACCATACACACTACAATTTGTCTAATCATAAAAGAGGTTTAGCAGTCCTAGAAGAACAAATAATGCATTATAAGAATAATGAGTCTGTTTTTTCTGAGGATATAGCTGCCTTAAGAGAGATTTGTCACTTAAAAATGCTGAGATTAGTTTGCTAAAAGCTGAGTTAGATAGAATCATAAAGGCTAAAGAAAATATTCAATTGAGTGTAGATACTTTAGAGTTTGCTTCTAAGGGAGTGAACAAAATCATAGAGTGTCAATTGATTGATAAGGCTAAGTCTGGGTTGAGGCATAAAACATGTCCACCTCCTCAAATAGGAGTGCCTGCACCCCCAGGCATTGACCTAGAGCATACAGGTTTACTTGAGTTTCAGCAGCCTAAGTTAGAGTATGGTTGTAAGTCTAAATAAAATACAATTGCTAATAAACTTGTAGAGGATAATGAGCCTTTTGAGAGTGCAAGTGACACCTCTCTCAATGAGGATAAGGTGTCAACTAATAGGAATTCAGATGCTCCCACTATTGAGGATTGGACATTTGATGATGAAGATCAGGTTATAGCTAAACCTGATGAAGAAAAGTTAGAAGGAACCAATGTTCCTAAGGTGGTTAGTGATAAAACAAATGTAAAACCAGTTAGGAGAATAGTTAGATATTCTGAGATGTATAGGTCCACAGGCAAGCCAAGAGGAAACCAGAGGAACTGGAATAACCTTAAATCTCAACAACTAGGTGATGACTTTGTTATGTATAACAAGGCTTGTTTTACTTGTGATAGCTTTGACCACCTTCAGGCTTTTTGTCATAACCATCAGGGGAGAAAGATGGTTACTGGGAACAACAGGGTAAGTGGGAACACAAGTAATAGGGTGAACTCCTACAGGTCTCAAACACACCTTCATACTAATAGAATGTCTCCCAGGGCACTGTTAATGAAGTCAGGCCTCAAACCAATTAGTACTGCTCGATCAGCAGTTAGTACTGCCAGACCATTTAAAACTGTTTACCCTAAACCAGCAGTTTCAAGTGCAAGACCAAACTTTAAATATGCACAACAGACTGTTAAAAGGCCTTTTCAAAAGAAAGCAGTGGTTCAAAACAAAATTTGGAAACCAAAGGTTTAAACTGTCAGGCCAACAGTTAATACTGCTAGACCAGCAGTTAGTACTGGTATGCCTAAAAACACTGCTAGGGATAAGAGGGCAAACGTTGTTAAGCTCTCAGCATGTTGTGTATGGAGACCAATCAAACCCAATGGTGTATCAATCACATTAAAGAGATTTGATTATATTGATGCACGAGGCAAACCCAAGTCAGTAATGGCTTAGGTACCCCAAGGAAACCAATTTCCTTCCTTTATATGCAGGGACATTCACAGGATGATGATGAAGATCAAGGTTATTGATGAGTGCCTATTTACTCATCATTTTATGCCCATATTAGACACAAAAATGACCAAAAACACCAAAATAGATCAAATATTATTGCAAATATTCTTGGTTTGTGTTTTTATGTGTTTCAGGTACAAAAGGATTGAAAACAAGGCAAAACAGACAAAAACCGAGCACAAGATTGGAAAGTTGTGAAAAGCCGAGGACGGGGAAGAAATTCACCAGTTTGGACCGAGATATTGCTCAAGTAATCAAAAGTCATCCTCCAAGAATATCAAAGTATCACAAATAATCCTTGGAGATAATTTTCAGATTTGGCAAGAATGGTCCCTGGATTTTCAGAATTTGCAAAATTGGTCCCCTAACTTAAAACCATTTCATGTTAAATCCAAAAACTAAAAAAACCAACACCCTTTTATCCACCAAATCCAGCCCAACCATTAACATAAAAGCCCAAATAAAAACCCTACCCAAACCCGGTCTTGTGTTTTAACTAAACATGGGTCAAACCAGGTTGACATGGTCAATCTTCTTTCCCAACCATTTTCCCACTATCCACCACTTCCCCAGACATCACCTTTCCCATGCTTCCTAGACAACTTTGTCCCTTTATTCACTTACACACTCCAACTCTCCCCCTCACTTAGCTAGTACTGTCCCACGTGTTTAGTCCTTGCTCAAATCCCATTTCCCATTTTTCCCGCCAAAAATATGATGTACGATTGAGATTGATTCGGAGTTATCTAACGGCTGGGAAATATTCAGAGACACAAGGGGAAGCTTTGGAGTGATATAAAACTCACTTCATTCACACAGAGAAAAGAGAACTAGGAGTAGTGTAATTTAGATAGTCATTCAGTAGTTATATTAGTTTTGTAGTTTCAATTTCAGTTCTAAAACTTTAATTCAAGCCCAGTTAAGCTCGTTTGTACTCAATTTATTCAGCAATGTTTCTAGTTCTAAGCTTAATGAAATTTCATGTTTCTACTTTATTCAGTTAATTCAAACTTAAATGTAGTTACTGTTATATGATTCACAAGTTTTCTTTCTCAGTTCCATTAAGCTTATATAAGCTATTTGTAGCTTATTATGAGTTCTCTTCTATTGAATTCAGTTTAATTTCAAAAAGTCAAGAAAGTCAACAAAAGTCAAAGGTACTATTCACTGGCTTATTTTAGTGCTTATTTCCTTTTTCTAGGTTCATGTGTTCTTTTAGATGCTAATGTAGTGTAGATTGACAGTTAGGTAAAGCTTAAGTCTCAATTCCACTAAAAACTTAAAAACAGTCCACATTAGTTTAAATATAGAGTTAGCTTATTTAGTGCTTAAACCTAGATAAAAGTTGCTTATCTCAGCTTAATTAAGTTAGTTAATCATTAATAAGTTAGAATCATAGGTCATTTTGGTGTTTTTGCATCCCTTTTAGTTCATCTAGTGAGACTTCAAAAGTTGGAATCAGAACAATAGGCATTGCTTAAGTTTTGACCAAAAATCAGTCCAAGTCTGCACACTTTTGCATATTTCAGTTTTTTCTATTTTCAGCTTTTTTCTTTTATTTTTCATTTGGTCATGATGAGTTGTCATTAGCTGAAATTCAGCCCAGTTAGACTTGGGTGGCTTATTTAGTTGCTTGTAATTTTTTTTATATTTTTAGAATTTATTTTCAATAGCTTTTTAGGGGCTTGAAAAAGCCCCTTTTTGCCCTGTGCTGGTCTGCACATCAGCAGACCTGGGTATGGGTTTTGGCTTATTTTGTGCTTATCAGTGCTTATTTCCCCCATTTGTGTCTTAATTTAGTTTCCATTTCAGTTTATTGATTATTATTCAGCTTTCTCAGTTTCCTTTTTAGCTTATTAGAGCTTTTCATTCAATATTCAGCTTATTCTTTCTTTTTATGTTAACTGTTCTGATTTTGAGCCTTATTTCTGAGCTTATTTCAAGTTTTTAAATATAGTTGGTTTTGTTAATATTGCTTATTTTAATGTGCTTTTTAAGTTGCAAAAGAAAAAAATAATAATAATAATAATAAATAATTTTCAAAAAAAAGAGGTGCCCAGGTTCGAACCTGGGACCTCTTGGTTAGAACCTCACAACACCACACCATTACCAGTTGCCCTTGGGTCTTCTATGGGAAGTTCTTGCAACATTTTATATTTAACACCTTTGTATTTCATTTAGCTTATTTAGCAGTTTGGCTTATTCCAGCTTATCTGGATAAGCTGGCATCCTTAGCTTATTTTTCCTGTATTCAGCTTATCACTTAGGACCTTCCATAAATTTTTCATAATTTTCCAAGTTCATTTAGTATTTTTAATTCATTTTTCTTTTAATTCAGTTTTTAATTCATAGAAAATAAAATAAAAGTCAAAAAAATATAATTCTTTTTTTCAAAATTTTCTTTTATTAATTAGAATTTTAGAAAAATAGATTTGTACCCGTAGAGTTTATATTTCATCGTTTTGACGTTTAGGCTCGGGTTTTCCCGGTTTAAACGCGTGCTTAATTTTTCTTACGTTTTTAGCTACACGTTCTTTAGATTATAGTTTTCCTTGCCTTTTAAGTCGTTTTTAATTCATGTTCACTCATCCTAGCTTAGAAACCCAAAATCCCTTTATTCTCACCATTCAAACACGTTTCACGATTCGAGAACACGAATTTCATTCAAACCTTCGTTGGGGATAACGACTCGGGTACACATACTTCACTTGTGTTTCCTTGGAGAAAAATACGTGTTGATTTCGACGGATCAATTTTTGGCGAGCTGCCAGGGAAGGCTTGAAGCAAATTTTTAATTCTCGTTTGTCGATGCGTGTTTTGAAGACCCTTCTCTCGAGAAGTTATCGTTTTCTCTCGTAAATATTTTCTTATTAAAACCCAAAAAGATTTTATTTTCAAATCTATTTTCCTTTTTCTTTTGTGTTCTTCAAGTGTTTTCAAATTTTAAAAACAAAAAAACATTCTTCTCATTCCTCTTATTCGTTTAATTCTTTATCTCTCACCCTCTATCCGTTTAATTCTATTTTCTTCTTATCCCTCCTTAATGTTTAATTCTTATGTCGTCACTCGACTATCACTGTTTTCACTGTAAAATCCAATGGGTGATGATCATCGTTGTTACAAGTGTTTGTGTGAGCGGTGTGGAGTTAATTGTAGCAATGGATTTTGTAATTGGTGTGAATTAGCCATTAAATCAAATCCTAATTCCTTCAATTATTCCCAAGGTCTTTCTGACTACCCTCCACAATCCCAGCTATTCTCATTCAAACAGCAAAATTGCTATGTATGTGGAGATCTGTTGGGAGATGAATCACTTTGTAAACGGTGTTTTTGCAAGGAATGTGGGTTTACTCATGGACTTTGCATGTGTTGCACTTCTGAAATCGGAAATACACTTACTTATCCAAATTTTCAAAACGATTTCAACCACCTTCCTCGGAATTCATAAGAGCAAGAACCACGTTATCAAATTTTCAATGATACATCATTTCAAAATGCTCTGAATGTTCCTTGTGCAAATTGTGGGGGTCTTCATGACGATTATGAATGTCAACCGTGGAATCAAGAACCTAATCCTTGGTTTAATACTCCCGGTTTTGACAATGTCCAACCCCCACAGTATTCCATCATTCATGAAAAATCTATGGCAGAATTGCTAGCCGAAGAACGAGCAGCGAAAACGCATGCCAAATTTCTCAAGGCTTCCATTCTTGATGAAGATGATGAGGATACTATTCAAATGAAGGAATATTATGAGAATTCGTCAGCTGTAATCACACCTGTCCAGAAAAGGCAGGAAGACAAGAGTATTGCAGAATTGCTAGCAGAAGAGCAAATGGAACATATAAAAGCCATTTATGCTAGCAATATTGATGAGGAGGACGACGAGGAGAGTGTTATTCCTTTGAACGATATCATTTCTCAACTCCCTCAATCTATTGCAATCACATCCATCTTACCGACTATGGACTCCGAGGACTCTCTTATTATGGGGGATGAGCATGTTAGCACTATTCCTAAAAAGGAATCAGACGAATTCATAAAGTCTAGTGCTGAGAACCTTATCCCAATCCCAAGTGAGTCCGAGGATATATCCGACAATGAATGTGATTTGTCTATTTGTAGTGATCATCCTCTTGACACTACTGATGATTTTTCCAGGACGTTTTCTAACCCTCTTTTCAATTTCAAAGATGATTTTTCCTCTAGTGATGACGAATCACTTTCTGATGAAGATGTTCAAAATGAAATTCTCAAAGTCTATTCGAATTCTCTTTTTGAATTTGATGACGAGTACTTTTCAAACAACGTAAATCCTCTTTTTTATAAAGTGTTAGAGAACAATGAGGTCAAGGACTCTATTATTTCTAATCTTGATGATATTACCTCAACTCTTAATCCCGAGATTCATAAAGACATTATTTCTCCGACATATGTGACATTTCCTGTTGAGGATCGCCATTATATTGACTTCACATATTTCGTTTGAGTTTTTCTACCTTTTTGTGCTTATAAGGTAGCTTGTCCTTTCCTTCACTCCTTTGGAAATGAGGACAAAGTTTTTGACCCCGACATCTCCATTTATCATTCTTTTGAGCCGGATGTATCTCGTCGGTGTGGAGCTTTCAAGAACTTCAATGTTTATCCAAACATTTCGAATGAAATTCCGATGGAGATTTTCTTTTCCACATGCATCCCCAAGAACAAATGAATTCGGGGTCGAGTCAAGCTAGTGACTCGGTTAAAAAAAACATTAGCACCACATGGGTGACAACCCATGTTTCTGACTTCTTTCTATTTTCTGACACTAAGTGTGGGGGGGATTCCTCTACTGTGCTTTGTTTTGTGTGTTATTTGCCCTTGTTTGCAGGGTTCCCTTAGATCGTGATGATTGATACGCCTGTTTTCAATCCAGCCGCCCAATATCCGATCTTGTTGCTAACGATTATCTAGGGATATCTTTTTAATCCTGTTTGTGAAAATAGAGATTTCTGTCACACACTTGGCTATTAGTATTACCTTTTTATATTCTAAGTGTCGGCATAACAGCCGGTACTTTGAATATTGAGGGCAATATTCAATTCTAAGTGTGGGGGGGAATTCTCGTGATTTTTGTCACATATGTACCTTCTAGTGCCCTAGTACCCCCGTTTTGGCCAAAATTTTAAATTTTTTTCGTTTTTAGATAAGAAATTGCAATAAAAAAAAAAAGTGTTTAGTCTTGATTAGGTTAGAACAGAGGGAATCCCGACTCTGCCAGAGTGTTGATCTGGCTGCTTCCTTAATGATTTGACTAAGGTTTTACGATTTGTGCAAATGAAAATGCTAAGCGTAGAATAGTTGGTTTTCTTTAGAGCTTATATAAGTAATCTATGGCTTTTCCTCCCAGGTGATAACTAATCTGACTTAATAAGTGCTTATTTTCAAACATTTGAACACACAAAATCATTTTTTTATACGATTTTGAAAAATACTAGTTCAAAGCTTTATTTAAACTACGGAACAAGCAAAAGTTAAATAATAAATGTATGTGCTAAAAAAAGCTACGGTTCAAGATCGGCCCTTGGATCCTTATTTCCGGAAGGCGTTTAGGTCTTGGCTAACCCTCTTACACCGGCCCTTGGACCTCTAATTCAGGAATGTGTGAGGTCTTGGTCTAACACCCTTGGATCCTCATTTCAGGAATGTTTAGATTCTTGGAACTCTCCGTTGTAACAGCCCTTGGATCCTTTATTCCGGAAGGTGTAAGGTCTAGGTTCCCGTGAAACTCCGTTAGTTTATGTTGCACAAGTAAAAAAAAAATGATGATGAAAAAAAATGAGAAAATGAAAAGAAAATAAAATGGAATGATATTGCAAAATGCAATAAGTTTTGATGTGTTGAATAAAGTTTTGAAACTTGCTTGTTGTAAATTTTAAATCTATCTTTCAACTAGTATTAGTCCAAATCTTATAAAAACGTCGATTTTTGTGATTAAAATTTTGAAAATGAGCACCGTCACCCAACTTGAATAAATTGTGGGACTGAAAAGTTAAGTCTCGGCTTACATAGATTATTAGTATAAGTAGTGTTAGCATTTTACGAAAGCATTTGCACATTGAGTTTAAGCTTAGTTGGGAGTATAAAAAAGAGGATGACGATTTCAATTCCCTGGAGACACCCATTTTGTGTGAATCCCGTTCCATGATACCATTTTTGGAAATCAAGCATGTTATCTATTTTTGTTTTCGTTTAAATTTCTCGCATTGAATAAAAAGTTGAAACAGGGTATGCTTGGTATTCTTTTAATCCTTTCATTACTTTATATGATCAGATTGCTAGGGACTACCAATTGATAGTGTGGGGGGATGATGAGTGCCTATTTACTCATCATTTTATGCCCATATTAGATACAAAAATGACCAAAAACACCCAAATAGATCAAATATTGTTGCAAATATTCTTGGTTTGTGTTTTTATGTGTTTCAGGTACAAAAGGATTGAAAACAAGGCAAAACAGACAAAAACCGAGTACAAGATTGGAATGTTGTGAAAATCCGAGGACGGGGAAGAAATTTACCAGTTTGGACCGGGATATTGCTCAAGTTATCAAAAGTCATCCTCCAAGAATATCAAAGTGTCACAAATAATCCTTGGAGATAATTTTCAGATTTGGCAAGAATGGTCCCTGGATTTTCAGAATTTGCAAAATTGGTCCCTTAACTTAAAACCATTTCATGTTAAATCCTAAAACTAAAAAAACCAACACCCTTTTATCCACCAAATCCAGCCCAACCATTAACATAAAAGCCCAAATAAAAGCCCAACCCAAACCCGGTCTTGTGTTTTAACTAAACATGGGTCAAACCAGGTTGACCTGGTCAATCTTCTTTCCCAACCATTTTCCCGCTATCCACCACTTCCCCAGATATCACCTTTCCCATGCTTCCCAGACAACTTTTTCCCTTTATTCACTTACATACTCCAACCCTCCCCCTCACTTAGCTAGTATTGTCCCACGTGCTTAGTCCTTGCTCAAATCCCATTTCCCATTTTTCCCGCCAAAAATATGATGTACGATTGAGATTGATTCAGAGTTATCTAACGGCTGGGAAGTATTCAGAGACACAAGGGGAAGCTTTGGAGTGATATAAAACTCACTTCATTCACACAGAGAAAAGAGAACTAGGAGTAGTGTAATTTAGATAGTAGTTCAGTAGTTATATTAGTTTTGTAGTTTCAATTTCAGTTCTAAAACTTTAATTCAAGCTCAGTTAAGCTCGTTTGTACTCGATTTATTCAACAATGTTTCTAGTTCTAAGCTTAATGAAATTTCATGTTTCTACTTTATTCAGTTAATTCGAACTTAAATGTAGTTACTGTTATATGATTCACAAGTTTTCTTTCTCAGTTCCATTAAGCTTATATAAGCTATTTGTAGCTTATTATGAGTTCTCTTCTATTGAATTCAGTTTAATTTCAAAAAGTCAAGAAAGTCAACAAAAGTCAAAGGTACTATTCACTGGCTTATTTTAGTGCTTATTTCCTTTTTCTGAGTTCATGTGTTCTACTAGATGCTAATGTAGTGTAGATTGACAGTTAGGTAAAGCTTAAGTCTCAATTCCACTAAAAACTTAAAAACAGTCCACATTAGTTTAAATATAGAGTTAGCTTATTTAGTGCTTAAACCTAGATAAAAGTTGCTTATCTCAGCTTAATTAAGTTAGTTAATCATTAATAAGTTAGAATCATAGGTCATTTTGGTGTTTTTGCATCCCTTTTAGTTCATCTAGTGAGACTTCAAAAGTTGGAATCAGAACAATAGGCATTGCTTAAGTTTTGACCAAAAATCAGTCCAAGTCTGCACACTTTTGCATATTTCAGTTTTTTCTATTTTCAGCTTTTTTCTTTTATTTTTCATTTGGTCATGATGAGTTGTCATTAGCTGAAATTCAGCCCAGTTAGACTTGGGCGGCTTATTTAGTTGCTTGTAATTTTTTTTATTTTTAGAATTTATTTTCAATAGCTTTTTAGGGGCTTGAAAAAGGCCCTTTTTGCCCTGTGCTGGTCTGCACATCAGCAGACCTGGGTATGGGTTTTGGCTTATTTTGTGCTTATCAGTGCTTATTTCCCCCATTTGTGTCTTAATTTAGTTTTCATTTCAGTTTATTGATTATTATTCAGCTTTCTCAGTTTCCTTTTTAGCTTATTAGAGCTTTTCATTCAATATTCAGCTTATTCTTTCTTTTCATGTTAACTGTTCTGATTTTGAGCCTTATTTCTGAGCTTATTTCAAGTTTTTAAATATAGTTGGTTTTGTTAATATTGCTTATTTTAATGTGCTTTTTAAGTTGCAAAAGGAAAAAAAATAATAATAATAATAAATAATTTTCAAAAAAAAGAGGTGCCCAGGTTCGAACCTGGGACCTCTTGGTTAGAACCTCACAACACCACACCATTACCAGTTGCCCTTGGGTCTTCTATGGGAAGTTCTTGCAACATTTTATATTTAACACCTTTGTATTTCATTTAGCTTATTTAGCAGTTTGGCTTATTCCAGCTTATCTGGATAAGCTGGCAGCCTTAGCTTATTTTTCCTGTATTCAGCTTATCACTTAGGACTTTCCATAAATTTTTCATAATTTTCCAAGTTCATTTAGTATTTTTAATTCATTTTTCTTTTTAATTCATAGAAAATAAAATAAAAGTAAAAAAAATATAATTTTTTTTACAAAATTTTCTTTTATTAATTAGAATTTTAGAAAAATATATTTGTACCCGTAGAGTTTATATTTCATCGTTTTGACGTTTTGGCTCGGGTTTTCCCGGTTTAAACGCGTGCTTTATTTTTCTTACCTTTTTAGCTACACGTTCTTTAGATTATAGTTTTCCTTGCCTTTTAAGTCGTTTTTATTTCATGTTCACTTATCCTAGCTTAGAAACCCAAAATCCCTTTATTCTCACCATTCAAACACGTTTCACGATTCGAGAACACGAATTCCATTCAAACCTTCATTGGGGATAACGACTCGGGTACTCATACTTCACTTGTGTTTCCTTAGAGAAAAATACGTGTTGATTCCATCGGATCAGTTATACAGACAGTGGATGTTCTAGGCGCATGACAGGCAACATGTCCTATCTTTCAGACTTTCAACCAATGGATGGAGGATATGTTACCTTTGGGGGAGGAATAGGAGGAAGAATTACTGGTAAAGGCACATTAAAAACCGGTAAATTAGACTTTGAAGATGTGTATTTTGTGCAAGAGCTTAAGTATAACCTGTTTAGTGTCTCACAAATGTGTGACAAAAAGAACAAAGTTCTTTTTACTAACATTGAATGTCTTGTGCTTTCCCCAGACTTTAAGTTACCTGATGAAAGTCAGGTATTACTCAAAGTTCCAAGAAAAGGCAACATGTACCGTGTTGATATGAAGAAGATTGTTCCTAAAGAGGCCCTCACTTGTCTTGTTGCAAAAGCCACATTGGATGAGTCTATGCTATGGCGTAGAAGACTTGGTCATGTCAATTTTAATACCATAAATAAGATTGTTAAAGATGGTTTGGTAAGAGGCTTGCCTCAAAAACGTTTTGAAAATGACCAAACTTGTGTTGCCTGTCTTAAAGGCAAACAACATAAAGCTTCTTGTAAACCCAAGACCCAGAACTCTATTACTCAATCTTTGTTTATGCTGTAAATGGACTTGTTTAACATATATCTTTGAGTAGTATTATGCATAAAAGGATTGTCTGGTAGTTACTGATGACTATAGTAGATTCACATGGGTTTTCTTTATAGGATCTAAGGATGAGACAACTAGTATTCTTAAGACATTTATAACTGAAATAGAAAACCTAGTTGATAAGAAAGTGAAAATCATCAGGTGTGATAATGGGACAGAGTTTAAGAATAGAGTAATGGATGACTTTTATAGGGAAAAAGGTATTAAGAGAGAGTTTAGTGTAGCTAGAACACCTCAGCAGAATGGGGTTGCTGAAAGGAGGAATATGACACTAATAGAAGCTGCTAGAACTATGTTATCTGATTCTAAGCTGCCCATCACTTTTTGGGCTGAAGTGGTTAATACTGCTTGTTATGTGCAGAACAGGGTTTTAGTAGTTAAACCTCACAACAAGACACCATATGAACTATTTAGGGGTATGATAACGCTCATTTTGTACACGTTTTAGTCGCATTATTTCTATGTTTGTGCATTGTATTTGGTTGTATTTGTGAACATATTATGCTTAAAAGGTACAAAAGATGTATTCAGGTTCAGGTACAATCAAGTTCAAGTGAATAGCTAGAAAGATGAAGAAAAGTTGTTAAATCAAGAGCTTTTGCACAACGAAAGATTCTTCTCACAACAACGATTTGGAAAGATCATCAAAGACAAGAATCAAGTTACAATGATTTCCACGTTCTAGAAAAGATCATGGGTTGTTGAAATGAATGAGAAGTATATGTAAAGAATTATGGCTTGCTTCTTCAACCAAAGGTTCAAGAAATACATCTGAGGCTTAAGTTCAACCCAAGGTTCAATAATGCCATGCCAACCTTACTTCAAACCTTGGGATGGAATCTGAACCTTAGGTTGATACTTCAACCTTTGGTTCATACAATTGCTGGCACACTTAATGACTATCTTCAATGAGCTAACTCTTCATATCGGTTGTCAATACAAATCATTTACTCCAAGTGCAGAATTTTTATGACACTTTGTGCTCAAGTATTTTGCTTGGTGACCAAGGGGAGTCATCTTGTTAATAAGAAGGCTTGGCTAGGAGAGAAGAGACATACACAATATTATCATTATTATCATCAAATTACTCTCTCAAGAAGGTGACAAAGAAGAAAACGCAGGAAAAGGAGAAGTTTACATTCATCATTCATCAATTCAATCATTCAAGGAATCATTGTTGATCATCTCATAGGTGTTCCTAATTCTTGTAATCATCATTACAACTTTTGTAAGACTTTTTAATCATGTTTTCAAGTGATAAATTTCTTGTGGTTATTACTTTGTTTGCCATGAGTGGCTAAGTGCCTTGTGCACTTGCCTAGATGATGTTTGTTACATGACTCTTGATTGATTATGATTCCATGGTTCTAGTTAAATGAAAAGCTAATACTAAGATCGAATTGTACTATTAAAAGTTTTCTTCAACTAAAGAGTTGTCAAGTTTGGTTAATTGCTAATAGTGTAATGGGTTGAAAGAGACATTTTTAGTCAATTAGTTGTAGACCTTTGTCTATGAGGGTGTTACCTTATGTATTGACCATTTCATAAGTAACTTAGTTAAACTTGGAAAACTAAATAGTGTGGTTGTCAATTGCTTGTGAAACGAAAGCGAATCGAGTGATTGAGTTGTGTTAGTCTTGGTTGATCAAACCTTAATATTGTTTTTGTCATCTTAAAATCTTGACAAGGATTGAAAGTGTTGGAAACAATTGGATTAGTATACCAACTAGTCAAATTAGAACACCATCTAATTTATTGATCATAATCGAATGGATCCCTTGTCATAATCATATCAAGAGAATTGTGCAAAACTAGTCTAGGAAAGTGTAGTCTTTACATATTGAATTTACATAATCATTATTTGCTTGCTATTCGAATCGTTGAATAAGCTCGAAATTATATTCAAAACTCATATCCCAAAAACTAAACAAATCCTAGTGAACGACATCGGCTTACCATTTCATCTCTTACTACACACGAACGAGTATACGTGCTCGTATGTGTTTCGTTTGAATCATTGGTAGATCGTGTTATAAATTTAAAACTTGTACTCGAAACGGGCACATCAAGTTTTTGGCATCGCTGCCGGGGATTTGATCACGTTTTTTTTTGTGAAGCTTTTGTTTATAATTTTCTTGTTTAATTCGTATTCGTATTCGTATTTGTTAATCTCGAAAAGAAAAAGAAAAAAAAAATTTCTGCAAACCGACCGGTTCATTTCCCAGCCGCCTCGGTTCACCTTCTCGGTAAAATTAAAAATTCCCGAACCGCCGGTCCAAATCTCGACCGAGCCGGTTCAACTCTCGTTAAATAAATAAAAAAATATTTCCGAACCGACGGTTCAATTCTCAACCGCCCCGGTTCAACTCTCGGTAAAATTAAAAATTGTCCCAACCGACGGTTCAAATCTCAACCGGTCCGGTTCATTTGCTTCTGTGAACTAGCCCCAGCCCAACCGCCCGGTTCAACTTGAACCGCCTTTTACTGTTTATAAAATATATATATATATATATATATATATATATATATATATATATATATATATATATATATATATATAATATTTTTAATTTTTATTTTGTTTTAATCCTTTTCCGATTGGCTCGTTTTTCTCGTGTATGACCACTCGTTCTTCTAACGAAGAATTAAGTTCACCATTTTCTAACCCCGAAAGATTATTTCGCAAAAAGAGAACCCCATTCATTCCACCCCGATCAAAGAATTCCAAAAACCGTTAATCCACCATTTGGAAACCTTTACGAAGTTCATCCAATCGTTAATCTTTTTCTTGAATTACCGTTTCCAATGGCCGGCGATCAACCTATGTGGGATACCAATAGGGTTGTAGCTCCTACACCCGCAGCCGCCGTTGTTCCCGTTAATCTTGGAGATAACTTTACTATCAAAGGTCATCATCTTTCGATGATTAAAGACAACCAATTTGATGGTCGAGTTAAATCCGATCCATACAAACATATCGTCGATTTTCTTGAAATTTGTGACATGTTTTGTTATGGAACTACCAATGCAAATGCAATCCGCCTCAAACTTTTTCCATCGTCTCTCACCGGAGAAGCAAAAATTTGGTACAACAAATTAAGCCCCGGAGTGATCACAACTTGGGACCAAATGAGAGAAGCATTTATTGGACGTTTCTTTTCACCGGTCATGTTTGATCGTCTCTTAGGTGACATTCGTAGTTTTACTCAAAAGGAAGGAAAAAATCTTGTCGAAGCTTGGCTTCGAATGAAAAACATGCTCCGAAGTTTTCATGGGGATGGTTTGTCTCGTGGTAATATCATTCAAATCTTTTACCATGGTCTCGATGACACAACTCAAGGCATACTTGATGCCGGAGGAATTTTCCTTTATAAGACACTTAACAAAGCTTACACTTTACTAGAAGACCGTGTACTTCTTAAGCTCGATTGGTCTAAGGATGCCAAATCGAAACCTCAACGAAAATCCGTTGCATTCGCCGAAGGAACGAATGAAAATTCCAAAATCATGGATATGATGAAAGATCTCACCTATAAAATCGATTCTAAATTCCGAAGTATCCAAAAAGAAATCAAAGAAATGCGTGAGGGATGTACCCGTTGTGGTGGAAATCACTCATCATCCGAGTGTGATGACAAACCCATGGGAGGTCCCGAAGCCATAGCCAATTATGTTTATGTAGGATATCGAGGAGGAGGATATCGTGGAAACTACTGCATTAGAAATTCTAGAGATTGGCAAGATCATCCACCAAGGGATGATAATCGAAATTCTCAAACTCATGATGACAACCGTCAAACATCTTCTCGTGATGATAACCGTTCATCATCACAATCACGTGAAACGAAAAACGAAGAATCTGAATTCAAAAAAACCATGCGTGAGTTCGTGCATGCTCAAAAGCAAACGAATGAATTTATGAAAAATCAGTTCTTCATGCTCAAAAGTAAAGTCGAATAAGGTCAAAAGAATCATCAAGCTTCTATCCAAGATCTTGAAACCAAATTTGGTCGTCTTTCTGATCAACTTGCTGCAAGACCATCGGGTACTTTGCCAAGCAATACTCAAACCAACCCGAAACCATCATCATCTGGAACTTATCTTCCACCTCAAACGAGAAATGAGCATGTAAATGTTGTATATACTCGTTGTGGTCTATCTTATGAACCACCACCAAATCCAACCCAAACAACCGCTATTGTTCATGATGATAGTGAGGATGAAGTAGAGGAAGAACCAAAAGATACAAAAACAAAAGATAACGAACCAATTCCTACACCAGTCGCTAAACCCACTCCACAGCTCAAAGCGTATAAACCAAGAATTCCATATCCTCAATGTTTGAGGAAAGAAAATATGGAAGAGCGATATGGCAAGTTCATCGACTTAATCAAAGAAGTTAGGATCAACGTTCCACTTGTGGAAGTCCTAGCTGGTATGCCCAACTATGGGAAGTTTTTGAAAGAAATTGTGAGAAACAAAAGCAAAATGGAAAACATTCCCGCTACCTTCTTGTATGAAGATTGCTCATCCATTATTGAAAATAAACTACCAAAAAAACTCGGTGATCCTGGAAGTTTTCTCATCCCATGTACTTTGGGAAATTCAAACACTTGTGATGCTTTAGCCGATCTCGGTGCGAGTATCAATCTTATGCCATACTCATTGTATGCGAAGCTTTCGATTGATACCCTGAAACCAACAAGAATGGGTATACGTTTAGCAAATCATACTTTCCAATATCCTGTTGGCGTAGCTGAAAACATTCTTGTTCAAGTTGGGAAATTTGTTTTTCCTGTTGATTTTGTGATCCTCGAGATGGAGGAAGATAGCAAAGTTCCAACGATTCTAGGAAGACCTTTCCTAAACACAACATATGCGATCATTCAAGTGAAAAATAAAGAATTCAACCTTGGCGTTGGGGATGAAAGAATCTCTTTTTCAATTAATCAAGCCATGAAATATTCTCATGCAAATGATGACACTTGTTATAGCATTGATGTTATCGATGAAATAACAGAGGAAACATTTGATGAGTTGCTTGATGAAAGAATTAAGACTCATAAAACATCTGGACAAATCAGTGATGAAGATCTCGACAGGGAATTCGCTGAATTTATACAGATAGACACCGAAGAAATTTCTGAGGAAGAAAACACCAACTTTGAGGAGTTGGAATTCAATGATGATATGAGAATCAAAACCTCAATTGAAGATCCACCGGTTGATCTCATCTTGAAACCTCTTCTTGATCATATGGAATATGCATTCTTGGAAGAAAATTCTCTTCTTCCAGTTGTCATATCCTCAGCACTCAAACCCGATGAGAAAGAACGTCTTGTGTCTATACTCAAAAAGCATAAAGAAGCTTTCGCTTGGAAAACTTCTGACATTCGTGGAATAAGTCCAAACTTTTGCAAACACAAAATCAATATCGAAACCAATTCCAAACCCGTTGTTCAAAGACAATGAAGACTCAACCCAAATATGAAGGAAGTTGTTGAGAATGAAATAATCAAACTTCTTGATGCTGGAATTATTTATCCCATTGAGGATAGTTCATGGGTGAGTCATGTTCACTGTGTTCCTAAGAAAGGAGGAACAACTCTAGTAACTAACGAATGTAATGAACTTGTTCCTACCAGAACCATAACTGGTTGGCGACTGTGCATTGATTATCGCAAATTAAATGACGCCTCCAGAAAAGATCATTTTCCCTTACCGTTCATGGATCAAATGTAGGAAAGACTTGCGGGGAACAAATTCTTTTGTTTTCTCGATGGATTTTCTTGCTATTTCCAAATTTCAATTGATCCAACTTATCAAGAAAAGACCACATTCACGTGTCCTTTTGGCACATATGCGTATAGGCGTATGCCTTTTGGTCTTTGTAACGCACCAGCAACATTTCAAAGATGCATGATTGCTATTTTTCAAGATATGCTTGAAACCCCCATGGAAGTTTTCATGGATGATTTCTCAGTCTTTGGTGACTCATTCAAGTCATGCCTTTCCAATCTTGATAAAATGCTTGAAAGACGCAAAACCTCTCATCGCGTGCTAAATTGGGAAAAATGTCACTTCATGGTAACAGAAGGCATTGTGCTTGGTCACAATATTTTGAGCAAAGGAATTGAAGTTGACAAAGCAAAAATAGATGCTATTGCTAAGCTACCACCCCCGACTAACGTCAAAGGCGTTAGGAGTTTCTTGGGGAATGCTGGATTTTACCGCAGATTCAGCAAAGATTTTTCAAAGATATCTTGTCCTATGACGAAGCTTCTCGAGAAAGATTCAGTTTTTGATTTCAATGAAGAATGCATCAAGGCATTCGGAACGCTAAAAAATAAGTTAACAGATGCACTGATTATGGTTTCACCAAATTGTTCGCTGCCATTTGAACTTATGTGTGATGCAAGTGATTATGCTGTTGGGCCAGTATTAGGACAACGAGATGGTAAACATTTTTGTCGTATTTACTTTCCTAGCAAAACCTTGAATAGTGCCCAACAAAACTACAAAGTAACTGAAAAGGAACTTTTGGCTGTAGTTTTGCATTTGACAAATTTCGTTCTTATCTCGTTTTGTCAAAAACAATTGTATTCACCGATCATTCAACTCTTAAATATCTGTTTGCCAAACAAGATGCCAAACCACGTATTATTAGATGGATTTTATTGCTTCAATAATTTGACATAGAAATCTAAAATAAGAAAGGTGCGAAAAATGTTGCAGCAGATCATTTATCTAGATTAGAAAACCCTAATTTAGAAGAACTCGGTGAAGATGAGATTGATGATAATTTTCCCGATGAAACTCTGATGGGAATTGAAGATGAAGAAGTTCCATGGTTTGCAGATTATGCAAATTATTTAGCCGGAGGAGTATTACAAAAAGGTCTAACTCACACTGAGCGTAGTAAATATTTCGCAAACATAAAATACTATTTTTGGGATGAACCGTATCTATTTAAAATTTGTCCCGATGGGATAATAAGAAGATGCGTGTATGGTTCATAGACCCGAAAAATTCTCGATGAATGTCATCACGGCGCAACAGGAGAACATTATGGTCCATCTACAACCGCGAAAAAAGTTTTTGATGCGGGATTTTATTGGCCAACAATTTTTAAAGAAGCACATACGCTTGTGAAAAATTGTGATGCTTTCCAGAAGTCTGGTAGTCTTTCTCGTAGACACGAAATGCCACAAAAGAGCATACAAGTTTCTGAAATCTTTGATATTTGGGGAATTGATTTCATGGGTCCTTTTCCTAAATCTCATAAATTCGAATACATCCTCGTTGCAATTGATTATGTCTCTAAATGGGCTGAAGTGGAAGCTTTACCCACTAATGATGCACGAGTAGTTGTAAATTTTCTAAAAAAGCTTTTCGCTCGATTCGGAATTCCAAAAGCTTTAATAAGTGACAGAGGAACTCACTTCTGTAACCGTCAAATGGAGAACGCTATGAAACGATATGGAGTCCACCATCGTTTCTCAACAGCATATCACCCTCAAACCAGTGGTCAAGTTGAAAACATCAATAGAGCTTTGAAAAGAATACTTGAAAATACAGTTAAGGATAATCCTTCTGTTTGGTCAAGGAAACTCGATGATGCTCTATGGGCGTTTAGAACGGCATATAAAACTCCAATTGGTACAACTCCGTATAGACTTATATATGGAAAAACTTATCATTTTCCGTTTGAAATTGAACACAGCGCCTACTGGGCGTTGAGGCAATGTAACCCCGATCTCAAAATTGCTGGAGAAAAACAATTCTTGCAATTGCATTAACTCGATGAATTAAGACTCCAGGCGTATGAGAATTCCAAGTTGTACAAAGCTCGAACAAAAGCTTATCATGATAGGAAACTAAGAATCTGGAAAGAATTTAAGGCCAGAGACAAAGTTCTTTTGTTCAATTCTAAGTACAAATTCAAAACTCCTATGCTAAGAACCAAATGGTTTGGTCCATTCGTGGTAAACATGGTTTTCTATCCGGATATGTCGAATTATATGACAAGCACGGTGGAACGTTCATTGTTAATGGACATCGTATCAAACTATACCATGATGAGGAGCAATTGAATGAATTGTCAAGTGAGGAAATTCCACTTGAATTGTTTGATGAAAAACACACTGCTATTCCATTCATGGCACCTTTTCCCGCAGATTATAAAAAAGTAATACCGTGGGCTGCGGAAACTGGTTACATCTAGGATGTTCTCCCTAGAACTTGTGATACCGCAAAGTTACATGATATTGATAAAACCGGAAAAGGAATAGTGAAAGAAATGTGGTGCATATTCCAAAGAAGTCGGGAAAGAGTCCCAAAAATAAACTACAAAAGTAAAAGAGATCGAATCGGGCTGATGACTCGTTAATAAATTTAGCGCTTCTCGGGAGGCAACCCGTGTGTTTTTTTTTTTAATTTGTTTGTTTTGCCCCAATGGTTTCACCATAAGTGTGGGGGCGTAGCTAATATAAATAAAGAAAATCCAAAAATATTTTGTATTTTGTGTGTTTTGTTTTTGATGATTACTGCAGGTTAGGATGCTTGATATTGAAGAAGTGGAATCATCTGATCTCAATATCAACATTTGGATCTCGATCTAGATTCCAAGGCTTAGGCAGTATCATTTCTTTTATGTTTCATTTCCCTATTTTTTATGGTTCATCGTTCTTTACATTGAGGACAATGTCGAACTTAAATGTGGGGGGAGGAAATAGGAAAATGAAACTGGATTTTTAAATTTTCTATATTTTTTAGCCTAGTTTTTAATTTGTTTGTCCCTATAATCTAGTTGTTTTCGCACATTTAGGATAATCTATATTAAGATAACTAGATCAATCCACTGATAGAACATGTAATTTTTGAAAATTCGAGATGTGTCCTGATTGACATTGCGATCCATTTTTAGGATTGATAACATTGCTAGCACAACTATAGCCCATTCCACTAAATTGTGAGGATTTGAGCCTATTCTTATATAGCATACATCTTTTATGCTTGATCTTTTTACTATGAGTGTGCCGGTGATCTTATTTATTCTAGAACTTGTGCATGCAAATCATTACCAAACCGCAGTGAGATCATCTCGTGTGATATAAGTGTATTCGTGTGTTAAGAGGCAACCTTAGGAATTAAACCAAATGGCCTTCCATTTTTTCTCATCTAATGATATATTAGCTAGCCACCTCGGCTAATTAACCTCTCATATGGACCCATTTGTTAGCACCCAATTTTCAGTGCTAGATACCATTAGTACACCCTCTGAGCCATCCTTTTCATTTTTGTTACACCAGAAAAAATATAAAAAAATATACACTTTTAGCCTTAACCTTGCCCATAGTCAAGTCTTGGTTGGTTACTAGCTACTTGGAAAGATGATTGTTATGTGGAAATCCTTGAATGTTGAGAAAGTTGCGAAATCTATGATAATCTCATTGAAGATCTATTTGTATTATGATCGATGGTTGAAACATGTGAAAAAAAAAAAAATAAAAAAAAAAAAAAAAAAAAAAAAGGAAAAAGAGAAAAATAATAAAATAAGTCATCGCAGTTGTATGGTGACAAGAATAGCCAACAAGCTATGAAAGTATGATATCGATCAAGGATAAAGTCTCAAGTTTAAAGAAAAGTGGTTGATGTAGCTAGTAGCAATTGGTTGTAGACTTTGACTATTTGTAGTGTTTTAAACCAATTTCATAAATATAACCCATGTCTTATCCCTACCTTTCTGACTTGGTGAAATTATCAAGTGTATTGACATGTAATGACCATCCGATTTATTGAGGAATTAGGAAATGTTGCTAGCGAGCTAGGGCGTGTTTTGGTGACCATCCGTTATGCAAGTGACGTTGTCAGCGAACCAAGGTACGACCTAGTGACCATCCGTTATCTGGTGATGCAAGAATTCGTTGTTAGCGAGCTATTATGTTTTGAATAAGATAGTTGCACATAAGTCTGATATAACCCTTACACTCTTTAACCCAAAGTCCTCTTAGATGTTTACACTTGGTGTTTACGCCACGTCGGTGGAGTTTTGTTTCTTGTACAAGCTTATGGTAATATGTAAGATCATGACTGAGCAATGAGTGTTATTTTCTTGTATACTCACCTACTAAATAAATGAGTGTTGATTGAATTATACTTCATTCCTTTTTCGTGAGGTGTTTTAACATGTTTTCAAGCAAGAGAATCATTAAGGTATTGTCAAACATATCGACTTTTCACCTATAAGCTCAACAAGATGGATCTTATCTTGTACTTATACTTGATGGATTTGCATCTCATTTTTAGAATCATTCATTTATAGCATGTGGATTTATTTCTAAAAGCTAGATTTGCTTGAGGGCAAGCAAAGTGTAAGTGTTGGGGATTTGATAACGCTCATTCTTTACATGTTTTAGTCACGTTATTTCGATGTTTGTGCATTGTATTTGGTTGTATTTGTGAACATATTATGCTTAAAAGGTACAAAAGATGTATTCAGGTTCAGGTACAATCAAGTTCAAGTGAATAGATAGAAAGATGAAGAAAAGTTGTTAAATCAAGAGCTTTTGCACAACGAAAGATTCTTCTCACAACAAGGATTTGGAAAGATCATCAAAGACAAAGAATCAAGTTAGAATGATTTCCAAGTTCTAGAAAAGATCATGGGTTGATGAAATGAATGAGAAGTATATGTAAAGAATTATGGCTTGCTTCTTCAACCAAAGGTTCAAGAAATACATCTAAGGCTTAAGTTCAACCCAAGGTTCAATAATGCCATGCCAACCTTACTTCAAACCTTGGGCTGGAATCTGAACCTTAGGTTGAGACTTCAACCTTGGGTTCATACAATTGCTGGCATACTTAATGACTATCTTCAATGAGCTAACTCTTCATATGGGTTGTCATTACACATCATTTACTCCAAGTGCATAATTTTTATGACACTTTGTGCTCAAGTATTTTTCTTGGTGACCAAGGGGAGTCATCTTATTAATAAGAAGGCTTGGCTAGGAGAGAAGAGACATACACAATATTATCATTATTATCATCAAATTACTCTCTCAAGAAGGTGAAAAGGAAGAAAACGCAGGAAAAGGAGAAGTTTACATTCATCATTCATCAATTCAATCATTCAAGGAATCATTGTTGATCATCTCATAGGTGTTCCTAATTCTTGTAATCATCATTGCAACTTTTGTAAGACTTTTTAATCATGTTTTCAAGTGATAAATTTCTTGTGGTTATTACTTTGTTTGCCATGAGTGGCTAAGTGCCTTGTGCACTTGCCTAGATGATGTTTGTTACATGACTCTTGATTGATTATGATTCCATGGTTCTAGTTAAATGAAAAGCTAATACTAAGATCGAATTGTACAATTAAAAGTTTTCTTCAACTAAAGAGTTGTCAAGTTTGGTTAATTGCTAATAGTGTAATGGGTTGAAAGAGACATTGTTAGTCAATTAGTTGTAGACCTTTGTCTATGAGGGTGTTACCTTATGTATTGACCATTTCATAAGTAACTTAGTTAAACTTGGAAAACTAAATAGTGTGGTTGTCAATTGCTTGTGAAACGAAAGCGGATCGAGTGATTGAGTTGTGTTAGTCTTGGTTGATCAAACCTTAATATTTTTTTTGTCATCTTAAAATCTTGACGAGGATTGAAAGTGTTGGAAACAATTGGATTAGTATACCAACTAGTCAAATTAGAACACCATCTAATTTATTGATCATAATCGAATGGATCCCTTGTCATAATCATATCAAGAGAATTGTGCAAAACTAGTCTAGGCAAGTGTAGTCTTTTACATATTGAATTTACATAATCATTATTTGCTTGCTATTTGAATCGTTGAATAAGCTCAAAATTATATTCAAAACTCACATCCCAAAAACTAAACAAATCCTAGTGAACGACCTCGGCTTACCATTTCATCTCTTAATACACACGGACGAGTATACTTGTTCGTATGTGTTTCGTTTGAATCATTGGTAGATCGTGTTATAAATTTAAAACTTGCACTCGAAACGGGCACATCCGGGTAGAACACCTGCTTTAGGTTTTCTATGACCATTTGGGTGTCATGTCACTATTCTAAATACCTTAGACCATTTAGGAAAATTTGATGGTAAATCATATGAGGGTTTCTTGGTTGGGTACTCACTGAATAGAAAAGCTTTTAGGGTATACAATACAAGAACCTGAAAAGTAGAGAAAAACCTGCTTGTTCAGTTTCTAGAGAATAAGCCTAATGTTGCAGGTAAAGGTCCAAAATGGCTTTTCTATCTTGATACTCTAACCCAATCTATGAACTATGTACCAGTTGTTGCAGGGACATTTTCTAATGATTTTGCAGGTTCAGAACATGGTGTTGATAAAGGTGAACCAAGCTTGGAAAAAGAGAAAGATCAAGATCACATACTAATGCCTATTTGGAATAATGTAGATTCATCTTCAGAGAATGTTGAACCTTCTACTGATGCTAACAAAGAAGGTTTTGAAGATGGAAATAATGAAGATGGAGTTCAAGAACCAGAGAATCATGAAAACAGTACAAATGAAGTTTGTACTGATGAGCCTAATGTTCGTACTGCTGGCCAAGATGTTCATACTGATAGCCCATCAGGACCTACTACTGATGATTTCTCAGAAGATGAAGTGGATATTAACAACATACCACTCACCTATCAAGTTCTCACAACTCCACACACAAGAATACACAAAGATCACTCCCTAGAGAATATGATTGGAGACATACAGTCTGGTGTGAAGACAAGAAGGCGGATCATGACTTCAGATCAGCAAGGCTTTCTCAGTGCCGTTTATAAACAGAAGAAGCATGAAGATGCCAACATATGTTTGTTTGTGTGTTTCCTTTCCCAATCTAAGCCCAAAAATGTCCTTAAAGCCTTAGAAGACTCAAGCTAGGTAGAAGCAATGCAAGAGGATCTTCTCCAATTCAAGATTAAGAAGGTTTGGATATTGGTTAATTTACCTAAGGGTATGAGGGTCATTGGAACCAAATGGGTTTTTAGAAAAAAGAAAGATGAAAGGGGAATTGTGATCAGAAACAAGGCTATGCTTGTGGCCCAGGGGTATACACAAGAAGAGGGGATAGACTATGAAGAAGTTTTTGCACCTGTAGCTTGGATTGAAGCAATAAGACTGTTCTTAGCTTATGCTTCATTCATGGGCTTTACTGTTTACCA
Organism: Artemisia tridentata subsp. tridentata; assembly: GCA_021014915.2. Taxonomy (NCBI): domain Eukaryota; kingdom Viridiplantae; phylum Streptophyta; class Magnoliopsida; order Asterales; family Asteraceae; genus Artemisia; species Artemisia tridentata. The sequence continues at coordinate 156,201,834 of CP139506.1, forward strand.
GATTGATGTTAAGAGTGCCTTTCTCTATGGTACTATTGAAGAGGAGGTGTATGTCTCTCAACCTCTAGGTTTTATTGATCCAGAATATCCTGGCAAGGTGGTGAAAGCTCTTTATGGCCTACATCAAGCTCCAAGGGCCTAGTATGAGACGTTGGCTTCCTATTTGTTAGTGAATGGATTCCAAAGGGGCAAGATTGATGAGACTCTCTTTATCAAGAAAAACAAGAAGGATATCTTGCTAGTACAGGTTTATGTGGATGATATTATATTTGGATCCACAAGGAAGGAGATGTGTGTAGAATTTGAGAAACTTATGCATGAAAATTTTCAGATGAGTTCCATGGGGGAACTTACCTTTTTTTGGGGTTGCAAGTGAAGCAATCAACTGAAGGCATATTTATCAATCAGGGTAAATATGTAACTGAGATACTAAGAAAATTTCAATTTACTGATGCCAAAGTGGCAAGCACACCAGTTGATCCAGAAAAACCTTTACTTAAAGATGCTGATGCAGAAAGTGTTAATGTACACACCTACAGATCAATGATAGGGTCCTTGATGTACCTTACTTTATTAAGACCAGATATCATGTTTGCTGTGTGTGCCTGTGAAAGGTTTCAAATCAATCCCAAGGTTTCTCATTTAACTGTTGTCAAAAGGATCTTTAGGTACCTTAAGGGTCAACCTAGGTTGGGTCTGTGGTATCCTTGGGAATCACCTTTTGATTTGGTGGCATACTCAGACAGTGATTATGCTGGTGCAAGTCTGGATAGGAAATCAACAACTGATGGTTGTCAGTTCCTTGGTTTTAGACTTATATCATGGCAATACAAGAAGCAGACAATTGTGGCAACTTCTACAACTGAAGCTGAGTATGTAGCTAGTGCAAGTTGTTGTGGTCAAGTTCTTTGGATCCAGAAACATATGCTTGACTATGGGTATAATTTTATGAATACCATGATATACATTGACAATAGCAGTACAATTTGCATTATTAAAAATCTAGTGCAACATTCTAAAACAAAACAAATAGAAATTAGGCATCATTTTATAAGAGAATGCAATGAGAAAAAGTTAGTACAAGTTGTTAAAATTCATACAGATCAAAACTTTGCAGATCTTCTCACTAAATCTTTCGATGTTGGAAGCTTTCAACACTTGGTAGCAAGTATTGGAATGCTAAATCCTTAAAGTTTTAAATCTGTGTGTTTTTGTATATGCAATTGGATTTGTACTGCTAGTTTTGTCAATTGGTACTGCTGTGTATAGTTTGTACTGCTAGTACAAATTAGGACTGTTATGTTTGAACTGTTAGTCATAGTTTATAATGCTATGAAGCAAATGCTTTACATTTTGTTTTCTTGGTTTTCGACTGACAATTGCAGGTATGAAGTTTAGGCACAAAGGATTTGCTAGTGCATTGTGTGAGCAGCAAATGGTGGATTGGTTGCAGACATAATAGATTGATGATGGATAGAATTTGGGGATCCTTTGCCTAAGGTTTTACACCTAAGTTGGGAGATTCTTTAAAATATCTTTCTTGAAATCTTATTGTGATGTTTTTGCATATGTATTGATGGCATAGATAGTCAGATTGTAACTGATCTAACCTACTCTCTACCATTTTATACTTTTGGTATAATGTGTTAGTCCAAGGACATCTGGTAGAGAGAACAGCGAGCATTTTATACATTTTATACATTTGTGTTAGATGTAACAACTGCCACAACCTGGAAACCCTGTCAAGAAAGCTCTTTGAATGAGTTTATCTGATCACAGACAGTTTTTTATAACTGAAATTATTGGTTCTCACACAACCAGAGGTTGCATTAAACCGAAAGTATGATTATGTGTCTTTCTTTACACTTAATCCCTTCAAAATGTTAGTATGTGGTATTGTTTTAAATCAAAATTGAGTTCATACTGCTAAGGCAAAATTTTTCCAAAAAGTTAGTTCTGTCAGGCATAAAGTTAGTACTGGTAGGCTTAAGTTTGTACTGCTGGATAGTTAGTACTGGTGCGAAATAACAGCTTTTTGAAAATAGCCGTTGGGAAGTTTGTTGAGATTTTTACTGATCAAAATCTTTATTTTAAGGGTTTCCTTTTTGGATATTTTTACTTTTAATCTATTATATTCTCCTTTCTTCAACCAAAATTTATCTTTTAATTGAAGTTGGTCCAATAAAAAGCCTCATAAGTCTTTCATAATATCTCAATTCACTCTCTTCATCTACTTTCTAACCTAAAATTACACTATTCCCAGCAGTCAAATCACAAATATACTGACAATAATGGCGAATTTGGCTTTTGTCGATTAACACAACATGGCTGCTTTCTTGGAGAAAACAGAGGAAGGTAAAGACTTTCATGAGATAGTAGATTTTCTAAACTCTACCCACATCAGGTATGCTTTAACTATTAACACTACTATCTATGTCTCTTAAATCAAACAGTTTTGGCAGACTGTTATTGTCAATACAATTGAGAATGGAGACAAAGAGTTAATTTCAATAGTTGATGGCAAAACAATTACTATTACTGAGTCATCTGTTAGGAGACATCTCCATTTAGCAGACGACAATTGTCTTCATACTCTGCCTAACACTGAAATTTTTCAAAACCTTTCCAGAATGGGGTATGATACAACTTCTCAAATATTAACTTTTCAAAAAGGTTGTTTTGCCCCACAATGGAGATTTCTGATACATACCATCTTGCACTATTTGAGCTCAAAGAAAACTGCTTGGGAGCAATTCAGTAGCAATATTGCAACTGCTCTCATTTGTTTAGCTACAAACAGACCTTTCAATTTTTCTAAACTGATTTTTTATGGTATGGTCAAAAATGTGGATAGCAAATTCAAAATTTTAATGTAACCAAGGTTTATCCAAATGATTTTGAATATAAGGAAAAGCTTGCTTCTACCTCATAAAATTGTTTATTCAACTCCTTGCCTTACTCCAAAACTTTTCAGTAACATGAGAATGGCATCTAAGGGGTATAATGAAGTAGTAGTGCCACTTTTTGATACAATGCTAGTTCAGAATCAGGGTGAAGGATCAACCATCCCAGTTGAGTCCCAACACACATCCATCAGTGTTCCATCATCATCACACACCCCAATAATTTCATACATATACAGGAGAAGAAACAGACAGGAATCTGTGGTACCTCAGTCCAGATCTCCTCCTCAACCTAATGTAGCAGATGAGGCTGTCTATGACAGAATAGGAAGGGCTACCACTACTGTCTCAAGCTTAGAAGTTGGGCAGGACAGGGGTAACATTGATAAGACCCAACCTATGGCAACATCTACTGTGTCAAGTCCTCATGAACTTGATACAGGCGATGGACTCCCCAGCCACATGGATACTATAGGGGATATACCCTATGATTCATCTCTCCCAGGAGGTAACACACCTGGAAGTGATGAGGGCAGTCAGAAACTTAAGGAATTGATGGCTACATGTACAACATTGTCAAACAGGGTCACCAACTTGGAGAATGAACTTACACAGAACAAGTTGATATATGGAGGTGCTCTAACCAAAGTTATCGAACGAATGAAGAGATTGGAGCAAAAGCTTAAAGCCAGCAAAGCTAAATGAAGAGCCAACATTGTGGTGTCTTCCAATTCAAATGAAGATGAGGATTTTGATGATTTTGGTGATTCTTTCAAACAGGGGAGGAAAAATAGCATATATTTATGAGGATCCAAACATCAGGATAGGTGAAGAAGATGTTGAGACTCAGGGGAGGAATTTAGATACTGATATGAAGATAGATACAGATACTGCAGCTAAAGATATTAGTACTACAGGAGGTTTTGTTAGTACTGCTAGTACAAATGAAAGAGCTGCAGAAACATTGGTGAATATCAGAAGTGCAGCAAAGGATAAAGGCAAAGCTATTATGCAAGAATCTAAGGAGCCAAGAAAGATCAAGCAGAAAGAACAAATACAGATAAGTCTTGATGAAGAGTTGGCTAGGAGTTTCTATGAAGAACAAGAAGCACAAATTCAAGCAGATGCACATTTAGCTCAACTAATACAAGAACATGAAATGGAATTTGTAAATGAAACAGAAAGAGAATATGCCCTCAATGATTTGCTTGAGGAGATTAGAAAGAAACAAAGTGCTAAAAAGTCTGCTGCAAGTAAAGCTCCAATAAAAGCACAAAAGTTTATGTATATGAAGGAGTATTTGAAGCATCAGGACAGTTGGACTACTAGTCAACTGAAGGGAAGGACTTATGAAGAAGTTGAAGATTTGTATTTCAAAGCATATAGGAAACTTCAACACTTTATTCCTATGGGTACTGAAGAAGCAAGTAGAACTACTAAGAAAGCATGGATATCTTTAGAATCAGAGTCCTCTAAGAGACAAAAAGTTAGTGAAGATGTACATACAAAAGAAGATGAAGAAGAAGAAGAAGAAGAAGAAGAAGAAGAGGTTGTATTGTTAGATGAACAACTTCAACAGATGGTGATTGTAGTTCAAGATGAAGGAATGAATATTGAACCCATTCAGACTAAATATCCTATCATTGATTGGGAAGTTCAAAAGGATGAAAGGATAAAAAGCTGGAAGATCATCTAGGAGGGAAATCAAATTGAGGTATATCCATTTATGGAAGATATGCTCAAGACTTTTGACAGAGAAGACCAGGTGAAACTATGGAGTTTAGTTAAAGATAGATTCAGATCTTCATCACCAACAGACAATAAAGAGAGAGCTCTATGGGTGGATTTGAAAAGAATGTTTGAGCCAGTTGTAGATGACAATATATGGAAGTTTCAAACTAGAAATCAATGGTTCAAATGGACAATGTACAGTTCATGTGCAGTTCACCATGTTTCAACAAGAGCAGGTACCGATATGTATATGTTAGTGGAAAAGAATTATCCATTATCAACAGGTACTCTCACCTTGATGATATCTGAAAAAATACATGTGGAAGAAGAGTCTGAGATGGCAAAGGAACTCATAAAGAAGATTTTCATAGAGTGTGATAGAGAGATGAAGGTTGGAAGACAAAGAATATAAAGTGTTTGGAAGAATCCTCTCAAGATCAAGGTTGGAGATTTAATTCAAAAAAAATTTGATGATTTGAAGATAAATCACAAGTTTAGGGGAGGATTATTAGGAATTAAATGTTCAAACACTTAGTTTTGTTAAGAAACAGTTTATACTGCTGAAGATCTAACTAACAGTACTAACTGAGTTAGTACTGCTAGCATAAAGTTTGTACTGTTGAAGACTGATTATGAAAGAAGGTACTAACAAGGGATAAAGACGTGCAATATGATATGTATAGAAGATATTTAGTATATATCTTATATAGTTAGAATTATACAGGTAGATACTTATCTTGTAAAGGACTCCTTGTGCTATAAAAGGAGGTCCTAGGTTAGATGTTAAGTCATACGTTTTTGTGAAGATTCAAGGTCATTCTAACCCTAGTGATATTAAGATCACTCGTATTATTACTCAATAATATTGAATCTTTTGGAGTTATACACTGTGTTCATTATTCATACTGTGTTATTGTTACATCAAACAAAATCTTCTAAGTGTTGTTAAGTAGATTCCGCATATTTAACAATATAACCTCAAAGTATCTGCTACACATTCTAAGTGTGTTAGATTCTCTCACAAAACCCTAGTTCGATCCGCAGAATAGTGAAATTCTTCTGAGTTTCTTAAGTTTTCTTAAAGTTCGATCCGCGGAACAGGGGGTATCTAAAGAATTAGGGCATATAACAAACTCACCCATCACACCAAAATCACATATGATATTATTGGTCTACAGTTAATAGAACATGATTCGTTTCATCGTTTCATTATCTTAATACCAATTTACCTTCTTCAAGCATAAACCACGTATAGCTTAAAAGATCTTGATCAAGAATCAGAATCAAATGACAATGGCTAGTATCGGATTTTTGTGACTACGAAGTTTTTATACGATATTGCTTATTTGGGTTTAAAGTTCATTTCAAGAGCATGTGTACTTATTTATCTCAAAGTTTAGAGGTTGGATGGATGCATGACTTTCAGAGATACTTGTTTGGGCATACACTGGTAGTGATTAAGACTTGGACATCTAGCTAAATGTGTAATCTATAAACGCATAAGTCGGTTCTTAATGCTCACATTGGCTATCACTTTAAGGAGTTACGTTATAGTACTCAGTGTTACATGGAGTTGTGGATAGTCCAAGAGGTGACTATTTCATATACTGTTTGATTGGTTCGGGTATATGGCACTACCTATGCTTTAAGGAGTTACATTGTAGTGCTCAGTATAGGTTCTTAGTCACACTTTCGTACAAGCTTAAGTCACATATCTAAGGGATGTTTACTTCATTCTTAGATCAGTTATATTGGGTTGTCTCCATTCAGTAGTCATTTACTAGCTGGTTGGATTTTGAAGATGTCGCTTATAGGTTGAAGAGAAGAGATGAGATTGTAGAAAAAGATAGTCATATTTTTTTGACATATTCTCACAAAAAATGTGCTTAAAGAGGTTATATCCTTAATATTGCTTCCAGTACAAGTTGATTTTATGGCATGTACACAACATTATGATGATTCCGATAACTCGAAACCATCAGGAGGGAGAAGTACATGAAGTAAGAAGTAGTGTTTCGTCTTTCGTAATTTGGTTGATTGGGGGAACAGTGCTTAATCAGGAACTGAAGAGGAACCAATAATGTGTACATCGGGGATTATTTAGCAACTTGGATGCAATACTATGTGAGTTATGTTATTATGCTGCTACCCGACCAAACAACCATTGTGCTACAGTCTAGTGTCTACTATATCCACTGTGTTGTGTGATCATAAGACTAAAGAGAATTAATAGAAGGGTTGTCAGTTTGGACAGGAGCAGATAAAAGAAAAAGAATAGGCTCACTAGTTAGGAGGGAGTAATAACCTAACTAGATCATTACAGCACACGAAGTTCAGAGCTCCAAAGTATCAGCGCCTTCAGTGGACAAAGATCAAATGCCAAAGTATTTGGAAGAAGGAACTTCAAGGATGATGCATAAGGAGTTCAGAGCAGAAAAGGATCAAGAGCCGACAGTGGACAAAGATCAAAACCGATATCATCGAAAGAAGGAACTCCAAGTCATCCTCAGTATCTAGACTACAGAGACTCTGCGCTTCAACAACGTCAACATTGTTTATTATTATTGTAATTTACTTTGTTTATAGGTCTCATTGTAACCATTCACGTGTGACGATATCTTGGAGGGAGATTTTTATCCTCGCTTTTTATAAAGATAACGTCTTACTCGTGAATTGGACTAGATACGTAATATAGTTGCACTAGCAGGGACTAATAGTGTACACGGGGAAAACTATTGTTGTAAAAGGCCTATAAATACCCTTCATGACTCTCCATGAGGGGTGTGGGAAAATAGTGTAAGCATTTCATTTATTCATTATAATAAAACACTTTTCTTTAACCTTTCTCTCTCTACTTTTTCTCTCTCTCTAGAATCATGATGTATTTCGATCAACTTCGACCTCCGAAAAGTGTTTCTTGATGTTAAGACTGCTCACATGATTAAGACTGCTCAGGTACTTAAATGAAAATACTCTAAGTATGTTTCTACTGCTGGTACAAAGATTAAGACTGCTAGTGTATATTACTACAACTGGTAATGTTGCTGAACTTCAAAGAATTACACTAAGTATGTTAGTGCTGCTAGAAGAAAAGTTAGTGCTCCTAGTACTAACTTACTACAGCTGAAGTATTAATGCTGCGAGAGTTAAAGTTTAGTGCTGCTGTTATATTAAGTCGGTTTATGTGTAAGATAAGTATAGTAATACCGTGTAACACGTTTAGATAAATATAGAAAAGATATTTATACGTATTCATTGAGTCATAGAGTTATAGCTTCAAGGTTGTAAAACCCTAATACTGTTGAGTATTCGTATTATAGTCAATAATATTGAAGCGTTTTGTTTGATATAATTGTGTTCTTTGTTTAAAATTGAAATTAAAAATAGGAAATAGAAAGAATTAGAACAGAAAACTCCCCTGATATTTGCTCGGTATGATCCTCCATGATGCGTTTGTGAGAAACTTTTTATTTTCTGTGTGGAATGGCGTCTGAATGACAACATGGCTACAACACACAGAAAATTCAGAATGTATGTAAACTACCACTTCTTTGTAAACAACCTGTGTTATTTTGAAAATCACAGCTACTGCATATCTTGTTAATCGATGGTTAGTAGAAAATAAACCTAAAAAATAAAAATAAAAATCTTGAAATTTCATCAGGTCAGTCGATACGCCGTATCCATGGTAAGGGATACGCCGTATCGAGCCTGGAATAAAATACGAGTCAGAAAATCTGATACGGCGCATCCTTAATCATAGATGCGCCGGATTGAATCAACTGACAGAATGTTCAAAATGCAGAAAATTAAATGCAGAAAAATAAAGGATAGATATGACCTGTGCAGTTGATACGCCGCATCCATGGGAAGGGATGCGCCGCATCGATGTGTAAGTCTGATAGACTCGATAGTAGAAAACAGTAAAGATAAATCCGGGTTGTCTCCCGGTGAGCACTTTTCTTTATTCCAGAGTCTTCAAGTTAGACTCATCTTCAGCTTCTATTTTGTATAATTGATGCCCAAATTATTTTTCTCTAAGATCTGCAAAAGCAAAGTCCTATCCCTCTCGGGTAGTGATGATAAAAAAATAGATGGGAAATGCTTGTTATTACGCAGGCACAGATATTCCAAGTAGGGTGGTAGTTCAACAAATAAAAGTTGTTGTTATCTGCAGACGATATGCCATATCCAGTAATCCGGATACGTCGTATGTTCACTTCGTTAAAAAAAATTCAGACTTTTATTTTAGAAAAATTATACGCCGTATTGATGGGATCCAATGCGCTGTATGTTTTATCGTAGATCTGCTTATATGTAAAAATAAATACGCCGTATACGCGAATACATATATGCCGTATGCTCGTTACGTTTCAAAGTATAAGCTTTTAATTAATGCGCAGTATCAAAATAAATCAATATCTCGTATTTTAATATGAAAAATTTGAATATGTTTTTAATAAAGAATAGATACGTCGTATGAGAAAATCTCATGCGCCGTATGGTGTTTAGGGTTTTAAAAATTTTCTGGTTAAAAATAGAATACGCCGTATCTGGAGGGATAGATACGTCATACTCGAATTATTAAATAAGATACGCGGTATATAAAATAAAAATGCAATACGTCATATCTAAATAAATAGATGCGCCATATCGTTTAGTTCAGCAAATTACAACAGATATTAACAATCCAGAAAAACAGAAAAAACGAAAATCAAACAAAAAGTATAGAAAAGAATCAAACATGAAAACAGAAAATATGAAGAAAAATACAATGAATGCAAATAATACAAATACACAACAAAGTTAGTAAATTAAAAACTAAAAATTAAAAACTAAATAAGTTAATTGTAAATTAAAACATTAACAGATATTCAAGTATTAAACAATTCACTCCCCGGCAGCGGCGCCAAAAAATTGATGGGTACGTATATCGTTGTAGAATAAGTTATTTTATCAAGTTTTAAATTTATATTTAGCCGACTTATCCTATAACACACACTAACGAGTAGTGTACCCGATCAATGTAGCTAGTTGGTAAGTAGAGTGTCGAACACTAAGAGTGGAACGTTAACACCTAGATATCTATCAATATTTTAATCCTAAGTTAGTTCTAATGCCCTAATCTAACGCAAGGGAGTTTTTCAGCCTGAGAGACTGGCACGATTGTGTAGATTAAGTAAATAGTAAATAAAACAAGGGAACGAATGGCACACCATCATAGGAAAACTTGTCACATGTTTAATTGCTTAGCTGTACAAGATGAGTGCTAAAATCTATTCTCTCTCAGTGGAATTCTATACACAGGCGTGTAAACACCTAATCATTACTAAGTTTATGTATTATTTATCCCTTTTACAGGCTTACATTAACTATGCAAACGATGTTAATGAAGTAATTGCGCGAGCCTACGTTGACAAGGCGCGATAAATTCAATATGTAATCAAATCACATGCATTAAGAAACCAAATAAACATCAAATACTCTTTATAAAAGCTGGAAACAATTAAGTCCGATCAAATAGTGAAAAAGACGCTAACTCAACGATTAACAGATTGCTAATATAAGTAAACGAGTTTTCCTATGAATTAGAATACTAGCAGGACCTTCTTACTGCTCTGAATTCGTCCTTCAGGTTGTATCTTGTGCTGCCAATTCTTCTGGTTTTCTCCCTTGGTATGTGTGTCGAATGTGGCTGTCGAATGGGGTATTTATACTTTCTGATCACAGGGTCGATACGGTGTATCCATTAAGCTGATACGCTGTATCCAAGTTGTAACACCCGGTAATTTTCCAAAACCTTTCTAGCCAATTATTTTAAAACTTTGCATTACCTGAGGACTTAAACTTTTCATTATACTTGTTTGGGCTTGAGAAACGAGAGATATTACGAGAAACGAGAATATTGTCCCTATTAGCGAACCAGCACAACCTAGAAAGCACGAAACGTATCGTATGTGTCAAAAATATCGATTTTTGAAAGTATTGCATATTTATACCTGTTTTGATTGGAAAAATTATTTCGTGAACAATGGCGCAAGTTTCGTAATTTTTCGAGTCCGTCTGCTATGTCGAATGAGCCCCGAACCGTTTTGACGGAAAGTATTGCTAGTTTGACGACTTTGGTCCCTCCTTCTTTTTGTTACACTTCCCACCCTCACTTTTTATATTTTCATTTCACCCCCTCTTCATTTAGTATATAAACCCCTAAAATAATTATTTATTTCATTTTACACACACACATCACCCACACTTTCTCTCTCTTCCCTCTCTCTCTACTCCCACCGCCGCCACTGCACTAGCAGATTCCGGCCAACCGTCGCCGGAATAAATTTTCCGACCACCGGAATATTTTCCGGCGAACCCTTTTCTTTGCCGAATCATTAGATCGGCCTACCTACACCATTTCTGGAGATTTTGAGCTTTTGGCTCCCACCACAACCACCGTCACGCGCCACTACCACCACTGCCAACACCATCGCCACCACCACAGCTCACCCCGCCGCCTCCTCTCTCGGTAAAACACCTTCACGCGCCTCTATTACTTATTTTTCTTAAAATTTATAAAACCCTAATCTCATTTTTTTTAAAATCCGAATTAATATTATTGTTTTGTTGATAAAATGGTTGTAATAATTTGTGTAAAACCCTCGTGTGGAAACCCTCCCCTCCTCCTTCTCGTTGACTCAGTCGACTCAGCCACTCGGTCAACTCACCGAGTCAACTCGGTTGACTCGGTGAGGGTTTGAATATTTTGATTGTTTTATTGATCTTTTATTATTTATTGTGTTGTGATATTATTATTTGTTGGAGTTTGATGATTTTTTTGGTCCGTTTGATTAACCACTGTTTCGGCAGCCGTGACTTTTAGTATTAGTGATGAGGTTGTGTTGGGTTTGAGTATTTTGGTTACTTTGATGTCCTTGTGTTCACCTTTTGTTGTTGTGTTATTGTTATATTGTTAATATTTGAGGTCCAGTTGAATTGTTTGTGTCATTTGGGTTGATTAAAAGAGTTAATATAATATTAGTGGTTAGGAATAGTTAGTGGTGATGAAGTTGTGTATAAATTCGGATGTGTGTTTGCGGTTTTGAATTGTTCATGTCGACTTAAATTTTATTTTGATATAGAGATTGAGCTAGGAGTAGGATAGTGTGGATTAGGATTGTGTTCGGATTTGGTTCGGCCGAGAGTCCCAACGACTCGGATGGAGTCGAGCCGTGACTCATGGCGAGTCACGGCCAAGTTTGTTTATTCGTCGTTGTTATTTATTTAAAATGTGTCAAGTCGTGATTATTAGTTTAGTCGTTAATGATTTATTTGATATTGAGTCGGGTATATTTAGTTAGTCGTTATTATTATTCGTTTGTGATCGATATGAGATGTTTCGGAATATTTGAACGTTACGGGATAAATTTGCAAAACATATGAAATACTTAATATTTATTGATTCGATTTGAATAATATTGTAATGTTGTGGACAAGGATTGGACGTATTGGATTTACGGTATTAGTTATTTGGACTATTATGGACCCTTTGGTACATGAGACGGAAGGGTACGTTAGACTCATAAGAGCTTAACCTACCTGGACCCGAACAATACAAAATGGTCGATAAAACTAAACAACTAATATTCACGCGAATGATATGTCCAATTATATATTTAAACTTGTAAAACTTGTTAACAATTGGAATATTCAAATAAGTCGTATGACTTGGAAATGTTTTATAAACGGGCAATTCATGCCGAAATTTCGTGAAACGTTTTATAAAACTTAAACTATTTATGGTTTATTAAATATTCCAAAATCTTTTCAAAGCTCTTATGTTTTAGCGATTATAACATCTATTTTGGGAAAACGGGGAAAAGCCGAAACTATCTATTGATGTCGTTTATTTGTTTCTTTATTCTTTCCTGATTTTATTCTTTCTTTATATTCTTTTCTCTCGTCCTTCGCGAGTGTTCATTCGTATTCTCCGACTTGTTACCTTTCCACCTTCTTGTCTTCCACACGAGACTTAAACGTATTTTCTTTCAAACGCCATTGAAACTAAAAACCTTTTATACGAGTATTATTTATTAAATCATTTTGGATATTATATCTGAGTTATGTCATTAATTGATTAGGTTGTGCTGAGGTTCATTTGCTGTGCCGTATCATCTGATTGTTTATCTCGTATTCTCTGTGACTAAGGTGTGATTCATAGCCCCACTTGTGCACTTTTAATTATTTTTAAACCCATGGGGGAGATACATGCTACTTACTATTTTTCTGAGCACAATGGTTTATTGTATGCTATTCCTGATTAACGCTATATATGCTAAGTACCTTCCTTGCCAAAAGCAAGACCCTCGATCATGAACCATTAATCACCTGCGGGTGAGCGCGATTATAGTTTATAGGCCTATAGGATTGACCGTCCCATCCCTGTTGACCAGTTAGGCAACACGGGTGTACTGTATATCGAATACCTAGGTATTTGGCAAGATACCTACTGGAGGGCAAATGTTATGATTATGAAATTCCGCGGTTATTGTCGACTTATGCCAGAGTTACTGGTACCTCGGTTAACGCATTGTGTGTCATGAGCTTAGCGAAACAAACGAAAGATATCCTGATTGAATATGTGAAGCTTCCAGATTAAAATTCTTGTGCTCAAACTATTATTTTACTAAACCTATGAATTGCACTCAACCTTTGTGTTTACTTTTTAGCATGTTATCTCAGGTATTTGATTTATGAAGTGTGCACGAGGAAGGGCTGAAGGTTCCGGATGGCTATCTGTGGGTTGTGTTTTGTTATTTCTATCTAAATTTTCCGCTGCAAACTACTTTATTTTTCCGCTGCAAACTATTTTATTATCCGCTGCTTAATGTGTTAAGAGTCTTTTGAACTCTAATGGTTGAACTTTGTATTTGAATGTGGTATTTTATTAAAACGTCTCGTTATGAGATCGTTTATCTATGATTTTGACTCACTACCCCTCGAGTAATACCCCTAACTATGTTCCGCTGCCATATTCCGAGTTGGGGGTGTTACAGAATGGTATCAAGAGCCAAGGTTTATAGAGAACGAGGTCATACTCGACTATAAACATTTTTCGTGTGAGTCAAAACGTTTTCCGAAATCGATAGCCATCAGCCTTCCGTGCCGCTTCACTCGTAAGTTCTTTATTACTATATATTTGGATTTTCATTACTATTTCATTTTTATATGAAATCATGTTGGCTAGAAACTTTTATACTTGTCCCAATGCTCCATGGAGAGTATTACGGCTACATCAGTTTCCACCGGTTAGTTATCAGTTGCACTCGTCGATCACCCCTTGCACCACCTAGTCCAGAAATGGACCCATACCCTATTGATGTACCTCACCCGGATGATGAGAAGATGGATGATAATGATGAGAAGATAGGAGACCGTCAGTAGAGATTAGTGATCATCTTTATTATGGTAGTTAATTATTGTAGTAGTAGTTTACCTTGTACGTACTGAACTGACTAGTTTCGGTTAGTAGATTTGATAAGAAACTTGTAGTCGTTTCGCATATCTTGCAAGACTGATGACAAGTATCGAATCTACGATGTATTTTGGTAATGTACTATTATGGTGTTGAATGGAGGCTATACTATGATGTGTCATTGTATTATTTACCTTTGTGTTATGATTCTGTTACGACAATCAAAATACTTACAGTGTTGTACATTTGTAATGATTGATAGAATTATGCCACCTAAGAGAATGACCCCGACCGCGATTCAGAAAATGATTAAAGAAGGCATAGCTGCGGCGCTTGCTGGACAAGCAGGTGCTAGCAACCAGATTGTTGGACAGGCGAGAGTGCAACCTGTCTATGAGAACCGTTTCTGCACCTACAAAGAATTCATGAGCTGCCAGCGCACTACCTTCAAGGGAACAGAAGGAGCTGTCGGCATAACACAATGGTTTGAAAAGATGGAATCAGTGTTCCTAAGGAGTAACTGGAGAGAAGACTGCAAGGTAAAGTATGCCACGGGAACCTTGATGGAGCAGGCACTATCCTGGTGGATAGCATATACTAAGTATGTTGGGATTGTGAATGCTTATAATATTTCATGGGAGGAGCTTAAAAAGGAGATGGTACAGGAGTTTTGCTCACGTAGTGACATGAGGAAATTGGATACGGAATTCTACTACTTGGCTGTGAAAGGTGTTGATCTTGCTACCTATGTTCGCCGATTCCAGGAGTTGAAAGTCTTTTGTGCCCATATGGTGCCGAATAATGAGAAGCTGCTTGAGAAGTTTATTGGAGGTTTACCAACATGTATCAAAGGTAATGTGACGTCATACAATGCTCAAACTTTGGACGATGCAATCCGTATCGCTGAACGACTGATGGATCAGGCAATCAAGAATGGAACTGCTCCGAAGAGTAACAACTTTGATCATAAGAGAAAGTGGGATGACTACAGGAGAAACAACTGCAACAACAACAACCGGTACCGTGACAACAATCATCACCACCAGCAGAACCGTCGACAAGAGACTGTCAGGACATACGTGGCTGCAACGACACAAGTTAGAGGATATGCTGGGAACCAACCATACTGCGCCAAGTGCAAACAACATCACTCTGGACCATGCACTGTGAGATGTAAGAAATGCAACAAAGTGGGGCATGTTGCCAAGAACTGTAAGGGAAAAGCTGTGGCTACAGGGAGTAACGCACAGCCGGTTATAACTTGCTTTGGGTGTGGAGAACGTGGACACTACAAGAATAGATGCCAAAAGAACACTGGACGAAGAACTGGAGACGCTCGTGGCAGAGCATATGTGATGGGTACTGGAGAACAACAGAACGACCCGAACGTAGTCACCGGTACGTTTCTACTCAACAACATCTATGTTAAAGTCTTATTTGATTCTGGTGCCGATATGAGCTTTGTATCTTCTAAAATTTCACCATTACTGAATCTCACCCCTACCACTCTAGACACCAACTATAGTATTGAACTAGCTAATGAAGACCTAGTTAATACTTGCACCGTAATCCGAGACTGTACCTTAAACCTTCTAGATCACCCGTTTAGCATCGACTTTATACCCATCGAACTTGGAAGCTTCGACGTAGTTTTGGGAATGGATTGGTTGTCCAAACATCGAGCCAGCATTATTTGCGGTGAACGAGTTGTTCACATCCTTCTTGATGACGAGACTTTGGTTGTCCGCGGTGACCGTAGTGGAACCTGTCTGAACATCATTTCCTGCATTAAGACACTGAAGTATATCGAGAAAAGGTTGTCATGCGTTTTTAGCACAAGTGTCCAAGAAAGAGTCTGAGGAGAAGCGACTCGAGGACGTCCCGATTGTGCGCGATTTCCCTGAGGTATTCCCTGAAGATTTACCTGGACTTCCACCAACTAGCCAAGTAGAATTTCTAATCGACTTAGTTCCAGGAGCTGCATCGGTGGCTCGTGCACCGTATCGACTCGCTCCTACCGAGATGCAAGAACTGTCTAAGCAGTTGCAAGAGTTGTTGGATAAAGGGTTCATCCGACCTAGTTCATCACCGTGGGGAGAACCGGTGTTGTTCGTAAGGAAGAAAGATGGATTGTTTAGAATGTGCATTGACTCAGAAGAATAAGAAGTATGAATGGGAAAACGATAAAGAAGAAGCATTCCAAATTCTGAAGCGAAAACTATGTAGTGCACCGATTTTGGCGTTGCCAAGACGGAGTGGAGGATTTTGTGGTATACTGCGATGCATCCTATCATGGTTTAGGAGCAGTTTTGATGCAGAGAGGGAAAGTCATGGCATATGCTTCCCGAAAACTTAAGACCCACGAGGGGAAGTATACTACGCATGATTTAGAGTTGGGTGCAGTGGTTTTTGCACTCAAGATATGGAGACACTACCTATACGGAACGAAGTGTGTCGTGTACACCGATCACAAGAGTCTTCAGCATATCTTAGATCAGAAGGAGCTGAATATGAGGCAACGGCGATGGTTAGAAACTCTAAGTGATTACGACTGTGAAATCAGATGTCACCTAGGAAAGGCAAATGTTGTGGCTGATGCCTTGAGCCGAAAGGAACGGTTGAAACCTCTACGAGTTCGAGCTCTAGTTATGACCATCAATTCGAATCTTCCCGTTCAAATTCTCCGTGCTCAAGAAGAAGCAGTGAAACAAGAAGATCTACAGAGTGAAAGTCTTGGCGGCATGATACAGAAGAAGTTTGAGAGGCGTTCAGACGGAACATTGTGTTTTAAAGGAAGAAGTTGGGTGCCACGTTATGGAGGATTGTGAGACTTGATTATGCATGAGTCTCATAAGTCAAAGTACTCCATCCACCCAGGATCCAAAAAAAAAAAATGCATCATGATCTCAAGGAATTATACCGGTGGCCGAATATGAAAATTGAAGTTGCTGATTATGTTCGAAGGTGTTTGATGTGTGCAAAAGTTAAGGCCGAACATCAGAAGCCATCTGGCCTTCTACGACAGCCTGAGATTTCGAGTGGAGATGGGAACGGATCGCGATGGATTTCGTCACGAAACTCCCAAGGACTACAACAGGTTTTGACGCTATATGGGTCATAGTCGATCGTTTGACGAAATCGGCGCATTTTATACCGATCAGAGAAATATACAGTATGGAAAAGTTGACAAGGCTCTATGTGAAGGAGATAGTATCGAGACATGGAGCTCCCATATCTATCATTTCCGACAGAGACAGCAGGTTTACTTCAAATTTTTGGCAGTCGCTACAGGATGCTTTTGCTACGAACATCGACATGAGTACTGCATATCACCCGCAGACAGATGGCTAGAGTGAAAGAACGATTCAGACATTGGAGGATATGCTCCGAGCCTGCGTGATTGATTTTGGAAATGGGTGGGATACTCATTTACCTTTGGTTGAATTTTCATACAACAACAGCTATCAAGCAAGTATTAAGGCTGCACCGTTTGAGGCATTGTATGGCCGAAAATGTCGATCACCCATTTGTTGGGCTGAGGTAGGAGAAGCTCAGCTCATTGGGCCGGATCTTGTTCGTGAGACCACAGAAAAGATTGTGCAGATTAAAGACCGATTGAAGATCGCGCGAGATCGACAGAAAAGTTATGCGGACGTAAGACGCAAACCACTAGAGTTCCAGGTTGGAGACAGAGTGATGCTAAAAGTCTCACCGTGGAAAGGTGTAATACGATTTGGCAAACGCGGAAAGCTGAACCCCAGATACATAGGACCGTTCAAGATTCTGAACCGAGCTGGTCCTGTAGCTTATAAGCTAGAATTACCACCAGAGCTCAGTAGGGTACATCCTGTATTTCACGTCTCCAATTTGAAGAAATGCTTGTCCGATGAGACAGCCGTGATCCCACTCGATGAGATTCAAGTTGATGAGCAACTGAACTTTATTGAAGAGCCTGTAGAAATCATGGAGCGTGAGATCAAACGACTGAAGAGGAACCAAATCGCTCTTGTGAAAGTTCGTTGGAATTCCAAGAGAGGACCCGAATTCACTTGGGAACGCGAGGAACGATTCAAACGCAAATATCCTCACCTCTTCGAAACCGGAACCGATAAGTTAAACTGAAATCCGGGACGGATTTCCAAATATGATGTATGTGCTGTAACACCCGGTAATTTTCCAAAACCTTTCTAGCCAATTATTTTAAAACTTTGCATTACCTGAGGACTTAAACTTTTCATTATACTTGTTTGGGCTTGAGAAACGAGAGATATTACGAGAAACGAGAATATTGTCCCTATTAGCGAACCAGCACAACCTAGAAAGCACGAAACGTATCGTATGTGTCAAAAATATCGATTTTTGAAAGTATTGCATATTTATACCTGTTTTGATTGGAAAAATTATTTCGTGAACAATGGCGCAAGTTTCGTAATTTTTCGAGTCCGTCTGCTATGTCGAATGAGCCCCGAACCGTTTTGACAGAAAGTATTGCTAGTTTGACGACTTTGGTCCCTCCTTCTTTTTGTTACACTTCCCACCCTCACTTTTTATATTTTCATTTCACCCCCTCTTCATTTAGTATATAAACCCCTAAAATAATTATTTATTTCATTTTACACACACACATCACCCACACTTTCTCTCTCTTCCCTCTCTCTCTACTCCCACCGCCGCCACTGCACTAGCAGATTCCGGCCAACCGTCGCCGGAATAAATTTTCCGACCACCGGAATATTTTCCGGCGAACCCTTTTCTTTGCCGAATCATTAGATCGGCCTACCTACACCATTTCTGGAGATTTTGAGCTTTTGGCTCCCACCACAACCACCGTCACGCGCCACTACCACCACTGCCAACACCATCGCCACCACCACAGCTCACCCCACCGCCTCCTCTCTCGGTAAAACACCTTCAGTGCCTCTATTACTTATTTTTCTTAAAATTTATAAAACCCTAATCTCATTTTTTTTTAAATCCGAATTAATATTATTGTTTTGTTGATAAAATGGTTGTAATAATTTGTGTAAAACCCTCGTGTGGAAACCCTCCCCTCCTCCTTCTCGTTGACTCAGTCGACTCAGCCACTCGGTCAACTCACCGAGTTAACTCGGTTGACTCGGTGAGGGTTTGAATATTTTGATTGTTTTATTGATCTTTTATTATTTATTGTGTTGTGATATTATTATTTGTTGGAGTTTGATGATTTTTTTGGTCCGTTTGATTAACCACTGTTTCGGCAGTCGTGACTTTTAGTATTAGTGATGAGGTTGTGTTGGGTTTGAGTATTTTGGTTACTTTGATGTCCTTGTGTTCACCTTTTGTTGTTGTGTTATTGTTATATTGTTAATATTTGAGGTCCAGTTGAATTGTTTGTGTCATTTGGGTTGATTAAAAGAGTTAATATAATATTAGTGGTTAGGAATAGTTAGTGGTGATGAAGTTGTGTATAAATTCGGATGTGTGTTTGCGGTTTTGAATTGTTCATGTCGACTTAAATTTTATTTTGATATAGAGATTGAGCTAGGAGTAGGATAGTGTGGATTAGGATTGTGTTCGGATTTGGTTCGGCCGAGAGTCCCAACGACTCGGATGGAGTCGAGCCGTGACTCATGGCGAGTCACGGCCAAGTTTGTTTATTCGTCGTTGTTATTTATTTAAAATGTGTCAAGTCGTGATTATTAGTTTAGTCGTTAATGATTTATTTGATATTGAGTCGGGTATATTTAGTTAGTCGTTATTATTATTCGTTTGTGATCGATATGAGATGTTTCGGAATATTTGAACGTTACGGGATAAATTTGCAAAACATATGAAATACTTAATATTTATTGATTCGATTTGAATAATATTGTAATGTTGTGGACAAGGATTGGACGTATTGGATTTACGGTATTAGTTATTTGGACTATTATGGACCCTTTGGTACATGAGACGGAAGGGTACGTTAGACTCATAAGAGCTTAACCTACCTGGACCCGAACAATACAAAATGGTCGATAAAACTAAACAACTAATATTCACGCGAATGATATGTCCAATTATATATTTAAACTTGTAAAACTTGTTAACAATTGGAATATTCAAATAAGTCGTATGACTTGGAAATGTTTTATAAACGGGCAATTCATGCCGAAATTTCGTGAAACGTTTTATAAAACTTAAACTATTTATGGTTTATTAAATATTCCAAAATCTTTTCAAAGCTCTTATGTTTTAGCGATTATAACATCTATTTTGGGAAAACGGGGAAAAGCCGAAACTATCTATTGATGTCGTTTATTTGTTTCTTTATTCTTTCCTGATTTTATTCTTTCTTTATATTCTTTTCTCTCGTCCTTCGCGAGTGTTCATTCGTATTCTCCGACTTGTTACCTTTCCACCTTCTTGTCTTCCACACGAGACTTAAACGTATTTTCTTTCAAACGCCATTGAAACTAAAAACCTTTTATACGAGTATTATTTATTAAATCATTTTGGATATTATATCTGAGTTATGTCATTAATTGATTAGGTTGTGCTGAGGTTCATTTGCTGTGCCGTATCATCTGATTGTTTATCTCGTATTCTCTGTGACTAAGGTGTGATTCATAGCCCCACTTGTGCACTTTTAATTATTTTTAAACCCATGGGGGAGATACATGCTACTTACTATTTTTCTGAGCACAATGGTTTATTGTATGCTATTCCTGATTGACGCTATATATGCTAAGTACCTTCCTTGCCAAAAGCAAGACCCTCGATCATGAACCATTAATCACCTGCGGGTGAGCGCGATTATAGTTTATAGGCCTATAGGATTGACCGTCCCATCCCTGTTGACCAGTTAGGCAACACGGGTGTACTGTATATCGAATACCTAGGTATTTGGCAAGATACCTACTGGAGGGCAAATGTTATGATTATGAAATTCCGCGGTTATTGTCGACTTATGCCAGAGTTACTGGTACCTCGGTTAACGCATTGTGTGTCATGAGCTTAGCGAAACAAACGAAAGATATCCTGATTGAATATGTGAAGCTTCCAGATTAAAATTCTTGTGCTCAAACTATTATTTTACTAAACCTATGAATTGCACTCAACCTTTGTGTTGACTTTTTAGCATGTTATCTCAGGTATTTGATTTATGAAGTGTGCACGAGGAAGGGCTGAAGGTTCCGGATGGCTATCTGTGGGTTGTGTTTTGTTATTTCTATCTAAATTTTCCGCTGTAAACTACTTTATTTTTCCGCTGCAAACTATTTTATTATCCGCTGCTTAATGTGTTAAGAGTCTTTTGAACTCTAATGGTTGAACTTTGTATTTGAATGTGGTATTTTATTAAAACGTCTCGTTATGAGATCGTTTATCTATGATTTTGACTCACTACCCCTCGAGTAATACCCCTAACTATGTTCCGCTGCCATATTCCGAGTTGGGGGTGTTACACAGGTAACTTCGCGTGGGGTCCAATATTATTATATTCTAGAATATTCGTACACCGTCATAAGATACGGCGCAGCTTCAGTCTTCATACGGCGCATCGTCCTTCAGATTCTTGGATTATTTGGTGAAGTCTTGAGATTAATACGCCGCATACATGGAATGTTATACGGCGTATCTGGAATAAATCAAGTCAGATCATCTCGTTGACCAAGGTTTCATACACCACGTACGGGATAATTCCATACGACGCATGCTTCAAAGTCAGGCAATGGTCTTCATATTCGTCTAAGTCTTTATGTACGGCGTATCTTCTTTCAGTTTAGTAGACTTTTCCAACTTGATCCATTTTGCTCCAATTTACGTCCAAAATAGCTAACTTTCACCAAATGCTTGTTTATAACTGAGAATTACAAAATTAAGAGATTAAGTATTAATTCTCATATAAAATATTATAAAACAAGCGAATAACATAGGATAAATGATGTAAATAAAATGTACTTATTTGATATCGTCAACAACAGTAACAGCACTAACAGAGTTAATACTGCTAGTTCAACTCTTAATGCTGCTGGCATACAAGATGATGCTATTGGTGAAAAAGATAGCAGTGAATATTCAGATGATCCAGACATGCCTATATTGAAAGATTTATGGGCTGAAACTGATGATGAAGATGCTGGTAAAAAGGCTTACATGGGCAATTTGGATGAAATAATTCAAGTCAGTCCTATTCCAACTACAAGAATCCACAAAGATCATCCACATGAACACATAATTAGAGATGTGCATTTTGTTGTACAAACAAGGAAGGTTACATAGAATTTGACTGATCAAGGGCTCTTTGTTAGAACTATTAAACAAAGAAACAGTCATAAAGATCATCAAAATTGTTGGTTTGCTTTCTTTTTATCACAAGTGGAACCCAAAAAGACAATCCAAGCATTGATTGATTCAAGCTGGGTAGAAGCTATGCAGGAAGAACTTCTACAATTCAAGCTGCAAGAAGTTTGGACTTTGGTAGATTTACCTAATGGCAAAAGGGCTATTGGTACAAAATGGGTTTTCAGAAACAAAAAGGATGAAAGAGGAATTGTGATAAGAAATAAAGCAAGATTAGTTGCTCAGGGATACACACAAGAAGAAGGGATTGACTATGATGAAGTCTTTGCCCCTGTTGCAAGAATTGAAGCAATTAGGCTGTTTCTAGCTTATGCTTCATTTAAAGACTTTGTGGTGTAACAGATGTATGACAAAAGTGCTTTTCTTTATGAAAAGATTGAAGAAGAAGTGTATGGTTGCCAACCACCAGGGTTTGAAGATCCTGACTTTCCTGATAAACTTTACAAGGTAGAAAAAGCACTTTATGGTTTACATCAAGCTCCTAGAGCATGGTATGAAACCTTGTCAACATACCTGTTGGACAATGGATTTCAAAGAGGGAAAATTGATAAGACTTTGTTCATCAGAAGATACAAAGATGATATTTTGCTGGTTCAAGTTTATGTAGATGATATCATCTTTGGATCTACAAGGAAGGAGCTGTGTATTAAATTTGAGAAGCTTATGCATGAAAATTTTCAGATGAGTTCTATGGGAGAACTTACTTTCTTTCTGGGTTTACAAGTGAAGGAGAACAAGGAAGGTATATTTATCAGTCAAGATAAGTATGTTGCTGAGATCTAAAGAAGTTTGGATATACAGATGTTAAGACAGCAAGCACACTGTTGGAATTTAAATAACTTGACATTCAAATAAATAAATAACACATCAAAGCACACATAGCTGAAGCAAGGATCATATTTAATTTAACATGTATAAAGTATTACCAAATAATAAATAGTTACGTACCTTTTAGATCCTAGCAAGAACAAGGATCAAACTTGAATTCTTCTTCTCTTGAACAACAAATAGGATTAACGTGGAACCCCTTACCTTTTTGTTCCACAATCCAAGATGAATATCTAAAGTAAGATATTACCGAGTTCATGTACACACGTACTATAACCAATCAAAGGTTGACGCTAGTGAATCAACACGATTATTAAACCAAAACTATTTTGTTTAATAAATTCGAATACTGTACGATACATATTACAAATATGCTATGTGATATAATAATCATGCATAGTACGATCCATATCTATTATTCATATATTTAAAGCTACTCTACAATACAATATCTAATAATATATGATTCATATGACAGTACGATGCCTGCAAGGAATAATAGGTCGATTGACTTTGTGTATATTAATTATCTGTTCATGGCTTGTCGAACAACCAAGTTTAGATATTATAATTTGTCTTCCTTTTGAGGGTTTAAGGGTGTTTATATAGCCTCCAAAATTGTTCTCCAAGTTTGAGTCTAATACCTCATCAAGTTTCAAAAATCGACACTTAACCCCCTCCTTTATTTACTCCGTGTCCAAATAATTAAGATATATAACAATTATACATATTAATTATTCCTTTGATCATTCATACGTAAAGTGTGCAATCCCTCAGTCCCAGGTTCGATTCTAGTCATACACGATTTAATATTTTTCCAAAACTCTAACAGCTCCCACTTGGAAATCTATTAAAAGGGTAATGACATTGGTTAGCATCTAGCAACACGCCAATGCCCCTAGTACAACTCGGGTGGTGGTCTCCTGAAAAAACCACTTGATGATTAATCATCATACTTATCCTTTTGTTTCTAATACTACATTAATAAACATATGGATCTAAGTCATTCTTAATTAATAATTCTGTTTCTCGTTGTTTTCGATTGAGCAAGATTACCAAATCTTCTGAACCATTCAGGGGAGATCTTGGGTGCGGCCGCACAAACATCTTGTCAACCCTACGAGGGGCCCAGCAGTATTAAACTCCAAACAATTTGAAGGAACAAATTCTATCTTGACTACGAGCATAACTCATGCACTTCGCAACGCTTCTGAAAACAATCCGTATAGCTACCAGTTACGTATAGCGGTAGATTGAATCACAGAAATGCACTACATGCATGACAGTTATCTGGCATCTCAAGTCTGAGGATAACTATATACTCATGTTTTACTTCATGACGAGATCCATAAAGTAAACTCATGTCGGCGGGATAAAGTCCTATATTCAAACATTTTGAATATCATGTGAAATTGGTATGACAACGCATCAATATACTTTCAAGTATATTCTACCAATACTCAGATTTTCCTTAATTTAATGATATGCCCATATCATTAAGCGACAACGGACAATTTAGAATATATAAATATATTCAAGGATATAAACATGCAAATATAGGATATATTATTAAGAAAATGATAAACAAGCATAACCATTATTTTATTTCATTAAAATAATAACTGTTCAATAACATCCCATTATCCAAACACTAAAATAGATCAATGCATGATAATTCCCATTAATGAATTATGCCTCAAGTCATGTCAAACATACTTGTTGACAAGCCATAAATCAATTAATTTTGATCTATGGGAATTTTGAGAATACTTATTTCAAGAAATCAATTAATGAAGTTCTTGTATGTGTGCTATCAATTATCTTGATAAGGCCACATAATATTTCATACATACGTGACATCCTCAACCACGAATTTATGACAAGAAAACTATCAAACCTTTTATAGTTTAAAGTATTCTAATTCTTTAATGTAAAATGCAACTATGCTTACCGTTAAGCATAACTAGTACACATGGCCATTAACTAGGATGAAATCCTACCATGACTAGTATTGAGTTTCATCTCAATCTTATTAGCATCATTGTATGCAAACAACAATATGCTCTTTAAAATCCCGTAAACTTTAATATCCAATGTTTAATATTTGATACTGTAACACCCCAACCCGACAAGGGTAAAGATATCACAATGATGGTTTCATATCAGATCAAACAAAGCATACATCTATAGCAATACAAGAATACTCAAAGGTTACAAATGAAATATAGATACTATAAAGTTACAAATGAACTTCCACTAAATACTAATTCCGAAATAATAATAACTTCTAATCACTTCTAAATCCAGAATAGCTATCAGTCTTCTAAGTCCAAAGGTACTCTCCACCCATTCCCAGCTCTTTACTAAAAACCTGCCACAGGAAAAGAAATGCGGCTGAGCTACGAGAGCTCAGTGAATAGATATAACGGAAACAAAGCAGTAATACAGAATAATGAACAGTAATTGAAGTACGAAATCAGTCAGAGATAAGGTATAAGTAAATGGTAACAGAAATGAAGAGTACAAGTGTATAAGGTGTAGGAAAACAGCAATCCACTACGAGCCCAGTATCAATAATCAGTAACAGTAATCAGTATAATCATGTAGAGGGGAGACCTCTCAGTAATCAGTAAATATGAGGGGATTCCTCAATAATGGGTGGAGTAGCTAGCTCCCAGAGTGTGAAAGACGTGTATCGCACACACCATCAGTCACCAGTAATACAGTAATCAGTAATCAGTAACAGTAACAGTTCTAGGATGAATCCATACGCCCCAGGTGGCCATAAACCTCCCAACACACCAAATAAAATACAGTCAGGGACGGAACAGGTCATCACTCTCCTGCCCTAGAGTCATGCCATCGGTGCATCAATGACATGGATATGAAACCCTCATGACTAGTTATGGCTCGTAGTATCAAACTGTTGGTCAGTGGTCAAGTATCAGTATTCAGTATTCAGTTTAGTTTCATAGGTCAATATCCATTTCAGTATATCAGAAAATTCATATCAGATGGTTCAATAACAGAAGGGTCAATAACAGTAGGTTCAATATCAGAGAGGTTCAATATCAGTAGGTTCAGTATCAGTGAGGTTCAATATCGGTAGGTTCAGTATCAGTGGGTTTAGTACCAGAAAGATTCAATATCAGAAAGGTCAATATAGAAAAGATCTTAATTCAAAGGTTTCATATTAAGCTTATATTTAAAAATAATCCTTCAGTGACTTTCATAAATGATGTTTAGTAAAACCCTTTTTATAAAGATAGTCCTTAAAAGAGATTTTCATAAAATCTTTAGTGCAGTTTCAATTTAAAATTGGTATGACATTGTATTCAAAAGCTTTTCTCAAAAACATTTTCATATCATCAAGGAAAGTTCCAATTTCAGTTATAATGTCAAAATGAATCTTCAGGGTATTCAGGGGTTTGCATGATTCAGGTCATAAGATGAGGATCGGATCATGTCAGGTATTAAAGGAATTAAAACAGGGTTCAGTTTATCAAAGGAACTCAGAAATCAAGTATCATGTCAAGAAGGTTCAAGTAAAGGGGATCATAGCAGTGGCATTAATACAGAGACCGACAAATCAGAAAATAAAAGAGATTATGAGAAACCTGTGAGAAGGTTCAGAATATTTGTACCTTAAAAGCGACTCAACGTACACTCGCAAACACAAATCACTCCTTCTTCCAATGATCTACCTGAATTAAAGGATCGACCATTTTTTTATAAGTTCATTTATTATTTAATGGTGTATCGGATTATTGTTCTTAGTACCTATTTATTCGTTAAACCCATAATATTAGTTTATCATGCTTAGAGTATATTATATCATCATGTCTTTTAAACACTTATGTGACTCACCCAGGTTTTATTTTACCTTATTTATTTATTTATTTATTTATTGGAAACATGTTTCAATACCATATTTCATAAGCCCATATACACTCATTTTAATAGTAGGTCAAGACTGTATTATCGACCTATAATATCCTCATTCCATGTGACCTTTATTTCAATATTTCATGCCATCTGTAATACATCATATTATGCTTCTCTCATCCAGAATTTATGTAGCATTAGTGACTCAAAAAGGGTGTAACAAAACGAGACTCCAAAGCTTATATGTACGTGTGTATTGGTTGTTATTTAATGTACAAAAAGGGTCCATATTATATCATGCAACCCAAACTGATTTTGACAATCTTATCGACCCCACCATATTATGTTAACCATGTTTGTAATACCATCCTTTAACTCACACACACACAGCCACACTACCCACGTCCCATAATAGCAGCCCAAAAACCACATTTAACTCTTTTTAATTCAACATGCATGCGACACCAGCAGGACCTTATTCGACTAGCTTAGCACAAAAATCACTCGCGACACTGGCAGCCACGCCACACCCTTATTCTTTTAGTCGTGATTAGTAAGCATGTATGAGTATATGTTTTAGACATAGGTTTGCACCAACCCACCCAACGAGCCATGTTAGCAACCCAAAATCATGCTCGCGATACACACATGAAATCATAAACTCGCGAAATAAACAGCCTGTGTTTTCAGATTTACATGCCTTATAAATGACCAGTTATCGACAGATTCTTAGGGCCTCATTAATTGTGTAGTTAAACTGATTCTAGGGTTTGCTTTATTAGATTATGGTCGAGTTAGGACAGCCACAAAAGGTCGATTAGAACAAAAATAACAGGTCGAATATATCAGGTTTTTAACCATGTTAAGTCATGGATTCATGCGGCGTATATATATAAGTTATATATTTACGATCAGCAACAATATAAGCAACTTATACGATTTAACTTTGCATGTAATTAGATTAGGTCTAAGTGTCGATCATATTCAGATTAATAGTGTCGAATGGGAAAGAAAACAAGAAGAAATTGGTGATACCTGCTGTTACGCAGCAAAGAAAAAAAAAGAGAACAAAGAAAGGATCACCAATCCAACACCACGAATTCAGTATTACAGCCACACCCTAACGTCCACGAACCACTTCACAGTAACACCTTCGAAGCACTTGATTATAGAGAGGGAAAAATATAGCAGACCTTGTGTGGTTATTTTTTTATTCGTATGATAGAAGAGAGCAAAGAGGCGTGTTTAAGATGGGAATAAGGAAGGGTAGCGTGCCTCCAATTATGGTAGGTTTTAATGTGTTTGATTGTGTCAGTTATTTTGCATAATTATAGGTGGAATCCTTATCTCACAATTATAGTCAAACGTGTGAATGTGTGGTTCCTAGGAAAGATTTATTTTTGTAACAAATTTATATTTAGAGATTTTCACTTAGTTTTACTTTTTATTTTATGTGGTTTGTAACATAACATATAGTTTAGGGTTTAATTAAATGATAACAAGGTTTTGGTAAAATTCGAAATTAGACATAAATTTGGGTTTCGAATTTCAGGGTTTTACAACTCTTCCCCTCTGGAAGAAAATTTTCGTCCTCGAAAATTGAAGTCGCAAAAGTTAGACGAAGATGTAGCAAATCACAAAAGAACGACACGATTAACCTCACGCTCGGGGAGGATCTTCGAACAGAATGGTTTCTCATGACTCGATCCTGTCAATCTAAAATAGCGTCAGGTTCCTCAGAAAGAGACATATCAGGTTGGACCTGATCAAACGGATAAGATGTCACATGTTACAGATGATAATTGTATCCCCTCGGAAGGGATACATGAAAGATGTAGGATTTGACGGATATTTCGTCCGTGGAATTAGTTTAGACAAATCAGATGAGAACGTACCGAATCGCAGAGATATAAGGTGATAAATATGATTAACTCTTCAGATTTTCAAATAGTCTTGTCGTCAATATATCCTTTCAAAGGTATTCCCATAAACAGATCTTGCTTTCTCAGAATCCAAAATCTCATACCTTAATTCACAACAGATCATCATGGACAGAGTCATCGAATGTGAGACGTATATATAGCAAATCATAGGTGTACTTCAGTGCAATAGATCGAATCCATACGGATAGAAAGCAGACGACAGAGAGCTCTACAACGAACCCTAAGATCATTATCAAAATACAGAGGTCAACAAACATATCTCGATGATTCAAACATATCAAGGCGTATAACGATGAAAGCAGATTAAACGCATAGGTAAAATGAACCTAAAGTCTCACTAAACGCAGATAATCTCAATCAGATATTAGAAATTCTAAGGTTTCTAAGGCACTCCTCGAAATATCTGATGCCCACAACAAGTGCACGTTATATGATGTAAGTATTATCACGTTGGCCAGACGTCATAATACTGGCATCATATAAATATGCCCTCATGATGGTCATACTTAATTTCAAGTAGTGAACAAAATAACTTATCTTAATCCACCTAATCCAACTACCGTCTCAGAGGTCATCAAAATTAAACACCATAACTAAGAGGAGAACTAACTACTCGAAAGAGCTAACGGAAAAATTTTAGAACGTCTATCAGAAATGGATACATCGCCAGCAGCGTCAATCCTTCATTACTCACCAGAATCAACTCAGACAATATTAGTGGTTACTTCAAAATTCTCATAACAAACCATCATCCCACATGCGCGCAGTGTACACAAAATGGAATTTCTAGCGGGAAACCTAAATCATTCAGAGGATCTTATCATCAAGTAACGGAAATTTTAGTAGGTCAAGCGGAAATGAATTACGTCATCCATAGCTTTATTCTTTACAAAATCAACTCTTCCAAACACAAACATTCGCTTCAGAATCATCGTCCATTCAAATACATGATCCTAAACATCTTCCAAGTCCATGCAATCTGTCGTATGATCATAGGGTGGAAAGGAATTATAACTCGAGTCTGGTCCTTCAAGCCTTCGGCACTTCTTCTTGGAACCATGGTGTAGTAATGTGGATTTCTGGCACGATCTTTATATCTCTTCATCATCCAGTCTGCTTCCGCTCTCAATTCATCTTAGTACACCCAAGATGAATAAGGAAGTGAGACTGCATGTCTTCATCAGCTCCAGATTCGCCATCTCGACTAGAATTTCTTCCTCCACATCGCCAACACTTCTGCCTTGTAAGGAATGTCTTCACTCTTCAGGGTAGTCTTCGTTGTCGTCAACTCCAGGTCAAGCAAAGAACATCGTTGTCTCAACAAATATCCATCTCCCTTCTCAGAAGTTCTTGTGGTTGCTTCTTCAGTCCTTCAAACATTTAATGAGGTCGTCCGGTACGGAATTTACAAAGATAGAACGAATCAATCATTGGCACGCGGAAATGGAAAAATGATTACGGGTAGTGATACGGTTAGGTTTACGATAGTTGATACGCTGACGCATAATTTTCTCTTTCTTCTTCATAAACTAATAGGGGTATTCAAAGTAAACACTGAGGTGAACAAGGTCATATTCCATCAGCTTCTTCAATCTCTCAACTTCTATAGCATCATGGTTCAGTCAACTGAGATCGGTTCAAATTCAATTCCACTTCTTAAACAGGAGGGAAACCCAAGAGTTTCATCAGAACCACCAGAATATTTGCACAACAAAACTTCCAATGTCAAGTTTTCTAAGAGTGGATAATAGGTGTCAGGAGACAATCAATAATCAAGTGAGATCGAGGTAAATGTTTCCATAACAGCGTTAAGCTTATGAGGGCCAGCCAATAACGAGTAAGGTGAAAATAGATTTCCAAAAGTCGCCTATCAGATATGGTAATCCCTGGCAGCTTATGAAGGCCAGCCAATACATAACTTAAGGAACTCAAAATCAAATATATCAAGAGTAAGCGGATTTGTAGGATGAGTACAGTCGTAAAACAGATAGGTAGTTCATATATCAAGGTCAATTACATGGTTCATCAAAGTGTTGAGATAGATAAGTGAACGATTCAAGGTGTTGGAAACTTGTTTAGTTATTTAACAAAAGTGGCAGGTAGGTTGGAAATCATCGAACATCGCATAACTGTCAAAAGTCAGGCGTACAGAATATCAGTTCTCAGCATCATCATGCTCAGTTACCAATTTCGCATCGGGACAAAATTATCGTCATATCCTTCCAAAGGGAACTAATTGGCGGCAAGATTCGTTATTCAAAGGGAGGGAATAAACTTCTATATCCATGGTTAATAATCACCAGAGTTCTTATAGGAGTAATAATGGACGTTGCAAGACAAAGTAGTATCAGATGATACATTTTCGTCCAGCACGGGTAATGAATTAATAGAATGTGTCAAACGCATTAGGGTTAAATGACTTTCGGGATAGTTGGAGAAGTATCAAACAGGTCAGAAGTGATGATCAAAATCAGGTAGTGGTAGCAAAACTTTAACAATCAGAAATCATGGTAGGAAGTTCAAAATTGTTTCAAACGCCAAAGGCGAGACATAGAAGAGTAGTCGTCAATGATCAATCAACCTATCTTTTATCAGAATACAAATCAAAGCTAACTATTCAATGAAAACATATCGGCAACGCAAGTCTTATCGTTCAAAAGTGAGAGGAAAACATTCTTATACTCCTGGGAATAGAGATGTTTAAGACGGACTCAGATAGGGTCAGAAGATTCATAGATTATCAAAAGCATATAACAGAATGCATCAAGTAAGTCATCGTCATAGAGATTCTCAGAATACCCGAAAAGACATCAAAATGATTAACAAAAGAATCAGAGGTCGGAGTCGGAATCTTAGGTGGTGCAAAGCGTGAGCTTAACAAGCAGGGCATAAATCCGAGAGATGCGGAAGCAATGCTACTTAAACAAAAGCCTTATAGTCTACCCATTCCTCACTGGTCAAAACTTAAGTTCCTATAGGGAAATCCTAAATCAATTCTTAAATGTTATCTTATGAGCGCATACAGTGGAAACTTAGTGGTCTAACTTACACAGGTCAAGGGTAACTGTATTACGAGTCGCAACCTGTCTCTGATACCATAAATTGTAACACCCCAACCCGACAAGGGTAAAGATATCACAATGATGGTTTCATATCAGATCAAACAAAGCATACATCTATAGCAATACAAGAATACTCAAAGGTTACAAATGAAATACAGATACTATAAAGTTACAAATGAACTTCCACTAAATACTAATTCCGAAATAATAATAACTTCTAATCACTTCTAAATCCAGAATAGCTATCAGTTTTCTAAGTCCAAAGGTACTCTCCACCCATTCCCAGCTCTTTACTAAAAACCTGCCGCAGGAAAAGAAATGCGGCTGAGCTACGAGAGCTCAGTGAACAGATATAACGGAAACAAAGCAGTAATACAGAATAATGAACAGTAATTGAAGTACGAAATCAGTCAGAGATAAGGTATAAGTAAATGGTAACAGAAATGAAGAGTACAAGTGTATAAGGTGTAGGAAAACAGCAATCCACTACGAGCCCAGTATCAGTAATCAGTAACAGTAATCAGTATAATCATGTAGAGGGGAGACCTCTCAGTAATCAGTAAATATGAGGGGATTCCTCAATAATGGGTGGAGTAGCTAGCTCCCAGAGTGTGAAAGACGTGTATCGCACACACCATCAGTCACCAGTAATACAGTAATCAGTAATCAGTAACAGTAACAGTAACAGTTCTAGGATGCATCCATACGCCCCAGGTGGCCATAAACCTCCCAACACACCAAATAAAATACAGTCAGGGACGGAATAGGTCATCACTCTCCTGCCCTAGAGTCATGCCATCGGTGCATCAATGACATGGACATGAAACCCTCATGACTAGTTATGGCTCGTAGTATCAAACTGTGGGTCAGTGGTCAAGTATCAGTATTTAGTATTCAGTTTAGTTTCATAGGTCAATATCCATTTCAGTATATCAGAAAATTCATATCAGATGGTTCAATAACAGAAGGGTCAATAACAGTAGGTTCAATATTAGAGAGGTTCAATATCAGTAGGTTCAGTATCAGTGAGGTTCAATATCGGTAGGTTCAGTATCAGTGGGTTTAGTACCAGAAAGATTCAATATCAGAAAGGTCAATATAGAAAAGATCTTAATTCAAAGGTTTCATATTAAGCTTATATTTAAAAATAATCCTTCAGTGACTTTCTTAAATGATGTTTAGTAAAACCCTTTTTATAAAGATAGTCCTTAAAAGAGATTTTCATAAAATCTTTAGTGCAGTTTCAATTTAAAATTGGTATGACATTGTATTCAAAAGCTTTTCTCAAAAACATTTTCATATCATCAAGGAAAGTTCCAATTTCAGTTATAATGTCAAAATGAATCTTCAGGGTATTCAGGGGTTTGCATGATTCAGGTCATAAGATGAGGATCGGATCATGTCAGGTATTAAAGGAATTAAAACAGGGTTCAGTTTATCAAAGGAACTCAGAAATCAAGTATCATGTCAAGAAGGTTCAAGTAAAGGGGATCATAGCAGTGGCATTAATACAGAGACCGACAAATCAGAAAATAAAAGAGATCATGAGAAACATGTGAGAAGGTTCAGAATATCTGTACCTTAAAAGCGACTCAACGTACACTCGCAAACACAAATCACTCCTTCTTCCAATGATCTACCTGAATTAAAGGATCGACCATTTTTTTATAAGTTCATTTATTATTTAATGGTGTATCGGATTATTGTTCTTAGTACCTATTTATTCGTTAAACCCATAATATTAGTTTATCATGCTTAGAGTATTTTATAACATCATGTCTTTTAAACACTTATGTGACTCACCCAGGTTTTATTTTACCTTTTTATTTATTTATTTATTTATTGGAAACATGTTTCAATACCATATTTCATAAGCCCATATACACTCATTTTAATAGTAGGTCAAGACTGTATTATCGACCTATAATATCCTCATTCCATGTGACCTTTATTTCAATATTTCATGCCATCTGTAATACATCATATTATGCTTCTCTCATCCAGAATTTATGTAGCATTAGTGACTCAAAAAGGGTGTAACAAAACGAGACTCCAAAGCTTATATGTACGTGTGTATTGGTTGTTATTTAATGTACAAAAAGGGTCCATATTATATCATGCAACCCAAACTGATTTTGACAATCTTATCGACCCCACCATATTATGTTAACCATGTTTGTAATACCAGCCTTTAACTCACACACACAGCCACACTACCCACGTCCCATAATAGCAGCACAAAAACCACATTTAACTCTTTTTAATTCAAACTGCATGCGACACCAGCAGGACCTTATTCGACTAGCTTAGCACAAAAATCACTCGCGACACTGGCAGCCACGCCACACCCTTATTCTTTTAGTCGTGATTAGTAAGCATGTATGAGTATATGTTTTAGACATAGGTCGGCACCAACCCACCCAACGAGCCATGTTAGCAACCCAAAATCATGCTCGCGATACACACATGAAATCATAAACTCGCGAAATAAACAGCCTGTGTTTTCAGATTTACATGCCTTATAAATGACCAGTTATCGACAGATTCTTAGGGCCTCATTAATTGTGTAGTTAAACTGATTCTAGGGTTTGCTTTATTAGATTATGGTCGAGTTAGGACAGCCACAAAAGGTCGATAGAAAAAAAAATAACAGGTCGAATATATCAGGTTTTTAACCATGTTAAGTCATGGATTCATGCGGCGTATATATATAAGTTATATATTTACGATCAGCAACAATATAAGCAACTTATATGATTTAACTTTGCATGTAATTAGATTAGGTCTAAGTTTTGATCATATTCAGATTAATAGTGTCGAATGGGAAAGAAAACAAGAAGAAATTGGTGATACCTGCTGTTACGCAGCAAAGAAAAAAAAAAAGAGAACAAAGAAAGGATTACCAATCCAACACCATGAATTCAGTATTACAACCACACCCTAACGTCCACGAACCACTTCACAGTAACACCTTCGAAGCACTTGATTATAGAGAGGGAAAAATATAGCAGACCTTGTGTGGTTATTTTTTTATTCGTATGATAGAAGAGAGCAAAGAGGCGTGTTTAAGATGGGAATAAGGAAGGGGAGCGTGCCTCCAATTATGGTAGGTTTTAATGTGTTAGATTGTGTCAGTTATTTTGCATAATTATAGGTGGAATCCTTATCTCACAATTATAGTCAAACGTGTGAATGTGTGGTTCCTAGGAAAGATTTATTTTTGTAACAAATTTATATTTAGAGATTTTCACTTAGTTTTACTTTTTATTTTATGTGGTTTGTAACATAAAATATAGTTTAGGGTTTAATTAAATCATAACAAGGTTTTGGTAAAATTCGAAATTAGACATAAATTTGGGTTTCGAATTTCAGGGTTTTACAGATACCTTCCAATCTTTCAAGATTTGTTGGCTATATCAATTACGCAACAATTGCCATATGGTTCATACTTAGAATTTAGGAGCTATTCCAAGATGAGGATATTAATTCTAAATCTAACCATATCCATTACACTTAGTTATCTAATAACTTTCAATTAAATATTAATGTTGTCAAATCATCTTTCATCAAGCATGATACAACATACAACATGATGTACATGAAAAATCCTTGCGTCAAACTTAGATTTATTCATGTCATATCTTTTCAAAGATATGTATCTATCTAGACTTTCAAATAGTATAATCATGTTTATTAGAATCAATTATTTTACCGCTTATGTTTATAAAAATAAACATATATTCAAGGCTGTATGTTCATTTTCTAAATTTCTACAATGAAGTTTCATTCCAGACTAGGACTTAACATTTAATGTTAATGGAATGCTACTTCCTATATGTTATACAACATACATGAAATAAGAAAATAAATATAACACTCCCACTAGCTTTTAGGAATATCTTATTTTAATACAAATCAAAACTAGGATTTAATAATTAAACATAAGTATATTCAGATGCATGCACTAATCCATTCATAAATGATTTGCACTTTGTATACTTTCAAAGATTATTTGAACTCAAATACTCCTTTCAATTACTTATCGTCCTCGCACAAGTAATTACTCAAGAAAGAGTTTTGATATTCCATTGTTAATTTCATATAAATGAAACTAAGAATGACAATCATAATCTTTATACATTTAATGTGCTTAGAAAGAATTCCAATCACAGTTAATTGCTTAAGTGTGTTTGATAATCTTTTCATACATTAAATATGTATACAGAATTGTCCATTATGATTTCTACACAGGAATTTAAATCTCTAGGATTTTTATTTCTTTTGAGAAACTCATCATTATTCTATAGTGTAACTATAGAGTTCAAGATTAATTAAGTTTCCAAAACTAATTATCTTTATGGACTGCATCTAATCATTCATAGTATGAGCAACTTGCCAAATTCAATATTTGCAATTCTTCAACAGGTTTAACATAATCCTGTAACTCATAATCCTCAACATATTATACAAATATTTGAGATATCCTTGCGGATCTATGAATGAGAATTCCATCATCTTGAGATTTAACATTAACATGTTTAATCCTCAGCATGACATTTACTAGTGTGTTTTAGAAGATCATGTATCTTGTAATTTTATCTTTTCAAGATAAAACTCCTACTTGCCTTTTGCAATTTATAGACTATCTATAAATACTTAGCAAGTAGAGCAACATAAAATTGTTCTCTTTTGGGACATTACAAATACACATTGACAGTTCCTTACATGAAGTTTGTTAATAACCTACTCAAAATAGTTTTAACAAATTCAGAACTTCAATTTTAAGACTTAATGTGATTCATCACATTCCATAAGAAATGGTGTCTTATTAATCTTCTAGGTTTGAGTCTAATTGAGTATATACAATGCATACTCAATTTCCTAACCTTGATAACAATTTTGGAAGAAAAGAAAATATAGTTATCTTTAATCAAACAATATAATAAGAGTTTGATTTTTTTTCTTAACTGGACATACCATAACCATTATGTATTTCATTTAGGATTAATATTGTAAGACAATCTTACAATATGTAAGATAAATATATTTTGTTTTGGCTTTCCTATTTGCCAACTAAGTCAAGTTGATGGTGAAATAGATTTTCCAAACCAATGCATACTATATATCCTAAGTACCTTTTTTGTTTTAACCAAGTCACTTCATGTCCATGTCTTAACAAGAAGACATAAACTGTTATAATCCCAATCTACGTTATAAATCATTGATCAACTCAATGACTTCTTGTATATGTCTTAATTAAAACATAACAAGTTAACATCTTACTTTATTATAAGTCTTGTAACAATTAAAAGACTTCATATTTATATCTTTACAATAAAATATAAATATGCATAACTAAAGTAATCATGAACACCAAAATATGGTTTCAATAGTATTTCAAGTTAATTTATTTACTTCATATATTTATGAGATTCCAAGAATACATAAACATACAATATTTGAAGTAGTATTAGGTTACTTCATTTATTTATGTCATTTCAATAATACATAAATATTTAGTTTGAAGTAATCTCATTATCATATTGACACTTGTTCTAATAAGAATCTAATTTAGAACTTGCAAATTAACATAGTTTCATTACATCAGTTGATCTGCTAGTAATGAAAGTATGTAATTTACCTTGTCATTAATATCTACGTCAAGGTCTCACTTACGTTAGATATTAACTCCAAGTGTTCTATTAATTTGATGTGAATAAATCACATTAGAACATTAATCTCTTACGATGCAGTCAAGAGAATCCTTTAAATCTTATTCCTTTGTGTTGTTGCTTGCACATAATTAAGATTTCTCCCACTTGTGCATTGAACAACATCATGTATCAGATAAACAACTCATCAATCGTTTGTTTATGTGATCAATATGATTGTGTCATAGATATTTGTAGATATAGAACCACCTTGTCTAGTAAGGAAATGCTCATGACTATCCTTAAACCACAAGTGTCGACAATTGGAAAGTAATTATCTCAAGACATTCTAGAGATAATCAGGGTTACTACCAAGATAACAAGCTTGTAGCTCCCACTGAATTACAGATCATTACATTAATATATGTTATTCAGTAATTACAACACTATGCTCTCACTGGATTTGACAACATTATAAGTGTTTCATAACCAGTAAATGAAGATAGTGTGCTATTTACTTTCCTACACCTTTGAGTAATCCCGAACGTAACAATTACTTAGGTACTAAAGAATGTATTCTACTTTGTAAATGATGGACTATCCATCAATTCAATTAACTTGGAAATAATTGGGCGTGCAATTTCTTCCTTAATTTGACTACCATCCCCACAATGGTATGTAGCATCAAAAGTGGTCAAAGGACAACAACTAGACAAAGTGTGCTAGTTTGCCTTTTATCAATTTTGCGGCAACTAGTCTAGCTTCTAATTTAATAACTGATGAACTCAAATAAGTACATTTTATAACCATCATTTATCCTATTTATTTGACTTGTTTTATTATATTATTTGTGAGAATTGATACGTTAATGTTTACTTTTGTAATTCTCAGGTAAAAACAAGTATTATGTGAAACTTGGCAATTTTGGACTAATTATGGAGCAAAACAAGCAGGAAGATAAGAGTCTACTGAAATGTACAAGATCAAGACATTCTGCTCCAGATACGCCGCATCTTGCTTATTACATACGGCGCATCACTATCAAGATTTCACAAGATACGATCCAAGACAGCAAGGACATGCGCCGCATCTTAGAATGGAGTTACGCCGCATCTTCTGGCGGTGTACGAATATTCCTGAATATATTAATCTTGGACCCCACGCGAAGTTAAGTCAATGCGCCACATCCACTTATTAGATGCGCCGCATCTAACCCTCAAACAGAAACTATAAATACCCCAAAGACAGACGAATTTCAGAGTTTGACATTTAGCTAAGTACGAGAAGACAGAAACCCTAGGTCGAATTCAGTCGAAGTAGCAGCACAAGACACACCTTGAACGAAGATACAAGAGCTGTAAGAAGGTCCTGCATGTATTTAATTCATTAAGTAGTTTTGCTTTATTGTATTAGTACACTTTAATTCATCAGGATTGGTGGCTTGTGTAATGTGACAACGGAAAGGTTGCACACCCTTAAAATTGCTTTCCCATTAATTAAAGTTTATATGTTGATGTCTTTGGTGACTTTTATTAGTGCATTGATAACCTCTGTGTCTAGCTGAGCGTTGATCGGGTTGCAATGCCTCTGCCCTCGCCTATTTATTTGATCACCTATGCATTCTATCGTCTGTAGAAAAGTAGGAAAGAAAGATAAATAGGATAGTCATAAGTAATCATTAAGGGTTTACTCGCCGATAAGATTAGAACCAACGAGAAAGGACTTAATCTCGGTGCGTTGCATCGAACTATACACTTCATATAAAACTAGCAATAAAACAAGTGACAAGCTACTTAACTATCAGGACAGGTCTTCTTATTGTCTCGAGTATTTATCTGTGTACGTGTGTGCTATTCGCTGATTCGTGCCTATTAGTTTAGTTTATATTTAATCATAACCAAACCGTGCCAGTCTCTCAGGCTGAACCCCCTTGCGTTAGATTAGGTTGTATAGCTAACTTAAGATATTAAAATACTGATTAGGATAACTAGATAATACGTTCCACTCTTAGTGATCGACACTCTACTTACCATTATATTCATACTGACCGGGTACACTGCTCGTTAAAGTGTGTGTGTTATTGATAAGTCGGCTAAATATAAATTTAAAACTTGAATACTGCTAAAACCACAACGACGTACCGTGGGTATAAATTAGAGCATACGCTCACGCGCATCAAGTTTTTGGCGCCGCTGCCGGGGAGTGAATTGTTATTATCTGTTAATTTGATTAGTATTTTAATTAGGTTTTTCTTTTAAGTTTTTTAGATTTTAACCGCTAACCGTGTTGTATATTAGGTTAAATTGCATTCATTGTATTATTTTGCATATTTTCTGTTTTCGTGTGTTTTTATTTTCTTTTATTTGTGTTTATTTTGGTTTGTTTTTATTTGTTTTTATTTTTCGTATTTTCTGTATACTGCTATCGTTGTACTGAGCTAATATAAACGATACGGCGCATCTATTTTCATAGATACGGCGTATTGCGTTTAATTTTTATAAAATACAACGCGTTTAATTAATTCGATACGACGCATCTTTCCCCAAGATACGGCGTATCTGTTTTTAATAAATAAATAAAAAAATTCTCTAAACGTTAACGCCATACGACGCATCTGCTTTTGCAGATACGGCGTATCTATTATTTTAATTAAAAACAGTTTTCGAATTATTAAACAGATACGACGCATCGATTTTTATCGATACGGCGTATCTTCTGGATCAAAAATCTTGTATTTTGAAACGTAACGAAAATACGGCGCATTAACTTTTGTTAATACGACGCATTTAATTTTAAATAAATATCGATTTTTGATAATTAAACTGATACGGCGCATTCTAAATTTATAAGCGGCGTATCTATTTTCTGAATAAAGTCTGATTAAATTTTAACGATTATAAGATACGGCGTATCCAACTTTTTGGATACGGCGCATCGTCTGCAGATATTAGTAACTTTAATTTTTCGTATTCCGTTTTCGTTGTTGATTTTCTGATATATTACTTTCTTGAACATACCCTACTGATGCTTTTGTGATAGTTTCAGGAAGTGCATGACCAGGAGTTCTACGAAGAACTTGATTCAACCTTTCGAAGATCCTGAACGAGCTTTCCATTCGCTTAAAAGGCTTTTCAACACAAAAAGCTTTGATATTTCAAGTTCATTCGAGCTTGATTATTTTTCTGAAGAGAAAGAAGAAGAAGAAACAGAAACAATGGGCGAAAACACAACTATGGAGGAATACATGAACAAAACCCGTGCTGGTTACACTTCAGGAGTTGCTAGACCAAAGTTTGATGATAAGTTAAAGTTTGAATTGAAGGGTCAGTTTCTCAAGGAGCTAAGAGAAAATGCTTTCAGTGGATCGGAACATGAGGATGCTAATGAGCATGTTGAAAAGGTCCTCGAGATTGCGGATTTGTTTACTTCAGAAGGAGTCACTGACGATCAACTCATGCTAAGAATCTTTCCAATCTCGCTAAAAGGAGCTGCTAACAAGTGGCTAAGGAATGAACCTGCTAGTTCAATCACTACATGGGAAGATTTGAAGATCAAATTCCTGAAGAGATATTGTCCACCTGCTAAAACCGCTAAAAAGATGGAGGCTATCAACAGTTTCAAGCAAGAGCCTGATGAAACTCTTTATCAAGCTTGGGAACGATTTAAAGATTTACTGGTAAAATGTCCTCAACACTATCTAACCCCTATGCAGGAGATAATATTGTTTTATCAAGGATTGGACGTGCCTACTAGACAAATCTTGGACGCTAAGGGAGCTGTGCCTCAAATGAGTGCAGCCAATGCTAGGAAAGCTATCCAAAAAGCTGCTGATCATTCTCAAAAATGGCACGATGGGACCTCTACTAGATCTAAGAGCAGTACTAATTTTGACGGGTTTGCTGCTATTCAAGCTCAATTGGATAAAATTAGTAGAGAGATGAAGAAGCGTGATGAAAAAGTGTATGCTGCCCAAGTTGGATGTGAAAAATGCGAAGGACCTCACTACACTAAAGAATGCCCGAATAAGAATGAAAGTGAGACGTTTGAAGAAGCATATTACACCCAATTTGGACAACCATTCCGACCTTCAGGAAGATTTAGGGAAGCCACCCCGGGATTCTATCAAAAGAACAACTTTAATCCCGCTTATCAAGAAAGGAGGCAGACTTTAGATGACACTCTAAAGCAAATTATGGCTGATGCTGCTAAAAGACATGAAGAGAATACTGCTATGATCAAAGAAATCCGAGCTTCAACGGACACTATTACAAGAAATCAAGGAGCTTCGATCAAAGCATTGGAACAACAAATTGGTCAAATGAGCAAAGTTCTTCAAGAAAGGGGTGTGGAAGTTTACCTAGCTCAACTGAAACCAACCCAAGAGATCATGTCAAGGCCATAAGCACCACTGAAGAAGTCACTCCTAACATTCCTTTTCCTAGAAGACTGATGAATGGTAATGATGGTGCAAGACCCGAATTTTTCTTTAATTCTTCAATCAGTTTAAGGAGACTACTAAAAGAGAAGACAAAGATTGAAGAGGAGATCAAGGATACAATGAAAGAAGAGAGCTCTGCAACCGACTTAAATGCCTTGCCTCATAAAGAAAAAGACCCAGAAAGTTTTACTTTACCTTGTTCAATTAATGATATATCTTTCAATAATGTGTTAGCTGACTTAGGAGCTAGTGTTCCCCTTAAGACATTCACTACCCTAGGACTAGGAAAATTAGCACCAACTAAATTACTTATTGAATTGGCTGATAAAACGGTAAAACGACCTGAAGGGATTGCTAATAATGTGCTAGTTAAGATTGAGAAGTTTATTTTCCCTGTAGACTTTGTTATATTAGATATGCCCGAGGATGTTAAGATTCCTTTAATCCTTGGAAGACCTTTCTTGTCTACCGCCCATGCTAAGATTGATGTGTTTAAAAGAAAAATCTCATTAAGGGTAGGGAATAATAAACTAGTCTATAAGTGCCAAGATCCTGTTAAAAGCATAATTAGAGGCGTCTATGTGCTAGGATTAAGAGAGCGTATGGACCTCGATCTTGAAGCTAGGCTTATGGGAGAAACATTGATTCAAAACAACTCAACTAATCCTAATCATGAGAACTTTGAGGAATTTATTGACCTTAATGTACCTACCGAACTTAGACGCGATATTGTTAATGATTCTGATGACGAGTGGTATGATTGCTTAGTAATTAACAAACGTAGGAGAATAGTTGAGAAAACGAATTTGAATAATGATGTGTTTATTGAACTACCACCTCACCTTGCATATTTGTGCCTATTTAATAATAAGAATTTCCCGTCTATCATTTTGTCATCTCTGCCCGAAAGGGACAGAACTTTATTTATACAGATATTAAAGAAGAACGGCGTGGAAATTAAGGACGAGCAAGGAGTGTTCAATATTACTGAATTGGCGATGAGGGAGCGCGATGTTTCCGGCTCCTTCAATGATCGATATTAAAGAGCTGAACGTGAGTCTAACTTGAAGACTCTGGAATAAAGACAAGTGCTGACCGGGAGACAACCCGGAGAAAATTTTTACTATTCTGTTCTGTGTCGAGTCAGTCAGGCCCGCAGAGGATACGGCGCATCTCAATCCCTAGATGCGACGCATCTCCTGCACTGGTCATATCTTACTTTATTTTTCTGCATTTTTATTTTCGACTTTAAAAACTTTTTGTCAGTTTATTTTAATGCGGCGCATCCCTGGTTAAGGATGCGACGCATCTTCTATTCTGATTCGTAATTATTCCAGGCTCGATACGGCGTATCTTCTTCCATAAGATACGGCGCATTGACTGACCTGATGATTTTCAGTTTTAATTTTTACATTTTTATTTTTACTAACTACTAATGTATTATGCAAGTTTGAACCTTTCTTAACTTAGGTGTGTTTAAAGTCTTGGTGGTATTATAGATTCCTGCATTTCCTGTGGATACATCAAATATGAAGCTTAAACGTTCTCATCCACAAGAAAGATGATTTTTGCTCTTATACAAATGGAGGATCATACCGAGCAAATCTCAGGGGACTTTTTCTGTTCTAATTCTTTTATTTTCCAGTTTTTAACCTTTGATACAAACAACGAGGACGTTGTTTAACTTAAGTGGGGGGATTGGAGAATTAGAACACTTACTTGACCTAAACTTTTCAAAATATGCTTAAAATGTGCTTAATATATCAAAATTTAAAATTTTTAGCATGTTTTTGTTTGAGATCTAAGTTGCATAGCTGCACACATGACGTTATTTTCAAAAATTGTGATTTTTAAAAATTCACAAATCTATGAGTGTGCCGGTGACTTGTAAACTTTAGAACTTGGCTTGTATACTATTCGAGACCACCATAATAAGTATTATTTTTATAATTGGAATGACTTGTCTAAATTGGTAAATTTCTAGGATTACACCCAAATAGCCTTTATATGTTATGTGTTATTAGCTAACTACACTGGTTAGTTAACCCCCGTATAAACCCTTTTGTTACTCTCACTTTTAGAGTAAGATACCCCTAGAAAAACACTCAGAGCCATTCCTTTCGTTTCTTACACCTTTGTTATAATGTTTCGTTACACCCTTACACCTTAGCCTACCCTGTAGATTAAAATCCGTGGTTAATTGCTTTA
The DNA here is from genome assembly GCA_021014915.2 of Artemisia tridentata subsp. tridentata. Classification (NCBI taxonomy): domain Eukaryota; kingdom Viridiplantae; phylum Streptophyta; class Magnoliopsida; order Asterales; family Asteraceae; genus Artemisia; species Artemisia tridentata. The sequence continues at coordinate 156,246,268 of CP139506.1, forward strand.
GGCAAAGTGTGTTTCCTTACATTACCTGTGTTCGCGTGCGTAATTCATTATCTTTTGTTAGGTCGGGAAATTGCACAATGCAATTGGAGTGAAAGTAAATATTGTATATCTTTGAGTCTTGTTTTTCGTGTTTTTATTACTTTCACTATTACCGTTATTTCTGAAGTTATGAAAAGTATGGAAAAATTATCCAGAGTTATCATTATAGTGATGTCGTGAAATTTTACACATCTATGTTTATGTTTCAACTTATTAAAAAAATAAAAAAAAAAAAAAAAAAAAAAATCAAAAAATCAAAAAAAATCAAAAAAAGAATAAGAAAAGAAAAAGAAAAAGGAAAAGTTGGAAGATTGTTTTTACCAACTTATGTAAAGTTTTGTATTAAGTGGTCGATATCACCACTATTTGTTGTATATTTTATCTATGGATTGTATGGGAGTTGGACGTTATGGGAACGCCAACTAAAGGATATTCTTTGATTGAGATCTTGTTGAGTATAATTCGTGTCTACCTAAAGCGTGTGTTTCAAGTGTTAAAGCGTGAGTTATTCAGTGATACGAGTCATATTCATGGGATGGTTGGGAAAGTGATTAACCACACTTAGGATTTTAATTTATCTGTTTCGTTTATTTTTCATTTTACACCAATTTGTATCCCAAATATTATCCATACCCTATATTATTCTTTATCCAAACCTTTGATTTATTGAGATTAGGGATTTGAGCAATCTTAAGTATCGTAGTCGTGGATTCGGCTATGTATTTATGATTTTGTCGCCCTTTTTGATATAATATTATTGGTGAAGATTACTTGGTCCTATCTTTAGCCTATTCGAGTTAAGGATTTGAGCAATTGCAAGTATCGTGTTCGTGGATTCGATCATGTATTTGTAATTTTGTCGCCTTTTCTGGAATTTGAGATCGATAGAGATTGAGAAGAATGATTAACCCTTAAGCCTACAAACCCCTTTTTACCGCTTTAGACTTGTTATTCCTTGGCTTTAGTGGAGGAGATGCCTGTACTTGCCAAGCTTATAATAGAATATTCGTCACGACTGGACAGTTAAACGATTAGATTTGCTTTTAGCGAATTATTTTATTTTACTTCTAATTCGTTAAGTGTTTGGTTGTGTGATTATGACAAAAACGAATACATGCTTAAATATAAAAATAAATCCTAACATCTTTTAGGATACATTTTCATAAGATTAATTCTAAGGTTTACTTGGGGACAAGTAAAGTTCAAGTGGGGGGATATTTGATGAACTCAAATAAGTACATTTTATTACCGTCATTTATCCTATTTATTTGTTTTGTTTTATTATATTATCTGTGAGAATTGATACATTAATGTTTACTTTTGTAATTCTCAGGTAAAAACAAGTATTATGTGAAACTTGGCGATTTTGGACTAATTATGGAGCAAAACAAGCAAGAAAATAAGAGTCTACTGAAAGTACAAGATCAAGACATTCTGCTCCAGATACGCCGCATCTTGCTTATTACATACGGCGCATCACTATCAAGATTTCACAAGATACGATCCAAGACAGCAAGGACATGCGCCGCATCTAAGAATGGAGTGACGCCGCATCTTCTGGCGGTGTACGAATATTCCTGAATATATTAATCTTGGACCCCACGCGAAGTTAAGTCAATGCGCCGCATCCACTTATTAGATGCGCCACATCTAACCCTCAGACAGAAACTATAAATACCCCAAAGATAGACGAATTTCAGAGTTTGACATTTAGCTAAGTACGAGAAGACAAAAACCCTAGGCCGAATTCAGTCGAAGTAGCAACACAAGACACACCTTGAACGAAGATACAAGAGCTGTAAGAAGGTCCTGCATGTATTTAATTCATTAAGTAGTTTTGTTTTATTGTATTAGTACACTTTAATTCATCAGGATTGGTGGCTTGTGTAATGTGACAACGGAAAGGTTGCACTCCCTTAAAATTGCTTTCCCATTAATTAAAGTTTATATGTTGATGTCTTTGGTGACTTTTATTAGTGCATTGATAACCTCTCTGTCTAGCTGAGCGTTGATCGGGTCGTCATGCCTCTGCCCTCGCCTATTTATTTGATCACCTATGCATTCTATCGTCTGTAGAAAAGTAGGAAAGAAAGATAAATAGGATAGTCATAAGTAATCATTAAGGGTTTACTCGCCGATAAGATTAGAACCAACGAAAAAGGACTTAATCTCGGTGCGTTGCATCGAACTATACACTTCATATAAAACTAGCAATAAAACAAGTGACAAGCTACTTAACTATCAGGACAGGTCTTCTTATTGTCTCGAGTATTTATCTGTGTACGTGTGTGCTATTCGCTGATTCGTGCCTATTCGTTTAGTTTATATTTAATCATAACCAAACCGTGCCAATCTCTCAGGCTGAACCCCCTTGCGTTAGATTAGGTTGTATAGCTAACTTAAGATATTAAAATACTGATTAGGATAGCTAGATAATACGTTCCACTCTTAGTGATCGACACTCTACTTACCATTATATTCATACTGACCGGGTACACTGCTTGTTAAAGTGTGTGTGTTATTGATAAGTCGGCTAAATATAAATTTAAAACTTGAATACTGCTAAAACCACAACGACATACCGTGGGTATAAATTAGAGCATACGCACACGCGCATCAAGTATTTTCGATAATAATTTTTGAAGAAAAGAAAATTACCCAGGAAATACAATATATCCATTTAATTTTCATGAAAATTAGGATCCAACTTTCCATAGTTCCACTACGTCAGTTGATCTGCTAGCAGTGAAAGTACAAAAGATGGTAACTTGTCGTACAATAATCGCGAAACAATTTTCCGACTCCTAAATTTATGGGAATTAAATTTGCCAAATAATTTGCAATGTAAGCATGTTTCTTCCCATTTCATGCTTTAAGTCCCAAGGTCTCACTTATAACTTAATTAAGTCGTCTAATTTAGAAACTTGTAATTCACATAGATTCATTACATTCAGTTGATCTGCTAGTAATGAAAAATTGCAATTTACCTTGTCGTTAATATCTATGTCAAGGTCTCACTTACGCTAGATATTAACTTCAAGTGTCTCTTATAATTAGATAGCATGGACCTAAATTTTATTGGGTATTTATTTTGATGTAATAATCAAAATATGTACAAAGATGCATGCACTCATCTTTGTATCATAGGTTTTCAAAACTATTTTAATGACCAATTTGCTAAGAGTTAAATCAACAAGGTTTTAATTGAGGCATTGAGTAACTTACAACTTTGCCTTAAGATGCTTCGTACATGTAATGGTTGTATTTGGTAAGTGTAATTTGACGCACAGGCGAGCGGAGAGACAGAATGGAGTCTCTTTAAGGTCACAATTTAACGCGAAACCAACCTTATATCTACGTTATAGTTTGTCAATATTAGGTCCGCCGCTTCGACCATTTGTACAGTTGCATCAATCAATTAAAAGTTTATGATTCTAAGTCTTATAAAATTATGTTGTAAATTATTAAATTGCTAGTCTCGCCTGGGAGCAAATTACCGTGCGAAGCGAACCACTGTCGGCACATAAGACTTGGCAATAAATAATTTACCACATTAAGGTTTCATAGTTATTAGGTCCATTTAATGTTTTTATACCAAAAATCACCCTCTTTTTGCTTACAATTCAAGAACAATTTAAACAAATAAGACAAGTAATTTTAAGAAAAATTAAATAAACTCAAATAACGTATATAATCTTAACAATTAAATCATATAGCCACATGCGAACCTTTTGATAAATCCTATTAATAATCTCTATGTGAATAATTATGTATATCATTAATAAAACTCGCATTGGTTTTCGAGAGCATTGTACCCAATGGACCATAGACGCCAACAATTGGCCGCAAAAGTTCTAATAATAATGTACCACATTGCACATAATTTATTCATTAATATATTAGGTCTTCTCTAATATTAGATCTATCTAAAACATGTAAGAAATAAAACAAACCCTAATCCATGATTTCTTTGCATGAAAAAATCATGGATCATCCAGGAACGTAACCCTTTATTCAAATAACACATAAACATAACATGTCCTAATTTAGGGTTACAAAACTAACTTTTTAATAAAAGAAGGGTCGAACCCCCCCCCCCAACAAATTATGTACGATTTATATTTTATGTTCTCAACTTAACACAAATCGATTAACATTTAAATCCAAATCAAGATTCGATTTTTATTATGCGTTTAGGTAATAACAATTACATGTTAAATTGGCTCGTGATGACACTGTTGAAATTTAAATAACTTGACATTCAAATAAATAAATAACACATCAAAGCACACATAGCGGAAGCAAGGATCATATTTAATTTAACATGTATAAAGTATTACGAAATAATAAATAGTTACGTACCTTTTAGATTCTAGAAAGAACAAGGATCAAACTTGAATTCTTCTTCTCTTGAACAACAAATAGGATTAACGTGGAACCCCTTACCTTTTTGTTCCACAATCCAAGATGAATATCTAAAGTAAGATATTACCGAGTTCATGTACACACGTACTATAACAAATCAAAGGTTGATGCTAGTGAATGAACACGATTATTAAACCAAAACTATTTTGTTTAATAAATTCGAATACTATATGATACATATTACAAATACACTATGTGATATAATAATCTTGCATAGTACGATCCATATCTATTATTCATATATTTAAAGCTACTGTAAATTACAATATCTATTAATATATGATTCATATGACAGTACGATGCCTGCAAGGAATAGTAGGTCGATTGACTTTGTGTATATTAATTATCTGTTCATGGCTTGTCGAACAACCAAGTTTAGATATTATAATGTGTCGTCCTTTTTGAGGGCTTAAGGGTGTTTATATAGCCTCCAAACTTGTTCTCCAAGTTTGAGTCTAATACCTCCTCAAGTTTCAAAACTCGACACTTAACCCCCTCCTTTATTTACTCCGTGTCCAAATAATTAAGATATATAACAATTATACATATTAATTATTCCTTTGATCATTCATACTTAAAGTGTGCAATCCCTCAGTCCCGGGTTCGATTCTAGTCATACACGATTTATTATTTTTCCAAAACTCTAACACACACCTATGGAAACCTCAAAGCCTCTGCTCAAGGATGAAGATGGTGAAGAAGTTGATGTTCATCTATACAGATCAATGATTGGTTCATTGATGTATCTTACTTCTTCAAGACCTGATATTATGTTTGTAATGTGTGCATGTGCAAGATACCAAGCCACACCAAAAGTTTCACATCTTCATGTTGTGAAAAGGATTTTTAGATATTTGAAAGGTCAACCAAAATTGGGCCTTTGTTATCCAAAAGATTTTCTTTTTGATTTGGTTGCATACACTGATAGTGATTATGCTGGAGCAAGCTTGAGGTCAGCAGTTAAAAGGGCCATGAGGCCATAATTGAGGTCAACACGGTTTTTGGGAGCCTCGGAACACGTGCATGTATCTGACAAGGATCACATTTCTGAATTATTTCTCTGGCATCCCGGTGCATGGTCGGCCAGTAATACCCCTGCCGCATTAGTTTTGCCACGATGGATTGCGGCCCCGACTGCATCCCACATGCTCCTTCATGCACTTCCTGGATGATGTAATTGGCCTGGAGTGGTCCAACACATCTCAACATCGGGCCCTAATATGATTTTTTGAAAAGCACATCATCAACTAGAGTATACTGGTTTATTTTCATTCGGAGAGCCCGAACCTCGTTTTGATCTTCCGGCCAAATACCTTCATGCTTACACCGAATGATTGGAGGAAGAAGAAGAAAACTGGATGACCCCAATCATTCGGTGTAAGCATGAAGGTATTTAGCCGGAAGATCAAAACGAGGCTCGGGCTCTCCGAATGAAAATAAACCAGTATACTCTAGTGGATGATGCGCTTTTCAAAAAATCCTATTTGGGCCCGATGTTGAGATGTGTTGGACCACTCCAGGCCAATTACATCATCCGGGAAGTGCATGAAGGAGCATGTGGGATGCACTCGGGGCCGCGATCCGTCGTGGCAAAACTAATGCGGCAGGGGTATTACTGGCCGACCATGCACCGGGATGCCAGAGAAATAATTCAGAAATGAGATCCTTTTCAGATACATGCACCCGTTCCGAGGCTCCCAAAAACCGTGCTGACCTCAATTATGGACTCATGGCCCTTTTAACTGCTTGGGGTGTAGATTGATCTCATGGCAGTGCAAGAAATAGACTGTGGTTGCAAATTTCACAACTGAAGCTGAATATGTGGCTGCTTCAAATTGTTGTGGACAAGTGCTCTGGATTCAGAATTAACTGCTGGATTATGGGTACAATTTTATGCATACAAAGATTTTTATTGACAATAAGAGTACAATGTGCATAATTAAAAATCCTGTTATTCATTCAAAAACAAAGCATATAGAGATCATACATCATTTTATAAGAGATTGCAATGATAAGAAGTTAATTCAAATTGTTAAAATTCATACTCACAAGAATGTTGTAGATCTGCTTACAAAAGCTTTTGATGTAGGTAGATTTCAATATTTAACTGCCAGTATTGGAATGTTAAATCTTTAAATCTTTGATCTCTTTAAGTTTTTGTAGAGTTTTGTATGGATTGGTACTATTATTCAAGTCATTCAATGTTTCTGCTGCTAAGTGTAATTAGTATTGCTAGTTATACTTAGAACTGCTAAGTTTCTGCTGTTGGTTAAGAATGTTTAGTCTAATCATGTTGAGCAAAGTGTTATGGCTTGTGTTTTTGTTTGGTGTTTGGGATAAGCAAAGAAAAGTGATGGAGTACTGCTAGATAAGCTGTTTGGATTGAAAGTTGAGTTAAAACTACAATGCTGCTAGGCTTAACTTAATGCTGGTAGGTTTCTGCTGGTGAGTTTGAGAGTACAGGGTACTGTTTTATAAATTCAATTCGATTAAGGGTTTATATCCTTCAATCATTCATATAATCGATTTAATTATCCGTTTAAATTACTCTATCCAATGAAACCCTAACTCAAATTTATCATCTGATTGGAAAACCAACCAAAAACCCAACACGATTTCACAAATAACACAATGACGAAATTACACTTTGCTGATACTCATAATATGGTTGCGTTCTTGCAAAAACCAAAAGAGTCTGAAGGATTTACAGAGATAATTGATTTCTTGAATGCAAACGCTATACGGTATGCATTAATTGTAAGTCCTACTATATATATTTCACATAATGAACAGTTTTGGTCTACTCATAATATGGTTTATAAAACTTACCAACTTCTTCTTTCTTTTTCTTTTCTATTTTTGAATTTTTTTTTAACATCAAATAGTGTAAAATTTCACCACATCACCATTACAATAAATCTGGATAATGTTTCTCCATACTTTCCATAACTTCAGACATAAAGGTAATAGTGAAAGTAGTAAACACACGAAAATCAAAAATACAATATCTACTTTCACTCCATTGCATTGTGCAATTCCTGACCTAACCATAGATAATAATTACGTACACGAACACAGGAAATGCAAGGAATACACTCTTTTACCAAAAGTGACTAACCACGGACTTAAATCTACAGGGTAGGCTAAGGTGTAAAGGTGCAACGAAACATTTTAAATTGGTGTAAGAAATGAAAGGAATGGATCTAAGGGTTTTTCTAGGGGTATCTTACTCAAAAAATGAGAGTAACAAAGGGTTTTAAATGGGGTTAACTAACCAGTGTAGTTAGTTAATAACACATAACATATAAAGGCTATTTGGGTGTAATCCTATAAATTTACCTAGTTAGACAAGTCACTCCAATTATATCAATAATACTCATTATGGTGGTCTCGAATAGTATACAAGCCATGTTCTAAAGTTTACTACAAGTCACCGGCACACTCATATTTTTGTGGAATTTGGGTAAAATATTGGGAAACGGATAAGGCTAAATTCTTACAAATTGGAAATAAGGGTTATGTCTGCGGTCATGCAACTTATATTTAACAAAAACATGCTAGGAAAATTTTAAATTTAAGCATATTAAGCACATATTAAGCAAATTTTTAAAAAATAAGGACAAGTAACGTTCTAATTCTCCATCCCCCCACTTAAGATAAACAACGTCCTCGTTGTTTAAAATTGAAATTAAAGACAGGAAATAGAATGAATTAGAAAGGAAAGCTCCCCTGAGATTTGCTCGGTATGATCCTCCATGATGCGTTTGTGAGAAACTTTTTATTTTCTATGTGGAATGGCGTCTGAATGACAACATGGCTACAACACACAGAAAATTCAGAACGTATGTAAACCACCACTTCTTCGTAAACAACCTGTATTATTTTGAAAATCACAGCTAGTGCATATCTTGTTAATCGATGGTTAGTAGAAAATAAACCCAAATAATAAAAATAAAAATCTTGAAATTTCATCAGGTCAGTCGATACGCCGTATCCATGGTAAGGGATACGCCGTATCAAGCCTGGAATAAAATATGAGTCAGAAAATCTGATAAAATGCATACTTAATCATAGATGCGCTGCATTGAATCAACTGACATAATGTTCAAAATGTAGAAAATTAAATGCAGAAAAATAAAGGATAGATATGACCTGTGCAGTCGATACGCCGCATCCATGGGAAGGGATGCGCCGCATCGATGTGAAAGTCTGACAGACTCGATAACAGAAAACAGTAAAGATAAATCCGGGTTGTCTCCCGGTGAGCACTTTTCTTTATTCCAGAGTCGTCAAGTTATTCCAGATAAATCCGGGTTGTCTCCGGGTTGTCTCCCGGTGAGCACTTTTCAAATACTCTTTATAAAAGTTGGAAACAATTAAGTCCGATCAAATAGTGAAAAAGACGCTAACTCAACGATTGACAGATTGCTAATACAAGTAAACGAGTTTTCCTATGAATTAGAATACTAGCAGGACAATCTTACTGCTCTGAATTCGTCCTTTAGGTTGCGTCTTGTGCTGCTAATTCATCTTATTTTCTCCCTTGGTATGTGTGTCAAATGTGGCTGTCGAATGTGGTATTTATACATTCTGATCACAGGGTCGATACGGCGTATCCATTAAGTTGATACGCTGTATCTAGGTAACTTCGCGTGAGGTCCAAGATTATTATATTCTGGAATATTCGTACACCGTCATAAGATATGGCGCAACTTCATTCTTCATACGGTGCATCGTCCTTCAGATTCTTGGATTATTTGGTGAAGTCTTGAGATTAATACGCTGCATACATGGAATATTACACGGCGTATCTGGAGTAAATCAAGTCAGATCTTCTCATTGACCAAGGTTTCATATACGGCGTATGGGATAATTCCATACGGCGCATGCTTCAAAGTCAGGCAATGGTCTTCATATTCGTCTAAGTATTTATGTACGGCGTATCTGTCTAAAATGATACGGCGTATCTTCTTTCAGTTTAGTAGACTTTTCCAACTTGATCCTTTTTGCTCCAATTTACGTCCAAAATAGCTAACTTTCACCAAATGCTTGTTTATAACTGACAATTAAAAAATTAAGCGATTAAGTATTAATTCTCATATAAAATAATATAAAACAAGCGAATAATGTAGGATAAATGATGTCAATAAAATGTACTTATTTGATATCATCAACAGCACTAACAGCACTAACAGAGTTAATACTGCTAGTTCAACTGTTAATGTTGCTGGCATACTAGATGATGCTATTGGTGAAAAAGATAGCAGTGAATATTCAGATGATCCAGACATGCCTGTATTGGAAGATGTATGGGCTGAAACTGATGATGAAGATGCTGGTAAAAAGGCTGACATGGGCAATTTGGATGAAACAATTCAAGTCAGTCCTATTCCAACTACAATAATTCACAAAGATCATCCACATGAACAAATTATTGGAGATGTGCATTCTGCTGTACAAACAAGGAAGATGACAAAGAATTTGACAGATCAAGGGCTCTTTGTTAGAACTATTAAACAAAGAAACGGTCATAAAGATCTTCAAAATTGTTGATTTGCTTGCTTTTTATCATAAGTGGAACCCAAAAAGACAATCCAAGCATTGACTGATTCAAGCTGGGTAGAAGCTATGCAGGAAGAACTTCTACAATTCAAGCTACAAGAAGTTTGGACTTTGGTAGATTTACCTAATGGCAAAAGGGCTATAGGTACAAAATGGGTTTTCAGAAACAAAAAGGATGAAAGAGGAATTGTGATAAGAAACAAAGCAAGATTAGTTGCTCAGGGATACACACAAGAAGAAGGGATTGACTATGATGAAGTCTTTGCCCCTGTTGCAAGAATTGAAGCAATTAGGCTGTTTCTAGCTTATGCTTCATTTAAAGACTTTGTGGTGTATCAGATGGATGTCAAAAGTGATTTTCTTTATAGAAAGATTGAAGAATAAGTGTATGTTTGTCAATCACCAGGGTTTGAAGATCCTAACTTTCCTGATAAACTTTACAAGGTGGAAAAAGAACTTTATGGTTTACATCAAGCTCCTAGAGCATGGTATGATACCTTGTCAACATACCTGTTAAACAATGGATTTCAAAGAGGGAAAATTGATAAGACTTTGTTCATCAGAAGACACAAAGATGACATTTTGTGGGTTCAAGTTTATGTAGATGATATCATCTTTGTATCTACAAGGAATGAGCTGTGTATTGAATTTGAGAAGCTTATGCATGAAAAGTTTCAGATGAGTTCTATGGGAGAACTTACTTTCTTTCTGGGTTTACAAGTGAAGCAGAACTAGGAAGGCATATTTATCAGTCAAGATAAGTATGTTGCTGAGATCTAAAGAAGTTTGGATATACAGATGTTAAGACAGCAAGCACACCTATGGAAACCTCAAAGCCTCTGCTCAAGGATGAAGATGGTGAAGAAGTTGATGTTCGTCTATACAGATCAATGATTGGTTCATTGATGTATCTTACTTCTTCAAGACCTGATATTATGTTTGTAATGTGTGCATGTGCAAGATACCAAGCCACACCAAAAGTTTCACATCTTCATGTTGTGAAAAGGATTTTTAGATATTTGAAAGGTCAACCAAAATTGGGCCTTTGGTATAAAAAAGATTCTCCTTTTGATTTGGTTGCATACACTGATAGTGATTATACTGGAGCAAGCCTGGATAGGAAGTCTACAACAAGAGGTTATCAATTTCTGGGTTGTAGATTGATCTCATGGCAGTGCAAGAAATAGACTGTGGTTGCAAATTTCACAACTGAAGCTGAATATGTGGCTGCTTCAAGTTGTTGTGGACAAGTGCTCTGGATTCAGAATTAACTGCTAGATTATGGGTACAATTTTATGCATACAAAGATTTTTATTGACAATAACTGTACAATGTACATAATTAAAAATCCTGTTTTTCATTCAAAAACAAAGCATATAGAGATCATACATCATTTTATAAGAGATTGCAATGATAAGAAGTTAATTCAAATGGTTAAAATTCATACTGACAAGAATGTTGCAGATCTTCTTACAAAAGTTTTTGATGTAGGTAGATTTCAATATTTAACTGCCAGTATTGGAATGTTAAATCTTTAAATCTCTGATCTCTTTATGTTTTTTTAGAATTTTGTATGGATAGGTACTGTTATTCAAGTCATTCAATGTTTTCTCTGCTAATTGTAATTAGTACTGCTAGTTATACTTGGAACTGCTAAGTTTCTGCAGTTGGTTAAAACTGTTTAGTCTAATCATGTTGAGCAGAGTGTTATGGCTTGTGTTTTTGTTTGGTTTTTGTACTAAAATTTTGCAAGATAAGCAAATAAAAGTGATGGAGTACTGCTAGATAAGCTGTTTGGATTGAATGTTGAGTTAAAACTGCAATGCTGCTAGGCTTAACATAATTCTGGTAGCTTTCTGCTGGTGGGTTTGAGAGTACAGGGTACTGTTTTATAAATTCAATTCGATTAAGGATTTATATCCTTCAATCATTCATATAATCGATTTAATTATCCGTTTAAATTACTCTATCAAACGAAACCCTAACTCAAATTTATCATCTGATTGGAAAACCCACCAAAAACCCAACATGATTTCACAAATAACACAATGACGAAATTACACTTTGCTGATACTCATAATATGGTTGCGTTCTTGCAAACCCTATACGGTATGCATTAACTGTAAGTCCTATTATATATATTTCACATAATGATTAGTTTTGGTCTACTGCTAAGGTCAAAACAATCAATAATGAAGTACAAATTCAGGTTGTTGTAGATGGCCAAGATATACTCATTACTGAAACGTCTGTTAGACTATCTCTTCGACTAGCAGATGATAGAGACAGTAACTAGTGTCTCTCAAATTCTACAATTTCTTAAAAACTTTTTTCAAAGGATCTTTCTCTCCACGGTGGAAATTCTTAATTCATACCATCTTACAATGTATGAGCCCTAAAACAACTTCATGGAATGAGTTTAGCAGCAATGTGGCTTCTACCATTATCTGCTTGGCCACAGACCAGAAGTTTAATTTTTCTAAAATGATTTTTGATGGTATGGTTAAGAACTTGGATAAATTAGCAAACAAATTTTATATGTATCCAAGGTTTTTACAAGTTTTCCTGAACAAACAATTTTTTGAGAAAGTTATTCATCTAAGAATTTATCATGCACCCTCTCATACTGAAAAGATTTTTGGAAATATGAGGAGGGTGGGAAAAGACTTTTCAGGAAATGTAACACCATTGTTTCAAACAATGTTGGTACAAACTCAAAACCAGGGTGAAGGTTCAGTAATCCCAACTGAAACCCATCACACACCCACACTTTTACCATCATCATCTCAACCACAAAAGACCTATACTCGTAGGATCACAAAGAAAAAGGCACTGAGATCCCTCATTCTAGTGCTGGTATGGTTGCAGATGAGGCTACCCATAAGGTGAGGGAAGGTAGATTGGTGAGGGCTGCCACTATGGTTTCTAGCTTACAAGCAGAACAGGACAGTGGTAACATATCTAAGACCCAATCCAAGGCAACATCTACTCAGTCAAGTTCCCATGGAACTAATTCAGGTGATGGTCCTAGCCAACAGGAAACCATGGGGGGCACATATGCTCAAACTAGGTTTGAGGCTCTGTCTAACATACCCAATGATTCACCTCTCAGGATAGGTAACTGTTGGGAATTAAATGTTTCTGACTTAGTACTACTGGAAGATCACACTAACAGTACAAACTGTTGGTGTATAACTAAAAAACTACTGAAGTATAACTAACAGTACAAACTCTAAGTTAGTACTGCTAGTATACTAATGAAGGTACTGTGTCTGGATCTACACACACTCCTTGTGTTAGATGTGATACGTAGAATTATACTTAGTCTAGCACGCGGAATTTACTAGCTAGCACTTAGAAGATCTTGTGTGTTTTGTATGATTAGAATAAACAAAGAAACACATAATAAATAACTTCCAACGATTCAATATTATTAGCAAATAATACGAGTGATATTCCTATCACTAGGGTTTACAACCTTGAATCTTTCTAATACGTATGAACTCTGTAAAACCCTCAATTTCCATTCATTTAAAATTCCTATTTTGCCCCTCAATATTATACGAGAGCATTACACATTTAACCTAAGTATGAAAATTTAACTAATGTCATTTAAAAACATTACCTTAAAATTTAATTTCACATTTCAATTAAACACCTAAAACTATATGTTATATTATAAAATATATTCAATAAACGATGTTCTTGGAAATTGACTTAACCCATAAATAATATCACACGACTAAAAGTTGTATGAACCGATTTGAACTTTTATTTTGTACACCCTCTAACTCCAAATTTATGGAAAGAAATTGTGATAATCATCCATTAACCAATCACCCTATAAATTTGCTAAATCATCCTTAAATTACTAAGATAAAACCCAGTACCCATTTTCTAGAAACACTTCACGCTTGAAAATATAAGACAAATAGATGTTGCCTACTAAATAGAAGATTTGCTCAAATCATTCCTCTTAAAATATTATACGACATTCCATATAAGAGAAAGACGATTCTTTTTTTCCCTCCAAATCAATCACGCCACTTTCCTTCTTTTACAAACTAATCACACATTTTTATCTCTCAAACCCTATAGCACAACAAACTGCTTACTTCTTCTCTTCAAAACCAAAACAAATAAAATACCCTAAAAATTTATCAGCCTCCTCCCTCTCTTCTCCCCATACGAACCAAACTAGAGAACCTAGAGTCCAACGATCGTTTAACTTTTCTCTTCAAGAAACAAGGGGATAAAGACCTAGCCTTGGTGATCGACTGTGTTCGAAGGGTAGCAGCCATGGGTGAATCGCAGTGGGGTTTTGTCCTCGTCCTTTTGATCCCTTAGTTTACACCTCCATACGTTTTCTATTGTCCCATGTATGAAAACATCTCTACAACATCTTTCTAACCGAAGCAAAGCTAAATCGATGATAACCTATCTGCTAAGAAGAAACAAGATCGAAGGCTGTTGGTGTACATGTCCTTGTTCGTATCAGTTCTTGGGGTTCAGGTTGCGGTTTTCATTAGCAAAAGGTTAGGCTTTGGTTCGTGATTTGTACGTGTAGGGGTTGTGTATGTCTAGGGCTTGGTTTGATCCTACCATGTTCGATCTGTGGTACTCATGTTTCCAGCTTCGAGAGTATTTGTTGTGCGTGATGCTTCGGGTTGGCATTCGATAGAGATGGGTTCGGCTAACTGTACGAGTTGTGGGTTCGATCATGGTTGGTCGAATCGTGTGTTCGAGTGGTGATTGTATGCGATGGTGTTTTGGGTTAGATCTTCTGCCATTGTTCTTGTATTCGTGGCTGCTTTGGCCTTGCATACGTATCTTTGCTTTATCTCGACCTAGCACTCGACTAAAGGTACTCCTAAAAGATTGAGTCGCTTGTACATGTAATCTTTCTCAAAACCTATTATACCAAGATGGTCATATACAACAGATTGCTTAAAAGAAATCTATGCATGATACATAAATACTAAATATGATACGTAAACACCATAACCAAATCGAGATTTATTATTAAAAGGGAACGAATGGGTTAGTAGTGAACAGGTCAATGGAAGAAGCATGGGAAGTATAAGATTATGATATTGTATATTAATTGATGAGGTAATACAATCATGCATCATTTTTATATGTCACATGTTTATATGAGAACTATAAGTTTGAATCATTATAAATAATGTCGAGTTAATTTCGGCCCGGGTTGAAACATATTATATATATACAAGACATGAAACCATATGAATTATGGTCATGCAAGTGTGCTATATCAAATATATAAGCGTATAAACATTATTAAATTGAAATTAAGGTTTGCGAGTCGATCATGTTTTTGTTTTACTTTGCGTTGTAATGTGGTATATATCAAGTAAATATTTATAAGTCAAATTAGAACATGTGGGTATATTGGATCGAATGGGGTGTTGAATGTATTAACAAAATATGAAAATAAAAGACTATAAGGATTATGTGTATACTTGCTCAATAGGGATTTGATTTTATTCGTAATAAAGGTTAAAAGGGTTGGTTCATTGGTACGTAATTAAGATTGAGTTTTTGTGTTCATCCATTCAAATGTGTAAGTTGGGCCTCGATAGTATTTAGTTTCGAGAATGAGCTTCGTGATTAATATTGAATTTTTTATTTCGATATACCTTTGTCCTAAATTCGGTTTATCCTTTAAATCTAATTTGATCCATCGTTACTTCTAGTTCGAGCAACATCTAAATCTATGACTAAACCTTAATTATGTTAATATAATACAATAGGTATAACAAATAACATTAAAGACGATAATCACTTACGTCATTAAACAATAAATAAACTCTTGAGTAATAAACGATTATTAATTCAGGTGGACCATTTGAAGAAGGACTAGTTGTGTCTCCGAGTGTTCTTTCATTTGTGTTAAGGTACAGATATTCTATCCCTTTTTCAGTAAGGGTGCTTTCGTTCTCATGACACTCCTGATTTCTGATTCATTATAAGATTCCCTAAGCCATTGCTATGTTTCCTTTATACTTTGATTCGATCTTTGATTCTGATTCGTATGATTTGATATGCTTTGATTCCTTTGATATGATTCCCTTGCTATGATCTTTTGATATGGTTCGTTTGATATGAGCTTTGCTATGGTCTCACCTATGTGATCCTCTGATATGATTCTGTCGGTATATGCCTTTGGTATGATTACTTCTGATATGATGATATGATGTGTGCTTTGTTTGTTTGTCGCCCGAGCTAACTAGCCATGGAGGTACCATGGCCATGTCATTGAGGCACCGATGGCATGACACTTCCTGGGGAGGTGTGATTGATCCCCGGCGTCCCCATTTGTTATGATATGATATGATATGATATGATGTGAGATCTCTTGGCCATTTTGATATATGCGTATACTTGTCTAGTACATGGTACATATATGATTTGTTTTGCAGGGGGCGTATGGATGCATCCTAGGCTAATATGATTTGATATGTGATTTGTTTGGTGACTGGCTGTATGTGCCCTATACCCCACTCACTGTTTTGGTACTTAGAGGTCTCCCCTCTCCGTACACTTACACATGATAGGTATATGTGATGTGATTATTTGGTCTATACGAGTGGCTCATATAGATACGCTCGTGGCTATCTGTTAGGTATCTTTGGTCCAATCGAGTGGCTCGGTTGGATGTGTTCGTAGACGTTTACTTCCTTGACTCTAGAGCTATTCTTATTTGATGTGTATGCTTGTGTTCCATTTGATTCATATTCGTTTGACTGTGCTTATTATCGTCTATGCTTTGTTTATATATCTGTTCACTAGGCTTTTTAAGCTCAGCCGCATTTCTTTTCCTGCGGCAGGTTTTAGTTGGAAGCTGGGTTATGGGTGGAGAGTACTTTGGACTTAGAAGACTATACCTTGATAGCTACTCTGGATTAGAGATGACTAGAAGTGTTACATTTTTAGACTTAGCATGTATTTTAGTTCTCTTTTGTAACCTTGTATTTCAGATTTTCCCTTTGTAACCTTTGAAATTCATTTGTATTATTTAAGTCTTATGCTTGTGTTTGCTTTGATATGTCACCATACGTAATGCTTCTACCCTTATCGGGTTGGGGTGTTACAAACTCACTATCGTATTGTATGTCTATGTATTGCGTATCTAAACCTTAACCTAGGCAATCCTTTTATAGACTAAGGATTCCTGTACAAGATAACTATCAATCTATTCTTATACGATATACACAATATATTTTCCATAATTATCTACTTTACATAAATCATAAACAGTCTTAAATTCTTCTTTCAGCAGTCTTAACTTCTTTACTCAGCAGTCTTAACTGCTCATGTCTTCAACACTCTTCAGCAGTCTTAACTTCAATCTTCAATAGTCCTAACTGTTACCTCCAACAGTCTTAACTGCTTAAGCTTAATTCCAAACAATCCTCCCCTAAACTTATGATTTCTTCCCAATCATTAAGTTTCTTCAAATTAAGCTTCTTCTTCTTAATGCTAAAAATTCTTTCAAATAACCATCAAGCAAATCTTTTAGATCTTGCTATTACTTCTTGTGCAAGGTTGAATATCATTGCCACTAGCATATCAGCCATCTCAGACTCTTCATTAGCTTCCAGTCTAACACATGCCAGCATTGTCAAAACACCTGGTCTGAGTGGATAATATTTTTCAACCAGCATATATATCTCTATTCCTTCCTTTGTAGATACTCTGTGTACTCCACATGTAATAAATAACTTCCAAGAAATATCCTTGACTTGAGCTTGAAATCTCCAAATCGATTCTCCACCATCTGGTTCATACAATCTCTTCAATTGAACCCATAGTTCTTTTTCTTTATCTTCAACTGGATCAATATCTCTGAACTTCTCTTTCACTAAACTCCAAAGCTGATTTAGATCTTCTCTGTCAAAGCCTATAAGTAAATCTTCAAACAACTTATATCTTTCAGAAATATCTCCAAGTCTAATAATTTTCCATCCCTTCATTCTACCATCAGTAAACACTTCCCGGTCAATTATTGGATGTTTGACCTGCAAAGGTTTAATGTGAGAATACTCTGGAATAATCACCATCATGCTTTTGATCTTCTCATCAGTTAATCCTTCTTCATCAGACTTTTGTTTGTTAGCAACTTCTGATTCCATAGATTCTGCTTCCCTCTTCTTACCTGTTTTGACACTTCTTCTTGGAGAATTCAAAATAGCATAAGTTTCACAGAATTCTTTTTCAATTATAGCATAAGACATTCCCTTGAAATCTTTCATTAAGTAATTTGCTGAGTTCTTCAAATAATGCTTCATATCCTTAACAAGTTCTCTCTTTGTAGGTAACTTAGTCTTGTACCCTGACTTCTGGCTTTCTCTTATTCTATGAATCAGATCATCCCATTTTGCAACTCCATTCTTCTTGAGTATAA
The DNA here is from genome assembly GCA_021014915.2 of Artemisia tridentata subsp. tridentata. Classification (NCBI taxonomy): domain Eukaryota; kingdom Viridiplantae; phylum Streptophyta; class Magnoliopsida; order Asterales; family Asteraceae; genus Artemisia; species Artemisia tridentata. The sequence goes on from CP139506.1 coordinate 156,264,722, forward strand.
ATTTCTTAAGCTCCTCTGTCTTCTCATCTTCATTCAACTCTTGATCTTTAAGAACCATAGAAGCTTGTGCTCTTACCATCACATCAGAATCTAGAAAATATTGCAACTGTTCATTGAATTCTTCTTGATCTACTTCATTTGATCTTTTCCTTCCCATGAATTCAGCTATATTCCTTATATCATCAACAGCCAATTTCCTTGCAAATTCTTAATCATGATCCATCTGGGTTTGTTTAGCTTCCTTTTCAGCTTCCTTATCAGCCAAATCTTCTTCTAAAATTTGCCTTGCAACCTTTGCATCATGAGCAATCTGTTCTTGAGTTTTTTGTTTCAAACTTTTAAGCCTTTCAAGTTCTTGAACAGCAGCCACTTCTTCAGATGTCATAGGATTCTTTCCTTTATCTGCTCTTCTCCTTTCATAAACTTGTTCATCAGAAATTTCTTCAGTTTGAACAGCATGTTGCTCTGACCCAACAGTTTGAACTGTTACTTGCTCTGTCTCTTGCTCTGTTTCAGCAGTTTGAACTGCTTCTTCATTTGGAACTGCTTGATATGTTTCAGCTGTTTCTTCATGAACATTACCAGAACCTGAACCAATATGAAAACCTTGATCTTGTTCAGAACTTTCTTCATACATCCCCTGAGATCTTGATCTATCCTTTTTTTCAAATTTCCTCTCTTTACAAGATTTCTCCCCTGTTTGGAAGAATTTTCATCATCCCCTTCAGAGCCATCTGAATCATCATCATCAGAATCTTCATCCAATACCACTCTTGCCCTTTTCTTTTTCAACTGGTCTTCAAGTTTCTTCACCCTTTTTGTTAGCTTTGTATAAACTTTGGCAAAAGTCTCCTTGTGAGCTTTGAATTCCTCCTTGGTTTGCTTTAGCTCCTTCTCCAAAGTATCAACCTTGTTTACTAACTTGGTACATAAAGCCGTCAATTCAGTTTGTGAAGAACTACCCTCATCACTTCTAGCTGTATTACATGCTATGAGATGTGAATCTTTGGGCAAGGATTCAGTCACAACCCTAGTTAGACTAGGTTTAGACCTTCTCCTATAAGTGATAGGTGGTTGTTGGGTTGTTTCTTCAAATACTTGAGTGGATGTGTGATAGGGATCAGTTAGAACTGCTGAACCTTCACCCAACTCAGTTTGAATCATTTGAGGAAATAATGGAACTGGTTCCCCTTGAAAAAGTTTACTAGCCATAGTCATATTTTGAAAAACCTTTGATTGTAGACTAGGCGTAGGAGAAATTCAGTTGGTTGTGTAAGCAAGTTTTTCTTTTTATTCAAAATTGTTTGAACAAACCTGGGATACATTAAAAACTTTGTTTTACTATCAACATTTGATGCCATACCATCAAAAATATATTTTAAAAAGTTAAAAACCCTGTTTGTAGACGAACAAATGAGAGCAATAGAAATATTGCTACTGAATTGTTCCAAGGCAGTCTTTTTATTACTTAAACAGCACAGAAGAGTATATATCAAAAATCTCCATTGGGGTGAAAAACATGCCTTTTGGAAAGTCAATTTATGTTCAGATGTATTATACCCAATTTTTTCAAGTTCTTCCCAAATTTCAGTATTTAGCTTAGTGTGGATACCATCTGAGTCTTTAAATTTAAGATGTCTCCTAAGTATAGACTCGGTAACAACAAATTTAATGCCATCTACTTTAGTATGAATTTCTAAGTTTCCATCATCACTTGTCAAGATAGATGAATTCTGCCAGAACTGTGTGATGTGCGAAACATAAAGAGTAGGAGAAACAGTTAGAGCATACCTTATGTGAGAGTGATTGAGAAAATCCACAATCTCATAAAATTTTGGCCCATCTCCTTGCTCTGTTTTCTCTAAAAATGCAACCTGGTTGGGACGTTTAACAAACTCCAATCTTGCCATTCTTAGCAGTAAATATTAGTTAACAGCCGTGATTAGTAATAATGTTGAGTTAAAAGATATAAGATGAAAGTAATATTGAGAGTTTATGGAGAGAGTTAGGGTTTCAAGTTGACCGACTTAAAGAATATGGTAACTATTTATTTTAGTATAAGGATATAGTAAAATAAAAGTTAAAAATATCTATAAGAGGATCCTCGAAATCCGTAATTCATCCAGTAAAAATCGCAACAAACCGCCAACGGCTAGTTTTTACTCCAAAATTAATTACCGACACGTCAGTCATAACGGCTAGTTGAACCGTACCAATATTTTGTACTAACCGTCCCAACTGTTGAAAATTTTTATTGAGTTGTCCCAACTTTTTGAAATAAAAATTTTAAAATAATATGGCTCATACATAGTTTTTAGCAAACTATCAGCTATCAACGGATTTGATATGTCTTTACCAATAGCCGTTTGCTTTGGACTAGCCAACTCTTCACATTTAGATATGGTGAGCTGATAACCATACAATTTTTGGTAAATTGTCAACCATAAACGGATTTGATTAGTCTTTACCAGAAACCGTTTGCTCTGGACTAGTTGGTTCTTATGTGGATAAGACATGGTGAACCAATTACCATTTGTTGTATGCAAGAATCACATACTAATCTCCAGAACACCATTTAGTCCAAAACATCAAGCATTCATAATCCCTTGGTGTTTACTCTCCAATCCTGCAATTGTTAGTCCAAAAACAAAGAAACCAAATACAAGCATATGACTAACAATGCATATAACAAGAAAAATTAGTTTTCTTGTCGAACCCAAGCCAAAACAGACTTAGGCTTTCCACTAGCATCAACATAATTCATTCTTTTCAAAACAGTCTTAGCACCATTTGGTTGAATTGGTCTCCATACCCAACATGCTGAAGCATTCACCCTATTACCCATGTTTCCCTTAGCAGTGTTTTTATTCACACCAGTACCAATTACCCTGCTAGCAGTTGGAACTGCTGGCTTGGCAGTTGTTACCTTAGGTTTCCAAACTTGATTTTTCACTACTGCTTTCTCATAAAAAGTTCTTTTACCAGTTGTGTATGACGGTTTAAAAACATTTATTTGATTTTGAACTGGTGGCCTTGGGTGAATCTGTCTCATAGGTCTGACAGTTGGAACTGCTGGTCTAGCAGTTGGAACTACTCTGGGTCCAGACCTCAAAAGAACTGACCTGGGTATCATCTTATCATTCCTAGGAGGAGTTTTAGGTCTTTCTAGGCACATGCTTTTGTTTGAATACCCTCTAACATACTTATCACAAAAAGATGCAAGATGATCAAAGCTACCACAAGAGTAACAAGCTTTCCTATAGAAAACAAAATCCTTTCCTAATTGGTGGGATTTGAGGTCATTCCAATTCCTCTGGTTACCTGTTGGCTTGTTTGTGGTTCTATACATCTCTGCATACCTAACTGTTGGTCTAAAAGGTTTGGCATTAGAACTAGGCCTAACAGTCTCAGGTTTAACCATCTTTGGAACTTTTGGTTCCTCCACTTTAGCACTAACAGGCTTAACCACAGCCTGATCATCCTCATCATCAGAAGTCCATTCCTCAATTGTTGGAGCATCTGAGTCCTTAGGTGAGGACCTATCAGAAGACACCTTGTCCTCAGATAGTGACTTATCACTTGCACTAACAAACACAGGTTTATCAACTACATCCTTCTTAGGTTGAGGACCATAGTTAAGTTCAGGTAATTGAAATTCAGGGAGTCCTGTATGTTCTAAGTCTATACCTTTGGGTGATGGAATTCCTCTATAAGGAGGTGGGACAGACTTATATCCTAGGCCTGACTTAGCTTTATTTTGAATCTGACTCTCAATTATCTTTTTAACACCTTGTGATGTGTATTCAAGTGTATCTACACTCATCTGTATGTTCTCCTTAGCTTTCTTAACCTGTTCTAGCTCATGTTTTAAAACAGTGATCTCATTCTCTCTAAACATTAAGTCTCTCTTAACAATAATCATATCATCAGAAAACTTAGACTCATTGTTTTGATAATGAACAATTTTCTCTTCTAACACAGCTAAAGCTCTCTTATGATTTGCTAAGCTAAAAGCAGTTTCTTTTAATTCTTTCCACTGACTCTCATATCTTGTTTTAAGTGTTTCTAATTCTTTTAAAGATTCACAAGATTTAGAACATTTTGAAACTTGTACCTCAGAATCAGAAAATGCCATGAGAGCAACCTCTGTAGATGCTTCTGCTTCCTCCTCTGCAATATAGCTCCAGTCAAATCCTAAGCCATCAATAGCAACCATGGCTTTCGAGCTTGAATCAGTAACCTCCACAACTCTTGACTTGTTTCCATATGCTCAACTCTTTCCATCTTGTTGAGTTGGCAATCTGCACTCCCTTGAGTAATGACCTTTCTTGTGGCAATTGTAGCACTCAATCTTGGATTTGTCATACCCTGCAACATCATTACTGTTTATGACAATCTTCTTGCCAGTCTTCTTCAAGAATCTTCTAGCTCTCAAACTGAGAAGAGAGAGCTGCCACTTAATATCCATCTCTTCAATATCATCTTCATCAATCTCTTGAATATCTGAATGAGTCAACATACTTCAATTGTGCTGAGTAGTCAGGAAAGCACAATAAGTATCATCATTCAAAAGTCCACTAGTACTGCTTGAGGTGCTATCAGTACCAAGATTTGCACTCGCAGTTCCAACTGCTCCACTAACTTGGACTTCTTCATCAGGACTTGATGAACTGGGAGTTGATACAAAAGCCAAATTCCCTGAGCTTGAGCTTGAACTTGATCCAGCAGACTTCTTAATCTCATGTTCAACTATCTTGAAGTTGTTATATAGATCCATTAAGCTCACGGAATCTATATCAGGCTTTTTTTTTTCCATACTACCACATGCATAGCCCATTCAGAAGGTAGACTTCTCAGAAACTTAGAGTTGAGATCTTCCTGAGGCATCACAATCCCTAAAACAGCCAATTGACTCACCAGTTTTTGAAGCCTATTGAACATATGATCCAACGACTCATTATTTGTTGCAGTAAAGTTCTCAAACTGATTCTTGAGAAGGGTCTTCTGAGTTTTCTTGGTGGCTTCATTCCCACCATATCTTGGAACAATAGATTCGAAAAGAGATTAAGAACACTTAAACTTACTAAAATTCAGCAACTGATCATTGGGAATAGACATCAGAAGCAAACTTCTAGCCTTAATATCATTCTTGTACCTTGCCTTCTCTTCATTAGTGGTTGGCTTTGTCAGCACTGTAGTCTCAGATTTACCTTCAACAACAGTTGTTGTTTCAACAGGGGTAAAAGAGTTTCCATCTTCAATGATCTCCCATAGTGCATAGTCTTGCACTTGGAAAAACTGCTCAATACGAAGTCTCCACATGTCGAACTCATTAGGTTTAAGCATAGGAAGCTTAGCAGCAATGTTGGTTGTGGATGGTGTTGTTTCCATGTCCATATTTGTTCTTCTCGGATCTTCTAAATCTATGTATCAGCAACCTGGCTCTGATACCACTTGACCGGATCTACACACACTCCTTGTGTTAGATGTGATACGTAGAATTATACTTAGTCTAGCACGAGGAATTTACTAGCTAGCACTTAGAAGATCTTGTGTGTTTTTTATGATTAGAATAAACAAAGAAACACAGAATAAATAACTTCTAACGATTCAATATTATTAGCAAATAATACGAGTGATCTTCCTATCACTAGGGTTTAAAACCTTGAATCTTTCTAATACGTATGAACTCACTATCGTATTGTATGTCTATGTATTGCGTATCTAAACCTTAACCTAGGCAATCCTTTTATAGACTAAGGATTCCTGTACAAGATAACTATCAATCTATTCTTATACGATATACACAATATATTATCCATAATTATCTACTTTACATAAATCATAAACAATCTTAACTTCTTCTTTCAGCAGTCTTAACTTCTTCACTCAGCAGTCTTAACTGCTCATGTCTTCAACACTCTTCAGCAGTCTTAACTTCAATCTTCAACAGTCCTAACTGTTACCTCCAACAATCTTAACTGCTTAAGCTTAATTCCTAACATACTGCTGCAATGAAAACTGCTTTAGAAGATATGTAAAGGATAAGTATGGAATAGATCTTATGTATATCACAAATAGTTAGAAATATACGGTAGATACTTATCTTGTAAAGGACTCCTTAAGTCTATAAAAGGAGGTCCTTGGTTAAATGTTAGATATATCAGTCGAATACATTTATGTTAAGGTTCAAGGTCTTGTAACCCTAGTGATATTAAAGATCACTCGTATTATTTGCTAACAATATTGAATCGTTTAAAGCTAAATTATGTGCTCATTATTCATACTGTGTTACTGTTACATCAAACAAAGTCTTCTAAGTAATGTTAAGTAGATTCCGCATATTTAACAATATAACCTCAAAGTATCCTAAACACATCATAAAGGAGTGTAACAACCGAGAAATTTCAAGTCATTATTTTTACTAATTTTATTTGCTTATTATGCTATTTTAAGTAAATTGGCTTTCGCCGGGAAAGTTGTCCGCGTACGTCGTGACACGTACACTGGAATTTGTAATTTGAGTCAGGCTATGCTCAGTATACCTATTAATATGATTTGTTTTCCCCCATGTACTTGTTTTCATATGGAATAAATTTATTTTCCTTTTCTACGCGAAGTGTGCACATTTTACGTTTTACGCGTTTTCGGCTTGCGGTTTAAGCTTTAAAGACGTTATAACACTCCGAAAGGCTCGGGAAATTTATGAAGCATCAAATTAGGTCATTTTAAGTTACATTTGACATATTTTAGAAAATAATATCTTCATGACATTTATTTTCACAAACTATGCATAAAACGTTACCGGTTTAGCTCCGTTGGCCTTTAAATCACTCCGTAACATAGATAACTTGTGCAACATAATAAAAATGATCATCACTCCCCTCCTCCTCTCTTATGGCCGGCCTAGGTAAGTGTCATAAGACACTTTTCATACTTTTTCTCCCAACACTCCATTCTATAACTACATACATGCAAAAGTTAATCCTTATCCCATTTCTTTTTCATCTCACCAAATAAACTCCTCATTTTTCTCTCAAGGCTTTTGCTCCCACCTCTTTTCCCCTTTTTGGTCGTGGCATAGCAGCCCCATCTCATCCATTATCATTGATTTTCCTACTTCAAAATCTTGTGCACATTAACTAGTCTTTGATCTTGGTAAGTCCCTTGTATCCCGTTTAATCCCATTTTCTTTTTATAATTGTTAGATGTTTTTCTAGATCTAAGCTAATAAACTCTTGCATGTGTTATTTTGGAAGATCTTGATTCAAGTTTTCATAGGAAATAGGTTGTTAGATAGTTGGGTAGGATTGATTTGATTAGTGATTGCAAGAGTTGGTTAAAAATGAGTTTTGATTAGTTGTTAATGATTTTCCAAATGTTTGTTTTATAAAAACTGAAGTTAAAACTAAAGATAATCTTTTATCTCCTAGAAATATTGAGTTATTGGATGAATAAAAGAGTAGGAATCATTGGTCTTGAGCATGCATATGTATTAGAGGTAATAAATGTACAAAAGTAGCCATTTTGATTGGTCAATAGTCTGTCCCAGATTTGATGCTTCAAGATCCATTCACCATTTTGTACTCAGAAGGTTTTAAGCAAAAATAAAAATATTGGAAGTTAGCCACAGGTCTTAGGATCATTTCCCCGAAAACCTTACATCCTAATTCATCTTGGAGATTTTTAGAGAAAATCCACACTAAAACTGGTCCAGGAATGCATGTCAGATTTGAAAGGCTAATTACTTTAAAATGTTGTAAAGAACATTAGGTTGGTGTAAACATGAAAGTTGTATCCAAGACCTGTAGAAAACTTTTTCCACAAGCCATGTGTCCATTAGACCTGTAGATAAGAAGATACACTCTTTTTCCTAAACCCATTTGGATGCTGAGTATAACTATCTAGAGACACAGGGGTAAATTTGTAATTTTACCCATGTTATGAAGTTCTCAGTAATGTGAGGCCTTAATTTTCATATTTTGCAGAGTCATACCTTTCTAAGCAGATAATGTTCATAATTTTAGCCTTCACGGTTTAGAAATGGCGACCCAATTGGTGTGGCAATTTTATAAAATTTCCATCAGCATTGCATTTTTAAACCATATAAACTTTATTAAACGTCTTTCGACCCATGTCTTGCTATAAGACTTTAAATAAATGACCATGTGATATTTTAAGTTCAAGTACTGAGTTAAGTCATAAATAATAAGTATTATACTTTAATCCCCGAGCCTAAGTCGTGTTATATTTTATTTAGGTCACTTGTGATCTTGCGGTTTTCTCGACGTGCACACTTCTCCGGTTTTCGTTGCTACTACATCGTTGGTGAGTTCATAGCCCCACCTTTTACTCATTTAACTATTTATAAACCCCGTGGGGGAGATACATGCTACTTACTTTTATTATGATCACAACTGCTTGAAAACTGTATTCTAAACTGAATGTATTATTGACACTAAGTACTACTATTGCCATGAAGTCCCCGTATCATGAATCGTTAATCACTTGCGAGTGAGCGCGAATATTGTGAATAGATCTATTTGGGATTGAACTCCCCATATTGGACCACTGCCCTTGCATGGGCAACCATATGCACTATATTTGAGGTCTCTAGGTGCTTGGCAAGGCACCCACTGGGGCAAACTTACATACTTATTACTTAAGGCGTCGATGTCATGAGCTTAGTGCAATAATTACCTTACTAGACTCTGCATTTGTTGCTTAGTCACTTTTTTAAATGATATTGTGATCAACTGCTTATTACTAAAACTCTATGGATTCACTCAACCTTTGTTTTGACCTTTTTAGCATGTTTTATCTCAGGTTTAAAGGCATGAAGGTCTGGGATGGAGTCGCACGGATATATTTTGAGGACTCGGCATATTTTCACATTTGAAGAGTCTATATTTTAAAGATTTATATTATGTTTAAAACATTTGCAATCTTTTGAAAACATTGTGTTTTATAAAAACTTTTGGGACCTTTGCAAACTCTGAGAATTTAATGTATCAAATGTGAAACACTTTTAAAACGTCTCTTTTCAAGGGTCGTTTTCCATGACTTGTACTTTGTGCTAGGAAGTAATACCCTAGTGATCTATCTTCCGCTGCTATAATTTTGGGGGTGTTACAAGGAGTAACATCCTAAGTGTTTTAAATCCTCTCAAGTGGTATCAGGGACAGGTTAATACTATTGATTTAGAAGAAAAGGTAAATAACATGGAAACCACACAAACTAACATGGCCGCTAAATTGCCTATGCTGAAGCAAAATGAATTTCAGATGTGGAGGCTTCGAATAGAAAAATACTTCCAAGTACAGGACTATGCACTTTGGGAGATCATTGAAGTTGGAAACTCTTTTAAACCCTCAACATCTACAACAACAGTCGATGGTAAAGAAGAGACTGTTGTGCAAACCTCTCCAGTGACTACAGAAGAGAGGCTACAAAAGAAAAATGATGTCAAGGCTAGGAGCTTGCTGATGATGACCATTCCCAATGATCAGCTCTTAAACTTCAGAAAATACATGGATGCAAAGTCCTTGTTTGAGGCAATCATTGCTAGATATGGTGGGAATGAAGCCATCAAGAAGACCCAAAAGACTCTATTAAAACAGAACTTTGAAAACTTTACTACAACCAGTAATGAGACCTTGGATCATATGTTTAATAGTTTGCAAAAGATTGTCAGCCAACTGGCTGTGCTTGAAGTGGAAATCCCTCAGGAAGACCTAAACTCCAAGTTCTTGACGAGTTTGCCTGCTGAATGGGCTATGCATGTGGTGGTCTGGAAAAATAAGCCAGACCTTGATACTATGAGCCTCAATGATCTATACAATAACTTCAAGATTGTTGATCAGGATGTGAAGGAAGCTGGAGGTACTAGTTCAAGCATTGGGAACATGGCTTTCGTGTCATCTCCCAGTAATTCAAGTCCAGATGAAGTGAAAGTAGATGTGGGAGTTAGTACTGCTAACCCTAGTGTTAGTACTGCTAGCTCATCTACCAGTACTACTGGTATCCTGAATGATACTACCTATTGTGCATTCCTTACCAGCCAGAATGATGCGTCAATGCTGACACATGAAGATCTCCAGGAGATTAATGATGATGACTTGGAAGAGATGGATCTCAAGTGGCAGATTTCACTTCTTAGCATGAGGGCTAAGAAATTCTATCAAAGAACTGGCAAGAAGATCAACATCAGCAGCAATGATACTGCTAATTTTGACAAATCTAAGGTAGAATGCTACAACTGTCACAAGTTGGCTTTCAAGGGAATGTAGGAGACCAGGCAACATTAGAGGCAAGAGTTATGGAAGCAAGCCTAAAGCAGTGGAAGAGCCAGAGACAACTTCAAAGGCTATGGTGGCTATTGATGGACTAGGCTATGACTAGAGTTTCATGGCAGATGATGAGGAAGCAACTGCTGAGATGGCACTTATGGCCTTCTCTGACTCTGAGGTACTATCTACCAAAATTTATTCTAAAACCTGTACTGCTCTTAAAGAATGTGAAACTTTAAAGAAACACTATGATGAGTAGAGAATTGAATTAAACAAAACTAATTACAATTCGTCTAATCATAAAAAAGGTTTAGCAGTGCTAGAAGAACAAATATTACATTATAAGAACAATGAGTCTGTTTTTACTGAGGATATAGCTGTTCTTAAGAGAGATTTGTCACTTAAGAATGCTGAGATTAGTCTGCTAAAAACTGAGTTAGATAGAATAATAAAGGCTAAAGAAAATATTCAATTTAGTGCAGATACTTTAGAGTTTGCTTCTAAGGGAGTGAACAAAATCATAGAGTGTCAATTGATTAATAAGGCAAAGTCTGGGTTAGGCTACATGTCAGACCCCCAGAATCGGGTCTAGCGGAAGCTTACATGTCGCTGGGGTGCAACTCAATTGGTATCACAACACAAGTACAAAGAACGGTTTTCACCTCAATCATTTAGAATAAAATTTGTTCAACAAAAGTGTTGAATTTACATTGTTAAAGTAGTGAAGAAATAGGCCCTTAAAATAATTAAAACGGTCCCCAAATGAATATCAGAGTCTTCTATGACCATGCCATGCCCTGCCGAAAGCCTCCTGTAGCGTGCTATTGCTTAATACCTGAAAATACATGCTAAAAGTGTCAACACGAGGTTGGTGAGTTCATAGAGTTTAGTGAAAAATGTATGCATTTGAATGAAGATTTCCCAGCAATGGCATTGTAAATCCACCCAGTTCCAAGCCCCGCCCATACAAGACTTGCAACCTGTGTGTTTACAACCCACTGCTAAATAAGATCTGGTTTATGTGAATGCCAAATGATTTATGGACCACAAATTTTAAATGAACAATATATTCCCAATATATATAGAGTTATTGACAACAAAACTTCAAGACACCGAAGTCTTAGGATTCTAGGTTGGGCATACTTTGACATCACAGTCAAGTGGGGAAACCACAGTCCGTTTGAAATATCAATCAAGTGGGGAAACCACAATACGTTTGACATCACAGTCAAATGGGGAAACCACAATACGTTTGACATATCAACCAGTGGGGAAACCACAATACGTTTGACACCTCAGCCACCGGGGAAACCACAATACGTTTGGCATATCAGCCAGTGGGGAAACCACAACACGTTTGGCATATCAGTCAGCGAGGAAACCACAACACGTTTGGCATATCAATCAAGTGGGGAAACCACCCGGACATTCAAAGTTTCTCGTAGATGTACACCTAGGACATTCAGGGTTCCTTAAATGATTATGCGTCCGTTTGACTTAACAGTCAGGTGGGGAAAACCACCCGGACAGGGAGTTCAATCCTAATAGATCTATCCACAACATTCACGCTTAATGGGTCATAACATAGACAAAATGAAATAGCTTAATGTACTAGTGTCCATAAGAAAAAGATCAAGGGTGAAAAATGTAAACACAAAATACTTCTGAGTAACGACTCAAGTATTTTAGCCAATCAATAATGCTTGAAAGACAAATCACGTTTCAAGTAAAACAAGCATGAGTTTAATTAAAAACGAGCATGTATTCTCCCTCAAAACAAGTAAAGTAGGGGCCATGAACTCACCTGGTGCGATAGCTACAATGACAAAAGTCGATATACTGAAATGAGGCATGATCTCTAACCGCAACCTAATGTGAATGATAGGATCAAATGTAAGAAATGAAAAGATGCTACACATGCAAATACGTATGTTATCGATACCACTCGTTAGTTTTGAAAATAACGTTTATCGTCGAAAAATACATTTTTTGACTTCTCGTTAAGTTAATAAACACTTTTCGTGTAAATATGTTGAAACGATACTCCACGATCCTTGTTTGGTGTTCTATCGGTAAATATAATGTTTTCGTCGCAATTTAATATTTTCTTAACTTGTGAAAATATGTCCAAATGGCCTCGTAAAACTAGTCGTGAAATATTGTAAGTTAAGTGTTAGTGATTAAACTCGACGTTTTTGAAAACCTTGTGACAATATCAAAATGTCGTATCATTTAACTTTTGACCATACGGGTCTCGATCAATGAGAAAAATGGCTCTCAACATGATGTAGTACAAAAACTGTTTTTGACTTAAAATTATTTTGGCTATTAGAAGCTGTCAAAAATAAATAGAGTTCGTCGGGTTTCAAACGCGTATATCTGGGTCGTTATAAGTCCGTTTTCTATGTTCTTTATATCCACGGTTTCGTATTAACATGTACTAACATATTTTCAGTAGGTCGGCTCCTCTAGACCACATCTAATGCCTTTTTTTGTCCTTTGAATCTCGGAGATCAGCCACTAAATTTTCAGAATTTAGTTTTTCGTCGTTAAACTTTGAAAAATCATAACTTTCTTGTCGTAAGTCGGTTTTTAGTTATTCAAGCGCCCACGGTTTCGTTTTTGAAAGTATTTTCTGAATATGAAGGTCAAAATAGTTCAATGTTTACTGAGATTTCCAGATCTCACATTTTTGGACAGTAGCTTTTATATTGTTTGTAAAAATCACTTTTATGGTTCAAGACTTGTTCAAAACATAATCAAACCACTTCAATTCAGCTCCACAACTAATCTAATCCTACCATACACCTTCTTAGGGTGTCAAGGATTCCTAGCCATCACCAAAAATGGTGGATCTCATGAGGTTACTAATAAAACTTATAGATCTATATCTTTGAAAGAAAAAAATAATTAATAAGTGGTATCAAACATATGTATAATTGCATAATTAGTTACTAGACCATAAAAATATAGATCAAATGAGAGTGTAAAAGATTGAAAAATTATATGAACACTTACTTGAAGATTGATGAGATTTGGTGAAAAATGCTTAAGAAACTTTGAGGTTTTATTGCAAAACCATAACTTTGAACACAAATGGGACTAGATAATCTTGATCTTGAAAATTTTGGTGAACTCTTCTTGTGTTCTTGGGTTGGCCGTGGGTTATGATAGAGAGGAAGAGAGAAAACTTCAAGTTTTAGCTAGTTGAATTGTTAGGAATGAGTGTCAGTGAAAATAAATCAAGGTTATGTATTACATGAAACATTAATTGGTTTTGGAGTATTAGGCAAAAGGGATTAGGGAGGGGCGACACATGTAAGAATATGGAAGAGGATAAGTTGGTTAATTAAAGCTCTTGTCCCCCATTTATTAAGTATTAGTTGGTTTATGTATACATTAGGTGTTATCGGGTGTTACAATAATTATCGGGTTGAAATATCGCAAACTGACGGAGTTATAAGCTCCTAACTGAAAGTATAGCAGTTGATTTAAAAATACCGGGTAAAGTAATAATATAATCTTTATATTATTATAATGAGATGAAAATATGTTATGATTACTGACGGGAATATCGGGTATAATGTTAGTGGAAATAACTGAGTAGTAACGTTTAGATAATAAATGAACATACGTTAATGAAAATCACACAAACCCGTGCATGACTTAATATGATATTGATGTTACTGATGATATGTAGACTACTCTAGTCTATATGATGTGTCCTTACTGATGATGCATGAATACGCAACTAAACCACACTGGTTACGCGCATTTGAATACCCGTAAACCTAGTTTACGAAAGGATGAACGATAATCATGAATAGTGATTTTCCTCCAGGAATGAATAGTTTTCATGAATTGTAAATTTTTTGAAAACTTCTCAAAGACTCAAACTGACTCCGAAAATGATGAATAGTGAAATAATGAATAGTAATCCGTGAATAGTAACTTATCGATGTTTGGAAAATGACCTGAAATTACGGGTTGTCACACTACAACACATGTCCACCACCTCACAGAAGAGTGCCTGCACCCCCAGGAATTAACCTAGAGCACACAGGTTTACCAGAGTTTCAACAACCTAAGTTAGAGTATGGTTGTAAGCCTAAAATAAACACAATAGCTGATAAACCTGTAGAAGCCAATGAGCCTTTTGAGAGTGCAAGAGACAGCCCTCTTACTGAGGAAAATGTGTCAACTGATAGGAACTCAGATGCTCCCATCATTGAGGATTGGGAATCTGATGATGAAGATCAGGTTGTTGCTAAACCTAATGTAGTTAATATAGAAGGAACCAATGTTCCTAAGGTGGTTAGTGATAAAAATGTTAAGCCTACAAAAATTGTAAAACCAATTAGGAAAATAGTTAAATATTGTGAGATGTATAGGTCCACAAGCAAGCCAAGAGGTAACCAGAGGAACTGGAATGACCTCAAGTCACATCAATTAGGAAGTGACTTTGTCATGTATAACAAGGCTTGTTTTACTTGTGCTAATTTTGACCACCTAGAGGGTTTTGTCATAACCATCAGGGGAGAAAGATGGTTACTGGGAACAACAGGGTAAGTGGGAACACAAGTAATAGGGTGAACTCCTACAGGTCTCAAACACACCCTCATACTAATAGAATGTCTCCCAGGGCACTTTTAATGAAGTCAGGCCTCAGACCAATTAGTACTGCTCGACCAACAGTTAGTGCAGCCAGACCATTTAAAATTGTTTACTCTAAACCAGTAGTTTCAAATGCAAGATCAACTTTTAAATATGCACAACAAACTACTACAATGCCATTTCACAAGCAAGCAGTGGTAGAAAAACAATTTTGGAAACCAAAAGCTAAAATTGCAAGGCCAGCAGTTAGTGTTGGGTTTTGAGATGTTGCTGCTCAGAATGGATACTACTTCTTATTGTGCTAAGTGGAAAATATTATAAGTGTCATTCTACTGCTAGGCTTATTCATTCTGCTGCTAGTATATTTATTCTACTGCTGGAGTAATCGAGTAAATAAGCTAAGTGGATACTACTGCTAGGCATCGAAGATTCTACTGCTAGAGTTAGGATTCTACTGCTTATTAGATAACTATGTATGGTATGTTTGGATAATTATAGAATAGATACGAAAAGATTATTCTTGTATAGAAATTTATTGTAACCGACTAGGACTCCTTAGTCTATAAAAGGAGGATCTAGGGTTAGAGTTTAGCATACGTATTATTGCTAAGTCGAATCACTTCAAGGTTTTTGTAACCCTGTTACTTTTGAGTAACCGTATTAATATATTGAAGTGTTTGTGAAGAGAATTCAATTGTGTTCGATAAATAATTCTTCTTAAGATTAAATACTAGATTCCGCATAGTATTTAATAGTTTGTTCAAGAACAGTTTCTATACCTATTGTTTTAGATTAACATCTACGATAATTAACAAGATCAATAGCTCAACTGGGATCAACAAGTGGTATCAGAGCTTGTGATCTAGAGACTGCAATCAAGAAGAATTTTTGTTGATTAAGATCTGTTCATCAACAACTGAAGTAACGGAATCTGAAACTACTCATATGGTGACTGCTTCAAAGGTAACAATGCTCAAACCTGGTGAGTATGAGCTATGGAAGATGAGGATTCAACAGTACATAAAGATGCTTGACTACTCCATGTGGGAAGTCATTCAGAATAGGGATACTTTACCTGCTAAGGCTGCTGATGGGACACTTTTGCCCATTAGAACTAATGAGGACAAAGCTCAGAGAAGATTGGAGATAAAGACTTACAATATTCTTTTGATGGGGATACCGAATGAATATCAATTGAGTTTTAGTAACACTCAGACTGCTAAGGCTTTGATGGAAGCTATTGAACTCAGATTTGGTGGGAATGAGGCCAATAAAAAGTCAAGGAAAAATCTGCTCAAGCATCAATTTGAGACATTTGTTGCCTCAAGTTTAGAAAACATTGATGCTACTTATGATAGACTTCAGAAGTTGGTGAGTCAATTACAACTTATGAAGGTCTCAGTGCCTCAAGAAGACATTAATCTTAAGTTTCTAAGAGGTTTACCATCTGAATGGAATACTCATACAGTGGTCTGGAGGAACAAGACTGATTTTGAAACAATGACTTTGGATGATTTGTACAACAATCTAAAGGTGTATGAATCTGAAGTCAAGGGATCATCCAGTTCATCTTCTAGTGGACAAAACCTTACTTTTATGTCTTCAAACAACAAGGGTTCTGGAGGCTCTCAAGAAAACTATTCTGCTGCTGGTCATGTTGTTTCTACTGTTGGCACACCTGGTTCTACTGCTAGTTCAAATAGTGATAACATCAGTGATGCAGCTATCTGTGCCATTTTGGCTGATCTCACCATAAGTACTTATGTTACTGATCAGGAATTGGAACAAATAGATCCTGATGATCTTGAAGAGATTGATTTAAAGTGGCAGATGGCCATGCTTACAATGAGGGCTAGGAGATTTCTGAAGAAGACTGGTAGGGCACTCAAATACAGAGGACAAACCAATGTGGGGTTTGACAAGTCAAAAGTTGAGTGCTATAATTGTCAGAGAAAGGGACGTTTTGCAAGGGAGTGCAGAGCACCCAAGAAGAACAGAGAGACTACAAGGAATGTTCCTATTGAAGAAGTCAAGACTACATCAGCTCTGGTTTCTTGTGATGGCTTGGGAGAGTATGACTGGAGTGATCAAGCTGAAGAAGGACCAAATGCTGCTTTCATAGCTGAAGAAGGACAAAAGGGACACAATTTTGCTTTGATGGCTTATGCTTCTTCATCATCTGGTTCAGATTCTGAGGTATCTAATGAGTCTACTTGTTCATTTAAATCATGCTTAGATACTGTTGAGGAACTCAAGTCTAGGAATGAGAGTTTAAGAGTTGAAGTTGAAAAACTAAAACTTGATAACTTAGGGTATAAATATGGTCTAAAATCAGTAGAAGATAGACTTGAATTTCTTAAGCAAAATGAGTTAGAGTATGCTGATAAAATTAATATTCTAGAAAGTGAGCTTGTTAAGAAAAATTGTGAGATTAATGTGCTAAATAAAAAACTTGAGGAAGCTGAACAAATTAAGAATGCAACTTTATCTAAGAAAGAAAAACATGTTGTTAGGGTAGAAAAACAACAGTTTGCATCTGACCTAGTCAATAAGTCAATTGAAAGTCAATTAATGAGAAGAGGAAGTGGCTTAGGGTACAAAGAAGTTGCTCCCCTAGTCAAAAGTGCCTTTGCACCTCCTAGGAAGGAATTGTCTTTCATTACTGAGATAGATGCAATACCTGTAGGTGAAACAAGTGAATCAAATAATGAAAAACCTGATAGAACTTATGCACCTAAGGAAGAGAAAAAGTTTTATGATACCTTGATCATTGAAGATTGGGTGTCAGATGTTGAGGATGAAGACATTGACAACATGAAACATTATGCAGAATATCTCATTTTTTGATTACTTGCAGGCTCATGTTTTCATTGTGTTATCAAAGGTTTCATGATTCAAGGTGGTGATATATCTGCTCGAAATGGCACGGGAGGAGAATCAATTTATGGATTAAAGTTTGAGGATGAGAATTTTGAGGTGGAACATGAAAGAAAAGGAATGTTATCCATGGCTAATTCTGGTCCTAATACTAATGGCTCTCAATTTTTCATCACTACGACTCGCACTCCTCATTTAAACAGGAAGCATGTCGTGTTCGGAAAGGTTATTAAAGGAATGGGAGTACTTCGTTTGGTTGAGCATACTAATACTGGAGAAAATGATTTACCTGCTCTAGATGTCATTATTGAAGATTGTGGGGAACTTCCAGAAGGAGCAGATGATGGGGTGTGCGACTTCTTCAAAGATGGTAACACTTATCCTGATTGGCCACTTGATCTTGATGTTAAGCCAGAGGAAGTTTCTTGGTGGATGTCGGCTGTAGATGCCATCAAATCCTATGGGAACGAACAGTTCAAGGTACCTGCATGTAAAGCATTATATTAGCTAGCTATAGAAATATAATAGCAAACCTGTACATGATCATTTCTAATGTTTGTGGTGATAAGTTGCTTTTACTAAAAATGCATTTGTGGTAAACCTTCTCTTCTCCCCATACGAACCAAACTAGAGAACCTAGAGTTCAACGATCGTTTAACTTTTCTCTTCAAGAAACAAGGGGATAAAGACCTAGCCTTGGTGATCGACTGTGTTCGAAGGGTAGCAGCCATGGGTGAATCGCAGTGGGGTTTTGTCCTCGTCCTTTTGATCCCTTAGTTTACACCTCCATACGTTTTCTATTGTCCCATGTATGAAAACATCTCTACAACATCTTTCTAACCGAAGCAAAACTAAATCGATGATAACCTATCTGCTAAGAAGAAACAAGATCGAAGGATGTTGGTGTACATGTCCTTGTTCGTATCAGTTCTTGGGGTTCAGGTTGCGGTTTCATTAGCAGAAGGTTAGGCTTTGGTTCGTGATTTGTACGTGTAGGGGTTGTGTATGTCTAGGGCTTGGTTTGATCCTACCATGTTTGATCTGTGGTACTCATGTTTCCAGCTTCGAGAGTATTTGTTGTGCGTGATGCTTCGGGTTGGCATTCGATAGAGATGGGTTCGGCTAACTGTACGATTTGTGGGTTCGATCATGGTTGGTCGAATCGTGTGTTCGAGTGGTGATTGTATGCGATGGTGTTTTGGGTTAGATCTTCTGCCATTGTTCTTGTATTCGTGGCTGCTTTGGCCTTGCAAACGTATCTATGCTTTCTCTTGACCTAGCACTCAACTAAAGGTACTCCTAAAAGATTGAGTCGCTTGTACATGTAATCTTTTTCAAAACCTATTATACCAAGATGGTCATATACAACAGATTGCTTAAATGAAATCTATGCATGATAAATAAATACTAAATATGATACGTAAACCCCATAACCAAATCGAGATTCATTATTAAAAGGGAACGAATGGGGTAGTAGTGAACAGGTCAATGGAAGAAGCATGGGAAGTATAAGATTATGATATTGTATATTAATTGATGAGGTAATACAATCATGCATCATTTTTATATGTCACATGTTTATATGAGAACTATAAGTTTGAATCATTATAAATAATGTCGAGTCAATTTCGGCCCGGGTTGAAACATATTATATGTATACGAGACATGAAACCATATGAACTATGGTCATGCAAGTGTGCTATATCAAATATAAAAGCGTATAAACATTATTAAATCGAAATTAAGGTTTGCGAGTCGATCATGTTTTTGTTTTACTTTGCGTTGTAATGTGGTATATATCAAGTAAATATTTATAAGTCAAATTAGAACATGTGGGTATATTGGATCGAATGGGGTGTTGAATGTATTAACAAAATATGAAAATAAAAGACTATAAGGATTATGTGTATACTTGCTCAATAGGGATTTGATTTTCTTCGTAATAAAGGTTAAAAGGGTTGGTTCATTGGTACGTAATTAAGATTGAGTTTTTGTGTTCATCCATTCAAATGTGTAAGTTGGGCCTCGATAGTATTTAGTTTCGAGAATGAGCTTCGTGATTAATATTGAATTTTTTATTTCGATATACCTTTGTCCCAAATTCGGTTTATCCTTTAAATCTAATTTGATCCATCGTTACTTCTAGTTCGAGCAACATCTAAATCTATGACTAAACCTTAATTATGTTAATATAATACAATATGTATAACAAATAACATTAAAGACGATAATCACTTACGTCATTAAACAATAAATAAACTCTTGAGTAATAAACGATTATTAATTCAGGTGGACCATTTGAAGAAGGACTACTTGTGTCTCTGAGTGTTCTTTCATTTGTGTTAAGGTACAGATATTCTACCCTTTTTCAGTAAGGGTGCTTTCGTTCTCATGACTCTCCTGATTTCTGATTCATTATAAGATTCCCTAAGCTATTGCTATGTTCCCTTATACTTTGATTCGATCTTTGATTCTGATTCGTATGATTTGATATGGTTTGATTCCTTTGATATGATTCCCTTGCTATGATCTTTTGATATGGTTCGTTTGATATGAGCTTTGCTATGGTCTCACCTATATGATCCTCTGATATGATTCTGTCGGTATATGCCTTTGGTATGATTACTTCTGATATGATGATATGATGTGTGCTTTGTTTGTTTGTCACCCGAGCTAACTAGCCATGGAGGTACCATGGCCATGTCATTGAGGCACCGATGGCATGACACTTCCTGGGGAGGTGTGATTGATCCCCGGCGTCCCCATTTGTTATGATATGATATGATATGATATGATGTGAGATCTCTTGGCCATTTTGATATATACGTATACTTGTCTAGTACATGGTACATATATGATTTGTTTTGCAAGGGGCGTATGGATGCATCCTAGGCTAATATGATTTGATATGTGATTTGTTTGGTGACTGGCTGTATGTGCCCTATACCCCACTCACTGTTTTGGTACTTAGAGGTCTCCCCTCTCCGTACACTTACACGTGATAGGTATATGTGATGTGATTATTTGGTCTATACGAGTGGCTCATATAGATACGCTCGTGGCTATCTGTTAGGTATCTTTGGTCCGATCGAGTGGCTCGGTTGGATGTGTTCGTAGACGTTTACTTCCTTGACTCTAGAGCTATTCTTATTTGATGTCTATGCTTGTGTTCCATTTGATTCATATTCGTTTGACTGTGCTTATTATCGTCTCTGCTTTGTTTATATATCTGTTCACTAGGCTTTTTAAGCTCAGCCGCATTTCTTTTCCTGCGGCAGGTTTTAGTTGGAAGCTGGGTTATGGGTGGAGAGTACTTTGGACTTAGAAGACTATACCTTGATAGCTACTCTGGATTAGAGATGACTAGAAGTGTTACATTTTTAGACTTAGCATTTATTTTAGTTCTCTTTTGTAACCTTGTATTTTAGATTTTCCCTTTGTAACCTTTGAAATTCATTTGTATTAATTAAGTCTTATGCTTGTGTTTGCTTTGATATGTCACCATACGTAATGCTTCTACCCTTATCGGGTTGGGGTGTTACAAACTCACTATCGTATTGTATGTCTATGTATTGCATATCTAAACCTTAACCTAGGCAATCCTTTTATAGACTAAGGATTCCTGTACAAGATAACTATCAATCTATTCTTATACGATATACACAATATATTTTCCATAATTATCTACTTTACATAAATCATAAACAGTCTTAAATTCTTCTTTCAGCAGTCTTAACTTCTTCACTCAGCATTCTTAACTGCTCATGTCTTCAACACTCTTCAGCAGTCTTAAGTTCAATCTTCAATAGTCCTAACTGTTACCTCCAACAGTCTTAACTGCTTAAGCTTAATTCCTAACAATCCTCCCCTAAACTTATGATTTCTTCCCAATTATTAAGTTTCTTCAAATTAAGCTTCTTCTTCTTAATGCTGAAAATTCTTTCAAATAACCATCAAGCAAATCTTTTAGATCTTGCTATTACTTCTTGTGCAAGGTTGAATATCATTGCCACTAGCATATCAGCCATCTCATACTCTTCATTAGCTTCCAGTCTAACACATGCCAGCATTGTCAAAACACCTGGTCTGAGTGGATAATATTTTTCAACCAGCATACATATCTCTATTCCTTCCTTTGTAGATACTCTGTGTACTCCACATGTAATAAATAACTTCCTAGAAATATCCTTGACTTGAGCTTGAAATCTCCAAATCGATTCTCCACCATCTGGTTCATACAATCTCTTCAATTGAAAGCATAGTTCTTTGTCTTTATCTTCAACTGGATCAATATCTCTGAACTTCTCTTTCACTAAACTCCAAAGCTGATTTAGATCTTCTCTGTCAAAGCCTATAAGTAAATCTTCAAACAACTTATATCTTTCAGAAATATCTCCAAGTCTAATAATTTTCCATCCCTTCATTCTACCATCAGTAAACACTTCCCGGTCAATTATTGGATGTTTGACCTGCAAAGGTTTAATGTGAGAATACTCTGGAATAATCACCATCATGCTTTTGATCTTCTCATCAGTTAACCCTTCTTCATCAGACTTTTGTTTGTTAGCAACTTTTGATTCCATAGATTCTGCTTCCCTCTTCTTACCAGTTTTGACACTTCTTCTTGGAGAATTCAAAATAGCATAAGTTTCACAGAATTCTTTTTCAATTATAGCATAAGACATTCCCTTGAAATCTTTCATTAAGTAATTTGCTGAGTTCTTCAAATAATGCTTCATATCCTTAACAAGTTCTCTCTTTGTAGGTAATTTGTCTTGTACCCTGACTTCTGGCTTTCTCTTATTCTATGAATCAGATCATCCCATGTTGCAACTCCATTCTTCTTGAGTATAAATTTCTTAAGCTCCTCTGTCTTCTCATCTTCATTCAACTCTTGATCTTTAAGAACCATAGAAGCTTGTGCTCTTACCATCACATCAGAATCTAGAAAATATTGCAACTGTTCATTGAATTCTTCTTGATCTACTTCATTTGATCTTTTCCTTCCCATGAATTCAGCTATATTCCTTATATCATCAGCAGCCAATTTCCTTGCAAATTCTTCATCATGATCCATCTGGGCTTGTTTAGCTTCCTTTTCAGCTTCCTTATCAGCCAAATCTTCTTCTAAAATTTGCCTTGCAACCTCTGCATCATGAGCAATCTATTCTTGAGTTTTTGGTTTCAACCTTTTAAGCCTTTCAAGTTCTTGAATAGCAGCCACTTCTTCAGATGTCATAGGATTCTTTCCTTTATCTGCTCTTCTCCTTTCATAAACTTGTTCATCAGAAATTTCTTCAGTTTGAACAGCATGTTGCTCTGACCCAACAGTTTGAACTGTTACTTGCTCTGTCTCTTGCTCTGTTTCAGCAGTTTGAACTGCTTCTTCATTTGGAACTGCTTGATATGTTTCAGCTGTTTCTTCATGAACATTACCAGAACCTGAACCAATATGAAAACCTTGATCTTGTTCAGAACTTTCTTCATACATCCCCTGAGATCTTGATCTATCCTTTTCTTCAAATTTCCTCTCTTTACAAGATTTCTCCCCTGTTTGGAAGAATTTTCATCATCCCCTTCAGAGCCATCTGAATCATCATCATCAGAATCTTCATCCAATATCACTCTTGCCCTTTTCTTTTTCAACTGGTCTTCAAGTTTCTTCACCCTTTTTGTTAGCTTTGTATAAACTTTGGCAAAGTCTCCTTGTGAGCTTTGAATTCCTCCTTGGTTTTCTTTAGCTCCTTCTCCAAAGTATCAACCTTGTTTACTAACTTGGTACATAAAGCCGTCAATTCAGTTTGTGAAGAACTACCCTCATCACTTCTAGCTGCATTACCTGCTATGAGAGGTGAATCTTTGGGCAAGGATTCAGTCACAACCCTAGTTAGACTAGGTTTAGACCTTCTCCTATAAGTGATAGGTGGTTGTTGGGTTGTTTCTTCAAATACTTGAGTGGATGTGTGATGGGGATCAGTTGGAACTGCTGAACCTTCACCCAACTCAGTTTGAATCATTTGAGGAAATAATGGAACTGGTTCCCCTTGAAAAAGTTTACTAGCCATAGTCATATTTTGAAAAACCTTTGATTTTAGACTAGGCGTAGGAGAAATTTCAGTTGGTTGTGCAAGCAGGTTTTTCTTTTTATTCAAAATTGTTTGAACAAACCTGGGATACATTAAAAACTTTGTTTTACTATCAACATTTGATGCCATACCATCAAAAATATATTTTGAAAAGTTAAAAACCCTGTTTGTAGACAAACAAATTAGAGCAATAGCAATATTGCTACTGAATTGTTCCAAAGCAGTCTTTTTATTACTTAAACAGCACAGAAGAGTATGTATCAAAAATCTCCATTGGGGTGAAAAACATGCCTTTTGGAAAGTCAATTTATGTTCAAATGTATTATACCCAATTTTTTCAAGTTCTTCCCAAATTTCAGTATTTAGCTTAGTGTGGATACCATCTGAGTCTTTTAATTTAAGATGTCTCCTAAGTATAGACTCGATAACAACAAATTTAATGCCATCTACTTTAGTATGAATTTCTAAGTTTCCATCATCACTTGTCAAGATAGATGAAATCTGCCAGAACTGTGTGATGTGCGAAACATAAAGAGTAGGAGAAACAGTTAGAGCATACCTTATGTGAGATTGATTGAGAAAATCCACAATCTCATAAAATTTTGGCCCATCTCTTTGCTCTGTTTTCTCTAAAAATGCAACCTGGTTGGGACGTTTAACAAACTCCAATCTTGCCATTCTTAGCAGTAAATATTAGTTAACAGCCGTGATTAGTAATAATGTTGAGTTAAAAGATATAAGATGAAAGTAATATTGAGAGTTTATGGAAAGAGTTAGGGTTTCAAGTTGACCGACTTAAAGAATATGGTAACTATTTATTTTAGTATAAGGATATAGTAAAATAAAAGTTAAAAATATCTATAAGAGGATCCCTCGAAATCTGTAATTCATCCAGTAAAAATCGCAACAAACCGCCAACGGCTAGTTTTTACTCCAAAATTAATTATCGACACGTCAGTCATAACGGCTAGTTGAACCGTACCAATATTTTGTATCAACCGTCCCAACTGTTGAAATTTTTATTGAGCTGTCCCAACTTTTTGAAATAAAAATTTTAAAATAATATGGCTCATACATAGTTTTTAGCAAACTATCAGCTATCAACGGATTTGATATGTCTTTACCAATAGCCGTTTGCTTTGGACTAGCCAACTCTTCACATTTAGATATGGTGAGCTGATAACCATACAATTTTTGGTAAATTGTCAACCATAAACGGATTTGATTAGTCTTTACCAGAAACCGTTTGCTCTGGACTAGTTGGTTCTTATGTGGATAAGACATGGTGAACCAATTACCATTTGTTGTATGCAAGAATCACATACTAATCTCCAGAACACCATTTAGTCCAAAACATCAAGCATTCATAATCCCTTGGTGTTTACTCTCCAATCCTGCAATTGTTAGTCCAAAAACAAAGAAACCAAATACAAGCATATGACTAACAATGCATATAACAAGAAAAATTAGTTTTCTTGTCGAACACAAGCCAAAACAGACTTAGGTTTTCCTCTAGCATCAACATAATTCATTCTTTTCAAAACAGTCTTAGCACCATTTGGTTGAATTGGTCTCCATACCCAACATGCTGAAGCATTCACCCTATTACCCATGTTTCCCTTAGCAGTGTTTTTATTCACACCAGTACCAATTACCCTCCTAGCAGTTGGAACTGCTGGCTTGGCAGTTGTTACCTTAGGTTTCCAAACTTGGTTTTTCACTACTGCTTTCTCATAAAAAGTTCTTTTACCAGTTGTGTATGACGGTTTAAAAACATTTATTTGATTTTGAACTGGTGGCCTTGGGTGAATCTGTCTCATAGGTCTGACAGTTGGAACTGCTGGTCTAGCAGTTGGAACTACTCTGGTCCAGACCTCAAAAGAACTGACCTGGGTATCATCTTATCATTCCTAGGAGGAGTTTTAGGTCTTTCTAGGCACATGCTTTTGTTTGAATACCCTCTAACATACTTATCACAAAAAGATGCAAGATGATCAAAGCTACCACAAGAGTAACAAGCTTTCCTATAGCAAACAAAATCCTTTCCTAATTGGTGGGATTTGAGGTCATTCCAATTCCTCTGTTTACCTCTTGGCTTGTTTGTGGTTCTATACATCTCTGCATACCTAACTGTTGGTCTAAAAGGTTTGGCATTAGAACAAGGCCTAACAGTCTCAGGTTTAACCATCTTTGGAACTTTTGGTTCCTCCACTTTAGCACTAACAGGCTTAACCACAGCCTGATCATCCTCATCATCAGAAGTCCATTCCTCAATTGTTGGAGCATCTGAGTCCTTAGGTGAGGACATATCAGAAGACACCTTGTCCTCAGATAGTGACTTATCACTTGCACTAACAAACACAGGTTTATCAACTACATCCTTCTTAGGTTGAGGACCATAGTTAAGTTCAGGTAATTGAAATTCAGGGAGTCCTGTATGTTCTAAGTCTATACCTTTGGGTGATGGAATTCCTCTATAAGGAGGTGGGACAGACTTATATCCTAGGCCTGACTTAGCTTTATTTTGAATCTGACTCTCAATTATCTTTTTAACACCTTGTGATGTGTATTCAAGTGTATCTACACTCATCTATATGTTCTCCTTAGCTTTCTTAACCTGTTCTAGCTCATGTTTTAAAACAGTGATCTCATTCTCTCTAAACATTAAGTCTCTCTTAACAATAATCATATCATCAGAAAACTTAGACTCATTGTTTTGATAATGAACAATTTTCTCTTCTAACACAGCTAAAGCTCTCTTATGATTTGCTAAGCTAAAAGCAGTTTCTTTTAATTCTTTCCACTGACTCTCATATCTTGTTTTAAGTGTTTCTAATTCTTTTAAAGATTCACAAGATTTAGAACATTTTGAAACTTGTACCTCAGAATCAAAAAATGTCATGAGAGCAACCTCTGTAGATGCTTCTGCTTCCTCCTCTGCAATATAGCTCCAGTCAAATCCTAAGCCATCAATAGAAACCATGGCTTTCGAGCTTGAATCAGTAACCTCCACAACTCTTGACTTGTTTCCATATGCTCTACTCTTTCCATCTTGTTGAGTTGGCAATCTGCACTCCCTTGAGTAATGATCTTTCTTGTGGCAATTGTAGCACTCAATCTTGGATTTGTCATACCCTGCAACATCATTACTGTTTATGACAATCTTCTTGCCAGTCTTCTTCAAGAATCTTCTAGCTCTCAAACTGAGAAGAGAGAGCTGCCACTTAATATCCATCTCTTCAATATCATCTTCATCAATCTCTTGAATATCTGAATGAGTCAACATACTTCCATTGTGCTGAGTAGTCAGGAAAGCACAATAAGTATCATCATTCAAAAGTCCACTAGTACTGCTTGAGGTGCTATCAGTACCAAGATTTGCACTAGCAGTTCCAACTGCTCCACTAACATGGACTTCTTCATCAGGACTTGATGAACTGGGAGTTGATACAAAAGCCAAATTCCCTGAGCTTGAGCTTGAACTTGATCCAGCAGACTTCTTAATCTCATGTTCAACTATCTTGAAGTTGTTATAGAGATCCATTAAGCTCATGGAATCTATTCAGGCTTTTTTTTCTTCCATACTACCACATGCATAGCCCATTCAGAAGGTAGACTTCTCAGAAACTTAGAGTTGAGATCTTCCTGAGGCATCTCAATCCCTAAAACAGCCAATTGACTCACCAGTTTTTGAAGCCTATTGAACATATGATCCAACGACTCATTATTTGTTGCAGTAAAGTTCTCAAACTGATTCTTGAGAAGGGTCTTCTGAGTTTTCTTGGTGGCTTCAATCCCACCATATCTTGCAACAATAGATTCGAAAAGAGATTAAGCACACTCGAACTTACTAAAATTCAGCAACTGATCATTGGGAATAGACATCAGAAGCAAACTTCTAGCTTTAATATCATTCTTGTACCTTGCCTTATCTTCATTAGTGGTTGGCTTTGTCTGCACTGTAGTCTCAGATTTACCTTCAACAACAGTTGTTGTTTCAACAAGGGTAAAAGAGTTTCCATCTTCAATGATCTCCCATAGTGCATAGTCTTGCACTTGGAAAAACTGCTCAATACGAAGTCTCCACATGTCGAACTCATTAGGTTTAAGCATAGGAAGCTTAGCAGCAATGTTGGTTGTGGATGGTGTTGTTTCCATGTCCATATTTGTTCTTCTCGGATCTTCTAAATCTATGTATCAGCAACCTGGCTCTGATACCACTTGACCGGATCTACACACACTCCTTGTGTTAGATGTGATACGTAGAATTATACTTAGTCTAGCACGCGGAATTTACTAGCTAGCACTTAGAAGATCTTGTGTGTTTTTTATGATTAGAATAAACAAAGAAACACAGAATAAATAACTTCCAACGATTCAATATTATTAGCAAATAATACGAGTGATCTTCCTATCACTAGGGTTTAAAACCTTGAATCTTTCTAATACGTATGAACTCACTATCGTATTGTATGTCTATGTATTGCGTATCTAAACCTTAACCTAGGCAATCCTTTTATAGACTAAGGATTCCTGTACAAGATAACTATCAATCTATTCTTATACGATATACACAATATATTTTCCATAATTATCTACTTTACATAAATCATAAACAATCTTAACTTCTTCTTTCAGCAGTCTTAACTTCTTCACTCAGCAGTCTTAACCGCTCATGTCTTCAACACTCTTCAGCAGTCTTAACTTCAATCTTCAACAGTCCTAACTGTTACCTCCAACAGTCTTAACTACTTAAGCTTAATTCCTAACATACTGCTGCAATGAAAGTTGCTTTAGAAGATATGTAAAGGATAAGTATGGAATAGATCTTATGTATATCACAAATAGTTAGAAATATACGGTAGATACTTATCTTGTAAAGGACTCCTTAAGTCTATAAAAGGAGGTCATAGGTTAAATGTTAGATATATCAGTCGAATACGTTTATGTTAAGGTTCAAGGTCTTGTAACCCTAGTGATATTAAAGATCACTTGTATTATTTGCTAATAATATTGAATCGTTTAAAGCTAAATTCTGTGCTCATTATTCATACTGTGTTACTGTTACATCAAACAAAGTCTTCTAAGTATTGTTAAGTAGATTCCGCATACTTAACAATATAACCTCAAAGTATCCTAAACACATCATAAAGGAGTAACATCCTAAGTGTTTTAAATCCTCTCAAGTGGTATCAGGGACAGGTTAATACTATTGATTTAGAAGAAAAGCTAAATAACATGGAAACCACACAAACTAACATGGCCGCTAAATTGCCTATGCTGAAGCAAAATGAATTTGAGATGTGGAGGCTTCGAATAGAAAAATACTTCCAAGTACAGGACTATGCACTTTGGGAGATCATTGAAGTTGGAAACTCTTTTAAACCTTCAACATCTACAACAACAGTCGATGCTAAAGAAGAGACTGTTGTGTAAACCTCTCCTGTGACTACAGAAGAGAGGCTACAAAAGAAAAACGATGTCAAGGCTAGGAGCTTGCTGATGATGACCATTCCCAATGATCAGCTCTTAAACTTCAGCAAATACATGGATGCAAAGTCCTTGTTTGTGGCAATCATTGCTAGATATGGTGGGAATGAAGCCACCAAGAAGACCCAAAAGACTCTATTAAAACAGAACTTTGAAAACTTTACTACAACCAGTAATGAGTCCTTGGATCATATGTTTAATAGTTTGCAAAAGATTGTCAGCCAACTGGCTGTGCTTGAAGTGGAAATCCCTCAGGAAGACCTAAACTCCAAGTTCTTGACGAGTTTGCCTGCTGAATGGGCTATGCATGTGGTGGTCTGGAAAAATAAGCCAGACATTGATACTATGAGCCTCAATGATCTATACAATAACTTCAAGATTGTTGATCAGGATGTGAAGGAAGCTGGAGGTACTAGTTCAAGCACTGGGAACATGGCTTTCGTGTCATCTCCCAGTAATTCAAGTCCAGATGAAGTGAAAGTAGATGTGGGAGTTAGTACTGCTAACCCTAGTGTTAGTACTGCTAGCTCATCTACCAGTACTACTGGTATCCTGAATGATACTACCTATTGTGCATTCCTTACCAGCCAGAATGATGCGTCAATGCTGACACATGAAGATCTCCAGGAGATTAATGATGATGACTTGGAAGAGATGGATCTCAAGTGGCAGATTTCACTTCTTAGCATGAGGGCTAAGAAATTCTATCAAAGAACTGGCAAGAAGATCAACATCAGCAGCAATGATACTGCTAATTTTGACAAATCTAAGGTAGAATGCTACAACTGTCACAAGTTGGGGCATTTTTCAAGGGAATGTAGGAGACCCAGGCAACAAGTTAGCAGGAGCAAGAGTTATGGAAGCAAGCCTAAAGCAGTGGAAGAGCCAGAGACAACTTCAAAGGCTATGGTGGCTATTGATGGACTAGGCTATGACTAGAGTTTCATGGCAGATGATGAGGAAGCAACTGCTGAGATGGCACTTATGGCCTTCTCTGACTCTGAGGTACTATCTACCAAAATTTATTCTAAAACCTGTACTGCTCTTAAAGAATGTGAAACTTTAAAGAAACACTATGATGAGTAGAGAATTGAATTAAACAAAACTAATTACAATTCGTCTAATCATAAAAAAGGTTTAGCAGTGCTAGAAGAACAAATATTACATTATAAGAACAATGAGTCTGTTTTTACTGAGGATATAGCTGTTCTTAAGAGAGATTTGTCACTTAAGAATGCTGAGATTAGTCTGCTAAAAACTGAGTTAGATAGAATAATAAAGGCTAAAGAAAATATTCAATTGAGTGTAGTTACTTTAGAGTTTGCTTCTAAGGGAGTGAACAAAATCATAGAGTGTCAATTGATTAATAAGGAAAAGTCTGGGTTAGGCTACATGTCAGACCCCCAGAATCGGGTCTAGCGGAAGTTTACATGTCGCTGGGGTGCAACTCAATTGGTATCACAACACAAGTACAAAGAACGGTTTTCACCTCAATAATTTAGAATAAAATTTGTTCAACAAAAGTGTTGAATTTACATTGTTAAAGTAGTGCGGAAATAGGCCCTTAAAATAATTTTAACGGTCCCCAAATGAATATCAGAGTCTTTTATGACCATGCCATGCCCTGCCGAAAGCCTCCTGTAGCGTGCTATTGCTTAATACCTGAAAATACATGCTAAAAGTGTCAACACGAGGTTGGTGAGTTCATAGAGTTTAGTGAAAAATGTAAGCATTTGAATGAAGATTTCCCAGCAATGGCATTGTAAATCCACCCAGTTCCAAGCCCCGCCCATACAAGACTTGCAACCTGTGTGTTTACAACCCACTGCTAAATAAGATCTGGTTTATGTGAATGCCAAATGATTTATGGACCACAAATTTTAAATGAACAATATATTCCCAATATATATAGAGTTATTAACAACTAAACTTCAGGACATCGAAGTCTTAGGATTCTAGGTTGGGCATACTTTGACATCACAGTCAAGTGGGGAAACCACAGTCTGTTTGAAATATCAATCAAGTGAGGAAACCACAATACGTTTGACATCACAGTCAAATGGGGAAACCACAATACGTTTGACATATCAACCAGTGGGGAAACCACAATACGTTTGACACCTCTGCCACCGGGGAAACCACAATACGTTTGGCATATCAGCCAGTGGGGAAACCACAACACGTTTGGCATATCAGTCAGCGAGGAAACCACAACACGTTTGGCATATCAATCAAGTGTGGAAACCACCCGGACATTCAAAGTTTCTCGTAGATGTACACCTAGGACATTCAGGGTTCCTTAAATGATTATGCGTCCGTTTGACTTAACAGTCAGGTGGGGAAAACCACCCGGACAGGGAGTTCAATCCTAATAGATCTATCCACAACATTCACGCTTAACGGGTCATAACATAGGCAAAATGAAATAGCTTAATGTACTAGTGTCCATAAGAAAAAGATCAAGGGTGAAAAATGTAAACACAAAATACTTCTGAGTAACGACTCAAGTATTTTAGCCAATCAATAATGCTTGAAAGACAAATCACGTTTCAAGTAAAACAAGCATGAGTTTAATTAAAAACGAGCATGTATTCTCCCTCAAAACAAGTAAAGTAGGGGCCATGAACTCACCTGGTGCGATAGCTACAATGACAAAAGTCGATATACTGAAATGAGGCATGATCTCTAACCGCAACCTAATGTGAATGATAGGATCAAATGTAAGAAATGAAAAGATGCTACACATGCAAATACGTATGTTATCGATACCACTCGTTAGTTTTGAAAATAACGTTTATCGTCGAAAAATACATTTTTTGACTTCTCGTTAAGTTAATAAACACTTTTCGTGTAAATATGTTGAAACGATACTCCACGATCCTTGTTTGGTGTTCTATCGGTAAATATAATGTTTTCGTCGCAATTTAATATTTTCTTAACTTGTGAAAATATGTCCAAATGGCCTCGTAAAACTAGTCGTGAAATATTGTAAGTTAAGTGTTAGTGATTAAACTCGACGTTTTTGAAAACCTTGTGACAATATCAAAATGTCGTATCATTTAACTTTTGACCATACGGGTCTCGATCAATGAGAAAAATGGCTCTCAACATGATGTAGTACAAAAACTGTTTTTGACTTAAAATTATTTTGGCTATTAGAAGCTGTCAAAAATAAATAGAGTTCGTCGGGTTTCAAACGCGTATATCTCGGTCGTTATAAGTCCGTTTTCTATGTTCTTTATATCCACGGTTTCGTATTAACATGTACTAACATATTTTCAGTAGGTCGGCTCCTATAGACCACATCCAATGCCTTGTTATGTCCTTTGAATCTCGGAGATCAGCCACTAAATTTTCAGAATTTAGTTTTTCGTCGTTAAACTTTGAAAAATCATAACTTTCTTGTCGTAAGTCGGTTTTTAGTTATTCAAGCGCCCACGGATTCGTTTTTGAAAGTATTTTCTGAATATGAAGGTCAAAATAGTTCAATGTTTACTGAGATTTCCAGATCTCACATTTTTGGACAGTAGCTTTTATATTGTTTGTAAAAATCACTTTTATGGTTCAAGACTTGTTCAAAACATAATCAAACCACTTCAATTCAGCTCCACAACTAATCTAATCCTACCATACACCTTCTTAGGGTGTCTTGGATTCCTAGCCATCACCAAAAATGGTGGATCTCATGAGGTTACTAATAAAACTTATAGATCTATATCTTTGAAAGAAAAAAATAATTAATAAGTGGTATCAAACATATGTATAATTGCATAATTAGTTACTAGACCATAAAAATATAGATCAAATGAGAGTGTAAAAGATTGAAAAATTATATGAACACTTACTTGAAGATTGATGAGATTTGGTGAAAAATGCTTAAGAAACTTTGAGGTTTTATTGCAAAACCATAACTTTGAACACAAATGGGACTAGATAATCTTGATCTTGAAAATTTTGGTGAACTCTTCTTGTGTTCTTGGGTTGGCCGTGGGTTATGATAGAGAGGAAGAGAGAAAACTTCAAGTTTTAGCTAGTTGAATTGTTAGGAATGAGTGTCAGTGAAAATAAATCAAGGTTATGTATTACATGAAACATTAATTGGTTTTGGAGTATTAGGCAAAAGGGATTAGGGAGGGGCGACACATGTAAGAATATGGAAGAGCATAAGTTGTTTAATTAAAGCTCTTGTCCCCCATTTATTAAGTATTAGTTGGTTTATGTATACATTAGGTGTTATCGGGTGTTAGAATAATTATCGGGTTAAAATATCGCAAACTGACGGAGTTATAAGCTCCTAACTGAAAGTATAGCAGTTGATTTAAAAATACCGGGTAAAGTAATAATATAATCTTTATATTATTATAATGAGATGAAAATATGTTATGATTACTGACGGGAGTATCGGGTATAATGTTAGTGGAAATAACTGAGTAGTAACGTTTAGATAATAAATGAACATACGTTAATGAAAATCACACAAACCCGTGCATGACTTAATATGATATTGATGTTACTGATGATATGTAGACTACTCTAGTCTATATGATGTGTCCTTACTGATGATGCATGAATACGCAACTAAACCACACTGGTTACGCGCATTTGAATACCCGTACACCTAGTTTACGAAAGGATGAATGATAATCATGAATAGTGATTTTACTCCAAGAATGAATAGTGTTTCATGAATTGTAAATTTTTTTGAAAACTTCTCAAAGACTCAAACTGACTCCGAAAATGATGAATGGTGAAATAATGAATAGTAATCCATGAATAGTAACTTATCGATGTTTGGAAAATGACCTGAAATTAGGTTGTCACACTACAACACATGTCCACCACCTCACAAAAGAGTGCCTGCACCCCCAGGAATTAAGCTAGAGCACACAGGTTTACCAGAGTTTCAACAACCTAAGTTAGAGTATGGTTGTAAGCCTAAAATAAACATAATAGCTGATAAACCTGTAGAAGCCAATGAGCCTTTTGAGAGTGCAAGAGACGGCCCTCTTACTGAGGAAAATGTGTCAACTGATAGGAACTCAGATGCTCCCATCATTGAGGATTGGGAATCTGATGATGAAGATCAGGTTGTTGCTAAACCTAATGTAGTTAATATAGAAGGAACCAATGTTCCTAAGGTGGTTAGTGATAAAAATGTTAAGCCAACAAAAATTGTAAAACCAATTAGGAAAATAGTTAAATATTGTGAGATGTATAGGTCCACAAGCAAGCCAAGAGGTACCCAGAGGAACTGGAATGACCTCAAGTCACATCAATTAGAAAGTGACTTTGTCATGTATAACAAGGCTTGTTTTACTTGTGCTAATTTTGACCACCTAGAGGCTTTTTGTCATAACCATCAGGGGAGAAAGATGGTTACTGGGAACAACAGGGTAAGTGGGAACACAAGTAATAGGGTGAACTCCTACAGGTCTCAAACACACCCTCATACTAATAGAATGTCTCCCAGGGCACTTTTAATGAAGTCAGGCCTCAGACCAATTAGTACTGCTCGACCAGCAGTTAGTACGGCCAGACCATTTAAAATTGTTTACTCTAAACCAGCAGTTTCAAATGCAAGATCAACTTTTAAATATGCACAACAAACTGCTACAATGCCATTTCACAAGCAAGCAGTGGTACAAAAATAATTTTGGAAAGCAAAAGTTAAATTGCAAGGCCAGCAGTTAGTGTTGGGTTTTGAGATGTTGCTGCTCAGAATGGATACTACTTCTTATTGTGCTAAGTGGAAAATATTATAAGTGTCATTCTACTGCTAGGCTTATTCATTCTGCTGCTAGTATATTTATTCTACTGCTGGAGTAATCGAGTAAATAAGCTAAGTGGATACTACTGCTAGGCATCGAAAATTCTACTGCTAGAGTTAGGATTCTACTGCTTATTAGATAACTATGTATGGTATGTTTGGATAATTATAGAATAGATACGAAAAGATTATTCTTGTATAGAAATTTATTGTAACCGAATAGGACTCCTTAGTCTATAAAAGGAGGATCTAGGGTTAGAGTTTAGCATACGTACTATTGCTAAGTCGAATCACTTCAAGGTTTTTGTAACCCTGTTACTTTTGAGTAACCGTATTAATATATTGAAGTGTTTGTGAAGAGAATTCAATTGTGTTCGATAAATAATTCTTCTTAAGATTAAATACTAGATTCTGCATAGTATTTAATAGTTTGTTCAAGAACAGTTTCTATACCTATTGTTTTAGATTAACATCTACGATAATTAACAAGATCAATAGCTCAACTGGGATCAACAAGTGGTATCAGAGCTTGTGATCTAGAGACTGCAATCAAGAAGAATTTTTGTTGATTAAGATCTGTTCATCAACAACTGAAGTAACGGAATCTGAAACTACTCATATGGTGACTGCTTCAAAGGTAACAATGCTCAAACCTGGTGAGTATGAGCTATGGAAGATGAGGATTCAACAGTACATAAAGATGCTTGACTACTCCATGTGGGAAGTTATTTAGAATGGGGATACTTTACCTGCTAAGGCTGCTGATGGGACACTTTTGCCCATTAGAACTAATGAGGACAAAGCTCAGAGAAGATTGGAGATAAAGACTCACAATATTCTTTTGATGGGGATACCGAATGAATATCAATTGAGTTTTAGTAACACTCAGATTGCTAAGGCTTTGATGGAAGCTATTGAATTCAGATTTTGTGGGAATGAGGCCAATAAAAAGTCAAGGAAAAATCTGCTCAAGCATCAATTTGAGACATTTGTTGCCTCAAGTTTAGAAAATATTGATGCTACTTATGATAGACTTCAGAAGTTGGTGAGTCAATTACAACTTATGAAGGTCTCAGTGCCTCAAGAAGACATTAATCTTAAGTTTCTAAGAGGTTTACCATCTGAATGGAATACTCATACAGTGGTCTGGACGAACAAGACTGATTTTGAAACAATGACTTTGGATGATTTGTACAACAATCTAAAGGTGTATGAATCTGAAGTCAAGGGATCATCCAGTTCATCTTCTAGTGGACAAAACCTTACTTTTATGTCTTCAAACAACAAGGGTTCTGGAGGCTCTCAAGAAAACTATTCTGTTGCTGGTCATGTTGTTTCTACTGTTGGCACACATGGTTCTGCTGCTAGTTCAAATAGTGATAACATCAGTGATGCAGCTATCTGTGCCTTTTTGGCTGATCTCACCATAAGTACTTATGTTACTGATCAGGAATTGGAACAAATAGATCCTGATGATCTTGAAGAGATTGATTTAAAGTGGCAGATGGCCATGCTTACAATGAGGGTTAGGAGATTTCTGAAGAAGACTGGTAGGGCACTCAAATACAGAGGACAAACCAATGTGGGGTTTGACAAGTCAAAAGTTGAGTGCTATAATTTTCAGAGAAAGGGACGTTTTGCAAGGGAGTGCAGAGCACCCAAGAAGAACAGAGAGACTACAAGGAATGTTCCTATTGAAGAAGTCAAGACTACATCAGCTCTGGTTTCTTGTGATGGCTTGGGAGAGTATGACTGGAGTGATCAAGCTGAAGAAGGACCAAATGCTGCTTTCATAGCTGAAGAAGGACAAAAGGGACACAATTTTGCTTTGATGGCTTATGCTTCTTCATCATCTGGTTCAGATTCTGAGGTATCTAATGAGTCTACTTGTTCATTTAAATCATGCTTAGATACTGTTGAGGAACTCAAGTCTAGGAATGAGAGTTTAAGAGTTGAAGTTGAAAAACTAAAACTTGATAACTTAGGGTATAAATATGGTCTAAAATCAGTAGAAGATAGACTTGAATTTCATAAGAAAAGTGAGTTAGAGTATGCTGATAAAATTAATATTCTAGAAAGTGAGCTTATTAAGAAAAATTGTGAGATTAATGTGCTAAATAAAAAACTTGAGGAAGCTGAACAAATTAAGAATGCAACTTTATCTGAGAAAGAAAAACATGTTGTTAGGGTAGAAAAACAACAGTTTGCATCTGACCTAGTCAATAAGTCAATTGAAAGTCAATTAATGAGAAGAGGAAGTGGCTTAGGGTACAATGAAGTTGCTCCCCCGGTCAAAAGTGCCTTTGCACCTCCTAGGAAGGAATTGTCTTTCATTACTGAGATAGATGCAATACCTGTAGGTGAAACAAGTGAATCAAATAATGAAAAACCTGATAGAACTTATGCACCTAAGGAAGAGAAAAAGTTTTATGATACCTTGGTCATTGAAGATTGGGTGTCAGATGTTGAGGATGAAGAGACTTACTCAACACCTAAGGCTAAAAAGGGAGAAATTCCTAAATCAGTTGAAACTAAAGCTAAAAATGTTGAGTTTGTAAAACATGTGTTAGGGAGTAGGATATCTAAGAAAATGGCTGAATTTGATGAGAAACCTAGATAATATCCTAGAAAAACTAATAACTGGCCTAGAGGAAACCAAAGAAATTGGAACAGCCTAATTTCACACAAGTTAGGTAGTGATTCTAAATTGGTTAAGAAGGCATGTTATAGTTGTGGTAGTTTTGAGCATCTTCAAGAAGATTGCTACTACTACCAAAAACCTGTATGGAACCAACACACTAGGATGAACCATAAGAATTTTGCTAAAAAGACACACCCTCATCCTAATAGAAACATGGTTCCTAGGCAAGTGTTACTGAGAAATGGTGCTACTAGGACAATTACTATTGCTACACCAAAAAGGCCTAATCAAATGAAAATAGATGTTTCTACTGCTAAGGAAAAAGTAGTTTCTACTGCTAAGCCTAAAGTAATAACAGATACTGTTGTGGGCAATCACTTTTATGCTATTAAGGCCTCAGCTTGCTGGGTCTGAGAACCTAAAATCAAGGTTTTAGATCATGTTCTCAGACACAGTAGTGCATCAATGGACTTGAAGAAATTTGATTATGTTGATGCACAAGGCAGATCTAAGTCAGTGATGGCTTGGGTCCCCAAGAGAAACTAATTCTCTTACTTTATGTGCAGGGCAATCTACAAGTGGAGCTAAAGGATAAATGCATTTTTGATAGTGGATGCTCTGGACATATGACTAGATACCAAGGCAACCTTGAAGATTTTGAAGCCATGGATGGTGGTTATTTTGCTTTTGGTAATGATTCTAAAGGTGGAAAGATAGTTGGTAAATGTACTATTAGAACAGGCAATTAGGATTTTGAAAAAGGGTATTTGGTAAATGGGCTAAAGTTCAATCTTTTTAGTGTCTCACAAATGTGTGACAAAAAGAATTTTATTCTTTTTACAGACACTGAGTGTCTTGTCTTATCTCCTGACTATAAGTTGCCTGATGATAAATTAGTGCTACTTAGAGTCCCTAGAACAGACAATATATACAGTGTGGACATAAAGAACATCATTCTCAAAAGAGATTTAACTTGTCGGTTTGCGAAGGCCACAATTGATGAATCCAAACTTTGGCATAGAAGGCTTGGCCATCTAAATTTCAAAACAATAAACAAATTGGTTAAGGCAAACCTTGTGAGAGGTTTACCTTTAAAAGTTTTTGAAAATCCTGAAACCTGTGTTGCTTGTCAGATGGGAAAGCAACACAAAGCTTCTTGTAAGTCCAAAGTGGTGAACTCTATTTCTGAGCCCTTATATATGTTACATATGGATCTGTTTGGGCCAACTTATGTGAAAAGTTTGAATAAGAAAATGTATTGCCTAGTTGTCACAGATGACTATAGTAGATTTACTTGGGTTTTCTTTCTAGCAACCAAGGATGAGACTTCTGGTATCCTTAAGGCTTTCATAACAAGAGTAGAAAACCTAGTTAATCACAAAGTTAAGGTAATCAGATGTGACAATGGAACCAAGTTTAAGAATAATGTGATGAATCAGTTCTGTGTTGAAAAAGGTATTTTAAGACAATTTAGTGTGGCTAGGACTCCTCAACAAAATGGTGTTGCTGAGAGTAGGAATAGGACATTAATTGAGGCTGCTAGGACTATGTTGTCTGAGCCAAAATTACCCACTACTTTTTGGGCTGAAGCAGTTAACACTACTTGCTTTGTGCAAAATAGGATTAAGGTAGTTAAGCCTTATAACAAGACCCTTTATGAATTGTTGCATGGTAGGAAACCTATGATAGATTTCTTTAAACCATTTGGGTGTCCTGTTACCATCTTAAATACCATTGATAACCTAGGAAAAATTGATGAAAAGGCAAACCAAGGTTTCTTTGTTGGATACACTACCAATAATAAAGCTTTTAGAGTATACAATAAAAGAACTAAGCATATAGAAGAAAACCTGCATGTTAGGTTTAGTGAAACCATATCTAATGTTGTAGGGAGTGGACCTGAATGGCTGTTTGACATTAATTCATTAACCAAAAGTATGACTAATGAGCCAGTGATTGCAGGTAAAACTAACAAGTCTGCAGGTACATAAGAAAAATCTAATGCAGGTACACAAACCAAGGAGAATATATCTGCAAAGGAGTTTGTCTTGATTGAGAAATGGAAACTTGATCAAATTTTCACACCCAAAGAGAAAGAGGGCAAGAGTTCACAAGATGATGCTGTTCACAAAGATGTAGAAGGTGGGGATAAACCTTCTGATGGTAAAAAGGTGGTTAAAGAAGAACCACAAAGTGTTGGAGTGCAGAACAAGACTGGCAATAATAAATTTGATCCTACTGCTAAGCAAAAAGAAACTACTGCTAAGCATTTTCATTCTTGTAACACCCAACCCGACAAGGGTAAAGATATCACAAAAATGATTTCATATCAGATCAAAATAAAGCATACATTTACAGTAATACAAGAATCTCAAAGGTTACAACTGAAATACTGAAATTACAAGGTTAAAAATGCGAATACAAATTCTAAAAATATACTATCTTCAAATCAACGCTAATCCAGAATAACTATCAAGTCTTCTAAGTCCAAGGTACTCTCCACTCATTCCCAGCTCCCTACTAAACCTGCCGCAGGAAAACAAATGCGGCTGAGCTTAAAAAGCCCAGTGAACAGATATATATAAATGAAAACGAAAGCAAAAGGAAACGAACATATATGGTATAGTGCAATGGAATAACATAAGTTATAGACAAAGGTACAAAGTAAGAAAAGGAAAAGAAAGGTCAGTAATCCACCACGAGCCCGAACACGAACCAAATATAGTAACCATGTCTTCATAATCATATAGAGGGGAGACCTCTCAGATAATAAGATAATATGAGGGGTGTCCTCATTCTTCAAATAGAGTAGCTAGCTCCCGAACTTGTGAAAGACGTGGATTGCACCCAACATCAGTCACCGAACAATATATAATATCAAATCATGTTAAGTCCACGAACACGGACACGAACCTAGGATTGCAACCCATACGCCCCCCGAACAATAATATAGGCCAATAATAAATATAATGTGCACGTTACGAACAATATGGGGACGGTGTGAGAAATCACTCACCCACACGTGAGTCATGCCACTGGTGCATCAATGACACGGCCATGTTACCTTCATGGCTAGGAAACGAACTTGGCTCGGGTATCAAACTGAAGGGTCAAAGGTCAAAGGTCCAAATCATAGCAAAGGTTCAAATAGTCTAAGTCATCGAATCATAGTCAAAGTCCAAATATCAAAGGTTCATGGCAAAGGGATCATATCAAATATCAAAGTCAACGAATCCAAACGAATCGATCAAAGGTTCATAATCAGTTGGTTCATTTAATGAAATCTTTATCAAATGGTTTTCATCAAAAATGATCTTTATTAACTATTTTCACAAAAGTAGTCTTTAAAAGTAATTTTCAAAAAAGTTTAGTAAGATTCCAAATAAAGTGGTATCGCATATTTCATAAACATCATTTTAAAATAAGTTTTCCTCAAAGCATTTCCATGATATAATTAAAAACGTTTTCACATCTAGTTACCAAAATCAAATGAACCTTCGAAGCATCAAGTGATACGAATACTAATATCCCAAGGTAACGAACGAATATCAAACGGATCATTATAGAGGCTCAAAGAAAAAAGGGTCATATCGAACATCAAAGTCAAAATGAATCAAACAAATAAAACCAAAGTGTAGGAGAACATAGCAATGGCTTAGGGAATCTTAAAAACGAATCAAGATCAATGAGTCATGAGAAAGAAGACACCCTTACTGAAAAAGGGTAGAATATCTGTACCTTAACGCAATTTAAGAACACTCAGAAACACAACTGCTCCTCCTTCAATTAATCTACCTGGATTAATAATCATTACTTTTTATAAGTCCATTAACATTTAATGTCATAACTGATTTTTTTTACACTTTAGTATTTATTGTCATTTGTTAAGCCTTTAATATTATAATACCATTCTTTAGGGTCAGACCATATTTAGCAAGAACTTAGGTTTTCAAATGTGTCTCGGAATAATGTTATATGGAATTAGGAATAAACGTGGACGGACTTTAGGGATAAGAATAGATCGGATTAGAAACAACCAACTCGAAACCATATTCGAACAAAGGTACAACCCTAGCTCGAAATAAAGTACTAACTTGGAACCATCCTCGAAACTAATTACTAGCGAGACTCAAACACATTTATATGAATAGAAAGACTCTCATGCGAGACACACACGAAGTAACAAAGCTTGAATCGACCCAGCACCCTAGACATATTAACAAAATTACACGTGCATGTTTATCTACTTTACCACCCATGAACGACAACAACCACACACATGATTTACAAGGCTAAGTCGAATGAAACACCCTATGCTTTTATAACCCGAATCACCTGTATGTATTATACCATAAACTACCCATTCGACCCAATCTTCATGTTTGACCCACGCTCTAATTTTATCATAAAATAACTCATTATTAGGCATGTTAAAAAAATAGATTTTATAATTATTTCGTACAACTCGAACCCACATTAACGAAACATGCATGACTATAAAAATACCATGTAGGAATTATTGACCATGCATTCACACAATCGACACACAAACATTATAATATAATACAATACAAACACAGAATTGCAAATAATGCTACACACACACGAAAAACATATTTTACATACAGACCTATTTAACCCACATACTACACACGAATTCACCCCTTTTGACAGTAATACCCACGCTGTTTATGTGTGACCCATGCTTTGCAATGATTTCGACTCTATTACAGATTTAATACTCATGCACCCGACCCAAGATTTACTTTAAATCAAAAGTTAGATAGAAGACACAAACACAAATACTAACGTCCAAAAATCAACGAGGCATGATCATCTTTAAAAATACCATGCAAAACAATACCCAAAACCATGCGTATAACAAAAACTAAAACACAACACCATCTGTCAAGCATACGACCCATGATCGACCACTAATCCCATGCAATACAATACACACAATCTACTTAAACGCCTTCGTACACACACGTATTCAGCCCCTTTTGAACAACACCCACATGTAGCTTTATAACTCAACATGTCACGTAACTCACACCAAAAATCAAATATTTTATCATTTAACAAACAGGCATGCGACCAGATTCATTATTTAGAGTCATACCAGATTTTATTTTTTTTAGCAACATTAAAATGGATATATTCAGGTTTACTCAACTAGATTAAACGCGTGAAAACAACTCTTATGAGAGGTCCAAAACAGAAAATGGGTCGACGCATGAAGGATACTCGTACTCGACACACATGATAAGAAATCTTTACCTAACATATTCTTTTAAAACCATATGCGAATCACAAAATGTATTCATATTAACGAGACATGGAAGTAACATAACATGATTTAAGTTAAGGTTTCATATAAACAGGTTAACGACATGAATGGTTAGCGAGAGATACCTTACAACGAATCAAAGAGGATTGAATGAACAAGGATGTACTTGAACTAACAACACACAAACCGAATCTGCTACGAACACTTGATCACTAAAGGCTGCTAGTCTCGATCTCTTAATCTTGTAGGGAAGTAATAATGATTTTGAAACGTGTTTTGTGTATGTCTTTTATTTTGTTTCGATTCAAAAAAGATGGAGTTGAAGTAGGGATTGTTATAAGGCCATTGTGAAGAAAACGTGTGGGGGCAAGAGTAAACAAGGAATGGCGTGTATGGAAAGCATGCAATCTTCTATTATTTTCAATGATTTGTCATTATCACAATGTTCATTATCACAATGTGTAATGTGATATGGTCGATCTCTTAAAATATATGAGGAATAACTGGATCCTCTCCAAAAGTAAAAGGAAACCATGTGTGAACTTTTTGGAAAGTTATTTATAATTTAATGTGATTGCCGTGAATCAAGGATAGAAAGGGACAATTTTATTTATTTTGGGATTTTATGAGTCATTATCATCTTGTAGTCTTTAGTTGTGTAAACCAACTAAGAACGTTACAAATTTTAGTTATTTGCTAACCTACGTTAATCTTATAAAATGAATGATTATTATATAACGTATACTTTTAGGTCTTTAATTAACTATTACAGAACATAGGAAAAATTCAAATTAGACGTAAAATTGAGAATTCAGAATTTAGGGTTTTACAACTCTTCCCTTCTAAAAAGAAAATTTCGTCCTCGAAATTGAAGTTGCAAAGTTAAACGAAGTCGTAGCAAGTCGCAAAAGATCATCACAGCATTCTCATGCCCGAGGAGGTTCTTCCAAAAGATCTTCAAATCAAAAGTTTCTCATGACTCAGATCAAAATGAGGTGGGTTCAAATTTTTCAGGAGAGGACAAATTAGGTTGATTCAGAAAAAAAGGTCCATGCAACATAAAATGGACGATAGGTGAATCTTCAGGAAACTCATATAGAATACGAACAAGATTTCAAATCAAATTGAATGTGTCAACAGTAGAGAGCTCTACACAGAGTTTTCAAGATATATAACCAAGGTCAACAGAATGAAAAACGAGAGTCCAAACTCATCCAGCTATCTAATGAACAAAAACAGAGTACACGCATAGATAGAATGGATCTAAAGTCTCACTAAATCACGGATAATCCAACGGAGTTCAAATTCTAAACTTCTTAGGTACTCCCCATGATATCCTATAGCCACAATGAGTGCACGTTATATGGTGTAAGTATTATCA
The DNA here is from genome assembly GCA_021014915.2 of Artemisia tridentata subsp. tridentata. Taxonomy (NCBI): domain Eukaryota; kingdom Viridiplantae; phylum Streptophyta; class Magnoliopsida; order Asterales; family Asteraceae; genus Artemisia; species Artemisia tridentata. The sequence goes on from CP139506.1 coordinate 156,309,157, forward strand.
CGTTGATCAGGCGTAATAATACTAGCACCACATAATCATGCCTTCATGACGATCATACTTTATCTCAAGTCGTAAAAAAAACCACCTATTTTAATCCACATATTACTTCTACAGCCTCGGAGGTTAACCAAAATCGAATGCCAAAGTCAAAAAGGGAAACAAAACTATTCGCAAGAGTATCAAAATCCCAGATTTCCTAGCAGAAATGAGGTACGCCGTCACAAGCATCATATCTTCCACAATGCGCCAAAATTCTCAAAACAAAGTCATCACCGAACATACAAAAAATGAACACGAACTGAAATGCTTCTAGGAAACTTAAATCATAAGAGGATCTTATTACTATTTAAAGAAATTTAAGAGGGTCAACGGAAATGAAAGTTAGTCGCCAAAACCTTCGGCCTTCATAGAATCAATTCTTCCAAACATCAAGGGTCTGTTTCAAAATTCCGTTCATTCAACACAGCCAATCTCCTCAAGTCCGGTTAATCTATCTTCGCCTGTCCATCAATCGGAAAGTGAAACAAAATCATGTACTTTTGTCTGGTTCATCAAGCCTCCTGCAGTTCTTCTTGGAATGTGATGGAGTAACGTGGATTTCTGGCACGATCTTTAAATCTCTTCATCATCCAGTCTGCTTCCGCTCTCAATTCATCTTAGTACAACCAAGATGAATAGGGAAATGAGACTGCATGTCTTCATCAGCACTAGTTTCGCCATCTCGACTAGAATTTCTTCTTCTGCATCACCAACACTTCTGCCTTGTAAGGAATGTCTTCACTCTTCAGGGTAGCCACCGTTGTTGTCAACTCTAGGTCAGACAATGAAGTAGTTTTTCTGATGCGCTTCTAGTTGTCTTGATGCATACGCAAAACCTTCTGTGCCATAAGGGAGTAAAACCGAGTCTCTTTCTGGAATTCCCCAAAATTCGTTCCGCTGAAGGTATGGGAACTACTTTCTATTTCAGCTTTTCCAAAATTCCATTCTCAATCAACTAAGCTGTTTCTCTCGGTTCACGAAATTTCTCAATAGTATCATAAGTTATAAACATCATCCAGAGTTCTTCTGCAAGCTCAAAGGTTTCAGTTCTCCATCCTATTATCGGTCTTGACCACTTGGTGATAGTTTTCAAAACTTGCGGGATTTAAAGAGGTATCCTCAATTAAGAACATCGTTGTCTCAACAAATATCAATCTCTCAGAATGCACAATGATCGACGAATTTCCTAACAAAGTGCAAAGATGATTTTCATGCTCTTCCTCATTTTCCAAACGTACTATTAAGCCATACAATGACCATTTGCCCAAGTACTCACGAGAAAACATCATTCATCACATTCGCAAAACAGTCAGAGCTTTAGCTAATACCATTAGCGTCACTAACCGTCATAGCAGTCATTTACGAATACGGAAGGCGATTCCAAGAATAAAATCAATTCATCAGGAGGAAACTTCGTGCTCTGAAATTAAACAAATACATAGCCGTTTCAGGGTGGAGGAATATTAGCTCCTAGCAGTAATACGGTTCAGCTTCCTATAATCAATACATCACTCTAGTCACCGTCCTTCGTTATCGCGAACGAAACTAAAACACGCCCATAAGATACACTTAAGCAAACTTACTTCCTGGTCTTCGGTTGCTGCTCTTCCCGGTTGTTCAAACCAACTGGTATGATCCCGGACACATCTGAAAGAAACCCTCGCTCGGTGACTAGACAATCTCTCGGTAACATGTCAAATCCTACTTCACGCTCCGGTGGAAAATTTGGTGGTTCGATCAGGAATCATATTCAGAAAACTCAGGGTGCCAAGTAACTCTCAAGATAAGGTTCATTCACTGGTGTACGAAATGGGTCCTAGGAAAAACTTCATAGCCGCGGAAATAACACACGAGTCTTCAGAGTAATAGAGATAGCAAAGAGTTTAACAATCGGTAATCATGGTAGGGAGTTCAAAATTGTTGCAAACGCCAAAGATGAGACATAGGGGGATAGTTGTCAATATTTGGATGATCAATCAATCAATTCCTTGTCAGAATAAAATCGAGGTTAACTATCCAAAGAGAGACGGATCACAAATCAAATCTTTATCATTCAAAAGTGAGGGGAAACATTCTTATACTCGTGGTTACATACCACAAGACTTCTCATAGGGACTGAGACGGGTGAAATTAAATAGTGTCGGAAGATTCATAGATACTTATCAAAAGCAAGAGATAAATAACAAAATATATCAAATACGTCATCGCCATGGAGGTTCTCAGGGTGCCCGAAGAGGCGTCAAAATGATTAACGAAAGGATTAGAGATCAGAGTCAAAATCTAAAGATAAGGATCAAATAGTGTCAGGCAATTATTATGAAATTCTCAATGCCTTCAAAATTTAATCAGGTTCAAATCTTAGGTGGTGCAAAGCATAAGCTTTCACTTTCCAAAAGTGGTATCAACAGGATCTAACCAAAAGCAAGGCACGAATCAGAGTGATGCGGAAGCAATGATACTTAAACAAATGCCTTATAGTCTACCCCTTCCTCACTGGTCAAAACTTACATTCCTATAGGGAAATCTTAAAGCAAACTTTCAAAGGTTTTCTTACGAGCGCCTACAGGGAAAACTTAGTGGTCCTAACTTACACAGGCCAAGGGTAATTGTATTACGAATCGCAGCCTGTCTCTCTGATACCATAATTGTAACACCCCAACACGACAAGGGTAAAGATATCACAAAAATGATTTCATATCAGATCAAAACAAAGCATACATTTACAGTAATACAAGAATCTCAAAGGTTACAAATGAAATACTGAAATTACAAGGTTACAAATGCGAATACAAATTCTAAAAATATACTATCTTCTAATCAACTCTAATCCAGAATAACTATCAAGTCTTCTAAGTCCAAGGTACTCTCCACTCATTCCCAGCTCCCTACTAAACCTGCCGCAGGAAAAGAAATGCGGCTGAGCTTAAAAAGCCCAATGAACAGATATATATAAACGAAAACGAAAGCAAAAGGAAACGAACATATATGGTATAGTGCAATGGAATAACATATGGTATAGACAAAGGTACAAAGTAAGAAAAGGAAAAGAAAGGTCAGTAATCCACCAAGAGCCCGAACACGAACCAAATATAGTAACCATGTCTTCATAATCATATAGAGGGGAGACCTGTCAGATAATCAGATAATATGAGGGGTGTCCTCATTCTTCAAATGGAGTAGCTAGCTCCCGAACTTGTGAAAGACGTGGATTGCACCCAGCATCAGTCACCGAACAATATATAATATCAAATCATGTTAAGTCCACGAACACGGACACGAACCTAGGATTGCAACCCATACGCCCCCCGAACAATAATATAGGCCAATAATAAATATAATGTACACGTTACGAACAATATGGGGACGGTGTGAGAAATCACTCACCCACACGTGAGTCATGCCACTGGTGCATCAATGACACGGCCATGTTAGCAAAGGTACAAATAGTCTAAGTCATCGAATCATAGTCAAAGTCCAAATATCAAAGGTTCATGGCAAAGGGTTCATATCCAATATCAAAGTCTACGAATCCAAACGAACCGATCAAAGGTTCATAATCAATTGGTTCATTTAAAGAAATCTTTATCAAATGGTTTTCATCAAAAATGATCTTTATTAACTATTTTCACAAAAGTAGTCTTTAAAAGTAATTTTCAAAAAAGTTTAGTAAGATTCCAAATAAAGTGGTATCGCATATTTCATAAACATCATTTTAAAATAAGTTTTCCTCAAAGCATTTCCATGATATAATTAAAAAGGTTTTCACATCTAGTTACCAAAATCAAATGAACCTTCGAAGCATCAAGTGATACGAATACTAATATCCCAAGGTAGCGAACGAATATCAAACGGATCATTATAGAGGCTCAAAGCAAAAAGGGTCATATCGAACATCAAAGTCAAAATGAATCAAACAAACGAACCAAAGTGTAGGGGAACATAGCAATGGCTTAGGGAATCTTAAAAACGAATCAAGATCAATGAGTCATGAGAAAAAAGACACCCTTACTGAAAAAGGGTAGAATATCTGTACCTTAACGCAATTTAAGAACACTCAGAAACACAACTGCTCCTCCTTCAATTAATCTACCTGGATTAATAATCATTACTATTTATAAGTCCATTAACATTTAATGTCATATCTGATTTTTTTTACACTTTAGTATTTATTGTCATTTGTTAAGCCTTTAATATTATAATACCATGCTTTAGGGTCAGACCATATTTAGCAAGAACTTAGGTTTTCAAATGTGTCTCGGAATAATGTTATATGGAATTAGGAATAAACGTGGACCGACTCTAGGGATAAGAATAGATCGGATTAGAAACAACCAACTCGAAACCATATTCGAACAAAGGTACAACCCAAGCTCGAAATAAAGTACTAACTTGGAACCATCCTCGGAACTAACTACTAGCGAGACTCAAACACATTTATATGAATAGAAAGACTCTCATGCGAGACACACACGAAGTAACAAAGCTTGAATCGACCCAGCACCCTAGAGTTATTAACAATATTACACGTACATTTTATCTACTTTACCACCCATGAACGACAACAACCACACACATGATTTACAAGGCTAAGTCGAATGAAACACCCTATCCTTTTAGAACCCGAATCACCTGTATATATTATACCATAAACTACCCATTCGACCCAATATTCATGTTTGACCTACGCTCTATTTTTATCATAAAATAACTCATTCTTAGGCATGTTAAAAAAAATAGATTTTATAATTATTTCGTACAACTCGAACCCACATTAACGAAACATGCATGACTATAAAAATACCATGTAGGAATTATTGACCATGCATTCACACAATCGACACACAAACATTATAATATAATACAATACAAACACAGAATTGCAAATAATGCTACACACACACGAAAAACATATTTTACATACAGACCTATTTAACCCACATAATACACACGAATTCACCCCTTTTGACAGTAATACCCACGCTGTTTATGTGTGACCCATGCTTTGCAATGATTTCGACTCTATTACAGATTTAATACTCATGCACCCGACCCAAGATTTACTTTAAATCAAAAGTTAGATTGAAGACACAAACACAAATACTAACGTCCAAAAATCAACGAGGCATGATCATCTTTAAAAATACCATGCAAAACAATACCCAAAACCATGCGTATAACAAAACTAAAACACAACACCATCTGTCAAGCATACGACCCATGATCGACCACTAATCTCATGCAATACAATACACACAATCTACTTAAACGCCTTCGTACACACACGTATTCAGCCCCTTTTGAACAACACCCACATGTAGCTTTATAACTCAACATGTCACGTAACTCACACCAAAAATCAAATCTTTTATCATTTAACAAACAGGCATGCGACCAGATTCATTATTTAGAGTCATACCAGATTTTATTTTTTTTAGCAACATTAAAATGGATATATTCAGGTTTACTCAACTAGATTAAACGCGTGAAAACAACTCTTATAAGAGGTCCAAAATAGAAAATGGGTCGACGCATGAAGGATACTCGTACTCGACACACATGATAAGAAATCTTTACCTAACATATTCTTTTAAAACCATATGCGAATGACAGAATGCATTCATATTAACGAGACATGGAAGTAACATAACATGATTTAAGTTAAGGTTTCATATAAACAGGTTAACGACATGAATGGTTAGCGAGAGATACCTTACAACGAATCAAAGAGGATTGAATGAACAAGGATGTACTTGAACCAACAACACACAAACCGAATCTGCTACGAACACTTGATCACTAAAGGCTGCTAGTCTCGATCTCTTAATCTTGTAGGGAAGTAATAACGATTTTGAAACGTGTTTTGTGTCGGTCTTTTCTTTTGTTTCGATTCAGAAAAGATGGAGTTGAAGTAGGGATTGTTATAAGGCCATTGTGAAGAAAACGTGTGGGGGCAAGAGTAAACAAGGAATGGCGTGTATGGAAAGCATGCAATCTTCTATTATTTTCAATGATTTGTCATTATCACAATGTGTAATGTGATATGGTCGATCTCTTAAAATATATGAGGAATAATTGGATCCTCTCCAAAAGTAAAAGGAAACCATGTGTGAACTTTTTGGAAAGTTATTTATAATTTAATGTGATTGCCGTGAATCAAGGATAGAAAGGGACAATTTTATTTATTTTGGGATTTTATGAGTCATTATCATCTTGTTGTCTTTAGTTGTGTAAACCAACTAAGAATGTTACAAATTTTAGTTATTTACTAACCTACGTTAATCTTATAAAATGAATGATTATTATATAACGTATACTTTTAGGTCTTTAATTAACTATTACAGAACTTAGGAAAAATTCAAATTAGACGTAAAATTGAGAATTCAGAATTTAGGATTTTACAATTCTACTGCTGCACCCCAAGTTTCTACTGCTGATGAAGTTGGAAGATCCTCTGATGGTGTTAACTATCCAAGTGACCCTGATATACCTGGTTTAGTTCACATTTATGAAGATACTGATGATGAAGTTCTGGATGGGTTTGGTGTAGAGGCTGATTGTAACATGGAGAATGAAATTCCAGTCAGTCCTATTCCAACCACCCGAATTCACAAGAATCATCCAAAGGAGCAAATTATTGGAGATGTTCATTTTACTGTTCAAACAAGAAGTCAAACAAAAGGTTTCAGAGATTTGTTTGATCAAGGATTATTTGCTCAATCTCTTCATCAGAGAAATAGCCACAAGGATTTATAGAATTGTATGTTTGCTTATTTTATGTCACATGTGGAACCCAAGAATGCCTACACAGCATTAAAAGATGAAAGTTGGGTTAAAGCTATGCAAGAGGAGTTGTTGCAGTTCAAGCTTCAAGAAGTCTAGACATTGGTGGATTTGCCTTCAGGGAAAAAGGTAATTGGTACTAAATGGGTGTTCACATGCAAAAGAGATGAAAGAGGAATAGTGATCAGAAACAAGGCAAGATTGGTGGCTCAAGGATACACCCAGGAAGAGGGAATTGATTATGATAAAGTATTTGCACCTGTAGCAAGAGTATAGGCTATCAGACTATTCTTGGCCTTTGCTTCATTCAAGAACTTCACTGTGTATCAAATGGATGTGAAGAGTGCTTTTCTTTATGGGACAATTGATGAGGAAGTATATGTCACCCAACCACCTAGTTTTAAAGACCCTAATTATCCTGATAGGGTTTATAAGGTAGATAAAGCACTATATGCTTTACATCAAGCTCCTAGAGCTTGGTATGACACCTTGTCTAAGTATTTGTTAAACAATGGGTTCAACAGGGGAACCATTGACAAGACTTTGTTCATTAAGAAAGACAAAAAGGATATCCTACTAGTTCAAGTATATGTTGATGATATCATTTTTGGGTCTACAAACAAGGTTTTATTTGGGGAATTTGAAAAGCTCATGCATAGCAGATTTCAGATGAGTTCAATGGGGGAACTCACTTTCTTTCTAGGGCTTCAAGTTAAGCAGAAGACAGATGGGATATTCATCAGCCAAGACAACTATGTGGCTGATATTTTGAAGAAATTTGGCTTTTCTGATGTGAAACCAGCAAAGACAACCATGGAGTCCAACAAACCTCTTATCAAGGATAAAGATGGAGAAGAGGTTGATGTGCATCTCTACAGATCAATGATTGGTTCATTGATGTATCTAACTGCTTCAAGGCAAGACATTATGTTTGATGTGTGTGCTTGTCCCAGCTTTCAAGTGTCTCCTAAATTTTCTCACTTGAATGCTGTAAAGAGGATTTTTAGGTACTTGAGGAGTCAACCCAGGTTGGGCCTTTGGTATCTTAAGGATTCACCTTTTGATATGGTGGCATACTCAGATAGTGATTATGGTGGAGCAAGTTTGGACAAAAAGTCAACCACTGGAGGATGTCAATTTCTTGGACATAGGTTGATTTCATGGCACTGCAAGAAACAGACTGTGGTGGCTAATTCAACAACTTAAGCTGAGTATGTGGCTGCTTCTAGTTGCTGTGGAAAAGTGCTCTGGATTCAGAATCAATTGCTGGATTATGGGTACAACTTTATGAACACCAAAATTTACATTGATAATAAAAGTACAATATGTATTATTAAAAATCCTGTTTTTCATTCAAAAACAAAACATATTGAGATAAGACATCACTTTATAAGAGATTCTTTTGAAAAGAAATTAATTCAAATTGTTAAGATTCATACTGACAATAATGTTGCTGATTTGCCCACAAAAGGTTTTGATGCGGGTAGATTTCAATTTTTAATTGCTAGTATTGGAATGATTAATCTTTGAAAACATTTCTTATCTCTTTGTGCTTTTGTAATGTTTTGTAAGGATTTGTACTGTTATTAGTCAATAAGTTGTTTCTACTGCTTGCTATAATGTATGGTTGGTTCTGCTGTTAGTTATATTTAGCCTGCAGCTAGTTGTTTATTCAACTGTTAAGTATAACTATGGATTGTGATTATTGTGGTATATTCTTTCTTGTGTTTTTGTGGTTTTGGACTAATCTTTTGAAGGAAAAGTCAATGGGGAAAGCTTATCTGATGAGAAAAAGATGTTTGAAAAGATCAGCAGACATTTTACTGTTAGTGAAAAAGTTTCTGCTGCTAAGCAAAACTTTCTACTGCTGGGGTTCTGCTGCTCGCTTTGGAACTTTTAGGATTCTACTGCTTGGTTTCAAAGTTAAGGGTTGATTTTGTAAATTTGGCGCGAATAAAACCTAAATCGATCCGAAGGTCTTTAAAACCTAATTGGATCTCATAATTAACTTTGTGCGCCCAAAATTACCTTTATTTCAAACCTTCACACACTTTTTACCATCTGATCATAAAACCCCAAAAATCAAAACCTAATTTCACAATGGCGATAAGAACATTCTCCGATAACTAAAATCAGGTTGCGTTTCTTCTAAAGCCCCAAAAGCTGATGGTTTTGCTGAAGTAATTGACTTTCTTAATGCTACTCACATAAGGTACGCATTAATAGCAAACCCAACTATATACATTTCCCACATGAAACAGTTCTAGTCTACTGTTAAGATCAAAACTAGAAATGGGGAAGAATATTTGAAGGCTGTGGTAGATGGCCAAAGGATAGTTATCTTTGAATCATCGATAAGAGAAGCTTTTCACTTTTCAGATGATGAGAAAATAGCTTGCCTTGAAAATTCTATCATTTTTCAAGAACTTGAAACCATGGGATATGAGAAGAAAAAAAAATGCTTTAAAGTTTTACAAAGGTCTTCTCTGTCCACAATGGAAATTTTTACTTCATACCATTCTCCATTGTCTGAGTCCTAAAACTACTGGTTGGAATGAATTCAGTACAACTCAAGCATCTGCTTTGATTTTTCTGGCCAAAGGACAACCATTTAATTTTTTGGCTATGATAATGGATGGTCTGAAAAAGAATGTTTCTGGACAATATTACATTTACCCAAGGTTCTTGCAACTAATTTTGAATAATCAATTTTCAGAACCTAAGGTACATAAAAATACATTTGACTGCCCTGTGCTTAAAAAGAAATTATTTTCTTATTTGAAAAAGAATGGTCAAGGTTTCTCTGGGAATGTTACTCCATTGTTCCAACAAATGTTGCAATTGGCTGCTACTCAGGGTGAAGGTGCTGAAATGACAACAGCTACCCATCCCACACCCACCTGTGAACAATCATCTGAACAACCTCAAAAGACCCAATCCCCTAGGAATTAACTAAATAAGAACACTGAGCAACCTCAGGCCAGTGTTAGGATGGATGCAGATGAGGCTGTCACAGGTGATATAGGTGACATGATGGAAGAGGCTAACACTACTGCTTCTGGCTTAGTAGCTAGGCAGGAAAGTGTTAACATAACTAAGACCTCAACCATGGCAACATCTACTGTGGAAGGATCTCATGAACCAGAAACAGAGGATGGTAACCCCAGCCAAATGGCAAAAAAGGGGGTTTAACTGATCAGACTAGGTTTGATACTGAGTTTAAACCCATTGATTCACCTCTCAGGAAAGGTAACACATCCTGAAGTGATGAGGGTAGAGAAGAAACTATTGAATTGATGGACCATAATGTACAAGATGACAATGCCTATGATTCACCTCTCGGACCAGGTCACACAGGTCGAAGTGATGAGGCTAGAAATGATACTAATGAATTGTTGGCATCCCAAAATGTACAAAATGATAATTCCAGTGATCCACCTCTCAGGCCAGGTAACACAGGCCGAAGTGGTGAGGATAGCATGAAACTAATTCAGGAATTGATGACAAAGTGTACCACATTAGAGTCCCAAGTTCTTGATCTCACACAAAAAATTAAAAAGTTGAAGATGAGAATCAGAGATTTGGAGGGTCAAAAGAGATCAAGAACAAGGGTATTCAAAAGATTAAAGAAGGTTGGCACAGCTCAAAGAGTCAGCACCTCAGAAGGCATGAGTTTGGGGAAGGATGCTCCCAAACAGGGGAGGAATGACACAAAGACTTCAGGGGATGCTGAAAATATTTTTAAAAGTGCTGCTGCTGATTTAGATGTGGATATGGATATAGGTGATAATCAAGGCACAGAAGAGATTCAACGAGAACAAATAGAGGAAATTGCTAGGGATGCTGATACAGGGGTGCTGGTTTTGGAAGAGCAAGAAGATACTCTACATACTGCTTCAAGCAAGCTAGTTCAAGTTGGTTCTACTGCTGGTAAGCTTGGAGAGAAATTGATAAGTCTGTAGGAAGAACAGCTGGATAAACATGTTGAGGTTATGGTTGAAGCTGTCAAAGGTTTGGGTAAAGAGGCTACTGCTGGTTCAGGGCATTCTGCTGCTGGGGTTAATCAAGCTGCTGCTGAGCCAGAGCAAGTTTCTACTGCTGAATTGGATGATGAGATAAGCTTAGCAGAAGCTATAATTCAGTTGAAACAATCAAAGACATCTAAAACACAATCACCTAAACCACAACAACAACTAGAACAACCTAAATCACAACCAGAACCTGAACAACCATCACAATTACAACCTTAACCAACATCAAAACAAACAACACAACCACCTCCACCTCCAAGAGTTCCAGTTAAAGGTGTCTCAATTAGAGAACCCATCCCATCCAAAAAGCCTACTCAATCTCATACACATACTGGAAAAGGAAAAGGTAAGATGGTTGATGAGCCTGAACCTTATCCTGAAGATTTTCCTTTTGAGTACTGGCCAAAAGATCTTCAAGAAAGGTATGATAAAGAAGCTGCAAAGAAGTTCAGTGATCAGAATGAGGAAGAAAATCAAAACGAACTTGAAAAACAAAGAAAACATGCTAAGGATGAGGCAAAAACAAAGGAGTTTCTGGATGCTTGGGATGAGGAGAGAGTTGAATGTGATGTAGAAGTTGAGTTTTCTAAGTTGGTGAAACAGGAACAGCAAGATGCACAACCAATGGAAGATATGAAAATTGTAGATGCAAGATTGAAAAAATACAAAAAACAAAGAAGAAAATGGTATCTTGCTGAGAGAAAGAAAAAGAAGTTGCTTAAACCTCCAACTGTCAAGCAAATAAGAAATTTTCAAGAGCATTACTTGAAGAATATGAAGGGATGGAAGCTTGTGCAGTTGAAACCATATTCAGATGAGGAAATTCAGAAGATGTTTGGGAAAGCCAAGAAACAAGTTGAGAATTTCATGCCAATGGGGTCTGAATGGGAAAACGAAATTATTAATAGGTTTAAGAAGATGGAGGAACCTGAAATTGAGACTGAGGTTGAAGTTGAGAAAGAAAAAGAAAATGTGCAAAAAGAAAATGTGAAAGAAAAAGTTGTGAAGGAGGAAGAGATAGAGGGTTCTGGTATTGGTGTAAAAAGAACTGGCAGAGTATTGAAAAGCGTTGGAAGGAAGAAGAAGAGGAAATCCAACAAGTCAAAAGCTATTGTGGAAAGTTCTGAGTCTGGGAGTGAAGCAACAAAGAAAACAAAGCAATCAGAGCAGTTTTACAAGGAAACAATTGAGTTACAACAAATGACTATAATTGTAGATTCTGATGATGATACATTTGCAGATATTGCTCCTTTAAGTTGTAAAACTCCTATTACTGGATGGAAGACTGGATATGATAAGAAGATTCCTTGGTTTGAGATCTACAGAGTTGGTGGAATAATTCGAAGGTTTAAGTCATTTTCTCAAATGCTTAAAAATATTGATAGAGATGATTTGGTGAACTTGTGGGGATTAGTCAAGAACAAATATGGTGAAAAAATGCCACAAGATGATATTGATAGAGTACTCTGGGGAGATCTGAAGATCATGTTTGAAGTTTGTGCTACTGACAGAGTGTGGATAGAACATGGTAGAAGTACTAAAATTAGTCTTTGGAGATTGAATGAGTCATGTGGAGTTCACAATGTAGTAATGCATGGAGGACTTCAATTGTACATGCTGATTGAAAAGGATTACCTTCTGGCTAAGTCTACACTTAAGATGCTGGTTGAAGGAGATATTAAACTTCATGTTGATCGTTGGAATCAAATGGTTGTTGATCTTATCAGAAAGTTACAAAGAAAACTCTATGGGCAGGATTATGGAAGAAAGAAAAAGAAGTAAGTGTTTGTAAGCATCCTCCTGGTGTTTATCTATGCTTAAAGGAAACTTGATGATTTTGGGAGAAAATGTCAAGTTTAGGGGAGGATTGTTGGGTTTTGAGATGCTGCTGCTCAGAATGGATACTACTTCTTATTGTGCTAAGTGGAAAATATTCTAAGTGTCATTCTACTGTTAGGCTTATTCATTCTGCGACTAGTATATTTATTCTACTGCTGGAGTAATCGAGTAAATAAGCTAAGTGGATACTACTGCTAGGCATCAAAGATTCTAATGCTAGAGTTAGGATTCTGCTACTTATTAGATAACTATGTACAGTATGTTTGGATAATTATAGAATAGATACGAAAAGATTATTCTTGTATAGAAAGTTATTGTAACCGACTAGGACTCCTTAGTCTATAAAAGGAGGATCTAGGGTTAGAGTTTAGCATACGTATTATTGCTAAGTCAAATCACTTCAAGGTTTTTGAAACCCTGTTACTTTTGAGTAACCATATTAATATATTGAAGTGTTTGTGAAGAGAATTCAATTGTGTTTGATTAATAATTCTTCTTAAAATTAAATACTAGATTCGGCATAGTATTTAATAGTTTGTTCAAGAACAGTTTCTATACCTGTTGTTTTAGATTAACATCTAAGATAATTAACAAGATCAATAGCTCAACTGGGATGAACAGTTACTACTGCTAGCCAAGCAGTTAGATAGAAGAATTACTGGTAAAGGCACATTGAAAACTGCTAAATTAGACTTTAAAGATGTGTATTTTGTGCAAGAGCTTAAGTATAACCTGTTTAGTGTCTCACAAATGTGTGGCAAAAAGAACAAAGTTCTTTTTACTGAAACTGAATGTCTTGTGCTTTCCCCAGACTTTAAGTTACCTGATAAAAGTCAGGTATTACTCAAAGTTCCAAGAAAGGGCAACATGTACAGTGTTGATATGAAGAAGATTGTTCCTAAAGAGGCCCTTACTTGTCTTGTTGCAAAAGCCACATTGGACGAGTCCATGGTATGGCACAGAAGACTTGGTCATATAAATTTTAAAACCATAAATAAAATTGTTAAAGATGGTTTGGAAAGAGGCTTGCCTCAAAAACGTTTTGAAAATGACCATACATGTGTTGCCTATCTCAAAGGCAAACAACACAAAGCTTCTTGTAAGCCCAAGACCCACAACTCTATTAATCAACCTTTGTTTATGCTACATATGGATTTGTTTGGCCCTGCATCTATGAGTAGTATTATGCATAAAAGGTACTATCTTGTAGTTACCGATGACTATAGCAAATTCACATGGGTTTTCTTTTTAGGTTCTAAGGATGAAACACCTTGCATTCTTAAAACATTTATAACAGAGATAGAAAACTTAGTGGATAAGAAAGTAAAAGTCATTAGGTGTGACAATGGGACAGAGTTCAAAAATAGTGTTATGGATGAGTTCTGTAAGGAAAAAGGTATTAGAAGAGAGTTTAGTGTTGCTAGAACTCCTCAGTAGAATGGGGTTGCTGGAAAAAGGAATAGGATACGAATAGAAGCTGCTAGAACCATGTTAGCTGACTCTAAGCTGCTCATCACTTTTTGGGCTGAAGCAGTTAATACTGCTTGTTATGTGCAGAACAGGGTTTTGGTAGTTAAACCTCACAATAAGACACCATATGAGCTGTTTAGGGGTATAACTCCTGCATTAGGATTTCTAAGACCTTTTGGGTGTCATGTAACTATTCTAAATACCTTAGACCATCTAGGCAAATTTGATGACAAATCAGATGAAGGATTCTTGGTTGGGTATTCACTAAATAGCAATGCCTTTAGAATATACAACACAAGAACAAGGAAAGTTGAAGAAAACCTGCATGTTCAAATTCTAGAAAATAAATCTAATGTTGCAGGTGAAGTTCCAAAATGGCTATTTTACCTTGATACTCTAACCCAATCAATGAATTATGTGCCAGTTGTTGCAGGAACCTTTTCTAATGATTTTGAATGTTCAGAAGCTAATGATGCAACAAATGCAACAGGTTTGGGAAAGGAGAAAGATCAAGATCATTTATTGATGCCAATATGGAACAGTGTGGATTCATCTTCAAAGAATGGTGAACCTTCTACTAATGCAATAAAGGAAGATATTGAAAATGAAAACAATAAAGATGGAGCTGAAGAACAAGAGAATTAAGATAACAGTACAAATGAAGATTGTATTGTTGAGCCTCAAGTTAGTACTGTTAGGAAAAATGTTCATACTACTGGCCCATCAGATACCAATACTGCTGATTTCTCAGAAGATGAGGTGGATATCAACAATCTTCCACCTACTTATCCAGTTCTCATACACCACACACAAGGATACACAGAGTTCACTCCCTAGACAATGTGATTGGAGACATACAGTCTGGTGTGAAGACAAGAAGGCAAACCATGACTTCAGATCAACTAGGCTTTCTCAATGTTGTCTATGATGCTAAGAAGCATGAAGATGCCAACACATGTCTGTTTGTTTGTTTCCTTTCTCAATCTGAACCCAAGAACATACTTAAAGCCTTAGAAGATTCAAGCTGGGTGGAAGCTATGCAAGAAGAGCTTCTACAATTCATGATTCAAAAGGTTTGGGTGTTAGTTGACTTACCTAAAGGTATGAGATTCATTGGAACTAAATGGGTTTTTAGAAACAAGAGAGATGAAAGGGGAATTGTGATCAGAAACAAGGCAAGACTTGTGGCACAGGGGTATACACAAGAAGAGGGGATAGACTATGAAAAGGTTTTTGCACCTGTAGCTAGGATTGAAGCCATAAGACTGTTCTTAGCCTATGCTTCATTCATGGGATTTATGGTTTACCAGATGGATGTCAAGAGTGCCTTTCTCTATGGTACTATTGAAGAGGAGGTATATGTCTCTCAACCTCCAAGTTTTGTAGATCCAGAACATCCAGACAAGGTGTACAAGGTGGTGAAAGCTCTTTATGGCCTACATCAACCTCCAAAGGCCTGGTATGAGACTTTGGCTCCCTATTTATTAGAGAATGGATTCCAAAGGGACAAGATTGATCAGACTCTCTTTATCAAGAAAAACAAGAAGGATATCCTGCTAGTACAGTTTTATGTGGCTGATATTATATTTGGATCCACAAGGAAGGAGATGTGTGTAGAATTTGAGAAACTTATACACGAAAAGTTTCAGATGAGTTTCATGGGGGAACTTACATTCTTTTTGGGGTTGCAAGTGAAGCAGTCAACTGAAGCCATATTTATCAATCAGCATAAATATGTGACTGAGATACTAAGGAAATTTTAATTTACTAATGCTAAAGTGGCAAGCACACCAGTTGATCCAGAGAAACCTTTACTTAAAGATTGATGGAGAAAGTGTTGATGTACACACCTACAGTTCAATGATAGGGTCCTTGATGTACCTTACATCATCAAGACCAGATATCATGTTTTTTGTGTGTGCCTGTGCAAGGTTTCAAATCAATCCCAAGGTTTCTCATTTAATTGCAGTCAAGAGGATCTTTATGTACCTTAAGGGTCAACCTAGGTTGGGTATGTGGTATCCTAGGGAATCACCTTTTGATTTGGTGGCATACTCAGACAGTGATTATGCTGGTGCAAGTCTGGATAGAAAATCAACAACTGGTGGATGTCAGTTCCTTGGTTGTAGACTTATATAATGGCAACGCAAGAAGCAGACAATTGTGGCAACTTCTAAAACTGAAGCTGAGTATGTAGCTGCTACAAGTTGCTGTGGTCAAGTTCTTAGGATTCAGAATCAGATGCTTAACTATGGGTATAATTTTTTGAATACCATGATATATATTGATAATAGCAGTACAATATGTATTATTTAATATCCAGTGCAACATTCTAAAACAAAACACATAAAAATTAGGCATCATTTTATAAGGGACTGTAATGAGAAAAAGTTAGGTCAAATTGTTAAAATTGATACTCTTCAAAACTTTGCAGATCTTCTCACTAAAGCTTTTGATGTTGGAAGATTTTAATATTGATAGCAAGTATTGGAATGCTTAACACTTAAACTTCTTAATCTGTGTGTTTTTGTATATAAAATTGGGTTTTTATTGCTAGGTTTGTCAATTGGTACTGCTTTGTATATTTTGTACTACTAGTACAAATTTGGACAGATTATTAGAACTGTTAGTCATATGTTTATACTGCTATGAAGGAAATGTTTTGCCATTTGTTTTCTTTGTTTTGGACTAACAATTGTAGGCATGGAGTTTAAGCATAAAGGAATTACTAGTGTATTGTGTGAGCAGCATTTGGTGGATTAGTTGCTGACTTAATAGGTTGATGATGGACAAAGTTTGGGAATCTAGTAACAAAGGTTTTATACCTAAGTCAATTGATTCTTTAAAACTTCTTTCTTGAAATCTTATTATGATGTTTTGTATTGGAATTGACGGCTTAGTTAGTCAGATAGTAACTAACATAACTCACTCTCTACCATTTTATACTTTTGTATAATGTGTTAGTCTACAGACATCTGGTAGAGAAAACAGCGAGCAAACGTGAATCTAGCACATTTATGTTAGAGGCAACACTTGCCACGAGCTGGAAACCCTGTCAAGAAAGCTCTTTGAATGAGTTTATCTGATCACAGGCAGTTATTTATAACTGAAATCATTGGTTCTCACACAGCCAGAGGTTGCATTAAACCGAAATTATGATTAAGTGTCTGTCTTTACACTTAATCCCTTCAAAGTGGTTGTTAGCAGTATTGTTTTAAATCAAGATTGAGTTCATACTGCTAAGGCAAAATTTTTCCAAAAAGTTTGTACTGCCAGACATAAAGTTAGTACTGGTAGGCTAACGTTTGTACTTCTGGATAACCATTAGTACTGGTGCGTAATAACAGTTTTTTGAATATAGCCGTTGAGAAGTTGTTGAGAATTTTACTGGTCAAAATCTTTGCTTAAGGGTTTCCTTTTTGGATATTTTCACTTTTAATCTATTATATTCACTTTTCTTCAATCTAAAGTTATCTTATAATTGAAGTCAGTCCACTAGAAACCCTAAAAAGTCTTATAAAATATCTCAATTCACTTTCCTCATCTACTTTCTAATTTAAATTCACACTATTCACAGCAGTCAAATCATCTTTTACTGAAAAAATAATGGCTTCTTTATCCTTTGTTGACAAGCACAATGTGGTCCCATTTTTGGAAAAAGCAGAGGATGATACTTACTTCCATCAGATAGTGGATTTTTTAAATGGTTCCCACATAAGGTATTCTTTAACATTAAATTCCACTATCTATGTCTCCCAAATCAAAGAGTTTTGGCAGACTGTTACTGTTAAAACATTTGACAATGCTGACAAAGATTTGAATGCAACAATGGATGGCAAATCCATCACTCTTACTGAATCATCACTCAGAAGGCATCTCCATCTGAATGATGACAATGGTATTAGTGCTATGCCAAACACTGAGATTTTTGAAACTTTAACCAGGATGGGGTACAACATCCAATCACAATCTTTAACTTTTCAAAATGGTTGTTTTACCCCACAATAGAGGTTTTTTATTCACACCATCCTTCACTGTCTCAGTCCTAAGAAAACCTCATGGGAACAGTTCAATAGCAATATTGCAACTGCTCTCATCTGCTTAGCTACTGACAAAACTTTTAATTTTTCTAAACTCATCTTTGAAGGAATGGTTAAAAATGTTGATAGCAAATCAAAAATTTTGATGTATCCCATGTTCATACAAACTATTTTGAACATGAGGAAACATCAACTTCTTCCTCATAAAAATGTTTATCCCACACCCAAACTTACCCAAAAACTTTTCAGTAATATGAGGATGGCCTCAAAAGGGTATAGTGGGGAAGAAGTTCATTTATTTGATTCTATGCTACAGGTCCAGGGTGAAGAATCAACAAGCCCAGTTGACTCCCAACACACACCCACAACATCAGAACAATCACCTTCACAACCCACCTTATCACCAGATAGGTCATTATCCGGAGAGGGCTCTGATGTTCCTCAGCACAGAGTTCCTACCACTCCCCATGTAGAAGATAACGGTGACTTTATCAGTATAGGAAGGGCTGCTTCTACTGTCTCAGGCTTAGAAGCTAGGTAGGACAGAAGTAACATCAATCAGACCCAACCTATGGCAACACCAACAGTACCAAGTTCCTTTGAACCTAATACTATTGGTGGAATCCCAAGCCAACCGAAAATATTGGGTGGCTCAGAAACTCACCACATGGTGGACTATGAGTATTTGCCCCATGATGCACCTCTCCCTGAAGGTAACACATCAAGAAGTGCTGAGGGCAGTAAGACACAACAAGAATTGATGGATCTATGTACAAAATTGTCTGAAAAGGTTGTTAGTTTGGAGTCTGATCTCATCTCTCGCAAGTAGCTTTTTGGTAAGGTATATACAAAACTGGTGATTAAAGTCAAGAAGTTGGAGCAACAGGTAAAGACACTGAAAAGGAACAGATCAGTTCATTTGATACAATCAACTAGTTCATCTTCTTCATCAAGCTCATCAGATGGTCACAGTGGTGATCAAGGTGAGGAATCTTCCAAACAGGGGAGGAAAAATGCTCTATTAGATGCAGATCCTCAGGTTTCTTTAGTTCAAAAGGAGTTTGATACTCAGGGGAGGTCAGATGCACAGCATGAACAAGGTACTGCCAGTCAAATGGAAGGTATTGGTGGTTATCACAAGGTACTGCTAGTGGTTCTCAAGGTACTGCTGGTGCAGTATATGCAAGAAGACCAAAGAAGTCAAGAACAGATAAAGGCAAGGGGATAATGGTAGAAGAAGAATTATCTTCTCAGAAGACAACCAAGAAGGACCAATCTCAGATTGCATTTGATGAGGAGTTAGCTCAGAGATTTCATGAAGAAGAGTTAGCAAGGGCAGAAGAAGAAGAAAGATTGGCAAAGTTCATGGTTGAGCACATGCTTTAGACTGAAGAAGCAGAAATAGTTGCTCAAATTCTTACTGATAAGGAGTTAGATGCTAAGCATCAAGAGGAGGAAAGGTCACAATATACAAGAGAAAAACAAGAAAAAGCCATTGATGACCTTTTGGAGCAGATTAGAAGAAAGAAGAAAGTTTATCAGAAGAAACCTCCATCAAGAAAAGAAAAACTGAGATACATGAAGACTTATCTCAAGCATCAAGACAATTGGAAAAAACAACATTTCAAGGGAAGATCTTTTGAAGAAATTGAAAAGACATACATTGATACTCATAGAAGACTTCAGATATTCCTAAGAGGTGAAAGTGAAATAGTTGAAGCTAAAGGTGGCAGAGGAGAGAAAAGAGCAGCAGAACTATTGGAATCAGAAGAATTCAATAAACCAAGAACTGAAGAAGAAACAGTTCAGGAGGAACCAGTTGAAGAAGAATCAGCTGAGGAAGAGGAATAGATATTAACTGATGAACAGATCCATGGAATGATGGTGGTAATTCCAGAAGCTCTTAATATTGATCCTATTCAAGCCAAACATCCCATCATTGATTGGGAGGTGTACTAAGATGAAATGATCAAGGGATGGAAAATCATCAGAGTAGGAGGACAATTTGAAGTCTACAAATTTTTTGAAGAAATGATTAAAGCCTTAGACAGAGAAGACTTGGATAAGCTTTAGACCTAGTTCAAGAAAGGTTTAGGTCTGTTGATCCTACAGATGACAAGGATAAAGAGCAATGGGTTGAGGTGAAAAGGATGTATGAGCCTAATGCAAGTGATTCACTTTGGAGATTTCAAGGTCATAGTCTGGAGACCACATGGAAGTTATTTCACAACTGTGGAGTTCACAAATTTTCTACTATAGCAGGGGTGGAAATCTACATGTTAGTAGAAAAGGATTACCCACTCAGAGCAAGAGTACTACTGGTTATGTTATCATCAAAGCTTCAAGTTGATGAAGAATCTGAAGTGGCAAGAGCATTGGTGAGAAAGATATTCCAGCAAGCAGAAGATATGAATTTCAGAAGATAGTGTTTGGAAGAGTCCTCACAATCCTCATTTAATTCAGGAAACTTGATGATTTAGGGTAAATCATATGTTTAGGGGAGGATTGTTGGGAATTAAATGTTTCTGACTTAGTACTGCTGGAAGATTACACTAACAGTACAAACTGTTAGTGTATAACTGAAGAACTGCTGAAGTATAACTAACAGTAACAACTCTAAGTTAGTACTGCTAGTATACTAATGAAGGTACTGCTGCAATGAAAACTGCTTTAGAAGATATGTAAAGGATAAGTATGGAATAGATCTTATGTATATCACAAATAGTTAGAAATATACGGTCGAAACTTATCTTGTACAGGACACCTTAAGTCTATAATAGGAGGTCCTAGGATAAATGTTAGATATATCAGTCGAATACATTTATGTTAAGGTTCAAGGTCTTGTAACCCTAGTGACATTAAAGATCACTCGTATTATTTGCTAATAATATAGAATCGCTTAAAGCTAAACTCTGAGTTCATTATTCATATTGTGTTACTGTTACATCAAACAAATTCTTCTAAGTATTGTTAAGTAGATTCCGCATACTTAACAATATAACCTCAAAGTATCCTAAACACATCATAAAGGAGTAACATCCTAAGTATTTTAAATCCTCTCAGTAACACAATCCGAAGTGATAAGGGTAGAATGAAACTTCAGGAATTGATGGAAATATGTACCAAATTGTCAATGGAGGTTATTGATCTCAAGAAAACTACATCTTCTCAAAATGATGAAATCAAAAGGTGAAGTTAATGCTGCTCAAGTTACAGCTGTTGGTGATAATGTTAAGACTGCTAGTGTTGAGGTTAGTACTGCTGAACCAGAAGTTTATACTGCTGCTACTACAACAACAACTATTTAAGAAATTACCATAGCTCATCCATTAAAAGAGTTAAAGAGCACAACACCTAAGGCTAAAGGGGTAGTTATTTGTGAACCAACTCAGTCAATAACAACAACCACAATCACTTCACAATCACAGGGTAAGGGAAAAAGCATTTTGATTGAAGAACCTGTAATGAAACCCTTGTCAATGAAAGCTAAACTAGCTCAACTCATAGGAGATAAAGGGTTAGCAAGACAAGTGCAAGCTGAGCTTACTGCTGAGGATGAAAGAATTAGAAAAAGAGAGAGCTCAGAAGCAGGAAGAAGCCAGTGTTGTACTTATTGTCACACCCCCAAATACCTGATTTGCAGCGGAATGGAATACCTGGGGCGTGACTGCCATAGCATCACAGTTACAGTTACATTGAACGACCTAAAGTGTCGTTTTAAAAGCACATCGTTTGATTTCATAAAACATTCAGAGTTTACAAAAGATAGGTCCCAAAAGAATATTCAAGTTTGCAGAAATAAGTTTGTTACGATCAAACGATAAATTTAAGTGCATAAAATCCAAGTAAGACACGTCGTCATCGCGACTCTATGATTGGTCTTCATGCATTTCATGATGCGAATGCCTTAATTACCTGAAATTACATTGTTAAAAAGGGTCAACACGAGGTTGGTGAGTTCATAGAGTTTAGTGTAAAATGTAAAGCATTTGAAATAAGAATTCCCAGCAAAGGCATCGTAAATCCACTCAGTCCCAAGTCCCGCCCATACAAGACTTGCAACCTGTGTGTTTACAACCCATTGCCAAATAAGATTTAATTTAGGTGAACAAAAGTAATATATGGAAAACAAGATTGAATGTTAAATATGACAAAGTCGCCATGAGAATGACGTCATATAATTAATTCTGACAATGTCGCCATATAATTAAAATAATACAATTGCAATAAGCTCATGACCCCGAAGCTAGACTAATAATGCACGCCCCAAACTGAGTGTTTTTCCAGACACTCTAATATAATTCAAATGAAATGCGTTCGTATGACTAGTTGGTGCTACCAACCCGAACGGAGGCGTCACCCTCAATAGATCTATTCACTCATCCTAGCTTAATGTTAATTAACGGTCCATGATAAATAAAAAAGGGACTTTAATGTGGCAATGAAATAACTTAAGCAATGTAAATGAATTTAATGTATCTGAAATTGAAATAAAATAATGCGCAATGTATTCTCCCCAAAATGGTTACAAAACATGTAAAAGTAGGGGATATGAAATCACCTGATGAAATAGCAACAATGACAATAGTGAATATGTTGAAATGAGTCTCGGTCTCTAACCGCGACCTAATATGAATGATATAATCTAATGTAAGCAAATGAAATGATGCTACTCTTGCAAATACGTAAGTTATCGATACCACTCGTTAACTTTGAGAATAACGTTTATCGTTGAAAAATATATTTTTGATGTCTCGTTAAGTTAATAAATACTTTTCGTGTAAATATGTTGAAACGTTGCTCCACGATCCTCGTTTGGTGATTTATCGGCAAATATAGAGTTTTCGTCGTAGTTTACTATTTTTCATTACTTGTGAAAATAAGCCAAAATGGCCTCGCAAAACTAGTCGCGAAATATTTTACGTTAAGTGTTAAGACATATGCTTGACGTTTTTAGAAACCTTATAACAATATTTTGTAGTCGTATTATTTAAATTTTGTCCATACGCGTCTCGTTTAATAAGAAAAAAGGCCCTCAGTATAGTGTATTACCAAAAACAGTTTCTATACTTAGAAATATTTTCTAATAAAAGCTGTCAAAATTGTTTGTGAATCGTCAGGTTTCAAACGCGTGTATCTCGGTCGTTATAAGCTCGTTTTCTACGTTCTTTATATCCACGGTTTCGTATTAACATGTACTAACATATTTTCAGTCGGTCGGCTCGTGTAGATCATGTCTAAGGCCTCGTTTTAGCCTTCGAATCCCGGAAAACAGCAAGCTAATTTTTCAGAAAAGGGTTCTTCGTCGTCAAACTTAGAAAAATCATATCTTTCTCGTCGTAAGCTCGTTTTTGCTCTTTCCAACGCCCACGGTTTCGTTTTTGAAATTATTTTCTAAATATTTAGACCAAAATAGTCCAAAGTTCACTGATTTTTCCAGATTTCGTGATTATGGACAGTACCTTTTCTATTGTTGTTAAAAACCACTTTTTCTAGTTCAAGGCTTGTTCAAAACACTTCCAATCAACTCCACAACCAATCTAATCCTACCATACACCTTCTTAGGGTGTCATGGGCTCCTAATCATCACCAAAAATGGTGGATCTCTTAAAGATACTAATAAAAACCTTTAGATCTATTGTTGGAAAGCTTGGATCTATTTTTAGAAAGGAAAAATAAACATTATGTGGTATCTAACATATATATATTTGCATAACTTGTTAATAGAACATAAAAATGTAGTGAATAGAAGTGTAAAAGATTGAAAAATATATGTTGATACTTACTTGAAGTATTGATGGATTTTGGAGCAAAAATGCTTAAGGACTTTGAGGTTTTTAGTGCAAATCTTTAACTAGGAACATAAAGGAACTAGGAACTCTTGATCTTATGAAAAATTATAGTGTTCTTCCTTGTTCTAAAGTCTTGGCCGAGCACTAGAGTGAGAGAATGAGGAAGATAATTTTTTTTTAGTAGCTAGTAATATAATCCTTAAAGTCTAATGTATATAAAATGGATTGGATATATTTTTGGACAAAGGGTACATTTCTCATTAATGAAGTAAGTATAATTTTCAAATATGTAAGGAATAAGAATGGAGGGGGGGGGGCCGTAACATGGGAGGAAGGATTGTGTAAGAGATTTTGAAGACTTTTAGTACCAAATAAAATATGTCGCGGTTGTAACAAATAAAATATGTCGACGTTGTAACAATTATGAAATTTAATTTCTGATAAGAATCGGGTTTTAAAATAATTGTTGTGTTGAGATATCGTGATCCGACGTAGTTATAAGCGTATACCGAAAAATATAGCAAATGTTCTCAAAACACCAGGTAAATTAGTAATACAATTTTTATGTCATTATTTTGAATTTGAAAACATATTAGGATCATTGTCGGGAGTGTCGGGTAAATTATTCGTAGTAAAGACAGAGTGGTACGTTTATTAAATAAATGAACATACGTAAATTGAAATAATGCAAACCCATGCATGACCCAATCATGAGATGATGTTACTGATGATATGTAGACTACTCTAGTCTATAGGACATGTCCTTAATGATGTTTCATGAATTCGTAGCTGAACCCCCACAGTTACGCGAATTTTTAATACCCGTAAACCTAGTTTACGTACTGGTGAATAGTGGCCATGAATAGTGATTTCCCTCATGGAATGAATAGTGTTTCGTGAATAGTAAATTTTTTGAAAGCTTCTCAAAATCACAAACTGACCTCAAAAATGATGAATAGTGAAATGTGAATAGTAATTGATAAATAGTAAATAATGAATAGTAACTCATGAATAGTAAATTATCGAGGTTCAAAAAATGACCTGAAATTGTGATTTGTCATAGTCGCCCACCCAAAAAGGAATTCAGTCCCTGAATTCAGTTAGCTTTGGTCTCTGGAGTGGATTTGGTGAAAAGATGTGGATATTTGAGTCGCATCTGGTCTTCTCGTTCCCAAATAAATTCGGGACCTCTTCAAGAATTCTAGCGAACTTCCACGATAGGAATTCGACTCTGCTTTAACTGTCTGACCTCACGGTCCATGATTTCTGCTGGTTCCTCTACGAAATTTAGCTTATCGTTGAGTTGAATTTCTCCTAATGGAATTACGAGTGATTCATCTGAAAGACTCTTCTTGAGATTTGAAACGTGAAATGTGATATTGGAAGGATGAAGCTATGGTAACAGTTTTGATTCCGTGTGTCTTGTTCTAACTAATGTTACGATATGAGTCTCCTTTCGCCTACGGTGCTTAGTCTAACTAGCACTTCTGGAATGATGGGATTGGCTGACTGTGCCAAAGATAGTGATTTGGATTGCCTCATGAGATCTTATGTTTTCCGTTGCGATACGAATCAACTTATCGTATACTTCTAGTCCTTGTTTGTGGTTTCATATCCTTTCATCGTTTTCTTATGTCATGGAATACTCCTCGTAGATGGAAAGTCTCTCCTAGAGAGGTCAATGGTAAAATCCAACTTAACGGCTGAGTGAGTGACAAGTGGTGCAGGTATCTAGAGAGAGTTTGTCAAAAGAGATGTTTATGAAAGATTTTATGTGATTACAAAGCTTTTGAATGAAGATTGTTATTAATAATTTCTGAAAAGGTGATTATTTTCTTCATGGCATAATCCTTCCTGAATTATACATAGGTGATCAGGCTATGTATAATTGAGGACTAATGATGTGATGCTCGGTTTAGTGAAAGTAACGTTATGCTTCTCAAAAGTTTTAGATGGTGTTCAACGTGTTGTTTGGTGAAATGGTATTCTGAATTTTTGTTTTAACAAGAAAAATTGGTTTGCATGAGAGTAAATAGTTTGTAGAATGCTAGTAAAACAATTTATGAGGTGATGGTAATAATATGTGTTTAAAAAAAATCCTGTGATATAATTCCCTAAGGCGGTAGAAAATAGCTTAAGGTTAAGTTACGTGGACAGTTTTATAAAGTGGTAGTGAAATAGTTGGGATAAAATCTGTTGAATGGGTTACAAGGCGTATGGGGAATCTTATAGAATAGTACTAGTGTATAGTCAAGTCGAAATTTGCCTAATCCCTTATAGGATAACGGTATGTTATTGAAGAATGATTGAAAATTGGGCAATTGGAATAGGAAATGAAATAAACGAAGATTGTGCTCATGGTGGAGATGATAAAAGATAGGGGTTACATTAGGTAGAAAGGTACATGATACAACGAGGTTACATGAAAGTACTTAAGATAGACTACTTAAAGAAATACAACCCTAGAGGATTTAGATTTCGGTTTTGTTATACAATCAGAAGCTTTCCTTGAACATTATCCTTGCCCGCAATCTTGACAGAATCCCAACAAGCTCCTCTACTAATTCTTCCTCGATTTTAATTTCTCAGCTCTGGGCATTCACTTTTGAAGTGTCCAATTACTCCACACTCATGGCAGGTTACCGTGACTTTCGGATGCATTACGAGATTGGAGCCTTGCAATCTCTGGCTTTGTGTCCGACTTTTTTGGCAGTTTCCACATTGAGCAGGGCAAGGTCCATTGTGGTGAAACCGACACTTAATGCACTTGGGTAGAATCCCTGTATATCCTTTCTTTTTACTTGGCCCAACAGCACAGGCTTCCACCACTTCTTGTATCTTAGGTGGTTGTTGAGTAGCATTGCCACCCTGATTGTTGTCCCACTTTCTCTTGTTGTGGTTGTTGTTCCATTTTTGTTTGTTGTCATTATTGCTTCTTATGGTCTTGGTGTGAGATATGTATTCCTTTGCCTCGATCGCCATACCAATAGCTTTAGACATGGTATAGGGTTCTAATGAGATAACCAACATACGAATTTCAGGGGAGAGTCCCCCGATATATCTCTCAAGTTTCTTGCTTTCCGGTTCATCCATTGCAGGGCCTAGTCGTGTTAATTCGTAAAAACGATCAGTGTATCTGACAACATCATCTCCTACCATGGTAAAGTCTAGGATTTCCTGCTCCATTGCTCCTAATTCGCTTCTTAAGCAAAATGCTAAAGTCATCATCCTTTTTAGTTTCTCCCAAGAGTTTGAGTAAGCAGCGTCGACTCCTACTATCTGAACATGTTTAGTCCACCATTCCTGGGCATGATCCCGAAAAGTGCAAGTGGCGAACTTAACCTTGTCTTCCTTGCGGCAGTCGCCACATCAAAATATTGTTTCCATTTCTTTGAACCATTTGAAAAATCCCTTCATGCCTTCAGTTCCGCTAAAGGAGGGGGGATTTCAACCCATAAATTCCTCGTGAGTAAGATCTTTGGTGAGGGTTGTGGCTATGCTGTTGGCAATAATTTGTTCAACAGTGGCTTGTGTCATGTCTGGAGAGGCTTGCTTCGACATAATTCTTCAAAATCATAAAAGACCATAAGAATTCATAAGTAGTAAAGGTCATCATACTCATATATACGCAACCATGTCATGTATAGATGGAGTGAAATCACAACAAGATGCAATCATGAAATATCATATTTATAATCATAACATACGAGGATTTGAAAATTTCGGTCTTACATGGACCGATATCATAGATAGCACAACCATACCCATATAGTAGAGTCAACACTTGGTAAGTTCGTTGTACAACAACCAAAATACTACAAGTTTCCTTGAACTATGCCACACATCCTGTGGCTAGGATAATAGTAAAAGCTAGTAAAGATATAAGTCTAGTCTAGGGGCTCCCTAGTGCTCCTCTGATTGGATCCTGGATATGGGGTCTAGAGTTGTGGTCTAGAGTTGTGCATCGATCATGTCCGAGATAGTGTAGATTCCAAACCATTCTTGAGGAATCTGCTGATGTTCCTGTTGGGTCGGCGGTCATGGTACTATCTACAAGGTGTCATCTAGTTCCTGATATGTGGGAATGGAAAAGGGGAATGAAAATGGTGGTAGTGGAAAGGCAGGGGCAGTCTCCTGAATCTCAATGGTCTCAGCGTCATATCTGGTAGTCTCTTCTAGGTCTGGTTCAGGTGGCGCTACTACCTCAAACGGGTGGGAGTTATCACCTAACAAATGTGAGTGATATGGGAATGTCGAAGTATAAGAAGGTGAGAGTGGTGATGTAGGTGTATCAGTGGATGAGAAAGCATCCTTGATGTCCGAGTCTGCTAGAATGATAATAGGGTGGTTGGGTGAAGACATATCGCTGTAAACCAGGTCAATAAAAATATATATAAGTATAAGTATAAATAACTCGCATAGTATGTGCATGAAACCGCATGTATAATGAATATGCACTTATGATCAAATGATGAGATGATATGATGATGTGGTTATAGTCTAGATTACGTGATACAACCTAGTTCGCTATAACCTTCCCTCTGATGCCAATCTGTCACACCCCCAAATACCTGATTTGCAGCAGAATAGAATACCTGGGGCGTGATTGCCATAGCATCACAGTTACAGTTACATTGAATGACCTAAAGTGTCGTTTTAAAAGCACATCGTTTGATTTCATAAAACATTCAGAGTTTACAAAAGATAGGTCCCAAAAGAACATTCAAGTTTGCGGAAATAAGTTTGTTACGATTAAACAATAAATTTAAGTGCATAAAATCCAAGTGAGATGCGACGTCATCGCGACTCTATAATTGGTCTTCATGCATTTCATGATGTGAATGCCTTAATTACCTGAAAATACATTGCTAAAAAGGGTCAACACGAGGTTGGTGAGTTCATAGAGTTTAGTGTAAAATGTAAAGCATTTGAAATAAGAATTCCTAGCAAAGGCATCGTAAATCCACTCAGTCCCAAGTCCCGCCCATACAAGACTTGCAACCTGTGTGTTTACAACCCATTGCCAAATAAGATTTAATTTAGGTGAACAAAAGTAATATATGGAAAACAAGATTGAATGTGAAATATGACAATGTCGCCATGACAATGACGTCATATAATTAATTCTGACAATGTCACCATATAATTAAAATAATACAATTGCTATAAGCTCATGACCCCGAAGCTAGACTAATAATGCACGCCCCAAACTGAGTGTTTTGCCAGACACTCTAATATAATTCAAATGAAATGCGTTCGTATGACTAGTTGGTGCTACCAACCCGAACGGAGGCGTCACCTTTAATAGATCTATTCACTCATCCTAGCTGAATGATATAATCTAATGTAAGCAAATGAAATGATGCTACTCTTGCAAATACGTAAGTTATCGATACCACTCGTTAACTTTGAGAATAACGTTTATCGTCGAAATATATATTTTTGACGTCTCGTTAAGTTAATAAATACTTTTCGTGTAAATATGTTGAAACGTTGCTCCACGATCCTCGTTTGGTGGTTTATCGGCAAATATAGTGTTTTCGTCGTAGTTTACTATTTTTCATTACTTGTGAAAATAAGCCCAAATGGCCTCGCAAAACTAGTCGCGAAATATTTTACGTTAAGTGTTAAGACATATGCTTGACGTTTTTAGAAACCTTATAACAATATTTTGAAGTCGTATTATTTAACTTTTGTCCATACGCGCCTCGTTTAATAAGAAAAACGGCTCTCAATATAGTGTATTACCTAAAACAGTTTCCATACTTAGAAATATTTTCTAATAAAAGCTGTCAAAATTGTTTGTGAATCGTCGGGTTTCAAACGCGTGTATCTCGGTCGTTATAAGCTCGTTTTCTACGTTCTTTATATCCACGGTTTCGTATTAACATGTACTAACATATTTTCAGCAGGTCGGCTCGTCTAGATCATGTCTAACACCTCGTTTTAGCCTTTGAATCTCGGAAAACAGCAAGCTAATTTTTCAGAAAAGGGTTTTTCGTCGTCAAACTTAGAAAAATCATATCTTTCTCGTCCTAAGCTCGTTTTTGCTCATTCCAACACCCACGGTTTCGTTTTTGAAAGTATTTTCTAAAAATTTAAGCCAAAATAGTCCAAAGTTTACTGATTTTTCCAGATTTCGTGATTATGGACAGTACCTTTTCTATTGTTGTTAAAAACCACTTTTTCTAGTTCAAGGCTTGTTCAAAACACTTCCAATCAACTCCACAACCAATCTAATCCTACCATACACCTTCTTAGGGTGTCATGGGCTCCTAATCATCACCAAAAATGGTGGATCTCTTAAAGATACTAATAAAAACCTTTAGATCTATTGTTGGAAAGCTTGGATCTATTTTTAGAAAGGAAAAATAAACATTATGTGGTATCTAACATATATATATTTGCATAACTTGTTAATAGAACATAAAAATGTAGTGAATAGAAGTGTTAAAGATTGAAAAATATATGTTGATACTTACTTGAAGTATTGATGGATTTTGGAGCAAAAATGCTTAAGGACTTTGTGGTTTTTAGTGCAAATCTTTAACTAGGAACATAAAGGAACTAGGAACTCTTGATCTTGTGAAAAATTATAGTGTTCTTCCTTGTTCTTAAGTCTTGGCCGAGCACTAGAGTGAGAGAATGAGGATGATAATTTTTTTTGTAGCTAGTAATATAATCCTTAAAGTCTAATGTATATAAAATGGATTGGATAAATTTTTGGACAAAGGGTACATTTCTCATTAATGAAGTAAGTATAATTTTCAAATATGTAAGGAATAAGAATGGAGGGGGGGGCGGCAAGACATGGGAGGAAGGATTGTGTATGAAATTTTGAAGACTTTTGGTAATATTAGTTGATATTTAGTGTTTTTAAATGGTACCGGGTACCGAGTTAGCTAGAAATGAATTTTAACGGTACCAAATAAAATATGTCTACATTGTAACAATTATGAAATTTCATTTCTGATAAGAATCGGGTGTCAAAATAATTGTCGTGTTGAGATGTCGTGATCCGACGTAGTTATAAGCGTATACCGGAAAATATAGCAAATGGTCTCAAAACACCGGGTAAATTAGTAATACAATTTTCATGTCATTATTTTGAATATGAAAACATATTAGGATCATTGTCGGGAGTGTCGGGTAAATTATTCGTAGTAAAGACTGAGTGGTACGTTTATTAAATAAATGAACATACGTAAATTGAAATAATGCAAACCCATGCATGACCCAATCATGAGATGATGTTACTGATGATATGTAGACTACTCTAGTCTATATGACGTGTCCTTAATGATGTTTCATGAATTCGAAGCTAAACCCCCACGGTTACGCGAATTTTTAATACCCGTAAACCTAGTTTACGTACTCATGAATAGTGACCATGAATAGTGATTTTCCTCAGGGAATGAATAGTGTTTCGTGAATAGTAAAATTTTTGAAAGCTTCTCAAAATTAAAAACTGACCTAAAAAACGATGACTAGTGAAATGTAAATAGTGATTGATGAATAGTACTCATGAATAGTAAATTGTCGAGGTTCGAAAAATGACCTGAAATTGTGATTTTTCACACTTATTCAGCAATGGGATGATGAAGGAGCTAAATGTGATGCTGATTGGGAGCTAGCGCAAAAACTAACACAAGAAGAGCAAGCACAGTTTACTATTGAAGAAAAAGCTAAACTGTTGGATGATTTCTTTGAACAAAGGAGAAAGTTCTATGCAGCACAAAGAGCTGAAGCAAAAAGAAACAAGCCAACCACCAGAGCTCAGAGAAGGAAATTCATGTGCAATTATCTAAGAAATATGGATAACTGGAAACTCAAAGATTTGAACCATTTTGATGACGGGAAGAATGAAGAGTTATATGATCAAGCTAAGAATAAAATAGATAGATTTGTGCCCCTGGAAACAGAAGTGGTGGAAAGTTCTAAGAGAGATGGAGCAGTGATAGAGCCTGAAGTATCTAAGAAACAAAAGATGGATTAGCCGAGTGTGGATAAAAAGGATGATAAGCAGAAAGCAGATGAGAAAACAGTGGATGAGCAAAAGGAGCAACAAGAAGGTAATGATAAAGAAACAGCTGAGATCAAAGACTTAACAGTAATTGCTTCAGATAGTGAAGAAGAAATTGTTGATGTTGTTCCTTTGAAGACTAAAGTACCGATTGTGGACTGGAAGAGTTACCAAGAGGGAAAGAAAATGCATTGGGAGATCATAAGGGCTGATGGCAAATCCCAGGTATTTATTAGCTTTGGTCAAATGCTCAAGAATTTTGATAGGGAAGACATTGAGACACTATGGAGACTGGTAAAGGCTAGGTTTGGATATACAAGGCCAACTGATAGCATGGATAGAGTCTTAAGGGGTGATTTAAAGATTATGTTTGAACCACATTGTGAAGATGAAGTATGGAGGCATTAGTTTCAAAATAAAGTTTTGAATTGGAAGCTTTATCATTCCTGTGGAGTTCATCAGTTGACTTTAAATGCTATGGTAATCTATATGTTGGTTGAGAAAACATATCCTTTGAGTCTGTCTATAGTTCATCAGATGCTGAATGGAACAATTAAACTTCAAATTGATCATTTTGATGAAATGACCTATCAGCTACTCAAGAAAATGGAGAGAATACTCAATCCAAAAGATAAGAAAAAGTAGTAAGGTGTTTGGAAGCATCCTCCTGGTGATGGTTAATGCTTTGATAGAGTCAGTTAGATATGTATAGTATGTTTTGATAAGTTTAGAAAACATATAGAAAAAATTTATCTTGTACAGAAAGTTATTGTAAGCCGACTAGGACTCCTTAGTCTATAAAAGGAGTTCCCAGGGCATTGAGTTTGATACATGTTATTAGAAAGTCGATTAGCTTCAAGGTTGTAAACCCTAATACTTTTGAGTATTCGTATTATTAATAATATTAAAGATTTGTTTGTTAATCTTGTGTTTACTATTTCATTAAAAGTTCTTCTTAAGATTAAAGTTTAGATTCCGCATAAACTTTAATATATTCCAAGACAGTTTCTATAGTAGTTGTGTTAGATTTATCTAGCATAGCTAAACCTTTACAAGCAAAGGAATTTGATCAAGTATACAATTGGGATCAACAGTTCTTTTCATCACTTTGTGTTAATTATAAACATGTATACCAAGCTTGATTAGTTTCTTTTATATTTATAAATATGACCAAAAATTTAGTTTCAAAAGAAGACACACTAATATTCAAAGATGAAGACATCTGTCTCCAATTAGACCAAGAGTTTATACAAATGTTATGAACGAAAAATGACTTTCTATTATAAATAAAAGATTATGTAAAAAAAATTAATCAGTTTATGAAATTATTTTTATATGAAAGTAGACTCAAATACCTTTAAAACGATAGGTGGCACGACTTCTACGGACATACAGTTAATTAGTTATGAATTTTTGAAGTTTATCAAAAACTGTCCTTTGTACAGACGGATCCGCCGGATCCCTTCCAAAAGAGATCCGCCCTTTGATAACAAAGGAATCCGCGTATCTGACACAGATTCACCAAAACACATATTTTGACCCGACAAAAAATTTTAACGTTTTTATACTTTTTAGTGAACTTATATTACCTATTTTAATCTTTATTCAAGCTTGAATAACAAGATATCTAAAAACAAAACTTCAAAGAAAAAAATCAGCAAAACACTTTTCATATTATGCTTGACTTCACCGAAAATTTGATACAAGGATATTACTCGGTTTTAAAAAATCATTTGTTTTAAAACTAGAGCCAACCCGCTCTGATACCAATTGTGGGAACGGTAGAGGGGGGTGAATACGTTTCTGTTTAAAACTTAAAACTTTTGTATCAAATATAGTATAAACAATTGTATTTGCTAATCTCGATGCGAGGCTGCATTTAACGCATTACGACATGTAAGCCCTACCCCTTAATATCACATAAGATTCCACAAGATTAATTGTTTATAATAAATCAAGTTTCACCATTATTAGTCCGGTTTATTTTTCTTTTCTAAAAACATCCTTATGACAAATTTCCGATCAAGCTTGACGTAATATGTAAAGTGTCAACACAAAGACAATCAACAAAATAAAGCAAGAATAAAAGTAAAGCGATAAGTAAAAAGGATATCTGAATCGGACACGATGATTTATAGTGGTTCGGTCACGAAGCTCCTCTTCGCCCTACTCCACTTCCCGAGTACCCCACTCGAGAGTTACTTCACTAGATCAACAAGCTCCATTCTTGGCGGAGAAACCTTACACAATGTTGCTTACACTTTATCCTGTAGAAAGCTAAATACCGGGTTCTTCCACAAGGTAGAACCAAACCTATGTCGCCTACACTTTATCCGGTACAAGGCTAGATACCAGGTTCTTACACAAGGTAGAACCAAACCTACATCGCCTACACTTTATCCGGTACAAGGCTA
This sequence comes from Artemisia tridentata subsp. tridentata, assembly GCA_021014915.2. Taxonomy (NCBI): domain Eukaryota; kingdom Viridiplantae; phylum Streptophyta; class Magnoliopsida; order Asterales; family Asteraceae; genus Artemisia; species Artemisia tridentata. The sequence goes on from CP139506.1 coordinate 156,343,585, forward strand.
GATACCGGGTCCTTCTTCGGGTACAACCAAACCTGTTATGTTTTGTGGCCCAACATAATAAACCTTGTGTTTTATTGCACAAACACATAAACCATCTAATCTAGTTAGAGATACAAGAAAATGATACAATAGAAGATCCATGACAATATGTCTAATGGATATGAATGCCTAATCTAAATAAACTTCCATTTATAGGAAGCCTTCAATGAATGAAGATCACAAATTTTGTAAGCTTGTTGTGATAGATCTTCATGTATGTACGATTGTGGTAGATGAGGATCACTTCAGTAGATAAGGATGCAAGATCTCTAAGCTTGCTTTGGAGGATCACTTCAGGAGTATGCTTACAAAAAAATGAAAGTTAGAAGCATTATGATCATATAAGAAAGAAGGTGTTTTACATGTTTTCCTAGTGATCTAAATATATTAGAAATGGTGGAGAGAAAGTGTGTGAAAGGTGTGTTGAAATAGGTGTGCAAAGGTTGGTATTTATAGGCAAAAGTACCAAAAATGTTTATGTCCCCAAGGATCCCTTCTGAAAGGGATATGGCCCTTATAAACCAAGGGATCCATCGGGATCTGGCCATCTGGGTGAATTATGGGTTTTGGGTTATAGATTCTGGGTCTTGGGTTATAGTTTATGGTCCATGGGTCATGTGATGTCATGCATGATGTCAAAGACATCTTTGGGTCATAGGTTATGGACTTTGGATCATGGGTTATGCACTTTGGGTCATGGGTCATGGATTTTACCCATTGTGATGTCATGCATGACGCAATGAACATGGGCATGGGTTTTGGGTCATGGGTCATGGGTTATGGGTTATGGTTTATGGATTACCCAACATATTTTATTTAACTATTTATTTTCCTAGCACATGTATATGTATTATCTAGTTGAAATAAAATGTAAGTAACAAAAGTTACTTAGAAGTGTTTTATGAAAGTGGTTTTGGTTTTGTATAAACTATTTTACTAGATGTGTTTAATGGTTTATTAAGGGTTTGATCGTAACGCAACATAACAAACATGTACGAACATGTGTTGTAGCATACGAAGACTCGAAACGTCGAAAGTATGTTGTAACAAAATATGATTACGAGTAACTTGAATATTTTACGTTATGTACGTATTACAAGATACATGGTTTGTCATCAATCAAAACAAACGAGACTGTATAGATTAAATATCGTAATATTTGCCCTCGAATCAATGAAGATTTTATAGGACCTCAAAGCCCATTTTTCTTAGAGGATGAATTTGTGAATAATTCATCTTATATGGAACAACAATTTGCTAGGGAAACCGAAATTGACCCATTTGAGGACCCTCTAGTATTTAGTAAGATGATTGAGTTCCTAGGAGTTCTACCAATCTCAAAATGAATAAATGGGATAAGGAGGATGAGGATAGTAAATGGGATTGGAAAAAGCCACCTAAGGAAGGGGATGTGTAGGACCTTAGATCTAGTAACTTTATCACACAATATAAGCACAAATATGGTGACTTGAAATATGTATGCGTCGACTAGAGAGAGAAAGTGTAGAGAGAGAAAGAGAGAACTTATATTAATAAAGCACACACATACACACTCAAGCACACCTTACAAACGAGGCTTTGGTATGCTTTTATACTTGGAAAGAGATGCCCTAAAGGGCCTTTCCATGGGCTTCGTTTGGGTCATGGATTGGACTTGGATTACAACTTAGATATAAGGACTAGCTTACAATAACTATTAACCTATTAGATTAGTCCAATCCATGATCTCATTAACTATTCTATTATAAATTCTACGACACATTACAAAGTTATGAATATGAGAATGACCATCACTTTTCTTTAATGCTAACAATCTCCCCCTAAGGGGTGGTCATTCAAATGATGCTCTACGTGATTAGGTCTTTCATCTTCTGGGTCTTGAACTTTGTATGTCGTTATAGAATAGTCTTAATTCTTAGTTCCTTCATGCTTTGTGATCTTTGATTAATGACATTTAATCGTTCTTGCCTTTGATCAACATCTTCTTATGATTTGTTGTGTCGTCTTCTCCATCATACTCATACTTCTTGATAATACTTTGAACTTTATACTTATGTCTTCCTCACTTGATACTTGGAATTGTTCTTGACTTTCTTGATTAACTCTTGACTTTGACGTAACTCATTGTCTTAAACTTGATCTTTTTGTCTCGAACATTCTTCACTTGAGCTTGTTGAGGATGAACTTCATAAGTATGAATATGTGGAGGTGAAGATGTTTGATATCTGAAATGATGGTGAACGGTCTTTCTCCAAGAGGACTTTCATCAGTACCCGCATTGATATTGTTAGTTGAAATCACCAATCGATCACGGTGAACTTTTCTTAGAGAATAGATCACTACGATTGTTTTACTTATGAATGTCTTGATTCCATTCACCTTGGTCGGGCACATTAGCCGTCCTAATCCCGTTGAGGGACAGTTATCAATACTATGGATAAATCCAAGTAGTGACCCACGTCTTAAGGACTCAATTCATGAAAGGAATCTCTTTGGCGGGATTTCTAGCACTTACAAGCTCAGACTTAGAGAGAATTAACAACATAGTGTGAAAACCCTCTCTAATCCTTACAAAGTTTGTTCTTGAATTAGATACCCTCAAGAAGGCTTACAACAGATATATCGAAGTATACCCACAATTCAGGTGGGCCGCTGAAGTGTACCGGAATATCACTCCACGACTATAGACCATTTGAAACAATTAATCACCATAATAGATAAGGCAAGATCCGTAGATCTTATAAAGACTCTTATACACCTTGAGTCCTTTTTGGCAAAAACAAGTGTATTATATTGGAAGTGTATCCTAAGAGATCTTTTAATGAATCTCATGGCTCTAGACTCGATTATGTGCGTTTTGGTTTTAGTCGTCGGAGGCATAGAGCAGAGTGCCACCTTTTTAATATCAACACATCTAGGAGTGAGAGGCCAATAGATTATGCAAGGTTCTCCGTGAGAAACGAAACAAATATCTTTTAAGAGATACCTGAGTGGCTAGGAGGGGTTGTGTAGTGCGTCACTGGGTCCATGACGTCTTGTCTTCAATACCGGTATCATCTTTGTGATAACCGATAGCAAATGTATTGACCCAGTTTCTGCCCTAAGTTTTCATGGAGGACTACTACTTTTCACCCTTTCATAAACTTTTATTTTTAATTCTTCAACCCCTTCTTTCTCCTTTCTCATTTACTCCTTTTTCCAATCGTACCTAAGGACTTCTAATTCTAATCTATTGGAATTGTCCTTGGGTAGATCCCTCCTGTTCTGGCGGATCATAGGACATAAACCTAGCCATAATCACCTTATAACTCCATGATTATCCTAGATTCATTGATCACTTGCCATAAAACCTTTTGTAAAAATCTCTCAAAGTGTTTATGATTATTAAACACATTTTTGTTAACACTTTAAGAGTTTTGCATTTTCTGAAATACTCCCCCTTCACATGTGCTCATAAGATTTAAGATAGATTTACACATGTTGGGTAGAGTTTGCACTTTTGAATTGATCGATTTTTAGTGAACATGACCGATTCGAGACACGCTTACATCACTAGTTAGACTAGCTTGAAATTATTACCCGTCCTAGTCAAGTTCAAAGAAAGTCTCTCGAGACGTTACACTCTACTTAGACAAGTCCTATTCGAGACACGCTTACATCACTGGTTAGACCAGCTTGAAATTTTTACCCGTCCAAGACAAGTCTTTTTGATTACTGACATTTAAGCTTTATCAATTGGTTGGTTATATCTGATTCGAGCTCTTTTGAGATTCTACTACGATCTTTAAACATTTTTTATCACATTTTAATCACGTCTTCTCCCCCTCAAAAATAGCATATCGTGATATTTTTGATATCTACTTATTAAGAGAAAGGCTTTTGGAGAGATAGACGAATTTGTTTTTGCATGAAATCGGAACATTTTGATTTTGATTTTTATACTCCCCTTCAAAGAACGCATATTTTAAAAACATAGAGTTTAAAAACAATTTTAAGTGTTTAGAGGGAGTTATCTTGAGTACAGAATAATTTGAAAGATTTTGAAAAATCTTTTGAAAAATCTTGATCATGTGCTCAAGGCTTCTTTTGAAAAGTGAGCTATGTACTTAGATGTATACAAGTCTTTTTGAAAAAACGAGTTTTTGTTTGAAATCTTTTCGTTTGTTTAGACTTGAAATTTTTGAAAATGATTTCGTCTTTGAAATTACGAGTCCTGATCTGAAATAATCAGAAGTCGTCATTTTAAGTTCGTGTTTCGTACTGAAGTATACGAAAGCCATCATTTAAGAAATTTAAGAGAAATGACATGTTTTAGAAAACATTTTAGTAAACTCTCGCTCAAGCATCTGTACATGTCCGTATCATTGTTGAATGACGTTTCTAGATACGTACAGAATATCGATTATACGAGAGACATGTCGTGAGAAGAATATTTTTGTTGTTTTTGATTTTATATTGTTTTTGTATTTTTGAAAATTTTCTAGTATTTTTGGATTTTTGAAATTTTCTATTTTTGTATTTTGTTTTTGTTGGTTTTTCAAATTTTGTATTTTGTTTTTCAAAAATATTTACAGCGAAGCTTTTTGAAAGATATTTTTGAAGAAGATTCGAGAAGACGTTCTAGCTCCTTAGGAGTTAGGCTTCGCATGCCAATTCGTCAAACTAAGTCATCGAACCTATCTTTTGGAAGGGCTTTAGTAAATTGATTGGCGAGTTGGTAATCTGTCTTCACGAAAATGCTTGGTCTTTGAGTGTTGTTTGATGAAGTGATAGCGGACTCTAATATTCTTGGTCTTCAAGTGTTGTACGGGATTGCACGAGATGGTTATGGAGCTTTTCGAGTCACAATACAAAGGTATTCTTTCGAAAGTAAAGCCATAATCTGTGAGTTGTGTCCTCATCCATAGAACTTAGGCACAACACGCAAATAGAGACACATACTCGGCTTCTGTGGTTGATAATGCAGTACAATCTTGTTTCCTTGATGACTAGCCTACTAGCTTTTCACCCAAAAATTGTGCTCCTCCTGATGTACTTTTTGCTGTAACTTGACACCCTGCGTGATCGGCATCTGAAAATGCTATTAGTTTAAATTCGGCATCCTTCGGATACCAAAGTCCCATGTTTATGGTTCTTCGTAGGTATCGAAAGATCCGTTTGACCTTGATAACGCTTAAATTGTGCTTGTTTTTGGTAGCGTTATTCGTACTTTTATATGTGTTATTTGGTTATATTTATACGCTTTTGTTACTAAATCGCACCAGAGTATGTTTGCAAAGTATATGTAGCTAAAGACAGGAAAAAGGAAGAAAAAAATTGAAAAGAATGAAGGTCCAAGTATTCAAGATGACAAGTTCTAAGACAAAGAAAAGATCAAGTTTGGATGAAGAACCATGAGCCATGAACAAGAAACAAGCCAAACGACAAAAGTCCAAAAAGAGCACACAACAGCACTCCATCCGATCAGATGCAGCCCGCAACCAAATCGGATGGAGGCAATTTCTAAAGACCAACCGATCGGTTGGATGCAATACCGATCGGTTGGATGTCATCTGATTTTCCAAACATCATCATTGAGGATACTATCCTTATGTGCACGATTCTTAAGCCTTCTATTGAGCATTCTAGAGTATTCTAATTTACTTGGAGGCCAAGATGAAGCATTAAAGACCCTAGGCCTTGAGAATAATATAAATAGAGCCATTTGAGACAACATAATTACTAATTAACTCTCTAATCATCAAACCACTCTCACAATACTTTCAAATTCGTCCTTAAAAGTCAAGGGAACTTTGGAGGTTCAAGAAGTCAACATTTGGAGGTCAAAACATCAAGAAGTCAACACCAATACTTTGGGTAACATTACCGTATCATTTCTAATCTTATTTCAATCATTGTAAGACTTTCAATCATGATTTCTAATGTTTAAAGTTTAGAGTTTATGTTCATGTTTGCTATGAGTGGCTAGTGCCTTTGTGCACTTGTTTAGATGAGGTGTATTGCTTATTGATTTTCTTATGATTGTGATAACATGTTTTAATTCAATTTCAAGTTGATTCTAAGATCCAATTGTGGTTAAGTTTCATAGTGACATTTGTTAATCAAGTTTGACTAGTTAGTAATAGTAAAGGTCGAAAGAGTTATTGTTATTTAAACTAGTTATAGTCATTTGTCTATGAATGATTGCTTTTCACCCATTGTTCTTGATTAAACAAAGGAACTTAATTGTGATTGTAATGAGAATGCTTTTTGTCTATCAAATTGGATTGATTTTAAACTACATCAAGGGTCAAAAGATTAGTAGTCACCAATCAGTTGTGACCTATTTGTCTATGAATCGATTACCTTTTGTATTGACCATTTTTTAAGCATATTTGATAAACACGAAACGATTTTTGTGTTTAAGTTTGTACAACAAAACTTATGAACCCTGAATTGATCTTGAATTGATTGGTTATACTTAATGCTTGTTTTTATGAACGAAAATCTTGATGAAGGTTTAACTTGTAGAAACAATAGATTAGTTCACCAACTAATTATCACAACCAACATGTTAACAAAAGTTATCACAATCATGCTTATCAAGAATAGTATACTAGTCTAAGTAAGTGTAGTTTTAATCATCTGAATTATCATTTTATCATTATTATTTGCGATAGAGATTTACTTTTAAACTTACACATAGATTCACTACACAGATCCCTGCGAACGATCCCAACTTACCATCATAATCTTGTTATAACGGACGAGTTCACTTGCTCGTATGTGTTATTTCTAGATTCTGTAATTCATGTTTATAAATTTAGACCTTGTACACACGCGTAACACATCAGACCTCTTGGAGGTGAAGTTCGGTAGGCCTTGCCTGAAACCGTCCTAATAAGCAAACAGCAAAATAAATGTCGGGTAGACTAGCTATAAGGTACATAAGAGAACCAATCATGCTCCGATATTTCTTCGGATCGATGGGTTTCCCAAATAAATCAGAACCGATTTTTGGTGAAGTGACCATTGGTGTACCAACAGAGTCACAATTTTCCATACCATGTTTTTTCAAAATCTCAATTGTATATTTAGCTTGATTAATAAAAATACCACGAGGGGATTGGTGTATTTGTAAACCAAGAAAGAATTTAAGTTCCCCCATCATGGACATTTCAAATTTATTTTTTATGAGATTTTCAAAATGTTTTGAATGATTCGGATTAGTGGACCCAAAGATAATGTCGTCCACATAAATTTGAACAATCAAAATGTCATCTTTATATTTTCTTGTAAACAATGTAGAATCAACAGTTTCTTTGGTGAAATTGTTTCTGATCAGGAGAGATGATAGTTCATCATACCACGTTCTTGGAGCTTGTTTTAAACCATAAATGGCTTTCTTTAGCTTGTAGACGTATTCTGGATGTTCCTTGTCAATGAATCCTTCTGGCTGACTCACATACACTTCTTCTTTTAGAGTTCCATTCAAGAATGTCGTATTGATGTCCATCTGATATACTGTGATGTTTTTGTGAGCTGCATAGGCTAAGAAAATCCGGACTGCTTCAAGTCTTGCTACTGCCACGAATGATTCTTCGAAATCTATCCCTTCTTCCTGGCGAAATCCTTTAGTCACGAGACGAGCTTTGTTCCCAACTATCATTTCTTCATCCTTTTTGTTTTTCCATAACCATTTAAGATCAATAATAAGTTTGTCAATTGATCGTGGAACAAGTTCCCAACTATCATGTAAACGGTATTGAAGAATTTCTTCCTGCATCGCTTCTATCCATGCGTTTTCTGCCATTGCATCCCGAATGTTCTTTGGTTCTTTGAGGCTTATTGAGAAAATGTAAATACACATTTCGGGGTCTATGGCAAGTTGTCTTCTTGTCTGAACTGGCCTTGAAGGTTCACCAATAACTTGTTCAATTGGATGGTCTTTCGTCCACTGGAGTGTAGAATGGTACCTTGGGTTTAACGTATGCGTGTTAGATGGTTCTTGTAACCTTGAAGATGATTCAGCAGAGTCCGTTGCAAATGGGTTTTCGAATACTTCTTCTAACGCAGCATCGTTTTGGTTATGTGTTGTTTCTTATTGAAGTGGTGTACTTTGGTTTTGCTCATCAACTCTTGGTAGAACAATTTCAAATACTGGAGTTGCTGGAGTAGATGTAGAAGATGTTGAGGGAGTTGGTGCGTCAGCTTCGATTGTAGTAGATGCATCTTGTGGTGGTGGTGGTGGTTGATGGTTTTGAGCGGGTGCAGCGGAATGATGTTATGATACATTTGTCGAAGTTCCACCATAGTATTCATCAAACATTAACTCGAAGAATTTTTCCAGTTCTTGTTCTAAAGATTTGTCAGTGATTGTTGATTTAGCTCCTTGAGGTATGAGTCCTGAACTAATGTATCCAGAAGACTGCGGGTTTGGTGCGGGTCCTAATCTGTTTTGATTAGAAGCCATCGGGTTAAACGCGGGTTCTAAAGCGAGTCTCTCAGAAGCCATTTGTGAAATCTCTTCAAACTTCACATTCATCGTCTCCATTATTCTTTTTGTTCTTCTATTGTACACCCTGAATGCCCTCGAGTGTTCTGAGTATCCAATGAAGATTCCAATATCACCCTTAGCTTTCAGCTTTCCTAGATCTTCTCTGTCGTTCGTTGGAAAGCACAAAGCGCCAAACACGTGAAGGTAAGAGATATTAGGTTTCCGATTGTTCACTAGCTAATATGGTGTTTTATTAAATCTTGGATGGATTAGGGAACGGTTCTGACTGAAACAACAGTGGAAACAACATCAGCCCATAAGAATAACGGTGCACTAAAATAAATTAGCATTGTGCGAGCAGCTTCCACAAGAGTTCGATTTCTTCTTTCAACTACCCCATTCTGCTGTGGAGTTCTAACAACAGATGTCTGATGTGTGATTCCAGCATCTTCAAAATAAGTTCTTAACTCCTGATTTGTGAATTCTGTGCCGCTGTCTGTTCTTACAATCCTTACTGGAGCTTGAAGTAGGACTTGAATACGCTTTAGAAAGGCGATGATGATGCCTGGTGCTTCGTCTTTTGACCTCAAAAACTTAACCCATGTATATCTTGAATAGTCATCGACGATAACAAGAATATACTTCTTCCCATTTATGCTTTCAACTCTCATTGGGCCACATAAGTCCATGTGCAACATATGTAACTTTGCTTCCGAACTGGGTAGGTTTTAGGTTTATATGATGCCCTTTTGCTTTTTCCTTGTTCGCATGATGGACATAAGTGATCCTTGGTGTATTTGAACTTAGGAAGTCCGGTGACAATTTTGTCTTTGGCAAGTTTGTTGATGTTATCGAAATTAAGATGGGATAATCTTATATGCCACAACCAGGACTTTGTTCCGCATGCTCTTTTCATAAGACATATTGGTGATGAAGAGGCCATTTGGTTGATGTCGATAGCATATAGGTTGGTGTCGTGATTTCCAGTTAAGAGATTATCGCCAACCAAATTTCTAACGAAGCATGTATTTCTCCTAAATGCAACCTCTAAATCTGCATCACAAAACTGCCCGACCGAAAACAAGTTGTGTCCCAACCCTTCAACGTGGTAAACTCGAGTGATCAAGTAATTCCCAAACTGAAGATCTCCATAACCCAGAATAGCTGCAACATGATCATTTTCAAAGCGTACAGTTCCCATGAATTTTCAGACGAAATTGATCAGCAGCTTCAGATTCCCGGTCATGTGCTTGGAGCAACCCGAGTCGACGATCCAAAGAAAAATTTCGATAACCTGCGAAGAACAGAAGAGTTTGTATTTGGAAACCGTTTAAAATTTGGTTGCATGGGGTTAGGGGTAACATCCGGATCACACTCATAGAAAGTTTGTACTGGTTCAATTTGAACAGCTTTCAATTCGGATCACCCGTTGGTTTCCATTCACAATACATAAGATAGTTCCTAGGCATTTGACTACTAGTGCAATTAGTCTTCCTATGGATCTAGATCTAGCACTAGTTCCTTTTGGAACGTTCTTCTGTTCAGGTGTGACAGTCACATTTTCAGAAAAATAATCATCACAAATATCGTTAGATAAACATTTCTTGCACATTAAATAAACAGAGTCATTACATGCATTAGAAACACTACTTTTGACATTACATTCAGGTGAAATATGTCTCTTATTACAAAGCGATAAATTCCTAGGGTATTCTTCTACTTCTTCAACTTTATTCTTGCAACTATTCTTAGAGACAGGCGAGACTCTATTGTTCCTTGTATTGCTCATAGGCTTTAGTCTGCAGCTCCTAAAGGTGCTTTCTAATCCTGTAGAAGGTAAGGAACACGCATTAGGATTTATATTGTTGTCCTTAGAAGTTGTTGTAGTAAGCCTAGACTCTTTAGGATTATCTTTTACGCTCTTGTCGTTTGTTCCATATGTTTTAGATGTGGAGGCAGACAAAATAGTAGGACTAATCCTATAAAGGCCAAGTGCTATTACTTTTGGTGTTTCGACAACCGCTTTTCCATTATCAACAATATTTTCTTATTCATTTTGCTTGGGCAAAGGTGTTGGAGTGACTGGTTTTGTTAAATCATTTTTCACACAGACTTTTGGAACAGATTGAGAAATTGACATTTTTGGTTTAACAACCGGTTTTGAAGTATTTGGTTTATCCGAAGTCGATGGTTTTGCAAACTTAGTATCCACACCCTTCCCTTTTTGACTTTCCAGCTGAGCCCTCAAAAGATCATTTTGCTCTTTCATGTTTTTGAAGGCACGCTCATACGACAGTTTGTCATACTTGCATTCTTCTCTTTTTCGATCAAGTTGTTTAAAATATGACACGTTTTCTTTTTCAAGTTTAATAAGAGCATTTTCATATTTTGAGACAATTGCGGAGGTCTCAGCTCGCAGTCTTTCATCGTCTTCAACAGAATATGTTTGCAAAATAATGGACATAATATCGGTAGACATAACTGCTTCAAAGAGAGAGTCATTTAGGTTTTCCAAAATTTTGCATTGTTCAAAACATTCATTAGCCTCCTTAACCAGGGATTTGTGGTCTTTGACAAATTTCGGTTTCAAACACCTTTTTCATTTCTCCATGAAAGCTGGAGTGCCAGTTGTTAATACTGATAGTAGTTTTAGACTTAACAATCCCTTGAAGTGTTTCAATTCTCTTTTTAACATCATTATTAGTGATACAAGGTTCCTTCGTCATCATCTCTAACAACTACTTACAAACAGCCCCAATGCTACGTGATCAAGTGTAGCACGGTTACCTATTCAAACAGGGATCAAAGATCCTTGAGGCTTAACCACAAACCTAAACCCTAGGCGTCTAAACAAAGACTCACGCCTAGGTACATACACGGGTCGGGGTGTAACACCTTTTGTAATACCTGGTGTTACATCTTTAACACCTGTATGTCTAAAACTAAACGTTCCATCTCGTTATATAATAGAGATTAGGGTTAAAAAGACTTCTAACATAATACATATTAAGTCCTTTATCTTGGTCTTCATAACTCTCCTTCATCTTTCATATGTTTTGTCTTTATCAACTCAATTATAAATCCCAACAATCTAGAAATCCTCTAGCAGCACTTGTATTAAAAGGATTGTTTGAGGACATTTGTTCCATGTTTGAAAGTGTTTTAGAGACAACTTTTTGTTTTGAAAACAGTTTTGTAACAACTGGTTTTTTGGAAAAAATTGGTGTTTGTTTTTTAGGGACAAAATTAACTCCAGAAAGTATGTTGAGTTTTTTTGTAATCAATTGGTTTTATCTCTGGGTTCTTTTGTTTCATTTTAATTCAACTCTCTTCAACAAGTTCTATTGTTTCCTCAGAATCACGAATAACGGGAGGATCATGTTTAGCATATATTATATTTCCATTTTACAAAACATTCTATTCTTTCTGAGCTTTCTTGAGAGTATAAGAATTTTCACAACCGATAGCCATTTTCTTCATTGTATGTAAAAACGGATTTAGATCTTTAATAAGCATATGAATGGTTTGACTTGAATGACCCGTTTTCACAAGAAAATCTTCCAACTTTTTAATTGTTTCTTGTTTCTCAATGATTTCATCAAGAAGATCATTTTCTCGTTTTGAAAAATTTGCTTTCAACTGTTTCTTTTCTTTTTCAAGATCAGAACAAGTTGATTTTTGTTTAGAAAGTTGGTTTTTCAAATCAGAAATTTCCGCGTTTAAGGATTTTATTTTCATGTGTGAATTAACATCAAGTGTCTCAAACTTGATATGCAATTGTTTTTCCCTTGAAACGGAATTTTGATAACCAGTTTCTATGTCTGACTGTCGTTTTTTATGAAACTCAAATGCTTTTTCATTTTCGTTATACCTCTCAAGCTTAGCGGTCATTTTCTCATTCGCGGCCTTAACAACGCGATTGACCTTTTTTATTTTCTCAATTTCAATACTACAATTGTTCAATAATGATTCAAATAGAGCACGTGTTTCCTCATCATTCTGAACATGTTGTGAAACTGAGCCTCCATTATGACTCAAATCTAGAGTTGCCAAATCAATATTGCAACTACTCGGCGTGTCCAGGTATGTATCATAGGTGGGTGCCGGAGTCTCAGAATGTTGTTCCTCATGAGGAGACATATCAAATATATCATTATTGTGGCATGTATTGAATAATGGTACCTCAGATACTGCATTGGTGTCATAAACAGGAGGTGTTTCTGAATCCGTGTCGTACTTAGCCTCCTGAAGATTTGCCATAAATATGCAATTTGCATCGATGTCCTCTCGGTCTTCCATGTCATCCATGAGAGCCATAAAAACATTTTCCTCAGCATTCAACTGAAACCCTGCTTCTTCCTTCTGTGCCAACAGCAATGCTTCCTGCAGATAAGCTAGATCTTTCTTTTTCGGCTTAGTAGGACAGTTCCTTGCCATATGACCTACACCCTAATAGTTGAAACACTTTATCGGATTACCCTGATTCACATTTCCATAATTCCCGACAACTGGAGCTACAACATTCCCAATCTGATTACCCACTGTTTAATTTCCAACATTCTGACCCCTCTGATTTCCAACAAACTTACCCATCTGATACCCTGCATACTGACCCAACTGATTCCCTACATACTATCCTGCATTCTGCATGTTCTGATTACCCATCTAAAATCCAGTAGCATATCCTTGCTGATTCCCAACCATTTGTCCTCGTTGACCCATATTGAAACTCGGCTGAGCAATTTGCCTGCTGCGAGTGTTCGATGAAATCCTTTGGTTGTTGTTGGTTGGTGTAGAATAGCGTCCTTGGAATGCCTTTGTCAAATAAGCAAATGCTTGTGTCAAAGCAGCAGTAGATTCATCATTTTCAGCGAACTCTGGTTCTTGGAATTGTGGATATTGTTGTTGTGTAATAACATTTTGTTGTTGTGGGTAGAATTGTTGTTGGTAGACAGGTGTTGGTTACGGAATGTATGGTGGTTGCATGTAGTTGTGAGTGGAAGATGATGATGTTTGATGTGGTGTGTTCACTGGTGAAGGTATTGGTGTGTTAGCAATGAGTGCGAGAGGATCATGATTCTTTTCCAGTCTTACTTTCCTTACTTCATTGGCCTTAGCTTGGTTTTGCTTCAGAAAATTTTAGACCTGATCATAATTCACCTGATACAAATCCTTTGTTTGGTTGACAATAGTGACATATCGTCACCATTCTTCATGAAGATTATTGATGAACTTGATGTTTCTCGCGATTTTTCTTGGTGTCAACTTGTTTCTGATGAGCTCATTCATTAAAGTGCAGAACCTGGTATAGTAGGATTGAATGGATTCTCCATGAGTGGATGTAAACTTCTCCCATTCAGTTAGTAGCTTGTTTTCAACGTCTTGTTTCCCAATTTATGACTGGATCTGAACACACTCCTTATGTTAGAGATACTTTGAGTAATACTAACTAGCACGCGGAATTTACGAGCTAATTGATGAGTGCGCGTGATGTGTCGTTGCGGTTTAGCAGTATTAATGCCTACTCAAGTTTTAAATTTATATTTAGCCGACTTAGCAATAACACACACACTTAACGAGCAGTGTACCCGGTCAGTATGAATATAATGGTAAGTAGAGTGTCGATCACTAAGAGTGGAACGTATTATCTAGTTATTCTAATCAGTATTTTAATATCATAAGTTAGCTATACAACCTAATCTAACGCAAGGGGGTTCAGCCTGAGAGACTGGCACAATTTGGTTATAATTAAATTGAAAACTAAACTAATGAGCATGAATCAGCGATTAGCACACACGTACACAGATAGATACTTGAGACAATAAGAAGACATGTCCTGATAATTAAGTAGCTTGTCACTTGTTTTATTGCTAGTTTTATATGAAGTGTATATAATTAAACCTTTCTCATTGGCTCTAATCTTATCGGCGAGTAAACCCTTAATGATTACTTATGTCTATCCTACTTTTCTAGAGTATTGGGCATTTGTGATACCTACGTCTCGTATACGCTAGAATAGATAGGAGAGGAAGGGGCATGGCGACCCAAGCAAGACTCAGCTAGACACAGAGGTTATCAATGCACTAATAAAAGTCACCAAAGACATCAACATATAAACTTTAATTAATGGGAAAGCAATATTAAGGGGAGTGCATGATCTTCCGTAGTCACATGACACAAGCCCATCAATCCTGATGAATTAAAGCGTACTAATACAATAAATCAAAACTACTTAATGAATTGAATACATGCATGACCTTCTTACAACTCTTGTATATTCGTTTAGGTGTGTCTTGTGCTGCTTGGTCGTCTGAATTCGGCTCTAGGGTTATGCAAAAAGTCTCTTAAATTCGTCTGGCCTTGGGGTATTTATAGTTTCTGTCTGAGGGATAGATGCGGTGCATTGAGTTGATAGATGCGGCGCATTGACTTAACTTCGCGTGGGGTCCAAGATTAATATATTCTGGAATATTCGTACACCGTCTTCAGATGCGGCGTAACTTGATCTTTGTATGCGGCGCATGTACTTTAGCTTTCTTGGATTGTAACTGGTGAAATCTTGATAGTGATACGCCGTATGTTAGAAGTATATTGCGGCGTATCTGGAGTAGAACGAGCTTGATCTTCTGGATTTCAGTAGGCTTTTGACATCTTGCTTGTTTTGCTCCATAATTAGTCCAAAATCGCCAAGTTTCACATAATGCTTTTTTTTACCTGAGAATTACTAAAGTAAACATTAATGTATCGATTCTCATATATAATATAATAAAACAAGTCAAATAAATAGGATAAATGATGATAATAAAATGTACTTATTTGAGTTCATCAAATATCCCCCCACTTGAACTTTACTTGTCCCCAAGTAAACCTTAGAATTAATCATATGAAAATGTATCCTAAAAGATATTAGGATTTATTTTTATATTTAAGCACGTATTCGTTTTGTCATAATCACACAACCAAACACTTAACGAAGTAGAAACCAAAATAATTTTTAATGTAAAACAATTCTAAATCGTTTAGTTGCTTAGTCGTGACGAATATTCTATCATAGGCTTGGCAAGTGTATGCATCTCCCCCACTAAAGCCAAGGAATAACAAGTCTAAAGCGGTAAAAAGGGTTTGTTGGTTAAGGGTTGATCATCCTTTTTAATCTCTATCGATCTCATATTCCAGAAAAAGCGACAAAATTACAAATACATGATCGAATCCATGACCATGATACTTGCAATTGCTCAAATCCTTAACTCGAATAGGCTAAAGATAGGACCAAGTAATCTTCACCAATAATATTATATCAAAAAGGGCGACAAAATCATAAATACATAGCCGAATCCACGACTACGATACTTAAGATTGCTCAAATCCCTAATCTCAATAAATCAAAGGTTTGGATGAAGAATGATATAGGGTATGGATAATATTTGGGATACAAATTGGTGTAAAATGACAAATAAACAAAACAGATAAATTAAAATCCTAAGTGTGGTTAATCACTTTCCCAACCATCCCATGAATAAGACTCATATCATTGAATAACTCACGCTTTAACACTTGAAACACACGCTTTAGGTAGACACGAATTATACTCAACAAAGTCTCAATCAAAGAATAACTTTAGTTGGCGTTCCCATAACGGCCAACTCCCATTCAATCCATAAATATAATATACAACAAATAGTGGTGATATCTCCCACTTAATACAAAACTTTACATAAGTTGGTTAAAACAAACTTCCAACTTTTCCTTTTTCTTTTTCTTTTCTATTTTTTTTCGATTTTTTTTTTTTTTTTTTTTTTTTTAATTTTTTTAGACATCAACATATATGTGTAAAATTTCACAACTTTTCTATCACTATTTTTCCGGATAATTTTTCCATACTCTTCATACTTTCAGAAATAACTGTAATAGTGAAAGTAGCAAACACATGAAAAATAAACTAAAAGTTATACAATTTTTACTTTCATACCAATTGCATTGTGCAATTTCCCGACCTAACCAAAGATAATGAATTACGCACGCGAACACAGGTAATGTAAGGAAACACACTTTGCCTAAAGCAATTAACCACGGATTTTAATCTACAGGGTAAGCTAAGGTGTAAGGGTGTATCGAAACATTATAACAAAGGTGCAAGAAACGAAAGGAATGGCTCTGAGGGTTTTTCTAGGGGTATCTTACTCTAAAAGTGAGAGTAAACAAAGGGTTTATATGGGGGTTAACTAACCAGTGTAGTTAGTTAATATTACATAACATATAAAGGCTATTTGGGTGTAATCCTAGAAATTTACCAATTTAGACAAGTCACTCCAATTATATAGATAATACTCATTATGGTGGTCTCGAATAGTATACAAGCCAAGTTCTAAAGTTTACAAGTCACCAGCACACTAAAGTTTTAATATTTTTGAAAGAATAGAGTTATGTGTGCGGTTATGTAATTTAGACTTTAAACAAAAACATGCTAAAAATTTTTAATTTTGATATATTAAGCGCATTTTAAGCATATTTTGAAAAAGTTTAGGACAAGTAAGTGTTCTAATTCTCCATCCCCCCACTTAAGTTAAACAACGTCCTTGTTGTTTGTGTCAAAGGTTAAAAAAAACTGAAAAATAAAAGAATTAGAACAGAAAAACTCCCCTGAGATTTGCTCGGTATGATCCTCCATTATTCGTATAAGAGCAAAAATCAACTTTCTTGTTGATGAGAACGTTTAAGCTTCATAGATGATGTATCCACAAAAAATGCAAGAATCTATAATACCATTTAGACTTTAACACACCTGAGTTAAGAAGGTTCAAACTTGCATAATACATTAGTAGTTAGTAAAAATAAAACCTAAAAAAATTAAACTGTAAATCATCAGGTCAGTCGATACGCCGT
Organism: Artemisia tridentata subsp. tridentata; assembly: GCA_021014915.2. Lineage (NCBI taxonomy): Eukaryota > Viridiplantae > Streptophyta > Magnoliopsida > Asterales > Asteraceae > Artemisia > Artemisia tridentata. Next base: position 156,360,983 of record CP139506.1, read on the forward strand.
ATCTTATGGAAGAAGATACGATGTATCGAGCCTGGAGTAAATACGAATCAGAATAAAAGATGCGTCGCATCCTTAACCAGGGATGCGCCGCATTAAATAAACTGACAAAAAAGTTTTAAAGTTAAAAATAAAAATGCAGAAAATGAAATAAGATATGACCAGTGCAGGTAATGCGTCGCATCTTATGATGGAGATGCGCCGCATCTTCTGCAGGTCTGACAGACTCGACACATAACAAAAAAGTAAAAATTCGGGTTGTCTCCCGGTCAGCAATTGTCTTTATTCCAGAGTCTTCAAGTTAGACTCACGTTCAGCTCTTTAATACCGATCACTGAAAGAGTCGGAAGCATCGCGCTCCCTCATCGCCAGTCCAGTAATATTGAACACTCCTTGCTCTTCCTTAATATCCACGCCATTCTTCTTTAATATCTGTATAAACAAAGTTCTGTCCCTTTCGGGCAGAGATGACAAAATGATAGACGGGAAATTATTATTATTATATACGCATAAATTTGCAAGGTGGGGTGGTAGTTCAATAAACATATCATTATTCAAATTTGTATTCTCAACTATTCTCCTACGTTTGTTAATTACTTCGCAATCATACCACTCATCATCAGAATCATTAACAATATCGCGCCTAAGTTCGGTAGGTACATTAAGGTCAATAAATTCCTCGAGGTTCTCATGATTAGGATTAGTTGAGTTGTTTTGAATCAATGTTTCTCCCATAAGCCTAGCTTCTAGATCGAGGTCCATACGTTCTCTTAATCCTAGCACATAGACGCTTCTAATTATGCTCTTAGTAGGATTTTGGCACTTATAGACTAGTTTATTGTTCCCTACCTTTAATGAGATTTTTCTTTTAAACACATTAATCTTAGCATGGGCGGTAGACAAGAAAGGTCTTCCAAGGATTAAAGGAATCTTAACATCCTCGGGCATATCTAATATAACAAAGTCTACGGGAAAACAAACTTCTCAATCTTAACTAGCACATTTTCAGCAACCCCTTCAGGTCGTTTTACCGTTTTATCAGCCAATTCAATAAGCAGCTTAGTTGGTGCTAATTTTCCTAGTCCTAGGGTAGTGAATGTCTTAAGGGGCATAACACTAACGCTAGCTCCTAAGTCAGCTAATGCATTATTGAAAGATAAGTAATTAATTGAGCAAGGTAAAGTAAAACTTCCTGGGTCCTTTTCTTTATGAGGCAAGGCACGTAAGTCGGTTGCAGAGCTCTCTTCTATTATTGTAGCCTTGATCTCCTCTTCAATCTTTGCCTTCTCTTTGAGTAACCTCCTTAAACTGATTGAAGAATTAAAGAAAAATTAGGGCTTTGCAGCATCATTACCATTCATCAATCTTCTAGGAAAAGGTATGTTAGGCGTGACTTCTCCAGTAGTGCATATGGCCTTGACATGATCTCTTGGGTTAGTTTCAGTTGAGCTAGGTAAACTTCCGTATCCCCTTTCCTGAAGAACCTTGCTCATTTGTCCGATTTGTTGTTCCAATGCTTTGATCGAAGCTCCTTGATTTCTTGTTATAGTATCCGTTGAGGCTCGGATTTCTTTGATCATAGCGGTGTTCTCCTCATGTCTTTTAGCAGCATCGGCCATAATTTGCTATAGAGTGTCATCCAAAGTCTGCCTCCTTTCTTGATAAGTGGGATTGTAGTTGTTCTTTTGATAGTATCCCGGAGCAGCTTCCCTAAATCTTCCTGAAGTTCGGAATCGTTTTCCAAATTGTGTGTAGTATGCTTCTTCAAAAGTCTCACTTTCATTCTTATTAGGGAAATCTTTAGTGTAGTGAGGTCCTTCGCATTTTTCACATCCAACTTGGGCAGCATAAACTTCCTCATCACGCTTCTTCATCTCTCAACTAATTTTATCCAATTGAGCTTGAATTGCAGCAAACCCGTCAAAATTAGTGCTGCTCTTAGATCTAGTAGAGGTTCCGTCGTGCCATTTTTGAGAGTGATCAGCAGCTTCTGGGATGGATTTTCTAGCATCGGCTGCACTCATTTGAGGCACAGCTCCCTTAGCATCCAAGATTTGTCTAGTAGGCACGTCCAATCCTTGATAGAACAATATTATCTCCTGCATTGGACTTAGATAATGTTGAGGGCATTTCATCAATAAGTCATTAAATCGTTCCCAAGCTTGATAAAGAGTTTCATCAGGTTCTTGCTTGAAACTGTTGATAGCCTCCATCTTTTTAGCAGTTTTAGCAGGTGCACAATATCTTTTCAGGAATTTGCACTTCAAATCTTCCCATGTTGTGATTGAACTAGCAGGTTCATTCCTTAGCCACTTATTAGCAGCTCCTTTAAGCGAAATTGGAAAGATTCTTAGCATAAGTTGATCGTCAGAGACTCCTTCTGTAGTAAACAAATCTGCAATCTCGAGGACATTTTCAACATGTTCATTAGCATCTTCATGTTCTGTTCCACTGAAAGCATTTTCTCTTAGCTCCTTGAGAAACTGACCTTTCAACTCAAACTTTGACTTTTCATCAAACTTTGGTCTAGCAACTCCTGAACTGTAATCAGCACGGGTTTTGTTCATGTATTCCTCCATAGTAGTGTTTTCCGTCATTGTTTCTGTTTCTTCTTCCTCCTTCTCTTCAGAAAAGTAATCAACCTCGAATGAACTTGAGATTTCAAAGCTTTTTGTGTTGAAAAGTCTTTTAAGCGAATGTAAGGCTCGTTTAGGATCTTCGAAAGGTTTAATCAAGTTCTTAGTTGAACTCCTGGTCATGCACTTCCTGAAATCATCACAAAGGCATCAGTAGGGTATGTTCAAGAAAGTATGAAATCAGAAAATTAACAACGAAAACGGAATACGAAAAATAAAAGTTGCTGATATCTGCAAACGATGCGCCGTATCCAAAAAGTTGGATACGCCATATCTTATTACGTTAAAATTTAATCATACTTTTATTCAGAAAACATATACGCTGTTTATGAATAAGAATGCGCCGTATCAAGTTTAAATTATCAAAAATCGATTATATTTATTAAAATTAAATGTGTCGTATTAACAAAAGCTAATGCACCGTATTTTCGTTACGTTTCAAAATACAAGATTTTTGATTTAGTAGATGCGCCGTATAGATAAAAAATAGATGCGTCGCTTCTGTTTAATAATTCGGAAAAAAACTGTTTTTAATTTAAATAAAAAATACGCCGTATCTGTTAAAACAGATGCATCGTATGGCGTTAGGGTTTAGAAAAATTTCTTATTAAAAACAGAATACGCCGTATCTTGGGGAAAGATGCGTCGTACTCGAATTCGTTAAACGCGTTGTATTTTATAAAAATTAAACGCAATACGCCGTATCTGTGAAAACAGATGCGCCGTATCGTTTGTATTAGCACAGTACAACGATAGCAGAATACAGAAAAATACACAAAAAGAAAAACAAAAATAAAAACAAACAAAAAGAAACAAAAATTACAGAAAACAAACAAAAACAGAAAATATGCAACTTATACAATGAATGCAATCTATCTAATATATAACAGGGTTAGTGGTTAGAATCTAAAAAAAAAACTAAAAAGAAAAACCTAATTAAAATACTAAATCAAATTAACAGATAATAACAATTCACTCCCCGGCAGCGGCGCCAAAAACTTGATGAGTGCACGTGATGTGTCGTTGCGGTTTAGCAGTATTAATGCTTACTCAAGTTTTAAATTTACATTTAGCCGACTTATCAATAACACACACACTTAACGAGCAGTGTACCCAGTCAGTATGAATATAATGGTAAGTAGAGTGTCGATCACTAAGAGTGGAACGTATTGTCTAGTTATTCTAATCAGTATTTTAATATCCTAAGTTAGCTATACAACCTAATCTAACGCAAGGGGGTTCAGCCTGAGAGACTGGCACAGTTTGGTTATAATTAAATTGAAAACTAAACTAATGGGCACGAATCAGCGATTAGCACACACGTACACAGATAGATACTTGAGACAATAAGAAGACCTGTCCTAATAATTAAGTAGCTTGTCACTTGTTTTATTGCTAGTTTTATATGAAGTGTATACAATAAAACATTTCTCGTTGGCTCTAATCTTATCGGCGAGTAAACCCTTAATGATTACTTATGTCTATCCTACTTTTCTAGAGTATTGGGCATTTGTGATACCCACATCTCGTATACGCTAGAATAGATAGGCGAGGAAGGGGCATGGCGACCCAAGCAAGACTCAGCTAGACACAGAGGTTATCAATGCACTAATAAAAGTCACCAAAGACATCAACATATAAACTTTAATTAATGGGAAAGCAATATTAAGGGGAGTGCATGATCTTCCGTAGTCACATGACACAAGCCCATCAATCCTGATGAATTAAAGCGTACTAATACAATAAAGCAAAACTACTTAATGAATTGAATACGTGTAGAACCTTCTTACAGCTCTTGTATCTTCGTTTAGGTGTGTCTTGTGCTGCTTGGTCGTCTGAATTCGGCTCTAGGGTTATGCAAAAAGTCTCTTAAATTCGTCTGGCCTTGGGGTATTTATAGTTTCTGTCTGAGGGATAGATGCGGCGCATTGAGTTGATAGATGCGGCGCATTGACTTAACTTCGCGTGGGGTCCAAGATTAATATATTCTAGAATATTCGTACACCGTCTTCAGATGCGGCGTAACTTGATCTCTGTATGCGGCGCATGTACTTTAGCTTTCTTGGATTGTAACTTGTGAAATCTTGATAGTGATACGCCGTATGTTAGAAGTATATTGCGGCGTATCTGGAGTAGAACGAGCTTGATCTTCTGGATTTCAGTAGGCTTTTGACATCTTGCTTGTTTTGCTCCATAATTAGTCCAAAATCGCCAAGTTTCACATAATGCTTGTTTTTACCTGAGAATTACTAAAGTAAACATTAATGTATCAATTCTCATATATAATATAATAAAACAAGTCAAATAAATAGGATAAATGATGATAATAAAATGTACTTATTTGAGTTCATCACTAATACTTAGAAGATATTGTATTGTGTATATGAATTAATGGAACAATAAAATGTAGTTGTATGAACAATGAAGACTTGAGAATAACCAAAACGATTCAATATTATTATCTATAATATGAGTGATCTCTTATCACTAGGGTTTACAAAACCTTGAATCTCTCTAAAACAATACGTATGACTTATCACAAAACTTAACCTAGGATATCCTTTTATAGAACAAGGATTCATGTACAAGATAACTGTAATATCCGTATAACTCTAACTAAATAGGATATTCACTAAATCTTTTCTATACTTATCATTTTACACGATTTCAGAACATAAGCAGTACAAACATCTTGTGCTACCAGTACTAACTCAGTTAGTACTGCTAGTGTAATCTTCAGCAGTCTTCAACTTAAGCTTGACAGTTTGTACTGTTAGGTTTAATTCCCGACAATCCTCCCCTAAACTTATGATTTCTCTCCAAATCACTAAGTTTTTCTTGAATTAAACTTTAACACTGATGATGGGGGATTCTTCCAAATACTTCATCTTCTATTCTTCCTCATCCTTTCATACTGATCAGATATCCTCTGAATCAAATCTTTAACTATTTCTGACTGTTCTTCACACCTGAGTTTTAAAGAAATCATCACAGCTAACACTTCATAACTTAGTGGATATTCCAATTCAGCTAACATGAATATATCTACTCCACTCTGTGTTGATAGATGATGCACATTGCATGAACTATATGTTGGGAATGCTTCTAACACTAAAATGTGACAACATATTTGGGATTACAATAGTTATCTTATTAGGTACAAACACAAGGACTAGAAGCGTCAATATTACAAAGTCTTGTGTTAGTTAGCCTATTTATACCCTCATAGACTTCACTAGGAGGGTGAGCCTTGTTTGTGTAATTTTCACCTTTCACTATCTTTAAATAAAACCTGGTTCCATCTTTATCTCTCTAACACTTTCTCTCTCTAACTCTTACCATGGAGATGATGTATTTCCATCATCCCCGACCTCTCGATTTACAATAACATCACCAAAACACAAACCATCAATTGGTATCGGAGACATGGTTTTAGTTTTGGTTGATTTTGTTGTATTTTTCTTGTCAAAAATGTATGTTTTTGAAGCTGTTGTATTAATGCTTTGACTGGTCCATATTTACTTGTCAATAGTACTATCAACAGTGTCTTAATAGTATTATGATATCAATTCAGTCTTGTTTACTGTTTAATATATATTTTGTTATGTTTTTTTTGCGACTGTTTTGGATACTTCCCGTGAAGATTTTTGTTGTCATAAAAACGTGGTCGGAAAATTGGTCGGATAATAAAGGTCAGATGAAGATGGTCAGAAATGGTCAGAAAACGTGGTCAGATACATGGTCTCGATAAGCTGGTCTAAATATTTAAGGTCGAAAATTGGTCAGAAACTGGTAAAAATGAACTCGCCGAAAAAGTTATCGGAAAAGTCATCGGAAGGTTTTTTTCGAAATTGCTTGTATAAGTAATTGCGAAAAACCCTTTTTTATCGCAATTGCATGTAAAGCATTTGCGAAAAACCCTTTGTTTTCGCAATTCTGGACTGCTTTTCGCAATTGTTTTTCGCAAATGTGGCTTTTCGCAATTGACAGGTCATTGGTCAAACCTTTCGCAATTGACTGGTCAATGGTCAAACCTTTCGCAATTGCCGGTCAACGGGTCAAACCTTTCGCAATTGCTAGTCAACAATCAACAGTCAAACTTATCAAAGTTAAAAAGAAATAAAAGTGGAGATGAAGTAACAGACCAATGACCATAACTACAATGCCAAAAACAAATCCTAATCTTAACACAACCATGGACCCTCGCTTATCACTCACCAATTCACAATCTGTAGGATCGAGTACTTCGAGCTTGATTGAGCTTGGTTAAACGAGAACCTCTGTATGGTATACAAGTGTTTATGCGAAAACTAAACAACAAGTATAATAAAGAAGAAAAGACAATGATCCTCTATGGATCAGACTATGAACTCAGAATTGTGTTATTGATAAATTGTAATTGACAAAGGTACCTTAAACTCATGGACGGGATGTTTCTTTTATAATCATAAGAAACCCTAACCCTAACCCGTCTTACAAGAAAACGTGTGAAGAGATAAACGAGATCTCTTCTAAAAATAAATCTAACAAACTTTCTAAACCTACGGATAACAAACAATAATATCCGCAGCAATAAGCACTATCGGCAGAAACAAAACAATACTATCGGCAGGAACCAACCGCAGCAGGAATGTAACACTATCGGCAGGAACCAGCTTCACTATCGGCAGCAATGAGAAATTCTTATTTCTCAGAGATCCTAACAATCCTCCCCTAATCTTGAGGTTGACTAGGTTAACCTGCAAGATTCCAATGTGATAGAGCTTTAACTTCTCAGGCTTGAGGATTGCGACTAAGCAGCAGCAATAAGTAGTAACCAGCAGCAACACTTATAACCCGCAAGATTCCAACATCTATAACATGCAGCAGCAACTTCGATAGTGCAGCAGCAATAGGAAATCTTCTTCAAAACAAGTAACCTGGTCGCCAGAACATTCACTTGAGCTTGGCTGCTACTTATGACAATATGTACATCAAATCACTTAAGTTTCATACTATTCTCATCACATCCAGGTGTGTTATCTCCTGTGAGAGGTAAATCATTGAAAATTAATGGATTTGATGTCTCTTTACCAATAGCCATCACTACTGGAGTAGCCAATGTTTAGGTGTGTTAGACCATGGTACACTGATAACCATCTGATTTATTAGCAAATCAGCAACTATAAACGGATTTGACTTATCTTTACCTGTAGCCGTTTGCTCAGGACTAGTCAATTCTTTGGTTTCGACTGAACCTTGGTAAATTGAATACAAAATATGGATACCAAATGTCTTTACCACAAACCATACTTTTGCGGACTAGCCAATTCTTTGGATCCCATATAGGGTTACATCCATGGTGAATTGAGAACCATTTTCAACTCTCAGAACTGAATCATGGGTGAGTTGAAGTACCCTATAGCTTTGAGCAAGCTACTACAGCTATCAACGGATTTGATAATCACACCAGAGCCATACCCTCATGGTGAGCCAACTCTTTCTTGTCTGCAAGACATGGTGAGTTGAGTACCATTTATGGTGAAGGTGTAAACACCAACACTGTACCTGCAAGGTGTTGCTCAAAACCAACTTATTAGTACACAAAATATACAATTTTTTTTTTTTATTTTTTATTTATTTATTTTTTATTTTTTAAAAAACAAATCAAAAGAAAAGAAAGAAAATAAGAAAAGAAACCAAAAGAAAAAAATAGAAAAATATACAACAACAACAACAAGAAAAAGCCTCCCCTTAAGCTGATGAACCTTTAGCTGCAAATTGATCCTTGATGAATTTGACCAACTGTTCAGCTGTGGTTAAATCATTTCCAATTTTATGCTTGGGAACTCGCACCTTCTAAGTGAGCATTCTCTTCATAAGTTCCTCAGATAAGGGATAAGTGGCATCCACAAACATGGTCAGGAACTTGCCAGAGATGAGCTCCACTACATGAACATTGGAAGCAGGATATAGCCTCCAAGAAAATACTCTCCAGGATGATTGATTACCCCACACTAATTTAGCCTTATCACCTTCCAATGAATTCATCAAGACTTGTAAATCTCCCCAAAGCAGTAGGCCAATCCCAGTAGGAGTATGAGATTGATAGTGATTATCCACTATCTTATAAAGATGCTCCAAATCTTTCCTCTCTACTTTATTCAAGATCTCCCTCAGAAAAGTAAAGAATTTGACTGTCCCATTAAGAGAAAACCAAACATTGACTTCACCATCAGAAGTAGACCTAATCTCCCAGTGAGCAATATGACCCCAAGAGTGAATGGGATCACCTTCTGAATCACTATCTGAGTCAACCCTAATCAAATCTTGATCATCCACTTCAGAAATATCCCTAGAAGAAGAGTGATGAGAGAGACTCTTCTGCCTTGTCCTTAGACCATATTGAAAGATAGGAACTGAGATAGATGGTTCAGCAGAAACAGGGACATGAGCAGCAGGAATACCAGCAGAAATAGGACCTTCTTGTGGTGCCTTAGATGCTTCTACATTAGGAATTGGTGAAATGAATGTGGCATCCTGAGAACCTTCAGCAGGAATAAAGGAAGATGCACCAGACAATGTCTCTCCAGACTTCATTTTCTTTGCAACATCAGATTCTAAAAATGAAGGCTCTCTTTTCTTCCTTTGTGAAATATCTGTCTGGACTGAAGAATTTATCCTTGCATAGGTATCAAGGAACAACATGTGGATTGCAGCATCAGTCCAACCTTTGAATTCACTGAGCTTGTAGTTAGCTTCATTTTTCAGATATACCTTCTTAAAGTTGACATTATCTTTATTTGTAGGCATCTTAAATCCTGACTTTTGTCTTTCACTGATCCTATGCATCAATTCATTCCAAGAGGATGCTCTCTGAGTCTTCAATATAAATGCCTTGAGCTGATCTGATCTTTCATCTGAATCCAACTCTGAATCTTGAAGAATCATAAACCCATGAGCTCTAATAATCATGTCAGTAGCCAACAAGTATTCAACTTGCTCACTGAACTCTTCTGAAGTAGTCTCAGCTATATCCCTCTCATCTACAGACAATTTCCTTGCAAGCTCCTCATCTTGAGCAACCTGAGCTAGTCTAGCTTCTTCAGCAGCCATTTCCTGTGCATACACCTTTTCAGCTATCTCTTCATTATTTTGAGTTGCTTCAGGAGAAATGGTGTCACTATCAGCAGCAATGGATGGACAACCAGTAGTATTACCAGGAACCTTAGATTTATAAGAGACACTACCAACTTCAGCAGCAACACCAAAGACATCAGCAGCAATGGTCCTTGTTCCAGTGAAGGCCTGAGGTTGTGTAGTGATAGTGTGCTCAGAAGAGGTAGGCACTGCAGTATGTGCATCATCAAGAGAAACAGAAGCTAGCACATTAAGCCCATCAAATGACATATCATCCTGATCTTCCTCAGACTCAAAAAGTACAACCCTTCTTTTCTTCTGAGGATGTTGAGCTTCCAAAGAGCTGATCCTTTCATTTAGCTTTTGAACAATCTCACCAAAAGTTTCTTTAGTGTCCTTGAGCTCCTTTTCCAAATTTTCCACCTTCTCACTAAAAACTCTTTTTGTCTCTTTAAGTTCTGACTCCAATGCCTCAATTTTCTTCACAGACCTGTCAAGTAACTGGGACATAGAGGTGAGATCAACAGCATCCTCAGCTCCACTAGCAGGAATGCCTGAGGTATTAGGAGCTTCATTGGATCTAGGTGGAGAATCATTAAATTCCTCCCCTGCATTGGTGTCATAACTAAAAGTTTGCCTAGAAGGACTAGGAGAGGAAAGCCTTGAAGAAGAAGGTAAGTCTACAGAAGGTGTTGGCTAGTCAACAGGTGTACCAACTGAGATGGTCTGGTCATTGGGCTCATCAGGGTCATTAGTCTCAGGTGTAGGTGTCACTGGTCTAGGTGATGGTGGTAATGGGTCATCAGCAGCAACAGATGCAGATGCATCAGCAGCAACTGAAGTCCCTTCACCAGCAGCATCGGATGCACTTGCATCAGCTGCATTAGGTAATGGTGGGACACTGACATTGTCAGCAGGATCAGGGTTGTCAGCAGGATTGACATTGTTTAACATGGTAGGCAATAAAGGCAAATGTTGGCCTGTAAAATTCATCTTCATCAGGGCAAACATTTTGGGAGTCAACCGATTCACTATCTTAGGGGATGTGTTAATGGTCTGTACACCTAAGATAATCTGAAGAAACCTAGGGTACATCAAAAATCTGTTTTTACCATTAGTGATATTCTCAATCATTCCCTCAAAAATATATTTTGCCCAATTAAATATCCTACCCTGAGATAGACAAACAAGACCAGATGCGATAGGACTTGGACATTGATCCCAACCACCTGTCTTAACACTAATGCACTATAGTAAAGTATGAATCAAGAATCTCCATTGAGGAGACAACTTATTTTTCAAGAAAGTACAACTACCAGTGACAGGATATCCTATAGCAGCCATACCATCAGTAATATCTTGCCTGGAAAGATCATATTCCCCATGCTCCTCAGGAAATTGAAGCTGTACACGAATCAACTCCTCCGTAATGATGACCTCCTTCTCATCAATGGTGGCAACGATGTCGTCCTCCCTTCCCACAATGTGTCTGACCTTAGCTGTTGCCCAAAACTGCTTAATCAGTGAATCATACACCGTCACCGGACAGTAAGTGAGTGCATAATGAATAGATGACCCACGAAGAAATGCTAACACTTCATCATAACCAACACTTTTTGAAGATGACTCTAAGTATGCAACCTTGTTATGATCATCCTTGTAGCGAAGTGTTGACATTGTGTTGGATGAATGATCTAGGGTTTGAAATGAGAGAATTAGGGTTTGATAGGATTTTGAGAAATTGAGATGAGAGAAGTGCAATTTTAGGTTGGGGTTGCCAAATATATCACTTTAAATTACTGCAATTCTCCGCACGTAACATTGACCAATCGACTTAAGGAGGTTTGACCAATCGGCAGCAACACTTGGTCAATCGGCAGCAATAAGAGGTTGTTTGACCAAAGTCAACCTTCCGAACTTAGTCATTAAGAATAACTCACCCGTATTAAATCTCAATACCAACCACCAATAAATTTGCACTAATCTCCATATCATTATATAACCCTCAAATCACATAACTTCATTATCACAAACCAAACCAAAAATCTTCAAAATCATGAGTTCATCTAAAAATCCAATAATTGAAATCTCATCAGATTCTTCCTCCTCCAGTGACTCAGGGTGGAAAAACTACTTTCCCAAAACAGCATCATCCTCTCAAAACAAAGGTAAGGCCAAGGTTGAGGAGGATACATATTCATCTGATCCTCTTCCATCTACTCCTTCGTCATTTAAGTACTCAAGCTCTGATGATGAAGACTCATCAGAGTTGAAGTCCTTAACATATTATCAGGGTGAATGGGAGACATATCCTCCCAATTTTCCCATTACGGATGAGCTTAGAGAAGAGATGAAGAGGACTGTGGCTCTACTTATTGAAGAGATGGAAAGGACAACTACAACCTTCTATAAAGTACCGGTACCAAAAGGTAATGCTGATCTTCGAGAAGGCTCTAGCCGTGAAAAACCTAACCCTCGAAGTCGAGACAATCGACAATGTGAAAGCCAAGATCCAAGACAAAGGAAGACTCCCATCAAACCAACTCCTAAACCAAGCCAGCCAACTCCACAATCAACCCACTCTACTCCAAATCCAAGTCAACCAACTGCAAGGTCATGCCTTAGAGCACATCAGAGGCGAACAACCTCAAGCTCTTCAACTCCAGCCCCTGAACCAAGACTGCCACTCCCAGTGGTGTTGGCACTTCCAGTCCCCCATGTGTATGAGGAAATCAGTCGACAGAGAGAAAGGAGGTTCATGCCTGATTATACGGGTAAGGGTAAAGGGAAGATGGAATAGGTGGTAGGGTTTAGGTTGATTGATGTTTGAAGGTTGGAATGATGTTTAACTGATGTTGATAAGTAGCTTTTGTAACTTGAACTGAATGTACTTATCTTTCTTATGATGAATGAAAATTACTGTCTTTAGTTTTAAATCCAAGCATTAAGAAGCTGCAAAACAAAGTTAACTAACAAAAGACACTAAAAACCTGCAAAACAAAATTAGAGAAACACAAAACATAAAAATAAATGAAAAACAAGACAACATAACAAGCATTAGCCTCCCCTTAGGCTAATGCCTCCCCTCAAAACCAGCAAACAAGATTACAACAACATAATTAGTCAAACTTGACAATTACCAAGGATACCATGGAGAATAAGCCATTCCCCCTCCAAAGATTTGAATATAATAGGCATGCCTGAAATCCCTCTAAAAATATGAAGAGGTACCAGCTGGAATGGTTCCCTGAATATCAGCAGGAACAGAGGTACCAGCAGGAACAGGTCTATCAGCAGGAAAGGGAGCCCTATAAAAGTTCATTCCTACTGCTTGTGGAACATATGGTGGTATTTGTTTAACATTTTTCCACAATGATCTGGTCTGTTGTTGCCCACCATTCATTCTTTTCTCATGATAATCACAATCTTTAATGAGATGATATTTACTACCACACACAAAACATGACTTCTTTCTAATAGCCTTGTTCTTACTAAAACTTTTCTCAACATAGACAACATTATCACTAGAGGAACTAGAGACACATTTGTTTTTAAACGAATTATTTGAGCTGTTGTCTGAAAAGGCTGATTTAGAAGTAGTTTTATCATTAGTTGAACCTGAGGGCTCATGATGTTTGGGTGTGGTTGACTTTTCACTTGAGTCACATGAAACAAAGTCTTTAGACTCTGCTTCTGAGGACTTGCCACTTGTGGAACAAGAGACACAGTCATTAGATTTCAGGTAGTCTCTGGACTTTTTACTATAAACCATTTGTGACTCATCTGAGTCAATGTCAGAGAGAGAGTGGACAGGGGTAGGCATAAAAACTCCTCTTATAGGTGGAGGAACAGCATTCATTCCACCTTCTTTGACAAACTTAACCGGAATTTTATAGTCTATAGGTTCAGGGTTAAAAACACTATACTCATTAGGGTCATAGACTTGATCTTGCCCTATGTAGTCACCAAATCCTAAACCACGTTTAGTTCTTACAGACATAGAACTATCAACTAACTTGTTTAGGTTTTTAGATGAATCTTTCCATTTATCAAACCTAGCCAAGGTATTGTCTAGCTTAGTCTGCACATCCTGTTTTTCTAACACCATCTTAGCTTTTTGAGACTCAGAATGTTTAAGCTCATTAGTGGTGTTTTTCAAGTCCCTCTCTAAAACCCTTATCTTTTCCTCATAAGCTAACTGATTCTTTTGAAACCAAACCTTTTGTTTTTCTAAGGTTTTAACTGCATTATCATAAGCTTGAACCTTAATAAAGTATTCATTATACTTAGATTTCATATCATCATATTCTTTATTAAGAGTTGAGTACAATTCTTGACATGCAGGATTACATCTTTGTACCTGTTATGGGAATCCCATTAGAGCATATTCTTTCAAATTTTCTTTTACTTGATAGGATTCATCCTTTTCAGTCAGCATTTCCATAGACTTATTATGGAACAAACTCCTAATCTTCATTACGCACATTTCAAATCTATCACCTGATAGCGACATTGTGAAAAGAATCAAGAGAGATAATTCAACAATGTTTCCTTCTTTATCAGAGATCCTCACCAGGCTCTGATACCACTTGTAGGATCGAGTACTTCGAGCTTGATTGAGCTTGGTTAAATGAGAACCTCTGTATGGTATACAAGTGTTTATGCGGAAACTAAACAACAAGTATAATAAAGAAGAAAAGACAATGATCCTCTATGGATCAGACTATGAACTCAGAATTGTGTTATTGATAAATTGTAATTGACAAAGGTACCTTAAACTCATGGACGGGATGTTTCTTTTATAATCATAAGAAACCCTAACCCTAACCCATCTTACAAGAAAACGTGTGAAGAGATAAACGAGATCTCTTCTAAAAATAAATCTAACAAACTTTCTAAACCTACGGATAACAAACAATAATATCCGCAGCAATAAGCACTATCGGCAGAAACAAAACAATACTATAGGCAGGAACCAACCGCAGCAGGAATGTAACACTATCGGCAGGAACCAGCTTCACTATCGGCAGCAATGAGAAATTCTTATTTCTCAGAGATCCTAACACAATCAATCAACACGAGATCTAAAGCTTCGACTCGAACATAACAGGAAAATAGTAATTTGATCTCAGTCTCTTGTCTTTCATGTAACTCAAAGTAAAATCAAACCTTAAAAGGTCGATCAAACGAAAGAAAGAAAATCATCATCGATCCTATATGAAGCCAATATTCATTCGATATTCGATTCACAAGAAAAGTGAAATAACAAATCTGTTACTCATTTTTATTTGGTTCGTTTATAAATAAAACACATCAACAAGATCCCAGTCGTCCCTTTTCGTGTGGAAAATATATTAATAATATCTTTATAGATCTAAACACGCATAAGAGAAACATCATCACCGATCTAATGTTTTTTTTGAAGACAAGTTTCAAATTTTTTAATATCCAATTACTTTTAGAAAGAAACAATAACAAGCTTGTTATTATTTCTTTTCTCAATCGGTGTCAAACAAAAAAAAAAAAAAAATAAAAAAAAAAAAAAAAAAAAAAAAAAAAAAAAAAAAACAAGACCCAATCATCTTACCCGTGACCTTGGGACAGGATCTTGAAGGCTCACAATAGCTCTCTTGATTCGTAATATAGGTTGGGTATGGATTTGATGTGAGATGAAGATGAGTCTTGATTGAGTTGTAGGTGATGAGGCATTCGTATGAGATGGGAGAATTTTTTTTTAAAAGGGGGCGGATTATTGTGATATTAGGGTTTATGATATAAGTTTAGTGATAGTTAAATACCCAAATGATTATGGTATGGCTGTGTTTGGATCGGGATGTAACAGATGGGCTTTTGGATTTTGGCCAAAAATGGGCTGGACTAATGATAGAGTCAAAAAGAATTATTTATCAAGTGTATTTTTCATACATTGTGGTAAATGAGTGTATTTTTCTTTGGTATTAAATATTCACGGGGATACGTTTTTGACAAGATCGGGATAAAACCATTATCATAGTTCATTTAAACCGTCAAAAGGCTAGTGTTGGGTATTGAACCGCAAGATGTGTTAGGATTCGTCACACGGTTAAGGTGGTTAAACCTTTTGTACTTTGTGTGTGTGATATATTGAGTTAATATGATTAAGTATGCGGAATCTACTTAATCACACTTAGAAGGTTATTTGTATTATGGAAATGGAACAGTTGTGTTTGTTATATGACATAGAACAATGAAAGATTATCACCAAACGATTCAATATTATTAAGATAATAATACGAGTGATCTTGAGTTATCACTAGGGTTACAACCTTGAATCTTAAGTTTCTATGTTCTTGAGAGATATATTTTTCACTACTAGTTTTAACACACTATTGAACACACATATATATCTCTAGTCTAAGATCTTTCTTTTATATTACAAGAAAGATCTTTTACAATATTGTTAAGTCTATTCAAACTACTTGCTAACTTATCTTGAGTGTGTCAGTACATAAGATTCAACATGTATCTTAGTACACAACTTGTTATTGATCACTTTGCTAAAAGATATTATCTACCATATATCCTTGACTTTAGTACACAAATATCTTTTCAATACTTATCCAGACAGCAGTTGTATATGTGACAATTATCCACTCAGCAGTCTCAACTAGCAGTCCCTTCTTTGTACTACCAGTACCAACATCAGTTAGTACGGTTAGATATAACTTGAACAGTCCTAAGATATACACCAGCAGTTGGAACTGTTAGAGTATTCTTCACAGCAGTTGGAACTGTTAATACTTGTAATTCTTGATACTTAATCTTCAGAACATTTAATTCCCAACTATCCTCCCCTAAACATGTGAATCCATTTCAACATGTTTCTGAATTAAATTATGGATTGTGAAGATCTTTCGAACACTTTATAGTCAGACCCTTGATCTGAACTTTCTTCTGTTCTGTGAGATTGAATATCTTTCTCACTAGCTCATCTGCTTTCTGATCTTTGACTTCAACAATATCAATACACTAATCTTTAGTCTTCAAACATGATCTAAAGATGGTGCAATTTCCAAGGATGGAGGAATTATAAAAGGTAATGGTGCTGTGTATCTTGGATGCTTGTTTCAACAAGTGAAATCATCTATCAGCATGCCTTTGCAAGTGATGAACAAACGTGGTAAACTGAAATTGAAACTTTTCTTCGTTTGACCTAGATAGAACTTTCTCCTTTGGAATGCTTCATCCCTTATGAATATATATAATACTCCAGAATCAGCTCTATTCTTGTCATTTTCAACCTCCATGTCATCATCTTGTATGCTCTTGTCTTTTCTTCCCTTTCATTGGTTAATCTTCATTTCTTGGGCTTTTATTTCCTCCCCTGAAGCAAATAACATTTTATCCTCCCCTGTTTGGAAGATCTCTCACCATCATCCCATCATTATCTGATCTACCAATGTGAACTTGTTTTCAGACAACGTTGTACATGAAGCCATCAATTCCTTAAAAGTTTAAGTTGCTGCCCTCATCACTTCTAGGTGTGTTAACTCCTATGAGAGGTGATTCATTAAACATATGACTCATGGTCCATCAATGGATGGTTTTTGTGAGTCTCTTTTAAAATCCTTGTTTAAGAAATTATTTGACTTAGCAGTATGTTCATGATTTTAGAATTGAAAAATCCTACTGCTTTCAACCATTTTGAAGGGATTACGTGTATAACAGACACTTAATCAAAATTTTGGTTTAAAGCAACCTCTGGTTGTGTGAGAACCAATGTTTTCAGTTATAAATAACTGCCTTTGTAAAGATAAACCTATTCAAAAGGCTTTCTTAACAGGGTTTCCAGCTCATAGTAATTGTTACCTCTAACACAAGTGTTAGATTAACTTTTACTAGCTATTCTTTCTATCAGATGTCCTTAGACTTGCTCATTATACTTTGAAAGTATAAAATGATAGAAAGTGAGTTGATTCAGTTACTATCTGACCAACTAACACTATGTTCTCCAGTTTTTCAATGGAAGTAAACAAAAAAAAGTCATGTTCTCTAGTTTTTGGTCGGAAGTAAATGAAAGTAAATGGAAGTAAAAGGGAGGGCCACCCTTTGTTTTTTTGTGTCACAACTTTCATCCCATATATGGGATGAAAGTGAAGGAAAGTGAGTGGGTCCCATTATTTTCTTTACTTCCATTTCATTTACTTCCATTTCACATCATTTTCTTTACTTCCATTTCATTTACTTCCATTTCCCTCTAAAATCATACTTGAGAACATAGTGTAAGTCATCAATTCAATGTGAAATATGATAACCAGGTTTCAATAAATAAGTTTTAATGAATTAATTAACTTAGGTGTAAACCTTTGTTAATGAGTTCCCAAACTCAGTCCATCATAAACCTGTTATCAAAGCAACTGGAATCACTTTTCGTCTGCTTCCATTTCACTTGAAATTTCCTTATTGCTCAAAGTTCATACCTGAAATTGTTAGTCCAAAACCAAGAAACAAAATGCATAGCATTTGTCTTATAGCAGTATCAATATATGACCAACAGTATGAACTATTTAAACAAAATTTGTACTAGCAGTACTAACTGTTCCATTAACAGTATCAATTTACAAAGATATCAGTACAACCTTAACATATATAAAAACCACAAAGATTAGAAATTTTAAGGATTAAGCATTCCAATACTTGCTACCAAGTACTGAAACCTTCCAACATCAAAAGCTTTTGTTAGTAGATCTGCAAAGTTAAATTCTGAAGCAATTTTAAGAATTTGAATTAATCTTTTCTCATTGCAGTCTCTTATAAAGTGATGTCTAATTTCAATGTGTTTTGTTTTAGAATGATGTACTGGATTTTTAATGATGCAAATTGTACTACTATTATCAATATGAATAACAGTATTTAAGAAATTATACCCATAGTCAAGAAGTTGGTTTTGAAGCCATAGAACTTGACCACAGCAACTTGCAGCAGCTACATATTCAGCTTCAGTTGTTGAATTAGCCACAATTGTTTGCTTCTTACACTGCCATGAGACATGTCTACACCCAAGGAATTGACATCCTCCAGTTGTTGACTTTCTGTCCAAGCTAGCACCAGCATAATCACTATCTGAAAATGCTACCAAATCAAAAGGTGACTCCCTAGAATACAATAGACCCAACCTAGGTTGACCATTGAGATATCTAAAAATCCTCTTGACTGCTGTTAAATGAGAAACCTTTGGAGTAACTTGAAATCTTGCACAAGCACAAACAGAGAACATGATATCAGGTCTTGATGATTTAAGATACATCAAAGAACCTATCATAGATCTGTAAGTGTGTACATCTACATTTTCTCCATCTAAGTCTTTTAGAAGAGGCTTCTCAGAGTCCATTGGTGTGCTTACCATTTTTGAATCAGCAAAGTTGAACTTCCTTAGTATCTCAGCAACATATTTATCTTGACTAATAAATATGCCTTCACATGATTGCCTAGCTTGCAGACCCAAAAAGAATGTAAGTTCTCCCATAGAACTCATCTGAAACCTATCATGCATAAGTTTCTCAAATTCTAAACACATCTCCTTCCTAGTAGATCCAAAGATAATGCCATCCACATACACCTGCACTAACAGAAGATCCTTCTTGTGCTATTTGATGAAAAGTATCTGATCAATCTTTCCTCTTTGAAATCCATTTGCTTTTAAATAGGAAGCAAGTGTTTCATACCAAGCTCTTGGTGCCTGATGAAGGCCATATAGAGCTTTAACTACTCTGTACACTCTATCTGGATGTTTTGGATCAATGAAACCAGGAGGTTGTGAGACATAAACCTCTTCTTCAATAGTACCATATAGAAAAGCACTCTTGACATCCATTTGGTAAACTGTGAAGCCTAAAAATGAAGCATAAGCTAAGAAAAGCCTAATTGCCTCAATTCTTGCTACTGGAGCAAAAACTTCATCATAGTCTATCCCTTCTTGTTGTGTGTACCCTTGGGCTACTAATCTAGCCTTATTCCTAATCACTATACCCCTTTCATCCCTTTTATTCTTGAAAACCCATCTAGTGCCAATTACCTTTGCATCCTTAGGTAAATCAACTAGCACCCAAACTTTCTGAATCTTGAACTGAAGAAGCTCCTCTTGCATAGCTTCTACCCAGCTTGAATCATCTAAGGCTTTCAGAATGTTCTTTGGTTCATCTTGTGAGAGAAAACATACAAACAAGCAAGAGTTTGAAAACTCATGCTGCTTTGAAGCATAAAGGGCATCAAGAAGCCCTTATTGGTCTAAATACATCAGTTGTTGTCTTGTCTTCACAACTCATTGTCTGAGAATTCTGCTTCTTTCGTTTCTGAAGGGCCAGCAGTTGAATGCTCTGTCTCAGTAGTACAAACTGCTTTTGAACTGCTAACTTGATTGTCTTGTTTCTCAGTTCCATCTTTCTTGCTTTCATCTTCAACACCTTCTTTAGCTTTGCAAGAAGAAGATTCATCAGTTGTTGAAGTTGATTCCACACTTGTACTTATTGGCATCCATACATGATCTTGGTTTGTCTCCTTTTCTAACCTTGCCTCATCTGTTGCTTGTGAACCTGAAAAATCATTAGTTTTTGCAACAACAGGCACATAATTCATTGAATTGGTTAGTGTTTCAAGATCAAATAGCCATTTTGGTCCTTGACCTTCTACATTGGATTTATCCTCTAAAAACTCCACATGTAGATTTTCTTCTACAATCAT
The DNA here is from genome assembly GCA_021014915.2 of Artemisia tridentata subsp. tridentata. Classification (NCBI taxonomy): domain Eukaryota; kingdom Viridiplantae; phylum Streptophyta; class Magnoliopsida; order Asterales; family Asteraceae; genus Artemisia; species Artemisia tridentata. The sequence goes on from CP139506.1 coordinate 156,381,454, forward strand.
AGTTCTTGTGTTGTATACTCTAAATGCTTTGCTACTAAGAGAATATCCAACAAAGAATCTTTCATCTGCTTTACCATCGAATTTTCCTAAATGGTCTAAGGTATTGAGAATTGTCACATGACATCCAAAAGGTCTAAGAAATCCTATTGCAGGAGTTCTACCTCTAAAAAGTTCATATGATGTCTTATTGTGAGGCTGTACAACTAAAACTCTATTTTGAACATAGGAAGCAGTGCTAACTGCTTCAGCCCAAAAAGTTATAGGTAGCCTAGAATCAGCTAACATAGTTCTAGCAGCTTCAATTAGTGTTCTATTCTTCTTTTCAACTACACCATTCTGTTGTGGTGTTCTAGCAACACTAAATTCTCTCCTAATACCTTTTTATTTGAAGAAATCATCCATAACTCTATTCTTGAACTCTGTCCCATCATCACATCTAATGACTTTCACTGTCTTGTCTACTTGGTTTTCTATCTATGTAATGAATTTCTTAAGGATGCTTGTAGTCTCATCCTTAGTAGATAGAAAGAAAACCCATGTAAATCTAGTATAGTCATCAATTATAACAAGAAAATATCTCTTATGCATTATACTACTTACTGAAACAGGTCCAAATAAGTCCATATGAAGCATAGACAAAGATTGATTGATAGAGTTAAAAATCTTGGGCTTACAAGTGGCTTTGTGTTGTTTGCCTTTTAGACAAGCAATGCATGTTTGGTCATTTTCAAATCGTTTTTGAGGTAAACCTTCTACCAAACCATTCTTAACAATTTTATTTATGGTTTTGAAGTTAATATGACCAATCCTTCTATGCCATAACATTGATTCATCCAATGTGGCCTTTGCAACAAGACAAGTTAAATTCTTTTTAGGAATAATGTTCTTCATGTCAACACTGTACATATTGCCCTTTCTAGGAATTTTAAGAAGTACTTGACTTTCATCAGGCATCTTAAAATCAGGAGAAAGTACAAGACATTCAGTCTCACAGAAAAGAACATTGTTCTTTTTGTCACACATTTGTGAGAAACTAAAAAGATTATAATTTAGCTCTTTTACATAGTACACATCTTCAAAATCTAAATTTCTAGTTTTGATTGTACCTTTACCGGAAATTTTGCCACCAACACCTCCTCCAAAGGTAACATAGCCTCCATCTATTGATTGAAAATCTGAGAGATAAGACTTGTTGCCTGTCATGTGCCTTGAACATCCACTATCTGAATAACCTTGATCCTCTTGTTTATCAGTTGAATGTTCCTGCACATAAATGAGAAGTATTAGTTTCTTTTGGGGACCCAAGCCATTACTGACTTGGATCTGCCTCTTGCATCAATGTAATTTAATCTTTTAAGGACAGTTGATGCAACATTGGATTTAAGAATCCAACATGCTGAGGTCTTAACAGCATTTGCCCTGTTTTTCCAAGCAGCAGTACTAACTGCTTTCCTAGCAGTTTTAACTGCTGGTTTTGCAGTTTTACTCTTTGGTTTCCAAACTTGTTTTTGGACCACTGCTTTTGTTTGAATGGGCCTGAGAACAGTTTTAGGTGCATGTTTTGAAGTTATTTTTGCACTTTTAACTGTTGGTCTTGGGTTAACAGTCTTAAATGGTCTAGCAGTTGAAACTGCTTTTGAAACTGCTCTGGGTTTTGTTCTATTAAAATTAGAAATAGTGTGAAAGTGAGTTTGAGGAGTTTTCCTTTTGAAATTCACCCTATCGTTTTCATACCCAGATACCCAATGGCTGTAGAAAGCTGCAAGATGATCAAAACTACCACATGTGTAACAAGCTTTATTATAAAAGGAAAAGTCATTACCTAATTGGTTAGACTTGAGGCCATTCCAATTTCTTTGGTTACCTCTGGGCTTGCTAGTGGATCTATATGGTTCACAATATTTAACTGGTTGCCTAACATGTTTAATGTTTGAACTAGGCTTAACAGTATCCTTTTTCATCACTTTAGGAACCCTTGTTCCAGCTTTCTTAACTACTTCAAGTTTAGACATAACCTGTTCTTCTTCATCACTATCAATTGTACAGTCTTCAACAACTATAGCATCTAATTTCTTAACCAAGGAAACCTTGTCCTGATAAAGTAAAGTTTTATCTAAACTTTCACTTACTTTAGTCTTAGAACCATATTCCATTATTGGTTCTTGAAACTCAGGTAAACCTGAATTATTTAGGTCAATCCCTGGGGGTTTTGGGATGCCTCTATAAGGAGGTGGGACACTCTTATATCCTAACCCTGACTTAGCTTTATTAATCACTTGACATTCTATTATGTTGTGCACACCTCTAGAAGCATGTTCTAGTGCCTGTGTTGTCAAGTTAATGTTTCCATTTTCCTTTTTGACCCTATCAAAAGCTTCTCTCAAAAGCTTAATTTCAGCATCTTTAAAGAATATGTCCTGTCTTAGGAGAGCTTTGTCATCAGAAAAAGCTAATTCATTTTCCTTATAGTGTGTGATTTGTTTCTCTAGAGTCTCTAATCCACACTTATAGTTTATAAAGTTTTGAAAAGTGCTGCTTAGCTCTTTCTTTTGATCATCATATTGTTTGATTAAAACTTGTAGAGCATTAAGAGCAGAACAAGTATTTGAACAAGCTTTATGATTTTGTACCTCAGTAGTAGAAAAAGCCATAAGTGCCATTTCAGCAGGAGTTTCTTCTTCATCTGCCATGAAGCTCCAATCAATAACCTAAGCCATCAATAACTACCATAGCCTTTGAGTTCGGCTCAGAAACCTCCCTTGTTTTGGATGTTCTTCCAAAACCTTTGTTCTTTCTATCTTGCTGCCTTGGTCTTCTGCGCTCTCTTGAGAAATGACCCATCATATGGCAGTTATAGCACTCTATCCTTGACTTATCAAAACCAGCAGCATCAGTGTTGCTGATTACAAGCTTTTTCCCCGTCTTGTGATAGAACTTCTTGGCTCTCATGCTAAGAAGAGAAATTTGCCGTTTTAGATCCATTTCCTCCAGATCATCTTCATGGATCTCTTGGAGGTCTTCATAGGTGAGCATGGACCCATTATTTTGACTTGAAAAAATGCACAACAAGTCTTTTCATCTAAAATACCTATGGTACTGCTTGATGAACTAGTAGTACCAACACCATCAACAACTTTCACCTCTTCACTTGATTTTGAAGTACTAGGAGTTGACATAAATGCCATGTTCCTAGTATTAGAACTAGTACCTCCATTCTTCTTTAAATCTTGTTCCACAATCTTGAAGTTGCTATACAAATCTATAAGCTCCATTATATCAAGGTCTGGCTTATTCTTCCAGACAACAACATGCATAGCCCACTCTTCTGGTAGGCTTCTCATAAATTTTTAGTTCAAATCTTCTTGAGGTATTTCAACCCCAAGAATAGCAAGTTGGCTCACAATGTTCTGAAGCCTATAAAACATATGGTCAAGAGATTCATTGTATGTAGAGTAGAAGTTTTCAAACTGCTGCTTGAGCAGTGTCTTGTGGGTTTTCTTGTTGGCTTCATTTCCACCATACCTGGCAATAATAGCTTCAAATAATGACTTGGCATCTTTGAATTTGCTGAAGTTTAGAAGTTGATCATTGGGAATGGTCATCATCAGTATGCTTCTTGCCTTCAAGTCATTTTTCTTCTTTATTCTTTCTTCTGCAGATATTGGGTTTGTCTGCAGTGTTCACACCACTTTTCCGTCCACTGTTGATGTGGTAGTGGTAGGCTGGTAAGAGTCTCCATCTTCAATGATTTCCCAAAGTGCATAATCTTGCACTTGGAAATATTGCTCTATCCTCAGCCTCCACATCTCAAACTCATTATGTTTGAGCATGGGAATCTTTGCAGCAACGTTTGTCTGAATAGATTCAACGTCCATTTCTACTTCTTCTTCTAAATCAAATATCAGCCTCAAGCTCTGATACCACTTGTTAGGATTCGTCACACGGTTAAGGTGGTTAAACCTTTTATACTTTGTGTGTATGATATATTGAGTTAATATGATTAAGTATGCGGAATCTACTTAATCACACTTAGAAGGTTATTTGTATTATGGAAATGGAATAGTTGTGTTTGTTATATGACAAAGAATAATGAAAGATTATCACCAAACGATTCAATATTATTAAGATAATAATACGAGTGATCTTGAGTTATCACTAGGGTTACAACCTTGAATCTTAAGTTTCTAGGTTCTTGAGAGATATATTTTTCACTACTAGTTTTAACACACTATTGAACACACATATATATCTCTAGTCTAAGATCTTTCTTTTATATTACAAGAAAGATCTTTTACAATATTGTTAAGTCTAGTCAAACTACTTGCTAACTTATCTTGAGTGTGTCAGTACATAAGATTCAACATGTATCTTAGTACACAACTTGTTATTGATCACTTTGCTAAAAGATATTATCTACCGTATATCCTTGACTTTAGTACACTAATATCTTTTCAATACTTATCCAGACAGCAGTTGTATATGTCACAATTATCCACTCAGCAGTCTCAACTAGCAGTCCCTTCTTTGTACTACCAGTACCAACATCAGTTAGTACGGTTAGATATAACTTGAACAGTCCTAAGATATACACCAGCAGTTGGAACTGTTAGAGTATTCTTCACAGCAGTTGGAACTGTTAATACTTGTAATTCTTGATACTTAATCTTCAGAACATTTAATTCCCAACAAGATGTGACTACGGGGTTAATTCTTTATTATTTATTTGCGGTTGAAGTGGAATTTCACGGGTGCGTGTACTTAGTATCTTGAAGATATCGGGGTTGGTTGGATGCATGATTCTTCGAGATCCTTGTTCGAGCTTTTAACCGTCAAAATGATTAAGACTTGAGTTATCTAGTTATACCTGATGTAAGGAGTTACGTTGTTGTGCTCACAGAGTATAGCTATCACTTTAAAGGAGTTACATTGTAGTGCTCAAGTGTCACAAAAAGATGTGGATAATTCAAGATGAGTTCATATACAGTTAAGGATGGTTGGATGGGTATATGAAATGACCTATGCTTTAAGGAGTTACGTTGTAGTACTCAGTATAGGTTCTTAGTCAGAAAATAGTGCAAGTTTAAGTCACAAGTTTAGGTTATTTTACTTCAGTCTCAAGTTCGTAATACTGGGTTTTCTCCATCAGTGGTCACTACAAAAAGCCGTCAGAATGATAATGGGGTCGGTAAAGAGTTAGATGAGAAGAGTATAGAAGAGTATAGATTTTATCAGCAGTTGATTCTCACAGGCTATTTTTAGTACTTCATACATCTTCAACTAATTGGACATACAGGGTGTAAGATTTAACCATATTGATTGTGTGGATCGGGTGGTCTTGGATTATGGAAGAAGAATTCCATGTTTGAGTTAGAGAGAGAGAGAGAGAGAGAGATTAGAGAGGATTGGGAACTAGTGAGAGAAACTAGAAATATTAGATTGAAATGTAGAATGAGTTCCAACCCTTCCCTTATGTAGGAAGGGGCTTATATAGTAGCTAACATATGGTGCCCCTAGTGAGCTGTGGAGTGAGCTGACAGTGGGTAAAGACCCGACCCACTCCACAAATATAAATATAACTACACTAATAATACTAATAATACTAATAATAATAATAAGCCTACGAGCTACTTAAATGCTAAATAGATACTCGGGGTGACTGAGTCTTCACATGAATATTTATATTCCTAACAATCTCCCCCTAAGGGAGGTCACCCCGGAAACAATATTTCGAATTCTAGCATTTTATCTTCTGAACTTGTCTTCATAGCTCGTAGTCTTTGATTCTTCAAAGTCATTAGTCTTTGTGCCTTCAGCAGTAATCTTTTGATGACTGATCGATTGTCTTGGATGATCTTTAAGTATTCTTCAATTTTATCATCCAACATTTGTCTCCAAGTCATCTTTCAGCAGTATGTCTCCATGTGATGTGGTATTCTTTGAGTCGACATGCTCACACTGTTCTGGGTCATGATTTTCAACATCAGAGTTAGCAGAAGCAGTGTTGAAGGTCTTTTAGGTTATCATGACCTCTTTGAATATGATGATGATGCAGTGTGAGCATGTGGTTATGGATTGGCATCTTTTCTGCAATCAGCTACAACCGCAATCAGCTGCAACATCAATCAGCTACAACTGCAAACAGCTACAACAGCAATTAGCTACAATCCCCAGATGTTCCTGCCTACGATAGTTAGCAATTAAACGTCCGGTACTTACAGGTTCGGACTTCGAGATTGTTAACAGCATAGTGTGAAAACTCTCTCTAAACCTTACCAAGACCGTTTCTAAATCGGAAACCCACAGAGGGTTTTAAAGATTTACCGTAGCAAATCAAAGATTAGGTGAGTCGCTGGAGATCACTCCACGACTGTAGACCGTTTGAAACCGTCGCGACCACTAAGCGTAATCCACAAGGAATTACCGAAGTGACCTGCTTTCAGGGTTGTTTGATGTTGACCCTGGCAGGAATTTCCATTCAATCACTGAGAGTTACATTTGTAAATTCCCTCATGAATGTTCTGGCAGATTGCTAAGATCTGCGTAGGACTCATAAGTTTACAACTGGTGTCCTTAATGTTGAACACCCAGTGTAGAAGTAACACGTGTTCCTATGAGATCTTATGATGCATCTCATGGCTCTAGACTCGATAAGTGCATTTTTGGTAGTCGGAGACTGGAGCGGTGTCTCCTGTTTCAATATCAACACAACTCGTAATGAGCGGTCGATAGATTATGCAGGGTTCCCCATGAGAATGAAACAAGTCCTTTTAAGAGAACTTGAGTGGTTTAGAAGGTTTAGTGCAGTGCGTCACTGGGTCCATGACGTCTTGTCTTCAATACCGGTGTTACCTTAGTAACCACCAGTAGCATATGAATTGAACCCGATTTCTGCCCTAAGGTTGAATAATTGGAGGGCTATTTCTTTTCACCCTTTCTCATTTCATTTCTTTTTAATTCTTCAACCCCTCTTTCTCCTTTCTCATATTACTCCTTTTTTCATATCATACCTAAGGACTTTCTAATACTAACTATTTGGTATTATCCTTGGGTAGATCCCTCCGGCTCTGGCGGATCATAGGACGGTTTTCCTAACCTTAGCCACCTTATAACTTCATGACTATCCTATGTTGCCATTTACCAAAATCCTTGAAAAATCTCTCAAAGTGTTCATGATTATGAAACACATTTTGCTAACACTTTGAGAGTTTTATATTTTTCAAATGCTCCCCCTCAACATGTGCTCGGATGATTGTTTTATAAATTTGCACATGTTGGGTAGAGCTTGCGCTTTTTGAATTGATCAACTTTCAGTGAACATGACCGATTCGAGACACGCTTACATCACTGGTTAGACCAGCTTGAAATTATTACCCATCCTGGTCAAGTTCACAGAAAGTTTCTCGAAACGGTACACTCTACTCAGACACATCCTTTTCGAGACACGCTTACATCACTGGTTAGACCAGCTTGAAATTATTACCCGGCCAGGATATGTCCTTTCGATTAATGACAGTTTGTGTTTCGTCAATTCATTGGTTAAGTCTAAGCCGTGCTCACATGAGATGCCAAATCCTTTTTTTCCATTTGCTCCCCCTCAATATGTGCATCGATATACGAAAGAGTTTAGCACATATGGGAGAACCTAACATTTAATTCCAAAACATCACATTTTCATCAGGTTTCATATTTAAATCACATTCTCTCCCCCGATCAAAAATTTCAAACCTTTTGAGATTTGTGATCCCAATTGATTTAAATAAGTTAGAAAACATGGGAGAAAATGTGTCCGATTTAATGTATTCTGATGATGGAATATACTATGCTCCCCCTTATTCTAAGAGGGAGATTCACTGCTTATTATGCACAAAGTGACTGTTATGACACGAATGATATTGACCTTTTTGCGCAGACGATGTGATCATCCGCTTCTCTAAGGGAGTCATTGGTCAACATCAATTATCCATCCACAAACAAGAACGTCCAAGTATTGTAGATCCCCACTTAGCGAGATCGGAATAAATATTGCTTTGTTTCACTGAAGGTGGTGGTGGTGATGACAGTGTTGTTGTTGTTGTTGCTGATGTTGTTGTTGTGGTGAATTCAGAGCCACTCAATAGAGTTTGAACATCTGATCAAATGGTTAGAGTGGGAACTGGCACATTCTTATTGGCTATGGAATCTGCATAAGAATATCAACACAGATATACATACATACAGATACACTATTCATTAATAGCTACCACATAGCAGCATGCCACATCATAATACCAAGTTCATCTCATAGTCAAACCACAGTCAGGTAATACATCAAACGGCTATCTAGCATGAAGAGCAATCAGCAATCATGATCATGGCAATTCACTCATATTTCAATATTCAACTCAGGATCTTAGGAACATGATTCTAACATGATAGCAATATACCTAAGCATATCCTGAGTGCACATGCACTAAATCAACAACAATTAATCAGCAATCGACTAACGACAGTCAAACAACAATTGGAATTCATTCTTTCAGATCATACACATGCCAGAGGAGTATTCAGGAACATCAAACACATTGGGTTTTCTAACTTCTTTTAGATTTTGAGTTTTAAAGTAATCAGGGGATTAAGCGATTAAGCGAGGATTCCAAAGTGACACAAATGAGCCTTCTAGTTACATAAAGCTAGGAAACTATACGCAAGTTGCAGATAATGCCCTATTCTTTCTAACAACTAACACATTTCGCTATTTGATATAAAGTTTTAGCAATTTCCTCTTCAACTAATACCCCATTAACTACAAAACCTTTTCTATGAATTATGAATTAATCAAGAAACCCGTTTGATGATATAAAATTTGAATTCACTCTCCCCCTCAATCAATGACCCGTATTCTAGTTAGAGATTTGTAGTCGTTGATTGAGTGACAAATTTTATGCACAATCCAAGTCTAAAAGAATTTCAAGCACCACATAATCACCAAGTGTCTCACAAATAATTTTCAGAAGAATCATAGAATGAAAACTATTTGCATACAAAGAAGATTTCTCTTCTTTTCCAAGAAATGATGCACTGAAACGTACATCAGATTGAAGAAACATGGATATAAAGTAATCCATGCCCAGGTGAACATCACCCAGTTGGAGGAACAGCCGTCTTTTTGGCGACGTGCTTTCCCCATTTTGAAGCGCGGGTTGCTATCTGAAGTAATAGCAAGTCATTTAGACATGTTTTAATCGGTTTGTATAACTTCTGCTCGAGCTTCATTTAAAGTCCCGTGTCATTATTGAATGACATTTCTAAGACCGTAAATGTTATCGATAAACAGAAGACATGCCTAGGTGAAACTATTTTTGGTATTTTCTATTTTTCAATTTTTATGGTTTTTCTGGTTTTACGTTTCTCTATTTACAATTTGCAGGTTTTCTATGTATCTATTTACAAAATGGTATAAGATATGAACAAAAATGTATGAAGCAAATATATACAAGGATACGAAGCAAAACCATTACTCCTCAGCTTCCTGAATCTTCTCCGCTGCCATCACTTTACTTGCTGAAGAGAAATGTGAGCACATTTAATTAGGGATTAATTCTGGCTTTTCACTCTCCCCTAATTAGTGCTCTCCCCCAACCTGACCACCTTTCTGATGAACGCCCATAACAGGAAGAAGTCTTTTGATGAACGCCCATAATATGAAGAAGTCTTTTGATAACCAAATGCATGCCGTCTTTAGTCTTCTAACCCACAGCGGAGAATGTAGACTAGACTGAAGACTCGACCTTCTTCAAGATTGTCCATTTGGGGGAACAGAATACCAATCATCTTCATCTCACCAAATGCCTTCCAGTAACCTTACATATAACCCATCAGCCCGCAACGTACATATCAGATGATAATACCAAAGTAACAAGTTGAACCACTTATCATCTATAATATGTATCCTGAGATATTAAGCCCGATCATGTAAACCTGTTGTGCGTCCTTGATGTACACATTCTCTCTCCCCTGATGGTTATGATTAATCAGCCCATGACGTACAAGTGAAATGATAATACCAAGGTAACAAGTTGAACCACTGATCATCTATAATTTGTATTATGAGATATTAAGCCTGATCACGTGAACCTGTTGTGCATCCTTGGTGTACACATTTCTCTCCCCTGATGGTTACGATTAATCAGAATCATCATAATGATGTGTACATAAAGCATAATCACGTGTACATGAAGCATTGACTAGAAACCCTTTGACACTGATTGTACTAGCCCGTGAGAGGATGTCGATTAGCATTCCATGACCATATTCTTCAACACCTTGATAGATGGAGGAAGATGTAGTGTTAGAGAATCATGGTTTTCACGACTCCTGAACTGACTTATTCAGGAGTCGTATGACCATTTCTCAATCATCAATCAACATGTAGATTATTCACCCTTTCCCCCCCCCCCCCTCAAAAACTGCATATGCCTGTCAACTGCAATTTTTGATTGAGCGAGTGAATAAGAATACCATCAATGGTAAGTAGATCCACTTGATGGTTCTTGATAACTAACATGTAGATTATTCACCCTTCCCCCCCCCCCCCTAAAATTGCATATGCCTGTCAACTGCAATTTTTGGTAGAACAAGTGAATAAGAGTATACTCCAATGTGCGTCGATCCACTTGAAGACTGAATAAGCACGGAAAGAGCATGAAACTTGTCGATGAGAATGGCCATAAATAAGAAGATTTCTCTTCTTCCAAAGATAATTGCACTTAAGCATACACCTTTCTTTTCTTTGAGGAACGGGGCCTGAAGTGTTATCTACAAATGCCATTGTCATTGAAGACCGAGGCCTGAACTGATGTATTCAGACGTCATTTTCGATGAAGAACGAGGCCTGCACTGATGTGTACAGACGTCATAGCCAATGAAGAACGAGGCCTGAACTGATGTGTTCAGACGTCATCTCTCTCTTTTCTATATCTCTCATCTAACTCGTTACCAACCCCATTATCATTCTGTCGGCTTGATGTCGTGACCACTGATGGAGAAAACCCAGTATGATGAACTTGAGACTGAAGTAACATAACCCGAACTTGTGACTTAAACTTGTACTGATGCGTGACTAAGAGCGGTGTAGAGACTTCGTGCAACATTGAATCCCTAAGTACTCTATATTCTTCAACCAACCAACCATCAAGTATAAGACGTACATCACCTCTTGGATATCCACAATTTCGTGTGACACTGAGCACTACAACGTAACTCCTTAAAGTGATAGATATTTTGTAATAGAGAGGAAGAAAAAAGAACTAGATATCCAAGTCCTCGTCATTGTAAAGGTTAAACGCTCTAACAAGGATCTCGAAGAATCTTCATCCAACCACCCCGATATCTTCAGATACTAAGTACACGCACCCATGAAAATTCACTTCAGCCTCAAATAAATAATAATGAATTAACGCCGTAGTCACATCTTGTGGTTTAAATGCCCAGATCTAGCCCTTTATGATTTTTAAATGAACTCTGATAATGGTTTTAACCCTATCATTGTCAGAACCCCCCCACCCATCATCACGGGATTTCACATACGTAGAATGCTTCACAAACCATACTAAGTAAAGTAGTATAAACTACTTCCCCCTGGAGGTTGACCTCATAACACAGTACACCTTTCTCCCCCATGATGGTTTCGAACTTTCGGAAGCATCATTGACGTGTACGGCCATATGCACGAGAAGATTTTGTCTTAAGCATCATCTATGACTTGCGGTACCGTCGAATATCCTGTGAGAATTGTTGATCACATCACAACTGTTAAACACTTTGGCCAACTAACCAACCTCGTACTCTGACAGCTATTTGTGACCACTTGATGAAGGAAACCCGATATACCAATATTGAAAAATGAAGTAGAAGTCCCCAAATTGGTTACTTAAGCTTGCACTATTGTTGATTGAAGAATGATGTAGAAGAAAACCTCTAAGTACCCTTATACACTCAACTAAGAGCCAAAGCCAGTACAACACCTCTTGAGACTATCCACATCTGCATATGCATGCGACACTGATCACGACAATGTGACTCCTTGAAGTGATAGCTATAACCCATGAATACTACAATGTAACTCCTTACATTGGGTATAACTAGATAGTCCAAGTCCCAATCATAGCTTGTATACGACCAAGCAAGTTATCATTGAAATCATGCATCCAACCATCCCCGATTTCAAGATAACATAAGTAGACGCCTTCGTGCAATTCAACTTCAATCTCAAGTAAGGAATACCAAATGAACTTCATGATCATCTTGAGCGGTTGAATAGCCAAAAAGAGAAGAAACATACGCTAATTCTCCCCCTCAAAAGTGGCATGCATTGACATTTTTGCCATAGCTGAGAGTCCGTGATGGTTGTGAATTTGTCAGGCACAACCTAGATACATGGAAAGAGCCAAATAAAACTACTGCAAAGAAGATGGTGATTAGGACACTCTTGTAGAAACCCCTCGTTTGTCTCCTCATCAATGGTTTAGCAGATTAAAGATTCACTAAAGCTCGTAATATGCCAAAACCGCTTGATGAAATGTATTTAACTTTAGAATGAGTAAAGGGTTAAAACACGTCTCTGAACAATCCACCTCGTCTTCTTCAAGTCTGACCACCTCTTGAGAATATCTCGTACTACAATCCCACTAGAAACCTGAGAAACAATGATCTCTTGATGAAGCTGGATAAATGACAGATCCGCGACTTATACTTGCACTAAATTTGTGATTTAGAACCTATATTGAGCACAACAACGTAACTCCTTTAAATATAGGTAGTGGTATATACCCAACCTTCCATCCTTTATTGTATATATCCGTCTCTTGAACTTCCAAGTCTAATCACTATAAATACGCTCGAACAAGGATCATCAAACATCGTGCATCCATCTAACCCCAAGATATTTGAGACACTAAGTACACGAACCCGTGAATCAACAAACCAACCAAGCTACCATAATTTCTCAATTCTTACCGATCTCGTAGCACAAACTTATCCCTAAAAAAAATAGTCAAACCCTGTAAGTTTTATTATGTCTAAATCCAAGTCCAGCCTACTTGTCCAAAATAAATTTGACGGGATTTTACAACTCTTGAGATTTAAACCGAGAAATCGAATCTTTCGCGGGATTTTCTAAAATCAACAAGAGAAACCGCGAAATCAACAAGAATAACCAAGAGTGAATTGCAATACTAATCGTCAAAATTCAAGTCAAAGAAGTCAAATCTCAACTTGATCAAATCGCAACAAGTCAAGTCACAGTTTGTCAAATTGCAACAAGTCAAATCGCAATCAACCAAATCGCAATAAGTCAAATCGCAACTGGTCAAATCGCAATCAGTCAAATCGCAACAAGTCAAATAGCAACTTGTCAACCGTAATTAACCAAATCGCGATTTGTCAACTATAACTCAAATCGCAAAGATCAAATCGCAGGCTCACTCAAATCGCAGGCACCAATAGGACAACGCTGCCAAATCCACAACTCTGTAATCACGTTGACATTCATATACCCAAATACTAGCCGTGACGTGTGTATCCTCGTGAAAATTTTCACTACCAACATACCACACTTCATCGCCAAACGTTATACCAAAAAAAATTATACAATGTATTAAAGATACATTTGAATAATTAAATTTAGGCACAAGATTTTTTATATAACCATTTTGAATCCAAGAGCCCAAGCCATAAAATTGGTTATACTGTTGAGCCCATAAGAAATCAGTCCAAAGCAAAAGATCACGAAGCCCAACACCAAATCGTGTGAACACAGCCCAAGTCCATTTACTAATAACCCTAAATCAAGGATTATATAGTACATCCTAATTACACATTACCCAAACCATTTGTAATACAAATCTAACCCTAACTCAAAAATCCGCCCCCTTTCACTCTAACTTCAATATGCAGTCACCAAACTTATCTCAAACCCTAATCCCAAGTAATCATCCGCCCCCATCCTCTTTCAACTGCCTCACATCTACCTTCATCATCTCATCTCCTTCACATCAAACTGATTAAGATCAAGTCTCATCGCATCATAAGAAAGACGCATCAACAACAAACTAATCAAACGAGAACCGTAGCATACTTGGTCTTCAAGATCTCTATAAAGAGGTCTCGGGTAGGTTTCGTTGTTATGATTTGTTTCTTGTTTTGTAATTACCGAACGAAACAAAGGGAGAAGATAACATGATTGTTATCCTTCTTTCTTTACTTTTCGGATATAAAAGAAGCTAAGCTTTGACAATGATCGATGATGATATATCTTTTCGTGTGTTTGACCTTCAACGAGTCATGATGTTTCTTTCTATTAACACGAAAAAGATGAAACTGAGATCGGTATATTTCTGTTATGTTCGAGTAATAGCTTAGATCAGTGATGATTTGACTTGTTCGTGTGTTGGATTTCCAAGGTCTTGATGTTTCATAATCAAACACGAATAAAACAATTTGAGATTAATTGTTATAATCCATTTAATATCGAGTGGAGATGAGATATAAGACTGATGTAGTTATGTTGTTATCGTGGAGTGATGGAGGAGTTAAGGATAGTTTGGATTTGTGTTGGTTTATGATGTTCGGATTTGATGTAGTTATGTGTTTGATGTTGTTGTAGGTTGTTGGATTTGTGTTGGTTTATGTTTTGGTTTTATCCGACTGATCAGTGATGTTTAATTCTTGCTTGTGATATGATCTTTTAAGGTCTTTGAGTTGTATCACACGAAGCAGATATACTGAGATCATGAGATACTGTCATTTGATTTGAGTCGAAGGTACTTGGTTTGTGGTCATGGTCAACATCTTCTCATCTTAATTCTTTATGGACAAATCGCAAGTTTTCTTTAAATTTTGGCAGCATACCGTTTCTATTTGTTTGATAATTTGTCTTGATTAGGCAAATCGCAACACCCAAAATGCTGTCTGCAAATCGCATTTGACCAGTCAAAACTCACTTTTTCGGAAAAACTGGATCTGAGTTTTCTCTTTCATCAAATCGCAGCCAAGAACATCCCCAAATCTTAACCCAGAACAGCTCCTTTTAGCACACAGTTTTAACCACAAATAAGCCAAAAACAATTATCCAACAAGAAAAAGAACAAGAACAACAACGTGGTGTTTTCACTTCAAAACGTAACTAAGAGTGCTATATCAAAAATGAAGTCGAGAAGTGTGTACATGTAACCCCAAAGCACAAATCTATAGTGACACAGCCAAGTCTAGCAAGTGAACTGGTAAACCAAGGAGGTATGAGACTAGCAACCTAATTCAAACTTTAGCATAGACTTTTTAAGCAGTAGACTCAAATGAAGTCTTGTTCGAAACAAAAATTATAAAACCGAGAGAATGGAGACCACGATTCGAACCAAAAGTAAAAACGTGAAAATAGTGCGTGCTACAAATGATGAGTGCTACTTCAACTTTACAATCTTTCACAATCACTGAGTATTTAAATGAAGTAAGTTCGAACAAACAAAACAAAATAAACCAAATCTTTACACTGTTGAAACCCAAAATACAAGTGAATCTAAGGCCCAAAATGTAAAATGATGTTATATGAACCAAAACACTTAAATCGCTATGTGAACTGTTAAAACAGATTTTCGATTCACAAGTAAATAACAAGCATAAAACACACAAAATAACAAACGAGAAAATAGAGACCACGAAGCCAAGCATACACAATCAATCGAACCTAACCATGGCTCTTGATACCAATTGTAAGATTTAACCATATTGATTGTGTGGATCGGGTGGTCTTGGATTATGGAAGAAGAATTCCATGTTTGAGTTAGAGAGAGAGAGAGATTAGAGAGGATTGGGAACTAGTGAGAGAAACTAGAAATATTAGATTGAAATGTAGAATGAGTTCCAACCCTTCCCTTGTGTGGGAAGGGGCTTATATAGTAGCTAACATATGGTGCCCCTAGTGGGCTGTGGAGTGAGCTGACAGTGGGTAAATACCCGACCCACTCCACAAATATAAATATAACTACACTAATAATACTAATAATAATAATAAGCCTACGAGCTACTTAAATGCTAAATAGATACTCGGGGTGACCGAGTCTTCACATGAATATTTATATTCCTAACACAGGGTTTACGCTGCCTCCGTTTCCATCGTAACCATAGTGTGTATGCTTCCGATTCCGCGAAGACATCGTGGGGGAAGAGAGAGTAGATGGTCTTTGACTTTTCTTGCATTTTTTGCGAAAACACTCTTTTTCCAGATGTATCTGCATTCAGGGGGAAGAAATGTGCACATCGGGGACGCATAACAGATTCACGTGATCGAGCTTACAATTTTAGTACTACCGGAGAGACGTCCGCAGAGATGATCAGTGGTTCAGTTTTGTGATTTTGGTGTTATCATTTCAAATTTTGCAGGTTGTGACGTGCGAAGTAATCCACTTATGTGAGAAGATATTGCTGATTTCTTGCATGTTACCCCTGAATAGAGTTTCTGCATTGAGCATAACCGTTACCGAGTACTAGTCAGATTTGCTTGGTGTGGTTTACGATGTCATCTACAAATTCCGCTGTGTACTTACAACCTTCAAAAGTTAGAAGACATGTTAACTACATCAAAGTTTCGAATCTGCTAAAGACGGTTGTCAATTTGGGGGAAGCTGATTCAGAAACTTCGCCAAAAAGAAGTGTATGAAGAAGCCGTTAATGACATGCAGCATGAATTGGGGGGGAAGTTAATCCAGTTCATGTATATTACATCATTTGACTACAAGTGAAGAAAAGTTCTCAAGCCGAGATACAAGATAAAGACAAAGAGCGTCAACTGTAGTCATCCTCAGCACATGAAGAGCTTATGAATACATTTCTTTATTTGTATTTTTACTTGTAAGAAATGATGTAAGTAATCCCATATGTTGCCACGTTGGGGGAAGATTGTTGGGAATGCTTCTAACACTAAAATGTGACAACATATTTGGGATTACAATAGTTATCTTATTAGGCACAAACATAAGGACTAGAAGCGTCAATATTATAAAGTCTTGTGTAAGTTAGCCTATTTATACCCTCCTAGACTTCATTAGGAGGGTGAGCCTTGTTTGTGTAATTTTCACCTATCACTATCTTTAAATAAAACCTGGTTCCATCTTTATCTCTCTAACACTTTCTCCCTCTAACTCTTACCATGGAGATAATGTATTTCCATCATCCCCGACCTCCCGATTTACAATAACATCACCAAAACACGAACCATCACTATAAAACTCCTATGATGTAGTCAGATCATAATAAGGAAAATTCCAATACACATCTGTAGGATCTGGCTCATATAGTCTTTTGAATTCAACCCATAGCTCTTGCTCTTTCACATCTGTCTTCTTCTTTGTACTGAGCTTCTCTTGTACTAATCTCCACAATGTGTCCAAATCTTCTCTATCACAGATTCTTAGCAAATTTCCAAAACTCTTGAAGACTGTTGTCTCTCCACCAACTCTTGTAATCTTCCAAGCTTTTCCAAATTTATCTCTGTAGATCTGCCAATCCATTATAGGATATCGTGCTTGAAGTGGATCAACATGAAGAATTTCTGGAACTGTGACTATCATTTTACTCATCTGCTCTTGTGATAATTCCACCTTTTCTGCTTGTGCTTCTTCTTTCTCAGTTGGTTCTTGATCAGCAGCCTTAATTCTTTTTGAAGGTCTTCTCTCTGAGTCTTCAGGAAATTTCATATGAGCTCTTCAGAATGCCTTATATTACAAATACTCTATCTCTTCATTTGATTTCCCCTTTAGTTGATATGCCTTCCAACCTGCTTGATTTCTCAGAAACATCTTCATCCCACCTATAATATGAGCCTTTATAGGTTTTCTTTTCCTCTTCTGACTAGATCTAATACTTTCTATGATGTCATCCAAAGCCACTTCTTCATTCCTAGAGTAAATGAAATCTGCAAGTATAGCTGATCTTGCTTGAATACTTAGACTTTCATCTGCAATCAACTCTAAGGCTCTTTGTCTCACAACTGGATCAGTATTAATCTGATGTTGTATCTGCTCTTCAAGTGATTCTTGTGCAATAATAGCATCTGTTTCCATTCTTTCTTTTTCCAATCTTTTAGATTCCATAAAACCAGCTACTTCATCCTCAAAGACTTTCCTTGCCACTTCTGCATCATAGTCAATCTACATTTTATTTCTGGGCTTGATCTTCTTAGGTTGTGGCTCATCTTCTTCAACCAGAATCCCTTTTCCCTTATCTTGAGCAGTTTGTACTTCTACCTTAGCAGTTTGTACTGCTACTTCAACTCCAGTAGTACCTTCTTGTTTCTGATCAGTACCACTTTGTTCATCACTTCGCTCTCCATTACCACCAGCAGTACCCTGTTCGTCAAAATCCAAAGTCCTCCCCTGAGTTTGAGATCCTATTTTCCTTGATTTCCTCCCCTGTTTGGGAGAATCATCATCATCATCTGAACTATCATCAAAACCAGAATTAGAGGAACTAGTAGATAGAACCATCCCAGATCTTTTACCCTTGGACTTCTTAACTTGAACTTCCAATTTCTTTACTCTCATAGTTAATTTGGTGTAGACATTGGCAAAATTTCTTTTGTGACTAGTTAGTTCTTCCTCTAGAGACACCACCTTTTTGGACAAATTTGTACAAAGAACCATCAATTCATTAAGTGTAGACCTGCCCTCATCACTTCTAGCTGTGTTACCTGCTAGGAGAGGTGAATCAAGGGGCAAAGATTCAGTTTCTACCCTAGTTAGACTAGGATGTACTCCTGAACCACCCAAATTTTCCATTTGGCCTGGGATTTCATCACCTGTGACAAGTCTTTGAGGACTTGGCACATTAGATGTTGCCATGGGAGGGGTCTTAGTTATGGTTACACTGGCCTGCTTAGCAGTAGTGTAAGCCCCATCCATACTATCAAGATTGATAGGCTCATCTGCTTCAAAGGTATGAGTAGGATGACTAGGCTGAGCAACCATAGTCTCCTTTCTGATCCTTCTCCTATAGGTTGTGGTTATTAGGGGTGTATGAGTAACTTCTGGAACCTCAATGGGTGTGTGTTGGGGCTCAGTTGGGTTGACTGACCCTTCACCCTGATTTTGTTGAATCTGAGCAAGCATTTCATGAGATAAAGGTGTCATTTCCCCATTCCAACCCCTAGTTGTCATTGCCATATTTTGAAACACTTTTTGTTGCAAGCAAGGAGTTGGAAAAATAGTTTTATAGGAAAACAACTTACTTTCCTTTGCATTTAAAATGGTTTGGATGAACCTTGGGTACATCAAAAATTTTGTTGGAGATGTCACATTCTACACCAAACTTTCAAAAATCATCTTTGAAAAGTTATAAACTCTGTTAGTAGATAAACACATAAGAGCAATAGCAATATTGCTACTGAATTGCTCCCATGAGGTTCTTTTAGGACTAACACAGTGAACTAGTGTATGTATTAAAAATCTCTATCGAGGTGAGAAACATCCCTTTTTGAAAGTTAAAAGTCTGTTGGATGTGTCATACCCCATATTTGAAATATGATGTAAAATTTCTGTGTTTGGCAAGTCTATGATACAATCTGAATCATCTAAATGGAGATGTCTCCTTAAAGATTTTTCTGTAACATAAATGTTTTGCCCATCCACAGTTGCACTAAGTGCAGTGATTGGTGCATGCTCATCATCTTCATCAAGTGCTATGACAGATGAAGTCTGCCAAAACTGTTTAATTTGTGAGGAATAGAGAGTGGGATTAACAGTCAAAGCATACCTTATGTAGGAATTGTTGAGAAAATCCACAATCTCACGGAACTTAGGTCCATCCCCTTCCTCTGTTTTCTCAAGAAAAGCAACCTGATTATGTGTCTTAACAAACTCCAAAACAGCCATGAGTATGTTTACAAGTTAAACAAGAAAGTTGATCGTATGTGATTTAATTGATGATGTGCAAAGCCAATTGGGTTTTTATAGAGGTACTGTTAGGGTTTGAGAATTTTGCGCAAAGGATATTTATTATCTTTAGAAAGTATATGAGTAACTATTTAGAAAGAAGATAATTATCTTAAAACAGACCCTATATAGATGGTAACAAACATTATTTTACCCAACGGCTATAAAAATTAGTTATTGACACAACAGTTCCAATGGCTAGTACAGCAGTACAAAGTTTACACTAACAGTACAAACTTTGCACTAGCAGTACTAATTTTTAAGAAAAATTTTAAGGAGCAGTATAAACTCAATATTGATTTAAAAAAAAATACTGCCCACGTATAGTTTTTAGCAAACTACCAGCTACCAACGGATTTGATGTGTCTTTACTAATAGCCGTTTGCTTTGGACTAGCCAACTCTTCACTGTTAGATATGGTGAGTTGATAACCATATAGTTTTTGGTAAACTATCAACCATGAATGGATTTGAGAAGTCTTTACCAGAAACCGTTTGCTCTGGACTAGTTGGTTCTTGATGTGGGTTAGACATGGTGAACCAATTACCATTTGTTGTGTGCACAGATCACACACTTGAATCTGCAAAGCATCTCACCATCAAAAATATAAAGCATTCAATTCAAAAACTCCAATCAACCTGCAGTTGTTAGTCCAAAAACAAGAAAACAAAGTGCAAAGCACTTGTTTCATAATATTATAAGCATATGACTAACATTGCATATAAACAAGGAATTTAATTTCCTTGGGGAACCCAAGCCATTACTGACTTTGGTTTTCCTCTTGCATCAATATAATTAAACCTTTTTAGCACAATTGGTGCACCATTGGATTGAAATGGTCTCCAAACCCATGATGCTGATGCATTAATACCATTGCCCATCTTTCCCTTATCAGTGTTTTTAAAACTACCAGTATTAACTACTTGTCTAGCAGAATGAACTGCTGGGTTTGCAATTGTAACCTTAGGTTTCCAAATTTGGTTCTTTACCGTTGCTTTGTTATTAAAGGGCCTTTTAATAGTTGTTGGTGCTGATTTGAAAAATGTTTTTGCACTTTGAACTACTTGTCTTGGGTAAATAGGTCTAAATGGTCTGGCAGTATGAACTGCTGGTCTAGTAGTATTAACTGGTCTTGGTCCAGACCTTAAAAGAACTACTCTAGGTATCATTCTAGCATTGGAAGGGTGTGTTGTAAGTCTTTCTGAGTTCACCGTATTGTTTGAATACCTAGTTACCCTATTGTTGCAATAAGCTGGAAGATGGTCAAACTCTCCATAATTAAAACAAGCTTTCTTATGAAAGACAAAGTCATCACCTAGTTGGTGAGACTTGAGTTTGTTTTAATTCCTTTGGTTTCCTCTGGGCTTGTGTGTGGCTCTATACATTTCACTATACCTTACTAGTTGCCTAACTTTTTTAACATTGTTCTTAGGCCTAACAGTATTAACTTTGACCACCTTAGGAACTTTTGTTTCCTCTTCCTTAACAATATCAGGTTTAACCTTAACTTGATCATCTTCATCATCATCAGAAGCCCAATCCTCTATGGTTGGAGCATCTGAATCTGTAACACCCCCTAATTTGTTTTGTGGCAACGGAAATGTAATTAGGGTGTTTCAGTGAGGATCGAATTTAAAATTTCAGGAAATGGCCCGGAAGAGGTGTTTTGAAAGTTATATGTCATTCAAAATCATACTTTGGTTATAAAGGTGAAATATATGATTTGAAAATCCCGTTAAAAAGGTGTGATAATTTGGAAGGAATGACATATTTGATTTTACACCATTTGATTTATCAGAGTATATAATGCCCTCTCCGTGTCTTGTCCTGCTCTGTTAATTACCTGAGATAAACATGCTTAAATCATAAACACAAAGGTTGGTGAGTTCGTAGAGTTTAATAAGAAAACAGTTTATTTCAACAAATTCAAGAGTAACAGTGATAGTTGAAATAACTATGAGTACGAGTAATAAATCAGTTTTCCAATGACTTTGAATGTGGTTTAACTTTTAAAAGTAAATGTCATTAACGATATAACAAGTAATGAGTTGACCTTATTAGTCACAACTAAGTCACATATGATAACAGTTAAGTTCCAGTATAGGATCCATAATTCTAGCACAAAGTGAAAATAGTGGTATAATGTCTAAATCTATCAAAGTGGAGTGGTGGAGTAGTGAATACAGCTGTATCCAAATATATATGAAGACATATATATATTCATAAAGTTATATTGCCCTAAGCCTCATGACACGCAAAACGTTAACAATGTACCGTAAAACGGCGGTGTCCACATCAGGTTACTGATGGGTGTTAGCCCTCATGTAATAGGTGATTTTGCCAACTTCCTATTTTTCTCAAATATAGTGCATCGCGACTAAATACGACTAACCACATAGGCATTCCGTCAAAGTATTTAGTGGGATAGGTCGTCAGCCTCCAACAGGTTTCGAAGTTGTTCACTATATTCGCGCTCATCGCAGTGATTAATGGCTCATGATCGAGGGACTTTATGGCAATATAGTAAACTTAGGCAATATAGGTTTCAGGGGTTCATAGAATATGCGTACTTTAGTCTTGGCAATTATTTCCAGTGAAATGTAGAAATATCATAGTAAAGTTAGCTGTACATTCAATTGCTATATGAATGCATATAATGAGTTTCAGTATCATGTTACAACAAGTAGTTTGAAAATGTTATCTTTCAAATACAGTGTTTCAGCTAAGCAAGCAATTTGCAAGTATAATGAGCATATATCCCTTCCAAAGGGTGATTCAAAACATGTAAAGTATAGTTGATGATTTTGAGTAAATCATGAGAGTTTTCAAAGTATAAAAGTAAACTTAAAACAGTTGAAGCATGTATCTCCCCCAAAAGAGTTATTAAAAACAAGTATTAATATAGTAGGAGCCACGACTCACCTTAAGCATTACTGGTGATGGTGAAAGTAAACTCAGGGGTGATTATGGTATTGACTTCAATACAAAACCTGAAAAATACAGATGTCTGAGAATCTAACCAATTACTTGTGGTGGATGTGAAATGAGTAGTGAATGATGAATAACGATCTAATCGTTGAGTGGGAGAGTGTTATGCCTAAAGTGCTTATAATTCAAAAATAATGTTATTTCATCAAAAGAGTTGAAATGCTATGCAATGTTAACTCAAAATGTTGATACTTATAATAAATAACAAACGTTAAATAATACGTAACTAAAAGTATGAGAATGCATATGAAGTGATGGGGTGAAAAATGAAAATAAAATAAGAATGTCAAGTAAAAATAGTAGGTCCTTGTTCTTTTCCAGATTTTATACTTTTTACTCTAACTGTGCTTGCGTTACGTCGTTAGTCCTTCGTTAAATTCAATGTCCAATAATAGTCCATAACTTGTCCAAAAATACAAATAAGGCTTGGCACTCAATAATATGTCCATTTATACCCTAAACATTCTGTTTTCATAGTCTCAGTCCTTGTCATTCTCGAATTGGCAGTTTCAGTCCCTCTAGGCAATTTGCGTTACATTTTCAGTCCAAAAATGTCAAAAATATGAGAAAAAGGTGGGCGACTTTTTCTATGGTCTAATTAAGTTCAATGCAACTTATTTTAACTGCTTGTTTCGTCTATATCTTATTTTCACACTAAATGGGCTTTAACGAGCCACATTACTAGCCCAATAACTTTTGTTGATCCGTGGGTTTTTGAGGTTTGGTATTTTCAAATATGCTCACTTTTATCATCTCATTTCCCATTTTAGAAGTGCCAATTTGCCAGCTTATTCCATAGCTTATAAAACAGCATAATGGACTATAAAGCCCATGCCGCTAAGTTTGTTTGTTACTTTTAAAAATGGTTTCAGCGTGTTGCTTTGGCAACTTTTAAGGGTCGAAACGTGTGTATTTTTACATGTTGTTTATATGAAAATGGTAGCTAGTTGGGTTGCTAAATAGATCGTGTAAAAACATGGTAATCTTGTTCAATCGAGTGTCAAGATATAAGGTCGTTTTAGAAGTGACATGGGGCGTATATTTCTGAGTAAAACACTTTGAAAATATTCTAAGTGTTTTCTGTTTTAGTTAACGTGTTGAGGTATGATGCAAGTGATCTCGTAACATGCATGTAACGTGACAGTAAAGGTGAGATGGGTGTGATTCGTGATTCCTAGACCTTCCACGAGGGAGGCTAGTCGCTACTCATGTGTTACATGATATTGTGTACATAATAGAACAACTAAAAAGGTATACGTTCGAGCACAATGCAATATATGATGCATGAGTAAGAAAGTAACGTGCAAAATGAATGGAGACGGGTTTGTGGGTACTTACTACACCTTAGAAAGGTGGTAGAGACTTGAGTGAGGTTGAACAAAAATGCAAGAAGGCAACCCACTTCGTTATATAACTTAACCCGATATATATTTGTAACCCACTTCACTCGAAATGCTTCCAAGATACCACCGAGAACTCCTGGCTTCCTTGGGATATTTTTGTGAGTGAGAGAGAGAGGGTTATAATGAGTGTAGACGATGATAGCTAGGCTGGGGTATTATATAGAATAGATGTAGGGTATTCACAATACAAGAAACACTAGATTGAGGCTTAGTTTGGATCGATTAGAAGAGATTTTAGAGTGAGAAAGTGGGAGCCTTTTAGAGAGAGAAAGTAACTTGTAATCTATTAGCTTGAAAGGTCCAACCCTTCCCATGGGTGGGAAGGGAGTATTTATAGTGTTACATAATATGTCCCTAGTGGACTGTGGAGCGAGCTGACAGAGGGTAAAGACCCGACCCACTCCACAATACTAATTAATAACTAAACTACTAATAATATTAATGATAATCCTACGAGCTATGATGATCTAATAAGTACTCGGGGTGACCGAGTCTTCAGCTGAATATTCATATTCCTAACAATCTCCCCCTAAGGGAGGTCACCCCAGAAGTAATGCTCTGAAATTCAGTACTTTTTCCTTGGATCTTGACATCATAGCTCGTAACCCTTGATTCTTCAATATCATAGATCATTGTGCAAACATCCGTGATTTTCAGATGACTTCTCTTTTGTTTTGGATGAACTTTGAGTAATCGTTGAAAGTGTCATCCCACTTGATTCTTCAAGTCATCTTTCAGTAGTAAAACTCCATGTGATGAAATATAATTAGAGCCGACATGCTCACACTATTTGGTGTCATGATCTTTAGCATCAGAGTTTGCAGAAGCCGTGTTAAAGGTCTTTTAGGTTGATCATGACATTGTTGAGTTACAATGATGATGTAGTGTGAACATGTGGTAGAGGATTGGCATCTTTTCTGCAACCAGCTACAACAGCAACCAGACTACAGCATTCCACAGCTACAATCGCCAGAAGTTCCTGCCATACGACAGTTAGCAATAATTCGACCGGTACTTACAAGTTTGGACTTCGAGATAGTCAACAGCATAATGTGAAAACTCTCTCTAATCCTTACCAAGACCGTTCCTAATCGAAAACCCACAGAGAGCTTTTTAAGATTTTACCGTAGTAAATCAACGATTAGGTGAGTCGCTGGAGATCACTCCACGACTGTAGACCGGTTGAAACCGTCGCGACCACTAAGCGTAATCCACGAGGAATTACCGAAGTGACCTGCTTTTAGGGCTGCTTGATGTTGACCCTGGCAGGAATTTCCATTCAATCATTGAGAATTACATTTGTAAATTCTCTCATAAATGTTCTGGCAGATTGCTAAGATCTGCGTAGGACCCTTAAGTTTACAACTGGTGTCCTTAATGATGAACAACCAGAGTAGAAATTATCCGTGTTCCTATGAGATCTTATTGTGAATCTCTTGGCTCTAGACTCAATTGTGCATTTTGATTTAGTGAGCGGAGGCTGGAGAGGACTGCCACCTTTTCAATATCATCTAACTCGGAGTGAGAGAGACGATAGGAATGTATTGAACTCCGTGACAATTGAAACAAGAATCCTTTGAGGGACCTTGAGTGGCTAAGGAGGGTTGTGCAGCGTATCACTGGGTCCATGATACTTTGTCTTCAATGCCAGCAATCAACTAAGTGATTCTGACAGCATATGTATTGACCCGGTTTCTGCCTAAGTTGTAAGGAGGGCTATTTCTTTTCACCCTTTATCTTTACAATTCTTTTTCATTCTTCAACCCCTTCAGTGCTTACCGAGACTTCATAACTAACACCTTGTTGGGTTTGTTCCAGTGTTAGCTCCATCTCAGTCGGCACTATTCCCTTATTCACTTTTCTCCTTTTTAATCATACCTAAGGACTTCTACACTAACTAGTGGATTGTCCCTGGGTAGATCCCTCCGGCTCTGGCGGGATCGTGGGAACTTGTACCTAACCTTACCATCCTTATAACTCCATTATATGAAATACAATGGTCGGTCTTTGGTGTTCTTCCACAATTGCCAAACCAAATCTTTGAAAAATCTCTCAAAGTGTTCATGATTTCAAAACACATTTTTGCAAACACTTGAGAGTTTTATATTTTTCAAATGCTCAAAATCTCTCAAAGTGTTCATGATTTTGAAACACATTTATGCAAACACTTGAGAGTTTTATATTTTTCAAATGCTCCCCCTCAACATGTGCTCGAGTGATGGTTTTATAAATTTGCACATGTTAGGTAGAGCTCGCACTTTTTGAATTGATCCACTTTCAGTGAACATGACCGTTTCGAGACACGCTTACATCACTAGTTAGACTAGCTTGAAATTATTACCCGGCCTGGTCAAGTCCACAGAAAGTTTCTCGAAATGGTACACTCTACTCAGATACATCTTTTTCGAGACACGCTTACATCACTGGTTAGACCAGCTTGAAATTATTACCCGGCCAAGACGTATCCTTTCGATTGATGGCAATTCAAGTTTCGTCAATTCATTGGTGAAGTCTGAGCCTTGCTCACGTGAGATGCCAAAATCCTTTGTTTTGTTAAAACCATTTGCTCCTCCTCAATATGTGCATCGATATACGAAAGATTTTAGCACATATGGAAGAGCTTGCTTTAACTTCCAAATCATCACATTTTATCAGAATTTCCTATTTAAATCACATTCTCTCCCCCGATCAAAAATTTCAAACCATTTGAGATTTGTGATCCCAATTGATTTAAATAAGTTTAGAAAATTTGGGAGAAAATGTGGTCAGGTTTAAATGTATTCTGATTTTGGAGCATACTATGCTCCCCCTGAAACAACGAGAGAGTGTCACTGCTGATGTTTGCACAAATTTGGCAAGGTGTCGGAAATTTGAACAAATATGCTCCACCTCAATTAATGACCCATTTTCCATTAAAAGAGCTGTAGTCATTCAATTGAGCGACGGGTATTTGTGAAAATTTAGTTCAATTTACCACCTTGTGTAACATCAAGACTCTCTTGAAGGATCAAACAAGATAAAGAATCTTGATAAAAAGAAGACTTCTCTTCTTATATACGAAATGATGCACTGAAACGTACATCAAGTCGGGGGAACATGGATATAAAGTAATCCATGCCAAGGTGAACATCACCCGGTTGGAGGAACAGCTGTCTTTTTGGCGACATGCTTTCCCCATTGTACAGCGCAGGTTGCAGTATGAAGTGACTGCAAGCCATTAAGACATGTTTTAACCGATTAGTATAACTTCTGCTCGAGCTTCATTTAAGAATCCGTGCCATTGTTGAATGACATTTCTAGATCCGTAAATGTTATCGATAAACAGAAGACATGCCTAGGGAGGACTATTTTTTTTTTTTCTTTTTTTTTTTTTTTTTCTTTTTTTTTTTTTTTTGGTATTTTCTGATTTTTCAATTTTTTATGGTTTTTATAGGTTTTATATTTTTGTATTTTTCTTTTTGATTTAAGATATATACAAATATGTACAAGGATATAAGAAGACAATCCTTTACTCCTTCTTTTCTTCCTGAAGACACTTGAGGGTTTCAGGAGTCATGCTTTTCATACCAAGGCGTGGGAGAATAAACTGAAACCTTTCTCTTGGGAGGGCCTTGGTGAAGATGTCAGCTAACTGATACTCTGTCCTCACGAAGTACAGTTCTACAATTCCTTTTTCCACTTGTTCCCTGATGAAGTGATGCCTGATGTCGATGTGTTTTGACCTGGAGTGCTGAACATTGTTACAACAAAGAGCAATGGCGCTTTTATTGTCGCAATATAGGGGAATTTTGTTGTATGAGAATCCATAGTCCGAAAGTTGTGATCGCATCCAAAGGATTTGTGCACAGCAAGCCGACATGGCAATGTATTCAGCTTCAGTAGATGATATGGAAGTACTCATCTGCTTCTTAGAAGACCAAC
This sequence comes from Artemisia tridentata subsp. tridentata, assembly GCA_021014915.2. Taxonomy (NCBI): domain Eukaryota; kingdom Viridiplantae; phylum Streptophyta; class Magnoliopsida; order Asterales; family Asteraceae; genus Artemisia; species Artemisia tridentata. The sequence continues at coordinate 156,409,724 of CP139506.1, forward strand.
TAACCAACTTTTCCCCTAAAAACTGAGCTCCTCCTGAAGTACTTCGACGAGTGTCTTGACATCCCGCATGATCAGCATCCGCATAAGCCGTTAACTCCATTGCAGTGTCCTTAGGATACCAGAGACCCATATGAACCGTGCCTTGAAGATATCGGAAGATCCTTTTCACTGCTTCAACATGCTTCTTGGTTGGTCTGGATTGATACCGAGCACACATACACACAGCAAACAGAAGATCTGGTCTGCTAGCCGTGATGTACATCAAAGATCCAATCATGCTACGATACTATTGTTATATCTACTGGAATCCCTGAAGGATCTTCATCCAGCTTTGTTCTATCAACCATGGGAGTGTCAACAGGTTCAATTGAATAGAATCCAAACTTTTTCAAGATCTCGTTGGCGTATTTGGATTGATTAATGAATATGCCTCCGGGACTCTGAGAAACTTGTAATCCTAAAAAGAATGACATTTGTCCCATCATGGACATTTGGAACTTGGAATTCATCTCCTTTGAGAAACTATCACATTCACTAGGATCTGTTGAAGCAAAGATGATATCATCTACATATATCTGAACCAGCAGTAGATGGTTTCTTGACTTCCTGGTGAATAGTGTGGGATCAACAACACCCTTGGAGAATCCGTTCACTAGGAGGAACTTGGACAATGTATCGTACCATGCCCTTGGCGCCTGTTTTAACCCATAGAGAGCCTTCTTCAAGCGGTAAACATGAGTAGGATGTTCCGTATCCACGAATCCTTCTGGTTGACTCACATAAACTTCTTCCTTTAAGTCGCCATTCAAGAATGCCGTTTTGACATCCATTTGGTAGACTATCATATTTCGACTAGCAGCATTTTCCAGGAAGATTCTTATAGCTTCAATTCTAGCAACCGGAGCAAACGATTCTTCAAAATCAATGCCCTCTTCTTGTCTGAACCCTTTAGCAACTAGCCGTGCCTTGTTCTTTAATACATCACCATACTCATCAAGCTTCACTTTGAAGATCCACTTTAAAGCAATGATCATTGCAAGCTCTGGAGGAGGCACTAATTCCCATACTTCAAGTCGATCAAATTCATGAATTTCATCCTGCATAGCCTGGAACCAGCAATCTTTAGTCATAGCTTCTTTGGCATCTTTTGGTTCGACTTTGGATAGTACGGAAATGAAGAAACACCATAGTGCATCAGTGGCTAGTTGACTACGTGTGGATACTGGACGTGAAGGATTGCCTATGATGTTGTCGATTGGATGATCACTGGTCCATTTCCTGAGATGGTCGTGTGGTTGTGGGTTATGAACAGACGTAGCAGTGCTGTGTCCTTCAAGTGAGGATGTGTCTGATGAATGTTCAGCAGCAAATATGTTTTCAAAAGGAGCATCATCAACAGGAGCAAAAGGATTAACTTCCAAAGAATGATTATCTGAAGATTCTTGCATTACTGGAGAAGATTGAGCGTTTGATGACGAAGGCGATTGACTGGCAGCTGGAGCATTGTGACTGACTGATACTGAAGCTGTAGGGCCTTCTGAACCTTGTGGGGCTTGAACCTCGGTCATAGGAAGTATAGCAGGTTCACTCGGGATGGTTCCATTCGTTGGCTCAAAGTATTCATCAAACATAGGATCGAATAACTTCTTCAACTCCTCACAAGTAGGTGGCACATAAGAATCTGCAGGCGTGGAATTCTGTACAAGTCCTGAACTAATGGGTCCAGGAGACAAAAGGTTAAGATCGGGTCCAGAACTGATTTGTCCTGAAGCAGGTTGCTCACTCAGCTCATCGAACGTAACATGAATGGTTTCCATGATTTTACGGGTTCTCTTGTTGTAGATTCGATACCCTTTACTGTCTGGTGCGTATCCAACAAAAATACCTACATCTGCTTTAGCTCTTAACTTTCCCAAGTCTTGACTATCGTTGGTAGGGTAGCAAAGTGCACCAAACACACGGAGAAAGGAGAGATCTGGTTTCTTGTTATGAATTAACTCGAATGGAGTCTTCTCATGAACAGGATGAATTAGGGATCAGTTTTGAGTGTAACATGCTGTAGCAATAGCCTCTGCCCAGAGAAACATCGGTGTCTTTGAAAATATAAGCATAGTTCTTGCAGCCTCTACCAGAGTACGGTTCCTTCGTTCAACCACTCCGTTCTGTTGAGGAGTGCGAGGGATACTTTTCTGATGCGTGATGCCAATATTTTCATAGAAATTACGGAGTTGTTGGTTAACAAACTCAGTACCATTATCAGTGCGGATGATTCTGACAGTTTTATCGAGCCTTACTTGCAGCTGTTTTATCAGTTTAATGATAACCTCTGGAGTTTCGTCCTTGGTTCTCAAAAACTTTACCCATGTGAACCGAGAATAATCATCTACAATCACCAGAACGTACTTCTTTCCATTTATGGTTTGTATTCTCATTGGACCGCACAAGTCCATGTGGAGGGTATGAAGAACTTCCAAGTTGGAGTTGATGGTTTTAGGCTTGTGGGTTTGTTTCTTGCTTTTACCCAGTTGACATGCAGAGCAGAGGTGATCTTTCTCATATTTCAATCTGGGCATCCCTCTAACAAGATCTTTACGGGAAAGATTATTTATGGTACCGAAGTTCAAGTGGTTCAAACGACGATGCCACAGCCACGATTTTGTTTTAGAGGCTTTAGAAAGCAAGCATATGGGAGAGGACTTCAACATTTCTTCAATCGATATGGTGTATAGATTGGTGCCCCGACTGCCCTTAAGGAGATCTATACCATCCAATTCTCTGACGAAACATGTATGCTTTCTGAAAGCCACTTCCAGATCTGAATCACAAAATTGACCCACAGAAAACAGATTATGCCCTAGTCCTTCCACATAATATACCCTTGAGATTACACTGTCACCAAACACATAATCTCCATAACCCATAATAGCCCCAAAGTGGTCGTTCCCAAATCTAACTGTCCCGATAAACTTTTTCACGAAGTTCTTGAGCCGCGAGTGATCCCCAGTCATATGTTTGAGCAGCCTGAGTCCAAATACCACAGGACGATTTGTACGACCTGCATTTGAAACCAGACAACAATGGATAACTGAAAAATGTGGATCCCCAAGTGCAATTGGGGTCCGTTTGGTCAGCACACACAAATTCTGGAACTACAGATTCCACAGATGCTACTGTCTTTACTGAGGAGACAGAACTAGAGGTAGGACAAGACCTAGATGGAAGGCATTGTGACTCTAAAGACAGGATTCTACCAGTTGGTCTCCATTCCTTATTCTTCACAATTTTATGCATATTCATTTTAGGTAATGGTCTCTGTTTTCCTAAATTGAATTTTCTTCCAGTGGGTCTCCATTCCTTAACTTTCACAATTTTATCCTTATTCATTTTAGGTAACGTGTTCTGTTTTCCTAAATTGAATTTCCTTCCAGTGGGTCTCCATTGATAGCCTACGCTAGCAAATGTTTTTCCTGTAGCTTTCCAAGCATTCATGCATGTTTCAGTTATTCTACCATTCTTAACATGGGGTGATGCAGAAGACATCAAGAATGACACAACACAATCATCATGATTAGCAGAAATTAAACAATTGTCGCATGTTTTACAGACAGCATTAGAATTCGAATTAATTACAGTACTTTTGATACTAGAATCAACACGATTCATCCTACTCATTGCAAACTTATTGTTCCTAGGTTGGGCTTCTACATTCTTCAAGTGATCATTCTTAGCTGGCGCAGTCCTATCTTTTCTTGCATTTTCTCTAGACCTTGACTCGCTAGCTTGGGTGTCACTTTTTACTCCTGTAGAAGCATCGAATGAAACATTAGTTCGTTTTTCTGTCACATGCCTTCCAGATAATGATGTGTTGGGTTCTGATGTTTTTGGTGGTAGATCAAAGGCTACATGCTTGTTCTCAACAGTAGATGATGATGCAACAAACCTATCTCTATGTTTGCTAAACTTAGGAGTTGAGCTTATGGCATATTCTAAGTTTTCCTGAATCCTTTTCGTGAGTTTCCAGGCATAGACAACTGCCTTATCAAGTGGCTTATCAGTCCTATCCTCTTCAACCACCTCACGAAGTGTGTCAAGGCCCTCTCTAAGATAATCGAGATATGTTTGATGGGCAAGGCTGTTATTTCTAAGCTTAAACGGAATATGCCCAACATCAACATCTACTTTTTACTATCAGTAGCCTTTGGTGCATCACAATTACAAGTGGTGCATGGTATTTTACCTTTCACCCGAGCCTTCAGATTCTCAATTTCATTTGTCAAAGAGGTTATTTGATCATTGTGATTGCTTCTTGTAACTTTAATAGAATCATATAACTCTTTGAAATGTTGTTTAACCTTTGAATTTTCTTCTCGATAACACTCATTCTCATAATGTAACTTATTTATGGTGTTTTGATATTGAAAATTCTGAGAATCTGAAGACGAAGTTTTATTGGTGCCATACACTTCACACTTGTTGGATTTCAATTGGGCAATTTGGGCCCTCAGCAGTCGAATCGTGTTTGTGTGAGCTTGAATTGTCTCATCTCGTTTGCTTAATTCAAAATAAGTATCAAATTCAGGAGCATCCAAGGATGTCTTGTCATTTGATATTTTGTGTTTTTCATTTAAATGTTGATATTTCAGTTGCAAATTAAGAAATTCAACTTCCAATTTTGAAAAATGTTTAACCATATTATCATGGTCATCTTTTTGAATTTTTTTAAGCAATTTTAAATTCTCCCCCTCAAGCTCAACAACACGATTCTGGGTGACATTTAACGCAATAGCATACTCATTAAATTGACAAGCAGACAATGCAGAATCAGTGACAGTGTAAAATACATCTTGTGCAATACATTTAGCAATCAAGTTGTCGTTAGTAATGAGTATGTTTTTTCTTTCAATCTCTCGACTCTTAAGTTCTATTGCATGTTCATTCACCTCATTTTCCATATCTTTAAACACTGCTTCCATTTCTTTTATTTCGGCTTTAAGGGCAGTGTGCAACCCTTCAAAGTGTTCTTTAAGTAGCTTAAAGAATGGCATGACCTCAGTTAAGTAACACCTTTTTGCATGTTCAAAACACCTTTCCCCCTCAGTAATGCCGGTTGGTGTGATTCTCTTCTTACATGTTTTATCAAAATCAGCAAATAATTGCCAAAGCACATATAAGCTAATAAAGGTTTTGCATTCAGTGGGAAGAGACAAAGGCACCAGATTCCTAGGTGTATTGGGAGGATACACCGTTATGGACGCAACTTTTCTAATGAGGGGGGTGTTGGCCTTGAGTTTATCTACCTTAAGTTTCTCATTATCTTGTTTCCAAAATATCTGTTCAGGTGTTAACTTCTTTTGAGGAGCAAACACAGTCAAACGATTTTCCTCATAATAATCATGGGGTTTGATTATTATTCGTCTGGCTATGCACTCGGGATCCTTCATTTTCTCAATCATTTTTTCCCTCGTTTTATCACTTATCTCATCCTCTTCATCAGTGTAGATATGCTCAGGTTGGTCATGAATAGGCATAAGCATCACATTACCATCATATAGGGCTGGTTGAAGTACTTTCATGTCCCTAAGGATGGTTGACTTAGGTTCACCTATCATGATTTTACTATGCTTATCACTCAACTTTCTGCGCTTATGAATCATTTGAGCAGTTTGTATGGTTTGATTTTGTGTGTACAACTTATCTTCAAGCTTATTTTTTAACGTTTTGAGTCTAGAGAAATCATTTAAAAGAGTTGTTTCTTTTTGTTTGAATTCATGCTTAAGTGTATCAACACACTTTTGTGCTTCCTGTTTCTGTTTGACAGACTGTTCTAACTGACTTTTCAAGGAACTCAACTCTAATTTTAATGTTTCTTCTCTTACTCTAGACTCTTTAATAAGTGTACTCATTTGACCTTCTAATTTCTGCTCTCGTTCATTAAGCTCAAACTTAGCACGCTGTTCATATATTGCCACTTGTTCTTTATAGATGTTTAGTTTCGTGATCAAGTTATCATCAGGGACAGGCAATCTGTTCTCATGGCACTCGCATGCATTATCTATATTATCCGCATTATCTAAGGCACATACATTCCTCCTAACACAGACATCATTATTGACAAAAGATTCACCATTTGGTACATCAGGCGAGTTGTTCTGATTCAAATACTGTTCATATGAGATAATATTGCTATTTTCCATGTCAACAGTACTTAAGTCAGAAACATTTGCCTGATGTACTTCTTCGGGATTCTTTTGTCCCTCGACAATATTATATGTGTCATAAATTTTTAGTACCTCAGATATCACGGATGCATTAGAAGGACCAGCTTGACGGGGAGATGAGACCATGGAAGACAAGTTAGCCATGAAGATTGTTTGAGCCGTAGGTTCATCATCTACATCAGAGTCATATGCATCACAGTCATCTGCCTTGAAGATGTTAGGATCATTAAGTGCTAGATCCTGAACAGGTTTCTCATCCACATCTTCATCAAAAGTATTTCCTCCATCTCCTGCCAAGAACAATAGCTCTTCCTCATCCAATATAGCTCCATTCTCTTGAGCTTGCATTAACAGCATCTTGTCTTTGAAGTAATCTGAATTCTGAGGACGTTTAGGTTGATTGTAGTTTCTAGCAATGTGTCCAAGCCCCCCACAATTATAACACTTGATCTGTTTCCCTTGCCCCTGATTGGCATTCCCTGCTCTATTCTGCACATAACCTCGACCCAAGTTCCTACCAGCTCTCCCTTGCACATTCTGAACCACAATTTTCCCATCCTCCACCATTGCTAGATTGCGTGGGTTAGATGAATTCCTTAACTGATTGTTGGTCTGAGGGAGTGATGCTTGAAACTGTTGAACCAGTAATGAAACTTGATTGGTGAGATTGTCAATCATTTTGTTGGTCTGAGAGTACCCTAAGTCAAGTTGAGAGCTCATAGCAGGTATTTGTGAGTGAAGTTGATGATAGCTTGGGTTGGATGATGATTGGATTGTCGGTTGAACATTTGTCATGAACGCCAGTGGATCATTTGTAGTTTAAGGACTTAACTTTTCTCTCAGCACCCGATCATAGATAGCATGCTTCTCATGTTGTTGCAGGTATGCATACAGCTATTCATAGTTGGTATCCCTTAAACCTTTGTTGAGTTTGACAGCTGTAACAAATCTGTCCCATTCAGGAGTCATGTTGTTCACAAACTTTGAGTTCAGTTGGATATTGGGCATAGTCATTCTGATCATCCTCATGTCATTCACCAACTTATGAAATCTCACATAGTAGTCTGTGACATTCTCTCCTGGGTTCATTTTGAAATGCTCGAACTCATCATACAGCTGTGGCTCACGATCTTCCTTTGTGAGTTCTGACCCTGCTAACAGCATCTTAACATTGTCCCACACAGCTTTGGCTTCAGTGTTGAAATTGATGAGCTTGTATACATCCTTTGGAAGACCTTGAATGACTATGTTTGAGGCTCTAATGTCGGCATCATACCTCTTCTTTTCTTCTTCATTAAGATCATTGTAGTTTCTAGGTCTGTCTATGCACCAAGTCACAGTCCCATCTTCACCAGTTGTAACAACATCCCTGGTGGTACCCATCTGATATGGTCCATCGTCAATTGACTTAAGAATGTTAACTCCATTATCTTTTCCCAAGCAGTAAAGTCTTATCCGTTGTGCCCAAGACTCATAATCCGTCCTATCTAACATAGGTGGACGAGTGTCAGATCCTGCTGCTTGAATATCTTCTGATGATGTGTTAGATGTGGTAGCCATAGTAACTACGGGATTTTACTGATCTTGTGATTTAACCGAGAAATCGAATCTTTCACGGGAATTTCTAAAATCACCAAGACACAAACCGCATACAAGTCTGAGAGACAAACCGAGTAGATACAAACCGAGTAGATTCCACAGAGACAAACCGAGTCTACACAAACCGAGTCTACACAAACCGAGTACACACAGCTGGGACAAACCGAGTAGGTACAAACCGAGTAAATTCCTCAGAGACAAACCGAGTCTACACAAACCGAGTACACACAGCTGGGACAAACCGAGTAGGTACAAACCGAGTAAATTCCTCAGAGACAGACCGAGTCTACACAAACCGAGTAGACTTTTCAGAGACAAACCGAGTCTACACAAACCGAGTATACGCAGCTGGGACAAACCGAGTCTACACAAACCGAGTACGAGCAGCAGGGACAAACCGAGTAGACACAAACTCCCAAGCACGTCGCTTTCACTACCTTTTGTCTTTTTGCCTAAACAAGTAATAAGACAAACCGAGTCTGTGAATTGACACAAACCGAGTCCAAGATTACGTCCCAAGTAGACAAACCGCTGCCAAGAACACTTCAACAAATACCCTGTTGGGTCTGAAATGCTGCTGATTGGAGAATTACAACTCTGCCGGATAGTTATGTAACTCTGCTGATTAGCATAAGAACTCTGCTGTTTTGATAACTCTGCTGTTTTAGTATAATAGGCATAGTGTAACTCTGCTGCTAGCTCACGAGGACTCTGCTGCTAGAAGGATTACTCTATTGCTTATTAATTATGTAAAGTATGTTAAGATAAGTATAGAAAAGATACGTATGAATATTTTACTTGTATAGGAAGTCTTGTAAACCGACTAGGACTCCTTATGCTATAAAAGGAGGTTCTAGGGTTAGAGTTAGAGGTTGATTGATTAATTATCTTAGCATACATATTATTGTTTTCACTTCAAGGTTTCTTGTAACCCTATTGCTATTCAGAGCAATCGTTATTAATATAATTGAAGTGTTGTTGGATAATCCGTTTGTGTTTTCTTCTTAAGATCAAATATTAGTTTCCGCATAATATTTGATATACAACCTAAGATCAGTTTCTATACCGATTACTTTAGATTTATCTAAGGTAGTTAATAAGATCGTGAAGCTCAACAAGTGGGATCAACAAGTGGTATCAGAGCTTGTGATCTAGAAACTGGTACCAAGAAGAATTATTCAAAACAAAGATCTGTTTAATCATCAAAGCAAGCAATGGATTCCGATTCGACTCACATGGTTACTGCTTCAAGAGTTCCCATGCTCAAGACTGGAGAGTATGAGATCTGGAAGATGAGGATGCAACAATACATGCGAATGGTTGATTACTCTCTCTGGGAAGTTGTTCTTGATGGTGATAAGGTGCAAACCAAGACTGCTACTGGATCAGTCTTGACTCTCAAGACTAGTGAGGAGAAAGCTCAGAGAAGATTGGAGGTTAAGGCTCACAGTATTCTCATGATGGGAATACCTAATGATTATCAATTGAGTTTTAATCATATTGAGTCTGCTAAGGAGTTCTGGGAAGCTATTGAACTTCGATTTGGTGGGAATGAAGCTACCAAGAAATCTAGAAAGAATCTCCTTAAGCACCAGTTTGAGACTTTTTCTGCTATGAGTTCTGAGAACATTGAGGGAACTTATGATCGACTTCATAAGTTAACCAGTCAGATGGCTCTGTTGAAGATTGAACCATCTCAAGAAGATGTCAATCTAAAGTTTTTGAGAAGTCTATCTTCTGAGTGGAACACTCATACAGTGGTTTGGAGGCACAAGGAAGATTTTGATACTATGACATTGGATGATCTATACAACAACTTAAAGGTGTATGAATCAGAAGTTAAAGGATTTTCAAGCTCATCCTCTACCACTAATAATCTTGCCTTTGTCTCCTCAAGCAACAAGACTTCTGGTAGTCATCAAGAGCACTCTGCTGCTGGTACTTTTGCTCCTGCTGTTGGTTCACATGTCTCTGCTGCTGACTCTGCTAACCCCAACACCATCAGTGATGCTGCTATTTGTGCTTATTTGGCTGAACTTACTACTAGTACTTCAGTCATGCCTCAAGATCTGGATGAACTTGATCCTGATGATGTTGAAGAAATGGATATGCATTGGCAGTATGCAATGCTAACTATGAGGGCAAGGAGGTTTCTTAAGAGAACTGGTAAAGAGATGAAGTTCAGAAGCAACAGGAATGTGGGATTTGACAAGTCAAAGGCTGAATGTTTCAATTGTCGAAAGAAGGGACACTTTGCAAGGGAATGCAAAGCACCCAAAAGAAACATTGCAGATACCAAGAAGATTACTGTTGAAGAGTCAAGTCCTGATGCTGCTGCTGCTGCTATGGTGTCATGTGATGGGTTTGGAGAGTTTGATTGGAGTGAGCATGCTGAAGATGGTCCTAACTATGCTTTGGCAGCTGAAGAGGAATCTCAAGTTCAACACTTTGCTCTTATGGCCTATTCTTCTTCTTCTTCTGGATCAGACTCTGAGGTATCCAATGAATCATCATGTTCTTTTAAATCATGTTCAGATAAAATTGATGAACTTAAGTCTAGCAATGGAAATCTTAAAAAGGAAAATGAAATACTTAAGTTAGACAATCTCGGTTATGAATATGGTTTAAAGAATTTAGAAGAGAAATTGGAATTCTATAAAAAGGCTGAAATTGAATATCTTGATCAAATCACTATTCTTAAAAATGAGCTTATTAAGAAAGAAGATGAGATTAAGGTACTTATGGGAAAAGTAGAGGAGGCTGAACAGGCTAGAGATTTAGCTAAGAATGAGACTGAAAAACATGTTGTTAGGATAGAAAAACAACAATTTGCTACTGACATTCTTAGTAAACCAATAGGAAGGCACTTTGCTGATTCAGGTAGTGGACTAGGGTACAATGCTGTTGCTCACCCTAAGAAACTTAGTGCTCATGCCCCTCCTACTAGGACATTGACTTTCATATCTGAGTCTGGGGATAAACCTGTAGGTGAAACTAGTAAACCTGTAGAAGAAACTAGTGAAAAATAACAAAGAGTCACCTAAGGTTGAGTTAAAGAAGTATGAGCAACCACCCCTGATTGAAGATTGGGAGTCTGACAGTGATGATGGGATTGTAGAATCTAATTCAACCTCTAAGAACAAAAAGAAAGAAATTTCTGCTGTTGTTGAATCACAAGTACCTAGAGCTAAAAAGGTTGAGTTTGTTAAGCCTAAGCTAGGTAAAGGTATCTCTAGGAAGATGGCTGAGTTTGACAATACACCTAGAGTATATCCTAAGAGAACTAATAACTTGCCTAGGGGAAACCAGAGAAATTGGAACAACCTAGTTTCACAAAAATTAGGGACTGATTTTCAACTATTTAAAAAGGCATGTTATAGTTGTGGTAGTTTTGAACATTTGCAAGATGAGTGTTATTACTATCAAAAACCAGTGTGGAACCAATATACAAGGGTGAACCATAGAAACTTTGGTAGAAAGACTCACCCACATCCCAAAAGAAACATGGTTCCTAGGGAAGTTCTGATGAGAGATGGTACTTCTAGAGTTATCTCTCCTATTGCCCCAAATGTGTCCATAAAGAAGAATATAGATAACTCTGCTGTTCAGTCAAACCCTGCTGTTCCAGCAAACTCTGCTGTTCAGGCAGACTCTGCTGTTTTGCCTAAAGTTGTGACTGATACTGTTGTGGGCAACCATTTTTATGCTGTTAAAGCCTCAGCTTGCTGGGTCTGGAAACCAAAAGTTAAAGTTTTAGATCATGTTCTCAGACACAGCAGTGCACCAATGCAGTTGAAGAAATTTGACTACTTTGATGCACAAGGTAGATCCAAGTCAGTAATGGCTTGGGTCCCCAAGAGAAAACTAATTCTCTTACTTTTTGTTCAGGGCAATCTACAAAAGGAGCTAAAGGACAAATGTATTTTTGATAGTGGATGCTCTTCACATATGACTGGAGACCAAAGCAACTTGGAGAATTTTGAAGCTTTGGATGGTGGTTATGTGGCCTTTGGAAATGATCCTAAAGGAGGTAAAATAGTTGGTCAAGGCATCATCAGAACTGGAAAGTTGGATTTTGAGAAAGTGTATTTGGTGAATGGTCTCAAGTTTAATCTTTTTAGTGTCTCACAAATGTGTGACAGGAAGAATTTTGTTCTTTTTACCGACACTGAGTGTCTTGTTTTGTCTCCTGACTATAAGATACCCGATGATAAATTGGTTCTTCTTAAAGTCCCTAGACATGACAATATATACAGTGTGGATATAAAGAATATTATTCCTAAAAGAGATTTGACTTGTCTGTTTGCCAAAGCCACTGTTGATGAATCCAAACTATGGCACAGAAGGCTTGGGCATCTGAACTACAAGGCTATGAACAAGTTGGTGAAAGGGAACTTGGTCAGAGGATTGCCTTCAAAGGTCTTTGAGAATCCTGAAGTTTGTGTTGCTTGCCAAATGGGAAAGCAACATAGAGCTTCCTGTAAGTCCAAATTGGTGAATTCTATAACTGAACCTTTGTTTATGTTACACATGGACTTATTTGGACCTACAAATGTGAATAGTTTAAATAAAAAGATGTATGGTTTAGTGGTCACTGATGACTATAGTAGGTTCACTTGGGTATTCTTTTTAGCTTCTAAGGATGAGACTGCAGGCATTCTTAAGGCTTTTATTACCAGGATAGAAAACCTATTTAATCATAAGGTCAAAGTCATCAGATGTGATAATGGAACTGAATTTAAGAACAAGGTGATGAATCAGTTTTGTGAGGAAAAGGGTATAACTAGACAATTTAGTGTAGCTAGAACTCCTCAGCAAAATGGTGTGGCTGAGAGAAGGAATAGGACATTAATTGAAGCTGCCAGAACTATGTTGTCAGAGTCTAAGTTACCCACTATCTTTTGGGCTGAAGCAGTCAACACTGCTTGTTATGTGCAGAATAGGACTAAGATAGTTAAGCCTCATAACAAGACCCCCTATGAGTTATTGCATGGTAGAAAACCTATGATAGGTTTCTTAAGACCATTTGGGTGTCCTGTTACTATTTTGAACACCATTGACCACTTAGGAAAGTTTAGTGAGAAAGCAGACATAGGTTTCTTTGTTGGTTACTCTACTGAAAGTAAGGCTTTTAGAGTTTTTAATCAAAGAACTGGGCATGTAGTTGAAAATTTACATGTGACTATTAGAGAAACCACACCTAATGTTGATGGAAAAGGACCTGACTGGATGTTTGATATTGATTCTTTAACCAAAAGTATGAATTATCAACCAGTTGTTGCAGGTACTACTAACATGTCTGCAGGTACACAAACTAACCCTAATGCAGGTACACAAGCACAGAAGGATGGATCTGCAGAGGAGTTTGTGTTGATTGAAAAGTGGAAGTTTGATCAGTATTTCTCTCCAACAGCTAAAGAAGGAAAAAGTTCAGGTGGTGATGCTGTACATAAGGAAATACCAAAGGTTAATGCAGAAGGTGATGATGAACCTGCTCATGATGATAAGGAAAGAAGTGTAGAGTCACAAGTTGATGGAATTCAAGGGAATAAACCGAGCAGCAGTTCTCTTAACTCTGCTGCCAAGTCTAAACACTCTGCTGTTAAGCCAAAGCACTCTGCTGTTAAGGCAAAACACTCTGCTGTTCAACTTGGTAACTCTGCTGCTGAACTCAAAGACTCTACTGATAAAGATGGTGATTCTTATGATGATTCTTCTGATGATATGCCCGAATTAGAAGAAGTGTATGTGGATACTGATGATGAAGTTGTTGATGTTTTTGGTACTGAAGGTGATTTATCCAACTTGGAGACTGATATACCTGTTAGTCCTACACCAACAACAAGAATCCACAAGATTCACCCAAAGGAGCAGATTATTGGTGATGTTCACTCTGCTGTACAGACAAGAAGTAAATCAAAGGGGTTGAGTGATTTGCTTGATCAGGGATTATTTGCTCAGACACTTAAGAAGAGGAATAGCCACAAGGATCTACAAAACTTTATGTTTGCCTGTTTCTTATCTCAGGAAGAACCCAAGACCATTCACAAGGCTATGAAGGATGAAAGTTGGGTTGAAGCTATGCAAGAGGAGTTGTTGCAGTTCAAGCTTCAGGAGGTCTGGACATTGGTGGCTTTGCCAAATGGAAAAAGGGAAATTGGTACAAAATGGGTGTTCAGATGCAAGAGAGATGAAAGAGGGATTGTTGTCAGAAACAAGGCTAGATTGGTGGCTCAGGGATACACTCAGGAAGAAGGTATAGACTATGATGAGGTATTTGATCCAGTTGCAAGATTGGAGGCTATCAGACTTTTCTTGGCATATGCCTCATACAAGAATTTTCCTGTGTATCAAATGGATGTGAAAAGTGCTTTCTTGTATGGAAAGATACCTGAAGAGGTTTATGTGATGCAACCACCTGGGTTTGAAGATCCTAAGTATCCTGACAGGGTCTACAAGGTGAAGAAAGCACTGTATGGATTACATCAAGCTCCTAGAGCTTGGTATGACACCTTATCCCAATATTTGTTGAATAATGGTTTTAGCAGAGGAACCATTGATAAAACATTATTCATTAAGAAAGACAAAAAGGATATCCTACTTGTTCAAGTTTATGTAGATGATATCATTTTTGGGTCTACAAATAAGGTGTTATGTGAAGGATTTGAGAAGCTAATGCACAGTTGGTTTGAGATGAGTTCTATGGGAGAGTTGACTTTCTTTTTGGGGCTTCAAGTCAAGCAGATGAAAGATGGAATTTTTATTAGCCAAGACAAGTATGTGGCTGATATGTTGAAGAAATTTGGATTTCAGGATGTGAAGGCAGCCAAGACACCTATGGATAAGAATAAACCTTTGCTCAAGGATGAAGATGGAGTAGAGGTTGATGTACATCTGTATAGATCCATGATTGGCTCATTGATGTATCTGACTGCTTCAAGGCCAGATATCATGTTTTCTGTGTGTGCCTGTGCTAGATTCCAAGTGTCCCCAAAGGTTTCACACTTGGAAGTAGTCAAAAGAATTTTTAGGTACCTAAAGGGTCAACCAAAACTTGGTCTTTGGTATCCTAATAATTCACCATTTGACTTGATAGCATACTCAGATAGTGACTATGCTGGAGCTACTATGGATAGAAAATCAACTACAGGAGGCTGTCAGTATCTTGGTCATAGGCTTATCTCTTGGCAATGTAAGAAACAAACAGTGGTAGCCAATTCAACAACTGAAGCAGAATATGTTGCTGCTTCTAGCTGCTGTGGACAGGTGCTCTGGATTCAGAACCAGCTGCTGGATTATGGGTACAATTTCATGAACACAAAAATTTTTATTGACAACAACAGCACAATGTGTATTATAAAAAATCCTGTTTTTCATTCTAAAACAAAACACATAGAGATAAGACATCATTTTATTAGAGATTGTTATGAGAAAAAGTTAATTCAAGTGGTTAAAATTCATACTGACAACAATGTTGCTGATTTACTTACAAAATGTTTTGACATCAGTAGATTTCAGTTTCTAATTGCTAGTATTGGCATGATCAATCTTTAACTATTTTAACTATCTTATCTCTGTATGATTTTGTAAAATTTTGTAAGGATTTGTGCTGTTGATTTGTCATTATCTTGTGTTTAGTTAAAGTCTGCTGTTTAGTTGGTTTGTTGCTATGCTACTCTGCTGCTATTATGGAATATTCTTGTTTGTGTTTGTTGTTTGCAACTAACCTTTTGCAGATACATATACAAATACTCAAGTAAAGCAAGGAAAATTAAAAGGTTCATTCATTCCATAAGCAAAGTACAGAGACAGTTTTCTTACAAACATCACTCAAAAGAAAAGTTCAAAAGATATCAAGCTACATAGATTCACAACCTACATCTTAGCAAAATCAGGCATGACCTTGCTTCGTGGTCCCCTAGTGCCCATGGCCTCAAAAACCTTTGGGCAGGGGAGTGCAAGCACTACTGGACGAGGAGGTGGAGTTTGCTGCTGACTGGTGGAGGGAGCTGCTTTCTTCTGCTGGTTATTCTTCTTTGGCACAGAGGGTTTCTTCTCAACCGGATTTGGCTTCGGATGTGGAATGTGGACACTCTTTGCAAAGTCGGCTGCGGCTTTCTCCAGTTGCTTCTGTAGTTCAGCTGTTATTGGATGTTTTGGAGGGATGATCTCCCAAGCTCCTTGGTAGTAAGTCATGTGTTTTGGCCAACCTTGCTGTTTCCCAGGCCAATCAGCTGTTTCGTCATCGCTTGATTCTTCAAATGACGATGGTGTCGATGGAAGTGGATCGGAGTATGAATCTTCCTTGATTGCTTTTCCTTTGTTTTGCGATGTGGATGCATTCTTAGGAAAGTAACTAGCCCAACCTTTTGAGTCCTCCGATGATGAATCTGAAGATATTTCGATGATTGGTGTTTTTGATGAACTCATGTTGGATTGGTGTTATGTTAGGGTTTGGAATTGGGGATTTGCTTTAGTGATTAAGGATTTATGGAGTTTATTGTGAGGTTGGTATGATATTTAAGGAGATGATTTTTAACGATTTTGGGATTGTTGACTTTCGGTCAATACTTTCATAACTCTGCTGATGAGTTTGAAAGTTGAAGGGTCAAACTGAAAAATTTTGGCGCGTTCTTAACCCAAATTGAATCAAAAAGGTATCTTTTACCCAATTGATTTCATTACGCTCTAATTGCTCCAAACTTACATTCACTCAAACACAACAATTCATATCATTTCACCCCAAACCCCCAAATCCAATGGCTCGAAGAACGTTTTCGGAAGAACACAATCAGATAGCGTTTCTCTGTAAGGTTAATGCAGCGGATGGATTTTTCGAGGTTATGGATTTTCTGGGTTCGTCTAAGTTAAGGTATGCATTAACAGTTGCCCCTACAATTTACAAATCTCATATGAGACAATTTTGGTTAACTGTTAGATTGGATGTCTTAGATGGTGAGGAACGACTGGTAGGTAGTGTAGATGGGGAGGACATTGTAGTTAGTGAAACCACAATTAAGAGAAGTTTGAGATTGTCAGGCACCCCAACACCTCCTACTATAAACCCAAAAGTTGTGATGGCTGAACTTGAGACTTTTGGTTATGAGAGACCTGAGAATAGTGGAACATTTTTGAAAGGTCGTATGTGTCCCCATTGGAAGTTTTTACTGCATACTCTACAACATTGCTTGTTTCCTAAGATAGGTGGGTGGAGTGAGTTTAATGCATCTCAGGCAATGGCTTTAGTATGTTTAGCTACAGGGAAGCCCTATGATTTTTCTGTTATGATATTTGAGGGGATGAAGAAATTTGTTAAGAAGAAGTTCTACTTATACCCTAGGTTTCTACAACTTATAATAAACAAACAGCTAAGGGAACCTTTGAGGCATTCACAAATTGAGCCCTGTAATAGAATGGCCATCAAGATGTTTGCATTTTTGAAGAAGAATGGGAAAGGATTTTCTGGTGTTATTACTCCCTTAACTGAGCATATCTTGAATGTAGTGGCTGCTGTAAATGAGGATGAAGAAGCTGGAACACCCACAGCTTCCCATCACACATCCTCATCAACAAGTTTAAATGAATCATCTTCCACTGAACCACAACCTACCCAATCACCTAGGAATTCACAAAATGAGAACATTGTGCACCCTCAGGCCAATGTTAGTATGGTAGCAGATGAGGCTGGTACAGGTAGTGGAGGTACCATGATGGAAGAGGCTGGCACTACTGTTTCCAACTTAGTAGTTGAACAGGACAGTGCTAACATACTTAAGACCTCAACCATGGCAACATCATTTGTAGAAGGTTCTCAGGAACCTGATACAACTGGTGGTAACCCCAGCCAAATGGATTTTATGGGGGGCTCAGATGTTCATCCTAGGGATGAGACTGAGTTTATGTCCAAATATTCACCTCTTAGAGAAGGTAACACATCTCGAAGTGATGAGGACAGAGATGAACATATTGAATTGATGGACACTTATGTACATATTGACATTGCAAATGATACACCTCTCGGACCAGGTCACACAGGTCGAAGTGTTGATGCTAGAATTGAACTTGAAACTGATGATTTGACGGCTAACACACCAGTACAAAATGCCAATTCCAATGATCAACCTCTCGGGTCAGGTTACACAGACCGAAGTTGTGAGGATATCATGAAACAATTGAAAGAATTGACGGAAAATTGTACCAAATTGTCAAAGGAGGTGCTTGATCTAAGAAAGGAGTTAAACACAGTCAGATCTACTCAAGGTGCTGAAATTAGGAGGCTTAAATTAAGGGTTACACATCTTGAGGGGAGGCTCAAGAAGAGGTCCAAACCAAGTTTGGAAGAGGATGCTTCCAAACAGGGGAGGAATGATGAAGAGGCTGTTATAAATGATCAAGAGGATGTGATAGGTTCAGGGGAGGTAGAAAAGGATGGTGTAAAAGATTCAGATAAGGTTGAAGTTGTAAAAGACTCTGTTGTTGAAAATGTTGGTGAAAAGGGTGACTCTGCTGGTGTAGAACACTCTGCTGATGAAGTTGCTGGTGCAGAAGAACACTCTGCTGATAGGTTGAATGTTTCTGCTGAAAATACAGAGAAAAGTGCTGGAGTTAAGAACTCTGCTGATGATGAATCAGATGATGAACAGTTAACCTTAGCTCAAGTGCTGCTGAACATGCACAAAGAAACTAAAACACCTACACCATCACAAACACAACCTATTGCTGACTCTGCTGAAGAACTTGTAAGAAAGAAAAAGTTGGCTGATGAACAAGCTCAAATTGCTCAGGATGAAGAGTATGCTAGAAGAGTTGCAGCTGAAGAAGAAGGAAATCAGACTGAACTTATAGAAAGCTCTTCATTTAAAGAGATTAGTCAAGAAGAATTAGATGAGCAGTTGCAATATTTCATTGAGTCTGATATGATTGTCAGAGGTGAAGCTAGGCTGATATCAAATGATGAGCAGTTGGATGGTACTGAAAAGACAGAAGAGCTTGTTGCTTTTATACTCAAAAAGAATGGATTAGCTAAGTGGGAAGAGCTGATTAAGAGGATAACAGAAGCACAGAAGCATGGTTATAAACCAAAGTCAGCTTCAAGGAAAGCATTGGTTACTGACATGAAATACTATTTGAAGAATGCTAGAAACTATCAGATGAAGGATTTCAAAGGAAAGCCAGATCACTTAATTGAAAAGGAATTTTATGAAACTTATGCTCAGCTTAATCCAAGAAAAGTTTCTGACAAGAAGAGAAATCCAGAAGTTATGGGATCTGACAATCTAAAAGCATCTGGGAGTGGAAGTGTGTCAAAGTCTGTAGTATCTGATGCTGAGAAAGAGAAAGAAGTTGTTGTTGAAACTGAAGAAATGACTGAATCCTCTGCTGGTACAAAGAGATATAGAAGGAGAGTAAAGCAGGTGAGTAGGAAGAAGAGAAAAATTCAGTCAGTAGTGATGAGTGATTCTGAGGAAGAGGAGAAAGAAGATAGTGATTCAGGGAATGAAGAAGTGACTGCAGATGAGATGAAAGGGGTTATGGATCTCACAGTTCATGAACCTCAAGAAGAGCCTGAGTTACTTAATGAAGTACCTTTATCAGTAAAATATCCAATAATTTCATATTCACATGATATTTTAGCTGATAGTAGTGTATGCTGGATAGTAAAGAGATCAAATGGTTCAAGTGTGGGGTATATTAGTTTTTCTCAAATGCTGCACTATATGGATAGAGATGATATTACTCAACTCTAGAATTTGTACAAGATGAGGTATGGAGATACTAGACCAGAGATAGTGTATGAGAGGCTAAATTATTACTACTTGAAGAACATGTTTGAACCAGATGAGAAAAGTATTGAATGGAGGAAGTTACTGAGCTCTACAGTTCAGAAGTGGTACTTATATCAAAGTTGTGGAGTTCATGTTTTGTCTTGTATAGGTGTGACTGTGTATATGCTTGTGGAGAAGGATTATGTCATCAACAACAGTACATCTATTCTGTATCAAATGTTGCAACCTGGAAAGTTGACACTTCAAAGACCATTTGATTCAGATAATCAAGCAAAAGAATTGATTGAGAAATACAAACAGTTGCTGGTATCACAGGTTTCAAAACAGTAAGGTGTTTGGAAGCATCCTCCTGGTGGTTATCTGAGATTAAGGAAACTTGATGATTTTTGGAGAAAAATATCAAGTTTAGGGGAGGATTGTTGGGTCTGAAATGCTGCTGATTGGAGAATTACAACTCTGCCGGATAGTTATGTAACTCTGCTGATTAGCATAAGAACTCTGCTGTTTTGATAACTCTGCTGTTTTAGTATAATAGGCATAATGTAACTCTGCTGCTAGCTCACGAGGACTCTGCTGCTAGAAGGATTACTCTATTGCTTATTAATTATGTAAAGTATGTTAAGATAAGTATAGAAAAGATACGTATGAATATTTTACTTGTATAGGAAGTCTTGTAAACCGACTAGGACTCCTTATGCTATAAAAGGAGGTTCTAGGGTTAGAGTTAGAGGTTGATTGATTAATTATCTTAGCATACATATTATTGTTTTCACTTCAAGGTTTCTTGTAACCCTATTGCTATTCAGAGCAATCGTTATTAATATAATTGAAGTGTTGTTGGATAATCCGTTTGTGTTTTCTTCTTAAGATCAAATATTAGTTTCCGCATAATATTTGATATACAACCTAAGATCAGTTTCTATACCGATTACTTTAGATTTATCTAAGGTAGTTAATAAGATCGTGAAGCTCAACAAGTGGGATCAACATACCCACGAATTGTCCCAAAATCACCACACCGTTCTTAGATCTGTGAATCCAAACACCAAATACCACTCTAATACTATTCTTAAACAAGAAAGTACAAAGTAAAACAACTTCTAATCACTAAACAAAGTACAAAATGAGATTTATGCTACTAATCAAACCGAACCAAAAAAAAACTTAAAAACTACAAATCGAACCAAGAAAAAAAAACCTTAAGAGCTACACAAGTACAAGGTAAAACAACTTCTAATCACTAAACAAAGCACAAAATGAAATTTATGCTACTAATCAAACCGAATCCAAAAAAAAAAACTTAAAACTACAAATCGAACCAAGAAGAAAAACCTCAAAAACTACACAAATCCGTGAATACCAACTCTCATGGACCTAACCATGGCTCTTGATACCAATTGTAGGGTATTCACAATACAAGAAACACTAGATTGAGGCTTAGTTTGGATCGATTAGAAGAGATTTTAGAGTGAGAAAGTGGGAGCCTTTTAGAGAGAGAAAGTAACTTGTAATCTATTAGCTTGAAAGGTCCAACCCTTCCCATGGGTGGGAAGGGAGTATTTATAGTGTTACATAATATGTCCCTAGTGGACTGTGGAGCGAGCTGACAGAGGGTAAAGACCCGACCCACTCCACAATACTAATTAATAACTAAACTACTAATAATATTACTGATAATCCTACGAGCTATGATGATCTAATAAGTACTCGGGAGCGAGGTGACCGAGTCTTCAGCTGAATATTCATATTCCTAACAATAGATATACACACGTTTTTTTTTTACTTCGAAGACTTTCTACTCCTATCATTTGTTCTTACTGTGCATGATCAGTGTTTGAGGTACATAGGTGGCATGTTTTCTGACTCTAAGAGATCTTAGAAAAGATTTGAAGAGTTGGTATAGTCTTATCTTAGTTAGTGTTACATATATGCACACGTTTTCTTTTTATACGAGCTCCAAAATAGAACTAGCGAGCCACATCTTTCTCCTGAAGTCCCAACCTTCTTTTAAACATCATATTATGTTAAGAGTATCATTAGAATACCTTAGGATAAATCGTGGTTCTAAATGGTTGGGTTTTGGGATTTTTATCCATGCGTTTTGGGTAAGAATGGGACAAACGGTTTGGCTTTAAATCTCTGTCCAAAACTCGACATATATTCCTGAAATTTGGCATACGAATAGTCTAGTGGGTCATGAATGAGATGGTGCAAAAATATGGGTAGGTCGCGTTTAAGAATTTGGAGAACGAGGACTGTTTTGGAGGGGTACGGGAGTCGAATCTTGCATAAAATCATAAAATAAAAACTGGTTTGGGGTTGGGCTTGGAACAGTGGGCGAGAGAGTGGGCTGGACAGTTGGTTCGTTTGATTTGTATTAGTGAAAAGGGAAATGTAATTGGTGAAAGTTTAATGTAGTATTTAGGAATAATTTAGTGTAATTAGGAAAGTGTAAATATTTTTAATGTAGGCATTTCGTTATTACTTGTTATTATTTGTGACGTTTGAATTAAGTGAGAATGGGGTGTCATGGTTCATTTGTGTGTCGAGTACGTGTCGCTATTTAATATATGTCGCAAAAACGTAACATGGTAATGATAACAATAAGAGAAAATTTTAAATTTCCCCGTAAAAATGGGATTTATTAGACAGTAAGTTGAGACTATCATTAATCAATGAGGATTATTACAATGGATTTTCGCAGTATCTTACAGTATCCACCCCTCAATTTTTAACTTTGTCCCGAATTTCAGTCTGTGATTCCTAAAGTGAAGGATTTGTGGAAAGAAATGTTGTTGAGAAGTTTCTGTCTGAAAATTTAGGATATGTAACTCCGCTAGATTTATTCGTACTAGATGAGATAAATTCGAATGTTTGGTTAATTAATGAACCTAAAGACTGTGAATAATGAAAATAATGGTCAGGAACTGTGGGAATTTAACGGCCAGTGCTCAGTGAATACCAACGGTCGTGAATAGTACATGTAACGGCTAGTTTTCGATTCTAACGGCTATATTTTAGCTTATAATTACTCCACTTAATTTCCAATCTTCCACCAAATACATATCTCTCATTCCACATCTCAAAAATGCCGCACCTCATTACCATGCTAGCGATTGTGTTTGTCATTCTTGTAGTTATTTACTCGATGTACGCTCCGGACGAAGACTTCCAATATTTGGTCGTGATTTTAGCGTTTGTCGTCCCGCTGGTGATCGTAGCCCTTATCGTGGATAAAGCGTGGGGAAAATAGATAGTAGGAGGACTGAAATAAATAGTTGTAACTTTAGCATTATCGTTGCTAATTTTATCGTTGTGTACTAATTTCCATGTATTCTAATAAAATTTTCGCTATTTGTACTTTCCATAAATCTTTGTGACTCTTAGGGTTCTAATACTTGTGCTTTTGTCAGTTTCTTATCATAAGAATGATGGGTAATATGTGTAGGTATTTATTTGTGGTTGGTCAAAAGTGACGTTTATGGGAAATTTATTTTGTCTCAAGATTTTTCTTGTGAATGGAAATTGTTATTAGGAAATCTGAAAGATAACTGTTCCATTCATGACATGATTCTTCCTAAATTAGATATAGTTGATCAGGCTATGTATAATTGAGGACCAAATGATGTGATGCTTGGTTCAGTCATAGTGGTATTTATGCTTTTCAAAAAAGTTTTAGATGGGGTTCAACGTGTTGTTTTTGTAGAATAATAACATACTTGCTTTTCAAAAGACAGTAGAAAATTTATGTTCATATTATGGTGATGAGTCAGGAATTTCTAGGGTAAATATAGGATATCCTCGGTATAAACTTAGGTTTTGAGTGAGAATTTCTTACAAGGTGGTAATAATCTATTGTTTGGTCAGAAATGTGGCTCAATCAAATTTCCAAAGTGATATCAGGGTATTGTTACATATCGACTATGAATAGGGAGAATGGAATAGAAATTGAAATAGACGTGGATTATGATTATTTCGGAAATATTACAAGGTAGAGTCTTCATACGGTAGAAAGATAGTTGTTACATTTAGGTTACATCCATCATACCCAAGGTAAATACAAATGGAAATACAACTTAGGAATTCTTAAACTAGGGTTTATTTATTACAACAGGAATTTATTCTTCTGCTTAAACATAGGTGTCATTCCTCGACATTGCTGAGGTTTTAAAGAGTTTCCATTTTTTTCACTGGTCTTGTTTTCCTAAGTGGTATTCCGTTTTGGGCATCGGTTCTTGTAGTGTCCCTTCTTGCCACAACCGTTGCACACTACTTCTAATTGCTGTAAATTTGCATCCTTGGTTCTACAGTCTTTAGTTTTATGGCTCAGTTTTAGGCATTTTTTGCATCGGGGAGGACAAGGCCCAGTGTGATGTATCCTGCATTGGTTACACTGGGGTAGTGTCCTGGCATAACCCTTCCCTTTGGTGGGCAAAGCAACATAACCTCTGGCGGTTTTCTAACGGCGTTCCTGTTGGTGGTTGTTGCTGTCATGGAGGGAGGTCCTACGATAATCTAGCTTTCGCTTATGATCATTCCTCTCGGGTGTATTACTTTGCTTAATTCCTTGGTTGAGAAATCCTTGGGTAAGAGTGAGGGCAGGTCTGGTCATTTCTTCTGGAACTTTAAGATGAGTTGGTCTATAATCCATGAAACTTTCATGGTTGTGCTTACAAGACACAGCCGTCTTCCTTTCTTCTCTCGCCATATCGCTGCTACTCGGATGAGTTTCTGTGGTCACTTCGAGTACCACTGCAACGATGTTGGTTACTAACTTCTGGATAGTTTTAGGAGTCATGGTTGAGGTTGGTGATGGTGGGGTATTTGTATTGCTCATACTGGCCATCTTCTATAAATATCCCAAGAAACACGGATTTAGAATCCACTTAATGGCCATGTTAGAATACTTCGAGTAACAAGTTATTTGTATACTAGTCTTAATAATGTGGTCACAATGCGAAGTTATAACCAATTGAGAATCATAACATTACGATATGTCCGGGTAATATCGTAGATGGATAATCAACTCTTGGTATGGGATTGCTAAGGAACAAACTGTTTCATCTACAACAGTTGAAGTTCAGCAACTTTCTCTTCATTCATCAAGTTTTCTTCTGAAATTTTGTCTTAGGGAATTCTATGGTTGTAGCCTATTTGTGGTATGTTTGAGGTATCATAACAATTACAGATAATATCACCATAGGTCTGGACATAATCACTGTAAACATCATGATATTAATAACTTGATCGATTGCTTTTACAAAATCAATGATACAAGGTCTTTTATTAATGCTCAATTAGGTAAGTTAAGGTGTCTCTGTCAACGACGTTCAGGAGTGTATCTAACTGTTCCTCATGATGTTCCGGTTGTGTCATGACGGTGGGAGTAGTAGGTATGCGGGCAACTGCTGTCCTGAAGCTCTCTCCAGTCTCGAGGACTCGGGCTGGAGGAGTGAAAGCAGGTGGAAATAGTAATGGTGAGGGAGACCTGAGAGGGTAAATTCTCTCTAGGAGTCGACTCCCGTTGGTGAGGTGTAAACAGGTAAGTCTGGGTGAGTAGTCTTAACGAGTAGTCGGGTCCAACCGACGGTGAAGGGGATGATGATAGTAGTGGTGGTAAAGTATGGTGACATTATCCCGATCATGTCTAAGGGTGAAGTAAGGAAGTAAGGTGGAAATGGTGGTATAATTGGTTCTAAGCGTGAGTGTATCTTCTTAATAGGTCCATTGAGGTAGCTCCAAAATGGTGTCATAAAAGGTTCGGGCTCATAAGGTGCTAAAATCCTGACTTTTCTGCGCCGGGCTACCGGGGCAGGTGGGAGTGGTAGTGTAGGTAAAGGAGAATTTGGCTCAACATCTTTCCAAATTGTTTCTTAGTGTGAATTCTGTCCAACCTCGAATGTTGTCGGACAACCAATCAACTCTTCATAGAATTCGGTAGCTCTCCTAAGTTTCTGACGTGGAGGTGAGTGAGTAGGTGATGAAGGGAGTGGTAATTGAGTAAGTTCCATATTAGGCAGGGGTTGTGACATTAATACATAAGGATTTTCAGCTTCCAGAGTGATATGATAAATAGGTGATGTATGAGCAGTACGGAGGGTAAGTTTGGTAATGTCAACTGGTTTGGGAGACATGATATTGTAGTAGCCGAAAATAATAATTATAAATATTTCATACGTTAAAGGTGTGACAGTGGGTGTGAAATAATACGGTGTGTAATGTGTGAAGAGTAAACATCAAGCATGTAAAGATTAGTGCAAAATAATCTAAATAGGTAATGTATTGAGCACGGCAGTCTGCAGACACGGAGGGCGTAAAATGGTATGGTGTAAAATCATTTATTTTGAAAGTGTATTTATAGTTCAATGTTTGAAAACATTTGGTTCTCTATAACCATAGGCTCTGATGCCAATCTGTAACACCCCCTAATTTGTTTTGTGGCAGTGGAAATATAATTAGGGTGTTTCGGTGAGGATCGAAGTTAAAATTTCAAAAAACGGCCCGGAAGAGGCGTTTTGAAAGTTATATGTCATTCAAAATCATACTTTTGTTATAAAGGTGAAATATATGATTTGAAAATGCCGTTAAAAAGGTGTGATAATTTGGAAGGAATGACATATTTGATTTTACACCATTTGATTTATCAGAGTATATAATGCCCGCTCCGTGTCTTGTCCTGCTCTGTTAATTACCTGAGATAAACATGCTTAAATCGTCAACACAAAGGTTGGTGAGTTCGTAGAGTTTAATAAGAAAACAGTTTATTTCAACAAATTCAAGAGTAACAGTGATAGTTGAAATAAGTATGAGTACGAGTAATAAATCAGTTTTCCAATGACTTTGAATGTGGTTTAACTTTTAAAAGTAAATGTCATTAACGATATAACAAGTAATGAGTTGACCTTATTAGTCACAACTAAGTCACATATGATAACAGTTAAGTTCCAGTATAGGATCCATAATCCTAGCACAAAGTGAAAATAGTGGTATAATGTCTTAATCTATCAAAGTGGAGTGGTGGAGTAGTGAATACAGCTGTATCCAAATATATATGAAGACATATATATATTCATAAAGTTATATTGCCCTAAGCCTCATGACACGCAAAACGTTAACAATGTACCGTAAAACGGCGGTGTCCACATCAGGTTACTGATAGGTGTTAGCCCTCATGTAATAGGTGATTTTGCCAACTTCCTATTTTTCTCAAATATAGTGCATCGCGACTAAATACGACTAACCACATAGGCATTCTGTCAAAGTATTTAGTGGGATAGGTCGTCAGCCTCCAACAGGTTTCGAAGCTGTTCACTATATTCGCGCTCACCGCAGTGATTAATGGCTCATGATCGAGGGACTTTATGGCAATATAGTAAACTTAGGCAATATAGGTTTCAGGGGTTCATAGAATATGCGTACTTTAGTCTTCGCAATTATTTCCAGTGAAATGTAGAAATATCGTAGTAAAGTTAGCTGTACATTCAATTGCTATATGAATGCATATAATGAGTTTCAGTATCATGTTACAACAAGTAGTTTGAAAATGTTATCTTTCAAATACAGTGTTTCAGCTAAGCAAGCAATTTGCAAGTATAATGAGCATATATCCCTTCCAAAGGGTGATTCAAAACATGTAAAGTATAGTTGATGATTTTGAGTAAATCATGAGAGTTTTCAAAGTATAAAAGTAAACTTAAAACAGTTGAAGCATGTATCTCCCCCAAAAGAGTTATTAAAAACAAGTATTAAAAGAGTAGGAGCCACGACTCACCTTAAGCGTTACTGGTGATGGTGAAAGTAAACTCAGGGGTGATTATGGTATTGACTTCAATACAAAACCTGATAAATACAGATGTCTGAGAATCTAACCAATTACTTGTGGTGGATGTGAAATGAGTAGTGAATGATGAATAACGATCTGATCGTTGAGTGGGAGAGTGTTATGCCTAAAGTGCTTATAATTCGAAAATAATGTTATTTCTTCAAAAGAGTTGAAATGCTATGCAATGTTAACTCAAAATGTTGATACTTATAATAAATAACAAACGTTAAATAATACGTAACTAAAAGTATGAGAATGCATATGAAGTGATGGGGTGAAAAATGAAAATAAAATAAGAATGTCAAGTAAAAACAGTAGGTCCTTGTTCTTTTCCAGATTTTATACTTTTTACTCTAACTGTGCTTGCGTTACGTCGTTAGTCCTTCGTTAAATTCAATGTCCAATAATAGTCCATAACTTGTCCAAAAATACAAATAAGGCTTGGCACTCAATAATATGTCCATTTATACCCTAAACATTCTGTTTTCACAGTCTCAATCCTTGTCTTTCTCGAATTGGCAGTTTCAGTCCCTCTAGGCAATTTGCGTTACATTTTCAGTCCAAAAATGTCAAAAATATGAGAAAAAGGTGGGCGACTTTTTCTATGGTCTAATTAAGTTCAATGCAACTTATTTTAACTGCTTGTTTGGTCTATAGCTTATTTTCACACTAAATGGGCTTTAACGAGCCACATTA
Organism: Artemisia tridentata subsp. tridentata; assembly: GCA_021014915.2. Classification (NCBI taxonomy): domain Eukaryota; kingdom Viridiplantae; phylum Streptophyta; class Magnoliopsida; order Asterales; family Asteraceae; genus Artemisia; species Artemisia tridentata. The sequence goes on from CP139506.1 coordinate 156,437,845, forward strand.
CTAGCCCAATAACTTTTGTTGATCCGTGGGTTTTTGGGGTTTGGTATTATCAAATATGCTCACTTTTATCATCTCATTTCCCATTTTAAAAGTGCCAATATGCCAGCTTATAAAACAGCTTAATGGACTATAAAGCCCACGCCGCTAAGTTTGTTTGTTACTTTTAAAAATGGTTTCAGCATGTTGCTTTGGCAACTTTTAAGGGTCGAAAAGTGTGTATTTTTACATGTTGTTTATATGAAAATGGTAGCTAGTTGGGTTGTTAAATAGATCGTGTAAAAACATGGTAATCTTGTTCAATCGAGTGTCAAGATATAAGGTCGTTTTAGAAGTGACATGGGCCGTATATTTCTGAGTAAAACACTTTGAAAATATTCTAAGTGTTTTCTGTTTTAGTTAACGTGTTGAGGTATGATGCAAGTGATCTCGTAACATGCATGTAACGTGAAAGTAAAGGTGAGATGGGTATGATTCGTGATTCTTAGACCTTCCATGAGGGAGGCTAGTCGCTACTCATGTGTTACATGATATTGTGTACATAATAGAACAACTAAAAAGGTATACGTTCGAGCACAATGCAATATATGATGCATGAGTAAGAAAGTAACGTGCAAGATGAATGGAGACGGGTTTGTGGGTACTTACTACACCTTAGAAAGGTGGTAGAGAATTGAGTGAGGTCGAACAAAAACGCAAGAAGGCAACCCACTGCGTTATATAACTTAACCCGATATATATTTGTAACCCACTTCACTCGAAATGCTTCCATGATACCACCGAGAACTCCTGGCTTCCTTGGGATATTTTTGTGAGTGAGAGAGAGAGGGTTATAATGAGTGTAGAAGATGATAGCTAGGCTGGGGTATTATATAGAATAGATATACACACATGTTTTTTTTTTACTTCGAAGACTTTCTACTCCTATCATTTGTTCTTACTGTGCATGATCAGTGTTTGAGGTACATAGGTGGCATGTTTTCTGACTCTATGAGATCTTAGAAAAGATTTGAAGAGTTGGTATAGTCTTATCTTAGTTAGTGTTACATATATGCACACGTTTTCTTTTTTTACGAGCTCCAAAATAGAACTAGCGAGCCACATCTTTCTCCTGAAGTCCCAACCTTCTTTTAAACATCATATTATGTTAAGAGTATCATTAGAATACCTTAGGATAAATCGTGGTTCAAAATGGTTGGGTTTTGGGATTTTTATCCACGCGTTTTGGGTAAGAATGGGACAAACGGTTTGGCTTTAAATCTCTATCCAAAACTCGACATATATTCCTGGAATTTGGCATACGAATAGTCTAGTGGGTCATGAATGAGATGGTGCAAAAATATGGGTAGGTCGCGTTTAAGAATTTGGAGAACGGGACTGTTTTGGAGGGGTACGGGAGTCGAATCTTGCATAAAATCATAAAATAAAAACTGGTTTGGGGTTGGGCTTAGAACAGTGGGCGAGAGAGTGGGCTGGACAGTTGGTCCGTTTGGTTTGTATTAGTGAAAAGGGAAATGTAATTGGTGAAAGTTTAATGTAGTATTTACGAATAATTTAGTGTAATTAGGAAAGTGTAAATATTTTTAATGTAGGCATTTCGTTATTACTTGTTATTATTTGTGAAGTTTGAATTAAGTGAGAATGGGGTGTCATGGTTCATTTGCGTGTCGAGTACGTGTCGCTATTTAATATATGTCGCAAAAACATAACGTGGTTATGATAACAATAAGAGAAAAATTTAAATTTCCCCGTAAAAATGGGATTTATTTGACAGTAAGTTGAGACTATCATTAATCAATGAGGTTTATTACAATGGATTTTTGCAGTATATTACAGAATCTCTGCCAGAGGACACCTTGTCCTCAGAGAGTGATTTATCACTTGCACTCTCAAAGCTTAAACTTACTTCTACAGGCTTTTCAACTACTACATTTTCCTTTTGTTGAGGACCATATTCTAGCTTGGGTAGTTGAAATTCTGGCAAACCAGTAGTATCATTGCTGTTTACGGTAATCCTCTTCCCTCTCCTCTGATGGAATTTCCTAGCTCTCAAGCTAAGAAGAGAAATTTGCCATTTAATATCCATCTCCTCCAGATCATCATCATTGATCTCTTGAAGGTCTTCATAGGTCAACATGGAACCATTATGCTGAGTAGTCAAGAAAGCACAACAAGTTGTCTCATCCATAATGCCTTTAGTACTGCTTGATGTGCTAGCAGTACCAATATTTGAACTAGCAGTACCAACTGCTGCACCAACCTTCACTTCTTCAGGACTTGAGTTACTAGAGGATGACATGAATGCCATATTCCCAGTACTTGAGCTTGTTCCAGCAACCTTCTTCACATCTTGCTCCACTATCTTGAAATTGCTATAAAAGTCAATCAAGCTCATAGATTCAATATCCGGCTTGTTCTTCCAGACAACAACATGCATAGCCCATTCTGATGGTAGACTTCTCAGGAACTTTGAGTTGAGATCTTCCTGAGTTATGTCAATTCCAAGAATAGCAAGTTGGCTTATAAGCTTCTAAAGCCTGTTGAACATATGATTCAGTGATTCATTGCTTGTTGCTGAAAAGTTCTCAAATTGTTGCTTGAGAAGTGTCTTCTGAGTCTTTTTGGTGGTTTCATTCCCACCAAATCTTGCAACAATGCCTCAATAATGATTTGGCATCCTTGAACTTGCTAAAGTTCAAGAGTTGATCATTAGGTATTGTCATCATAAGCATACTTCTTTCCTTGATGTCATTCTTCATCCAAACTCTTTCTTCTGCAGTCACTACCTTTGTCTACACAGTTGTCACAAGTTTACCCTCTACAGTTGTTGTTGTGGTTGTAGGCTTGAATGAATTCCCTTCTTCTATGATTTCCCAACTCTTCACTGGCCCTTCACCCTGATTTTGTTGAATCTGAGCAAGCATTTCATGAGATAAAGGTGTCATTTCCCCATTCCAACCCCTAGTTGCCATTGCCATATTTTGAAACACTTTTTGTTGCAGGTAAGGAGTAGGAAAAATAGTTTTATGGGAAAACAACTTACTTTTCTTTTCATTTAAAATGGTTTGGATGAACCTTGGGTACATCAAAAATTTTGTTGCAAATGTCACATTTTTCACCATACTTTCAAAAAACATCTTTGAAAAGTTATAAACTCTGTTAGTAGATAAACACACAAAAGCAATAGCAATATTGCTACTGAATTGCTCCCATGAGGTTCTTTTAGGACTAATACAGTGAAGAAGTGTATGTATTAAAAATCTTCATTGAGGTGAGAAACATCCCTTTTTGAAAGTTAAAAGTCTGTTGGATGTGCCATACCCCATATTTGAAATAAGATGTAAAATTTCTGTGTTTGGCAAGTCTATGATACAATCTGAATCATCTAAATGGAGATGCCTCCTTAAAGATTTTTCTATAACATAAATGTTTTGCCCATCCATAGTTGCACTAAGTGCAGTGATTGGTGTATCCTCATCATCTTCATCAAGTGTTATGACAGATGAAGTCTGCCAAAACTGTTTGATTTGTGAGAAATAGAGAGTGGGATTAACAGTTAAAGCATACCATATGTAGGAATTGTTGAGAAAATCCACAATCTCATAGAACTTAGGTCCATCCCCTTCCTCTGTTTTGTCAAGAAAAGCAACCTGATTATGTGTCTAAACAAACTCCAAAACAGCCATGAGTATGTTTACAAGTTAAACAAGAAAGTTGATCGTATGTGATTTAACTGATGATGTGCAAAGCCAATTGGGTTTTTATAGAGGTACTGTTAGGGTTTGAGAATTTTGCGTAAAGGATAATTATTATCTTTAGAAAGTATATGAGTAAATATTTAGAAAGAAGTTAATTATCTTAAAACAGACCCTATATATATGGTAACAAACGTTATTTTACCCAATGGCTATAAAAATTAGTTATTGACACAACAGTTCAAACGGCTAGTTCAGCAGTTCAAAGTTTACACTAACAGTACAAACTTTGCACTAGCAGTACTAATTTTAAAGAAAAATTTTAAGGAGCAGTATAAACTCAATATTGATTTAAAAACAATACTGCCCCCATATAGTTTTTAGAAAATTACTTGCTATCAACGGATTTGATGTGTCTTTAACAATAGCCATTTGCTTTGGAGTAGCCAACTCTTCACTGTTAGATATGGTGAGTTGATAACCATATAGTTTTTGGTAAACTATCAACCATGAACAGATTTGAGAATTCTTTACCAGAAACCGTTTGCTCTGGACTAGTTGGTTCTTGATGTGGGTTAGACATGGTGAACCAATTACCATTTTTTGTGTGCACAGATCACACACTTGAATCTCCAAAGCATCTCACCATCCAAAACATAAAGCATTCAATTCACAAACTCCAATCAACCTGCAATTGTTAGTCCAAAAACAAGAAAACAAAGTGCAAAGCACTTGTCTCGTAATATTATAAGCATATGACTAACATTGCACATAAACAAGGAATTTAATTTCCTTGGGGAACCCAAGCCATTACTGACTTTGGTTTTCCTCTTGCATCAATAAAATTAAACCTTTTTAGCACAGTTGGTGCACCATTGGATTGAAGTGGTCTCCAAACCCATGATGCTGATGCATTAATACCATTGCCCATCTTTCCCTTAGCAGTGTTTTTAAAACTACCAGTATTTACTGCTTGCCTAGCAGTATGAACTGCTGGGTTTGCAATTGTAAGCTTAGGTTTCCAAATTTGGTTCTTTACCACTACTTTGTTATTAAAGGGCCTTTTAACAGTTGCTGGTGCTGATTTGAAAAATATTTTTTCACTTTGAACTGCTTGTCTTGGGTAAACAGGTCTAAATGGTCTGGCAGTATGAACAGCTGGTCTAGCATTATGAACTGGTCTTGGTCCAGACCTTAAAAGAACTGCTTTAGGTATCATTCTAGCATTGGAAGGGTGAGTTGTAAGTCTTTCTGAGTTTACCCTATTGTTTGAATACCTAGTTACCCTATTGTTGCAATAAGCTGCAAGATGGTCAAACTCTCCACAACTAAAACAAGCTTTCTTATGAAAGACAAAGTCATCACCTAGTTGGTGAGACTTGAGGTTGTTCCAATTCCTTTGGTTACCTCTGGGCTTGTGTGTGGCTCTATACATTTCACTAGACCTTACTGGTTTCCTAACTTTTCTAACATTGTTTTTAGGCCTAACAGTATTAACTTTGACCGCCTTAGGAACTTTTGTTTCCTCTTCCTTAACAATATCAGGTTTAACTTTAACCTGATCATCTTCATCATCATCAGAAGTCCAATCCTCTATGGTTGGAGCATCTAAATCTCTGCCAGAGGATACCTTGTCCTCAGAGAGTGATTTATCACTTGCACTCTCAAAGCTTACACTTACTTCTATAGGCTTTTCAACTACTACATTTTCCTTTTGTTGAGGACCATATTCTAGCTTGGGTAGTTGAAATTTAGGCAATCCTATGTGTTCTAGGTCTATACCTGGAGGTGTAGGTATTCCTCTATAAGGAGGTGGAACAGACTTATAACCTAGACCTGATTTAGCCTTGTTGATGATTTGACATTCAATTAATTTCTGAACTCCTTTTGATGTATATTCAAGAGTGTCAACACTTAACTGAATGTTCTCTTTATCCTGTTTAAGTTTTTCAAACTCTTCTCTTAAAAACTTAATTTCAGCATCTCTAAAAAATATATCCTTCTTAAGCACACCTATGTCATCAGCAAACTTAGACTCATTTCTTTTATAATGAACAATTTGCTCTTCTAAAACAGCTAGACCCCTCTTATGATTTGCCAAATTAAAAATAGTCAGGTTTAGCTCAATTCTTTATTCATCATAATGTTTCCTAAGAGTTTCTAATTCTTTTAAAGCATCACATGATTTAGAACATTTAGAAACTTGTACCTCAGAGTCTGAGAAATCCATGAGTGCCATCTCAGTAGGTGCTGCTTCCTCCTCTTCCATAAAGCTCCAGTCAAATCCTGATCCATCAATTGCTACCATAGCTTTTGAGCATGAGTCAGTTATCTCTACTACCTTGGTCTTGCCTCCATTGCCTTTATTCCTGCTATCTGGTTTTCTAGGCCTTCTGCACTCCCTTGAGTAATGACCTATCTTATGGAAATTATAGCATTCAATCTTTGACTTATCATAACCAGCAGTATCATTGTTGTTTATGGTAATCTTCTTCCCTGTCCTCTGATGGAATTTCCTAGCTCTCAAACTAAGAAGAGAAATTTGCCATTTAATATCCATCTCCTCCAGATCATCATCATTGATCTCTTGAAGGTCTTCATAGGTCAACATGGAACCATTATGCTGAGTAGTCAAGAAAGCACAACAAGTTGTCTCATCCATAATGCCTTTAGTACTGCTTGATGTGCTAGCAGTACCAATATTTGAACTAGCAGTACCAACTGCTGCACCAACCTTCACTTCTTCAGGACTTGAGTTACTAGAGGATGACATGAATGCCATATTCCCAGTACTTGAGCTTGTTCCAGCAACCTTCTTCACATCTTGCTCCACTATCTTGAAATTGCTATAAAAGTCCATCAAGCTCATAGATTCAATATCCGGCTTGTTCTCCCACACAACAACATGCATAGCCCATTCTGATGGTAGACTTCTCAGGAACTTTGAGTTGAGATCTTCCTGAGTTATGTCAATTCCAAGAATAGCAAGTTGGCTTATAAGCTTCTAAAGCCTGTTGAACATATGATTCAGTGATTCATTGCTTGTTGCTGAAAAGTTCTCAAATTGTTGCTTGAGAAGTGTCTTCTGAGTCTTTTTGGTGGTCTCATTCCCACCAAATCTTGCAACAATGGCCTCAAATAATGATTTGGCATCCTTGAACTTGCTAAAGTTCAAGAGTTGATCATTAGGTATTGTCATCATAAGCATACTTCTTGCCTTGATGTCATTCTTCTTCCAAACTCTTTCTTCTGCAGTCACTAGCTTTGTCTACACAGTTGTCACAAGTTTACCCTCTACAGTTGTTGTTGTGGTTGTAGGCTTGAATGAATTCCTTTCTTCTATGATTTCCCAACTCTTCACTGGCCCTTCACCCTGATTTTGTTGAATCTGAGCAAGCATTTCATGAGATAAAGGTGTCATTTCCCCATTCCAACCCCTAGTTGCCATTGCCATATTTTGAAACACTTTTTGTTGCAGGTAAGGAGTAGGAAAAATAGTTTTATAAGAAAACAACTTACTTTTCTTTGCATTTAAAAAGGTTTTGATGAATTTTGGGTACATCAAAAATTTTGTTGGAGATGTCAGAGTCTGAGAAAGCCATGAGTGCCATCTCAGTAGGTGCTGCTTCCTCCTCTTCCATAAAGCTCCAGTCAAATCCTGATCCATCAATTGCTACCATAGCGTTTGAGCTTGAGTTAGTAATCTCTACTACCTTGGTCTTGCCTCCATTGCCTTTATTCCTGTTATATGGTTGTCTTGGCCTTCTGCACTCCCTTGAGTAATGACCCATCTTATGGCAATTATAGCATTCAATCTTTGACTTATCATAACCAGCAGTATCATTGCTCTTTATGGTAATCTTCTTCCCTGTCCTCTGATGGAATTTCCTAGCTCTCAAGCTAAGAAGAGAAATTTGCCATTTAATATCCATCTCCTCCAGATCATCATCATTGATCTCTTGAAGGTCTTCATAGGTCAACATGGAACCATTATGCTGAGTAGTCAAGAAAGCACAGCAAGTTGTCTCATCCATAATGCCTTTAGTACTGCTTGATGTGCTAGCAGTACCAATATTTGAACTAACAGTACCAACGGCTGCACCAACCTTCACTTCTTCAGGACTTGAGTTACTAGAGGATCACATGAATGCCGTGTTCCCAGTACTTGAGCTTGCTCCAGCAACCTTCTTCATATCTTGCTCCACTATCTTGAAATTGCTATACAAGTCCATCAAGCTCATAGATTCAATATCCGGCTTGTTCTTCCACACAACAACATGCATAGCCCATTCTGATGGTAGACTTCTTAGGAACTTTGAGTTGAGATCTTCCTGAGGTATCTCAATTCCAAGAATAGCAAGTTGGCTTCTAAGCTTCTGAAGCCTGTTGAACATATGATCCAGTGATTCATTGCTTGTTGCTGAAAAGTTCTCAAATTGTTGCTTGAAAATGTCTTCTGGGTCTTTTTGGTGGCTTCATCCCCACAAAATCTTGCAACAATGGCCTCAAATAATGAATTGGCATCCTTGAACTTGCTAAAGTTCAAGAGTTGATCATTAGGTATTGTCATCATAAGCATACTTCTTGCCTTGATGTCATTCTTCATCAGAACTCTTTCTTCTGCAGTCACTGGGTTTGTCTACACAGTTGTCACAAGTTTACCCTCTACAGTTGTTGTTGTGGTTGTAGGCTTGAATGAATTCCCTTCTTCTATGATTTCCCAAAGTGCATAGTCCTGCACTTGGAAGAATTGTTCAATTCTTAACCTCCACATGTCGAATTCATTGGGCTTGAGCATTGGTAACTTTGCAGCAACAATGGTTGTAGAAGTCTCCATGTCCATCTCTTCTTCTTAATCAAAAGAGGATCTTCTAATTTAAAGTACTAGAACCTGTCTCTGATACCACTTGACCGGATCTGAACACACTCCTTGTGTTAGAGATACTTTGAGTAATACTAACTAGCACGCGGAATTTACTAACTAATACTTAGAAGATATTGTATTGTGTATATGAATGAATGGAACAGTAAAATGTATTTGTATGAACAATGAAGACTTGAGAATAACCAAAATGATTCAATATTATTATCAATAGTACGAGTGATCTCCTATCACTAAGGTTTACAAAACCTTGAATCTCTCTAAAACAATACGTATGGCTTATCACAAAACTTAACCTAGGATATCCTTTTTTAGAACAAGGATTTCTATACAAGATAACTATAATATCTGTATAACTCTAACTAAATAGGATATTCACTAAATCTTTTCTATACTTATCATTTTACACGATTTCAGAACATAAGCAGTACAAACATCTTGTGCTACCAGTACTAACTCAGTTAGTACTGCTAGTGTAATCTTCAGCAGTCTTCAACTTAAGCTTGACAGTTTGAACTGTTAGGTTTAATTCCTAACAATTTATGTTCCATGACATAGCCTCCTAACTCGTTCCCACATTACATATGCAGTTTCACAGCTGTCGCCTGCAGTGAAGATCTCTCGAGTTAATCCTAGTTGGATTAGGTGCATTGCCATATCATCAGCTACGATCTACTTCCGGTCATCATCTGTGTATTCTGCTTCTGTTTGTTCACGAAAGAACGGTAGAGCAGGAGGTGTTGCATTGGGATCTCCGGGATCTTGGATTTGTCTTGGCTTAAAGGGACCCTCTTGAATGGATTGGAGCATGAGTTTACCATCAGTCTTGGTTTTGATGTAACGAAGCATGCGGCTTATCCATGGAAGATACCCACCTTTTTCAAGCATAGGAGGACGGTTTTCAGCACCGGCTGCATAGATATCCTGCTGAAGTTATGTATGATAAAGTTGATCTTGGATCGTTTCAACGATATAGGAGTTGTGTTTGGTGAAATTTAAATTCAGTTTTTGTAGTGAAATTTTAGTCTTAAAACTTTGAAGGTTCAATTGTGATGACATTGTTCACTTTGGTCCAATTTCGATGACACTGTTCACTTTGGTCTAATTGCGATGACACTGTTCACTTTGGTTCAATTTCGATGACACTATTCACTTTGGTTCAATTTCGATGAATCTGGTTCAATTACGATGAGTTTGGTCCAATTCCGATGAAAACTGCAATTTCGATGAAAAATGCAATTTCGATGAAAAATGCAATTCCGATGAAAAATGCAATTTCGATGAAAAATGAAATTTCGATGAACAATGCAATTTCGATGAACCCTTAGGCAATTGCGATAATATCTATCTAATTTTTACAAAATAGAAGATTATTCCTTAGTCGAAGTGTTCCACAAACTTATACAAGCAAGGGAATACTGAGTAATCATTGGATCGTGAAGTAAACTTGTCCTTGATTAATTTCGATAACCAATTGTAATGAACCCTTAAGCTGCAATTTCGATGAATCCAATTTCGATGAATCCAATTCCGATGAACCCTTAAAAATGCAATTCCGATAAACCCTTTAAAAATGCAATTCCGATGGACGGACTGATTTTTTATGGTTCAATATTACAACTAAAAACAAACTTTTAAACAGTTTCTATTGACCAAAAACCTTCAAAAACACTTAAATAACAATAAAGTTGAGACATTTAACGTTTATAACCAAATTTGAAGAAATTCGATAAGTAGCCAAAACTTTCTAAATCGATACGAAACAAGTTTTTTGATGTTTTTGATGCGATTTTTTTGCCAAAACTCACTAATAAGTGGTAGAACTATAAGAAAGACAACAACTTTCACCTAGAAAACGTAAAAATCAAAGCTTTTGGAAGAAAAGCTAACGTTTTTATAAAGAAAAACGCAACTTTTGCAAAACATTAACCAAAAAACGAAACACAAACACTCCTAAATCATTATTAGGCGATTGATACCACTTGTAGAACCTTACATCTAGTAACTTTATCACACAATATAAGCACAAATATGGTGACTTGAAATATGTATGCGTCGACTAGAGAGAGAAAGTGTAGAGAGAAAGAGAGAACTTATATTAATAAAACACACGCATACATACTCAAGCACACCTTACAAATGAGGCTTTGGTGTGCTTTTATACTTGGAAAGAGACGCCCTAAAGGGCCTTTCCATGGGCTTCGTTTGGGTCATGGATTGGACTTAGATTACAACTTAGATATAAGGACTAGCTTACAATAACTATTAACCTATTAGATTAGTCCAATCCTTAAGCTCTTTAACTATTCTATTATATATTCTACGACACATTACAAAGTTATGAATATGAGAATGACCATCACTTTTCTTTAATGCTAACAGGATGGTTTGTGGCACACTAAGATGACAATAGTGGATCCCGATGGAGAGAAGTTTCAAAAGTCATACCAAACAAAGCCTACTAAGAGAATATTAAAAGAGAAATTTGATCCAAAGGATATCCTCAATGCGGAGCTTTCCTACATGTAATAGGCTATGACTTTGATTCTAGCTACATGACTCGTGAATAAAGAAAAGCGCTTCTTGTGAGGCAACCCAAGCTTTTTTATTGTTTGTTTGATTTTTATTTTTGTTTGTGTCATATATATTCATTATTGTTTATCTTTCATGTTTTGAATATAAATTTGTGAAAATGTTTTATTTTGTTTTTAACCTCGTCTTAATTGCATATAAAGGTATTTTACAAAAAGATAAGTGTGGGGAATATCATATTTGTTTTAGAGAACTAATTCGAACATGAGAGTTAACAATTGATGATTAACATATATTTTATCATATTTGAGTATTTGTTTGAGTCAAATGCTTGTTCGAGTCACAATGAATGTTTTACAGAATTTCCAAGTTTTAATAATTAGATTTTTCTAGATATTTTCCAGGAACAAAACGTAAAAATACTGTCTGGTCAATCCTGACGGCGTCAGGGTTTACACCCGATGGCGTCAGGCATTGTAGCAACATTTATTTTCTAGGATTCTGTAAACATTTATTTTTCAAGCATTATATCTTATTTGCTTTCTAGGATTTTATTTTATTATATATAGTGTTTACCGCCGATTTTATGTGAGGTTTCGTGTTTGTTTTCTTAGTAATCTACAGGTTATATTGGACAAGAAGATGAAAGTATACATTGGAAGTGAAGCTTATCTTGTTTATCTTCTTAGAGGAGGATTTAACCATACTTCATATCGTCCATGCCAAGCAAATCAGGGGAGTATTAGTTTCTTTCATCTCTTTTATTCTTTCCGTTATCATAACTTTGATGCTTTTGAAGAACATTGGGGACAATGTTCAATTTAAGTGTAGGGAAGGAAAAATGGGATACCTTAGAAACTATAACTGGCTTGATATTTGTTTTAACTTAGAGTAATTGTGTAATAAACTATGAGAGATACGTGTGAAGGTGATTTTAGCACAAAATTTAAAAAAATTTATGACATATAGGAGTGAAACTTTAGTTTTAATAAGCGTCTCATGGATAGGAATTATATAGCTAGCACAAAAACCCTTCCACTCAAAAATTTCCACCCCAAAAATGTGAGGTTCGCCTTTAGATATTTAGGAAAAAACACCCATATTTAATGCTTATGAGTGTAACGGTAGTATATAGATTCTGAAATATTAATGAAGAGCATTGTTTACAATCCACTCCCAATTATACACCCAAATCGCCTTAGCCTACCTTGTATACACTCATCTTTAGCGCATTATTGTTACAACATATTTGTTAAACCCTTTGTTAATTGTCTAGTTAATTACATGGTTGCTAAGTTGAGTCATATCTTGTAAATACAGTTTTGGGACGGTTGGGACTCATGGGTAAAGTACAAGTTATTATGGAGTAATGGAGAAGAAAGTCAAATGTTATTACCCCCATATGTACGTTAATATTTTGAAGTACTCCACATGTTTTGATCCTCTTAATTCGGGTCATTAGTTAGTTTTAATTATTTAAAAGTTCGAGTGTAGGGATGCAACTATAAATCCCTTTTGTATGGATGTATATTTTGGATGGTAGGGAAAGAGTGTATGAAAAAAAATTGAAAAAAATGAAGAAAAAAAATCGAAAAAAAAATGAAAGAAAGAAAAAAAAGAAAAAATATATGATAAAAAGGAAAATAAAAAAAATAAAAAAAACATACGGACTACCATCCCGTCTTTTTATTTTTGTTTAAGTCAAGATACTGTCAAGAAAAATATGAAAAGAGTTAGAAGCGAGTCGAGTCGAATCTTGGCTTAGCAACGCCACCTTATACAAGTGATTGACTTAGATAATTGATTTGCCACCAGTAAAAATTCCCTATATCCAACAAAACCGTGTTTTCCATACCCTTACACCTAACGTTACAACCCTTTAAAAGCCCTCTTTGACAGTTTATCCTAGGTGCTTACGCCAGAGTGGTGGAGGTTTGATCCGTTCTCAAGCCTATGGTAATCTATGTGCTATGACAGGTAGAGAGTGTTTATTTTTCCCGTTTCCATTCATGTTATATAACTTATATACACGAGAGATGTGAGAATCCAAACACTTTATGTAAGGTGCTAGTATATAATTTCCGTGCTTATTGTAACTATGATGGAACGAATATGTGTTGTAATTACTTTTATATCAATGCTAAATGACCCCTAACTTCTAGATTGATTAGATTAAAGCACATTTGCTTGAGGACAAGCAAATCCCAAGTGTAGGGATATTTGATAAGGATTTATTTGATACCTTTTTAAGGGGTCATTTAAGCCTAAAAGTCGTATGTAATTGAACAAATATTTCCCTAAATCGTTTCTTTTTGCATTTAGGTACTTGGGACGAGAAATATGAAAACCGACATGTTTTGGGCTAAAATCGACAAGAAAACAAAGAAAAATTACCAAGTCAAGAATCTGTCAAAATGGAGACCTGACGGCGTCACAGTCCATAACCTGACACCGTCACTAGTATTTGAAGACCCAAACTCAGTGCAATTTTATAACGTGACGACTCAGAAGATTTATAACGTGGCGGCCTCAAGACACACCTGACGGCGTCATGACGGCGAATTACACAAACGAAACCCTAATTGGAGGCGAGCTGGCGGCGTCACAGATTGCAAGTGACGCCGTCACAGTTGTAAATCTTTATATAGTTTTTGAATGCTTTTCATTCATAGTAACATCTTGGAGGACAAAAACCCTAAACGATTTTTACAGCTTTTGTAAGGCTTTCTCAGCCTTTTTCATCCATGTTTAATTGAACATAAGTTATTCGTTTAATCATTCAATATGTTTATGTTTTGTTTGATTATTTGTTTTTCTTTTCTTCGCTTTAACATGCTAGGCTAGATTTATTTTGTGTTTGCTTAGATCTAATGAAACCTAGTTGTTGATCATTGATTTTTCGTCTCTTGTTTAATTGATTGCCTCACGTTAGGAGTAAGAAAACTGGCTTCTCTCTTATATGTGCTAGCTTGAACGTCTTACTAAACGCAACCATAGAGTGCACTATTGGTTTTTCTCGTTGTATTTATTGCGTGAATTGCGGCTTGTAGATCCTAGAAAACTAAATAGACTTTAAGATTTTTAGGGGAGACTTATACGTTCATAGAGTTTATTTTGTGTTTAATTAAATAGTAGTTAAACCGCCCACTCTTCAAACCCTGAGATTTTTAATTCCCTTTCATAAAATATAAAAATACAAAAAGACTCATCCCTCACCTTTAGACCTATCTCGACATACACTTCGGCCTTCACATACACTATTCCCCTAGAGAACGATCAATCCCCCGTGTCTTACATATACTACACTACAACGGTTAGCTACACTGCCTAGCAGGATTGTAAAACTTCTTGTGAGGTCTTACAACCGCCGCATCATAAGTCGTTTTCTATTTGAAGTCGTGTGATGGGAGGTACCGAAGGATCACGGGTTGTATCACCACCTTCTTCGATTATTTTGAATTGGTACTTACCATTCATGATGGATTTAACAATTAGTCTACCATTGGGCTTAATCCTTGCATATTGAAGCATTCGCCTAGACCACTGTACGTATTCCCCGCGGGCTAGCATAGGAGGATGGTTCTCGGCACCGGCAACATAGATAGCTTGTTGAGTTGCCATTTTAGATATTTGTGAAGTGATTACGGATCTTGTAGACGATAAAGGAGTGTTTGTGTTTTGATTTGAGTTTTCTGATTTGATTGTGTTGTTGTTATGATTTTGTTTGTTTGTGTTTAAAGTAGATTAGGGTTTAAAAGAAATTTGGGTTTCCTTGTGGTCTTGGTATGAACTCGTTAGTTTTAAGTAATAAACTCGTTAATTCTGATCCAACCCTAACTCGTTAATATTTGATGAACTCGGTAATTGGTGTTGGTAACTCGCTAATGTTCCACAATTTAGTTAATCTAAGTCCAAACTCATTAATCTCAGGTTGTAAGGAAACTCGTTGATTTTAAAACCAAGGTGAAACGAACTCGTTAATTTGGGACAAAAGGGAAACTCGTTGATTTTAACTAGTTTGGTAACTCGTTGAAACTAACTAGGTGTGAAACTCGTTAATTTAGATAACAATCAGAAAATAACGAGATTGTGTAGGGTAGTAAACTCATTGTTTTGTGGAACTAGGTAACTCGTTAATTTAACGAATTTATGTAAATCGTTAATTAGGGTTTTGGGTAACTCGATGATTTCAACATGGGAACAAACTCGTTAATGAGAAACTTGTTACTTTGGAAACTTGTTAACAAACTAGGTGAAATGAGGGTTTTGACTTGTTGACTTTTAGCTAGTTTGTTTTGAGGGACGAACTTGTTGAGATGAGATGAATTTCGCTATTTTGAGTTGATTACACACGAGCCAAAAAGACACAAAAAACCACAATATTTTTAGTTTTTAACCACGGTTTTTTGCAAGAACACCAACTTGACTCGTAAATCTTTCGTAAAAACGTGAGCCTTCACAAAAATTCACAAGAAGATGGTTTTAAAGATCAAAATTACCCGTTTGAGTTCAAAACATACGAAGGACAAAAACAACAATCAAAAACACAAATCTTAACATTTTTCTACCGTTCTTTTTGCAAAATCTTACTCTAATACACGAATGCGACCTTAAAAATGTAGGCTTTTAAGATTATACAAGTAAAGTTTAGACTTTTTTTGAGATTTTCTTGTATACCAAAAACGCCAAAAAAAACCTAAAAGAGCTATAAAAGAAACGGTTTTTTTTTAACTTTTTGCACTAATCTTTCCTAAACATGTATTCATTTTTTTTATTTTTGGTAACCATGATTTCTGACCTTTTGGCCGACTAATCCACGGGGTCTGAACCCACCGCCACACATAATCAAACTAAATAAAACCTTCCCTTTTCAGGAGGTTGGCGTGGCCACTTAAAGTTGTTTGCACCTAGCAGGAATTGAACTTGAGACCTCACATATTTTAGAATGATAGTCACAAGCCCTTTTTGGCACTAGGTCACCCTTACGTGGTTTCCTAAAACATGTATTCTGTCATAAAATGTCACTTTTCATAACAAATTTCACGTCAAATTGGAGTTTATAGCAAAAAACTACACGGTAGAAAAAGAAAACAACTAACTCATTATTTTTGAAAGAAAGAAAAGATTTTTAGAAAGATAAACACCCTTAGACCATCATTTCACACATATAATAATCATAGAAGTGAGGTTTTAGAGAGAGAAAGGAAGAAATTCAGAGAGAGAAGTGAACTAGGTGTTTCTAAAGAGAAGGAGGAGAAGCTAGGTGAGACTAGATTAGAATAATGGGGATGGACACACATACGGCATGTATATGTATGTAGGATACAAACTAGTTATTTGATCTTGGGTCGGGTTTGGGCTTGTTGTTTGACTAAGACATAACCTTATACAATATTATATGGGATAATTATTAGACTGCCCAGTTGCCCTGGTGCGTTGCTTATCCGACCCGCTCACAGAAAGTTCCGTTACTAGACCAGGGCAACTTGTCTGACCAACCACTGGATGACACGTGTCCGACCAAAATATCTAGTGTATTTTGAGTAACTTTGTAATTTCTTGATCTAAACTGGTTTTTTTGTCATTTTACATGTTATTCACTATTTACCTCTTTATACCACACTGTAACTCCTCCGATTCAACCACTATAACTCCCTCCTCACCCCAATCCCTCCATAGCCGAAACCCCATCACCATCGAATCCCCACCATCGTCGTAACCCTCCTCCGCCGCCGTAACCCTCCACCGCCGTAACCCTCCACAATAGCGATGTACGCGGTTAGGATAACAGCTCCCTGTGTTAGGATAACACATCAAAAACCTAATTCTTCTTTTTCAGGTATTTTTATTCTAATTAATTAATTAATTTAATTATGATTCGATTTGATTTTAATTTCACACGAGTTTAATTTTTCTTTGTATTAGATCTGGTCAAATTAATATTTCATGTTTAATTTTTTGATGCTGGATTATTTTTATGGAGACTATACTTGACGAAGGTGTGGGCCAGAATGTCGAGTTAGAATTTGAAAGGGGTGGCGTACCTTTGACTGTTCAATTGGTGGTGAGTAGCTGGTGTTTAGCATCCTGTGATGTGTGTTCTATAATATTTCCACCATGCCAATATGTTGAACATTTCATGACACTAAGCAATTTATGTTTCTTGATACTGATTGCCATAACTGTGGTACTAGTTTCTAGTAATTAAAACCCTCCCTACTTGTTTATGTTTCATTTTATCCGTATCGAACTCCCTTCGTATATAATGACAGTGAGTGATTCTTAGAAGTATTTTGCTGTATAGTTTAAGTTTTCGTGTTTATTTCGTTAGTTTAGTAATTGTTTTTTTTTAATGGTGTATCAGTTGGAAGTTTGCATAAGAGAAATGTACTGCTAACTTCCTTTTTATTAAAACCCATTACAGGGATTTGAGGTACCAAAGGAGGCACAAGACAAAGTTGCGAAATTTGATTTTCATGGACAGCCTGCAGAACTTAAGCATGGTAGTGTTGTGATCGCTGCTATAACTAGCTGCCCAAATACATCAAACCCTAGTGTTATGCTTAGGGCAGGTCTTGTTGCGAAAAAGGCCTGTGAATTGGGCCTACAGGTTAGTCGCATTTTTAATTATGTGTGTGTCTATGTGTGTAATTCCATTTAATCTAATTTTTCATCTAATGCTTAATGGCTAGGTCAAACCATGGGTTAAAACAAGTCTTGCACCAGGCTCTGGAGTTGTTACAAAATATTTGCTCCAAAGGTATATGCTTCAAGAACCACTATAACAGTCCATTCGTCAGTTTTTTCCCATAATCATAAAGAACAAAGAATTAACATGGATATGATTTTTCTGTATTGGTATAGTGGGTTGCAGAAGTATTTGAACGAGCAAGGGTTCAACATTGTTGGATATGGGTGCACGACATGTATTGGCAATTCAGGAGATTTGGATGCATCAGTTGGTGCTGCCATTACTGACAATGGTAAATCTACTCTTGTGTTTTTCTTGTTTGATGAGTTAAATTATAAGATGTAGCTTGACATGGCAAGTTATTGAATGGGTCGACTTAGGTCTTGTTTTTAAAATATCCAAATTGGTTAAAAAATGTAATTAGCTAAAAAAGAAATTTGTTAAACGGGTCGAATGTCGCCCAAAGTGTGTTTTTAATCCATAGAACATCCTAAATTATTTAATCCCAATAATTAATGATATGATTTTTGTTACCATATTTGATACTTTAGTGTTAATAGGAATGAATGTTTCTGACCCATATTAACTTGCACAAGAATGATCTATTTTGACCTGGCCTGACCCATTGGTCTATCATGGGAACCACAAGTTGCAAAAGCAGATGCTAACAATAATGCTTTTTCATATGAAACAGAATGCTTGAAGATAAGAAACGTATTGGTCTATCATGGGAACCACAAGTTTCATCTCTTTTATTTGGTACTAAAAGTGGGTCCAATGACAAGTCTAAGAGCGTACCAGAAAGTAGTTTGGTATATAAACCCAACTCGGAGCTCATTGATGGGCCTGTTTGTTCCACCTAACGACCCCAAAAAGGTGAACAAGATACTAAAGAGGCAACTTATTGCTTTCTTGATAGTTCTTACTTTGAATCATCACACTTTGAGAAAAGATGTTAACTTTTTGCAGGTTTACCTTCTCAACTATGTTTTTCGCGCACAGTGAGCTTCAAACCTCCGAACCTTTTAATCTTCTAAAACTTGTGTACTATCAAATGAGTCAATTTAGGTGACTTGTTTATCATTGAGTTGATTGTTTCAGGAGAAAATACCGTGAGCACCCTTGGTCGTGTGGTTTCTGATACATGTTGCATATAAGTTAGCTTTTGTCACTTATTTTATATATCCCAAAAATTTCAAAGAAGTCTTCCTTGTTATTTAAATATTTTTATCATTACCCTTCTTCCATTTACAGCCTACAAATCTTAGAGAGGGGGATTTTCTTTCTTAGTTTGTAATTATTTGCTATTTATTTCTTTAAGTATTAGACGAATTTGGCTCTCATTTTGTACATGTTTTCATATTCTTTTATCATTTAACAGACAATAGAGAGTAGCCCTTGTGGTGAAAGTGGTGAAGGCGAGGCCGTTAACTTTTCACAGCTGGTATGTATCTCAACCCCTTCTTAGACTTTTTCTTCATGCTATTTCCATTGAAAATCGGATGCAACTGACCCAGACTAGCTTTATTTATCTTAAACTTTAGTATATGTACTAGCGGAAATTGTATAAGTGGTTTCATACAACCTTTTTCTATGCACTCGTTGATGCATGCATACATTTTTTCTCAGTTTGGTTTAACCACGTGTATTTCACTTTCAATTGCAGAACCTCATACATTTGGCTGGTTCTGAGAGCTCTAAAGCTGAAACCACCAGTGTCCGTCAAAAAAAAGGGTCCTTCATAAATAAAAGTCTGCTAACTCTTGGAACTGTGAGGCCTCCATCATTGCCATTAGTTTATCAGTGTAATATTACTCTACAAATGTTGAATTGTAGTTTGCTATTGTGAATTCTCAAACTCATCCAAATGCGACACATTTTACTAAAATCTATAGGATTAGAAAGAGAAATAGATGTCACCATGACAAGGTTATATCTTTTTACAAATGTTAGTCAATTCCTTTCACCAAGGGACTTGATCATTTTATCTGAAGTCCTGTCGCTAGAATAGTTTAGATATAGGTCTCACCATGACTAGCTTTTGGTTTATTTGTTACAATTGATCTTCCCTGTACTATTATAGGTGATGTAATAATAAAATAACATATCAAATATAAACGCAGCGGAAAAACATCACCAACAAAGGATCCACATAGCCATATGATCAATCAATTAAAATACAAACAAGTATTTATACCTTTGTAGCGTGATCGGTAGAATCGTATGGTCACCATCACCAATATACACGAACCACCTATGAAACCAAGTGACCAAAGGAGATCACCTCTATGCTTGATCCACACTACACGTCATCGATCACCACCCGATGCTAGTCTTGAACACGTAACACGCGATCTAGCCTTGAACTACACTAGAATAAGGTTAGATTGGATCAAAAACCACAAACCCTAATAAGGGTGTGTCTAATTTCGTGGCTTTTGGGGAGAGGAAGGAGGAGAGACATTTGGTAAGTTGTTATTCTCATTAATCTCCTTAATTGACCAAATCAATAGGAGGTTATTTTAAATAATGTTACACTTAACCCCTTGCTCTTATTCCCTCTTGTTTCCCACTATGGCCGGCCATATGGGGGCCCTAAATGGGCTTGCCCATTTGTTGGTCCACTTCAAAAATGCTAAGTCTAACTTAGCATTTAATGGCCCGTTATAAATTCCGAGTTACGTAGTCGATTATATATTGTAAATACGATAAATAAAATCTATAAAATGATGTCTCTGTGTATAAGTGTGTGACCCCATAGGCTCACATATGTCTAGCCATATAATTATTAATTATGACACGAGCATACTCCAACAACTATTTCATACCCTCCTAATTCATAATACAGGCGGCAGTTCTAATTCATTTATAGGTAAAAGGGTCGATTTGCATTCTATGAAATTGATTATTATAATGATAATTTAATATATGTAACTACACCAATACTTTTATTAATTATAGAAGGAAAAAAAGAACCAAAAAAAGTTTCTGGATCAACCCAATATGACCCATTCTGACCAAAAAGCTTTACCAGTTTTGACTTCTGACCACCCGACCTGCCCATTTCTCCACATCTATCATCTACATTGAGATTGTTAAACTTGTTAGATATTGATATTTTGGTTTATCAACCTTAGTTTGTTAATGAGCTAGTGATTGAACATGCGCTTTCAAATCTCTTTGCAAAATTTAAGAACTCCAAATAAGAAGACAAAACAGCACAACACCCGCTAACTATTATTACCTTTTTTGAATAGAATGGGTCTTAAAAAACATCGATCATAATGTTTATTTTCTTTTGCTCTATTTAGGCTGTATACTGTTTATTGGATCTTTGTTTTGCTAACTCTAAACTATCACAGGTAATATCTAAATTAACCGATGGAAAAGCTTCTCACATACCGTACAGGGACTCCAAACTGACCAGGCTTCTTCAATCTTCACTAAGTGGTCATGGAAGAGTATCAGTAAGTCTTAAACAAAAATTTCAGTATATCAGAAGAGACGCATTATACCATTTTCTCATTGATACCTATCTAATCCTTATCTCTTTCAGCTCATTTGCACTGTTATGCCCTTATCAAGCAATTTAGAAGAGACATGTAACACACTTAAGTTTGCGCACCATGCAAAACACATTGAGATTCAGGTTGGTCAAAACAAGGTATGGACATTTTTTTCTCTGCACCAATACAGTAGCATCTTTAGTTGTTGGTAATAATATATCGAGGATTATTTGGTGAAGGAACTCAACATCCCAAGATCAAGACTTGTGTCTCTTGGAACCTCAGAAGAATATGCTGAGAAACTCTTGTCAAGAGCAGTTGCTGCGATTGTTGATAAAAGACCGTATGTTGATCTTTTCCTCTCAAAGCACTGCAGCTTCCAGGTTGTTGCCCAAGACCTTACAAGGAACAGAGGAAATGTTTTCACCGAAAGCAACAGGGACAGATAAGGGAAATTTGAGTGGTCCTGAGGTTTGCTTTTATTTCATTAAAATTATGAGAATTATTTTAATTCTTAATTCTTACTCATTGTCTCTAATCATGCTATAACAATGATTATTCCTTTTCACTACTGCTTATTGATAGGTTATGCGAAGTTTTGTGAATTCTTATGACAAATCCTCAGAGGTAAGTCAATCACATTTCTTGTCGCTGCTACGTCCTATTGGTAGTTCATTACTACTTAGTTGTCATATGTCCCTTTAGGCAACTAATGTTTTTCATCTTATAAGTTCCACATACATACCAAGG
Organism: Artemisia tridentata subsp. tridentata; assembly: GCA_021014915.2. Classification (NCBI taxonomy): domain Eukaryota; kingdom Viridiplantae; phylum Streptophyta; class Magnoliopsida; order Asterales; family Asteraceae; genus Artemisia; species Artemisia tridentata. The sequence continues at coordinate 156,459,898 of CP139506.1, forward strand.
GTCACATTTACTATTATCAACTAACCGTTTTGTTGACACCATTCTCAAAGCTCAAGAAAAAACCAACGGAAAGGTATAATTTGGCCCTATGCTCCATGTTATGCATGTTAGAGGTGGCAAAATGTGTGTGTGTGTTGAGTGGATTGGGAACGTTCGAAAACGGGTAAACTATTTTGTAGTGGTTGGGTTGGTCTACAAAATCATTTGTAAGCATGGTAAGAAGTCATCCAAGAGTAAGCAGAACAGCGTGAGTAAATCATCTCGAGGAAGTAGTAAAGGCAAAGAAAAGAAGCAAGTTCATAAAAGAAGTGGGACCGTGAGCTCTTCCGACATGGGTTTCAAGTATTATGAACAGAAAGATGAATTAATCCGTGTTTCCGAGATCCACAAGCCAAGTGATATCGACTTCCGTCTAGGGATTCTAGACCTTTATTGTGGGGGTAGTTTTGTCAATCGATATGGCTCAAGCTTGCACCTCTCATCAGTCATAGAGGCCGCTTAGGCCCCAGCCTCCTACAATGACAATGGATACGTATACCTTCAATAAGATCATAAATAAACAAAATCGAGATTTTTTATTTTTTATTTTTTTTTTATTGGTGAGGGTTGGGTGAGTTTCTTGACTTGAGAGTGGAAAGAAGCACGAGGTATATGTTGACATTTATACTCGTTGTAGATATTGTGTTGGAAGTTGTATGATAACTTGATTACTTTATGCAACTGCCATACTGATTATGTTATGCCTCTTCGGTTAATATATGTTGCATTCTTTTAAATGAAAAGCTTGAAAGCATGTTTGTAAACCGTAAGACCTGCATCAAGAAATTTACATGTTTGAATGAGCTTGCTGTGATCATTGAGCAAAACATAGTTAATCTCCGTCGGGTTTAGTTTGGTCCTAGTGTAATTTCTGGGACGGTTTTTTCTTTAGCGTTGGATTTTGGATTATAAGTTTGTACTCTATGAAAGGAGTGGCATGACGCAACGTTGTTCCATGTGTGAGAAATGATGTGTGGCGTGTTCAGCTTTCAGGGATATATAGGATTGAGAATATTAGGATTTCTTATTCAAGTCAGAAGTTGCTCATGCTAAATATAAGCTCTTGTGCTTTTTAACTAATTATTCATGTCAAAAATACATTCAGTAAAAACAATCCCTATAGCTCATGCTTTGATACTGTTGTTGATTGCTAAGTTGGTCGATGTATGAGGTTGGTTTTTAACATGTATGCAATGGTACTGCTGGTCTATAAACGAGTTAGTAATGCTCTCGTTCGTTACTACTGCTAGTTGTATTCTACTGCTGGGCTTATTCATACTGTTGCTAGTGTATTTCATAGTACTGCTGGAGTTGCTGAAAAGATCAAGGAAATACACCAAGTGGATTCTACTGCTAGGCATAGAAGATACTACTGCTAGAGTTATTATTCTGCTGCTTATCAGATGCCCAAAAAATACACAAGTTGCCCAAAAAATACACAAGTTGCCCAAAAATACACAAGTTGCCCAAAAATACACAAGTTGCCCAAAAAATACACAAGTTGCCCAAAAAATACACAAGTTGCCCAAAAAACACACAAGTTGCCCAAAAAAATACACAAGTTGCCCAAAAAATAGTCAGAAAGTAACACTTGTCACTTGCAGAAAAGTGACGCTTGTCAGTTGCCCAAAACCCTGGTCTAATATTAGAATTTTGTGAGATCGGGTCGGATAAGCAAACGCATTGGGCAACTGGGACATATTAGTAATTATCGATGTAGCTGCATGTTACAGAGACTAAATTACATAGTATAGCTAAAAGATATGTTTTAGCTCATTAAGAATTGACAAGTAGAAAGATGCAGCTCAAAGAGATCATTAACGAATGTTTCATTTAGTGACATATACAAAACACTTTTCGAGGTTAAAATAGGTTTAAAACAGCGAATTTCCATTAACACAAAAGTTTACAAACAAAATTTATTAACATTAATCAAATTTTCAGTTATTCTGTATATTCTTTAGATGGATCAAACAGTGGTATAAGTGTCTAACCACATACAAACAAATTAAAGATATGATGGAAAAAGTTTCAAGCTTTCAACGAAGATATCACTTCCAATAAGAACTTAGATTCAGCTACAAAATCAACTGGAGCAACAGCCTTAACTGTGATCCTTTGTTTCTTCTCATTATTGTACTCTCGTGGTTGAACCATCACTCTGAAAAGGTGTGGGACCCATGACGCCTTTTTGAGTTGTGTTTGATATTCACTTGAGTCATCCTGGAAGTATCAAAAAATAAAGATGAGAAATGAGCTATGAATAAGCAAAAGTTTTGATCTTAATGTATGTGGTTTATGATTTACCTGTGACTTCATCTTATCAAGGTCATCAGCAGAGCAACCAATTATCTTCTCAGCATCATCACTAAAAACAGAGAACCAAGCTGCACCACTAACATCAAAAAACTTCGCAGACAATATGTACATACAATTAAAACAAATTATGTAAGTCATAACAATGTAAGAAATAACAAACTAATCTTGCAAATTAATCAAAAGTTCACAAACCTCAAACTGCACTCGCTCTCATTCTTCTGGAAGGTGTCACACCAGTATCCAGAATCCATACCTTCAGTAACTTTCTTGTTGCAGGTTTTGCATGCTCGATAAGACATGTTTTGTTCAGCTCTGATCATACTCATGCAAGCTCGTGTGTTGAAGAACACAGGCTGCCACAAAACAAATGTTTAGTATCTAACCAATGAGCAATTTTATATTGTTTACTAAGAAACTTGTCAAATTCATTATTTGCTTATTTATGTCTGATATACCTTGTCTTCACCCAGAGACGGGTTGCTGGTTATATGGTCAAGTGTGACACGGTCAGTGTACATGGATCGACCACCATTTCTCATTGAGGGACTCAAACTGGTGATCTTTATACAAAACATCCATTCAGGTGAGTCACAGTGTCACAGATATGTTCTACGCCAGTTTAATCAATAGCTGAAAAATCTGTCAGTCTCGTTTATTATATTTTTTAAGAAACTGGAAACAACACCTTTAAAATCTTAATCCATTAGGTCCATACAAAACAATCCTTCAATGTTAACCTGATATTGATTCCTCAGGCATTTGTCAATAAACAGCACCACATCAGAAATTGGGTCACAAAAACATTATAAATTTTCTACACGACATTCCGTCTCAACTTTCAATTCAAACCTCGCACGAAATCCTTCTATATCCGAATACGAAACCGGGTAGAATACAAAACCAAAATCAGAAACCCGGATAACATAGTAAAACTAAATGATAGGTAACAGTTAAATTCAACTCAAAACCGCTCTCCAAACCTGAAAAATAAGGCACCAGTCCCTGAATTATGATCAACAGCATACTCAGCTTGTACTAAACCAAGCTTTGCACCAACACCGTACGATGAACCACGTCCCATATGCCTGTAAACCTCTGTTGGGTTTCCCTTTACGTCCTTTGAACTTCCTAAATCATTGTACGCGTGTATGTTTCTCACTGGTATACGTAACTCGGCAGCAACCTGTAGGCAATAGTGATTTCAATCATCAATTAACAAGAAGCTTTGGTTAATGAATCTTGATTTTAGGGTCAAAAAAAAATTTTACAGCCCAAAGATTGATTTGGATATATGTTATGCTTAGAGAAAAACAGCAGTAGACAAACTCCATACCTCGTGACAATGGTCATACTTAATTATCTCATATGCAAGAGCCAATTAATTTGTAATGATTAAAGGGAACCAAGACATTTGATTGGTAGTTGAGCAATTCTTTTTTTATATGTGATCAGCCTAATCTTGTATTGTATCTCAAACAAGTCCTTCACCAAAATTATTTTAAATGGCAGCGAATACAACCTCCTACACTGTTTTCAGAGATTTAGATACTCTGTAAAAATGTCGTTTTTGGTAATTTATAATTAAAGATTATTTATTTACAGCTTGTTGAAAAATATGTGCACAAAAGCGTTTACAGGTCAACGCAACCCGTGTCTCTTGGTATTGAAAAAAAACAAAATCCAAACCCTTTTTGACCCATTACACAGCTTGACTATGTTGTCCCCTCCAGCAAAACTAATGATTAATTAAAAAAAAAAAAAAAAAAGAATGATTATGTACCTCTAAGATATTTCTAGCAGCACCAATCTCTCCCATATTGTAACCCCTAACAGAGTAAGGTCCACCGAGAGTAAAAGCATCATAACTTGGAAGGTCACCAACACATCCACCGTAATGCCCATGTAGAGCAAGCACCGGTGGTGGTGGTTTTCCAGCAGCTTCTTCAACTTCCTTAAGTTGGATGAATCTTGTCATTGTAAGTTGATGGCGGTTAAAAAAACGGAAACTTGCTGCCGATGCCCAGCCCTTGATCAAGCTGTGATTTCAACAAAGGGAACACATGTCAACATTAGGTGTAAAAACCATGATGGCTAATATGCAGTTCTTCCTAAGTAACAAATACTCGAGACAATCAGGTATAATAAAATCTATCAAATGATTTTTCATGACCCACATAGATTGTAAGAAAACAGGTAATTTTTTGTACGAACCAATCCAGTTTGACGTAAAACAAATCCAAATGTACTTGATTATTTCAATAATAACCTGAATCATTTTGGTGACAAAACAAAAGGTATTCTTTTGCAAAAAAAAATATAAAAATAAATATATATGTGCCCAATGGGAGACTTCCATTCTGTTTGATCATCTAGAGATAGAACAGAACTGGAACTGACCCATTTATAAGTAAGAAGGTCAAAATTGTGGCATGTAGTTATTATGCAACTATACTCTACCGAAAAGTACCTGGAACACGTTTCGCTCCCCGACTATGGCTCCATTGACAAATTTTGTATTATCCCGTGTGATATTTGCTTGCCCAAAGACCATTCGGTCAATTCCCGTACCAGAGAGGGTTGTTGGTGGGCCATCTGCACTAATCCCGCCACTCGGCAACACCCGTTGACCATTTGACGAGATATTACTACTTTCATCTCTAGTAGTAATTTCTTCCATCACGATCCCATATGTAAACTTACTTTGCCTAGTGAAGTTCTGAAAAAAGTAAATGATTAGTATAATTCAGAAAAATTAATGCACGGAATTTAGGGTAATGTAGTAACTTACCTCAGTAATATTGGTTTTAACACCAGCTCTGTCAACCCAAATTAGTGGTACTTCATCAATTCCTGGCCCACCAGTGAAAACGGGACTGAGTTTTCTGCTGTTAAAGACACTTGTACGCAATGTGCGGTTTCGGGGATTTGATACACCATCTAAGTAAGGATGAACATATTCGAGCTTAAAAGCAAGATCGTCCTGCAAAAGATGTGTGTTAACAATGTTCTTGACAAATTGTTTTGACATTAATAGGATATTATATAACAAGGAGAGATCACCTGAGGATTGAGAAAGTTACTAGTAGTCACAGACCCAAGAACAGATCTATTAAGCCCCTTGATGTTCCTATGCTCGAAAGATACAGTTCCACCAGGTTGGATTGAAGCCTACAGAGAACATAACCAAAATCATTCAATAAAGGCTCAGAAACCCAAACAAATTGTCAAAAGACAGATGTGGCAACTTCGAGTTATTTACTTATGAATGGGTCCGTCGGTTCAGGTTAGGTTCTATTTTTAATGGTCAATTCAAGATATAACTTACTGGAAGAAAGGATCAATATCATTTAACTTTTAAAAATTAAACGTGACCAATACCAAAATAATAAAACTCCAAATTTTGGGGAAAAAAAGTTGATCTGATCAATGCCCCCCTTTTGAACCGAACTCATTTTAAGCAGTAAATTTTACATGTCTACTATAAATATAAAATGTAATATTACCAAAGTGGGACGACCTCCGCGTCCAGGAACAATACTCCATTCAGAACTGACTTCAGCTGATTTTTGCTCCAATTCTTTAAGCTTAATTTCAACAATGATCCCACCCTCATTTTTCTCATCAGGGCGTGGATTGACTTCAATATTTGAAAACAAGGATAGAGAATTAATGTTGCGCAACACTTGCTTCCCTGCTTCAATGTTGAAAACATTCCCTTTTTGGAGCTGCAACACAAATATTGACATTGTATAATTAGCCAGAAGATTATGATTCATCCAAACAATGAAAGAGCATGTCTGTTATTTTATCAAAGCATAACCAGAAAAAAACAAAAAAACAAAATTAATTATATTGTCCATCAAGCCCATAACTCAATATATAATGACCAGCTTATCATCCACCTTTGCTAACTAGAAACGAAGTAAGTCCACATTTGGTACACACGCAATCTATTTAAACTTTGTTAGTGTAAGCAACATACTGAATCATGCTTCACAAAAAATTGTTTAATGAGAAGAACACAGATTTAATATCAGCAGAAACTCGTTTCTATGATTCTGAAACCTCACACTGATTTTATGTAAACAACCAACCCTTTAATTTCGTCTAAAAGATATTTTGTAAACTACAAAACATAATAAAAGATTGCAGCTATTATAACAACGATGTTGATAGTTCAGAAATACAAAATAGAGTAGGTTCAAATTTGTAGAACTACTACTATCACAGATGCCAGAAAAGAAAGTAATCGCACTTACTGCACTCCATGGTGTACATCACGGTGGTTACAGTGACCTGACACACCATAGTTATCGCACTTACTGCACTCCAACAGTCAAAGCTACGCCACCCCTTTCAAATTCTAACTCGACATTCTGGCCCACACCATCGTCAAGTATAGTCTCCATAAAAATAATCCAGCATCAAAAAATTAAACATGAAATATTAATTTGACCAGATCTAATACAAAGAAAAATTAAACTCGTGTGAAATTAAAATCAAATCGAATCATAATTGAATTAATTAATTAATTAGAATAAAAATACCTGAAGAAGAAGAATTAGGTTTTTGATGTGTTATCCTAACCGCGTACATCGCTGTTGTGGAAGGTTACGGCGGTGGAGGGTTACGGTGGCGATGGAGGGTTACGACGATGGTGGGGATTCGGTGGTGATGGGGTTTCGGCTATGGAGGGATTGGGGTGAGGAGGGAGTTATAGTGGTTGAATTGGAGGAGTTACAGTGTGGTATAAAGAGGTAAACAGTGAATAACATGTAAAATGACAAAAAAACCAGTTTAGATCAAGAAATTACAAAGTTACCCAAAAGACACTAGATATTTTGGTCGGAAACGTGTCATCCAGTGGTTGGTCAAACAAGTTGCCCTGGTCTAGTATCGGAACTTTCTGTGAGCGGGTCGGATAAGCAACGCACCAGGGCAACTGGGCCATATTAGTAATTATCCCATATTATATTAAGTCAAGCCAGTTTACCCTTACTAGTCTACTACACTATCATAAATTATTACAACATTCGATAAACTAACAATGACCGACACTTTATAAGGCTGCCCACAGTAAGGCAACCCAATCCCCCCATTTTTCTCTGCCACGTCAGCTTTCTCTCTCCAACGACCTACAGGCGATTAGGTGCCCCAGTAAGGGCGACCAAGTTTATTTTTATTTTTATTATATTTTTTTAAACATTTTTAACACAAAATTAAATTTTATTAAAAGTTAAAACATTACAAAGATAAAAAAAACATTAAATAAACATAAGCTTCATACATAAACATTAACGTAAATTTCAGTAATCCGGGTGATCCCAAGTTTCCGAGTTGTCGGAGTCGTAACCATCGTCGTACGCAAAATAGTTTGCAAACTTGCTCTCTTCGTACTCTGCTTCCAATCTGCTAAACTCCCGCTCCTTATTACCGTCCCAACCCGAATTGTCTTCAGAACCAGGCGCAACGAATCTTGGTGCAACAGATGAAGTAGATGCACCTTGGCCAAAGTTTCAGTTCTGTTGTGATACAGAACGAGCTTCTACGTTTTCCTCATAACTCCAGCGGATCTTGTTGCTGATTTGGCCCTGAATCTATGAAACGCAACCCCACAACGTCTCACTAATGGCTCCATCTTTGCGAGCTTCATCGTTCAAAAACTGGTCGATCACAGCTTTTCTATCTTCAGATATGTCTTTGCAATCTACGTATCGTTGTCTCAGTTTTTCTTTCTGTGCCTTTGCAACTTCAAATTGCTTGATAACCTCGACAAGAGCATGTTGTCGAGTCTCATCTTCTTGTTCGGCTTGTTTTTTGATATAGTTTTGCATTTCTTCGACGGTATGGGGGAGACGACAAGCCATTTGAATATTGTGAAATTTGTGGATTGAAATGTGTGTGTGTTGTGTGTTTGTGTTGCGTGTTTTTATAGTGTGTAAAAAAGTTTACATTTAAAAGAATTTTTTTTTTTTTACTTCGCACCATGGATTCAAAAAAAACAAACGGTAATATAGCTTTCTTAATCGATCGAGTACTCGACCAAGATGGCACATTCGATCACCATGATCGACTCCCCACAGTAGATGAATCGATCGCCCCATTTGATCATATGTCGATCGTCGATCGCTACTGTGAGTAGCCTAAGCTAACATAGGGAGCTGTAAAGTACATGTGTTAACCTTAGATAAACATGTCATGTTGACAATCTTAACCAAAATCAATGATAAATTTTTGGTTTTAAATTTTCTTTGAAATCAAAGCTAATATCGGTACGAGTTATGAAGTCTGATTGTGAATGAAAAGATGGTGGGTGAAATAGTTCAAGAAATTGTTGTAAGTTTATTGACAGTATATAGGTGGAAACTGTTGTGTGTTTGCATGTGTCAAATGGGAACCAAAAAGAAGAATCGAAGGTTTAATTAGTGGAAAGTGAGATTGTTTATGAGAATGATGATGTGTTACAGTTAAACCGCGAGATGGATATTAGTATTGAAAAGATAGAAGTGCTCTCCAACAACATACATGTTGTTTAGTGGTTGGCTTGTGTGTGTACTACAGTGGTTAGAGGTGAGACAAAACTTGAAAGATTCGTGGTTGAGGTGATTACTAAACTCATGTTGTTGGCTTCTATGTGTAATACTTGGCTCTCATGGCTTCTTATATATTAGTCGGTCGAATATATGAATGTGTTGCTATTTTGATCGAATATATGAAAATTACGCAAAAATTTTCCCTATAAGGAGGGTTTTCAATCATTGCATGTATCAGACGGTTGTACTGTGTGCATCGCGGTGTTGTACTATGTGATTCGCGGTTTGTATGGTTGACCCATAGGGAGGGTCTCTAGATATTCATGTAGTTCTTTTGGTGTGCCTCTTATACATGTCATCAAGTTGTTTCTTTCTTTTGTTCGTTAATATCTTCCCTTCTTTGAAACCATCATGGGAAATTGAACCCGTTACTTATAACTATAACTTTGGAAAAAATACGTAATCAACTTTAATTTCACAATAACTAAATTAATATGTTATTAAAAAAATTATGTTTGCGCCCGTGCGTATTAGTAATTATAGAGATACATACTGATATAATTCAAAATATTATATATTCATTAACAAGATAAAAAGAATGGGAACAATATGAATAATTTGTGGTGTGGTGCTTTGGGAGCAAATTAAAGGGACAGCTTGGTGATTGCTGGTTTTTATTTTCTTCAATAACTTTTTTTTGTATGGACTATCACATGGGAACGTGTTATTCTATTGCTGGCAGGTATATCTGGTAATCATGGGTTTTCATATTTTAAAAGTTTATAAAAATGTTGTTGGCCTACATTGTACACTTTCCATTATTTCGAATTAAGTTATCAAACTTCTACGCGTTAAGTTCAACAATTTAAGGTACATGAACCCAAAGATGCCTTCAACTCCAAGACTAGTTGTTGCAACTTTACATCGGTTTAACAAGTTAAATAAGAACGAGTTATGATAACTTTTACTCCGTAAAATTTAGAATTTGTGGCATGTTTGGCACCAAAATTTATTAGCAGATTATCTTTTCTTTTCTTTTTTTTTTTTTTTCTTTTTAATATACGCAACTAAAAATATAAGATTTGTTTAGCATACAAAACTTATAAGCTAGAGATTTAAGAGGCTTAAATGAACTCAAATTACTATATTCTAACTTGTGCCACGATGGTAGAGGTTTAAGAGGCTTAAATGAACTCAAATTACTATATTCTCATGTTAGTTGATATTAATAATTTTCTAAATTTATAATGTTTACCCAAATTACCCATGTTTTATATAGAAATGAAGTTATTTAAAGAAACATTTATCTTCATTTAACACTTCTAAGCTTGTGCCATCATAGCACAAGTTAGAAAAACCTTTAAGAAAAATAGGTTTTTCATAGGACATGTTTGGTAAGCAAATTTTTGAAGCTATTATAGTAGTATAAGCTTTTTATTGCTAGACACAATGCATCGGTCGATCGATTCGGTCGCCAACCGATCGATCGATCGTGCCCTTTGTGGCCTGCAGGTCGCGACCGATTAGAAGCAAAAGAAAACCGAAACTCGGTCTCAACCTCGACCGAGTGTTGCCCATATATTTGTTGCACTTTGATCCAAAAAAAAATATATATACATTTCAAAAAGTGTCCGTTGGGCACAAAATAAAAAAAAAAAAAAAAAAAAAAAATCCCTTATAAATACACAACACAAACACACTTCAATTCACACAATCTCATTTCAAAAATTCTATACAATGTCTCACAATATGAACTCTTTCGAGATATTTTTTGCCGATTCGGATGAAATTTGGCAGCATCATAATAATCAAAACTAGTTTGGTCGTTTTATCGTAATGTTTTTAATGTTATTTGAATTCTATTGTAATGTTTTTATTTTATTTGAATTATTATGTAACGTTTTAATTATGAATAAAATTTTATTTTGTGTTTAAAATGTTAAAAAAAAAAAAAAAAAAAAAAAAAAAAAAAAAAAAAAAAAATTGGAACTCGGTCGCCCCCACTGTGGCACTGAATCGCCTGCAGGTCGCTGGAGAGAGAAAGCTGACGTGGCAGGAAAAATGGAGGGGATTGACCCACTCCATTGTGTCATAGTAGCCTAAGCTTTTTATTTTTAGAATAAAGCTTCAATTTAGAAAAAGTTTTGTTTAGACACACTAGCTAAAAACTTTCAATTTACAAACAAGCTCCATTTCTTGGCAGTTACAATTTAAAGCGTTTAAAATTTTTAGAACTTTTTACATCTTTAATTACAAATATATCCTTTAATTTTTTATGTTATGAAGGTGTATTTATGTACAACCAGATACTAGTAAATAACATATTACTCTATTATACATTTACCGTGAAAAACGACATCATTTCATCTAGGCCCAAAACAACGCCGTATTGTTGTTTTTCGTTCTCTTTGCTTTACTTGAAACGGGGCCGTTTAGTGTTTATTTTTTGTTTTGGCTAAAAACGTCGTTGTTTGTTTGTTTTCCCCCCAGTATACGTGTCTTGAATACATTGCCACAAAAAATACGGATAATTCATATCATCATTTTCTTTTTAACCCTAGATGCAAGATCATAACACATAGTGTCGCCTGGTTTTGGGATTGAGAGAGGAAGAAGGTTAAACATGCAAACCTAATTTCGGGATTGAGACAGGAAGAAGATTATACATGCAAATCTTCGATTGCATTTAGGAGGTTGATTTCTATTCCGAATTGTAAGTTTATAAACCCTAAATATCTTAATGTTTTTAAGTTTTTGAAATTTTGTTGTGAGGTTAAAAGTTTATGTCGATTGATTTGTGGGTTTGGTGTTTTTGGTTGAAGACTGTGTACTTTAAAATTTGATATGCCTTTTCAAGGCCGATATAATATGTGGCTATGAATATTGTATTAACGCTATGATGTGTGTTCAAGGTTTTCCTGATTTTACGTGTTGTGCTACAAGGTGTGATTATTTTAGTTTCTATGTTATGTTTGTGTTTTTTTGGCTCATAGTGTTGATTCTATACATTTTGTGAAATATGTTGTCTTAAGTTTTTGGTGGTAATATTACAAAAAAGTGGCGTTATAATAATGTAAGTGGCTACCTTATGATAGAATTGAGATATTTTTTAAACTTTCAGCGAAAGCGAGATACCTTCTGACTTTGCAGCTATGGCCGATAGATTTTTTCTAATAGTTTATGAATGTAAGTCTTATTGAATGTTTAAGAGACGTCGCTTAATGATGCATAAGTTTTGCAGCATACGATACCGTCTTATATCTGGAAATAGTTATGGGTTAAAATAATGAAGTTTCATTTCTTAATTTTACTTTGGGTAGTGTTGACTTGGCTATGACGATTTGAATAATTTATGGTTTTGGCAAGGCAAGAACTGGATGGCATAAATACAACCGTCTTTTGCAGCCAATGCTATATCTGAGCTAATGCACGAGTATTCTGATGTAGGCAATATTCTACGCCAAATGTTGTTTAAAGGCTTCCTATGAATGGCCTCTAGACATGTGAAATGTGAAAGTTGCCCAAAAACGTTGCGGTGGTTGATATAATTAAAAATATTGTTGTGTGTTACTATATTATACATTTACCTATTTAAAGTTTCTATTCTTTAGGTGGTTAAAAAACCATGCCGTTTTTACCGTGTTACTATGTTTGAAAATAACGTTGGCCAAAACCGATGTCATTTCGTTTTTCTCATTTCCTTTTTCTTTCTATTGAAAGAAATCAGATATATATTGTTTTGAGGTTTACCAACCTTCATGCACAGAACACTCAGATCTTACAAGAACTTCGTGCTTTCGATTTGCTTAATGTAACTTCGGCCTTTCGATCTCTACTGTAATCTTGCAGGCGGTGATTTTATGTCTAGGCATCGTATAAAGCAAAACATCATCTTTTTAGGTTGCTTAAAAACAACGGTGACTAGTGCACCCTTTTGGTAAAAATAAAATTTGGTAACACGGCTTTTTCACAGGCAATCCTGCATAGCCTCTTCTTTGTTGCCATCCATATCGTATATCACTTACAGCTATTTAAATCCTATTTGTTGATGATGTGATGATTGAATTTGAATGCGTTTTGTGGAATTCGATTGAAGTTGAGATCATCTACGTCTTGGCGGGGCAACTTATAAATTTGGCAGCCATGGTGGACTGATCCTCTTTATTCGACTATTTACAAATCTGAGCATCATTAAACAAAGAGGAGATAGCGTGCACGTGTTTTGTGATATATCAAAGGTGTCGTGGATTTTTTTTTCAAGAGGCGCATATGCCCCGTAGATTAATAGTACAATACTATTAAATTTTATTATCGTTTGATATGATGCACACGTGTCCTTTGAGAAATATGTATTTAAGACACTTAACCATGTATTTTGTATAAAAGGTTAGTGTCAGAGGCTGTGATGCTAGGCTTCATTTGTTATTTGGACTTTAGGCGAGTGTGATATTCTCTGCATCTTGGGGGGCAATTTATTGACTTTGCAGATATGACAGATTAATCATCTTTTTCTGATGGTTTACGATTATGAGCCTTACCAAATGAGGCTTGAAGGTTCTTTTTCTCATAGTCGTTATGATATGGCTATTAGATAGAGATTTGGTTCATTTGGCAGGGCGTATTCCGTCAACTTCCTTGTAATGATTGAATTCCTTGTAATGATTGAATTCTTGACTATCGAATTAATTTTTGGGTGTACAGTTTCATCTTCGTGCAAGATTTGAGAAACATGACCCATTTGCACATCATACGGTGTCGTATAGCAATTGAAGTGTAAAAACCGATGGTTCGGTATTTTACTTTTCAAAAAACCCAAAAATGCGATTAAGTTTCGGTTTTATTATATAACAATATATAATTAATATAATATAAATAAATAACTAAATAAATCAACTTTATAAATTCAAATTTATTTTATGGTGGATTTATAATAAATTTATCTTAACGTTTTTATACGTGTTTGTCGTGTCATGTGTTTACTTGATAATATATCAATACATATGTGAAAATGATCGTACTATGTGTTTATTCACTTGCATGTGTGTGCCTATCTATGTGTGTATAAATATAGAAATGTATGATAAACATTATTAGGCTTAGATTGACAAAAAGTAAAGAAAAATAACCAATTTTTTAGGTAAAACATGTTTGTTGGTATAAATTAGTCATGCCCAAATATAAATGGTTAAAAACCGAAATAAATGAAAAACCGAACCGAAACCGATAATATATCGAAATAACTGAACCGCAAAAAACCGAACGGTTTCGATTTTAGGTTCTATAAAAACCAAATATTTCGGTTCTGTTTCGGTTTTAGCCAAAACTGACCCAAACCGAACCGTGCACACCCCTACCACTTATGCTATAAAAAAAATGACAAAAAACATACACAACACTCTATCCTTTAATTTTAATTCAATCACTGATGTATAAAATCATATATATTCATTCATAAGAGAAAAAAAATGGAAACAATGTGAATTACAACTTACTCCGTATTACAAAAGAATCATTGAAAGACTAATCAATATATGATACAGAGTTAAAAAAATGGTCCCTCATTCAATCCTCTAGAATGACTGGTGAAAATCAGTTTCTGAAAAGAGCAACAAACGATAGAAGCATAGACGAACCAATCATGATTCCAGACATCGGGACAGAAAATGCTGCTCCAGCGTCAGGAGAAGGCGCAGGAGCCGTTGCTTGAGCCGACACTGCAGCCACTGCGGAAAGCGCCACGATAGCGAAAACTGAAGCTTTCTTCAAAATGCTAACTTGGGCCATTTTTTTCTATGGAACTTTTCTCTCTTTGATTGTACGTGTAGGAAAATGGAACTTTTCTATTTGTAATGCTGGTATTTGTGGGTGAAGAATTGTGGTATGGACTTATGGTTTTTATAGGTGAAATTTTAAGGACAGCTTGGTATCGACTGTTTCTTCGGCTTTTAAAAAGAGGAGCATCACATGGGAACGTGGTATTTCTTGTTGGCAGATGCATCTAGTAATCATGGGTTTTCACATTTTAAATGCATATAAATATAAGAGTAAATTGCATTTTTGGTCCCTGTGGTTTGGCCAAATTGCAGATTTGGTCCCCAACTTTTTGAAAGTGCACCAATGGTCTCCATTTTCAAGTTTTCATTGCATTTTTGGTCCCTGGCCTCAGTCAAAAGACAGAAATACCCCTGTCCTTTTCTTTTAATATATTCCTTTTCAGTTTTTAACACAAATGGTCCTTGTGTTGCGCAAGGCTTTACAAATTTAGTCATTTTTTTTTCACAAATGGTCCTTCTTACACAAAATCGTCCTTGTGTTGCGCAAGACTTACACAAATGGTCCTTGAGTCCGTTTTTCTTCCGTTTTCGTCCGTTTTTCTTACGTTTTTTCCGTTTTGGTCCGTTTTTGTCCGTTTTTCTTACGTTTTTGTCCGTTTTTCTTACGTTTTTTACGTTTTCGTCCGTTATTCTTACGTTTTTTCCGTTTTCATACGTTTTTGTCCGTTTTTCTTACGTTTTTTTTTTTTTTTTTTTTTTCCGTTTTTTAGTTTTTATTTTTCCGTTTTTCTTACGTTTTTGTCCGTTTTTTCTTACGTTTTTTTACGTTTTCGTCCGTTATTTCTTACGTTTTTTCAGTTTTTCTATTTTCGTTTTTTTTGTCAGTTTTTCTTTTTCTTTTTTTTTTTTTTTTTTTATTCTTGTTTTTTTTTTTCTTCGTTTTTTTTTCCGTTTTTTTTTTCCGTTTTTTTGTCCGTTTTTCTTATGTTTTTTACGTTTTCGTCCGTTATTCTTAGTTTTTGTCTGTTTTTCTTACGTTTTTTTTTTTTTTTTTTTCCGTTTTTCTTACGTTTTTTACGTTTTGTCCTTTATTCTTACGTTTTTTTTCCGTTTTCATACTTTTTGTCCGTTTTTCTTACGTTTTTTTTTCCGTTTTCAATGTTTTTGTCCGTTTTTCTTACGTTTTTTCAGTTTTTGCCCGTTATTCTTAAGTTTTTCCCGTTTTCATACGTTTTTGTTTTTTCTTACTTTTTCGTTTTTGTCAGTTTTTATCGTTTTTCTTACGTTTTTGTCCGTTTTTCTTACGTTTTTTTCGTTTTTGTCAATTTTAATTATTTTTTTAAAAGATTTGGTCAAAAAAAAAATCGGACCAAAAATTTGGACTAAATAAAAAATTCGGACAAAAAAAGAAAACGGAAAAAAATGTAAAAAAACGTAAGGAAAATGAACAAAAAACGAAAAAAACGGAAAAAACGTAAGAATAACGGACGAAAACGTAAAAAACGTAAGAAAAAGGGACAAAAATGGATAAAAAACGGACAAAAACTGAAAAAACGTAAGAAAAACGGACAAAAACATATGAAAACGGAAAAAAAACGTAAGAAAAACGGACAAAAACGTATGAAAACGGAAAAACGAAAAAAAGACGTAAAATAAAGACGAAAAAACGAAAAAAACGAAGAAAAAAAGAAAAAACGTAAGAAAAACAGACAAAAAACGTAAGAATAACGGACGAAAACGTAAAAAACATAAGAAAAAAAAACGGAAAAAACGAAAAAACGTAAGAAAAACTGACAAAAACGTATGAAAACTGAAAAAACGTAAGAATAACGGACGAAAACGTAAAAAACGTAAGAAAAACGGACAAAAACGTAAGAAAAACGGATAAAAACTGACAAAAACGGAAAAAACGTAAGAAAAACGGACAAAAACGTATGAAAACGAAAAAACGTAAGAATAACGGACGAAAACGTAAGAAAAACGGAAAGAAACGTAAGAAAAACGGACAAAAACGGATAAAAACGGACCAAAACGGAAAAAACATAAGAAAAACGGACGAAAACGGAAGAAAAACGGACTCAAGGACCATTTGTGTAAGTCTTGCGCAACACAAGGACGATTTTGTGTAAGAAGGACCATTTGTGAAAAAAAAGGACTAAATTTGTAAAGCCTTGCGCAACACAAGGACCATTTGTGTTAAAAACTGAAAAGGAATATATTAAAAGAAAAGGACAGGGGTATTTCTGTCTTTTGACTGAGGCCAGGGACCAAAAATGCAATGAAAACTTGAAAATGGGGACCATTGGTGCACTTTCAAAAAGTTGGGGACCAAATCTGCAATTTGGCCAAACCACAGGGACCAAAAATGCAATTTACTCTAAATATAAATTGTTGGCCTACTATACTTGCAATTTCCGTTCATGATTTATTCCGAATTAAGTTGTCAAAAACTTTAACGCGTTAAGTTCAACAATACAAGGAACATGAACCCAAAGATGCCTTTGACTCCAAGACTCGTTACAACTTTACATCGGTTTAACAAGAATGAATTAAACAAGAATGAATTATAATAGCACGGGTCAAATAACATGTCAAATGCAAAATTCGCCACCTATGACGCCGCTATGTTGCACCGCCCATTGCGCTATAGTGGCGCTATGGGTGCCATAGCCATTCTCACAATGGTCGTTTTCAATTTTTTTTTTTTTTCTTTTTCAATTTGAACGTTATGCAACAGGCTGAATGCAACGGCAAAAAGAAAACCCTTTTTTCCAATAAATACCCACTTTTAACTTATTTCATTTAAAAATCCAACACAATCACAATTTAACTTATTTCATACACTTTCATATATACAATTCAATCACCTCTCCCAAAAATGAGTAACCAAACAACGATTGGCTCATGAACAATACATTTCCACCATCTTCTTCGTCCCCTAATTCGAGTTCCTCAACACCTGCTACACCATCATCCGCCAATTCTATTTTTTCACAACACTTACCATCTTGTGCGCAATATGCAAACCAACAACAATCATTGCACAATATGCTTCCCAACAATTATATTCCCACAACCCGCTTTCTCACAACATAAATTACAAATGGACCAAGATCACTTTAACCGATTGGCGTTATTCCAACTTCAACAACAATACCAATTTCACAACTTTAGAGCTTTTGGTTATACTTCACAAACCGCACAAACAACACAATCGCCACCAAACTCACCATCACAAACATAAAAAACCGAGCCTTCTCTTGTCAGAAAAGGAAACTGAAAAGCAAGAGTATGAAAGCTGAGAGAGAGAAGAAAATCAACATCACACGTACCCCTTGGAAACAAGAAGAAAAATATTTGGCCAAAACTTGGGTACAAATATCCGACGACCCAAGACTTGGTACAGAACAAAATTCAAATAATTTTGGCAAAAAATTCATAGTGAACACAATCGACATGCGTCCTTCCAACGTACCAAGGATATGATCACATGAAAGTGGATAACGGTGACACGTGATTGCAACAAGTTAGTTGGGATTGTCGTTGAATATGAACGTCTTCATGGTGAAAACGATTCGACGTGGCTAACTTGTTGTTATGAAAAATTCCAAGAAACTTGGGGGTTTGTGTATATCCACTATGAAGCATGGGATGTCCTCAAAGGCCACTCTAAATGGCGTGGTGCCAAAGCTGTTGTTTCCGAAAGACGAGTACATACGGTTGATGAAGTTGAAGAACCAAAAGAGCTATTTTGAAATGATCCGCACCCACGTCCTCTCGGCAAGCCAATGCCTTCCAAGAGTCAAAAATCGGACTCTACAACAAAGGCAGGATCATCATCAACTTGAGAAGCGTTCAAGGAAATGGTCTAAGAAGAAATGCAACAAGATCGTGTAAAAAAAGATAACCTCCTCGCGAATCAAAAAAAAAAAAAAAAAAAAAATTTAAAAAAAATTTAAAAAAAATTTAATAAAAATTAAAAAAAAAAATCGAGGAATTGAAGTTTCTTGCTACTAGCACCGCGGGGATGACGGGGGAAGATGCAGCTTTGGTTAATCAAAAGAAAGAAGAGATCCAAGCAAAATATCGTTTCTAGATTAGCTTGTTATAGTTTTTATGTATTTGTCATATCATATTTTAATTTCGTTGCAACTCACATCATATTTTTAAATCGTATTTGAATTTTAGTTTAAATGTGTTTGTTTTAAAAAAAAATGAAAAAGAAATAAAAATGTACTCACTAGCGTCTATAACAGTTATAGCTAGAGAGGGTGTTTATGTTATATGAGTGTTATAGTGTATGTGTTAACGTAGCGACGGCTATAATAATTATAGGGTGAAACAGCACCTTGCGGTGTCACATTAATTCATTTCTTGTCACGTAACTTCAAATATGTTAGCTTCAAAAGCGAATCACACAACCCAAAACTTTTGCATTCAACGTCTCCGAATTCAGTTTTTAGATTATTTACAAGTCCATAGATCTAAATATTTGGTTCTTTAAAGTATTCGGTTGATATAAAAGCATTTCTAGTGCTAAAAGCTATACGAAACACATTTCCTAGCTATACGAAAGACATTTCCTTGTAGAAAAAATCATTAATAAAAACATCTCTATTGAATAAGGGCACGTTTGAATAAGATATTTTCAGAGAATAGAAATGAAGTAGAGAATAGAATTCAGAGAAAAGAAATGGGTAGAGAAATTTAAAGTCAATTCTAGTGTTTGGTAACATGAGAAATAAACTCGAGAATTGGCAAAAAAAAAAAAAAAAAAAAAAAAAAACTTTTTATTTAAAGAATTAGAACTTTTGTTTGTTTTTTTAAAAAAACTTATTTTAAAAAATATATATTTAAAAAAAAAAAAATTTTAAATATTTTTTTTTTATTTTTTTATTTTTTTTAAAAACTTATTTTAAAAAAAATTATTTTTTTAATTTATTTTAAAATTTATTTTTTATAAAATTAATTAAAAAAATTATTTTTTATAAATAACAATTCTATAAAAAATATATTTTAAAAAAAATATATTTTTTTAAATTATTTTTTATAAAAAATTTATTATTTTTTTTTAAAAACTTATTTAAAAAAAAATATATTTTAAAAAAATTATTAATTTTTTTTATAAAAAATACATTTACGTAAATCGGTTTGCAACTAAAAAAAAAAAAAAAAAAACCTTACAAAGTTCCCCTCATTTCTCCCATTTCCTCACTAAAAGTAGTGGAAATGAAACTCAAAAAATTGCACTACCAATTCTCCACCAATTCCCCACAATTCTCCACCTTTTTATTTCTCTGACATACCAAACAGATTCTCGAGAATTAGCCCGAGAATTAAGCCCATTTCCCTTTCCATTTCTTTGTCAAACCAAACATGGGAAATGAGCCCATTTCCATTTCTTTGGGCCCAATTCCTTGTACCAAACATCCCTAATAAAAACATCTCTATTGAATAAGATATTTTCAAAATCTTTTTTTTAGTACTTTATTAATATTGGTATGACTGAGAGATCTTCAAGTCGTTTTTTGAAGGAAAAAAAAAAAAGGTTGCTCCTAAGGCTGGTTGGCAAGGGCATGCTTTTTTTACCATCCACCTCAGCGCCACATCAGCTTTCTCTCTCCTCTCACTCCCCTTCACTTCACTTCACCATTTACTCGTCAAGGCAAACACATCTTCACCTTTCATTAAAATACTCACTTTATACAAATATATCCCACTAAATACCCCACACACACTCACACTCAAATTAAAAAATAATAAAACTTAACAAATTATAATGGTGAACTGATCACCACTATGCATCTTGTTTTTCGTGTGTAATGCGTGAAAATGGGTGGAGGGCAAGGAGAGATAGTGGTGAACATGGAGATAATGGTGAGGAGTTCACTCCCTTACCATATAGTCTAATGGTATTATAGCATCCCCAATGCAATTAGTTAATAAGGCATTTTTTTAAGTCTATCATTTCATCATCTTCTATTTATTAAAAAAAAAAATTCTACAATACAAAAAGGTTTTAGCAAAGCTTTTTTCTTTGTACTATTTTTATTTAATATCATAATAGGTTTTAATCAAGTCATTCCTCATATAATTTGAGGAACTTCAAGTTATCGAGGTTAAAAAGCCATTTCTTTTATGGAAGAAAAAAAAAAAGTTTTTTCTTTGCTTCCCATTTCACTTGCCTAAACATTTGAAACTTTTTTTAAGAAAAAATAAATCGTTTTAAAAAAAAGTCATTTCTCATCATTGCATAGTTGCATAAAAGATGCCCAAGCATCAATTACAAGCGATCGTTGGTATACAACTATTTAGCAACTTACGATTTATTTTATGAGTGATCAGTCACATATGAGGGTTGCTACGATTTATTTTATGAGTGATCAGTCACATATGTAGGTAAACAACAATGACGAGCCAATTGGTTTTACTTATCTTGAAATAGAGGCAACTAATTATATTGAATTTGGTGGCCGAAAGAAAATGGGAGCAATAATGCAAAACCAAACGTTAGAAAGTAAGGCTAAATGCCACTGTTGATACCCTGGGCGCGCAATTCAATGTGAAGGATGGTAGTGATGTTTCTACTACCCCGTTATCTCCAAAATTGTTGTACTCAAGCCACTCTTGAACTTCTCGGGACCGACTTGATAAAAGTTTTACTCACATCGAGCTCTAACCTTGTTCGCGGTTCAGTAAATCAATGAGTTGGATCCTGGTCTTCATACTCAAAGCTCGTTTAGGCTCAACGGAATATATACATTTATATATGTAAATATACTTCATGTACGTATAATTGTATATGTACTTACATATATTATATTTAAACAACTTGATTCTAGTACGTAGACATAACAAGCTAAGCTCGGGTCAAGCTTTATTTTGCTTAGGGCTATCATAAATACGAACTAATCTCGAGCTTGTAAAATATGTCACAAGACGAGCACGAGCCAA
This sequence comes from Artemisia tridentata subsp. tridentata, assembly GCA_021014915.2. NCBI lineage: Eukaryota > Viridiplantae > Streptophyta > Magnoliopsida > Asterales > Asteraceae > Artemisia > Artemisia tridentata. The sequence continues at coordinate 156,481,517 of CP139506.1, forward strand.
AAGCTTGTAAAATATGTCACGTACAAGACTAATCTCGAGCTTGTAAAATATTTTGTTTAGTGTATATAGATAATAAATAACTTTTCGGGTAAAAGTAAAAAATGAATAATGTAGTTTTCAATTTGTGCTAATATGATTAACATACTTTCTAAATGTCCATCATGACTAGGGATGGCAAAAAAACCCGAACCCAACGGGAAAATCCGAAACCCGAACTAATTGGGGCTGGGCGGGTCATGCTAATCAGGTTACGGGGCGGGTTTGGGGCTTAAACGGGGATTTTAATTGGGTTTGGAGTGGGGAGCAGGGAATCCTCACCCCGTCCCGCCCCACCCAAATAATAAATACACATATACAAATATATCTATACCTATATAGTATTTTCTTAATATTTAGGTAATAAATATATATTACTCTAATATTGTTAGTTTTTTTATCTTTGTAAAATTGCAAAATTGTGATTATAGAAACTCGTTCAGTGTTATATTTTTAAGTTTTAATATTCGGCGGTATAATTTATCATTATTTATGTATAATACTATCGTTGAAAACTTAATAAGGCTTATTTATAATTGATTATTAATAGGTTTTTAATTCTTCAAGTTATTGCTAACGGTTTAAAAATAATAATAAATATGAAATGTTGCGGCTTTGGTCGAGAATTGCACTTAAAGAGAACACCCCGATAAAATCCCCGATTAATACGGGGCGGGTTTGGGAAAACATCACGCCCCAACGGGGCGCCCCGATGGGGATCGAGGCGGGTTTTGAGAGAACTTTGGTAAACGGGTTTGGGGATGGGGATGGCCACCCCGCCCCAAACCCGCCCCGTTGCCATCCCTATCCATGAATATAACTCACCACTTGACATGTTAATTAATCGTTAGTCCCCAATACATTAAACAATTGCACCGATGGTTCCCAATGCATAATCTCTGTTAGTACCAAATACATAAACAATTGCACCGTTGGTCCTCAATACATAACCCCAGTTAGTCTCAAATATATAACCACCACCACCACTACCAATCACCACCGCCACCCACTGCCACCACCACCACCTAGCACCACCATCACCCACTACCTACTGCCACCACCTACCACCACCTACGACCATTCACCACCACCACCACCCACCACCACCCACCACCACGCACCACCACCATCACCACCACTCACCACCACTACCACTCACCACCACCCACCACCATCACCAACCACCACCCCCCACCACCATCACCAACCACCACCACTTACCACCACCACCCACCTACCACCACTTACCACCACCACCAACCACCACCATCACCACCCACCATCACCACCCACCCACCCACCACCACCACTACCTACCACCACTACCACTCACCACCGCCCCAACCACCCACCACAATCACCAACCACCACCACTTACCACCTCCACCCACCACCACCACCACCCACTTACCACATTTAGAAAGTATATTAGTCATATTAGCACAAATTAAAAAGTACATTATTCATTTTTGACTTTTACCCTAACTTTTCTTTAAGACTCTGAAATTTTCTAGATGTAAAATTTCGTTCATCCATCTAAATCAAACTAAACTTGTAACCTCTTATTACACAAGAATAACAAACAATAAGTCGAGTAAAAAAGTTTGGGAAAACTAGCTATAATTAGAAACAAAAGAGATATTTCTATATTTAAGATCATTTGAGGACCAAACTTTTTTTACATACCAAGGGACTAATCTCCACCCTCCATCTTTATTTGATCTAATGGATGAGATTAATCCCAACAATTTAAAAAACCCACTTTCATCCTTTTTTTTCAAATATTAATATCTTTCAAACCGTTAATCGTTAAGCGAAAAAAAATATGCCGTTACGACGAGCATTTAATTATCTTTCTATAGATAGGCAATTTGATATATTTTCGACAATTTTTTTTTTTCATTTTTTTACGTTTTTTTTCGTGGCCGAAAAAATCATATATGATATTACATATCATATATGATATTATATGTAATATCATATATGATATATCATATATATCATATATATGATATTACATATCATATATGATATTATATGTAATATCATATATGATATATCATATATATCATATATGATATGTAATATCATATATGATATCATATATGATATTATATGTAATATCATATATGATATATCATATATATCATATATGATATGTAATATCATATATGATATATCATATATGATTTTTTCGGCTACGAAAAAAAACGTGAAAAAAATGATTTTTTTTTTTTTTGTCGAAAGTATATCAAAATGCCCGTCTATAGAAAGATAATTAAATGCTTGTCGCGATGGTGTAATTATTTTCGCTTAACGATTAACGGTTTAAGAGATATTTAAATTATAAAAAATGGGTGAAATATTAAATGCTTTTAATCTCAACCATTGATTTCTTTTTAGATGGATGGTGGGGATGAGTCCCTTGGTATGTGAGGAATGTTTGGTTTCTAAAATACTCCCTCCGTCTCAATTTATTTGTCAGGAGAGAGAAAACACAAAGTTTAATAAAAGTGGGGCCACTTTAATTTTCAACCACTAAAATAGAATATTCCTCCGCTAGATTCTCTAGTTTTTACTAAATAAGGAAAGTGGACAATTAATTTGAGACATCCATAAAAGGAAATATGGACAATTAAATTGAGACGGAGGGAGTAACTAGACACAAAAGAGATATTTCTATATTTCATTTTGTTTCAATACGTTGGTTCTAACTTCTATGAGAAAGACTGCATAGAAAGGCAATCAATATAACGTAATATACTAGTTAATGTTTCTATGAAAACACATACTAAAAATGTTCATGAACAAAAAGATATCGAGAGGCCAGTTACCATTATCATTTTTTTTTTCTTTTGCAAAGTTCAGCATTATTAACAAATGAAAGTACATCTCTCCATATAGCATTGTCTAAAACTCTAAATTTTCAGATCTTGACCTCAACTAGTACAGTTGATCAGCAAATACTTGAAATTAAACGTACTTGATCAAAACTTATTTTTGCTTTAAGAAAACAAAAACATACGTACCAACTGTAACTATAACAATAATAATTAACGAAATTTAGACACAATACTCGACCACTTAACTATAATTTACGTCAAGATCGCAAACACAGTCAAAAACAAATATTAAACACGTATATATCCATTATATATAAAAGAATGGTAGCATATTACAAAAGAATGTTTGAAATATAAATCAAATATATAGTACATGAATAAAAAAATCCAAAGTCGTTCAATCCTCTAGAATGAATAAGCAAATTTAGTTCCTGAAGAGAGCAATGAATGATAAAAGCATAGATGAACCAATAACGACTCCAGAAATCGGGACAGAAAATGCCGCTCCAGCATCAGGAGAAGGCGCGGGAGCAGTTGCTTGAGCAGACACCGCGCGCGGCTACCGTGGAGAGTGCCACAATGGCGAAAACTGAAGCTTTCTTTACAATGCTAACTTGGGCCATCTTTTCTTTTTGTTAAGAAATGAAAATGTTATATGTGATTGTGTTGGTGAGTGAATAATTTGTGTTGTGGCCCTTTGGTTTTTATAGGGGAAAATTAGTTGGACAGCTTGGTATAGCTGGTTTTATCATATTTAACAATTTCTTTTATGTGAAGCATAACATGGGAATGTGTCATTTCTTATTGGCAGATGTTACTGTAATCATGATGAGCTTTCATATTTAAAGGTGTCTAAATTAAATAGTTGGCTTACCTACAATTTTCGTTCATTAGTTAACCTTATTTCAATAGCACACTTGATAAGTTTTAAAATCCAACGTACCTAAACATCGTTATTTATGTGTTGCCGCATAACTCAACCGAAGTTATTGTATATTGTTGTATTTGATCGTATTATTTGTTCAAGGAAGGATGCTAAGGAGAACGATCTTGCGACACCAAATTTGGTTACTATAAAAGAGATCATTTAACGTTTCTATACGAATATAAATTCATAATTATCAAGTTATACATTTCATTTAGTTGTCGGCTAAAAGGTCGGAAACCATGGTTACCAAAACAAAAATATATACAGTAATAAATAAATAAAATAATTATGGTTGGTTAAGCAATAATTGACCTGAAGGAAAAGAAGCACAACCTTTTAAGGTACATGAACCCAATGATGCCTTAGACTTCAAGTCGACTAAGGGGGTGTTTCTTTTTTGCTTAATGGGGAAAGATGGTGGGACTAAGCAATTTAATAATATTTCTTTTTTAAATGGGACCCACTAATTCCCTTGTTTGGTCTTAATCCACAAGGTAAAAATTATGAAGCCCTCCCCAATAAGAGCCTCATATGGAACGTGGGACCCACATGACCTTAGCTAAGGGAATTTAGTAAACAGGCCCTAAGAATGAGTAATAGAAACTGCTAGTCTCTAGAAGTAGAAATTATAAGAGTAAATTACAAAGATGGTCCTTATGGTTTGGGTTGACTTTCATGTTTGGTCCTTTGACTTTTTTTTTTGCATGTATGGTCCCCAACTCTGAAACCCTTAACACCCACGGTCCCTTGACCAAACGGCGTTAAGTTTGACTGTTAAAAGTTCCTCATGTGCAAGGCACATGAGGGTAAAATCGTCTTTTAATGTCTAAGGGACCATATGTGTAATTTACTCTTCAAGTCTGGTTAACCCCACACGTGTACCATTTATCCCATTACTGCACGTGGACATATTCGATCCATATTCCAACAAACAAGTCCCTTTTGTTTACCAGTTTTCACGACATGAGCATTCACCATATTTGAAATGGTGATATATCTTTGAATCTCCAACATTTTGCTTGCATCAAAACACTGAGCATTGTACAAGAAGAAAAGCAAAAAACAAATCTCACACAACATATACATTTGACACGACTGTCATAATGATTGAGAGAGACCTTTCATAAAACCTTAGTAGCTTCTTAATTTGTGGACAAAGCGAATGATACAAACCTTAATCAAGCTCCACATCCGCCGCATTCACAGCCACCACATTCACAACCACCACATCCGCTACCACCGCCATCTCCACAACCGCCATCTCCGCCATCCCCACCACATCAACCACCATCACATCCACCGCCACCATCAGCACTAACAACCACAGTAGCTGCACCTAAAAGAAGCAGCTGCACCACCAATAATATTCGTCGCCAAACAAGCATTATATTCTAACTTTGATCACATTTCCGCTTAATCCGAAAACAATAATAACAACTAGTAATCATTTCAGAAATAGATTCAACATACCAGTTACTACCAAAATTTACTTACCATCTACTACCACTCAACATAAATTCAACACAAAACTGATCAAACTAATAAATAGATAAAATAAAAAATACAAACAACTATCAAAATCATCAAACTGCCTTAAATACTTTCATTATATAAGATACACAAAATATCTATTAAAAAAAATAAACCAATCACACTATATGATTTCACCGGAACCTCACTCGGTGGCGGATTCAATACCGGCGGAGGCTGTGGAGCAACATTAACCACCGCCGGAGGCTTCATAACTACCGGCGCAAATGACGTTACCGGAGGTGTCGACGGAGTTAACTAAAGAATGCTACTCTTAAAAGATAGCCATAAACCTTAGTTGACCAGTAATACAGGTTTCCATAGCCAAACAAGTCAACCATAAATGTTAAAGTCATTTTATTATTTGTTCATGAACAAAAAAAGATTACGGAATAAAAAAGAAACAAATGACGAATCTTGTGGTGATCTTGATCTTCTTAAAGTCAAATTCATTAAACTAAAAATGTTAGACTTTATAATACACAGATGGTTCTTTATAATACACAGATGTTGACTTTATATAGGTCTAGAAGAGGAAGAGTAAATTACACATATGGTCCCTTAGACATTAAAAGACAATTTTACCCTCATGTGCCTTGCACATGAGAAACTTTTAACAGTCAAACTTAACGCCGTTTGGTCAAGGGACCATGGGTGTTAAGGGTTTCAGAGTTGGGGACCATACATGCAAAAAAAAAGTCAAAGGACCAAACATGAAAGTCAACCCAAACCACAAGGACCATCTTTGTAATTTACTCAAATTATAATTACCCTTTATATATTATCTCATAAGTCTAGCTTCAATAACAAGACAAATGACACAACACTCTTATTTGTTTCGAATGTACATAAGAGTTCAGACTCACTGAATCTACATAGTTAATACTTTCAATAATTGGACTCAATAATTATCAAGGGAAAATACCTTCAAAATGTAGTAAACTTACCACTTTTTGTAATTTTGTGTAGTCATCCATTTTTCCTAATATACTAACAAACTTTCTAATTTCGACTATTCTGTATACCTGGTGACTAACGACCGTTTACTATTTTCACCGTTAGTCCTTTATACTGACAGTATTTGCACCCTTAGTCCTTTATACTAACGATCGTTTGTAAATAACTCAAAATTTGGTTTTCTTAAAAAAAATTCTTTTATTATCACTACAACAAAATGTGGCTAAAGCAACACTCGAAAAGTGTTGTATTAGGCCTAAAAAATGTTGCTTAATGCCTAGTGCAACACTTTTTCAAGTGCTGCCTTAGGCTCCGTTGCCTTAGGTCTAAAGCGACACTTTTTCCATAATGTGGAACACTTTTGTCAAAGTGTTGCTCGTGTTTACAAATGCAACACTTTTGATACATATGTGCAACACTTATTATTATACAACACCAACCAATGACAACACTTTTACGCATCAAGTGCAACACTTTCCATCATCTATTACAACACTTCTTTTTCGTTTTAACAATACTAGTGCAACACTTTTTTCACTAGAGGCAACACTAACTTTAGCTTTTCATACAGAATATTTGCTCAACAAAATTCAAAAGCTACAAATAGAGGCAATGTTTTAATTATACGTGGAGTAAATTGCAAAAATCGTCCTTGTGGTTTGGTCAAATTGCACGTTTGGTCCGTACTGTTCATTAAGTGCAAAAATGGTCCGGATTTGTCACTGTTTCATTCACTTTTGGTCCTTCCGCATTGCAAAAATCGTCCGTGTGGTTTGGCCAAATTGCACGTTTCGTCCTTGTGGTTCGGAGGACGAAGGACCAAAAGTGAATGAAACAGTGCCAAATCCGGACCATTTTTGCACTTAATGAACAGTACGGACCAAACGTGCAATTTGACCAAACCACAAGGACGATTTTTGCAATTTACTCTTATACGTGGATGCATAACTTGTTTCCATCATAGCAATGGTATAATGTCATAAATAATATCATATTTCAAATGCAAATTTGTCAAAAATCAAACTACCATAAAGTTCAAAAACACAAAAATCTGCACACTAAAATAATGGATAGTACTAAAATCTTCTCCCACATCTATTCTCAAAAGACTTCCATTTGATAGTTGCAAATCTTGATTTCCACCTTATACCATAATAAAGCAACCTGGTAAACATATAACCAAAGAATAAAATTAGATTTTCTTACATTATGTGACACAAGATGTTATCAAACACTATACTTAAAGAAACATGGTGATGTATTGTGATATGAGTATATAACATACCTTCTACCAAAAGATATAAATCGCTTATGTTAAAACCCTGCGAGCTACTTCAGGAGGTAGTTTTTCTAGGATCTTTCGCACCGCATCTTCAACTAATTTGTCACGCTCGTTGGCAAATTCCTTTCTCATCGATCAGTTCTACTCTCTTTTCATTATCCTCCTTTAGCTCAACAATTTTCCGTTCATAAACCTCTTCAAGCTTTTTGTGCCTATCATCATGTTGACCATTATCACCTTCTAAACCGGTTGTACTTGATCGCACAATATCTGATGGGGCCATATTAGAACTACATCCACGTATGCAGAAAAGAACTTCAATTCTATATTACATAATATACATTTGGTTATAGAAATGTTGTAATCTAGTGCATTGCGGTGGAATTAAATCAAATAATGGGCAAAAATGTAATCTAAGAAAATCTAAGGACTAAAAAAAAGTTTCGGTATAAAGTAAATTTTAAGTTGATAATTGACATAAAAGAGAATATATGTAAGCATTGAGGCATAATACAGCTTCATACCGTACAAACTTCATTACTGTTGAGCTTCATTCTCTTAACTTGCTCGGTTTTTGACAATATCTGGGTCCGTCTCTTAGTGCCAAAAGTGTTTGCAGGTTGTTCTTCAACATTTTCAAACCTAAAGCATAAACATAGAAACTTAGATCTTTGAAGTTTAATTACAAGTTTTCAACAACTCAAGAAGAGTCACATGAAAAGTTTCATACTTGATATTCATATATGGAGCAGCATGTCTCAGCAAGTAGGACATATCCTGGTAGTCTTCATCCCATGATTTTGCAGTAAGTATCTACATGATGTAATTGATTAGCCAACTGATGATAGTCAATAACGGATACAGGCATGCACATTAAAAGAGAAATATCAAATTTGTACTTCAACCATATTGTCGCAAATAAAACTAAAAATGTATACCAGAGCCATCCTCTTTTTTCCTTGTAAGAAGTCACGCAGATATTTGGTCAACTGGCAATTATGTAAAACAATGGTTGTGTCACAAACTGAATACAAAGAATTAAAGCTTTAAGAGCATATGAGAAAAGAAGCAGAAGAACATTTGCTGAGAGCATTACCAATGAATTCTGAAAGTGTTTATGTAGAGGTTTCTTGCGGTTCTTCTGATGCTCTAACAATGACTGATGGTAAAAAAAATCAGTTAGACAAAAAACAATATAGGCTACATAGTAACTTGTAGAGTGCACAAAGTATGTGTACATATACACACAGAAACATAGTTATGATACATACCCTCAAGCATAGTCCAAACACCATAGAAGTATTGTTGGTGAAATTACTTTCAAGCAACCTTGTGCCATGTCAGGAATATGTCCGGAACTAGTAAGTAATCAACATGACTTTAGAGAGTAAACATTAACACGTACCAAATTAGCAATAACAAGGGCAATAGCAATTGATAGAAAATAATTATGCTCTGAGCATGATAGAATCCAACATAGAATCCAACAAGCTCAAGTGTTAACTGCTAGAATAGAATTTATGTTTACTGGAATAGTCAGTAACTGATAACAGATCGCACTTGATTTTCGGTCCTCTTTTCTCTTTCAGCACCAGCAAGATCAACTATGGTAAACATAGCAGTGCTGGATTGAGCAGCCGCATCTTCATCAGAGTTATCAATCTCACAACGAATATTTATAATGCACTGTGAACGCCTGAAAGAATATATAAATATGGTCATAATCTCATTTAATACAAACATTAGAGATAATATTACATCTTGGCACACATATGAGAAATAAAAATCAACTATTAGAAATACACCATCTCATATTTCACAATGGCATTATCATAAATCTCATGACGTCAAAATTAAAGTGCAAAGAGATTAAACACCTAAAATTTCAGCCATAGTAAATTAATATTAACATAAGCAACCTTTCAGCACTCACCTCGACTGAAGATTGGAATTTTTCATAGCCGTAGAACGCTTCAACATTCCACTAGTAATAAAAGATTCAACCTGCTGAACATCATGAATGACAACCTGTAGGAGAAAAATTATAACAGTCTCAGTAACCATAATCCTTTGATTATAGCTTAAAGAACGATGCAGGAACTTTTGAGGTTAATAAGAAGGATAATAGAATAAACATGAAAAGTTACTGAACCTCTTGGAGGCCTTTAATTGTTGATTGCTGCGTGGATAAATCGCCCCCGTCTGGTGATAGATCCATAATCCTTTCTCCTTTCCCTCTCTCTAAATATATTTCAAAAATTGAAAGATAGAAAGTCCTGGAATAATATAACAAAAAAATTGTAACAAATTTATATTTTCTGCTACTAATAGTCAGCAATCAACTAGGCTATCAAATATGGTATGGATTTTGCCATACCAGGATTTTGATCCATTGCTCCCCTTTTCTGAAAATATCTGGCGAAGAGCAAGAGAAATCAATGACAAAATCAAAAGGTTAGTAAAAATTTAAACAAAATTCCAACCCTACCATGGTGCTTTGATCACTAAAAAGTGAAGATGTTTGAGGTCTTGGAGATCTCATAACAATGGTTCCTGTGCCATCCATAGATATATCTTCATCACTTTTGTAATAATCTTGTTTTTTCTCTTGATCTGACTCTCTAAAATCTCTTCTGGAAGCTTCTGACATACGTCTGGTACCATTGGGTGAAGATCAGCAAGCGGAGGCTCCCCTTTCGCCATCTCAATTGCAGTTATTGCTAAAGACCAAATATCTACCTGTAACAAGCAAAGTTAAACAAATTGGTAACATGTTTGCGGAAAAATCAACAGAATATGACGTAAATTCATAAGGGAAACATAGCAGTGGACCTTTTCATTATATCCCTCTGTATTCTGAATTACTTCCGGTGCCATCCAAAATGGTGAGCCTACAAAGGTCTGTGACCATCATTGTATCAGTGACAAATGATTATCCGATTATCAACCATAAAACAGTATCTAAAAAGAGGCAAAAAAATAACACTGAAATCTCAGATCCATAACATACTTTCTTCTAGAAATTGTTCTAGTCAATTGTGCAGACACGCCAAAGTCTGCGACCTATAAGAAAGCCCAAATATAAGCTTAAATGGTAGCAATCTCATATGCAATACAAGTGGCATTTGAGTAATATGACAGGATAAAACTGAGCATAAATGAAGTACCTTAACATCACCATTGGAAAGGGTACGTACCAATGAGTTTAAAAAATATTGCATAAGGGATCATGTATCCACAAACTTTACGGATTTTATTTGCATAGATACAGTACATATCATGTCCCCATAAGTTGGATCATGGACTAGACCGTTAGACCCTAGGAAAGTTGATGGTTACAAAATACTAATCCTTGATAATAAAATGACTCTAAACGAAATGACCACTATCAAGACTCGAACCACGATAAATTCATGTCCAAGTGTCATTTTTATCTTGTTAGTTAGCTATATAAACTAAGTCTGCTTATGAATATTTTGTCAACTAATATATCGACTAATCAGATTTTGTTATCATGATACTGTAGGGAATTGAAAAATGTGAATAGTTTGTGATGAAAAAATTGTAACATAAACGGATGAATTTTATTCAGGCATTTTATCAAACACTTTGGCTACACATAAAAATATAACATTACAAAATCAAAAGAAAGGGAGAAACAGTTCCTGATCACAAAGTCATAAGCTTCACATGATTAGAATTGCTTTAAAGAAACTAAGATTATATACAAATTCAAAATCAATACATATAAAAGTACCTGGTGTTTTCGGATAAGAAGGGTGCTACAGATGTGTGTGTTCTCCAGGAAGAAGACGAGATGAGATGGGGCATGGAACTGCAGCAGATGTGGAGATGGGGTTAGGGTTCAAAGGCAGTTGGAGGGTGTGACTGAATTAGTGAAAGGTTGGAGGGAAAAAAAAGATGGAGAGATCTAAAAAAAAGTGATTTTGATTTTGGGGGAAATTTGGGGCGGGATATAATGAAAATCGGGGGAAGACTAAATTTCGGGGAAAACTATTTAAAAATATTACTATTAGTCTTGTGTAGACAATATTAAAATCGCAACACTTTTGACAAAAATGTTGTCTTACATCTACAAACGCAACACTTATTTTGCAAATGTTGCTTAAAGTTTAATGTCCTCTAAAATGCAACAATTTTGTAAAGTGTTGCTTATAAAATGTTGCATTAGCCCCATTTTGTTGTAGTGTATTATTTTTAAAATTTATACCCGTTTTCATACACACATTTTTATACACACATTTTTTACAATTTTTTATAAACAAATTTTTATACATACGTTTTTATGTACATATTTTTTTACATATTTTTATATACACATTTTTTTACATATTTTCATCTTGGTCAAACAAACACACACCCACTAACACAAACATAATCAAACCCAACCACCACCAGTGAAACATCACTACCATTAACTTACTCACACAAATAATAATTCAATCCATTAGATCTAAAAAATCATCACCACCATCTGTGTGTCCTAGTAGCCTTGTCTGTGGATGAGATTTGAAAACTGTTTATTATTTGCATTATCAAAGTTGTAACTTTTTGTAATGGTGGATGTATTAAACAATGCATCATGACACAATTTTTGTTAAAGTGGTACCCAAACACTATGTGTTTGTCCCCAACAACTGCAATTCGATTAATGCAGATTTCCTTTAGTTTAATAATTGTTTGACTTGGTCTATTATGCAGTTAAACTTTAACTCAGTTTCACATCAGCGCCACATCAGCTTTAACTTTTTAACCTTAACTAAAAAAAACACCCCTTACCATAGCTCAACCATAACTCAACAATTTACAAATTCAACCCCAAAACTAAAACTAATACTTCATTTAACAAATAACATAACATTAAAACTTAAACATTACAATACGCAATAAAAAAAAAGTTTCAACGAAAAAAAAACTACGAAATAATAAAAATACGACATAAAGGAAACTACAACATAAGGAAATTATGAAATACAATTACATCTACTGTCGAGGTTGCAAATTATATTTTTTAATGATTCTGTCTTTTTCTGAATTGATCCAAAACACAACGTTTGGATCCTTGTCGGAAGTTTCAATCATCAGAAATTTCATCTCTTTCAACCTTGTTATCGTTTCATCTTTTTCTTTAGTCGCCCGATACGTCTCTTGGGCGGTTTTCCGTTTGATACGATACTCAGATGTCATAGCCTCCCCGAATTGGCTTGACGAGCTTGTTCCTCCGGTACTCGCTCCCCCGGTACTTGTCGTGCTCTCGGATTTTTGTTTCTTCGAAGCACGTTTTTTTCCCATCGGACGTGGTTGGTCATCAAGACCGAATAACGCCTTGTTTTTTTGGCTTGGGACATCGTCGGTTAAATCAAGCGCTTCCGACGCGTCCCTTTTTTTATGAGCACGCAAAACCTCTCACGCCTCCTCGTTATTAAACGATGCTGTGTAGAACGCGTTGAACTTCGTGCAATCTCGGTTCAACTTTTTCCACTTGCTTGTTAACATATCCTTGTTGCATCCTTGAAAATTGAGTCTATTGAACTCGTTAATAACCCGTCTCCAAAACATATCGCCAGGTTGTGCACGCACGACCTTTGGATCCTCGGTAACGGCCACATAACACTTTGCAAGTAGTTTTTCCTCACTTGGTTGCCAACTTAATGAAATATTTATAGTGGTAGAAAAAAGGTTTTGATTTTTTTTTTTTTTTTTTTTTTTTTTACATTCTGCCGGTTATTATAACGTTGGAGGGGGTAAATGTAATTTTTTTTAATCCAACGGTAATATATACGTTAGAGGGGGGCAAAATGATTTTTTTTAATTCCACATGGCCTTAACGCCACGTTAAGCTAGTAACTCGGGGCATAACGCATGGCCTTAACTCGAATACTCGGTATCATAACGCAGCCCTTAACGCGCCTGCGTTAAGGCTTAACTCACCTCAAATGGCATGATACCGCATGCTCTTAGGGTATTATTTACACTGAATAAATTACTTCCCACACAAAAATTTAAAGCGTTTTTACTCTTATACCCCTCATAGTATATATTACCAATTTTGTCGATTTTCCATTTTGTACCGGACATCACTAGACATGCATTAATTCGATCATTCTCTGTTCAATCTTCTTCCTTATTTTATGTTGAATAAATTGCAAGTTATTTCAACTGAAATCTCTAAACTACAAATAAATCATCGATTTTAAATGAATGTTTGCATATAAGGTTTTTTTTTTTGTTTTTTGTTTTTTTTTGAACAACAACTAACTATCTCACAATATACAACCACAAACTATCTCACATGTCCTAAGCATGACTTGAATCCACAACCATTTGGTTGAGGAGTTTCTCACACAACAATGGATATCATTAGGACACAAGCCCTTTGGTTGCATATAAGTGATCTCAGCCTACTTTCATAACTTGACGATTAAAATCTCCAAGTGGTACTAATCAATTCTTGTATCAAAAAAGAAATGAAACATGCTAGAATAAATGATGATGGCGAATAGGAACAAAAGGGCGATAATACGTTGTTTTCTATACTCCCCAATACCCACGAGAGGGTGCAAAGGCGCAATGTTGTCTCGCCAAGATCCAAACGTTCACGCTATTTAGAATAAAAGAAGATCAACAACGGTGTCACTTGTTAGAAAAGCACATTAAATTGTCAAGAAATAGTATGATTTTGACAGCTTGAAACCAGTCTGAAATTATGTCATTGAGCAGAGAGACGACACAAGGATTCATGGAGGAGTATCATTCTATCGAAATAGTCTCATGTCCGGATTCAAAACCTTTGTTAATATAATACTCCCTCCGTCTCAAAATATAAGTCCACTTTGCTATTTTTTGTTGTCCTAAAACTAATGTCCACTTTCAATTTCAACCAAAGATGCTTCTAAGTGGGTGAGAATGAATTATGTGAAAACGCAGAGGGGGGGGGGGGTGAATACGTTACTGTTTAAAAACTTTAAATCTTTTGTATCAAATATCCAATCAAGCTTGCCATAATATGAAAAATGTCAATTATAGTCTTATAACTAATATAAAGCATATAGAAAAACAAGTTGTCAAACAAACATAAACATCAAGCTACAACACAAACAATAGTATAGTGCAAGTATAAAAGTAAAGCAATAAGTAAAGGAAAGTGCAAACCGGACACGATGATTTATAGTGTGTTAGTGCAAATATTACGATATTTAATCTATACAGTCTCGTTTGTTTTGATTGATGAAAAACATGTAACTTGATACATAACATAAAATGTACAAGTTACTTGTAATCATATTTTGTCTCAAGATACATTCAACACCTCTCGACTTCTCAAGTCCTCGTATGATACAACACAGGTTCGTACATGTTTGTTATGTGGCATTATGATCAAAACCTTAACAAACCATTTAGAATATTTAAAATACATTTAGAGTCATTAAGTATTTTAAAAGGTTAACCATTCTACACAGAACCCCATTTCACATTTTGCATATACAAGTACTTTTACTTGTACATCATGTTCCCTAAGATTAATAGGATAAGTACACTTTAGGTGTCAAACTAATATGGTACATCTTGGTAAACATATATTAGTTAAGCTAGTATATACATGTTCATTTACTTATTACATTTACATTTTATGTTTTAATATAGAATATGTAACATGACATTATTGCATAGATCATATTGATATCTTTAGGATATCTTGAAGATCTTGAGAATATCATGTTTAGATCTTCACACAAAGAATTGAATATGGTAATATCTTGGATAGATTTGGTAAGATATTTGGAGATTTGCTGTCAGGGAACTGGCGGAACCAAATCACATAAAGGACGGAACCCTTGATTTGGTTCCGCCCAATCCGTGGCCTGTTTTATCTATTTGCCTATAAATAGCAGGCCACTCATTCATGTTTACTTATCACTTGAACATACATTCTCTCTACCCTTTGCATACATTTAGTTCAGTAGTAAACCATGTAGAAACACACATTAATCACCCTTATCATCATGATCATAATGTTACTAACTTTCATCATGTTGTAAGCATACTCCTTAATGATCCTGTGAAGCAAGCTCAGAGATCGTGAGTCGTCATCCATCATAAGCATAGCATACCTCCTGATCTACCAAAAGGCTTGGAGATCTTGAAGTCATCATCCACCTAAGAATACCAACATATGATGATTCAAGGGCACTTGTCATCCTCATTGTTTGAAGACTTCTTATTCAAGAAGTTCATATAGATTCCACATGCATGCATATATGAAGATCTATCACAACAAGCTTAGGAAACTTGTGATCTTCATTCATTGAAGGCTTCCTATCAATGGAAGTTCATTTAGATTAGTCATTTATATCCAATTGACTTTTATGTCATGGATCATCATTGTAAACATCATTGCATCATCACAACCTAAACACCAAACTAGATTAGACGGTTTATGTGTTTGTGCCATAAAACACAAGGTTTTTATGTTAGGCCACAAAATATAACGGGAGTGGTTGTACCCTTGTAAAAGGACTCGACATCTAGCTTAGTGTCGGAAATATTGTATAACCGATGTCAGGTTGGTTCTACCTCGAACTAGAACCCGGTATTTAGCTTTGTACCGGAAAAAGTGTAAGCGACGTTTGTAAGGTTTTCTCCGCCGAGAAAGGAGCTTGTTGAGCTAGTGAAGTAACTCTCGAGTTGGGTACTCGAGGAGTGGAGTAGGGCGGAGAAGAGCTCCGTGACCGAACCACTATAAATCATCGTATTCGGTTTGCGCTTTCTTTTACTTACTGCTTTACTTTTATACTTGCATTATATTATTGTTTGTGTTGTGACTTGTTGGTTATACTTGTGTGACAACTTGTTTTAGTATATGTTTGTCATAAACTACAATTGGCAGCTTTCATATTACAACAAGCTAAATTGGATATTTGATACAACAAGTTTTAAGAATTTAAAACGGTAACATATTCACCCTCCTCTACATTTTCACAATTGGTATCAGAGCCTCGTGGCTCTTATTTTCAAAACAAATGGTTTTTAAAATAGAATATGATCCATGTATCAAATTACCATTGAAGCGGAATATAATATGAAAAATGTTTTGCTTATTATACTTAGAAATTTTGTTGTTAAATGTTACTTTGTATACAAGCTTGAAGATGTCCTTTAAAAATAAAAGAAAAGATTTCTTAAAAGTATTGAGTGTCAAATTGTGTGCTTAAGGCAAATTTACGAAAAATACAGCTTTGAAAGGAGCGTTTAGATAACTATAAATTTAGTTTAAAAAAAATCCCTTCGTAAATGATTTGATAGGTCACATAAGTAGAAATGAGGCCAAAATAGGAGATATTTATATATGTAAAGGAAACCAATCAAGCTTAGTATCCATCGTCATATTTAAACACAAAGTGACGAAAAGTTTTTTTCTTTATATGCTATGCTATATGACTACTTGTTTTGGTTGTTTGCATACATGTTATTTGCTTATTGAAAGTTATGTTTGCTCTTGTTTATTTGTGATACAGAAGTGTCAACCTTACCATGATATTCATTTGCTTGTTTATCAATTTCTTGTTTATGCACAATAGGACATTTTGTAGATCTTGTGCACTAAGTTGGTAAACTATTTTTGTTTACTTATAGACTTAGATATTTTTACTTGCATATGTTATGTAAAAGCCTTGTATAATTTGCTTAGGAATAAGAACTAAGTATAACTAGTTAAGTATCTTGAAAAGTATTGTCTTGCACAATTTCTCACTTATTAGTTCAAGTGTTAAAATGTGTAAACATGTAGTATCTTTGAAAATGGTGGTTGGTACATTTGCTTCTATTCATGATGTTTAATGTATTTATCTTGTCATAGGATAGAAACTTACCTTTGAATGATCATGTGAACTAACTGTGTCATGCAGGACGATAACATTTTAATGTTATCAATTTTCTGATCTTAAGCCACTATTTGGCATAACTTCTATTATTAGTATGTTCATTATCCTCGGATTGATCTATGTGCTTACATGTGTTAATACCTGTTTTGTTGTTTTTGTTCAATCAAAACTAATTAATTACACATGTTGTAGGAGAAACTACAAGATTTGAACAGGTTTCAAGGATTGTAAAATGTCCTCTGTTTATAAATTTTAATTGGTGGATCAGACGGATCCAAATATAGGGATCCGTCTGTCCAAAGTTTTGGTGCCGCCAAAATTCACCCAACGGATCAGGCGGAACCTAAACTAGGGTTCCGTCTGTGTTGTCATTTGGTTCCGCCAGAACAAACAGTTAGATTTTTAAATTTTCGTTTAAATCCTGCACTCAAGATCACTCACTTTTATCACTAGGATTCTTTTCAATGATATTCACTCATATTAGGATCATGAAATCTCACTTGCACCAATAGGATAATCACCTCTAATCATACTTTCAAATTTCATTAAAATGCTCCAAATGTACCTTTCTCCATAAAGGAAGGAACCCTAAAATTGGTTCCTTGCAATCCGTGGACCACTAAGTTTTTGTGATCATTACAAACATTCACTGTATCCTCCTGTCCTTTACTCATCCATTAGTAAATTAACAACTTCCCAACTAATCCAGACTCACTGTTGGCAAAAATATCATAGATCACAAGTCCAACTTATGACTGTAGGTATTATCTTTTATTCACATAAGTTGCCTCACTTGGTTAACATGCCATCCTTCAAGACGATAAAGATTTACATCGAGTCATAACTAACACTTAGGTTATAAATGTAATTATCAAGTCTTGCTATCCTTATCTAAAATAGGATTGACAATTTAAGTATTTCATCCGAAATATTCAAGTATAATTTGACTTACGATTATAGTCATTAAAAGTCATATCCGAAAGAATCAACACCCAAGTATTTTAACAACATATGTTAAAACACTTATCCAATCACCTAAGTACACTTGTTCTTTCAGCATCACATTCACTTCTGTGATATGTCTCAGGCCCTAAGCTTCAGATCACATCACTCACTAGTTGTACCAACCAATGGACCTCAATAATTAGTCTCCATCCTTGTTGTCTTCAACATATATGAAACCTAAGTACTCCCATAGTACAACAAACCCCTACAACACCACAATCCTTACTATCATTTGAATCCATTGAGTGCATTGCTCAAAAAGCCCTTTGTCCAAATACTCGTACCAAATCAAATGCACATTAAACAAACTCAACCATACTTTACCACCTATAGGATTAGAACCTTCATCATCAAATGAGCATGATGCTCACATTCATTGTTTACAAAGTTCCAATAGGTTTAAGTAGTACTACTTTCACAAGTTATCAAAGTATTAGCAATACTTTGTTGTTAAACTTCTGCATAAGTTTCATTAAACCTTGAATCAACATTTTAACAACATATGTTATAATGCAATCTCAAAGCCAACCTCATGCACCTCAAGTAACAATGACTCTTGAGAAGTATACATAAGAAACTCAAAAGAATTCCTCTTGTCATCATCTAGTGAATATAAACTTGAGACCAAGTTTATTTAGGATAGGTCTATCGGATTCAAACACTTTGGATTCATATCTTCACTTAGGAAAACATGATGTTTCAGAAAACATTATGCCTAAGAAATCATGCGTTTAGTTTTCATCTTGTTTAAAGGATAATGTATATCCTATGCATCATTCTCTTCTTGCGACATGAACGGTTGGGTTACAAGAAATTTCATTACACCTCATTGGCTAAATGATCTTAAACAAACATCTAAAAACTCTATGAACTAGAGTTTCCTCCTCATCTTGTCATACTTGTTTTAATAAGCATGATGACTTTATCCCATAAGATAATCTTATTTGTTGAATGATACTATATGTATCAATTTCCTTTCAAGAGTAAATCATAACCAAACCTAGCTCATAATCTAGTTCAAAACTTGTGCATATCCAATGCTAAAACTACACATCTCTAGAGCTTACACAAGATCTATTAAAGTTGGTAACTTTACTTAGAGCTTTCTTGAGAACGTTCTTAATTTAACATATTCCATGATCATACAAAAAAACACATCTCTTGGTCTTAGATAATCAAATCACTTTCATAACACATACTTAAACTCAACATAAAAGATGACATCCATTAGATCATGCAACAACCTTAGATTCCAACCACAAGATTGAAATATGTTGACGCATATTTGTCAAATTCCCGTGTATAACATGACATCTTCATCACCTTAGTTTTAATAGAAATAGTTGAGTCTCATTAAGCCAAGTATTGGTGAACTATCATATTTTATACTTCGATAGGCAAAAATAGGAATTCCTATCCTTTAGACATGAGAATGACTACTAGAGAACCTATTGCACTAGAAACTCAATCTAACCTGACGGTTAAATTGCTTCCAGGAGAGAAGTTGGGTATGTGGAATCACCCGTAAAAATGGTCGTGTTTAGCCTAAATTGAGCATCGCTAGTAATAGTCTCATATTCATTCTCTAACTTGAAAAATATGTATTCCTATACTTGCCTAGAGTAAGTATTAAAATAAGATATTTTATCTTATCTTAGGAATATTAATCAAACAAGTAGTAAATGTGACTTTTCTTTAGTTTATTAAGAATCACTTGCATTGCACATACATGTGTTAATTACATGTTATTTGTTTGATATGATTAAGTATCTTGACATTATCATGATAACTATTTGATTGATAGTCAAATGTGTAAACCTTGGAAAGGTTTTGTCTGCATGCTTATATATGTTTCATGCTACTAAATGATAACATGATTTGTATGATATTTTCATTATTTATTTATTTATTTATTTATTATTATTATTATTTTGATATTTCGCAAGATTAACATGTTTCTTGTTAACTCATGATATGTCATTTTAATACATGATGTTTTTATATTATGTTTCTTTATTTGTAAGCTCTTGTCCTTTGTTGACATTCATTGAGCCTTTTCATAGGATAGCCTAAATGATACATGCTTCAAAATGTTACAATGGTTTGCATGAATCTGTCGTCTCACTTCTTTTGTGACTTTGTCACACTATTTGTTTGCCATGTGTGCACCTATAATGTGTCAAAGTGCTTTTTGTATGATAAATATTTAGAAGTCATTTTATTCTATAAATTAATCACATAGATCATTGTGTTAATGAATGGGTAAGTATGCTTAAGTGACTAAGCCTAACATCAAAACAATTTCACAATGTAGTATGTCATATAATGTCATATTCTTGCATAATATGATTATTTGTCTTGATACTATGTGGTAACTTTTTGTCTAGTAGTCGAATATCGTGTTTTATTGATTTCTATCATATTCTCATCTCTTGTCACTAACACTTTTGTCTTGTAAGATGATAACAAATGATTTGTTATCTCACTTCGTTCAAACTTTTATATGCCTATTTCGCATAACTGTAATCCCGTTAGTGCTACGTAGATTAGTAATATGTTTATGGGATCCATTCACTTGCATATAGTTTTTATAGCAAATAGAATTAAGTTTTAGAGGCTTGGAATTTGTGTTTGCGTATCATTCAATCAACCTCTTTCCAAATCGCATTATTGCTTCCGCTTTCCTAAAAACATCTCCATCACTTTTGGTTATAACAATACACCTTCCATGAGGAAACCACATGCCTCGTCATGCGATCATCTGGCATTGATAAAGAAGAGCTACGTGACTTCAAGGATGAAGTTCTTTGTATGCTAATCAACATCCGCAATAACATTACCAAGCTCATCGCTCTCATTAACCTGCAACCTCCTAAACGCTTTATCATCATTCTTCATTCAATGCATTACACATTTTGTTGAATGTCCACCAATTAAGGCGAAGATAAATTCATTCACATAATTGTCTAACACCTGCTCAAATACCAACACATAGGTTCACACCATTTAGTTATAATCAGTTCACAAAATCACAAGTGTTTCAAACATTCTTAATCCAACATCACATGTCAAAAGAAAAACACATCATGTGTTTACCTCTTAAATAGGAACCATTGAATCTCCTTAGACTTTGACTAGGATTAGTGAAACCAAATCTGTAGTTATTAGTAAATAGACCTTAGCTTGAACCTTCGTTTGATCAAAAACGACAAAACATGACCAAATCAATTCTGGTCCCACGGTACCCTTCGATAAGACGGACGGAACCAAAGATTTGGTTCCACCCAATTCATGGGTACCAGAGTCAGTTTTTAGCCACTTAAAACAGACAACCCTCTCACAACCAACGAGTCTAGGATTTTCCTTTTAATCTCACAACTTCATTGTCTAGAACACCATCATAGGATCTCATCCTTTTCATTCTTGATACATATCAAGCACGTCATTGTCAGTGCAAATGATATATCAAAACCATCATTCTCAACACGTTGGTCCAACCAACACTCTCCCATCACATGATGTCATTCTCATCCTCATATAAGTATCTAGTATTTCTAATTTTTGCATATGGAATTTCTATTCCTAAGTGATCATTGTCTTCACTTCGTCTTAAGTCCATTCGAGCACATATTACGGCATGATACATCATCTTTGGTAGATGATAATGTCATAACATTAACTGTCTTTAATACTCTTATAGCATTTGCTATACATACATTGCATTCATTACAACCACCACATGAACTCTACTAGTAAACCAACACCAACACCAACACCAACACCACTTCCTTTAACTCCACTTCATATCCTCCTCCTAGGCATTATTTTGTAGAATTTTATCATATTATATTTTTATTTTTCCTATAATTGTAATTCTTATTAGAAGATTACACTTTATAACATAGTTTACTAGATAATCATAGTTCTCTGTCTTGAGTTGCTTGTGATTATATCATATTGCATCATATATATATACATCTTATTTGTCTTTGAGATGAAATATATTCCACTAATCTTTTCATTGTAGGTTCATCATCATATACGCTTTATCGTATATAGTATACTCATCTAAGGATGAAGTTTGCATAGAATATTTTACTTCTTTTATAGGTGCTTCTTGATGTCCACGAATTAGGAGGAATAACCATCAAGCACTCATATTGCATCGTCTATACACTTGGTCGTATATGACATAGTTTCTAGTATACTAATTTTTGTTTTGTAGGATAATTTTTACGCCCTAGAGCAAGGGGAGCTTTCGTCAAGCATTTATAGAATGCATCATATACACGCATTGTTGTATATCACATACTCGTCCAAAGACAAATATTGTTTTAAACTAACCTTTATTTTGTAGCATTCTTAATCCTTGCATCATATACGTTGGTACCCTAGCAACGGGGAGTATTGATCAATGGGGAGCTACAGTCAAAGGGGAGCATGCACGCATTCATAATTATTCTCATTCTTCGACACACCTTTGTGTTTCGACAAAAAGGAGGAGATAGTCCAACATAGCTTACCCACGTGTATCGTTGGCTCTATGCATTTTATTCATCATGCATTTTTCATATATTTCTTTTATGTTGCACAACACTAACCTTGATGTAGGTTAAGAGTCTTAATTTGATCCATAGATCCGCTAACAACCATAGGAGATTGGAGTAGAAAAATTAACTTCATTAGGGATGATGCAAGCTCGCCTTTTTCGGGGAGAAATGAAGTTAACTCCAAGGACACACCCTTTCTGTTTTGACAAAAGGGGGAGAAAGGTGTAAACGGAGAAAGTAATGAGGGAGAAGAGTGTAAACGAAGAAGGTAATGTAAAAGGTAGTACAGACACAATTAACTTTTTAAATTTTACTTTCTATCACGTTTACATATTTTGTCATCATCAAAAAGGGGGAGATTGTTAGTGCAAATATTATGATATTTAATCTATACAGTCTCGTTTGTTTTGATTGATGACAAACATGTAACTTGATAAATAACGTAAAATGTACAAGTTACTTGTAATCATATTTTGTCTCAAGATACATTCAACACCTCTCGACTTCTCAAGTCCTCGTATGGTACAACACAGGTTCGTACATGTTTGTTATGTGACATTATGATCAAACCCTTAACAAACCATTTAGAATGTTTAAAATACATTTAGAGTCATTAAGTATTTTAAAAGGTTAACCATTCTACTTAGAACCTCATTTCACATTTTGCATATACAAGTACTTTTACTTGTACATCATGTTCCCTAAGATTAATAGGATAAGTACACTTTAGGTGTCAAACTAACATGGTACATCTTAGTAAACGTATATTAGTTAAGCTAGTATATACATGTTCATTTACTTATTACATTTACATTTTATGTCTTAATATAGAATATGTAACATGACATCATTGCATACATCATATTGATATCTTTAGGATACCTTGAAGATCTTGAGAATATCATGTTTAGATCTTCACACAAAGAATTGGATATGGTAATATCATGGATAGACTTGGTAAGATATTTGGAGATTTGCTGTCAGGGAACTGGCGGAACCAAATCACATAAAGGACGGAACCCTTGATTTGGTTCCGCCCAATCCGTGGCCTGTTTTATCTATTTTCCTATAAATAGTAGGCCATTCATTCATGTTTACTTATCACTTGAACATATATTCTCTCTACCCTTTGCATACATTTAGTTCAGTAGTAAACCATGTAGAAACACACATTAATCACTCTTATCATAATGATCATAATGTTACTAACTTTCATCATGTTGTAAGCATACTCCTAAATGATCCTATGAAGCAAGCTCAGAGATCATGAGTCATCATCCATCATAAGCATAGCATACCTCCTGATCTACCAAAAGGCTTGGAGATCTTGAAGTCATCATCCACCTAAGAATACCAACATATGAAGATTCAAGGGCACTTTTCATCCTCATTTTTTGAAGACTTCTTATTTAAGAAGTTCATATAGATTCCACATGCATGCATATATGAAGATCTATCACAACAAGCTTAGGGAACTTGTGATCTTCATTCATTGAAGGCTTCCTATCAATGGAAGTTCATTTAGATTAGTCATTCATATCCAATAGACATTTATGTCATGGATCATCGTTGTCAACATCATTGCATCATCACAACCTAAACACCAAACTAGATTAGACGGTTTATGTGTTTGTGCCATAAAACACAAGGTTTTTATGTTGGGCCATAAAACATAACGGGAGTGGTTGTACCCTTGTAAAAGAACTCGATATCTAGCTTAGTGTCAAAAATATTGTATAAGCGACGTCAGGTTGGTTCTACCTCGAACTAGAACCCGGTATTTAGCTTTGTACCGAAAAAAGTGTAAGCGACGTTTGTAAGGTTTTCTCCGCCGAGAAGGGAGCTTTTTTATCTAGTGAAGTAACTCTCGAGTTGGGTACTCGGGGAGTGGATTAGGGCGGAGAGGAGCTCCGTGACCTAACCACTATAAATCATCGTGTTCGGTTTGCGCTTTCTTTTACTTACTGCTTTACTTTTATACTTGCATTATATTATTGCTTGTGTTGTGACTTGTTGGTTATACTTGTGTGACAACTTGTTTTAGTATATGTTAGTCATAAACTACAATTGGCATCTTTCATATTGCAACAAGCTAAATTGGATATTTGATACAACAGGTTTTAAGAATTTAAAACGGTAACGTATTCACCCCCCCCCCCTCTACGTTTTCACATAGTGGTTCGGTCACGGAGCTCCTCTCCGCCCTGCTCCACTCCCCGAGTACCCAACTCGAGAGTTACTTTACTAAATCAACAAGCTCCCTTCTTGGCGGAGAAAACCTTACAAACGTCGCTTACACTTTTTCCGTTACAAAGCAAAATACCGGGTTCTAGTTTGAGGTTGAACCAACCTGACGTCGCCTATACAATATTTCTGACACTAAGCTAGATGTCGAGTCCTTCTTCGGGTACAACCAAACCCGTTATGTTTTATGGCCCAACATAACAAACCTTGTGTTTTATGGCACAAACACATAAACCATCTGTTAGCCTTAAAGTAAAGTCATATTCGGGAATTGCAATAGTATTTATGTACAAGGACTAGTCTTGCCATTAAAGTATAGATTAGATTGTATTCTTGTATAAATACCCTCCTAGTCACAACTAGGAGGGTTGGATGTCTCATTTGTATCATTAAGGTGTGTGTGTCTTTCCATTTCTCTCTCTAGAAAGCACACACATCTTCCCCTTTCTTAATCTAATAAATACCATGTTTACTCTTTATTTTGAGCTTCCCCGACCCCTCGAATCACACAGATCATAGCATTATCGGTCCTACAATTGGTATAAGAGCCAAGGTTGTGTTATATCATTAATTTGTGTGGATTCGTTTTCTTGTTTAAGTTGTTTTACCCATTATTTTTATGAATCTGGAAAAAAAATTTTTATCTTTATAGTGGTAAACAGTTCAAACATATTTTTGAGTATCAAAATGGTCATAGTCATGTGCTTCATCAGGTTTACAAGTCTGTTTTTAGTCTTTTTGTCCAAAAAGATTATGTTAACTTTATCATTTTTGTGACTGATTTGTACCATATCGTGATATTTGTGGTCAAAAACTTCGCCAGAAAGAGTGGTCGGAATACTGGTAAAAAAAGTGAACGGAATTTATGGTCGGAAAAGACGCCGGAACAGATGGTCAACAAGTCAAAACCCTCTTTTTTCGAGCAAGAACGTCACAGTAGTTTTCGAGTTTCTTGTATAAGAAATTTCGAACAAGCTTTTTGAACAATCTTTTCCAGCAAACTTTTCGAACAAGATTTTTTGAACTAGCTTTTCGAGCAAGACTTTTCGAACAAGCTTTTCGAGCAAGAGTCTTGACAATTTTTCGAGCAAGTTGCTCGAAAAGTGCCAATAAGAAGAATAAGATGATGAGAAGACTGTTTTTGACCACGACCAAATCATATACCAACTCTTGTGACTTCATTTCAACATCACAAGTCCAAGGTCAACCGAACCGAAAAGAAAAACAACGATGAGACTGATATAATATTAAACTATATCGAACCTCTGCCATTAACAAGTCCAAAAAATCCGACAACATGTCCAAATCCTAACTAGACACAACCATTACCCTCACATCACTCCTCAACACTCACAATATTTATTAAAAACTCGGATTTACAAAGAAAAAATTATAAATCTTAGATGTTTATTCGTGTTTGTTCATGAAACATCAAGACCTTGGAGGTCCAACACACGAACTATCAATCATCACTGACTTTAATTTGAAGCTTATGCTTCATGTTAAATATCCGAAATCCAAAAGATAAAGAAAATAACAATTATGTTATTCCTTTTTCTTTGTTTCGTTAATTAAACATAACAACAAAATAAATCACAACCATTTACACCTACCCGAGACTACTTAATGATCTTGAAGCCTTCTAAAAAGATTTCTTGATTTGGTTTGAGCAGATATTTTATTACACATAGGGTACGGTTATAAGTTTTGAGATGCTCGATCTGTTGAGATTCAGTTGTTGTTGATGATGAATTGATATTATGATGAAGGAGATGAGATCGATTAATGATAATTTTTGACATGAGATTTAGAAGATGAGTTTGGTGAGAGAAAATATGTCACTGGTACAGATTTCACCTTTCGTCACACCCAAAATGTGTGACTATATGCATATAGTCACACACATTTTTTTGGGTGTGTGTGACAAAAAGTCGCGCCACCGTAGGTATCATATGGTCACATTGCTTAGTTTGAGGCCGTTTTCATTGAAAAAGAGTGACCAAAACCCGAATATGTGTGATTAATTAGGCACAAGTTTTGTTGGATTCATCAGTATGTGTGACTATTTTCAATCCTATGGCCACATGAAAATATAATAAATGTGATGTTTGTGATGATTTAGTCACACAACGTGTGTTGTTTTTTTCGAGTTAGTCACATACAATTTAAAAAACAGTGGCCAAAAGTGTGAATAAGTGTGACCATATGCTGTTTAAAGTGAAGAAATGTGTATTTTGTTTGACTATTGATCATCCAATGGTCACATGAATTTTTAGTTTGTGTGGCCTTTTGTAATATTTAGTCACACAAAGCATGTTTGTTTTGGGTATTTAGTCACATACAATTAATCATAAAGTGGCCAAAAGTGTTAATAAGTGTGACCATATGCTGTTTTAAGTGAAGAAATGTGTATTTTGTGTGACTATTGATCATCCAATGGTCACATGAATTTTTAGTTTGTGTGGCCTTTTGTAATATTTAGTCACACAAAGCATGTTTTTTTGGGTATTTAGTCACATACAATTAAGCATAAAGTGGCCAAAAGTGTTGATAAGTGTGACCATATGCTGTTTAAAGTGAAGAAATGTGTATTTTGTGTAACTACTGACCATCCAATGGTCACATGAATTTTTAGTTTGTGTGGCCTTTTGGAATATTTAGTCACACAAAGCATGCTTTTTTTGGGTATTTAGTCACATACAATTAAGCATAAAGTGGCCAAAAGTGTTAATAAGTGTGACCATATGCTGTTTAAAGTGAAGAAATATGTATTTTGTGTGACTATTGATCATCCAATAGTCACATGAATTTTTAGTTTGTGTGGCCTTTTGTAATATTTAGCCACACAAAGCATATTTTTTCTTTTGGTATTTAGTCACATACAATTAAGCATAAAGTGGCCAAAAGTGTTGATAAGTGTGACCATATGCTGTTTAAAGTGAAGAAATGTGTATTTTGTGTGACTATTGATCATCTAATGGTCACATTAATTTTTAGTTTGTGTGGCCTTTTGTAATATTTAGTCACACAAAGCATGTTTTTTTTTTTTTTTTTTTTGTTTAGTCACATACAATTAAGCATAAAGTGGCCAAAAGTGTTGATAAGTGTGACCATATGCTGTTTAAAGTGAAGAAATATGTATTTTGTGTGACTATTGATCATCCAATGGTCACATGAATTTTTAGTTTGTGTGGCCTTTTGTAATATTTAGTCACACAAGGCATATTTTTTTTGGGTATTTAGTCACATACAATTAAGCATAAAGTGGCCAAAAGTGTTAATAAGTGTGACCATATGCTATTTAAAGTGAAGAAATGTGTATTTTGTGTGACTATTGATCATCCAATGGTCACATGAATTTTTAGTTTGTGTGGCCTTTTGTAATATTTAGTCACACAAGACATGTTTTTTTTGGGTATTTAGTCACATACAATTAAGCATAAAGTGGCCAAAAGTGGTAATAAGTGTGACCATATGCTGTTTAAAGTGAAGAAATGTGTATTTTGTGTGACTATTGATCATCCAATGGTCACATGAATTTTTAGTTTGTGTGGCCTTTTGTAATATTTAGTCACACAAAGCATGTTTTTTTTTTGTATTTAGTCACATACAATTAAGCATAAAGTGGCCAAAAGTGTTGATAAGTGTGACCATATGCTGTTTAAAGTGATGAAATGTGTATTTTGTGTGACAATTAAGAATCATAAAAAAAAAAAAAAAAAAATTGAAATTGAATAAAACTCGAATGTATATAACTGAACAGAATATACAATTGTAATGTCGTACATAATCAAATTCTCAAGTACCATAATTTAAAGACTTTTGACTCTTCGTCGGCCTAGCTTGCTTTAGGGCTTCAATAGAGACATTACTTTTGCGCTTCGATGGTGCTGTTGGTCCACAGTTGTTGTCACTTTTCTTTTGCATTGTACTTGTTGGTGTAACCTGTAGTAACAAAAGACGCTTGTATCAAACATTGAATTATATATCAAAAATTATATATATGTACGTTGAAAAAACACATGTATGTACCCAAAGCAACGATATTTGATTTCTTTAAGTGCCACAGTTTGCACTTAAATGGCGAAAAACGAGAATTTTTGCATGTACATATCAGAAATTAGAGTAAATTGCATTTTTGGTCCCTGTGGTTTGGCCAAATTGCAGATTTGGTCCCCAACTTTTTGAAAGTGCACCAATGGTCCCCATTTTCAAGTTTTCGTTGCATTTTTGGTCCCTGACCTCAGTCAAAAGACAGAAATACCCCTGTCCTTTTCTTTTAATATATTCATTTTCAGTTTTTAACACAAATGGTCCTTGTGTTGCGCAAGGCTTTACAAATTTAGTCCTTTTTTTTCACAAATGGTCCTTCTTACACAAAATCGTCCTTGTGTTGCGCAAGACTTACACAAATGGTCCTTGAGTCCGTTTTTCTTCCGTTTTCGTCCATTTTTCTTACGTTTTTTCCGTTTTGGTCCGTTTTTATCCGTTTTTGTCCGTTTTTCTTACGTTTTTGTCCGTTTTTCTTACGTTTTTTACGTTTTCGTCCGTTATTCTTACGTTTTTTTCCGTTTTCATACGTTTTTGTCCGTTTTTCTTACGTTTTTTCCGTTTTTGTCAGTTTTTATCCGTTATTCTTACGTTTTTTCAGTTTTCATACGTTTTTGTCAGTTTTTCTTACGTTTTTTCCGTTTTTGTCCGTTTTTATCCGTTTTTGTCCGTTTTTCTTACGTTTTTTCCGGTTTCATACGTTTTTGTCCGTTTTTCTTACGTTTTTATCCATTTTTGTCCGTTTTTCTTACGTTTTTTACGTTTTCGTCCGTTATTCTTACGTTTTTTTCCGTTTTCATTACGTTTTTGTCCGTTTTTCTTACGTTTTTATCCGTTTTTTTCCGTTTTTCTTACGGTTTTTACGTTTTTGCCCGTTATTCTTACGTTTTTTTCCGTTTTCATACGTTTTTGTCCGTTTTTCTTACGTTTTTATCCGTTTTTGTCCGTTTTTCTTACGTTTTTTTACGTTTTCGTCCGTTATTCTTACGTTTTTTCCGTTTTTATCGTTTTTGTTCATTTTCTTTACGTTTTTGTACCTTTTTTTCCATTTTCTTTTTTTTGTCCGAATTTTTTATATAGTCCAAAAGAAAAAAAAAAATTTCGGACAAAAAAGAAAAAAAAAATCGGACAAAAATTTTGATTTTTTTTTTTAATTTTTTAATTTTATTTATTTTTTTAAAAAAATTTGGTCAAAAAAAATCGGACAAAAAATTTGGACTATATAAAAAATTCGGACAAAAAAAAGAAAATGGAAAAAAGGTACAAAAACGTAAAGAAACAAAAACGATAAAAACGGAAAAAAACGTAAGAATAACGGACGAAAACGTAAAAAACGTAAGAAAAACGGACAAAAACGGATAAAAACGTAAGAAAAACGGACAAAAACGTATGAAAACGGAAAAAATGTAAGAATAACGGACGAAAACGTAAAAAACGTAAGAAAAACGGACAAAAACGGATAAAAACGTAAGAAAAATGGACAAAAACGTATGAAAACGGAAAAAACGTAAGAAAAACGGACAAAAACGGATAAAAACGGAAAAAACGTAAGAAAAACGGACAAAAACGTATGAAAACGGAAAAAACGTAAGAATAACGGACGAAAACGTAAAAAACCTAAGAAAAACGGATAAAAACGTAAGAAAAATGGACAAAAACGTATGAAAACGAGAAAAAACGTAAGAAAAACGGACAAAAACGGATAAAAACGGAAAAAACGTAAAAAAACGGACAAAAACGTATGAAAAACAAAAAAAAACGTAAGAATAACGGACGAAAACGTAAAAAACGTAAGAAAAACGGACAAAAACGGATAAAAACGTAAGAAAAACGGACAAAAACGTATGAAAACGGAAAAAAACGTAAGAAAAACGGACAAAAACGGATAAAAACGGACAAAAACGGAAAAAACGTAAGAAAAACTGACAAAAACGTATGAAAACGGAAAAAACGTAAGAATAACGGACGAAAACGTAAAAAACGTAAGAAAAACGGACAAAAACGTTAGAAAAACGGACAAAAACGGATAAAAACGGACCAAAACGGAAAAAACGTAAGAAAAACGGACGAAAACGGAAGAAAAACGGACTCAAGGACCATTTGTGTAAGTCTTGCGCAACACAAGGACGATTTTGTGTAAGAAGGACCATTTGTGAAAAAAAGGACTAAATTTGTAAAGCCTTGCGCAACACAAGGACCATTTGTGTTAAAAACTGAAAAAGAATATATTAAAAGAAAATGACAGGGGTATTTCTGTCTTTTGACTGAGGCCAGGGACCAAAAATGCAACGAAAACTTGAAAATGGGGACCATTGGTGCACTTTCAAAAAGTTGGGGACCAAATCTGCAATTTGGCCAAACCACAGGGACCAAAAATGCAATTTACTCCAGAAATTATTTAAACAAAAGAATAACAAGAAACATGTTGAAATACATACTGTTGGCAGTGCTTGTGTTGGAGACACATTTTGTTTCGATTGGGAATCTGTAGACCCTTGTTGGCTTGCATTTGAGGCTACTGGAAATTGAGATGACAAATTTAACTGCACCCCTTGTTGACTC
Organism: Artemisia tridentata subsp. tridentata; assembly: GCA_021014915.2. Classification (NCBI taxonomy): domain Eukaryota; kingdom Viridiplantae; phylum Streptophyta; class Magnoliopsida; order Asterales; family Asteraceae; genus Artemisia; species Artemisia tridentata. The sequence continues at coordinate 156,513,406 of CP139506.1, forward strand.
AACTGTGCCATCAGTTGAGTAAGTATTCTCTTTGTTTCTGTAATCTCATTGGACAATTTCTTGATCTGGTCATCAGATTCTTTCTACAAAAAAAAAAAAAAAATAGGAAATGTTGGGATTAAAAGTCTTCTTGATGCTATTTGAGTAACAGATGCTCTTATTTGTGTCAATGCTGCTCAGCTGGAGTTAGTGATGCTCATGAACTTCAATTACAAATATGGCTAGTGTTTACCACTGCTAGTACACAGTTACTGTTGTTAGTATGCACTTAATACTGCTGGTACACAAGTTATTACTGCTAGTACACAGTTAATCCTGCTGGTATATAAGCATAATAACAGAAGTTGCAGTCAAACTTACAAGTGTATCTCCCACTGATGTGATCTCATCAACTGGAAATTCGCCATCGTTGTTTACCCTTCCTTTCAACCACATTATACCACGCGGGGGTTCTTCATCTGCTTCAATCTCTTTATTTTCGATCTAATAAACATTAAATGCATACACATGTAAAGTTAAAACAAGATAAACAAAAATATGAAGATGCATACACATGTGATCTTACCATTTTCTCTTTCAAATAAACATATCCACCTCGTCCCATTTTATGCTGATAAATATTTTTGGAACGCGACATTTTAGCTTGATCAGCTATCTTCTAAAAACACAAAATCATAAGGCGTTTACATGTGGTAATGCTGCAAACTGAAAATTATGAAACATATAGACTTAAATAAAGATGACTAATTAAAACCTTGTATGCATCGGTGGTCGTGTGGTTTACAAACTCGACCCAGTCTTTTGATTTCACAAATCGACTATACTTGGCCGGGACTTCATTCAGTTTGGAAGGTGTATTTAGGTGGGGCAAAATGTATTCTTCTCTGAGCTTCGTTCTGAAAGTCCTTAGCAGTTTACCAAGATGAGTCATTACCAATTTTCTGAATGTCACGTCAACATCAAAATATCGCTGCAAAGATTAACACAATGTTATTAATTAGTTGCACATAATGTAACTGCATAGATAAAATTATGTAGTAATGGGTTAAAAAATAGTATATATGTATAGTGATGTCAGTCCATAGTTTATCTCTTTCTTCTTTATTCACATTCCTCCAGGAAAGAATCTTCAAACCTATGTGCTCACGAACCAGATCTCCTAAAAGACTCGAAAACAGTGCTCTGTGTAACCCTGATACCCTATTCAATGCATCGAAGGTTACCTTGAGCTTTATTCCACCAGGGTTGCCATATTTCATGTGAAACTTAAATAGCCTCGTCATGCCTCTCTTAGCTAGCATCCGATCTGATTGATTGGTTCCAGGCGCATCTAGATCTTCCTCATCAGAATACTTTTTGGATTCATAGTCTATGTTGTTATCATCATGTTCATTATCAGCAGGAAGCAAAAGATGATTATCAACAATGGGTTGAATTCCCATGACTCTTGAGTAACAATGGGTACAAGAAAATGATTCTGGCTTTGAGAGTAATGGTGATATAAGAATTGATTTTTGTGTTTTCTTTGCAGTTTTTTTTTTTAGGAGAGAAAAGAGGGTATAGGAAGAAGATGAATCGTACCTTATTCTTGGTACCTGCTTCTAATTAGGCGATTTCAAAATTTTGGATCAAAATTTTGGCTCCAAATTCTAATTTCAAAATAACAATTGAATTATTTGAAAAATTTGCCTTTAATTTGAACCTGTTTAGTAAAGCATAAACTTGAAAAAATCAAAATTTTGGCTCCAAATGTTATATAACCAAGATCTAGAACAAAGATCATGAACACAAACTGCATATCAAATCAAGAACTCAAATTTACACAATTACACCAAGATCATGAACACAACTTGACATCATTTAACACAAACTGCTACCATTAAATCATAAACCAACATGAAATGAAGAACACAAAGTGCTACTATTAAATAAATATTTGCAATCATCAAATCAACAACAGAAACTGCTACCATTAGATCTAACTGTGCAATCATCACATCAAGAACACAAATTGCTACTACCATTTAACAAACCAAAATACTATCATTACAGTTATAAAATAGATACAGTTAAACTACTAGTTACCAGTTATTGCACCATTAATAATTACATTTATCCAAATTAAATATCAGAACTTGTACCATGTACCATCATATTAAACTAATTATCCTCTAGTTCATAATAGTCGAGATGATCACCACCTTTACATAATTCTCAACACAATTAATGTACGAGAAGTCTTCTTCACGGCCATCGGTTGATACATCTTCTTAATTACACGGCAGTCCCAAGACAATATCCTGAGTAAATTTCTTTTTGTGTGCCTTTTCAACTGGTATTTGAGAGGATTGAGTTTTGGGAGTAGCTTCATAGGATTCATCTTTGTCATTTACCTACAAGTTGAACGAGTATAATGGATTAAGTCTTGAGAATGTGATAAAGGTAGCGAAACAACACTTATTAAATGGACCATTATTACCCCTTTTGTGTCAGCATCACCAGATTCTTCATCGCTAGAGAAATAGAAAGGGCTCTGTCTCTTCCAATCTGTGTTTTCCCATACCTCCTAATAGTTCAACATACCATGTGTTTCAAAATTTTTAATTTAATGGTATAAAGGTATACAACTTTAGCCACAAACACATAACAACTTTAGTATACCTTGTTGGAAATGATTTTGAATTTGGACCTAGGGATTTTTTCCTTTGAACCTGTTAAAGCATAAACTTGAATAAATTAAAAATTCACACAGCTTTACATTCAACAATAAATTCACACCTTTTGTGTCAGCATCACCAGATTCTTCATCGCTAGAGAAATAGAAAGGGCTCTGTCTCTTCCAATCTGTGTTTTCCCATACCTCCTAATAGTTCAACATACCATGTGTTTCAAAAAATTTAATTAATGGTATAAAGGTATACAACTTTAGCCACAAACACATAACAACTTTAGTATACCTTGTAGGAAATGATTTTGAATTTGGACCTAGGGATTTTTGCCTTTGAACCTGTTAAAGCATAAACTTGAATAAATTAAAACTTCACACAACTTTACATTTAACAATAAATTCACACAACTTTACATTAGAATCGATAACAACCCCAAACATCACCATTTATAGATCAAAAGCCTGTTACTAATTATTGGGCAATGAATCATCAACTGATATGTGAAAACATTAAAGAAACATACCTTTGTTGTCATTTGGATTCATTGTTTGCGTGTTTTTGTTTGCAAGAAGAATGTGTGTTTTGATTAGGGTTTATTATTTTTGTGTGTATTACAATTGATCGGTAAAGGGATTAATTGCCGCTTTACTATTGATCAAGTGGTGGTTTGGTTTAACTAAGACGTGGCAAGATGTGTAAAAAAAAGAATAATAGTTAAAAAAAAAAAAAAAAAAAAAAAGAAAGGCTAATGGTGTTGACGTGGCGGTGAAAACCGACTATAGCCGGTAAGTAGGGATGGCAACGGTTCGGGTTCGTGGCGGGTTTTAGTGTACCCGTACCCGAACCCGTTTATAATATACCCGTACCCGCCCCATATCCCACAGGATACCCGAATAATATTATCTATCGGTTTTTCGGGTTTCCCCGCGGGTATCGAGGTTATCCGTAATTAAAAGATAAAGAAAATGAATATCGTATCAAATGATTTAATACAACGTATCGCAACGCAACGTACTCGGCACCATATTCACCAAAAAAATCAAATGCGCAAGAGGTTTCAAAAGTTAATCATTCTCATTTCAAAAAATAATCTCGTTTTAGCCTTTTAAAAGGGTTTAATTTGGTATCCTCATTCGTGTAAGGGTAGAGAACATGGACTCACGAGTACTCACTCCAAAAAAATGAATAACCGAATTAATAGTCGAGAAGTGTATTGGCAATAACTCGAGTCGAGACGAGATGACGAAAACAAGTCAAAGAGATAACTAACAACAAACATATCAAATAAGATGAGTCGATTGGTAATCGTCGGTATTTTCCCATAATCCCGTTTATTAGTACAAGGTATACTCGTTTTATGATTTAAAACAAGTTTGGACTTACGACAAAATTAATCTTTGGAAATAACAAAATTTCGCCAAGACCCTTTCATTTATTGAACGTTTCCAAGTCAAAAGACTTTATTGAAAATCAATTTCCCGAGTAATTTATAATATAACGAGTATTTATATAACCTAAACCCTAAACCCTAAACCCTAAACCCTAAACCCTAAACCCTAAACGCTAAACCAATCTGTAACTCAAACAATAACCAAACGAATAGTCCAATAAATCCAAATATGTTAGTGTACGGGTAGCATGTCTCGAATAGTCCAATAGCCCTCGTGTGTTCCGTTTTTATCCCAAATGTCACACGAAAGGTTTTCAAAATTGGGATCCTACTTAAGATCCTATGGTAAAGATCCGATCTTTACCATAGGATCTTAAGTATGATCCCGATTTTGAAAACCTTGCGTGTGACATTTGGGATAAAAATGGAACACACAAGGGCTATTGGACTATTCGAGACATGCTACCCGTACACTAACATATTTGGATTTATTGGACTATTTGTTTGGTTTTTGTTTGAGTTATGGATTGGTTTAGCGTTTAGGGTTTAGGGTTTATATAAATACTCGTTATATTATAAATTACTCGGGAAATTGATTTTCAATAAAGTCTTTTGACTTGGAAACGTTCGATAAATGAAAGGGTCTTGGCGAAATTTTGTTATTTCCAAAGATTAATTTTGTCGTAAGTCCAAACTTGTTTTAAATCATAAAACGAGTATACCTTGTACTAATAAACGGGATTATGGGAAAATACCAACGATTACCAATCGACTCATCTTAAGCTTTTAAAGATCCTTTGTAAGATTCGGATCATTTTTGCTTTGCTGTATCGTAAAATCGTAAGATCCTAAGATCAGGATCGAGAACCTGACAACCATGGTCTCACGTACACTTCTAATTTCCTTACTTCGTTATTAACCAAATTTAATAACAAATATCTCTACAACTAACTTTTAATTTAACAATTGTTTTTATTTCTTTCTTTTATTTTTGTCCAAGTCGAGTCAATATCAAGCCGCAACAAATGAGTTAATATTTCCTTTCGAGTCACGGTCAAACATTTATTCCCACGGGTCAATAATAATGAACCCGATCCCTTTTCATCCCAAACATCACAAACAACTAGTTGGAAATATTGAGTTTGGAAGTTTATTATTCACAAAGCATGATATACAAGTAGTTGTTGCATCAACTCATTGTACATGGAAAGTCAATACTTGGTAAAAGGAAATTGGAGACTTTTTCGTCCAACTTCAATACACAATTTACTTTTGGCGCGCGCCGTCGGTCCCTTTTCCCGCCTAAAGTCTTGGGAACCATTCATCTACCTCTCCAGCCTATTTATACCTATCGATTGTATACCAAAGAACACACACAAACACTGAAACACATATATCACTTTCAATTCAAAGAAAACTTCAACAATGGCAGCAAATAATGTTAACTTTCAAAATGATGCTGAAGAGTACGAGTGGGTGTTAAACAACAATTTGCTGTTTGACGCAGTGTTTAATGCTTTCGGGTATGAACCCGTTGCAGAATATGGGTCGTATAGGAAGGTAGATACGTGGATGAGGGGTCAAATTTTGAACTGGCTGCATGCGCAAGACTTTTACTGGGATGAGGTTTGGGGATTGAGTGACTACGGGGAGGAGGAGGAAGGTGAATTGGAGGAGGTGGTGCAGCAAAATGAAGAGGATCAGCTGCAAATTGTGGTGGAGCAGCAAAATGTGGTGGAGCAGCAAAATGTGGTGGTGCCTCAAAACCAGGGGGAGCAACAAGATGGGTTTCAGGACCCTTATAATCTAGAAAAGAGGGTTAGCGATCTTGAAATTTTGTTTTAAACGACTCAAGGAAAGGCAGAAATTGATGGGAAGCAGGGAAGAGAGCTCTGGTTCTAACAAGTTGGGGGGAAATGGAGTGAAGCAGTTTAGGATGATGGTTTTTTTAAGTTTTTAGTATGTTTAGTATTTAGGTTGGATAATTAGATGTATATATGGTTGTAGCCTTTAAAAAATATTAATGAAATATTTGATGTTTAATTAATTGTTTATGGTTGCTTGTGAATGTTTGAGTTCGATCATACTGCTGAGAATGGAGTGGATACACAAAGTTTTTACTGCTAGGCAAACTTTTGTTCTGCTAGCGTAAAACGTTGTACTGCTGGGTAGCCGTTACTACTGCCTGGGTTTTAACCGTGGTTTATTTCTAACCGTGGGTAACTTTTGTCAATTACTTCGCTTTTTTATTTCCCTTCTAATCCCCTTCCATTCCTTTAAAAAAAAACTCGAGAACAGAGCGTTAGGGTTTCATAAATTGGGTAACTCTATTTCTTTATATAATTTATAGGATTTCTTCAAACTTGAGAAACAATTAATTGAAGTCGGTCCAATCATAACCCAGCACTCTAATCAAGCATTTACTCAATTTTCATGGCAAATTTAGAGTTTTGTGATACGCATAACCAGGTTGCATTCTTGGAGAAACCAGAAGGGAGTCAACACTTCCACCAGATAGTAGATTTTCTAAACACTACCCACATCAGGTATGCTCTTACAGTCAATCCTACTATCTATGTCTCTCAAATCAAACAGTTTTGGCGGACTGTTACTACCAATACATTTGAGAATGGAGACAAAGAGTTAATTGCAACAGTTGATGGCAAAACAATAACTATTACTGAGGCATCTGTTAGGAGGCATCTCCATTTAGCAGATGAAAATGGTATTAGTTCTTTGCCTAATACTGAAATTTTTCATCACCTTTCCAGAATGGGGTATGACACATCTTCTCAAATTCTGACTTTTCAAAAAGGATGTTTTGCCCCACAATGGAGATTCTTCATACATACCATCCTTCATTGTTTAAGTCCAAAGAAAACCGCATGGGAGCAATTCAGTAGCAATATTGCAATTTGCTCTCATTTGTTTAGCAACAAACAGGACTTTCAACTTTTCAAAATTAATTTTTGATGGTATGGTGAAAAATGTGGATAACAAATACAAGTTTTTAATGTATCCAAGGTTTATACAAACGATTTTGAATAGACGAAAAAGTTTGCTTCTATATCATAAAATTGTTTATCCAACTCCTTGCCTTACTCAAAAACTGTTCCGTAACATGAGCATGGCTTCTAGGGGGTTTAATGGGATAGTGGTTCCACTTTTTGAAACAATGTTGGTTCAAAATCAAAACATTCAGGGTGAAGGATCAACAGGCCCAGTTGAGTCCCATCACACACCCACAGGTTCATCTGGTTCTCCATCAGCCTCACAACCAAATATGGGGGAAATGCCCCATGATTCACCTCGATCGGGAGGTAACACACCTGGCAGTGATGAGGGCAGAGTGTCACTAAAGGAATTGATGGATATTTGTACCAAATTGAATCAAAGGGTGACTGGGTTGGAGAAAGAACTCAAGGAGACAAAGCAAGAACTCAAGGAGACAAAGTAGTTGTATAGTACTGCTTACAAGAAGGTCATTGAAAAAGTGAAGAAATTGCAGTCTAAATTCAAGTCACTTAAAGCAAAGAGAAAGGCAAGTATTGTGGAGTCTACAAGCTCAGATGATGATGATTTAGATGATAACATGGATGATTCTTCCAAACAGGGGATGGAAGACAGCTGATATTTATCAAGACCCCAATATTTCTTTGGTTGAACAGAATGTTGAGTTTCAGGGGAGGCAACATATGGGTGAAGAGATTTTGGATGCTGAAAATATTGGTACTTCTCATCAACAAGTTATGGATGTGTATGATAGAAGGCAAAGGGCAGATAAAGGAAATGGCATTAGTTTTGATGCAGAGGTAGCTAATAAAGCACAGGAAGATGAAAGATCAGAAATTTATGATATTGCAAATTTCCTTGATCAAAAAAGACTTGCAAATCAAGCAACTCAAGCAATGTTTGATCACGCTCAAGAAGTTCAGTATATGATTGATGCTGATGATGTTTTAAAGGCAAATATTGGTGAACTCAGAGCAGATGAAGTGTTGTCCATTGATGAGAAGTCAAGAAAACTTGCTAAACTAATAAATTCCAGAAGAAAGTCTGCTGCAGAACAAAAAGCCAAAGAAAAGAGGAGTAAACCACCTAGTAAAGCTCAGCAAAGACACACCATGTGTGTTTACATGATGAACATGGCTGGATACAAAAGGAAGCATTTCCAAGGTAGAAGTTTTGAGGAGATCAAGAGTGAGTTTGAAAGGGTTTACAGAAGAATGAACACATTTACTCCCATGGGAACAGAAAAACCATGTAGAACTATAAGAAGATATGGTATAATATTGGATTCTGAATCTTCAAAGAAACAGAAGATTGGTGAAGAAGAAGTACCTACAGCAGAGGAAGAAGAAACAGCAGAGGAATTAACTGACGAAAGACTCAAGCAGCATATGATTGTTATAATCCCAGAAGCATTGGATATTCATCATCCTATTCAAGCTAAACATCCAATTATTGATTTGGAGATACACAAAGATACATTTGGGAAAGCTTGGAAGATAATCAGGGTAGGAGGACACTCAGAATTTTATAAGTATTTTGAAGATATGCTGAAGATTTTTGATAGACAAGACTTGGACGATCTATGGAGTCTGGTTCAAGAAATGTTCAGATCTACAGATCGTATACAAGACAAAGAAAAGGAGCTATGGGTGGAATTGAAGAGGTTGTATGAACCTGATCCAAAAGATATCTTATGGAATTTTCGAGCTCATGAGTTGAGTACAAAATGGAGACTGTATGATACATGCGGTGTTCACCATGTATCTACAAAGAATGGAGTGGATGTCTACATGCTGATAGAAAAGATTATCCATTAAGGGCAAGCTAGCTTATTTGTTATGTTAGATGCTAAGCTCACAGTTACTGATGAAGACTCAGTAATGGCAAGAGAGTTACTGAGAAGAAGAAGATACTGGAATTCAGACAAGCAAAAAGGAATAATGTTATTACTGCTTGTGTAAATATTAGTTCTGCTAGGTTTAATGTTGTACTAACAGGTTTAACTTTGTATAGAAGATATTTGGATTTTGTAACAATTTTCTTTAATAAAACTGATACTCCGTTAGTCTATAAGAGGAATACAAAAGGGAGGTATAATCGAAAAAGACCCAAGGGCGGAGATGTTGAGTTGTTGGTCTTGTGAAGGGGAGGTACAGGTTCGATACCTGTGGGCTGTGGCTTCCTTTTTGGTATTTCCCTCCCAAAAATTTTAAAAAGCCCCCATTTTTTTCAGCAAATTTCAAAATTAAAGCCCCCATATTTTTTTAAAAAGCCACCCATATATATTTTTTTCAGCAAATTTCAAAATTAAAGCCCCCATATTTTTTTCAGCAAATTTCAAATTTCGCACATTTCTCACCAATCACAGCCACCAATCACCATCCACCATTCACCAGTAACCAATCATAGCCACCACTCACCATCCACCACTCGCCGGTCCGGCCATCAACAACGGAGGGAGGTTATTTAGATCTAAATTAGGTAATTTTTTTAATTAGGAAATCATTTATTTTTTATGCAATGGTGAAATTATATTATTCTCGAAATTGTTTTTTTACAATTATAAAGATAGCAAATTCTGCCCACTACAATACCCACTGTCCATTGTAATTATACACAAATGATTTGATGCTTATATTGGTTTAATTTGTGACTTGTAGGATATATAGTTTTTTAAAGTTGTATTTTGGGTTTAACATGAATGAAAAATAGCATCTTCAACTTGAAAAACCAACTGTTATTACATAACAAAATTCTGCATACATAGATGCATTGTTGATTGCATAGTTGATTACATACAAGGAGAAAACATAGTACTTGTTACAGTAGCATCATAACATCAAGACTAGTAAAGCTCATCCAATTATCCTTTTCCCTTTACCCTTAGTGAGTTCAATTGGGCCTTTTCCCTTTCTCTTCTTTGCTTGGATTTCTTCCCAAGTTGCCTGATATGGTAGGCCTAGAACTTGTTCCCTTTTTTCTAGGATTGACAGAGTGTGAACTAGAGGATGGTTTTTGGACATTGTGGCTTTTTTTGAGACAACTTCATCTTCAGATGTTGAATGATAGCTAGAAACCCAGCTATCATTAAAAAAAGCTACTGTTAAAGGAGCTAAAATCGTCAGAGCTTGAGTTAACAACCTTTCCCTTAGGTGATATTCTCTTATGAAAACTACCTGTAGGAGAGTAGGGGAAATTCCAATCAGGTTTAGGAGACATTAGTTCTGATGAATCAGAGGATATTTCAATAACATTTGGCTTGGAAGTCATTATGGATGAGGTTTAGTGTTTGACAGGTTTTTGATGGTGTAATGTTGTGTGTAATGTTGTATTTATGTAATGGCCATTTAAAGTAAAGATGATCACATAGTTCAATGTATAAGTAAATGCCATTAAATGCTTGGTTGGTATGTGCAGGTAACTTCCTGCATTTAGGTGTAATAAACACTTGACATTTTAACTTGTACTAAACACTTGACATTGTAACTTGTACTAATCCCACATTTTTCTTAATCAGTTAAATTATACATATTAAATTTGTGGTAAGAAAAAACTTACAAACCAAAAGGCAGTTAGAAAATAATATTGACATTAACATAGCTCCATTAATATTTAACATCATACATCTATCATTACCATTCCATTTACTTCCCAAAAGACATAATAAAAAGCACCCATCTTAAACATCAGAAAAACTACCAACAACATCAACTATGACACCACAAAACACAAAAGACATAAACATAGACAACTAGCATATCAACCACATCAGTAGTCCATTGATCCAAGCTTCGTGATAAAGTTGCACAAATCACCTAGACGCTTATGCTTTTGGGCAATATCAACAAGCAACCTATCAGATGCCATCATGTCCTCGTCTTGCATCCTCCTTAAATCAGCAATGCTTTCAAGAGCAGAATCAAAACCATATAAAAGCTCTAACTCCTTGATCATCTTATCCCTATTGTTTATCAGCATTCTTTTCTCAGAAACCTTGTGCCTCAAATCATGAACTTCCTTGGAAGTAGCTTCAACCTGTCGCTCATAGTAAACTTGCATCATGTCTTTGACAATCTTTGAGTTTGCAACTGTTTCCAATTCAGAACAAATCACTAGTTTAGTTTCCATATATGATTTTGATAACAAAAAATTTTGAGATTTTTTGTAATTTTTTAATTTTATTTTGGTTTGTTAAGAAGAGATGAAAATTATGAGAGAGGTATGTTGCTTTATATACAACAACAATCAAGAAACACCTAGAGGAAGGAAGATGTATCGAGCTTAGCAATGTGAATAGTGTGTAATGATGAAATAGCCTTCCCCATAATTACTTGCAAGTTGCAACAAAAACCATTAATACTATACAGAGTATTATTTTAATTTTGCAATTTGCAACAAAAACCATTAATACTAGATTTTACTAATTTATAGTTGTAATATTTTCAAAATAAACATTTTATCCCACATTAGAGTTGGGCCCAAACATATCAAACAGTTACAATTTTATATTGGTTTAATTTGTGGCTTGTACTAGCAGTACTAATAACAGTACTAACTTTCACTAGCAGTAGTATCTTTTGTACTAGTAGTGGTAAATACTTGGTTTACTTATGTACAAATGATTTGATGCTTCTATTGGTTTAATTTGTTACTTGTAGGAGACATACATTACCATTTGACCTCAACAATAGCATGGACAAGTCTTGGATGAAAACTAGTAGGACCAAGAAACAATATAGTGCTGGAGTACAAGCGTTTATTCAGTATGCAGAACACAACTTGCAGAAGATGAGGAACATCGACCCACGAGGTAATAAACAACAGCTTAAGATGCCATGTCCGTGTATCTCATGTTTAAAACGCATAGAGCATAAAGTGGAGGATGTGCAGTTTCATTTATTCTGCCACGGGATTAATCAAAGCTACACAAAATGGGATAAACATGGAGAAAATGATGAGCAAGCAACAATTGCCCAAATACCTGTTAATTCTACAACAGAGGAGTTTGTTGACGACACGGATTTCGACATGGATTTTGTTCCAGAAATTCCAACAGATGGCCCAACAACAGTAAACATGGTTAATGCTACAAAGGAATGTTTTGATGAGAATAACCTTGCCAAGTTTCAACAACTATTATTAGACGCGGAGAAGCCACTTTACGAAGGATGTCCTGACTTCACAAAGTTTTCCGCAATAGTTAAATTACTCAACTTGAAGGGTAAGTATGGAGCTTCTGATAAGTTCTTTACTGAATTACTAGGATTGTTGAAAAAGATGCTACCTGCTGGCAACAAAATGGTTGAAAAAACTTATGAGGCAAAAAAACTAGTGAGAATGATGGGATCAGGATACAAAAAGATACATGTATGTAGCAACAACTGCATTCTTTACTGGAAGGTTAACAAGGAGTTGACTCTTTGTCCAACTTGTGGGACATCAAGATGGAAGGTGGATAGTAAGAGACATAAAGTGTACGAAAACATTCCGGCAAAGGTAATGTGGTACTTTCCAATTATACCAAGACTGCAACGCCTCTTTATGTTAGAAAGTATTTCAGAAGATCTAACATGGCACACAACAAGGAGGATAACAGATGGTGTTTTACGTCACCCCGCAGATTCACAGGCATGGCGTACCATAGATGAAAAATTCCCCGAAATTGCTGAAGATCCGAGAAATCTACGGCTAGGAATATCGGCTGATGGGGTTGACGTCAACTCAGGAAATAGGCATCACAGTGTATGGCCAGTTTTATCTGTCATATACAACCTTCCTCCATGGTTGTGTATGAAAAGAAAGTTTATCATGCTTTCGGTACTGATATCGGGATACCCGGGAAATGATATCGATGTATTTTTAGAACCGTTGGTTGATGATCTGAATACCTTATTCGAGGAAGGGGTTGATACATACGATGCTTCTAAAAAAGAAAACTTTAATCTGCGTGCCGTTGTGTTATGGAAGATAAATGATTACCCTGCACTTGGTACATTATGTGGCTGCCCATACAGTGGATTCAAAGGTTGTGTAGTATGTGGGAAAGATACACACTGTGTTAGACTTTCCGCCTCATCCAAGCAAATTTATGCTGGTCACAGACGATATCTACCATACAACCATCCATTCAGAACGCAAAAGAAGGCGTTTAATAGACAAGAAGAATCACGTCATGCTCCAAATCCATTGACCGGGGAATAAATATACAACGAGGTACAACATATTGAAAATAAGTGGGGAAAAGGAAAAACCTCGAAAAACCAAGAAGATACCAGAGGCAGTGGTGGGAAGATTAAAAAGCAGAAAAAGGAAAACAACAGAAGAAGAGGGTAGTTCAAGCCAAGCAAATGAAGCATATTGGAAGAAATTCAACATTTGGTATCGAAAGCTAAGGTATTGGAGGCATCATTCTGTTCCGCATTGTATTGACTTCAAGCATGTAGAAAAGAATGTTGGTGAGAGTCTACTCGGAACTTTGCTGAATGTTCCTGGAAAGACAAAAGATGGAATGAATGCTCGACTGGATCTGGAAGAGTTGGGGATAAAAGAAGAGTTGTTTGCTAGGCAAGAAGCAGACAAAACAACACTACCTCCAGCAGGTTACACATTAACGAATGCTGAAAAAGACATCTTTTGTGAAACGTTAAGCAGCATCAGGGTACCACAAGGCTATTGTTCAAATTTCTCTAGTTTGGTCAGCCTAAATGATAGGAAGCTCATTGGCCTTAAATCACATGACTATCACATGCTAATGCAAGAGTTTTTACCCATTGCTATACGTTCAGTCATGCACCCGCCCACACGATATGCTATTATCAGGTTTTGCTTTTTCTTTAAATCTATATGTAGGAAAGAAATCAGCTTGCAAGAACTAGATAAGATGCAAGAAGAACTTGTTGTTACACTGTGCCTACTCGAGAAGTTCTTTCCTCCGTCATTTTTTGATATTATGATACACTTGACTGTGCACCTAACTAGGGAGGTAAAATTATGTGGTCCCATATGCTTTCGGTGGATGTATCCCTTTGAAATATGTATGAAGGTTATTAAAGGACATGTGCGAAACAGAAATAGACCAGAGGGATGCATTGCCGAGGAGACTATCGCGGAAGAAACAATAGAGTTTTTTACCGAATATCATAAAACCATGAAAACTATTGGTATCCCAGCTGATAAACATGTAACCAATGAAGATGAGGACGGAAAGCCATTGTCGGCCGGCAAACCAAGTGAAGTTTCCAGAGAATCCTTTCAGAAAGCACATTTGTATGTAATACAAAATACGGATGAAATTCAACCGTATATCGAGTAAGTATCACTAACACATGTCGATTTCGTTGCTTAAAATGTTCTATCAAATATAATAATCAAAGACATTTATTTGTTTCAGGCAACACAAGGAAGTTTTGAAAAGAAAAAACCCGGGTAAAAAATTTGCATTGCTGGAGAATGAGCACAGTAAATATTTTGCTAAGTGGTTACTCGAAGAGGTAATTAGATGTTGTTTATAATTGTTTGTTTGTTGCTATCATCATAATTGTCCCTCCTGTATATGACATTAGATAGAGGTCGACCAGCACACCATTTCATTATCCCAAACACTCCTATTCTTTAATTGTTTGTTTGTTGTTCCTGCAATTTAAAGGTAATATATACTTGTAATGACATTCAGGTTGAGAGAGAGTTAGCGATATCCAATGATAGTGTATCAGAAACTGTGAGGTGGATATCATTTGGACCACGCGCCAGCGTAGTGAAATACGAGGCGTATAACATCAATGGGTATACATTCCGTACGAAAAGTAATGATGGTATTGTTTACCAGAACAGTGGGGTTAGTGTTGAGGCAGTAGATGTTCACATATCCAAAGAAGTTGCAACCACAAGAAAAACATGTTATTATGGGGTTTTACAAGAGATATGGGTACTAGATTACCGTTTCAGGCAAATTCCTCTTTTCAAATGTGATTGGGTTAATCGCAAAACTCATGGGGTCAAACGCGATACTCTTTGTTATACGTTGGTAGACCTGAATACTTTCGGCCACAAGGATGATCCCTTCATATTATCGTCACAAGCAACACAAGTGTTTTATGTGAAAGACCAGGCACATAAAAATTTGTCCATTGTCTTTAAAACACCTACCAAGAATTACAAAGATACATATGATGAAGTCGATGAGGAGTTTAGTACAGTCATTCACGAGGAAAATGAAAACGTATTGCCACTTGTATATAAAGAAGACTTGGGCAAGGAATCACGAAGTGACTACTATCGAACCGACATTGAAGGTATTGTTATATGAAAATCCAAGTGAAGCATGTCATGCTGCAAGTTAAGACTGCTAGTGTAACTGTTAAGGCTGCTGGTTGAAGTTAAGACTGCTTCTCAAGGCTAAGTGCAAGGTTACTGCTGGTATTGTTAAGTTAGTACCGTTAGATGAATAGTTGTTTTAGTATTAAATAGTTGTTCCTGTAATTTAGCCTGTTGTAATGGATTTTGACTCAAAAAAGTCAAGCTTTTCAATGGCAATGAAAAATTTTGCGGTTTTCACTGTTATATATCCACTTGCAGTCAAGCTTTATTGTATTTGCAGTTTCCATTTATCATGTATATGCACTTGCAGGCACTTTAGTAACATGTTACTTCATTATAAAGTTGAAAATTGACTTTAGAAAGTCAAGTAATTTGGTTCCTAGGGGCAAGTAACATACTTACATACTACTGCATTAAACTAGATAGACTATAAAATTCCAGCATTGTAATGGGGCAAATTAAATGAAGAGTCATGACTAACAGTCTGAACTCAAAATATGACTCTATGATTTAGACACCTAAATAAATACTTCATGTGACCATATGTAACATCTTGAATTTATTCACACAAACACTCAATGTGACTAATATCAAGGTTAATGATAACTGAGTTCACATTTTGCTATACATATTAGTCACATGAATATTTCACAGTGTGACTATTTTCAATGTATTGGTCACATATATTACCCTTATAATGTGGCCATAAACATAATTTAGATGCACATTTGTGGTATGGTGTGACTATTGTATAGCCTATAGTCACATGATTGTGCTACAATTAAATGTGACCATACACATTAGGAATAGGCAGGCAAACACACACTTAACTTTAGAAACACATATTAACTTACGTGACCATTTGTATCGAATTATAGTCACACTTAATCATGTATGCCTATGGTTTAGTGTGACCATATATGACATTTGGTCACACTGTTCAAGTGTGTGACATATATTTTTCACTTTTAAATGCATACCGTGACTATGCTTCAAACTTACTTTTCAGTTGTCACACATTTCAAATTCATATGTGGCTAAATTTTCAAAAAAAACTAGCAGTCACGCTTAAATAATGTGTGACAAACTTGAGTATATGATTTAGCCACATACACAATTACTTTGTGTGACCATATATGGATTTTGGTCACACTTTTCAATTGCGTGACATATATTTGTCACATATGTATATATATAGTGTGACTAATGTTTCAACCGTATTTGTATCCGTCACACGTCCCAAATTATAAGTAACTAAAAAATCAATTTTTTTTTACCAGATACGTATAGTCACGAAAATATTCAAATGTGTGGCTGTAGCCTCAGATGTAATTCCGAAATGGTCACACAAGTCGGATCAAGTGTGGCTGTTTATTTTATTCTGGTACATTTAGTCACATAAAAAAGCGACTGTGTGGCTGTTCGAAAAACAGCATGTGTGACTAAATCCACATTCTGTACCAGTTTGTGGTAGGTGAATGATAACTTAATCTATGTTTAGGGTTTGTGTGAAGTGCGTTGCTTTTAACTTATCTATGACCAGTTATTATGGATCGGATCTAATTTGTTGTGGGCCTATATCTGATTTTTAGGCTGCAAGGTCATACTCACAAGGTTGGATTGGGCTACTTATGTTCTATCATAAGAATGGATAAGGGCTGAAATGTTTTATCACAAGTTGGGTTGGCCCGTGTATGGGTTATATCGGCAAAAAGAGTGGTATTTTGGTTGACACAAATTTTCACGAGGTTATACACGGCTAAAGTTTGCAATGTATAACAACTGTGACTACGGGGATGATTCGTTATTATTTATTTGGGTTTGAAGTAACATGTTACGGGCGTGTGCACTTATTTCATCTTCTTTTTTTCTTCCCTTCCGCGAAGATGACTTGTTTGAACATATGTTAATGATGACGAAGACTTGGATATCTAGTTACTTTTGTGATTCTTTCTCTCTATACTCACAAAGTAGTTATCACTTTAAGGAGTTACGTTGTAGTGCTCAGTGTCTCACGCAATTGAGGATATGTCTAGAGGGATTGTGCTTATTACACTTTTGTTAGGAGTATAGGGTACACCGTTCTTAGTTACAAGGATAGTACAAGCTTAAGTCACAAGTCTGGGGGATTTTACTTCATTCTCAAGTTTGTCATATTGAGTTTTTCCTCACATGTGGTCACTAAAGATAGCCGTTGTTTTTGATACAGGGGGTTGGTAAAGAGTTAGACATTTTAAATGGTATTGTTAGTAGATTGGGTTCATCTACATCTTCTCATGAGCTGATATGATTTATGATAGAGTGCTTCTAGTTAATGCTTCACGTACAAATTATTATGCTGATTCTGATAAATCGTAACCATCAGGGGAGAAAAATGTGTACATCAAGGACGCACAACAAGTTCACGTGATCGGGTTTAATGATTTATGAAACGATTTGTATCAGAGATTGGTTGATTCTCTATCCTTATCTTCTCATCTTCTTCTACGCACTTCTCCCTTATCCACCTTTACCATTTTCGGACAACAAATTCAAGATGATCAGTGTTTCAACTTGTTACTTTGGTGTATCATTTCATGTGTAAGTTACAGGCTGATTTTTCATATGTAAGATAACTGGGATGCATTTGGTGAGATGAAGATGTTGATACTCTGTTCCCCCGAATGGACAATCTTGAAGAAGGTCGAGTCTACAGTCTGTTCTACATTTTCTGCTGCGTGTTAGAAGACTAAAGACGGTATGCATTTACTCATCAAAAGACTTCTTCAGATTTAGGGCATTCATCAAAAAGTTTGTTAGTTTGGGGGAGAGCACTAATGAAGTTTGAAGACCATTCTCAGAGCTGCTGCGCTTATGTTTTGTATTTAATTTTACTTGTAGGGAACATTGTAAGCAATTCCTATATGACATCACTTTGGGGAGAGATTGTTAGCCTAAAAGTAAAGTCATATTCGGGAATTGCAATAGTATTTATGTACAAGGACTAGTCTTGCCATTAGAGTATAGATTAGATTGTATTCTTGTATAAATACCCTCCTAGTCACAACTAGGAGGGTTGGATGTCTCACTTGCAATATCAAGGTGTGTGTGTTTTTCCCTTTTCTCTCTCTAGAAAACACACACATCTTCCCCATTCTTTAATCTAATAATATCATGTCTTTTCTTTACTTTGAGCTTCCCCGACCCCCCGAACCACATAAATCAATAGTATTATCGGTCCTACACCATCTAATCTAGTTTGGTGAATATATTGTGATGATACAGTGATGTTTACAATGATGATCCATGACAAAAATGTCTAATGGATATGAATGACTAATCTAAATGAACTTCCATTGATAGTTAGCCTTCAATGGATGAAGACCACAAGTTCCCTAAGCTTGTTGTGATAGATCTTCATATATGTATGCTTGTGGTGGATGATGAATCAAGATCTCTAAGCTTGCTTCACAGGATCATTTTGGGAGTATGCTTACAACATAATGAAAGTTAGAAGTATTATTATCATGATAATGAGGGTGATTAATGTATGTTACTACTGATCTAAATGTATGAAAACATAGTAGAGAGAATGTGTGTTCAAGTGGTGAAGAAATGAGTGAACAATGGGCGGATATTTATAGCCATTTTGGCTCAGCAACCCACAGATCACACGGAACCAAAAAAAGGGTTCCGCCCTTTATAATTTTTGGTTCCGTGGTCCTCTGACAGAAAATCTACAAAGTCATTTTGAAATCTTTCCAAAATTTAACTAAGATCTTTCCATAATCTTTACCAAATTATTCCAAAATATTTTCTAAGATCTTCTCAAACTCCAAGTAAGATATTATCTTAGATTTGATGATGCAATGCATGAGGTAATAAGACATTTTCTTTTTGATTTAAGTATATAAGAAAGTTAACTCGTAAAATGAATTACTTAACTAGTTAATATATGTTTAACAAGTTGTACCATGTTAGTTTATGTGTTACTAAAAATGTTAAACTACTTATGCTATTATAGAACTTAAGTTATTATGTCATTAACATCATTTTTAGAAGTATGTAAACACATTTGTCTTAGTTTGACACCTAAAGTGCACTTTGACACAAAATGTGGCACTTATCCTATTTTGAAACCTAAAGTGCACTTTGACACCTAATGTGGCACTTATTCTATTTTGACATGAATACAACTTAGGAAGCATGATGTACAAGTAAAAATACTTGTATATGCAAAATGTAAAATGAGGTTCGAAGTAGAATGGTTAACCTTTTAAAACACTTAATGAATCTAAACGTATTTTAAAAATTTTAAATGATTTGTTAAGGGGTTTGATCATAATGCTACATAAAAAACATGAACGGACTTGTGTTGTAGCATACGAGGACTTGAGATGTCGAGAGGTGTTGAATGTATGTTGAGACAAAATATGATTACGAGTAACTTGTACATTTTACGTTATGTATCAAGTTACATGTTTGTCATCAATTAACACAAACGAGACTGTATAGATTAAATATCGTAATATTTTCACTAACAATCTCCCCCTTTTTGATGATGACAAAATATGTAAACATGATAGATAGTAAAATGTAAAAAGTTACTTGTGTCCGTATTACCTTTTACATTACCTTCTCATTACCTTCTCCGTTTACACTCTTCTCCCCCTTTTGTCAAAACAAAAAGGGTGTGTCCTTGGAGTTAACTTCATTTCTCCCAGAAAAGGTGAGCTTGCATCATCTCTAATGAAGTTAAATTGTCTACTCCAATCCCCTATGGTTGTTGCGTCCCCTAGGTTATTGCCCATATTTGGTAGGGGATCCATGGATCAAATTTAGACTCTTAACCTACATCATGGTTAGTTTTGTGCAACATACAAAAAATATATGAGAAATGCATGATGAAGAAAATGCACATAGCAAACGATACACGTGGGTAAGCTATGTTACACTATCTTCTCCTCCCTTTTGTAGAAACACAAACGTGTGTCGAAGAATGAGAATGATTATGAATGCGTGCATGCTCCCCCTTGATCGAGGCGTCAAGGTATGATTAAAAAGTTACAAAATAAATATTAGTGCAAAACTATATTCGTCCTTGAGTATGTGATATACAACAAAGTGTGTATAAGATGCATTCTATAAATGCTTGACGGAAGCTCCCCTTGCTCTAGGGCGTCAAGATGAAACTACAAAACAAATATTAGTATAATAGAAGTTTTGTCTTTAGACAAATATGTCATATACAACCAAGTGTATAGACGATGCAATACGAGTGCTTGATGGATATTCCTCTTTGTTCGAGGTTGTCACGAAGCACCTAAAATAAGGAAAATAATTGTTGCAAACTTCATCCTTAGATGAGTATGTTATATACAATCGAGTGTATATGATGATGAACCTACAATGAAAGAATTAGTGCAATATATTTCATCTTTTTGACAAAGAAAAAATAAGATGTATAATGCAATATATAAATGATATAATCACAAGCAACTCAAAGTAGAGAACCTTGATTATGAAATCAAAGATCTCATGAAGTTTAGTCTTCTAATAAGAATTACAAACATAAGAAAACGAGAATATAATATGATAAGAGCCTACAAAATAATGCCTAGAAAGAAGATATGAAGTGAAGTTGGAATATTAAGAGTTAAGTGAGTGGTGCTAGTGTTGGTGTCAGTTTACTAGTAGGATTCATGTGGTGATAACTCGGTAGATGAATTAAGTAAGTTTTCGCTAATCCATGGTGGTGATGATTACTGAAAGTGGTGATGGAAGGCGGTGGTGATAACGTAGACAACTATTAAAGAATTAGAAACACATATGTATAGCAAATTCTATAAAAATAGAAAATATGGACTTATGCAATCCTTATCTAAAATTCACAACTTAAGGGATAAGCAAAGAATGTGACTCTCGTAATGCATAAGGGTTACGATTTAAATGATATTATTTACACTAACAAGAACGAAATTCATTCATTGATTGAAACAAATTATAAAAATGACATATTCTAGGTGACAATGGGAGAGATAGTATTAACATGGTTTTGACCGACATGATCTTTTATGACATTATCATCTACCAAAGATGATGCATCATGCCATAGTATACGCTTGAATGGAATTAAAGGAAGTGAAGACAATAAGCACCTAGGATCAGAAATTCCATATAAAAAATAAAAACACTAAATACCTATATGAGGATGTGTTAGGAATGCTCCTAACACGAAAATGTGACAACATATTCGGTATTACAATAGTTATATTGTAAGGCACAAACACATGGACTGAAACCATCAATTATGTAAAGTTATGTGTATGTTGGCCAATATATACACTCCTAGACTTTACTAGGAGGGTAATGCTAAGTGTGTAAATTATCCTTTTCATTATTATCAATAAAACACACATAGTTTTCCCTTCTCTCTCTACTTTCTCTCACTACAATGACTAACTCTTGGTTTGATCTTCCCCGACCTCCCGAATCACAATATCAACCAAAACAATAGATCCATCAAATGGTATCAGAGCCAGGTTATTATTATTGGTTGATTTGTGGTGTTTTTTTTTTTTTTTTTTTTTATTATTATTATTATTATTTTTTTTTAATAAAGTTTCAAATCGATTTGCTTGGTTTTAAAATTGTTCTTCGAGTTAGCATATTTAACGAATAAAAAAAATTTTGTTTCAAAACTGATAAAGTTTGTTACTTTTTAGTTGTTTAGGTAGTATTAGGTTAGATCTGGTAGAAAACGTGGATTAAAAACTCATTTTGTGGAAGATTTTAGAGTTTTTTAGAGTTTAGATACGGAGTTCTTCGAGTAAGGTTGAATTTCTTCAACTTAGGATTTGAAGTTCTTCGACTAAGCTTGAAGATCTTCGACTTAGCCTTTAATTTCTCCGAGTAAGCTTGCAGTTCTTCGAGTTAGAAAATCTTTTGAGTAAGAAATTAACTAAGTTCTGTTTATATTTTCCGAGTTAGGAAATCAGAACTTCTTATTTATAATCCTTCGACTAAGGGGTTACATACTTCCTAAAGTTTTATTCTTCGAGTAAGGATTTAATAAGTTTTCGAGAAAGGATTTTACGATTCTTCGACTAAGGATTTCTTACTTCTTCGTGTGACAACTCGGATTTTAGGCCATTATTTAACCTCAAACTTTTACTATTCATTCCCGGAAAAGTTACTATTCATCCTCGGGATTTCACTATTCGTTTTTTCTAATTAATCATATTCTGGGTCAGTATTTAAAATCAAACTTTTTCCCGAAAATTACGATTCACAAGTTACTATTTACATCATTTTTATTATTTACTATTTTCGCGTAAATTAAATTTTACAACAATAAATAAACGCTTTTACACGATTTTCATACAAACAATGTACTATGTACTCCTAATATATAAATATCTAGTTACTATTCATAAACATATAAACAATATTCATCCAAAATATCTAGATATTTTCAGAAATTTTCTCTATAAATAGAAAAAAAACTAGTTCATTATTTTCACAGAAAAACACGCACATTCCTCCCCTCCCCCCCCCTCTGTTTTTGGCCAGAGAAGAAAAGAAGAAGAAAGGTCCGGGTTTTGCTTATTTGGTGTTCTACGGGTTTACTCTTTCCTCCCTCCTCCTCCTCCCCCTCCTCCTTGATGCCACCACCCTCAACCCTCCATACATCCTCCATACTTGATTTTTAGGCTGTGATTTATACACATAAGTTGAAGGTATAAGTATTTTCTACATAAAAATTAAGTTTATTTGGTGTTTCCACGGTTGGATTAAGAGCTACACAATGGTGGTTAGGAGCTGCGGTGCTAAAGGAATTTCTTGAAACATTTGAAATGATAGATCTATGAATTCTAAGGATGGGTTTTTGATATAGGAGCTTAGTTATAGGAGCTTAGTTTTGATTTGTAACTTGATTAGGATAGTTTTGGGTTGATTTGAAGTGATTTAGAGGTTTTATAGTTTAGAAGATAGATTTTTGAATTTAGATGCGGAAGCGCTGCCCAATTTGCTAGTATCATTTATCGGTTATTATCAGGTGAGTCATATCCCCTCTTTACTTATTTTGAACTCTTTGTGGGAGATACATGCTCATTTTACTTACATATTTTACTCGTTTACCTTAAACATTTTACTCGGTTGATGAAACACTCTATTTGTTTATTGAAACATATTACTTGCTTTAACTTTTATAAATACTCAAAACATTTATACTTTTATGCTACGCTATACTTTTTATACTTTTTGGTCATGATTTTGTTATACTTGACTGCGTTATACTTGACTGCGTTATACTTGATTGCGTTATACTTAAACTTGAAAGTCTCCTCGTTAGCAACATAAAGTCTCTTCGTGAGCAGCATAAAGTCTCCTTGTGATAAAACATGCATTGAGTTTATACTTTTAACTACTATGATGCGCGTATACTTAATTGTTACACTATTTTAGGCAATGGTTTGTGAACACATAGGTTGAAAGTTTTGTATGGGCGGAACTTGGAACTGAATGGATTTACAATGCCTTTGCTGCATGAACGTTCTTTATAGGCTTTTCAACTTATTTACAACAAACCTATGAACTCACCAACCTTTGTGCTGACACTTTTTAGCATGTTTATCTTAGGTTAGTAAGGCGATAGCAGGTGCATGGAGCATAGAGTCATATATCATGTTTTGAAGGCTTATACTTTTATCATTACCATTCGATACGCGGTAAAAACACTTTGTAACCTCATGTTTGTAACTCTGATTTTATTTATCGAATGAAAACTTTCCAAAACGTCTCATTTAGAGGTCGTTTTCTATACCTTGTACTTTGTATTATGAAGTAGCACCCAAATGACACAATCTTCCGCTGCGGTATTTTGGGGGTGTTACAGATTGATATCAGAGCCTTCGTTATAGAGAACTAGGTTGCATTTAGAGCCTAGACTATAACTGCTTTATACATTGAGACCTTCCTCCCTATCGCCTTGCACACTTTAAACTTTTTTGTGATTTTAGCACCTAAGGGAGATTTCTATGAACTGACTGAAACACCGAACCTCATACGAGAATCGTCCGAGCATTGCATTGTTACTCCTAAATTATACATAGCCTGTACACCTATGTCTAATTCAGGAAGAATCGTGCGATGAAAGGAGTAGTAGTCTCGGATGTGTAAGCAATTCCATAATCGAGCCAAATTTTCAAAAGACCTCCGTCAAACCACTTGTTTCCCAGCTTGATCTAAGTGACAGTTCTTGTTTGATGAGTTGCGAAGATCAAGCTAGAATCAAGTTGTTACTCAAACCAATTTAGTCTAATCCCATGACATTTCTTGTCTGATGAGTTGTGGGATTAAGTAAAAATCGGTTACCTAAAGGTCTTTTGAGGGTTATGCTCGAGAACAGGAAAGTTTGTCTAATCAAACCTAGCCATAAGATAGTACGTCTTTAGAACGGAAAATAGTCACAATAGTCACAAGAACGTACCTAGTTGGATAAGAAACCCAGATACATAAGCTTGACGTAATCACTTAGACTATACACACTAATTTCACGGAGCATAAGTTTTTAGAACTCCTTGTTGAGGATAGAACTTTAGGTATCAAGAAGTGAATCACGAGGACGTGATTCCTCTAACATGGGAAGACTGTGACAACTCGGATTTTAGGCCATTATTTAACCTCAAACTTTTACTATTCACAAACACTATTCATTTTTTTCCAATTAATCGTATTTTGGGTCAGTATTTAATATTGAACTTTTTCTCAAAAATTACTATTCACGAGTTACTATTCACATCATTTTTATTATTTACTATTTTCGCGTAAATTAAATTTTACAACAATAAATAAATGATTTTACACGATTTTTATTCAAACAATGTACTATGTACTCCTAATATATAAATATCTAGTTACTATTCATAAATATATAAACACTATTCATCCAAAATATCTAGATATTTTCAAAAATTTTCTCTATAAATAGAAAGAAAACTAGTTCATTACTTTCACATAAAAACACACACATTCCCCCCCTGTTTTCGGCCAAAGAAGAAAAGAAGAAGAAAGGTCCGGGTTTTGCTTATTTGGTGTTCTACGGGTTTACTCTTTCCTCCCTCCTCCTCCTCCTCCTCCTCCTTGATGCCACCACCCTCAACCCTCCATACATCCTCCATACTTGATTTTTAGGCTTCGAGTTATACACATAAGTTGAAGGCATAAGTATTCTCTACATAAAAATTAAGTTTATTTGGGGTTTCCGCGGTTGGATTAAGAGCTACACAATGGTGGTTAGGAGCTGTGGTGCTAAAGGAATTTCTTGAAACATTTGAAATGATAGATCTATGAATTCTAAGGATGGGTTTTTGATATAGGAGCTTAATTTTGATTTATAAATTGATTAGGATAGTTTTGGGGTTGATTTGAAGTGATTTAAAGGTTTTATAGTTTAGAAGATAGATTTTTGAATTCAGATGCGAAAGCGCTGCCCAATTTGCTAGTATCATTTATCGGTTATTATTAGGTGAGTCATATCCTCTCTTTTACTTATTTTGAACTTTTTGGGGGAGATACATGCTCGTTTTACCTACATATTTTACTCGTTTACCTTAAAAATTTTACTCGGTTGATGAAATACTCTATTTGTTTATTGAAACATATTACTTGCTTTTACTTTTACAAATACTCAAAACATTTATACTTTTATGCTACGCTATACTTTTTATATTTTTTGGTCATGATTGTATTATATTTGACTGCGTTATACTTAAACTTGAAAGTCTCCTCGTTTGCAACATAAAGTCTCCTCGTGAGCAGCATAAAGTCTCCTTGTGATAAACATGCATTGAGTTTCTGGAGATGGAGTGGGGCCAATGATATTACTTTCCTTGTGTGGAACATACCCACATGAGGTTTCCAGAGATGGAGTTGAGCCGCATGACTAATTGCATATGACAAGAACAATATACTATTTATATAATTAAAACGTTTATACTTTTAACTACTATGATGCGCATATACATAATTGTCATACTATTTTAAGCAATGGTTTGTGAATACATAGGTTGCAAGTTTTGTACGGCCGGAACTTGGAATGGATTTACAATGCCTTTGCTGCATGAACGTTCTTTATTGGCTTTTCAACTTATTTACAACAAACCTATGAACTCACCAACCTTTGTGCTGACACTTTTTAGCATGTTTATCTCAATTTAGTAAGGCGATAGCAGGTGCATGGAGCATAGAGTCATATATCATGTTTTGAAGGCTTATACTTTTATCATTACCATTCGATACGCTGTAAAAACACTTTGAAACCTCATGTTTGTAACTCTGATTTTATTTATCGAATGAAAACTTTCCAAAACGTCTCATTTAGAGGTCGTTTTCTATACCTTGTACTTTGTATTATGAAGTAGCACCTCAGTGACACAATCTTCCGCTGCGGTATTTTGGGGGTGTTACACTTCGAGCAAGGACTTCTTACTTCTTCAACTAAGGGTTTAAAATCTCTTCGACTAAGGATTTCAGTTTCTTCGAGTAAGAAATTTTACCAAACATCAAACCTATACTTACCTAAACATAAACAACCTTGAATATATTTAAAGATCCAAGCTATTCAAACACAACAATCACAAATCAAGATCTCAGATATGTTCAACCGTATGCATGAATCATTCAAGATTATAAACCATTATCAAAGTTCACTTAAACCGTCAAAAGGCTAGTTTTTTGGGCATTTAACCGCAAGATGTGACTACGGCGTTAATTCATTATTATTTATTTGAGGTTGAAGTGGGATTTCACGGGTGCGTGTACTTAGTATCTCATGATATCGGGGTTGGTTGGATGCATGATTCTTCGAGATCCTTGTTTGAGCTTTTAACCGCAAGAATGATTAAGACTTGATTTGTCTAGTTATACCTGATGTAAGGAGTTATGTTGTTGTGCTCACAGTGTATAACTATCCCTTTAAAGGAGTTACGTTGTAGTGCTCAAGTGTCACAAAAAGCTATGGATAATTTGAAAGAAGTTCATATACAATTAAGGATGGTTGGATGGGTATATGATTCTACCTTTATTGAAATTCTCAATATTGGTTCTTAGTCAAACAATAGTGTAAGTTTAAGTCACAATTTCGGGTTATTTTACTTCACTCTCAAGTTCGTCATATTAGTTTTTCTCCATCAGTAGTCACTACAAAGAGCCGTCAGAATGATAATGGGGTCGATAAAGAGTTAGCTGAGAGGAGTATAAAAGAGTAGAGATGTTATCAGCTGTTGATTCTCACGGGATATTTTGAAGCCTAACAGAGATTTATGGTACTTTACACTTGTTCTGTTAATTGGACATATGGGGTTACACTGCCTCCATTTTCTATCGTAAACATAGTGTGTATACTTCTGATTCCGCGAAGACATCGTGGGGGAAGAGAGAGTGGGCGTTCTTTTGCTTTCTTTGACTACTTTGCGAAAACACTTTTTTTCGACAAGTATTTTCAAACAGGGGGAAGAAATGTGCACATCAGGGACGCATAACAGATTTACGTGATCGAGCTTACAATTTTATGATTACCGGAGAGACGTCCGCAGAGATGATCAATGGTACAGTTTTGTGATTTTGGTGTAATCGTTTCAACTTTCGCAGGTTGTGTAGTGTGAAGTAGCCTACATATGTGAGAAGATCTTGCTGATTTCTTGCATGTTACCCCCAAAGCGGAGTTTCCGCAGTAAGTATAATTGTGATTATGTGACTAGTCAGATTTGCTTGGTGTGGTTTACTGTTTTGTATACAAATTCCGCTGCGTACTTAAAACTTCAAAAAGACATGTTAACTACATCAAAGTTTCAAATCTGGTGAAGACGGTTTTCAGTTTGGTGGGAAGCTGATTCAGAAACTTCGTCAAAAAAGAAGTGTACGGAGAAGCTGCTAAAGACATGCAGTACGAATTGGGGGGAAGTTAATCCCGTTCATATATATTACATCATTTGCCTACAAGTGAAGAAAAGTTCTCAAGTCGAGGTACATGATGAAGACAAAGAGCGTCAACTACAGACATCCTCAGCATTTGAAGAGCCTATGAAGACCTTTCTTTATTTGTATTTGTACTTGTAGGAAATGTTGTAAGTAATCTCATATTTTGCCACATTGGGGGAAGATTGTTAGGAATGCTCCTAACACGAAAATCTGACAACATATTCGGTATTGCAATAGTAATATTGTAAAGCACAAACACATGGATTAAACTGTCAATTATGTAAAGTCATGTGTATGTTGGCCTATATATACCCTCCTAGACTTCACTAGGATGGTGATGCTAAGTGTGTAACTTATCCTTTTCTTTATTATCAATAAAACACACATAGTTTTCCCTTCTCTCACTACAATGACTAACTCTTGGTTTGATCTTCCCCGACCTCCCGAATCACAATATCAACCAAAACAATAGATCCATCAGGATGAGAATGACATCATATGATGAGGCGAAAAGTGTACCGCTTTTAAGGGGTCATTTAAGCCCGAAATCGTATTTATTTGATCAAATATTGCCCTAAATCGTTCCTTTTGTCATTTTAGGTACTTTTGAGGAGAAATCTGGAAAAGGAGGCATTTTGGACGTTTTTGGAGCATTAAAGTGAAGAAAACGGCAAAGTCTCAAGAATCGGCTAAAAGTTACTCTTGACGGCGTCACAATTAACATGGGACGGCGTCATGCCTTGGCAAGAAAAGTTGGATGTGAAATTTACTCATGACGGGCCAGTGAGTTAGCATGAGAATTCTGACGGCGTCACGCTTTAACTAAATCAAGGGCGTCACGGCTTAAATCATAAGGGGACGGCGTCACGTTCATGATCCGACGGCGTCAAGCCTTGATAGGCCAGAATGGATTTTTGAAGAGCTAAAGAGGGACGGCGTCAAGAAGGTCACCCGGGAACCCTAAAAGCGGCGAGGTGACGGCGTCACAATGCATAAGGTGACGCCGTCAGATCCAAAAATCTATATATAGTTTTCTAATTTTTTGTCATTAGAGAGAGCTTAGTGTGTGGAATTTTGGGATAAAACCCTAAGACGATTTTAGCTACTTTTTCAGGGCTTTTTGCCTTGAGATCTTCCATGTTTCATTGAAAGATAAGTTATCAATTAATCATTCAATATGTCTATGTGTTGTTTGATTCTATCTTATGCTTGTCTTTTGTTTAACATGTTAGGCTAATTTTATCTTGTGTTTGCTTAGATCTAATGAAACCTAGCTATTGATTATTGGTTGTTAGTGTGTTGTTAGTTGTATTGGATGATTGTTTATCTATGTTAGGCTTAAGAAAACTGGCTAACTTCCTATTCGGTAACTTGCTTGAACGTCTTAAGAAACATGAACCAAACGCGTACTAAAGGTTTTTATGGTTGTATTTAATGCACAAGCGAATTCTAGTGATCCCATGTTAGGAGCTTCCTAGCCGGCTCGACATAGGAGTGAAGTAGGAGCTTGTAGAGTTGGGGAAGTAAGTACGCCACCCCACGAATGGTATTAAGGAATACACCCGTCATCCACGCGACTAATACACACTAATTAACCGGTAAAAGATAGTTAGGGAGTAAGGAAATCTAAGTAAACACATTTCTCTACACATAAGTTTCTCACCACTTTTCATTTTTGTTATTTTATTTTATTTGCATTCGTAGTCATTTGGGTTAGTTGACTAGCAACTAATTCCGCCCACTCCTTCAAAACCGAGATTTTACTTGCTTTCATAAAATTATAAAAACATAAAAAGAATCTTCCTCAACCCTTAGACCTAATTAGAGTAGCCTTTCACACCTAACGAACACTATTCCCTGTGGAGAACGATCAATCCCCCGTACTTACCACTACACTATACTACATCGGTCAGGTACACTGCCTGGTGGGGTTGTAAGCCTCTTGAGATCCCTCGAGAGGTAAAACCTGTTGTAAGGTTACAAAACCACGCAATCAAGTTTTTGGCGCCGCTGCCGGGGAATAGTTATTGTTTAGGTTGAATTTTTATTTTATAGGTCTACTCACTAGATTCCTTTCTAGTGAGATTTTTATTTTATTTTTCTAGGTTTTCTTTAGTCTATCTTTTTCTTTGTGTGTTTGTTCGTAATTTCCATTGACTCTTCCGTTCACCATTATGGAGTACGCGAATCCACCATACCACCAACCACAAAGGCCATTCTACCCTATTGACATCTCGAATTTCAAACAATATCGAGATGAACCCATATATGATGCATGGACTCGTTTTAGAAATTTACTCCGAAAATTCCCTCATCATAGTTTCGCTTTAGCATCCCTAACCCGAACCTTTTACTATCGTGTTGGCCAATATGACCAAATGCGCATTGAGGATTTTGCCAATGGGGACTTTAGGGAATTAAGTGCTGAAGAAGCATGGGATGCCATAGAAGATTGTGCCCAATATTATTATAGGGTAGACAACCCAACAGACGTTAGTACAAGTCAATTGAATATAAATTTCCTGGATCATGAAACAAGTTTGTTTGGGGATGAATACATTAGTGTTGAGATACCTAAGTGGTTGTCATGTAATGCCATAGTACAAAACAAACACATAGGTGACCTTGATGTGATGGAGGATTTAGCCGAACATGATCACATTGATCAAAAAGACCTAGGTTTTATGATCGATGATGATGAATCTCAAGAAACACATGATGAATCTTTTGGGCAATTTGAATATAGCAGTCATAATATTGAGGATGATCCTTATGATTCGGATATAGAAGTTAAGATGCCTAGAGAAGCACTTGAGATACTTGGGAAAATGTTAGGGTTAGATCCTACTAAAACGCATGATGAGGATATAGGTGAGCTTGACATAAGGAATGATGAGGTAAGTAACATAAGCCCACCAAGTGCCCCACAAGTCCTACCATCATTTGAGGCACACACACCGCCCGTGACTTACCCGGAAGAAGTAGAAGGGACTATAGGAACCCCAATTGAAGTAGAACCTTTGGAAGAAACAAAACTAGAAGAAATAGGTTTGAATACTTGTAGTCATAACCTTTCTTTTAGTTCTATGGAAGTTCCTAGTTTTGATGAACCAGAGCCTCAACCAAAACCGTTACCTAATCTTCCATCTTTAGATGTGAATTTAGGAAATGAGAAAGGTCCCGATCCACCCATCAAACCATATAGTCCAGGTAGTTTTACGTTGAAGGTAGTAGACTCTAAGCCTTGTAGAGAGGAAGCTAACATAGGAGTGAACCATGACCTTACATACTTACATCACCCATTTATGATTGATCACAAGAAACACTATGGGTTTAAACCGGGTTTATTAGGTCAAGATGGATTCCCAACTAGGAGTCTCTCGAAGTTGATAGAAGATGATCCCTTTTTAGGAGGAAACTCAAAATCACCCATTGACCAAAGTGAACTAGGCAAGGTTATGATGAAAGGAGCACACCCCTTTGAGCATATAATTCATCCACCACTCTTTCCTCACGTGGCATACTCCTACCGAGCTGGTGTGTATCGCTACTATCACCCGCACTTAATCCTAAGTGTAGGGAAAACCTCTCCTTTATCCATTAAATAAGGGTAGAGTCAGGCTCGTGACTCGAACAAAAACAAGCGCTCTTGGGAGGCAGCCCATGGTTTATTTGCTTTGTGTGTTTATTTGTTTGTTTGTTTGTTTTTATTTGTTTCCGTATGTGTGTTTAATTTTTATTCTTATTGATTCATGTTCAAAACTAAAATTGTGAAAATGCTTTATTTTGTTTTTAACTTCGTCTTAACTACATATAAAGGTATTTTGCAAAAGATAAGTGTAAGGGAAATCTAAATCGGTTTATTAGAACACAAATTAACATGAATCGTAATAATAATAAATTAGCATACATATTAGTATTTGTTTGAGTCAAATGCTTGTATCGAGTCATAATGATGTTTTGCAGGATTTCCAGGAAGTAAGGTAAAGGTTTTTCCAGAAATTTTCCGGAAACTTAAAATGAAAATTTTTGTCAGGTCATTTCTGACGGCGTCAGGGGTTATAACCTGACGGCGTCAGATTTAATTTCCAGAAATTTTTGAAAGTTTTGTTTTCATAAAAAGTTTTTATTAAATCTCCAACTTATAATCTCCAGGAATCTGCAAAATTATCATTCCACAAGCATTATATCCTTATATATAGATTTTATCCCGCCGATGTTATGCAGGTTTTCGTGTTTGTTTTCTCAGGTTTAACAGGTTATTTTGGACAAGGAAATGTTTTGAATCAAGCTTATGGCGATGCATTAGTCATGGAGTTTCAACATTCTCTTTGGAGGAAGATTTAACCGTGTAATTTCATTATCCACCGAACGAATCAGGGGAGTATTTGATTTCATTCTTTTACTTTATGCTTTTACATCTTGTTATTTGAACATTGGGGAAAATGTTCATCTTAAGTGTAAGGGGAGGGTAAAAGTACGATTTTAGAGAATACAATTGCGCTTGATTTTTGTTTGTTTAATAATAGATGTGTAATAAAACTGAGAGAAATACTTGATTAGGGTAATTTTAGTGCCAAATTTAAAATTTTTTACAACATATAGGAGTGAAACTTTGATCTTAATGAGCGTCTCACGGATAGGAGTTATATGACTAGCACAAAAAACCGTACCACTAAAAAAATTTTCCACCCCAAATATGTGAGGTTCGCCCCTAGAATTGGTAGGAAAAGCATTTATGCTATGATGTGTGTACCGGTAGCACTTAGATTCTAGAACTTGCGTTAGGACCATTCCAAGGGCACAAGTGAGACTACATTCGTGTAGTTAGATTTACTACATGATAAGAGGCATTAGGATTAACCCATTGTTTTACACCTGTGTTTTTGTTATAATTACATTGGCTACATTGGTCAAGTAATTCTCCCACACCCTTTGCGTTGTACTCATTTTTAGTACACGATACCCTTAGTACACCCCTCAGAGCCTATCTTTTCGTTTCGACCTTTAAGCATTTTACTTAAAGGAAGAATTTGTTACACCCCACTAAAATGTACACCCAAATCGCCTTAGCCTACCTTGTATGCACTCATCTTTAGTGCATTATTGTGTCAACATTTGTTTAAACCCAAGTTAATTATCTAATTGATTACATGGTTGCTAAGTCGAGTCATATCCTTGTACATATTGTTTTGGGACGATTGGGACTCATGGGTAAAGTACTAGTGTAATGGAGTAACGGGGAAGAACATCATTTATTACCCCCATATGTGCTAAATATTTTAAAAGTACTCCAAGTGTTTCAATTATCTTAATTCGAGTCATTAGATTAGTATTTGTAAAGTTATGTAAAAATTCAAGTGTAAGGGGAATGCAATGCCCCTATGATGTATTATTTTGGATGGTAGGGCAAGAATGTATGTCAAAAAAAAAAAAAAAAAAAAAAAAAAAAAAAAAAAAAAAATCGAAAAAATCAAGAAAAATACAAAAAAATGAGAAAATGAAAAATAGAAAAAACATACGGACTACCATCCCGTTTCATTTTATGTTTATCTTTATGTTTTTGTTATTTTGTTATTTCGTTTTTAGCTTAAGATCGAGTCGAGTCTTGGCTTAGCAACATTGTATAGTACATGTAATTGATCAAGATCTTTAACTCGCCACCAGTAAAATATCCCGTATCCAACAAAACCGTGTTTTCCTTTTCCCTACACCTAACGTTATAACCCATTTAAAAGCCCTCTTTGATAGTTTATCTTAGGTGCTTACGCCTAGTGGAGGAGGTTTTCGATCCTTTCCCAAGCCTATGGTAATCTATTTGCTATGACAGGTAGTGAGAGATATTTTCCGTTTTCATTTATGAGATTTATTTTGATGACACTTGAGAGATGTGAGTATCTAAACACTACTTGTGAGGTGCTAGTATGTAATCTCCGTGCTTATTATGATTGAAGTGGAACGATTATTTGTTGTAATTACTTTTATGTTAGCATTAAATGACCCCTAACTTGTATTTTGATTAGAATAAAAGCGCATTTGCTTGAGGACAAGCAAATCTCAAGTGTAAGGGTATTTGATGAGGCGAAAAGTGTACCGCTTTTAAGGGGTCATTTAAGCCCGAAATCGTATTTATTTGATCAAATATTGCCCTAAATCGTTCCTTTTGTCATTTTAGGTACTTTTGAGGAGAAATCTGGAAAAGGAGGCATTTTGGACGTTTTTGGAGCATTAAAGTGAAGAAAACGGCAAAGTCTCAAGAATCGGCTAAAAGTTACTCTTGACGGCGTCACAATTAACATGGGACGGCGTCATGCCTTGGCAAGAAAAGTTGGATGTGAAATTTACTCATGACGGGCCAGTGAGTTAGCATGAGAATTCTGACGGCGTCACGCTTTAACTAAATCAAGGGCGTCACGGCTTAAATCATAAGGGGACGGCGTCACGTTCATGATCCGACGGCGTCAAGCCTTGATAGGCCAGAATGGATTTTTGAAGAGCTAAAGAGGGACGGCGTCAAGAAGGTCACCCGGGAACCCTAAAAGCGGCGAGGTGACGGCGTCACAATGCATAAGGTGACGCCGTCAGATCCAAAAATCTATATATAGTTTTCTAATTTTTTGTCATTAGAGAGAGCTTAGTGTGTGGAATTTTGGGATAAAACCCTAAGACGATTTTAGCTACTTTTTCAGGGCTTTTTGCCTTGAGATCTTCCATGTTTCATTGAAAGATAAGTTATCAATTAATCATTCAATATGTCTATGTGTTGTTTGATTCTATCTTATGCTTGTCTTTTGTTTAACATGTTAGGCTAATTTTATCTTGTGTTTGCTTAGATCTAATGAAACCTAGCTATTGATTATTGGTTGTTAGTGTGTTGTTAGTTGTATTGGATGATTGTTTATCTATGTTAGGCTTAAGAAAACTGGCTAACTTCCTATTCGGTAACTTGCTTGAACGTCTTAAGAAACATGAACCAAACGCGTACTAAAGGTTTTTATGGTTGTATTTAATGCACAAGCGAATTCTAGTGATCCCATGTTAGGAGCTTCCTAGCCGGCTCGACATAGGAGTGAAGTAGGAGCTTGTAGAGTTGGGGAAGTAAGTACGCCACCCCACGAATGGTATTAAGGAATACACCCGTCATCCACGCGACTAATACACACTAATTAACCGGTAAAAGATAGTTAGGGAGTAAGGAAATCTAAGTAAACACATTTCTCTACACATAAGTTTCTCACCACTTTTCATTTTTGTTATTTTATTTTATTTGCATTCGTAGTCATTTGGGTTAGTTGACTAGCAACTAATTCCGCCCACTCCTTCAAAACCGAGATTTTACTTGCTTTCATAAAATTATAAAAACATAAAAAGAATCTTCCTCAACCCTTAGACCTAATTAGAGTAGCCTTTCACACCTAACGAACACTATTCCCTGTGGAGAACGATCAATCCCCCGTACTTACCACTACACTATACTACATCGGTCAGGTACACTGCCTGGTGGGGTTGTAAGCCTCTTGAGATCCCTCGAGAGGTAAAACCTGTTGTAAGGTTACAAAACCACGCAATCAATAGATCCATCAGGATGAGAATGGCATCATATGATGGGGGAGTGTTGGTTAGACCAAAGTGTTGAGAAAGTGTTGGGAATGACAGTTTTGATTAATATATCGTTTGCACTGGCAATGACGTGCATGATATGTGTCGAGGAAGAAAATGATGAGATCCTATGATGGTGTTCTAGATAATGAAGTTATGAGGTCTTGGTTTAAGAAAAATCCTATACTCCATTTAAATTAGTTGTTGGTTGTGGAGATGAAGAAGTTTGTCAAACACATGTTGTGTTTTTTCACTTGAGGTATTGGTGCAAACTTGTGATGTTAGGTTAAAAAGGCTTGAATGTAATATCCCGTAAATTTACCCAGTCATTAATTAATGTTGAACACGAAATAATTTACAATAAATGTTTAATGAACTATTTTTACGAGTTAAATTTTTTTAATTTTATTAACCAATGCAATTACAACCCATATCTATGTGACGCGATTCATATTTCATTGGAACAAGCTCACACGCGTACCACGATAGATTAACTAACAAAATAATCAAACCTGATAATTCTTTTGGGCCTTATGATGGTAACCCGACACACCCTTATATTCGTTTGGGCTTTGGCTCATTTTATAACAAAACCAAACGGACTTTATATATTTTTTTTGGGCTTTGGCCACCTAATGAGCCCAACAAACAAACAAACAAACCCAATCACACTTATTTGTTTTTCTTTTCTTTTCTGGTGACATAACCGAACTAGCAAACACCCTATATAAATTTTTTTTTCTTTCTCTTCTTGTTCTGCGATGATACGAAGACACAACCTTTTATTTACCTCCTTTGACCTTCTGACCTACGAAATACAAACACACCCTAACGAGGATAAATAAACATACACGCCTATATATTTTGTTGTTGTTCTTCCTTTTACGTCACACGAAGAAACCAAGACACATTTTTTTTACTAACATCAAACGCACCCTAATATTACTATGACACATATACACGTTCTTTTCTTGAGGAAACTAAGTCAAACCAAAAGGAATTCATCATGTCGACAGTACACCATCATAACTTGGAGTTGCCAAATCTCTTGAAAGTTCACATCACAAGTTTTGTCCCTTGCTTCTTGTCATGCCATATTCGTCTGCCACAATACCAACTACAAATCATCACTTTGAAAATTTGTAACGTCAATCAACCCCATGAGAAATCACATCACTATTTGTTGTCCTCCCATACTATACAACTGAAGATGTAGACCCAAGTAAATTTTCCCACATGTGCTAACTTCCTTTATTAATACCACATGCATCCTTGATAAGTTCCGTCATAAACCAAAACAAAATACAAACAAGTACATTCGTCCCTTGTTTTACTTCCGAGTAAGAAGTGGAGCAAGTCATTTGGTTTCAAGATCTTGAGAGGGTTTTGAAGCTAGTCATGGGTAACTTGGAGCTCTTGAGTTATGCACTACTTAGGCTCTCTCTTCCTTGCTATTTACTCGAAACCATATCCTCCACACCACTGTAAGCTTGTCGTGTCTCCCTAAACTTGTTTTTCAATATTGCTACGTCAGTTTGAACCAAGTACATTTGAGTCCATTGTTAAATGTAAAGCCTTAAAATAAAACATATGTGACTTAAAAACTACTCACTGTCGATGAATACATACTCATTTGAATACACATGCATGCATGAAGCAAAACGGGTTTATAAGATCTTGCTCATTTTCATTCGACACGCCTGCCACTTTTCCATTCAACTTTACTGTAAGGACCTTATGTTTCTAACTTGTCATGAAACTTTATTTTGAACCTGCGTGTTATGTAATATGCTTGGTTAAGAAAAACTAAAAATGTTTTACTTGGTTATATCACACTCGATATATATAAATACACGTTTGACATACATGTAAAAGGACTAAGTTGTTTGAAACTTTGTTTGGCAAATGATAAATCACAACTAAACCCAAGTATTGGCTAAGGATATAAACGTCTATGTATAACATGTAACTTGACCCACCTCAGTTGGAGTATGTGTTGTTAAAACTTGGATTTTGTGTGGATTTTGAATTGGGTCAAAACCCACTATGGTCGAACCACAGTGGGGTGTCGCGATGTGTTTTATCGAGTGTCGAAGCCATGTAACTCAACAAGAGGGTGCACTTGTTCTTAGCTTATTTTGAAACTGGTTCAAATATCAAACATAATAACTCAATGATGAAGTTTGGTCATTTGAAAATCACTACTAAGAAAGATATATAAATGCTAAACCTTGTTTGCAAAACTAAATCCAAATACATGCACGTACTGTGAAACTAAATGACTAAAACAAAGGGATGATTAACACAACAGTTAGGCTAGTCCAATGGTTGGGGCGTGCGTTGCGAGCATAAGGTCAGGGGTTCAAACCCTGTCCTTGTCGTTTTGCAAAATTTTCCTTTTCATAAAAACACACTTTTGGCCCCTAGAGTTATAAGGTCCAGTCACTATTACTTTTAATTATTTGGGAAGAAACTATCATATTCAGAAAGTGTGAGTAAAAAGTGTAATTTTATACTTTTGGACTAGAAATGCAAAAAGTATAAGTTTTGGGTAAAAAGTGTAACTTTTTATAACTTAAGGGTTAACTTTGTAACTCTATAATATTTTTGAAATACTTAGATTTACAAACTTATTTAGTCAAAGTTTTATAAAACTTTCATATAAGGTTTAGAAACGACAACATCGAAATATAAATAACGACGTTAATTTTTAAACGAATAACAAATCGAATAATCTAAAAATGAATAATACAACGTCTTAGTGGCTCAATCATTCACCAACATAAGATAGTTAAAGTAAGTATTTTAAATTATCATCCACTAACTTTTGTTAAATATCAAACAATCGAATTTTATAAACTTCGTAACATCGAGAAACGATTACATACACACAAATTATGTGAATATATAACTTTATTTTTGAACTTTAAGCATTTGCCGCACAAGTAACGATGCTACAAATACCTTTCAAACGTAGTCTTTTGAACATTAAGGTCATGAACATAAACTGTCGAGATCTA
Organism: Artemisia tridentata subsp. tridentata; assembly: GCA_021014915.2. Taxonomy (NCBI): domain Eukaryota; kingdom Viridiplantae; phylum Streptophyta; class Magnoliopsida; order Asterales; family Asteraceae; genus Artemisia; species Artemisia tridentata. The sequence goes on from CP139506.1 coordinate 156,552,375, forward strand.
AGATTTTCCATATTATCTAGGTCTTGTGATTTGAGCCGTTCTCTTTCACATTTGATACTTCTGTATCCGGACTGCTGTACCACCAAGGTGAGTCGTAGCCCCTCTTTTACCTATTTTGAACTCTTTGGGGGAGATACATGCTCGTTTTACTTACATATTTTACTCGTTCACCTTAAACATTTTACTCGGGTGATAATACACTTTATTTGTTTAATGAAACATATTATATGCTACAAACCTAAACACAAGTACTTTTCTGTATGCTATCCTGATTGTTATTGCCTTAGTACACACTTTTTCCACTAAAGGTCCCTCATATCATGAGTCATTAATCACTTGCGAGTGAACGCGAATATCATGGATAGATCAATTAGCAGTTGACAACCCATTTGTGTTAGTTGGAATGGTAACCAAATGCACCTTATTTGAAGAACAATAGGAAGTTGGCAAAATCCTACACGAGGGCACTGTTTCTTACATCATTTTTATGATGTCTATTTTTTATATAATTTTTATGACATCACACACGTTAACGTTTGAGTTCATGAGACTTAGAGCAATAATACTGTACTGCAATGTTACTATTTTACTATAATTGTATTCTTATACAATTATCCAACTTGAAACTTGTGTTCAACTGATTATTATACAAACACTATGGATTCACTCAACCATTGAACCGATTAGGGCAAACAAACGAACTATGGGTATACAATAACGGAACCCACTATTTATTTTACTATCACTCAAACTTGAAACTATTGAAATCAACTGTTCTAAATATAAACATTATGAACTCACCAACCTTTGGTTGACACTTTTTAGCATGTATTCTCAGGTTCCTAAGTTGATAGCGTACTTTTGAAGGTGCTTGGGAAACGGCATGGCATGGTCATAAATGAATCTGATAATCATTTGGGACCACTTTATTTCTTTTATGGCGCTGTATTTCCGCACCATTTTGAATGATATAAATTTAAATACACTGAGTTACGAAATTTCTTCTAAACTGTTGCGGTAAAAACCGTTCTTTGTACTTTGTGTTTTGATACCAATTGAGTAGCGTCCCACTAACATTATCTTCCGCTGAAAACCATTTTTGAGGGTGTTACAGATTGGGTAGGTACTGTAATATCCCGTAAATAATTTACAATAAATGTTTAATGAACTATTTTTACGAGTTAAATTTTTTTTATTTTATTAACCAATGTAATTACAACCCATATCTATGTTACGTGATTCACATTTCATTGGAACAAGCTCACACGTGTACCACGATTGATTAACTAATGAAATAATCAAACCTGATAATTCTTTTGCGCCTTATGATTTTAACCCGACACACCCTTATATTCGTTTGGGCTTTGGCTCGTTTTATAAAAAAACCAAACGGACTTTATATATTTTTTTTGGGCTTTGGCCACCTAATGAGCCCAACAAACAAACAATCCCAATCACACTTATTTCTTTTTCTTTTCTTTTCTGGTGACATAACCGAACTAGCAAACACCCTATATAAACTTTTTTTTTCATTCTCTTCTTGTGCTGCGATGATACCAAGACACAACTTTTTATTTTCCTCCTTTGTGACCTTGTGACCTATGAAAGACAAACACACCCTAACGAGGACAAATAAACACATACGCCTATATATTTTGTTGTTGTTCTTCCTTTTATATCACACGAAGAAACCAAGACACATTTTTTTACTAACATCAAACACACCCTAATATTACTATGACACACATACACGTTCTTTTTTTGAGGAAACTAAGTCGAACCAAAAGGAATTCTTCAAGTCGACAGTACACCATCATTACTTGGAGTTGTCAAATCTCTTGAAAGTTCACATCACAACTTTTGTCCCTTGCTTCTTGTCTTACCATATTCGTTTGCCACAATACCAACTACAAATCATCACTTTGAAAATTTGTAACGTCAATCAACCCCATGAGAAATCACATCACTATTTTTTGTCCTCCCATACTATACGGCTGAAGATGTAGACCCAAGTAAATTTTCCCACATGTGCTAACTTCCTTTATTAATACCCCATGCATCCTTGATGAGTTCCCTCACAAACAAAAACAAAATACAAACAAGCACATTCATCCCTTGTTTTACTGCCGAGTAAGAAGTGGAGCAAGTCATTTGTTTTGAAGCTAGTCACGGGTAACTTGGAGCTCTTGAGTTATACACTACTTGGGCTCTCTCTTCCTTGCTCTTTACTCGAAACCATCTCCTCCACACCACTGTAAGCTTGTCGTGTCTCCCTAAACTTGTTTTTCAATATTGCTATGTCAGTTTGAACCAAATACATTTGAGTCCATTGTTAAATGTAAAGCCTTAAAATAAAACATATGTGACTTAAAAACTAATCACTGTCGACGCATACACACTCATTTGAATACACATGCATGCATGAAGTAAATCGGGTTTATAAGATCTTGACTCATTTTCATTCGACACGCCTACCACTTTTCCATTCAACTTCACTGTAAGGACCTTATGTTTCTAACATGTCATGAAACTTTATTTTGAACCTGAGTTATATGTAATATGCTTGGTTAAGAAAAACTAAAAATGTTTTACTTGGTTATATCACACGCGATATACATAAATACACGTTCGACATACATGTAAAAGGACTAAGTTGTTTGAAACTTTTTGTGGCAAATGATAAATCACAACTAAACCCAAGTATTGGCTAAGGATATAAACGTCTATGTATAACATGTAACTTAACCCACCTCAGTTAGAGTATGTCTGGTTAAAACTTGGATTTTGTGTGGATTTTACATTGGGTCGAAATCCACTATGGTCGAACCACAGTGGGGTGTCGCGATGTGTTTTGTCGCGTGTCAAAGCCATGTAACTCAACAAGAGGGTGCGCTTGTTCTTAGGTTATTTCAAAACTGGTTCAAATATCAAAAATAATAACTCACTGATGAAGTTTGGTCATTTGAAAATCACTACTGAGAATGATATATAAATGCCAAACCTTGTTTGCAAAACTAAATCCAAATACATGCACGTACTGTGAAACTATATGACAAAAACAAGGGGTAGATTAACAAAACAGTTAGGCTAATCCAATGGTTGGGGCGTGCGTTACGAACGTAAGGTCAGGGGTTCGAATCCTGTCCTTGTCCTTTTTGCAAAATTTTCCTTTTTATAAAAATACACATTTGGCCCCTTGAGTTATAAGGTCCAGTCACTATTACTTTTAATTATTTGGGAAGAAATTGTCATTTTCAGAAAGTGTGAGTAAAAAGTGTAATTTTATACTTTTGGACTAGAAATGCAAAAAGTATAAGTTTTGGGTAAAAAGTGTAACTTTTTATAACTTAAGGGTTATCTTTGTAACTTTATAATATTTTTGAAATACTTAGATTTACAAACTTATTTAGTCAAAGCTTTATAAAAACTTTCATATAAGGTTTAGAAACGACAACATCGAAACATAAATAATGACGTTAATTTTTAAACGAATAACAAATCGATTAATTTAAAAATGAATAATACAACATCTTAGTGGCTCAATCATTAACCAACATAAAATAGTTAAAATAAGTATTTTAACTTATCATCCACTAACTTTTGTTAAATATCAAACAATCGCATTTTATAAACTTCGTAACATCGAGAAACGATTACATACACACAAATTATATGAATATATAACTTTATTTTTGAATTTTAAGCATTTGCCGCACAAGTAACGATGCTACAAATACTTTTCAAACATTGTCTTTTGAACATTAAGGTCATGAACATAAACCGTCGAGATCTAAGATTTTCCATCTTATTTAGGTCGCGTGATTTGAGTCTTTCTCTTTCACACTTGATACTTCTATATCTGGACTGATGTACCACCAAGGTGAGTCATAGCCCCTCTTTTACCTATTTTGAACTCTTTGGGAGAGATACATGCTCGTTTTACTTGCATATTTTACTCGTTGACCTTAAACATTTTACTCGGGTGATAATACACTTTATTTGTTTATTGAAACATATTACATGCTACAAACCTGAACACAAGTATTTTTCTGTATGCTATCCTGATTGTTATTGCCTTAGTACACACTTTTGCCACTAAAAGTCCCTCATATCATTAGTCATTAATCACTTGCGAGTGAACGCGAATATCGTGGGTAGATCTATTGGCAGATGACGCCCCATTTGTGTTAGCCAGAATGGTAACCAAATGCACCTTATTTGAAGAACAATAGGAAGTTGGCAAACTCATACAAGAGGGCACTGTTTCTTACATCATTTTTATGATGTCTATTGTTTATATCATTTTTATGATATCATACACGTTAACGTTTGAGTTCATGAGACTTAGAGCAATAATATTGTACTGCAATATTACTATTTTACTATAATTGTATTCTTATACAATTATCCAACTTGAAACTTGTGTTCAACTGATTATTATACAAACACTATGGATTCACTCAACCATTGACCTGATTAGGGCAAACAAACGAACTATAGGTATATAATAACGGAACCCACTATTTATTTTACTATCACTCAAACTTGAAACTATTGAAATCAACTGTTCTACTTATAAACACTATGAACTCACCAACCTTTGGTTGACATTTTTTAGCGTGTATTCTCAGGTTCCTAAGGTGATAGCGTACTTTTGAAGGTGCTTGGCAAATGGCATGGCATGGTCATAAATGACTCTGATAATCATTTGGGACCGCTTTATTTCTTTTATGGGCCTGTATTTCCGCACCATTTTGAATGATATAAATTTAAATACACTGAATTAAGAAATTTCTTCTAAACTGTTGTGGTAAAAACCGTTCTTTGTACTTTGTGTTGTGATACCAATTGAGTAGCACCCCACTAACATTATCTTCCACTACAAACCATTTTTAGGGGTGTTACATTGAAACAATTGTGGTTTTGTGAACCGATTTTAACTAAATGGTGTGTACGTATGTGTTGGTATATTAGGGTGTAAGAATCATGAGTAAGTGTTCTTTAATACATTTTGACAAAAGACAATTATGTGAATGAATTTATTTCCGCCTTAATCGATGGACATCTAACATAATGTGTAATGCATTGAATGAAGAATGACGATAAAGTGTTTAGGAGGTTGCAGGTTAATGAAAGCGATGAGCTTAGTAATGTTTTTGCGGATGTTGGTTAGCATATAAAGAACTTTATCCTTGAATTCACGTAGCTCTTCTCTATCAATGCGAGATGATCGTATGACGAGGCATGTGGTTTCCTAATAGGAGGTGTAGAGGATTAGAGTATTGTTATAACTAAATAGTGATGGAGGTGATTTTTGTAAAGCGGAAGTAATAATGAGATTTGGAAAGAGGTCGGTTGAAAGATACAAAAAATGTAATTCCAAGCCTCTAAAACTTAATTCTATATGCTTTCAAATTATATGCAAGTGCAGGGGTCCTTAAAACATATTACTAATCTTTGTAGCAATAAAGGGATTACAATTATGTGGAATGAGCATATAAAAGTTAGAACAAAGTGAGATAACAAATGATTTGTTATCAACCTACGTAACAAGTGAGTTAGCGACTAAAGATGTCAAAAAGATAGAAATCATACGATAATATCTTATACAAACACATTAGATTGCTAGACATAAAGTTACCACATAGCAAGATAGCATCAAGACAAACAATCATATTATGAGAGAGCATGACATTGTTTGAGACACTTCATTGTGAAATTGTTTTGTTGTTAGGCTTAGACACTTAAGCATACTTATCCATTAATTAACACAATAATCTGTGTGATTAATTTGTAGAATAAAAAGACTTCTACATGTTTATTATACCAAAATCACTTTGATAAATTATAAGTGCACAAGTAGCAGACAAGTAGTGTGACAAAGTCACAAAAGAAGCAAGACGGAAAGTTCATGCAAACCGTGTTTAAATTGTAACATTTTGAAGCATGTATTATTTAGACCATCCTAAGCATAGATTTAATAAATGCCAACAAAAGACAAGAGCTTTCAAACATAGATACATTATAAAAAACATCATGTATCAAAATGACATATCACGAGTTAACAAGTAACACATTAATCTTGCGAAACATCATATAAAGAAAGAATTAAAATATCATAAAAATCATGTTAATATTTAGTAGCATGAAACATAATAAGCATGCAAACAAAACCTTTCCAAGATTTACACATTTTACTATTAATCAAATAGTTATTAAGCACCATGATAACGTAAAGTCACTTAATCATATCAGACAAAAAATATGTAATCAACACATGTATATGTAATGCAAGTGGTTTTAATATACTAAAGAAAGAAAAGTCATATCTACTACTTGTTTGATTAATATTCCTAAGGCAAGGCAATATATCTTATTTTAACACTTACTTTAGGCAAGCATAGGAATAAAGATTTTTCAAGTTGGAGAATGAATATGAGACTATTAATAGTGGTGCTCAATTAAGGCTAAACACGACCATTTTTACGGGTGATACCCAACTTTCCTCCTGGAAACAATTTAACCGTTAGATTAAATTGAGTTTCTAGTGCAATAGGTTCTCCAGTAGTCATTCTCATGTTAGAAAGATAAAAATTCCTATTTTTGCCTATTGACGTATAAAAAACATGATAGTTTACGAATACTTGGCTTAATGCGACACAACTAAATCCATTATAACTAAGGTGATGAAGATGTCATGTTATGAATTTTAACAATGGTGTGTTGATAAACAATATGTTTTAATCTTGTGTTTAGAATCTAAGGTTGTTCAAATTACATAGCTTGTTGTATGATCTAATGGATGACATCTTTTATGTTGAGTTGAAGTGTGTACTTTAAATGTGATTTGATCATCTAAGACCAGGGAAGGTGTTTGTGTGTGATAATGGAATATGTTAAATTAAGAATGTTCCTAGAAAGCTCTTTGGAATTTTTTATTCAACAAGAATCTAAGTAAGGTTACTAACTTCAATATATCTTGTGAGCAAGATTTGGTTATGATTCAAGCTTGGTAGGGAATAGATAAAGATTGTATCTTTCAATAGGTTAGAAGATCCAATGATAAAATCACTATGCTTATGAAAATACAGATTAAAAGGTAAGTTAAGATGAATGCTAGTCCAAAGACCAATTCACAACTGAGGTGTAATAAAATTTCTTGTAACACAACCATCCATGTCACAAGGAGGGAATGATGCATAGGATATACAATATCCTTTGTTACCTTTTTAAAAGGAACAATTAACGCATTGATTCTTTAGGTATAATGTTTTCCAAAACATCATGTTTTCCTAAATGAAGATATGAAGCTAAAATGTTTGAATCGGATAGTCCTATCCTAAATATACCCGGTCTCAAGATTATATTCACTAGATGATGACAAGAGGGATTCACTCGAGTTTCTTATGTATACTCCTCAAGAGGCATTGTCACTCGGGGTGCATGAGGTTGGCTTTGAGATTGCATTTTAACATATGTTGTTAAAATGTTGATTTAAGGTTTAACGAAACTTATGCAGAAGTTTAACGACAAAGTATTACTAATAATTTGATAACTTGTGAAGGTAGTACTACTTATACCTAGTGGAAATTGATAAAAATTACCAGGAGCATCATGCTCATTTGATAGTGGAGGTTCTAGTCATAATGAATCATCTAAGTCCTCATAAGTGGGAAAGTATGGTTGAGTTTGTTCAACGTGCATTGGGAGTACCTAGGTTGGTTATTAGTACATAGATGTTGAAAACAACAAGGATGGATACTAATTCTTGTAGTCCATTGGTTGGTACAACTAGTGGGTGAAGTTCTTGAAGTTTTGGTCATGTTTGTGAAGCTTAGGGGCTGAGATATATCACAGAGGTGAATGTGATGAGATGATAGTGAAAGAACAAGTGAACTTAAGTGGTAAATGTTCAAGGATGAATACCTATTTACATTTGTTTTATTCCCATTGATTGGGAGAGTGTTAGGATAAGTGTTTTAACATACGTTGTTAAAATACTTTGATTTTTCGGATATGACTTTTAATGACTACAATCGTAAGTCAATTTTACTTGAATATTTTGGACAAAATACTTAAGTTGTCAATCCTACTTTGTTGAGATTAGATCGTAATCAAGGATAGCAAGACTTGATAATACATCTTTAACCTGAGTGTGAGTTATGACTCGATGTAAATCCTTATCGTCTTAAAGGATGACACATTATTTTCAAGTTAACCAAGTGAGGCAACATATGTGGATACAAGACAATATCTACAGTCATAAGTTGGACTTGTGATTTTGATATTGTATGTTATCTTTGCAAACAATGAGTCCGGATTTGTTAGGAAGTTTTTTCAATTCATAAAACAAGTCACGCTAATTGATAAAGGATGAGTAAAGGACGAAAGAATGCAGTTAATGTGTGTAATGATTACAAAATATTTGTGAACAGTGGTCCACGAATTGCAAGGAACCAATTTTAGGGTTCCTTCCTTTATAGAGAAAGGTTCCTTGAGGTGTTTTGAGAAATTTCAAATTTTGGTGGGAAATGCTTATCCTATTGGTCCAAGTGAACTAAAATTATCCTAATGTGTGTAACTACAAGTAAAAAGGATCTAATGATAATAAGTGAATGATATATGGTGCGGGAATTTAACGAAAAACAAAAAAAGTTCTGAAGGACTGGCGGAACCAAACGAATGAACGGGCGGAACCCTGTTTTTGGTTCCGCCTAATCCATCACCAAAAATTTTGGCGAGACCAAAATTTTATATGGTTTTTGGTTCCGTCGCATCCGTGGGGCCAAAAATCTTAACAGACTGCATTTTTCATCCCCCGAACCCTGTTCAAATCTCGTAATTTCTCCTAAAACATGTGTAATTAATTAGTTGTGACTAGAAACCAACAATAAAACAGGTATTAACACATGTATGGGTATAGATCAAACAGGGGCTAGAAATTTCACTAATAATGTGAAAAATGAAAATTGATAACATCACTATGTTATCTTCCTGCAAGATAAACCATTAGTTCACATGATAGATTAGTAGCAAACTTGACCAGATCTAAACACACACGTTGTGTTGGGGATACTTTGAGTGTATACTTGATAGCACACGGAATTTACTACCAAGTACTTAGAAGAATATGAGTTTGTGTTTGGTGATTGATTAAGTAAAACAATAAGAACAAACGATATCAACCAAACTATCACTTCAATATATCGAACGATTACAATATGAACGTGAAGGATATTAGGTATATAGATGTATTCGATCTGAATGATATATATTAAACCCTAATCTAAGGATCTCCTTTTATAATGTAAAGAGTCCTATACAAGTAAAACATCTAACCGAATCATTCTATACCATATCTTTTCTATAATTATCTTCACACGGTTTCACCTTGATCTCTTAAGCAGTCCAAACTGTTCTTCCTTCAGCAGTCCAAACTGCTCTTCCATCAGCAATCTTAACTGTTCTTCATTCAGCAGTCCTAACTGCTTAAGTTTAATTCCCAACAATCCTCCCCTAAACTTATGATTTCGATGCAAATCAATAAGTTTCTTGAATTAAACATCTGATTACGTTGATGGGATGGATTCTTTCAAACACTTGACTTAAATCACGAAACACTTTGGGAATTATCTTCACTTATCATACTCTTTTGGTCAACTCCTTAAAAATTACCAAAATTAATTTAATTCCATCAAGGAATTAATTCCTTATACCAACCCAAGTGTTAATTCTTCATATCAACCACGCATTGAATGTCATTAAACCTTCATTAACTCTATAAAAACTCACATATCCACACAAAATCTTCTTCAACACAAATCTTTAACTCTTCAATCACAATGAACTCTTCTCCACCAAACATCATAGAAATTTCATCTTACTCTTCTTCAGACTCTGAAGATTCAGGTTGGAACAACTATTTTCCACCAAATTATTCTTCAACTTCAAGAGTTAATCTTTCAAAAAGAAAGACTGAAATATCTTCGTCCGATGAACCTTCCTCCGATGAACTTCCTCCTTATGTGGACGATTCATCCTCCTCATCTGAATCGTCTGATGATGATGAACTTCGAAAACTATCAGACTTACTAACCAAAGAATTTGAAAAAGCAGCATCATCAGTGAAGATCCCTATTCCAAAGAAGAAGCCTGAGAAGAAGCAAGTTCCATCTCCAAGTCAAAAGCAAATTCCATCTCCAAGAACAGTAATACTGGCACTTCCCTGCAAAAAGGTATCTGAACTCATGGGTAGCACAGGAGTCCGCAGCAAAACCATGCCGAATATCATTGGAAAAGGAAAAGGAAAACTTAAGTAATTGTGTTGACTTTTGTGTAGGATGTTTTGTTGGTAGTTGGTAGTTTTTGTTGGTTTTTCCTGTATGAAGCTTTGTAATGAATCCACCTTTATAATGAATAGACTTTAAGCACTTCTTTATAATTCTTCTCTGACTTCTTAAATAATTCATCTCTGACTTCTTAATTCCTCCTCTGAATTTCATAATCATCAATCATCTTTAACAGCAACTAGAACAAACTTTATTCCTCCCCTGTTTGGAAGAATCCTCACCATCAAATGAAATAGAACATATAACATCCAAGCTCAGCATCCAATAAGACCATTTGTACAAGTTACCATCAATTCAGTTGTTGTAGTTTCAAACTGCTCTCAACACTTCCAGATGTATTACCTTCTGAGAGAGGTGTATCACAGAGCATAAACTCAGTAGGAACTAAGTTTTTAACAATCAGTACAAACTGGTGAAGCCAGCAGTTCAGACTGTTTACTCCAGCAGTACTAACTGTTAGCAAAAAGTTTTCAGAGATAAAATCAAATTTTAATTTCAATTGTGGATTCGAAAACAGTTTTGTCCACTTATAGTTTTTAGCAAACTATCAGCTATGAACGAATTTGACTTGTCTTTACCAATAGCCGTTTGCTATGGACTAGCCAACTCTTCACACTTAGATTTGGTGAGTTGATAACCAACCAGTTTTTGGTAAACTGTCAACCATAAACGGATTTGAGTAGTCTTTACCAGAAACCATTTGATCTGGACTAGTTGATTCTTATGTTGATTAGACATGGTGAATCAATTACCATTTGTTGTGTGATAAGCATTCACACTTAACAATCCAAACCACCATACTTTGCAAAGCACAATCCAAAGCAAAAAGCTTTTCTTAACCTGAAATGTTAGTCCAAAACCAAAGAAAACACAATACACAATATTCTCTTTTAACAGTTATTCCATGTGACTAACAAATTCACAAGCAGTACTAAAAATATTCAAGCAGTCTCAACTATACAAATAGCACAACTAACAGTACAAAAATCAAAAACATTTAGACATTAATCTTTTGAAGGATTAAGCATTCCAATACCTGTTACCAAGTACTGAAATCTGCTTACATCAAAACCTTTTGTTAAGAGATCAGCAAAGTTGTTATCAGTGTGTATTTTAACAACTTGTATTAACTTCTTTTCAGCACAGTCTCTTATAAAATGATGTCTAATTTCAATATGTTTAGTTTTTGAATGTTGAACTGGATTCTTAATGATACACATTGTACTGTTATTGTCTATATGTATAATTGTGTTTAAGAAATTGTACCCATAATCAAGCATCTGGCTTTGAATCCATAGAACTTGAGCACAACAACTTGCAGCTGCTACATATTCTGCTTCAGTAGTAGATATAGCCACCATAGTCTACTTCTTACACTGCCAAGAGATTAATCTTCGACCTAAGAATTGACAACCACCTGTTGTAGATTTTCTATCCATGCTAGCACCAGCATAATCAGAATCAGAGAATGCAACAAGATCAAATGCAGACTCTTTAGGATACCAAAGCCCCAAGTTAGGCTGTCCTTTAAGGTATCTGAAGATCCTTTTTACTACTGTTAGATGAGACACCTTAGGATGTACTTAGAATCTTGCACAGGCACATACAGCAAACATAATATCAGGCCTAGATGATGTAAGATACATCAGAGACCCAATGATAGATCTATACATATGCACATCTACATCTTCACCACTGTGATCCTTTAATAACAAATGTGTCTCCTTTTCAATTGGTGTGCTAGCAACCTTGGCATCTGTGAATTGAAATTTCCTTAAAATTTCACCAACATATTTATCCTGAGAGATAAATATAACATCTGACTTTTGCTGTACTTGAAGACCTAGAAAGAAGGTAAGCTCTCCCATAGAACTCATCTGAAATTGGTCTTTCATCAGCTTTTCAAACTCCTTACACATCTGTTTCTTTGTAGAACCAAAAATGATGTCATCTACATAGACTTGAACCAGTAGAATATCACCCTTGTCCTTTTTAATAAAAAGAGTTTGATCAATTTTCCCTCTATGAAACCCATTCTTCAGAAGATATTTAGCAAGAGTTTCATACCAAGCTCTTGGAGCCTGATGCAATCCATATAGAGCTTTCACCACCTTATAAACCTTGTCAGGATGCTCTTGGTCTATAAAACCTAGAGGTTGTGAAACATAAACCTCTTCATCAATAGTACCATACAGAAATGCACTTTTCACATCCATTTGATAGACCATAAACCCCATAAATGAAGCATAAGCAAGAAATAATCTTATTGCTTCAATCCTGGCAACTGGAGCAAAAACTTCCTCATAATCTATACCCTCCTCCTGAGTATAGCCTTGAGCAACCAATCTTGCTTTGTTCTTTATCACAATGCCCCTCTCATCCTTCTTGTTCCTAAATACCCACTTTGTACCAATCACTCTCATTCCCTTTGGTAGATCAACCAGAACCCAAACATTTTGAATTTTGAATTGAAGTAGCTCTTCTTGCATAGCTTCAACCCAACTTGATGATTCTAAAGCCTTTAACACATTATTGGGTTCAATCTGAGATAGAAAAAATACAAACATACACTCATTCTCATCATAAACCACACTGAGAAATCCATGATGATCTGGGTCTTGTATTTGCCTTCTGGTCTTGACTCCAGATTGTACATCTCCTATGATATTGGTAAGTGGATGATTCCTATGTACAATAGTATGGGGAGTAGAAGGAACTGCATAGCTGGTAGGCATGTTTTGCAGACCATCTCCAAAGAAATCAAACTCATCAGCTTGAGAAGCAGTATCAACTGGTGAATCAAGATGAGGTTGACTTGGTCCAGCAGTATCAATATTTTGCTCAGCAGTTGGAACTTGAGGTTGAGCAGTACTAACTCCATTGGAACTGCTCGTTGGTATTTCAGCTTCTTTACCATTCTGACCACTTATTTCAGCAGCATCTTTCTCTTTGTCTACACCACTTGATGAAGGAATATCATCTTTCTTTGTAGAAGACTCATTCACAGGACTTTCTTCCATGACAGGTATGAAAATGCAGTCATCATCTTCCTCCTCTGAACCTGCATCATTGTTAGTATTTGTACCTGTAACAGGCACATAATTCATGGAGTCTGAAAGACTGTCAATATCAAAGATCCAATCTGGACCTACACTTGTAACATTTGGTTTATTCTCCAAAAATTCTATGTGCAGATTTTCTTCTACTTGCTTGGTGCTTGTATTGTACACTCTAAAAGCCTTACTGTGCAGAGAATAACCAACAAAGAAACCTTCCTTAGATTTCCCATCAAACTTTCCCAGTTGGTCTTTGGTATTAAGGATAGTAACATGACAACCAAAAGGTCTTATGAAGCTTAAAGCAGGGGTTCTACCTCTAAGAAGCTCATAAGCAGTCTTATTGTGAGGTTGTAAAACTAAAACCCTATTCAATACATAGCAAGCAGTGCTTACTGCTTCAGCCTAAAATGAAACTGGTAGCTTAGAGTCAGCTAACATTGTCCTAGCAGCCTCTATAAGAGTCCTATTCTTCCTCTCAGCTACACCATTTTGCTGTGGGGTTCTAGCTACACTAAACTCCCTCTTAATACCTTTTTCTCTGCAAAAGTCATCCATCACTCTATTCTTAAATTCAGTCCCATTGTCACATCTGATTATTTTAACCTTCTTATCAACTAGGTTTTCTACTTCAACAATAAGGGTCTTAAGTATTTCACTTGTCTCATCCTTAGTTTTCATAAAGAATACCCAAGAAAACCTACTATAATCATCAGTGACAACAAGGCAGTATCTCTTAAAATTCAATCTATTCACAGAGGTAGGACCAAACAAGTCCATATGCAACATATATAAAGCTTGAGAAATAGAGTTCTGGGTCTTTGGCTTACATGAGGCTCTGTGTTGCTTACCCTTAAGGCAAGAAACACAAGTTTGGTCATTGAGAAAAGTTTTGTTTGGTAAACCTCTTACCAATCCATGTTTAGCAATATTGTTAATGGTTTTAAAATTAACATGACCAAGCCTCCTGTGCCACAACATTGATTCTTCCAATGTGGCTTTTGCAACAAGACAAGTAAGTCCAACCTTAGGAACTAGTTTATTCATCTCAACACTGTATGTATTATCCTTTCTGGGGATTTTAAGCAATACTTGACTTTCATCAGGTAGCTTGAAATCAGGAGAAAGTATAAGACAATCAGTATCAGTAAATAAAACTTTGTTCTGTTTATCACAAATTTGTGATACACTGAAAAGATTGTACTTAAGTTCTGGTACATAATACACATTTTCAAAATCAAGGTTACCCATTTTAATTACTCCTTTACCAGCAATTCTTCCTCCAACACCACCACCAAATACAACCGGTCCTCCATCCAGAGCAATAAAGTCTGAAAGATATGACATGTTGCCTGTCATGTGCCTTGAACATCCACTGTCTGAATATCCTCTATCTTCTTTGCCATTTGAGGGATGTTCCTGCACACAAAATAAAGGTGTTAGTTTCTTTTGGGGATCCAAACCATCACTGGTTTGGATCTGCCTTGTGCATCAAGATGAGAAAATTTGTTTGAGGTCTTTGATGCACCATTGGGTTGAGAAGAATTTTTAACCCAATGTGCTGAGGCCTTGACAGCATTGCCCCTGTTTCCCTAAACATTTAAGTGCCTAGCAGTTGGATTTGCTGGTCTAGCAGTTGGAACTGCTGACCTAGCAGTTGGAACTGCTTGTTTAATCTTAGGCACCCATTTCTGATTAGTCATTGCTGTTTTCTGATAAAAATGCCTTTTAACTGTTTGTGCATGATTTGAAAATTGTTTTGCACTAGAAACAGTTTGCTTGTTATTAAACCACTTATTTTGACTAGCAGTTGAAACTGTTTTGATGCCAGTCTTTAACATAACAGCTTTAGGTGACATCTTATGATTTGCATTAGGGTTTGTCAATCTAGTTGGACCATTTTGAGTTACCCTAGCATTGTTATTCCTGTTCAACCTTGCATTCCCAGTAACCCTCTTTTTCCATGGGTTAGAATCACAATAAGCAGCCATATGCTCAAAACTTCCACAAACAAAACATACTTTTCTAATCATAGCAAACCTATCATCCATTTTCTTAGATTTTGAGTGATTCCAGTTCCTATGACTACTCTCAGAACTTGATGATCTGTTCTTATCCCTATACATCTCAGCATATCAAACACTTTTCCTAATTGGTTTTATGTTTTCAGTCTTTACCACTTTAGGAGCATGTTTAACTTCTACCTTACAACATTAGGTTTTTCCTTAACCTCTACATTCTCATCATCAGATGTCTACTCCTCAATAGTTGGTGCATCTGAGTTCCTATCAGAGGACATCTTTTCCTCAGAAAGAGATTTATCACTGGCACTCACAAAAGAATCTTCTGCCTTAACAAATTTAACAGGATTCTCACTAACCTTAACACCATATCCAGGAAAATCCATATCCTTAAACTCTTCTAAACCTGTGTGAGCTAAATTGATTCCTGATGGAGCAAACATTCCTCTAAAGGGGGGTGCAACTGACTTATAACCTAAACCAGATTTAGCTTTGTTAAGTATTTGACTCTCTACTATCTTCTTAACTCCATCTGAAGTATATTCAAGAGTGTCTACACTTAACTGGATGTTTTCTTTTTCCTTTTTAAGCTTCTCTAGTTCATATACAAGTTCACTCATTTTATTATCTTTTATTTCCAATTCCCTCTTTAAAAGACCTATCTCATCAGTAAAGTTTGACTCATTCTGTTTGTAAAACACAATTTGTTCTTCCAAAACAGCTAATCCTCTTTTATGATTTGACAGACTAAAACTTATTTGATTAAATTCAACTCTAAGATCATCATACTTTTTCTTAATATTTTCATAATCTTTTAAAGCATGACAAGAGTTAGAACATTTTTCAGGTTTATATACCTTAGTGTCTGAGAAAGCCATCAAACCCAAGTTAGCTGGTTCCTCTTCTTCCTCCATGAAGCTCCAATCAAATCCAGCTCCATCTACAGCTACCATAGCCTTGGAAGAAGGCTCTTCAACATTAATTGTTCTCCTTGACCCTAGCTGATTCTTAAACCCTTGACCCTGGTTGCTTTGTTGTCTTGGACCTCTACATTCCCTGGCAAAGTGCCCCATCTTGTGACAATTAAAGCATTCCACCTTAGACTTATTATACCCTACAACATCTCTTCCATTGAAGGTAATCTTATTCCCAGTCCTTTGGTAATACTTCTTAGCCCTGATGCTTATCAAAGCCAACTGCCACTTTAAATCCATAGCTTCCAAATCATCTTCAGCAATTTGAAGAAGATCTTCATTAAAGATCTTTGACCCACCAGACTGTTCTGACACAAATGCATATATGGTCTCTTCAGTCAACCCAGCAGTACTAGTTTTTACACTAGCAGTGCTAACTGTTGGTATAGCAGTACCAACTGCTTCTTCATCTTCATTATTAGAACTGTTTGAAGAAGATACAAAAGCCATATTCCCTGAACTGGAACTGGTGCTACCACTCTTCTTGAACTTTTGCTCAACAATCTTGAGATTATTGTAAAGCTCATTCATTGTCATATTCTCCAACTCTGGTTTATTGCTCCAAACTACAAAATAAGTGTTCCATTCAGCAGGTAAACTATTTAGAAACTTCATGTTGAGGTCTTCTTGGGGTATCACATTCTTCAACACAGTAAGTTGATTGATTATCTTTTGAAGCCTATTAAAAATATGATCCAAAGTTTCATTGCTTGATGCAGTGAAATTCTCATAACTTTGCTTGAGTAGAGTTTTCTGTGCCTTCTTGGTAGCTTCATTGCCACCAAATCTTTCCACCACTGCTTCAAAAAGAGTTTTAGCCGATTCGTAATGGCTAAAGTTCAGCACTTGATCATTAGGAATTGCCATAAGTAACAAATTCCTAGCCTTCTGATCATTCTTCTTTTTGATTCTCTCCTCGTTTGTAACAGGCTCAGTGTTAAGCTTTGTGACCTTGGAACCATCAGCACGTGTTTCTTCAACAGCAACTGGTTTGAAGGAATCACCATTGATAATAAGATCCCATAATGCATAATCTTGCACCATGAAATATTGCTCTATTCTGAGCCGCCATAAATCGTATTCATTCTGCTTCAGCATGGGGAGTTTAGCAAGGATTGAGGTTTGAGGTGTCTCCATGTCCATCTTCTTGGATTGCAAGTGAGTAAATACTTCTGGTTCTTCTAGACTCAAAGTATCAGAAACCTGTCTCTGATACCACTTGACCGGATCTAAACACACACGTTGTGTTGGGGATACTTTGAGTGTATACTTGATAGCACGCGGAATTTACTACCAAGTACTTAGAAGAATATGAGTTTGTGTTTGGTGATTGATTAAGTAAAACAATAAGAACAAACGATATCAACCAAACTATCACTTCAATATATCGAACGATTACAATATGAACGTGAAGGATATTAGATATATAGATGTATTCGATCTGAATGATATATATTAAACCCTAATCTAAGGATCTCCTTTTATAATGTAAAGAGTCATGTACAAGTAAAACATCTAACCGAATCATTCTATACCATATATTTTCTATAATTATCTTCACACGGTTTCACCTTGATCTCTTAAGCAGTCCAAACTGTTCTTCCTTCAGCAGTCCAAATTGCTCTTCCATCAGCAGTCTTAACTGTTCCTCATTCAGTAGTCCTATCTGCTTAAGTTTAATTCCCAACAAAACTTATCATCTTATAAAGCACATAATAGTTTATAAATCATTGTAAGTTATTGTACCAAACCCCTTTTTCAAAGATACTATATGTTTAGATAATCTTTGAAGTTAGTGACACATTTTAACACTTGAACTATTAGGTGGGAGTTTGTGCAAAACAACATTTTTCAAAATACTTGACTAGTTTTACTTAGTTCTCATTCCTAAGTGAATTATGCAAGATTTTAATATAACATATGCAAAGAAAGTTATCTAAGTCTATAAGCAATGCAAAAACAATTTTCCAACTTAGTGCACAAAATCTAGCAAATAGCCTATTGTGCATAAACAAAAAATCGACAAACAAGCGAATAAATAACATGGCATTGATGCTTATGTTACACAAACAAACAAATGTAAACAACAATTTGCAATAATTAAGCAACATATATGCAACAAACATAAACCAAAACAAGTAGTCATTTAGCATACCATAAAAAGAAAGATACTTTTCGTCACTTTGCGTTTAAATATGACGATGTATACCAAGCTTGATTAGTTTCCTTTATATAAATAAATATCACAAAATTATTTAGTTTCAAAAGAAATTATATCAAAGTTCAAAGGATACTAACTTAAATTGCCCGACTCAAAAGTTTGAGTTTCTATGTCAAAACGAAACTTAATATTTTGGACACACTATAGTATTTGGTTTATTCTACTCACTTCAAATTAGATTTAGGGCATAAGAGTATTTTTAAAAGAAATTAGACTCAATTCTCTTTAAATTGATAGGTGGCGCGACACCTACGGACTTACGGTTAATTAGTTATGAATTTTTGAAGTTTACAAAAATTATGGACTGTGCAGACCAAGGAACCCTTTTCCAAAGGGTTCCGTGGGATCCGTGTGTTACACCCCGTGCCCGCTTAGACTAAAAACTTTGACTTTTACGCGGAAACGACTCACCTTTACGGACATCTTCTTACTCTTTTGACCACTGACAAAAATCTATAAACTTTTAGCCCTTGAGACTATTTTTAAATGAAAGTAGACTCAAATAGCTTCAAAACGATAGGTCATACGACCCATTTCGACTTACGGATTAAAAGATATGATTTTTCGAAAACTGCCCAACTAACCGTGATGCCGTCAGAAAAATGGTGACGCCGTCAGACCTTGACGGGCCAGAGGATTTTTGGACGATTAAAAGGGGACGCCGTCAAGAAGGCCATCAAGAACAAATCTGCAGTTTTCACCACTAAAAACCCATTTTGACCCATTTCATGACATCAAACTACTTATACCACTTCCGTTTTACACCAAAACTTCCAGAAATCATTAACTTAACATATCAAACATGTTCCATTAACATTTGACCCGTTCACTACCCAAAATGGGTATATTTACAACTAAACCAAACACCCCTTTAACTTGAACCATAAATACATAAAACATGCTTAGACCCACCAAATGACTTCCAATTCATTACAAAACACTTGACATACAATCTAACACTTGTTTACTCAATTCAAATCATTACTTGACTCGCGGGGGTACAAACTTATACACGAGAGCTCGGTATCTACCTAAGCTCTATATTCTTACCAAATCTACCCATTTGCATAACCATGCCTTAACCAACACATCCAAGCCTCATCTCACATATCCAAGCCAACCTTAAGAACATGCCAACCTACAAAACGGTTAGACAACTAAACCGTAAGCGATAACGCTTAGTAAGTAAAACGACTATAACATAAATCATACTTCAATCCACATGATGCATCATATACATAAAACACTTACATCAAGGCTTACATACTCAAGTCTCATCTAGCACATAACATTAACATATTCCATAGCATCATCTCATCACATAAGCCATAAACATGGCATCACATAAGCATATCCAAGCTCATCTTCTCAACATAACATACATAACACATAATGAAGAAATCCATATAACATATGCTATCATCATTTTACTTACCTCAAACCAAGCTACATAACAACAAGAACATCATCATCAACACAAGCTTCCATCATCAACATCATCATCGATCATCATCATCATCATATAATCAAAACCTAATCACATAATACTCAAATACATAAACAAGGGTTATCAAACCCATCAAAACATAATCATCTTATAACCCATATCATCATATGATCATATCTTGATCATATGATGAAAACCCACTTTCCTTCTCATCTATAACAAGACATAGATTACTTACTTGAAGGGGAAACATAGCTAGTAAGGATCATAAACATGGGACTTCATCTCCTTCCTCTTAATTAATCACTTAGCTTTTCCCTCCTTTTCTTTCTCTCCTAAAAACCGGACTTCAAGTCCTATCTACAAAATGGTGGAGTGATCTAGAACTCCTTAGATATTTAGTTAGGTGATGACTTTGGGCACTTGGAAAGAATGGCCCTTCAATTCCCATTCTTCTTACTTTGGCCACAATCTAACTTATAACATACTTACCATAATAGCAATTTAGGCCCCTTTAGTTATACTTCATATTTACATAACCACTTTAGTCATATTTTGACTATCGGGTTTGACTAAAACACAACATATGTTGACTAGCCAATCACGAAAGGCCCATATCTATTTTCATCTAGGGTGGGGTCCCAATACCCGGGAAACGGGTCTAACAATTCTACCCCCCTTATATAGATTTCGTCCCCAAAATCTCTCGTCTAAAACTATCCAAAACTAAAATCACGGCAATATAAGTCCTTGACCCCATGCTTTCTAAGCCAATTCCTTGCAACGATCTACATGATCTTGCAAATTCTACTCTTACTAGGCATAAACGCAACTCAACATCTGCTAAAAACACGCTTCTCATCATATACTTTTCTAAAATTTCCCGAAACAACTACTTGTTATCCGGGAAAATCTACTACTTTGACTCTATATGAGTCAAACTTCATCACTATAACACGGCATTCAACAAAGCACTACTCATAACATAACATCATAAACCGGTCAAATCTCACATAACACATAACACAAATTGCGCATCTATGCCACAAACCGGCAACTTATCTCAAAAAAGTAAGCAAAGTACCAAACAATGGCACCTGCAAAAACTTATTCCACACAACACTTAAGCAATATTTCTTATTAATCTTGGAAAAAAAATACTTACCAATTAACTTATCAAATTAAAACATAACTCGATTTAGACGTCTATCTTAAGGTTTCACACATGACCTTAACGCCACTATAAGTTTTATCCATATTTATCTTTCTTATGACGTCTATCATGTTTTAGTTTTCACTTTCTCATATCACTATCCGTACTCATGTCACATCGGTCACACATAAGCCCACTCTTCTGTAACTCTTCATTTACATAAAAAGGCGTCCCGATTTATGTAAATCAACAATTACAAATTCATGGTTCGGTGATTTACAATTTCTTCATTTAAATGAAAAGGCGTCCCAATTCACTTAAATCAAGAAACCATAAACCATCCTACTCATGCACTTCTGACATAACACTCGTACTTATCTACTTTCCATATTTACTAGCCTTGGATCCAATCTCACTAACTTTCCTTCATGCCATAAGGCAAACTTAACATCATGCCATAAAAGGCAACTTAACCTCGTGCCATAAAGACACCTTACATCGTGTCATAAAGACACCTTACCATCGTGCCATAAAGACACCTTACCATTGTGTCATAAAGACACCTTACCATCGTGCCATAGAGCATTGGATCCAAGCTATATTTATCTTATCATCTTTACTCGCTTTATCTTTCATGCATTTCTATCATTAGGCACACTATCATATATTCAAATTTCATTGCCTTACGCAATCTCAACATTCACTATCACACTTACTATCATCTAGACAAGTTTCTATATAACACTTGCACATTTATTATTATCGCATTTCCACACTGCCACTTATCTTTCACCCGTCAACCCCAAGTTGACTCATACACTAACTATGTGCCATCTTTATTTAGACAAGTTCTATATGTAATGCTTATTCATTACAACTTACACATTTCTATGTGTTCTTACAACACACTCTTACTAATACCCGTCAACCCTTGTTGACCATATTTTCAACTCATACAATCGCTTATTTAGTCTACTTAACTCACACATATATAAACCTTACATAGGTTTATTCTATAACACTTTCGCAAATCTCATCATACATATTTCGATATATATATTGACATGATCATATTCATGTTTTACAATTCTTTCTAGTACACTTCAAGTCACTTATGACTTCTAGCACGATCTATATCTCATTCATATACTAACTACACAAATGTGCTCTCAAGCACATCACATAAAACTTAAACATACAATAAACTTACCATAGACTTATCATCATATAAACAACAACACTTAACATCATATAATGCAATCATATCATAACGCTTAACACTTGTCCGACAAGTGTTAAAACATTCATAACATAAAATCAAATCACATAGTCTATGGCATCATATATCACATTGCATAACCAAGCAATGTCTAAGCATCATCATCTAACTAGCCGCAAGCAATAGCCGAACTCATAACTAAGGCATCATATCTTAGTCCATTTACTAACCCATCTCTAATACCGCTTAGCATAGCTACTCACATTCATAACTCTAATTCTATCATACATTCACCTATCACAATGCAATCCTCGACACCAACCAAGGTGCACGGCTATCTAATCACATAAACATTCCAAGTCCTCTATGGACTTACTTCACACAATCACAATACCAACACCGGCACCAACCAAGGTACTCGGCCGACTAATCATCTAAGCATCTCAAGTCCCCAAGGACTTGAATCTCATACACAATAACACTATAACCCACATACATCACCTATCCTCAACAAGCTCAACTAGCATAAATCATAATCCGCCTAACACTTAGCAACTAATTTCCGCGCAACTAATACTTTAAGTTCAAGCTTCTACGAGTGGTTTAAGACTAGGCACCCTATAGTGGAAACCTAATTCACTTAAACCGAAGCTCTGATACCAATTTGTTACACCCCGTGCCCGCTTAGACTAAAAACTTTGACTTTTACGCGGAAACGACTCACCTTTACGGACATCTGCTTACTCTTTTGACCACTGACAAAAATCTATAAACTTTTAGCCCTTGAGACTATTTTCAAATGAAGGTAGACTCAAATAGCTTCAAAACGATAGGTCATACGACCCATTTCGACTTACGGATTAAAAGATATGATTTTTCGAAAACTGCCCAACTAACCGTGACGCCGTCAGAAAAATGGTGACGCCGTCAGACCTTGACGGGCCAGAGGATTTTTGGACGATTAAAAGGGGACGCCGTCAAGAAGGCCATCAAGAACAAATCTGCAGTTTTCACCACTAAAAACCCATTTTGACCCATTTCATGACATCAAACTACTTATACCACTTCCGTTTTACACCAAAACTTCCAGAAATCATTAACTTAACATATCAAACATGTTCCATTAACATTTGACCCGTTCACTACCCAAAATGGGTATATTTACAACTAAACCAAACACCCCTTTAACTTGAACCATAAATACATAAAACATGCTTAGACCCACCAAATGACTTCCAATTCATTACAAAACACTTGACATACAATCTAACACTTGTTTACTCAATTCAAATCATTACTTGACTCGCGGGGGTACAAACTTATACACGAGAGCTCGGTATCTACCTAAGCTCTATATTCTTACCAAATCTACCCATTTGCATAACCATGCCTTAACCAACACATCCAAGCCTCATCTCACATATCCAAGCCAACCTTAAGAACATGCCAACCTACAAAACGGTTAGACAACTAAACCGTAAGCGATAACGCTTAGTAAGTAAAATGACTATAACATAAATCATACTTCAATCCACATGATGCATCATATACATAAAACACTTACATCAAGGCTTACATACTCAAGTCTCATCTAGCACATAACATCAACATATTCCATAGCATCATCTCATCACATAAGCCATAAACATGGCATCACATAAGCATATCCAAGCTCATCTTCTCAACATAACATACATAACACATAATGAAGAAATCCATATAACATATGCTATCATCATTTTACTTACCTCAAACCAAGCTACATAACAACAAGAACATCATCATCAACACAAGCTTCCATCATCAACACCATCATCGATCATCATCATCATCATATAATCAAAACCTAATCACATAATACTCAAATACATAAACAAGGGTTATCAAACCCATCAAAACATAATCATCTTATAACCCATATCATCATATGATCATATCTTGATCATATGATGAAAACCCACTTTCCTTCTCATCTATAACAAGACATAGATTACTTACTTGAAGGGGAAACATAGCTAGTAAGGATCATAAACATGGGACTTCATCTCCTTCCTCTTAATTAATCACTTAGCTTTTCCCTCCTTTTCTTTCTCTCCTAAAAACCGGACTTCAAGTCCTATCTACAAAATGGTGGAGTGATCTAGAACTCCTTAGATATTTAGTTAGGTGATGACTTTGGGCACTTGGAAAGAATGGCCCTTCAATTCCCATTCTTCTTACTTTGGCCACAATCTAACTTATAACATACTTACCATAATAGCAATTTAGGCCCCTTTAGTTATACTTCATATTTACATAACCACTTTAGTCATATTTTGACTATCGGGTTTGACTAAAACACAACATATGTTGACTAGCCAATCACGAAAGGCCCATATCTATTTTCATCTAGGGTGGGGTCCCAATACCCGGGAAACGGGTCTAACACCGTGGTCCTCTGTGATAAAATGTCACAGAATGAAAAAAAATGTATTTTCACATAGCGAAAATGTGTAGGACTTACTATATTTGATACTGTATGATTAGTTAGAGTTTACACATCATTGTTATACCATTCATTCAGTAGAGTCCGGTTAGTGTTTTAGTCCTCAAAACACATAGAGTAAAAGGGAGTGGTTGTACCTTTGTAAAGAACTCGACATCTAGCTTAGTGCCGGTAATTGTATAGGCGACGTTAGGTTGGTTCTTCCTTGAAGTAGAACTCGGTATTTAGCTTTGTACCGGAAAAAGGTGTAAGCAACGTGTATTAAGGTTTTCTCCGCCGAGAAGGGAGTTTGTTTCTTAGTGAAGAAAAACTCTCGAGTTAGAGGCTCGAGGAGTGGAGTAGGGCAAGGGAGAGAGTCCTTGTAGCCGAACCACTATAAATCTCCGTGTTGTTGTTTGATTGTTCTTTTCTCTACTTACTTACTTATATTACTTGTTTGTGTGCAATTACTTTGAAATCACAATAAGTCACAAAGTGAATTAAAGTTAAAAACGGTAAAAACTATTCAACCCCCCTTCTAGTTTTTCACAATTGGCATCAGAGCTACGTTACTCAAGATTTTCAAAATATATTGTATTTTAAAACTTGAAACGATCAATGGATTTTGAAAACTTTAAAGAAGGGCAATCTATGCAAAGACCACCACTATTTGAACCAAATTGTTTCATATATTGGAAAAACTGCTTTGAGATGTATGTGAAGTCAAAGGACATAGATCTATGGTATATCATTGTAGAGGGTGATTACAAACCCATAAGTAATAATATATCGAGTGGTCGGGATATGGGTACTTCTCTTACTCGTCACAGTGATGAGAAAAAGAAGTTGATTGCCAAAAATAATGAAGCCAAAATGATACTTTATAATGCCTTACCTAAGAAAGAATATGAAAGAGTTTTTATGTGTAAAACGGCTAAAGATATTTGGCAATCATTGATTATCACTCATCAAGGGAACTCACAAGTCAAAGATAACAAAATTGATCTTCTTGTTCAACAATATGAACAATTTGTTATCTCTGAAGATGAGACCATTGATAGTTCTTCTTCTAGGTTCAATACTATTATTACATTTCTCAAAGCACTTGACGAATCTTTTTCTAGAAAGAATTTTTTCAGGAAATTTCTTAGAGCACTTCATCCAAAGTGGAGAGCAAAAGTGACAGCTATTGAAGAATCCAAGGATCTTTAAAGCATGACACTGGACGAGCTCATCGAAAATCTTAAAGTTCACGAGATGGTGATGGAAAAAGACTCAGAAATAGTTAAATGCAAGATGGAGAAGATGAAGTCCATTGCCTTAAAAGCTAGGGTAGAGTCAAGTGACGATAAAGAGTCTAGCTCAAATAGCGAAGATTAAGAATATGCCATGGCCATTAGAGATTTCAAGAAATTCTTCAGGAGATGAGGAAAGTTCGTAAGACAACCTCGTGAAGAAAAGAAACCCTTCTGGAAAGACCATGATGATAGGAAAGGAAAAGTAGATAGAAAGTGTTTTAGGTGCGAAGATTCCGTTCACCTAATTGGAGAATGTCCAAAGCCTCCAAAGAACAAGTCTCAAAGAGCATTTGTTAGTGGAGCTTGGAGTGACAGTGAAGGTGATGACGACGAGCCTAAGAATGACGAAGTTGCTTTTATGGCTAATAACTCTAACGAGGTACTATCTGACTCATCCTACTCCTCTATTGATGATGATTCAGTAGAAATTGAATATAACAAACTATGTGAAATTACCCTTAAAATCATAAACAAAAACAAGTTCTTAAAAACCAAAAAGGAATTTTCGGAAAACGAAGTATATTGGTTAAAAGAAAAAGCTTTAAGTTTAGAAAAGGGTAAAAATTTTATGGAAACATGTGTCTCATTTCAGGAACTTAAACTAGAAATAGAAACACTTAAGTCCACACAGGAAAAACTTATGAAACTAAATTCTAAATTTAAAAGGTTTGATAAAAACATTAGTTGTATGGATGATATAATGAAAGATCAAAAGTTTCAACTTGATAAGACAAAGCTACATTTTATGAAACTTAGAAACTTAAGTGACTTTGAGAAACAAACAGTGAAAGTACAAGAACCTGTTCCAACTGATTCAGACACCCACGGATCCGACGGATCCAAAATTTTGGATTCGCTAGTTATACCAAAAGGATCCGCATATACTTTTGATGAACAAAAGGTTCGTAAATCAGATCGTACTGAATTCGTTAAGGTCACTAGAAAACCTAGCACTAGTACAACTGTTAACAAACAAAAACCATCAGTCTCCATAGGAAAAGGTCAAGTTAATAATAAGTTTAGGACTAAAACGGTTCAACAGAGACCTAGAACTAGTTTTCCCAAACACCCCTTTCCAAAGAGTAATCTCAACTCATAGAGTCATTATCAAAGTAATTGGAACCAAAACATGTCTAAAAATTATAGAAGTCCCAATTACATGCCATGGAACACTTGTCCACCATTTCCATACATGAACCATGATAATGTTATGTTTAACCCAAACGGACCTATGGGATATTGGGGACCAAACGCTTGAGTTTTTCTTGAACTTAGGTGTGCTTAAAAGTTGAGTTAGAACCAGATGAGTGGATTAAAGATAGTGGGTGTTCAAGACACATGACGGGAAATAAAAGTCTTTTCTCATCCTACCAAGTGTACGACGGAGGTAATGTCACATTCGGTAGCAAGCTTAAAAGTAAAATCATCGGAAAAGGTACAATCTCTCATGACTCTCTCACTATTGATGATGTTGCTCATGTAGATAACTTAGGATTTAACTTTCTTAGTATTAGTCAATTATGCCGCAAAAAGTATAACGTCCTTTTCCGTGAAAATGGAAGTAAAATACTAAAAGATGGCATAACCGTAGGAAAAGGTGTTTTGAAGAATAACGTTTACGTTATGAAATTAGACAAAACACCTAAAGAAAAACTTTGTCTCACCTCTCTGGACGAAAACTCAACTCTATGGCATAGACGCTTAGGTCACGCCAATATGAGGTTAATCCAATCCTTATCATCTAAGGAACTCGTTAGGAACCTGCCTAAGTTGAAATACGACCAACACTTTTGTGATGCTTGCAAAATTGGGAAACAAGTTCATAATAGCCATAAGGCTAAAAACATGGTGTCTACATCTAGGTGTCTAGAATTGTTACATATGGATTTGTTTGGTCCATCTGCTATACAAAGTTACGGGGGAAACTTCTATACTTTGGTAATAGTCGATGATTACTCTAGGTATACTTGGACTAAGTTCTTAAAAACTAAAAACGAGGCATTTGATAAATTTTAAATTCTAAGTAAGAAAATTCAAAATCAAATAGGAAATAATATAGTGTCAATTAGAACCGACCACGGTCGTGAATTTGATAACGAAATCCAATTCAGAGCTTTCTGTGATGCTAATGGCATAACACATAATTTCTCAGCTCCTCGAACCCCTCAATCTAATGGTGTAGTAGAACGTAAGAATAGAACACTTCAAGAAATGAGTCGAACAATGTTAAACGAGCAAAACATACCCCAAAAGTTTTGGTGTAATGCCGTTGACACATCCACTTACATCCTAAATAGAGTCCTAATTAGACCATTCTTGAATAAAACACCATATGAGCTTTATTGAGGCAAAAAGCCTACGTTAGGATATTTTAGAGTTTTTGGAAGCAAGTGCTTCATATTAAACACTAAGGATTACCTCACTAAGTTCGACTCAAAGTCGTTTGAAGGTGTATTTCTAGGATATTCACAAAATAGTAAAGCATATATTGTCTTGAATAAAGAAACATCAAGAGTCGAGGAATCGTTGAACGTAACATTCAACGAAAGTCCACCTCCCTCTAAGACATCACCTTTGGTAGATGATGACTTAGTTGAAAGTCAAATGGTTGAAAACCAAGAAAACATAGAAAATGACAAACCGGTAAAAGGAGAAATTGTCAACATCAAAGAATCCAAAAGTCATCCATTAGACAACGTCATAGGAAAAATTAATGAAAGAACCTTAAGGTCAAAAGCCCAAAACGAAAGTAATTTCTTTTGTTTTGTTTCAACCATTGAACCTAAAAATGTGAATGAAGCCATAAAAGATGAATCTTGGGTCATAGCGATGCAAGAAGAATTAAATCAGTTTGTTAGGAATGACGTTTGGACATTAGTACCTCAACCTCAAAATCAAACCATAATCGGAACTAAATGGGTTTTTAGGAACAAAATGGATGAAAATGGAGTAGTGTCTAGAAACAAAGCTAGGCTAGTAGCTCAAGGCTATAATCAACAAGAAGGTATAGATTACGACGAGACATTTGCACCCATCGCTAGGCTTGAGTCAATTAGAATATTACTTGCATATGCATGCGCACACGACTTTAAACTATTCCAAATGGATGTTAAAAGTGCTTTTCTAAATGGTTTTATTAATGAGGAAGTGTACGTTGCACAACCTCCCGGCTTTGCCGATTTTGAAAAACCTAATCATGTCTACAAACTTAAGAAAGCATTATACGGACTAAAGCAAGCACCAAAAGTTTGGTATGATCGACTTAAGACTTTCCTAGTTGACCATAAGTATACCATGGGCCTAGTAGACAACACTCTTTTCACCAAGAAAAGGGATCACATATTATCATAGTCCAGATATATGTGGATGACATTATATTTGGTTCAACTTGTCAAGAGTTATGCGATGAATTTTCGAAAATCATGCATGATGAGTTTGAAATGAGTATGATGTGGGAACTAAACTTTTTCTTAGGTCTCCAAATAAAACAATTAGAAGATGGGATATTCTTCAACCAATCTAAGTATATCAAGGATATGCTTAAGAAATTTGGTCTTGAAGATTCCAAACCCATGAAAACACCAATGTATTCTGAAACCAAACTCACCAAGGATGATGAAAGTGAATCCGTAGATAGCACTAAATATAGAGGAATGATTGGTAGTTTACTCTACCTAACGGCTAGTAGACCGAACATTATGTTTAGTGTTTGTCTATGTGCACGCTTTCAAGAAGATCCCAAAATATCCCATCTTGAAGCCGTCAAACGAATCTTTAGGTACATAAAAGGCACTACACACTTAGGATTATGGTGTCCCAAAGGAACGGGAATGGAAACCATAGTGTATGCCGACTCAGACCATGCCGGTAACTATGTCGATAGAAAAAGTACAAGTGGTATTTGTACTTTTGTAGGGTATTGTCTCACCTCATGGTTTGCTAAGAAACAAACGGCCCTCGCAATATCAACAACTGAAGCCGAGTATGTGTCAGCAGGAAAACCTTGCCAACAAGCTCTGTGGATGAAACAAGCTCTTGTCGACTATGGAATTGAACTCAACGACATTCCCATTTTTTGCGACAATAAAGGAGCTATCGACCTCAGCAAAAATCCATTCCAACACGCTAGAACCAAACACATAGAAATACGACACCATTTCCTACGCGACAATGTTCAGAAGGGAAACATCTCAATTGACAAAGTATCCTCAGAGGACAACATTGCTGAAATCCTCACAAAACCTCTTAAAAGAGAACCTTTCAACTTTCTTAGACTTGGTTTAGGATTAATGGAACCTAGTGAGTAGATAAAACATTAGCTTAAACCTTAGATTAACCAAACACGACAATAACCAAATTCCAAGCCTGAACCTGCGGAACCAAACGACAACAAGGGCGGAACCCTTATTTTGATTTTGCCGGATCCGCGGCCTGCTAAGCTAAATTCTTAGTATATTAAACAAGCATCATGTACTGTGTATCACATTCCCAAATAAAAACATACATCCCACTGGAACTCGACCCTCATCACACCAAACTCAAAAATTAGGTCATTCTCCACAACCAATTTGTGCTTAAATCATCTCTGTAATTATCCTAATCATATCTAATTCCTAATCTTAGTATAGGATTTCTATTTCTTGCACAAAAATCAAAACTTGGGGTTTATGCATATTTTTGGAAAAATCATGAAACATATTTACTAAATTGCATCACAAACCATGTTTTCCCTAGTAAGGAATTGCATCTTGTAGTACATTATCATTATTCATCAAAAACCCCATGAGAAATTTTTATCAAAATCTTCTCACGACTAGGAAATACGGTTTTTGAACATTGTTGATACAAATACAAAAACGTTATGTTTTTACACATCACATGCATAATACCTCTTGAATGCTAAAGGGAATACATAACTAATATGTATTTTCGGGTACATTCAATCGTAGATACACTGAAGTATGAGCGTTTAGGTTATCTCTAATTTCGTTATAAAACTTGCATTAACAAAATTTTCATGCATTAAAAAGAGTCGAGATAACCGCACCTCCACATTGTCCCCATGTAGGCACACACTAGAAATATATATACGATAGTTTTAACTAAACTTTGCATTTTTCGTGTTTAGGATAATCATGCCTCCCGCCACAAATTATGACCATAAGGACACCCTCAAATACCAACCTCAACATCACAAAACCAAAGGTCTCACCGAAGATCAAGTCAAAATCTCTAAGGCATTAGAAAAATGTTATGTTCACGAGGGTAGAACCATAGACCCGTCATTTTTAGAAGAAACCAATATCCGTGAACAATTAGCCGCTATCCAATTTGATAGTCTTCTCGACATAAATGAACCTATTATTCCTAGGTTTATACTTGAATTCTAAGTTACTGTAATTCTTAGCTCAGACGACTTTGGATTCATGAATATCCATTTCAAAGTTAACCAAAACCAATTCACCTTCCCTTTAAACCAATTCGGGGAAGTTTTAGGTATTCCAAGTCAAGGAACTTGCTTTTATTCGGACAAATGGTCATTGTCCAACCTAGATTCCAACCTTGATCGTATCCATCCATAAGACACACCCCTAACTTCCAAAGAAATCATCCGTGAACAACTCTTCAATCCTAGAAACAACCAAACTAGGACAAGCCGGGGTAAACAGGTTGATCGAGATCCATTAGCCATGGAGCTCAATGAGCTTAAGCCTCAATTTAAAAAGTTGGAAGAAGTTCTTAGAGCCAACGTCATTAGCACCATAGGAAATAAGGGCCATGTCAATGCAAGCCTTTGCTATATGATGTATTGTGTGTCTACTCACCAACAATTCAACTTAGCTTACTACATTGCCAAACGAATGGCAGATATTCCAGTCTTAGGTACCACCGCCATGCCGTACGGGATGCTTCTTACCCGTCTGTTTAAAGCTTCTATTCCTATTCCCCGAAATGCTAGTGGTTTCCTTCCTGACTACACCAAAATTCCACACACCTTTGTTCCTCTTAGTGATCATAGGGTAGCCGTAGCAAGAGGAAAACGTGCTCATCCTCCTACCTCATCATCATCATCATCAGCTAGTGATGAAGATGGTTGTTACGGCAGGAGAGACAAGGTTACGCGTTGTCCCACCATTATGTGGTGTGGTTAGCTGCGGAACTGAATACATGAGTCAACTTCCTACTTACGAGAACCAATTCGAAGAATTTCGACAAACTAAAGGAATGATGAAGAACTTAGGTCGGTGGATCATGTAGCTCCACAAGAAGATGAACAAGAAGTAAGAGTTAGGGAGTATTTGGTTTAAGAAATTTTTAAACAATGGTGTGATAAACTTGTGTGTCTTTTAGAATATTACGTTGGTATTTGACTTTTATGTGAACTAACATAATGTTGCAGGATGATAACACTTATTGTTATCAATTCCGTGCTTAAGCCATCGTTTGGCTTAACCTCCTATTATGGTAAGTCATTATCATCGGATTAATCTATGTGTAAATGTGTGTTAGAACCTGTATTTTTAGTATTTTTCTATCACATATTAGTAGTTACATATGTTTTAGGTGAATTTTTGGGATTTGAACGGGTATCGGGAAATATGCATTGCTCTATGTTAAAAATTTGCACTTCCATACGGCGGATATGGCGGCACCAAATATGGGATCCGTCTGTTGTGTTCTTTGGCTCCGCCAAACTCAACACCACGGATTCTACGGAACTAAAATCTTGGTTCCGCCTTTGTTATCGGTTGGATCCGCCAATTTAAACAGTAACATAAGAAATAAAATTCCCACCAAAATTTGAATATTAAAATCTTGGTTCCGACTAATCTCGATTCTTATATTATTGATTTTGGTTTTTAGGATTATTCTACTGATCATTAGGATCATTAAAATGATTTAGAAACACTTAATACCATAAGAAATAAAATTCCCACCAAAATTTGAATATTTAAATTTTATCCAAGTTACCTTTGTCTAACACCTAAGGATCCCTTTAATTGGTTCCTTGAAATCTGTGAATCAATCACATAACAAGCTTTTCTGTCACCTCCTGCACTCACTGATCATCCTCATGTCAACTTTATTTCTATGGATTGACTTTGATAAAATGACAAACAACTTTTTCTTGTTCCAAGTCATTGGTAATCAACATTCCCTTATGAATCAAATCCAAACACCAATCTCCATGAACCTTAGAGACTATAAATTAGAAGCTTTAGGATGATCTCAACTCACATTTTATCATCATTTCTAACTACCTGCACATTTCTAAAACAACTCATATCCAGACCATACAGAAGGACAGCTAGAATTAGTGTCAGACCATATTGGTTCATAAATCCCATCTCTAATATGAACTTCCCTACCATATCCACTTCTACTACAACACCCATCATAACTCCTGTAGTTAACATACCATTACCCGCTCCAATTCCACCATCCAGATCACCATCACCTACCATAACTCCAATAGGTTCTACACCATCACCTACTCCATCTCAACCAAGATCACCATCACCTACAACAACACCAGTGGCTAGCACACCACCACCCATACCATCTCAAATGAGAAAATCATCATCACCTCCATAATCACCCAACTTTCAACCAAATTATTTTACTTACCATACTCCAAACCATTGATGAATCAATGTGGCTCAACCAACCAAACACTCAAGGCAATGAGGAACTTGATCCTCTCAACACCTCTTCAAGCATGATGCACTCTAACTTACGTAATACAAAGGATTTAGAATCCATTTGGCTTGCCTCCATCATATCTTCATTAAACCAAAACAATCCTCCACAATAGGCACTTTTAGTTTCTCTCCTTAAGAACCTTTAGGATTTTTAGGATTGTTTTCCTTTTTATGTTGTAACATCATGTTTTGTGACCTATGAAACAAACAAATTTTCAATGAATGGATGTTATATCTATGCTTGTGGGTGATCACTATTTGGCATAATATCTTAGGTTGTTTGATTTACTAACATTATTGTATGGTTGGTTTGAATTCCCATAATGATTTGACCACTTATACTTAGGTTCATTTTTTATCAGACACGTATTTTTGACTTTTTAAAGTCAAATGGGTTGAACTATCATGTTTGGTTGACCTATACATTTGCATTATGCTACTTGGTTTGATTGATTCACAGCTAACCTTTGTTTTGTAGCTTTTCTCAACCTTGAATCATATACGTTGGTACCCTAGCAACGGGGAGTACAAATCAAGGGGGAGTATATCATGTACTAACTCATTATTTTGTAGCATTTCTCATCATTGAAATGTATACATTGGTACTCTAGCAATGGGAAGTGTTCATCGAGGGGGAGCATACTATATTATAACCATTTGTTTTGTAGGTTCATGCATCATAACCTTGGTACTCCAATTAGGGTGAGTATTATCCAAGGGGGAGCTTTAAAAGTTCTCAAAATCATTGAAACAATCTTGGTACTCCAATTTAGGGGGAGTAATAACCAAGAATTGTTCACCACATTCCGTTACGCATATCTTCTTTTTGTTTCGACAAAAAGGGGGAGATAGGATTAAGTTTATACATCACTATGATCATCACAGTACATGTTTTTATGCTTAAAATAGTTTTCAAAACTTGCATAAAACTAACTTAATCTATATTTTTAAAAGACTTTCACTTTACTTATTACATTGCTTAAAGATAAACTTTATGTTTTGTCATCAACAAAAAGGGGGAGATTGTTAATAAAAATATCGTCCTAAAACCGTTATTTATATCTTACGATCTTCGCTTTATTTTGTTAATGACAATAATAAGGTTTATCTTTAGCAAAGCATAAATATAAGTTAAAGTCTTTTACATTTATAACAAGTCTTTTAAAACATATATACACATTACATGATCACTAGGATTCACATTGCATATATACATTTTACATTTACATGTTTTACTTTTATTTCTTAAATTAGAAATATTAAACATGACATCATGGCATACCTCATTTTGATATCTTTAGGATATCTTGAGGATTTAGGTGATATCTTGTATAGATCTTCAAGCTAAAGAGTTGAATTTGGAAGATATGGAAAGATTGTACAAGATATGGAAAGATATGGGAAAATCTTAGCTGTCTGGTTCTCGCGGAACCAAACACCATAACTGGCGGATCCCATAATTTGGATCCGCCAAATTCGTGCCCTGTTGATAAGCTTTGCCTATAAATAGCAAGCTGATCATTCAGGCACACTCATCACTTACATAGTATAAATTATACATTCATTCATTTATACATTACTAACCCATATCATTCATTCATTTCATTCTTAGTGATCTTCCTTTTTGTAGCAAAAGAGATCAAGCATCAACAAGCTTCAAAATACTGTTGCAAGTCTTGAAAATTAGATACTGTGTGATTAGCTAGAGTTTACACATCATTGTTATACCATTCATTCAGTAGAGTCCGGTTAGTGGTTTAGTCCTCAAAACACATAGAGTAAACGGGAGTGGTTGTACCTTTGTAAAGAACTCGACATCTAGCTTAGTGTCGGTAATTGTATAGGCGACGTTAAGTTGGTTCTTCCTTGAAGTAGAACTCGGTATTTAGCTTTGTACCAGAAAAAGGTGTAAGCGACGTGTATTAAGGTTTTCTCCGCCAAGAAGGGAGTTTGTTTCTTAGTGAAGAAAAACTCTCAAGTTAGAGGCTCGAGGAGTGGAGTAAGGCAAGGAAGAGAGTCCTTGTAGCCGAACCACTATAAATCTCCGTGTTATGGTTTGAGTGTTCTTTTCTCTACTTACTTACTTATATTACTTGTTTGTGTGCAATTACCTTGAAATCACAATAAGTCACAAAGTGAATTAAAGTTAAAAATGGTAAAAACTATTCAACCCCCCTTCTAGTTTTTCACATTTTTGATATCAACTGATTAAAAGAAAAGCTTTTTGGAGAGAAAGACAGATTTGTATTGCATGAAATTGGAACAATTTGATATTGATTTTTATACTCCCCCGTAAAGAAAGCATATTTCAATCAGAAATTTTTATAATCAAGTAAGGGTTTAGAGGGAGTTATCTTGAGCACTATTGTGAAAGATTTTGAAAAATCTTTAGAAAAATATTGAAAAGGTGCTCTAGATTTCTGTTTGAGAAACGAGTTTTTGTTTGAAATATTTTCGTTTGTTTATACTCGAACTTTTGAAAATGATTTCATTTTTGAACGTACAAGTCCTGATTTGAAATAATCAGAACTCATCATTTTAAGCTCGGGTTTCGTACTCAAGAATACGAAAGCCGTAGAGATTTTTGGGGTAAGTGTTCAAAAAATATTTAAAACCTTTGTCTTGATTAAGCACTTTCCTTTCTTCGAATCGCGGGTCCTGAACTGATGTGTCCAGAAGCCATTAAATATAAGAGATTTAGAGAAACGACATGTTTTAGAAAACATTTTAGTGAACTCTCGCTCAAGCATCTATACATGTCCGTATCATTGTTGAATGACATTTCTAGAAATGTACAGAATATCGATTATACGACAGACATGTCGTGAGAAGAATATTTTTGGATTTTATCGATTTTATATTGTTTTTGTATTTTTGAAAATTTTCTATTTTTGTATCTTGTTTTTGTTAGTTTCTCAAATTTTGTATTTTTGTTGAAGAAAGAAAAATTAAGTCTGGACGAGTAAAAGTGGAGTTAAGAGTGGAATTAGATAAGGATTTCTACATGCGATGTTGGCATAAAGTTCTTCTTTTCCACATCGGGTGTATGAACCCTCAACACTTTCACAATTACCTGCATCCACAGAAGAAGAATTTGCACAAATAACAGTGTTAGAAGTACATGTTTCCTCAAATTGAGGGTGTTCACTATCAACGGTTGTAGTAGTGTCTACTTCCTTATCCTGATGATTTTCACTATTATTTGTCTTGGTGCAGCTATGTGACAAATCGTAATTCCAAGTCATTTTCCAAATTTTGAAAATTTACTATTCACAAATTAATATTCATCATTTCACTATTCATCATTTTTGAAGTCAGTTTGCGACTTTGAGATGTTTTCAAAAAATTTACTATTCATGAAACACTATTCATTCCCGGAAGGAAATCACTATCCATGGTTATCATTCATCATTTCGTAAACTAGGTTTACGGGTATTCAAAATTCGCGTAACCTTTAGGGTTTAGCTGCGTATTCATGGACCATCACTTAGGACACATCATATAGACTAGAGTAGTCTACATATCATCAGTAACATCATCATCATGTTAGGTCATTCACGGGTTTGCATATTTTCAATTCACTTATATTTATTTATTAAATAAACGCTATCACTCAATCATTTACTACGAACAATATACCCGACACTCTCGACTATGATCCTAATATATTTTCACACCCAATATAATGATATAAAAATTATATTATTAGTTTACCCGGTGTTTTGAAATCATTTGCTATATATACCGTTAAAAGCTTATAAATACGACGGGTTACGAAATTTCAACACGATAACTAATTGGACACCCGATACTTGCAAGAAATGTGATTTCATAATTTTTACGACTTCGTCATACTTTATTTTGTTCCGTTAAAATTTAATTCTAGCTAACTCGGTACCCGATAACACAATATCCTAGCCAAATCTTAGCTAAAACACATCAAAGTCCAAGATTATTTCTTACACTCCTTCACCCATCCCCATTTTCTACGCCCCCCATACCACCCCATCACCTCTTTGAAATTCTTCTACTAACTCTAATTAATACATGTACTTGTTGTCTAAAAATATCATGACTTTCCTACTTACTTACTTACACTACACATAGTACATACAAGTAACAAATCACTAGCAAAAATTTCTCTCATCTCTCTCACTATCCTTGTGGTTCGGCCATTGCAAGAAGAAGAAGAAAAATTCACCAAAGTTTCAAGATTCAAGTGTTTTACAAGTTCTAGTAGTGTATATTTTAGGTTTTGAAATAAAAACCGTTAGGTTAATCAAGTTTTAGATCACCAATCCTCTTCATCACTCAAGTAAGTGTTCTAAATATTTTCTACTCATTTATACTTCTACTTAATTTATTTTTATGTTCAAGAAACAAATCATGCAAATATACATATGTTATATACCACTTAACACTTATTTTTGTCACTAAAATGAATTTAAAGAATTTTATTAGTGATCTTATGAGATCCATCATTTTTTGTGAAGATTAGGAACCCATGGCACCCTAATAAGGTGTATGGTAGGTTTAGAATAGCATTGGTGTTGATTGAAAGGGTTGTGTACAAACCTTGAACTAGTAAAAATGATTTTTACAAGATATAAACAAGGTTTTGTCCGTTTTTGCAATTTCTGGAAAAATCAGTAGACCATGGGTTATTCTGGTTTACATATTTAGAAAATAATCTCAAAAACGAAGCCGTGGCCGCTGGAATGAGTAAAAACGAGCTTACGACGAGAAAGATACGTTAATTCTAAGTTTGACGACTAAAAACTATTTTTCTGAAAAATAGCGTGCTGTTACACGATTTTCAATGGGTAAAACGAGGCGTTGAACGTGAACTAGACAAGCCAACATATCAAAAATCTATTAGTTCACTGTAACACGAAGTCGAGGACATAAAGAACTTAGAAAACGAGCTTATAACGACCGAGATACAAGTGTTTGAAACCCGACGTTCACAACACATTTTTATCAGCTTTTATTAAAAATGTTTCTATAGTAAGGTGTCGTTTGTTTTTTCAGAGCTTTTACCTCTTTATCTGCAAACCATGTCTGCAGAAGAAGAGGTACATCTGAAGCTCTTCATCTGCAAGAAGACCATCTGTTTTTTGTGCTATTGAAGTACTTCTTTCCTTTTTCTTCATTTTTTTTCTTTTTCACTAATATCTTTTTTGTGCTATTGAAGGTTTTTTTTTTTTTTTTTTTTGGTGCTATTTAAGTACTTTTTTTTTTTTTGTGCTATGACGTTTTTTTTTGTACATCTAAAGTTTTCATCTGCATGGTATTGAAGTACTTTTTTCATAAGAACAGGCAAAAACGTAAACAAAAAAAATAAAATAAAAAAAAAATAAAAAACATAAAAAACGGTCGAAAAAGTTAAAAAACAGACGAAAACGAAAAAAACGATAAAAAAAAGATGAAAACGTAAAAAAACGGTCGAAAACGTAAAAAAAAGGTGAAAACGTAAAAAACGGATGAAAACGTTAAAAAAAGACGAAAACGTAAAAAAAATGACAAAAACGTAAAAAACGGACGAAAACGTAAAAAAAAACAGACGAAAACGTAAAAAAATGGTCGAAAACGTAAAAAAATGGTCGAAAACGTAAAAAAGGACAAAACGTAAAAAAACAAACGAAAACGGAAAAAACGTAAGGAAACGAACGAAAACGTAAAATAACGGACGTAAACGGAAGAAAACGGACTAAAACGTAAAAAACGGAAGAAAACGTAAAAAACAGACGAAAATGTAAAAAACGGTTGAAAATGTATAAAACCGTACGAAAACGTCAAAAAACATATGAAAACGCATAAAAACTGACGGAAACATATAAAAATGGATATTAAGAAATAGATGTGGGGTTTGTGAAAGAAGATGTAAGAAGTGAAAGATAATGTCTGAAATTCAGAAGAGGAAAGAAGTGAAAAGAATCACTTATGTCTGCAAAAAAACAAACATAAGCCTCTGCCCTCCCGCAAACAAAAGAAGTGAAAAGAGGGAAAAAGTGCTTATTGAGAAAAAACAAACGACACCTAAACTACACCATTCGTCCTTATGGTTTGCGTTGACCGACGAGTTTCGTCCTTAGACCAAAAAAAATGCACCGTTCGTCCTTAAATGCG
Organism: Artemisia tridentata subsp. tridentata; assembly: GCA_021014915.2. NCBI lineage: Eukaryota > Viridiplantae > Streptophyta > Magnoliopsida > Asterales > Asteraceae > Artemisia > Artemisia tridentata. Next base: position 156,592,409 of record CP139506.1, read on the forward strand.
AAACGTTATGTATCGTTAGTCCCTCTCTTTAACGGGACACACTAACGATCGTTAAGTCTACACATGTAAGGGTATTTTTGTCTTTTTTCTCATTTCTCTCTCTACTTCATCTCCCTCATTTATCATTAGTCATCCCCAACAATACCTCTAATATTTCTCTCTCTACTTTATCTTCCCCACTCATCTTCTACCCATATCACCATCACCAAATCAAAATCTGCAAACCATTATTTATCTATTCTTTTTTTCACTTAGCAATCCTTTGTCTTAGGATCTACCATCAAATTCGCTTATATTCCAAACAACTCAATCAAAGAATACTAGTATTACCTAACTGAACCACCCTAATTTAATTTAGGATAATTATTTACGATGTGTTTCTTCAATCTTCAAAATAAGTTTCATCCGAGACAATTTCAAACACCTCAAGTATTTATTTGTTCCTCTATATACACATATTATCATCAAGTTACCATTATCATACAAAAATAACTTAAGCAATTTACACTTCCTTTTCATTTGTCAATAATTAAACTAGGAAGCAAAAATAATCCCCAACATCCCTCCACCCACGTCATGTCACTTTCACCAGAAAGATGGTGGTTTCGACCACATGCGACAAACAACCACCGTCTTTATCATGATATGTTTGTGGAAGAGAATGACATTTGTGGATTAGTTGATTTTTAGCTGGCAGCAGTAAGCGAAATATTCATTCAAAAAACAATAAGAGGACTTAAATAAACAAAAAATAAATTTCTTATACCTTTATAAAATTTCATAAAGCTAAAAAATAAAATAGTGTTACTTTAATACATATTAGTTCATATACATACGAGTGATTAGTTCACTTTTTCAAAATAACTGTGAATTTTGGTTTCTCAATTTCGAGATTGTTGGTGGTGATGCTAAAGGGACGAAGATGGTAATATTGGTGAAAGAAAAGGAAGAAAATAATGTTGGATGTGATGAGGGAGATGGTTGGTAGTGTGAGGGCCCACATGTGGAGGTATACAAATTAAAAGAAGAGTAAATTACACCGATCGTCCTTGTGGTGTAGGTGAGAAATGATTGTAATACCCTCCATTGGACCTCATCTAACGCTCGTTAGTGAAGCCAGTTCGAGTGAGGGACGAACGACGCATAACGTTTCGCAATTAAGGATGGATGGTGCAATTTTTTTGGTCAAAGGACGAAATGTGTCGGTCAACACATACCACAAGGACGAATGGTGTAGTTTACTCATGTTTCTAAGTGTAAAACTGTTTTTGCATGTACCCAAGTTTGGAGCCATTTTTCTCAATGATCGAGTCAGTTTGAGACATTAACACTTTGAAGTAAAATCAAGTACTCCCGGCCTATTTTCCAAATTGAGCAGCCGTTCGTCAACCGGACTTGTAACGAGTATGATACGACCTTTCAAATATACCCGAAAACTACACAAAAACAGCAAATTTAGCCGACTATCTAACTTAACCATTAATTTTCTTTATGATCGGGACTCGTATAGACAAAATTTTGATGATACGAATTTAAGATGTTGTTACAAGCTTTCTAAAAACACGGAGATCGTTTCCTAACACTCAATATACACCGATTTACGACTAGCTTTGCGAGGCTACTTAGTCATTTCTATTAGTTGTTGAAAAATATTAAATTACGACGTAAAACTCTATTTTTCCAACAATTCATCAAACGATGATCGTGGGATATAGTTACAATGTATTTACATGTAAAATGTTTTATGACTTAACAAGACGTCAAAAATATTTTTTTCGATGATAAACATTATTTTCAAATTTCACGAGTGGTATCAATAACATACGTATTTTCATGTGTAGCATCATTTCATGACTTACACTAGATCATATCATTCATATTAGGTTGCGGTTAGAGATCGTGCCTCATTTCAGTGTATCCACTTTTGTCATCATTACTATTGCATCAGGTGAGTTTTCATAGCCCCGTTTAAAATTTATAACTTCATTTCTAAACTCGCGGGGGAGAATACATTGCACCATTTTTTTTATTACGAGTCCAAGTACATTAAATTTATTTACACTGCTTAGGTTACCATATTGCCAAGTTAAAGTCCCCTTTTATTTATCATGGACCGTTAATTGACAGTAAGCGAGGTTGAGTGAATAGATTTATTGAGGGTGACTCCTCCATCCGGGTTGGTCGCTCCAACTTGACCGGTTAGGCAAACGGACGCATTTCATTTGAATTATATTAGAGTGTCTGGCAAAACACTCAGTTGGGGCGCGCATTATTAGTCTAGCTTCGGGGTCATGAGCTTATACCAATTGTATTATTTATATGGCTACATTGTCATACTTAACTTTTTACATTGTGGATATCGCACGAAACATTTACATAAACCTATGATTCTCACCAACATTATTGTTGACCGTTTTTAGCAATGTATTTTCAGGTAAATAAGGCATTCGCATCATGGCCTGCATGTAGATATATCATAGAGTCTCGGTGACGACGCGTCTCACTTGTATTTATATGCACTTTAAACTATCGTTTGATTGTAACAAACTTATTTCCGCAAACTTGAATCATCTTTTGGGACCTATCTTTTGTAAACTCTGAATGTTGAATGAAATCAAACGATGTATTTTTAAAACGACACTTTATGTCGTTCAATGTAACTGTAACTGTGATGCTATGGCAGTCACGCCCCAGGTATTCCATTCCGCTGCAAATCAGATATTTGGGGGTGTGACAGATTGGCATTAGAGCTAAGGTTATAGCGAACTAGGTTGTATCACGGACCCTAGACTATAACCACATCATCATAGCATCTCATCATTTCATCATAAGTGCATATTCACTATACATGCGGTTTCATACATACATTATGCGAGTTACTTACATTTATACTTACATATATTTATATTGACCTGGTTCACAACGATATGTCTTCACCCAACCACCCTATTATCATCCCAGCAGACTCGGATATCGAGGATGCTTTTTGATCCACTAACACACCTACATCACTACTCTTACCTTCTTATACCTCGACATTCCCATATCACTCACCATTGTTAGATGATAACTTCCACCTATTTGAGGTATTAGCACCACCTGAGCCAGACTTAGAAGAGACTACCAGATATGACACTGAGACTTTCGAGATTCAGGAGTGACTGCCCAAAGTTGAAGAACAAGAAAACCGAAGTCTGAATCCTGTAGGGTTGTATTTTCCCATTGTATGTCACCTTAGGGAGTTAGCGTAACCTAGTTGTAACCAGAACCTTTTACCTAATGTAATCTCTATCTTTTACCATCTCCACAATAATCACAACCTTCGTTTATTTCATTTCCTATTACATTTGCTCAATTTTCAATCATTTCGCAACAACATGCCGCTTAGGGGTTAGGCAAATTTCGTCTTTGACTATAGACTATTACCAATCCGTAAGATTCTCTACACACATCCTATAACCCATTCAACATATTTTATCCCAAACTATTTCGCTACCACTTTATAGAACTGTTTTACATAATTTTAATACAAGATATTTTACTACCGCTTTACAAAACTGTTTCACATAACTTTACCTCAAGCTATTTTACTACCATCTCATGAAATTATTTCACGGAATTTTAAAACGGGTTATATTACTACCACCTTATAAATTGATTTTTGTCATTCTACCAAGTATTTACTACTATTTTACCAAACAACACGCTGAACACCATCTAAAACTTCTGAGAAACGTAATGCTACTTTGACTAAACCGAGCATCGCATCATTAGTCCTCAATTATACATAGCCTGATCACCTATGTATAATTCAGGAAGGATTATGCCATGAAGGAAACAATCATCTTTTCAAAAAAAATTTCCTAATAACAATCTTCATCCAAAACATCCAAAAAGCAAGAGCTTTGTAAACGAGTAAATTTTTCATAAACATCCCTTTTGAAAAACACTCTCTAGGTACCTACACCATTAATTACCCACTTAACTGTTAAGTTGGATTTTTTTTCACCATTAACCTTTCTAGGAAAGACTTTTCATTTACAAGGAGTATTCCATGACATAAGAAAACATCGAAAGGATTTCGGAACTACAAACAAGGACTGGAAACATACGGTAAATTGATTCATGACGTAACAGAGATCTTAAGACCTCACGAGGCAATCCAAATCACTATCTTTGGCATAGTCACCAAATCCTATCAGTTCAGAAGTACTAGTTAGACCAAGAAAGACAACGAATCTAAGCCATGATCCAGTTTAGAAAGGACCAAGTAAGTTGAATGCTCGTACCTGTAAGACTTACCTAATACCAACCAATAGGCATTATCCAACACCAGCAATAAAATGTTAGACATCTAAGCATTCATGCAGACATACCTACCCGACTATTTCATTCTTTTAATGCTTTCAATTCAAACGAATTTTCTTTAAAATGCAATTGTACAAATCATATATGTGACAAATGGTAATTTTCACGTTGTTAATTAATATTAAATGAGTATTAATTATTTTTAAGCTGAGCATTTCTATGCGCATTTGCATGTTTCTGAATATTTTTGAGCATTTTTGGGAGTTGTCCCGTATACTGTAGCTTACAGTCACTGCAGAAAGAGTATATTTTTTTCAGTAAACCTAAATTATCCTATTTCTAATAGTTACTGACAAGTCTCGTAATTAACTGAGAGCTTTCTCGCATTTTTCTGAAAAACAACCGCACGCGCGTACCGACAGCACAGTACACATGGTAACAGTCAAATAAATATATTTTTGAGTCAGCAATAATATTTTATTACATTTCAGAAAAAAACGTGGATAAAAACTTTATTTTACGCATACGTGTCCAAAAAGGTCAAACCGGGACTTTACGGTCACGTTTTAGCTCAAACCGACAAACGATACACCAACGCGGAGTAAAATAAATCTTAACCTCCCCCTAATACATCAAATCCGGCCACTATTTACTACCCCCCCCCCCAATTACAAGACAAAACTTACCCACTAACACCAATTTAATCTTATAAATATTACCATACTTCTCTAAATGTTATTAAAACAAAACCAACTTATCCTTTAACACTCTCAACACTTTCCTAGATCATTTTTTATCTCAAATCTTTTGGCACACATCAAACATCAAGATCCCATAATTTTCTTTGAAGTTCAATCAATATAGAGTGTATATTCAAGCTTTACGGGTTATTTGGAACGTGGTTTGGGTAAATTTGGTGAAGTTTTTGGTGTTCTTGGTCTCTCATTCTCCACGTTAAACACTAAAGCATTGTAAGAAATCATTAAATTTCCTAATCTTGTTAATCTCTTGTTCATTTGATGTCTAATGATGATTAAAAGTGTTAAATATATATGTTTTGATAATATGGAAAAAGCTAGGGTTTGCATGTTTATATATAGTGCTCGAAATTTTTAGTGAGATATGAACAACTTAGTAAATTTCTTGCTTGTGTGGTAAATCTTGTTGCATATGATGTTAGTTTGATGATACAAACATGATTTATGTTAATTACGCGAGATTAAGCAATATATTGATTTTTGAAACTATATGGACGAATCGGCCAAAAGAAAAATAAATGATTATTGGGGCTTTGAAAAACATAAAATTTTGGCTCAATTAGTGAAATGGTGGAAATTATACTTAAGTGCTTATTTGGAATAGCTTATTGAATAAGCCATAAGTTATAGAAAGTAACTAGTAAAAATGAAAAAATAAGTTGACACAATATGTATGGGTCGAATGGAACTTAATTTGGTCATATTTGAATATCTAACATAATAGCTTATTTATTAGAGCTTAATTGATAAGCAAAAAGGTTAATAAGTAACTAATAATTACAAGTTTACTAAATAATGGACTAAGATAAAAATTGGACACATAAGCCCAAGATGAGGCTGTTGGGCCGAGCCCACTGTGAAGTTTTGTAGTTTTGACTTTTTGACCAAACGGATTTAATGAACGAGTTTAATGATATTTAAAAACGCGACGATATATACGTTTTAACTAAAAATGTGTTTTTGGGCTAAAAGTGACTATTGGGCTTATTACATGAATTTCGGCCCAAAATACAATTTAAATGATAAAAATGATTTTTGGAATATTTTCCGACTCGCCATGGATATTATTACTTAACGAAACGATAAATGTAACGAAAACTAGTTTTGGACTTGTTTTGAGACACTTAGTCTCCAAAAGGGAAAAAAATGACATTTTAACCAAAATAATATTAATATTGACTTTTGTTGACTTTTCAACTAAATATTGACTTTGTGTCGAAATCTATTGTTAATAATTAAACGTAACAATAACGATAACTATAACGATAAAAATTACTCGCGACGACCAAAATATATATTACTAACGTATTTTGCACATATACTTTACGAGATGAGTTATTTGGGATCAATTGCAACACTTGAGGAAAATGGAAACGTTGTATAAACGAATGGGTCATGCCCAAATTTTTTAAAAATCTAACACTTAGAGTATTTTAGTGAAAGTACTTAACTTAAGTAAATTTTCTAAAATTACTTAACAATGTTTTATTTTCTTATAATTAAACTTGTATTATAAATAATAAATAATATTTATAATATAATAATCCTCCACTAACTTCATTATTTTATTAATTTCTCAAAAACCTATTTAATTAATTATAATTTAAATTATTAAATACATGAGTATTTAACCTAATATAATATATATATATATATATATATATATATATATATATATATATATATATATATAAAATATATATATATATATATATATATATATATATATATATTATATATTATATGTATTATTATTATTATTATTATTATATGTATGATTATATATATAAATACTTGCGCATTTTAAATGGCGAATACCAGCACGGATGTTCCGTTACGTATTCCCACCGTGCACTTTCACCATGAGCCTCCACCAAGAGTTACAACGATAAATCATTTTTAAATATATTTTACCACACAGCAAGCAAGAAATACACGAGCACTGGTCAAACGTAAACTTTTCAAATAAAATAAAGACATATGAGACACAAATATTTCGCTAAGACTTACCGTACTGATTTAGGTTGTGTGTCGGCGCGGTTGCACTATTTTGTTGATTAGCAGATTGCTGTTGTTTGCAAGGTGAGTTTATAGCCCCATATTTTTATACGATTTGTTTTTACAAGCTTTGGGGTGAGAAACATGCAAAATTGTTTTCATGGACCAAAAATGAATTTTTTTTTATACACACTAATATGCAGAAACCTAAGTTTAGCTGAATCCCATTGCGCCCACTATCATCAACCGTTAATTCTTTTTCTAGGAAGCCGTTTGATATAAATAGATCTATTGGGGATGACACCCCCGTTCGGTTGGCTCGGCATAGCCAAGGCGAACGTATACCAATCGAATAATAGGCTGAGTGTCTGGGGATTAACACTCGCGGGCACCCTTTTTATGCTAATGCCAGTTGGGCACGTGGCAATGTCATAGATCGGTTAGATGAGGCTTAGTGTTTGCATAGCTGAGTAGTGTGTATTTGCTAAATTGTTTGTTGATTATTGCTATTGGTCCATATATGCTATTTACTTTAAACCTATGAACTCACCAGTGTTAGCTGACTTTTAGCATGTTTTTCTCAGGAAACTGAGGTGCGTTAACTGAAGGCAGGGCATGGCAATGGTCATAATAAATGTTGGAAATGTTTTTAATAATGCATTAACTTTGAAATTTGGACCTCTTGTTTAATGGGCTACATTTTCATTTGAAATGGATTTTATGTAAGACAACATGACTTAATTTATGTAATGTATTTTAAAACGGATTTCAAATCCGTTCCCTATATCTTGTTTTGTGATTATCGATTTAGTAGCACCCAAAGTGTATGCTTCCGCAATATTATGATTTTGGGGGTGTTACTGATTGGTATTCAGAGCCTAGGTTATAGAGAATTAAGTTTATAAAAACCTTAAACTATAACCGATTTATGAAAAACTTTTCCTTATGACCGCCAGATGCCTGCCAGTTTAGCTTGCTATGATTTGAGCATTATTTGCTTTATTTGATTAAGTGTTATGATATGCTATTTGAGTATTTTACTAAGCATATATGATATGAGTATTTTCTATATACTTACACGTGTCACACCATATTTGTCACAGATTATGTCTCTCCCTTTCGATACACTTGATGTGGTAGCTGTTGCTGGACTCACTTCTCCGATGCGACAACTAGTTCCATTTATGGATGACCCATTGATGGAGGTTGTCCGAGCTGCTGCTCAGCCACCCATTCTTGCTCAGAATGTACACACCACACCAGTGTCTACCTCACCATACTTGCCCAGATACACCACAGCACACCGCTCATCCCCAGCCCAGCTATACACTTTCACCCAGCATGTTCAGGATACTCCACCTGTCAGATGTCGGGCCTCGTATAGGCGAGTCCGTGGACGTCGCCTCCAGTTATCATTTGTGTTTTCTTCATCTCTCAGTAGGACCCGCTATGGCTATATGGGTACCCCTACTGAATCACCATCTCAGTCACCCATATCATCTCCAGACCATTCCCCACCTAGTCAGAGACTTAGGAGATCAGTTGAGACCTATTAAGAGGAGGATGAGGATCCAGTGGAGGATCCAGAGCAGGTTCAGGATGAGCCTACTCCAGCTATGACTGCACCTACTGAGCACACTCCTATCGGTGTAGATGATGACAGGGACAGAGATACTCCTATAGATTTGGATCAGGGTATGATGCCGAGGGATGGTAAGGGCATCATGGAGGATGTTCAGGGTATGTTTGAGGTTGGACAGAGTTCCAGGGATGCACAGATTCAGGGTATGTTTGAGGTTGGACAGAGTTCCAGGGATGCTGAGATTCAGGGTATGAGTGACAGTCAGTGGATAGATATTGCTTGTGATGTTGGCACGGGTGTACGTGCAGCTAACCCAGAGTACACACCGTCATCTCCTTCATTCATGCCTCCATCTCCGATGCCTACTCCACTTCCATCACCAGTGGTTTCTCCGCTTGCAGAGCTCGAGGAGCCCACTGAGATGGAGCAGATCTGGATTCAGCTGGCGAATCAGGCCAGTTTACTTGATGTGCATTCAGACCAGATTGGGAGGTTGGAGCAGTCCGACCGTATTCAGAGTGTAGAGAGGAGGATTGGGGCTGTTGATAGGGCAGCTTGTGTTCTATTTGAGGAGATGTACTCTGATCGGAGGGTGATGATTGGATTGAGAGCTAGCTTGGATGCTTTGGAGAGGTTGCATGGTAGAGAGCTTAGGAGTTTGGATTTCAGGGCTATAGGCTTAGGTAGAGCCCAGAGCAGGATGCAGGTCATGTTGAGACGAGCCAGAGGTGTTGACTGATCGATTAAAATCAACACGTTATTTTTTTCCAAGGAAACACAAGTGAAGTATGTGTAACCCGGGTCGTTATACTCGATGAAGGATGAATGGAATTTGTGAGATCGGGTTTGTGAATCGTGATTGAAATATGAAAATGGAGAGATTTTGGATTTTGATAACAACTACGGGAAGCATAAATAGGATAAGGGGAACCTATAACAAATAGATCTACAAAGCATATACTAGCAAAACGCGAAAAGAACAAATAACGTAATAAAAACGGGAATACGCGAAACTAAAAACATCAAATCTATGAAAAACTAACTCTACGGGTACCAAAATAATTTTTCTACGTCCTAAATGACAAAAGAAAATTTTGGAAAAAAGAATTATATTTTTTTGACTTTTAAATAATTAAATACGAATTAAAAACTAATTTAAAAAGAAAAATAAATTAAAAATACTAAATGAAAGTGGAAAAATCTGGAAAATTATAGAAAAGTCTTAAACAATATTCTAAACAAGGGAAAAATAAAATGGAAAAGTCAGCTTATTGTAATAAGCTACAAATAAGCCACGAATTCAAATAAGCTAAAAAGGGACTAAACTAGTTAAGTAATAAATAAAACAAACCATAACTGATAAAAGACCCTAGGGCATTTGGTGAGTGTGTGGTGTTGTGAGTGAACAAACCCAGGTTCGATTCCCAGTTATAGTATTTTTGCATTCTATTATTATTATTTTTTTGTTGTTTTTCTTTTAATAACTCATTAAGCTACTTAAAATAAGCAATACTTAAAACTGAAAATATTTATGAAAATCAACATTAAGCTCAGAATAAGCCTAGCTTATCTGATCAGATGGAACAAAAAATGGGAAAAGGCTAAGCTGTTAAGCACAAGAACTGAATAAACTTCTATAATAAGCTAAAGTGAGACTGAAAAAGTTAAGTCTAATCAATCCTATTCTAAATAATCCAAATTACACAGAATAAGCTAAACTTAAAAGCAAGAAGCACTATAAATAATCAAAAATAAAGGAGGGTCTGCTGATATACTAGAGTGTATGGCAAATTTGGGGCTTTTCAAGGCCTCAAAAAGCTGTCAAAGAAAATTCTAAACATTCTAAGAAAAATATGACTAGATAGGCAAGCAAGCCAAAAATATTTTTGCAAAAATACAGCTTAAAATAACTTAGCATGATGGAATTAAAAATCAACAAAACAGGCTGAAAAAGTGGAAATTCATAAAAATGAGGTCTGCTAAACTATTTTGTGATCTCAGCTAATGCTAAACTTGTCCAATACTCAATGATGATTAAAAAGAACTAACAAAATGCAAAAAGTAACAAAAAGAACAAGCTCCGCTTATCACAGCTTAATAAGCTTTTGAGGGTCCAATTTATACCAACTACTAGAAATCCACAAAAGGCTCTAATAATACTTACAATGAACTGAAAATAGCTTAATAAGACTGAAATAAGCTTAACCAAAACTAACAATCTTGCAAATGACAATAAGCTCAAAAATAAGCTAAGGAATAGTGACAGTTGACTTTTGTGGACCAAAATGTAAAAACAAGAAGAATTAAATTTTCGTTAACTGAATTCAAAATACAATGCTGGAAATAAAAATAAATAGACAACAATAACAATAAAAAAAGAGAAATACCTAAATGAAAGCTAAAATAAAACCTGCTAAAAAAATGGCTACAAGACTCACTATTTATACTAAATTCTAACTAACTATGGGGTCTTCACTTGTGCTTCTTGTGTGAGATAAACAGCTTCACATTGCTTCTGAGCTTCTTGGGAGTTAATCCCAGTCGTTGGATTAAAAAGGAAATCATCACAGCCCTTTAATTAACTTTTGGCGCCCAAATGGTTTACAAGGATTGCCAGCGTGGAGGTGAGAGAGTTGTAGGGTGGCTGGTATAGGTGTTGGGGTATGGGAGAGGGAGACAAAAATGTCTGGTGATGGTACGAAGAGTATGGGTGATGGTGTCCTTGGTGTATGGGCGGGAAAAGGTGAAGAAGAAGGGTTTGATTGTCTGAGGTGTTTTTAGGTTTAGCTAAAAGTGAAATAAACCGGGTATGGGCTTGGGTATTTTGGGCTAAGGGTTTAGGTAGCTGGGTTGGGTTAGGGTTAATGGTTGGGTTATAGTTTTAGGATTGAATTTGGGATTTGTTTAAACTTAGGGATCAAACTTGTACATTCTGAAAATCCAAGGGTCTAGGCTGCCAAAGACTGAAATTAAATTCCAAGGACCATTGGTGTCATTTTGGTATTTTCGGGGTTGACTTTGACTTTGACCTTGACTCTGTCTTCACTTGATCAAATTACGCAGTTGTTGTCGAGTCGATCCCAAAAATGCTCGTTTTCGCTCTATTTTCAATCTTTTGTACCTGAAATGTATAAAAACACAAACCAAGGATATCTGCAGTATAATTTGGTATATTTGGTCATTTTTGGTTATTTTTGTGTCTTTAATGGGCATAAAATGATGAGTATTTACACACTCATCAATCCCCCACACTAAGCTATTGCTAGTCCCTAGCAATCCGATCATATGAAGTAATGAAAGGATCAAAAGAAGACGAAGTATACCCCGTTTCGACTTTTTATTAAATGCGAGAAATTTAAACTACAACAAAATAAATAACATGCTTGATTTCCAAAAATGGTATCATGGAACGGGATTCACACAAAATGGGTGATTGCGTGGTTTTGTAACCTTACAACAGGTTTTACCTCTCGAGGGATCTCAAGAGGCTTACAACCCCACCAGGCAGTGTACCTGACCGATGTAGTATAGTGTAGTGGTAAGTACGGGGGATTGATCGTTCTCCACAGGGAATAGTGTTCGTTAGGTATGAAAGGCTACTCTAATTAGGTCTAAGGGTTGAGGAAGATTCTTTTTATGTTTTTATATTTTTATGAAAGCAAGTAAAATCTCGGTTTTGAAGGAGTGGGCGGAATTAGTTGCTAGTCAACTAACCCAATTTACTACGAAAGCAAATAAAATAAAATAACAAAAATGAAATGTGGTGAGAAACTTATGTGTAGAGAAATGTGTTTACTTAGATTTCCTTACTCCCTAACTATCTTTTACCGGTTAATTAGTATGTATTAGTCGCGTGGATGACGGGTGTACTCCTTAATACCATTCGTGGGGTGGTGTACTTACTTCCCCAACTCTACAAGCTCCTACTTCACTCCTATGTCGAGCCGGCTAGGAAGCTCCTAACATGGGATCACTAGAATTCGCTTGTGCATTAAATACAACCATAAAAACCTTTAGTACGCATTTGGTTCATGTTTCTTAAGACGTTCAAGCAAGTTACCGAATAGGAAGTTAGCCAGTTTTCTTAAGCCTAACATAGATAAACAATCATCCAATACAACTAACAACACACTAACAACCAATAATCAATAGCTAAGTTTCATTAGATCTAAGCAAACACAAGATAAATTTAGCCTAACATGTTAAACAAAAGACAAGCATAAGATAGAATCAAACAACACATAGACATATTGAATGATTAATTGATAACTTATCTTTCAATGAAACATGGAAGATCTCAAGGCAAAAAGCCCTGAAAAAGTAGCTAAAATCGTCTTAGGGTTTTATCCCAAAATTCCACACACTAAGCTCTCTCCTAATGACAAAAAATTAGAAAACTATATATAGATTTTTGGATCTGACGGCGTCACCTTATGCATTGTGACGCCGTCACCTCGCCGCTTTTAGGGTTCCCGGGTGACCTTCTTGACGCCGTCCCTCTTTAGCTCTTCAAAAATCCATTCTGGCTTATCAAGGCTTGACGCCGTCTAACCCTGAACGTGACGCCGTCCCCTTATGATTTAAGCCGTGACGCCCTTGATTTAGTTAAAGCGTGACGCCGTCAGAATTCTCATGCTAACTCACTGGCCCGTCATGAGTAAATTTCACATCCAACTTTTCTTGCCAAGGCATGACGCGGTCCCATGTTAATTGTGACGCCGTCAAGAGTAACTTTTAGCCGATTCTTGAGACTTTGTCGTTTTCTTCACTTTAATGCTCCAAAAACGTCCAAAATGCCTCCTTTTCCAGATTTCTCCTCAAAAGTACCTAAAATGACAAAAGGAACGATTTAGGGCAATATTTGATCAAATAAATACGATTTCGGGCTTAAATGACCCCTTAAAAGCGGTACACTTTTCGCCTCATCAAATACCCGTACACTTGAGATTTGCTTGTCCTCAAGCAAATGCGCTTTTATTCTAATCAAAATACAAGTTAGGGGTCATTTAATGCTAACATAAAAGTAATTACAACAAATAATCGTTCCACTTCAATCATAATAAGCACGGAGATTACATACTAGCACCTCACAAGTAGTGTTTAGATACTCACATCTCTCAAGTGTCATCAAAATAAATCTCATAAATGAAAACGGAAAATATCTCTCACTACCTGTCATAGCAAATAGATTACCATAGGCTTGGGAAAGGATCGAAAACCTCCTCCACTAGGCGTAAGCACCTAAGATAAACTATCAAAGAGGGCTTTTAAATGGGTTATAACGTTAGGTGTAGGGAAAAGGAAAACACGGTTTTGTTGGATACGGGATATTTTACTGGTGGCGAGTTAAAGATCTTGATCAATTACATGTACTATACAATGTTGCTAAGCTAAGACTAGACTCGATCTTATGCTAGAAACGAAATAACAAAATAACAAAAATATAAAACAAACATAAAATGAAACGGGATGGTAGTCCGTATGTTTTTTCTATTTTTCATTTTCTCATTTTTTTGTATTTTTCTTGATTTTTTCGATTTTTTTTTTTTTTTTTTTTTTTTTTTTTTTTTTTTGCATACACTTTTACCCTACCATCCAAAATAATACATCATAGGGGCATTGCATTCCCCTTACACTTGAATTTTTACATAACTTTACAAATACTAATCTAATGACTCGAATTAAGATAATTGAAACACTTGGAGTACTTTTAAAATATTTAGCACATATGGGGGTAATAAATGATGTTCTTCCCCGTTACTCCATTACACTAGTACTTTACCCATGAGTCCCAATCGTCCCAAAACAATATGTACAAGGATATGACTCGACTTAGCAACCATGTAATCAATTAGATAATTAACTTGGGTTTAAACAAATGTTGTAACAATAATGCACTAAAGATGAGTGCATACAAGGTAGGCTAAGGCGATTTGGGTGTACATTTTAGTGGGGTGTAACAAATTCTTCCTTTAAGTAAAATGCTTAAAGGTCGAAACGAAAAGATAGGCTCTGAGGGGTGTACTAGGGGTATCGTGTACTAAAAATGAGTACAACGCAAAGGGTGTGGGAGAATTACTTGACCAATGTAGCCAACGTAATTATAACAAAATCACAGGTGTAAAACAATGGGTTAATCCTAATGCCTCTTATCATGTAGTAAATCTAACTACACGAATGTAGTCTCACTTGTGGCCTCGGAATGGTCCTAACGCAAGTTCTAGAATCTAAGTGCTACCGGTACACACATCATAGCATAAATGCTTTTCCTACCAATTCTAGGGGCGAACCTCACATATTTGGGGGTGGAAAATTTTTTAGTGGTACGGTTTTTGTGCTAGTCATATAATTCCTATCCATGAGACGCTTATTAGAACTAAAGTTTCACTCCTATATGTTGTAAAAAATTTTAAATTTGGCACTAAAGTTACCCTAATCAAGTATTTCTCTCAGTTTTATTACACATCTACTATTAAACAAACAAAAATCAAGCGCAATTGTATTCTCTAAAATCGTACTTTTACCCTCCCCTTACACTTAAGATGAACATTGTCCCCAATGTTCAAATAACAAGATGTAAAAGCATAAAGTAAAAGAATGAAATCAAATACTCCCCTGATTCGCTCGTTGGATAGTGAAATTACACGGTTAGATCTTCCTCCAAAGTAATGTAGAAGCTCCATGACTAATGCATCGCCACAAGCTTGATTCAAAACATTTCCTTGTCCAAAATAACCTGTTAAACCTGAGAAAACAAACACGAAAACCTGCATAACATCGGCGGGATAAATCTATATATAAGGATATAATGCTTGTGGAATGATAATTTTGCAGATTCCTGGAGATTATAAGTTGGAGATTTTAATAAAAACTTTTTATGAAAACAAAACTTTCAAAAATTTCTGGAAATTAAATCTGACGCCGTCAGGTTATAACCCCTGACGCCGTCATAAATGACCTGACAAAAATTTTCATTTTTAGTTTCCGGAAAATTTCTGGAAAAACCTTTACCTTACTTCCTGGAAATCCTGCAAAATATCATTATGACTCGATACAAGCATTTGACTCAAACAAATACTAATATGTATGTTAATTTAATATTATTATGATTCATGTTCATTTGTTCTAATAAACCGACTTGACTTTCCCTTACACTTATCTTTTGCAAAATACCTTTATATGTAGTTAAGACGAAGTTAAAAACAAAATAAAGCATTTTCACAATTTAGTTTTGAACATGAATCAATAATAATAAAAATTAAACATACATACGGAAGCAAATAAAATCAAACAAACAAATAAATAAACACACAAAGCAAATAAAGCTTGGGTTGCCTCCCAAGAAGCGCTTGTTTTTGTTCGAGTCACGAGCCTGACTCTACCCTTATTTAACAAAAATAGGGGAGGTTTTCCCTACACTTAGGATTAAGTGCGGGTGAAAGTAGCGATACACACCAGCTCGGTAGGAGTATGCCACGTGAGGAAAGAGTGGTGGATGAATTATATGCTCAAAGGGGTGTGCTCCTTTCATCATAACCTTACCTAGTTCACTTTGGTCAATGGGTGAGTTAAAGTGTTCTCCTAAAAAGGGATCATTTTCTAACAACTTCGAGAGACTCCTAATTGGGAATCCATCTTGACCCAATAGACCCGGTTTAAACCCATAATGTTTCTTGTGATCAATCATGAATGGGTGATGTAAGTATGTAAGGTCATGGTTCACTCCTATATTAGATACCACTCCACATGGCCTAGAGTCTACTACCTTTATCCTAAGACTACCCGGACTATATGGTTTGATGGGTGGATCGGGACCTATTTCAATTCCTAAATTCTCATCCAAGGATGGAAGATTAGGTAACGGTTTTGGTTGAGGCTCCGGTTCATGAAAACTAGGAACTTCCCTAGAACTAAGAGTAAGGTTATCATTATGAGTATTCAAACCTATATGCTCTAGTGGTGCTTGGTCCAAGGGTTCTACCTCAATTGGGGTTCCTAAAGTCTCTTCTACTTCTTCTGAATAAGTCACGGGCGGTGTGTATGCCTCAAATGATGGTAGGACTTGTGGGGTATTTGGCGGGCTTGGATTTTCTACTTTATCATCCATCTTATCAAGATCACCTATGTGTTTGTTTTGTACTATGGCATTACATGACAACCACTTAGGTATCTCAACACTAATGTATTCATCCCCAAACAAACTTGTTTCATGATCCAGGAAATTTATATTCAATTGACTTGTACTAACGTTTGTTGGGTTGTCTACCCTATAATAATATTGGGCACAATCTTCTATGGCATCCCATGCTTCTTCAGCACTTAATTCCCTAAAGTCCCCATTGACAAAATCCTCAATGCGCATTTGGTCATATTGGCCAACACGATAGTAAAAGGTTCGGGTTAGGGATGCTAAAGCGAAACTATGATGAGGGAATTTTCGGAGTAAATTTCTAAAACGAGTCCATGCATCATATATGGGTTCATCTCGATATTGTTTGAAATTCGAGATGTCAATAGGGTAGAAAGGCCTTTGTGGTTGGTGGTATGGTGGATTCGCGTACTCCATAATGGTGAACGGAAGAGTCAATGGAAATTACGAACAAACACACAAAGAAAAAGATAGACTAAAGAAAACCTATAAAAATAAAATAAAAATCTCGCTAGAAAGGAATCTAGTGAGTAGACCTAATAGAATAAAAAATTCAACCTAAACAATAACTATTCCCCGGCAGCGGCGCCAAAAACTTGATTGCGTGGTTTTGTAACCTTACAACAGGTTTTACCTCTCGAGGGATCTCAAGAGGCTTACAACCCCACCAGGCAGTGTACCTGACCGATGTAGTATAGTGTAGTGGTAAGTACGGGGGATTGATCGTTCTCCACAGGGAATAGTGTTCGTTAGGTATGAAAGGCTACTCTAATTAGGTCTAAGGGTTGAGGAAGATTCTTTTTATGTTTTTATATTTTTATGAAAGCAAGTAAAATCTCGGTTTTGAAGGAGTGGGCGGAATTAGTTGCTAGTCAACTAACCCAATTTACTACGAAAGCAAATAAAATAAAATAACAAAAATGAAATGTGGTGAGAAACTTATGTGTAGAGAAATGTGTTTACTTAGATTTCCTTACTCCCTAACTATCTTTTACCGGTTAATTAGTATGTATTAGTCGCGTGGATGACGGGTGTATTCCTTAATACCATTCGTGGGGTGGCGTACTTACTTCCCCAACTCTACAAGCTCCTACTTCACTCCTATGTCGAGCCGGCTAGGAAGCTCCTAACATGGGATCACTAGAATTCGCTTGTGCATTAAATACAACCATAAAAACCTTTAGTACGCATTTGGTTCATGTTTCTTAAGACGTTCAAGCAAGTTACCGAATAGGAAGTTAGCCAGTTTTCTTAAGCCTAACATAGATAAACAATCATCCAATACAACTAACAACACACTAACAACCAATAATCAATAGCTAAGTTTCATTAGATCTAAGCAAACACAAGATAAATTTAGCCTAACATGTTAAACAAAAGACAAGCATAAGATAGAATCAAACAACACATAGACATATTGAATGATTAATTGATAACTTATCTTTCAATGAAACATGGAAGATCTCAAGGCAAAAAGCCCTGAAAAAGTAGCTAAAATCGTCTTAGGGTTTTATCCCAAAATTCCACACACTAAGCTCTCTCCTAATGACAAAAAATTAGAAAACTATATATAGATTTTTGGATCTGACGGCGTCACCTTATGCATTGTGACGCCGTCACCTCGCCGCTTTTAGGGTTCCCGGGTGACCTTCTTGACGCCGTCCCTCTTTAGCTCTTCAAAAATCCATTCTGGCTTATCAAGGCTTGACGCCGTCTAACCCTGAACGTGACGCCGTCCCCTTATGATTTAAGCCGTGACGCCCTTGATTTAGTTAAAGCGTGACGCCGTCAGAATTCTCATGCTAACTCACTGGCCCGTCATGAGTAAATTTCACATCCAACTTTTCTTGCCAAGGCATGACGCCGTCCCATGTTAATTGTGACGCCGTCAAGAGTAACTTTTAGCCGATTCTTGAGACTTTGTCGTTTTCTTCACTTTAATGCTCCAAAAACGTCCAAAATGCCTCCTTTTCCAGATTTCTCCTCAAAAGTACCTAAAATGACAAAAGGAACGATTTAGGGCAATATTTGATCAAATAAATACGATTTCGGGCTTAAATGACCCCTTAAAAGCGGTACACTTTTCGCCTCATCATGGAACGGGATTCACACAAAATGGGTGTCTCCAGGGAATTGTAATCGTCATCCTCTTTTTATACTCCCAACTAAGCTTAAACTCAATGTGCAAATGTTTTAGTAAAATGCCAACACTACTTATACTAATAATCTATGTAAGCCGAGACTTAACTTTTCACTCCCATATTTATTTAAGTTAGGTGAATGTGCTTGATTTTCAAAACTTTGATCACAAAAATCGATGTTTTTATAAGACTTTGACTAATACTAGTTGAAAAGATAATTTTAAATTCACAACAAGCAAGCTTCAAAATTTATTGCATTTTGCAATATCTTTTCATTTTATTTCCTTTTTATTTTTTTTCATTTTTTCATTTTATTTCATTCTTTTTTATTTTTTATTTTTTTTTATACTTAACTTTGTGCAATATAAACTAACGGAGTTTCACGGGAACCAAGACCTTAAACCTTCCTGGAATAAAGGATCCAAGAGCCGTTACAACGGACAGTTCCAAGACCTTAACGCCTTTTAGAATTAAGGGTCCAAGGGCCGGTGTAAGAGGGTAGCCAAGACCTAAACGCCTTCCGGAAATAAGGATCCAAGGGCCGATCTTGAACCTTAGCTTTTTTTTTTAGCACATACATTTATTACTTAACTTTTGCAACTTTGACATATGCTTGTTCCGAAGTTTAAATAAATCTTTGAACTAGTATTTTTCAAAATCGTATGAAAAAATGATTTTGTGTGTTCAAATGTTTGAAAATAAGGACTTATTAAGTCAGATTAGGAGTTACTGGGAGGAAAAGCCATAGATTACTTATATAAGCTCTAAAGAGAACCAACTACTCTACGCTTAGCATTTTCATTTGCACAAATCAGAAAAACTTAGTCTAAACGTTAAGGAAGCAACTAGATCAACACTCTAGCAGAGTCGGGATTCCCCTTGTTCTAACCTAATCAAGACTAACACACTTTTATTGATGACATTTTATTTTTTTTGGTGCAACGCACTTTTTTTTTTATTATGACAAAAAATTTAAAATTTTGGCCAAAACGGGGGTACTAGGGCACTAGAAGGTACATAAGTGACAAAATTCACGAGAATTCCCCCCCACACTTAGAATTGAATATTTCCCTCAATATTCAAAGTACCGGCTATTATGCCCCCACTTAGAACGTAAAAAGGTAATACAACTAGCCAAGTGTGGAACAGAAATCTCCATTTTTCACAAAAAAGGTTGAAAAGATATCCCTAGATAAACGTTAGCAACAAGATCGGATATTGGGCGGCTGGATTGAAAACAGGCGCATCAATCATCACGATCTCAGGGATACCTGAAAATCAGAGCAAACAACACACAAAAGACAAGCACAGTGGGAATTCCCGCACACTTAGTTGTTAGAAATAAGAGAGAAGACAGAAACATGGGCGTTTACCCATGCAATGCTAGTGTTTTTGTTTACCGAGTCACTAGCTTGACTCGACCCCGAATTCATTTGTTCTTGGGGAAGCAAGTGGAAGAAACAATCTCCATCGGACTTTCATTCAATGTGTTTGGATAAACATTTGAACATCAGAAAGTTCCACACCGACGAGATACCCACGGTATTTTAATAGTGAAAACTATTAAGGACGATACCGGGGTCAAAGATGGTGTCCTCATTCCCGTAGGAGTGAAGAAGAGGAGAAATCACATCATATGTGAGAAAAGGAAAAGAGATTCTGATAGTGATTGGGAAAAAATTTCCATCAACATCAAGTTTGTCGTTTAAGCTCTTAAGGTCATGATCTAAAAGCGCCTCAGGAGGGAGATTCGGGATAGTGTCTTTAATAAGCAAGCGCTCACTATAGATCACGTCTCCCTCCGAGTCCTTAGAGTAATCATACTCCGGTGGAGATATGATGTGAGAGAGTTCATCGGCGAACTCCCCCTGACTAGAGGCATAATTAGTTGATGGATCATGACTTAGCAAAAATTCCAAATCTCTCAGATCTGATTCAAAATCGAAATTTTTATCTTCATCCCCAGGTGGGATGAGATAAATGTGAGCGAGTTCATCGGCGAACTCCTCAAGAAGAGAATCCTCTTTATGAAGTATGTCTTTGAGCTTGGGCTCAGGAGGGATATACGGAGGTGGGACATGTGATGTACTTTGTGTGCTAGAAGTTTTCACTTCGTCCATTAATGTCTCCGTATCCGACTCATCACTTAGCAAATCATTAAGTAAAAGAATATCTCCCTCCGGATCAAGATAAGTATCATCAATTTCTGGTGAAATTGAATCATCAAGAGCAAGAAAAGCGTCGGTCTCTTTTAAGAGAAGATCACAATCCTCGAAGGAGGTGAGAGACGCGATAACAGAATCAAAAGAGGGAGTGGGATTGCCACTCAATGGAGGAATTGATTTCTGATCGTCTTCTTCTACTAAAGGTTCATCCTCATCACTCTCCTCAAAAATTTGATTGTCTGAATTAAGAGTAAAAGGATTTGTGATGGTCATATCAAATGTTTGAGAAATAGAATCAGGAAGATCGAGAGGTTCCTCGGATACCCTTGGGATTGGAACAAGGTCGTCAATTTCCTTAAGAGGATTGATTTCGACTTCCTTGTCCCCCATTAAAAAGGTATCTGAATGGTCCTCATTTGATTTCTCTTCATCAAAAGGGTCATCCTCATCACTTTCATCTGAGTATGAATAGTGGATAGTGTAAGGATGACTTGGTCCTTGCTGGCAATCTTGATTTATATAACTTTTGTGATTTCCAAGGACCTCAATTTGTGCAATCTCAGCGGGAATGCAATCGGAATAATGATCACTCAAAATAGTGGTAGAGTCATAAAGGGCTCCAGTATCCCACTGATAGTGATGTTGTGTCATATTCTCGATCAAATCATAAGCTTCTTGAGGAGTCTTCCTCATGAGATTGCCTCCGGCAGCCAACATGATTTTGTCTCGATCAATCGGAGTTATACCATTATAAAAGGTTAGAATTTGATCAAGAAGCAAAATTTTGTGATCAGGACATTTCTGCAACAAAGATTTGAATCGTTCCCAAGCTTCAAATACTGACTCATTGGGCAATTGCCGGAAATTCAGAATGTCTTTCCTGAGCTGCACTGTTTTGGAATGAGGAAAGTATTTTGAAAGAAACTTGAGGAACATCTCTTCCCAAGTATGAATTGAGTGGGTTCTAAGAGTATAAAACCAAGATTCAGCGTTGTGGGATAAAGAGAATGGAAAAAGATTCAAATGAATGATATCTTGAGAAACTCCTTTCTGTTTCATGGATTGAGTGATAGATATGAACTTGTTTAGGTGCTCGTTTGCATCTTCATCTCGAAATCCATAGAATTGGCAATTTTGCCGGATCAGTCGAACCATATAACTTTTCAGTTCAAAATCGGTTCCCGAATCTGATGTAGGAGTGATCGGTCCTCCTCTACCGACCAGTGTCGGACGATAGAAATCCTCCATGGTCCGAAGATCATGGGGATTATATGATGGAAAACCAATCATTGCGGAGAATTAAACAATGAGAGGGTAAGAAGATAAGAATTAAACATTTAAGAGGAATAAGAAGAATATTTTTGAATTTTTATAATTAAAAATATTTTAACAAACATAAAGGGAAAAAGGAAAAAGGGAAAAATAAATTTTGAAAAGAAAATCTTTTTGGGTTTTTTATATTAAAGAAAAATTAATCACAATATTTTTGGGATCGATTCGTCAATCGAAATTCGTTTCTCACAAAATTACTTGCAGAGTGGCGGAGAAGCAAAGGTCCACTCGAAAGCTGATTAAAAACCCGCCTCTTTCGGTTTGTCAATTTAATGTCAAACCATCCTTAAACCACATGTATAGGTTGTAATTTCAAGATAATCCGAAAACAATTAACTTACGATTTGTTTTGTTGGAAATTTTTATGGTTTACAACACTTTCAATAAAGTGAGGATATATTATTTTTTTGTATTTTTGAAAAAACCTTAGAAAAAGTTTTTTTTTTTTTTTTTTTTTTTTTTTTTTTTTTTTTTTTTTTTTTGGAAAATATTCACAAAAATACTATAAACCTTCACAAAGATTGGTTTATAAAACACGAATCGACAAACGAGATTTTAAAATTCGCTACAGCCTTCCCCGGAAGCGGCGCCAAAATTTGATCGATTAAAATCAACACGTTATTTTTTTCCAAGGAAACACAAGTGAAGTATGTGTAACCCGGGTCGTTATCCCAGATGAAGGATGAATGGAATTTGTGAGATCGGGTTTGTGAATCGTGTTTGAAATATGAAAATGGAGAGATTTTGAATTTTGATTACAACTACGGGAAGCATAAATAGGATAAGGGGAACCTATAACAAATAGATCTACAAAGCATATACTAGCAAAACGCGAAAAGAACAAATAACGTAATAAAAACGGGAATACGCG
Source organism: Artemisia tridentata subsp. tridentata (assembly GCA_021014915.2). Taxonomy (NCBI): domain Eukaryota; kingdom Viridiplantae; phylum Streptophyta; class Magnoliopsida; order Asterales; family Asteraceae; genus Artemisia; species Artemisia tridentata. The sequence goes on from CP139506.1 coordinate 156,615,713, forward strand.
AAACTAAAAACATCAAATCTATGAAAAACTTACTCTAAGGGTGACAAAATAATTTTCCTACGTCCTAAATGACAAAAGAAAATTTTGGAAAGAAGAATTATATTTTTTTGACTTTTAAATAATTAAATACGAATTAAAAACTAATTTAAAAAGAAAAATAAATTAAAAATACTAAATGAAAGTGGAAAAATCTGGAAAATTACAGAAAAGTCTTAAACAATATTCTAAACAAGGGAAAAATAAAATGGAAAAGTCAGCTTATTGTAATAAGCTACAAATAAGCCACGAATTCAAATAAGCTAAAAAGGGACTAAACTAGTTAAGTAATAAATAAAACAAACCATAACTGATAAAAGACCCTAGGGCATTTGGTGAGTGTGTGGTGTTGTGAGTGAACAGACCCAGGTTCGATTCCCAGTTATGGTATTTTTGCATTCTATTATTATTATTTTTTTGTTGTTTTTCTTTTAATAACTCATTAAGCTACTTAAAATAAGCAATACTTAAAACTGAAAATATTTATGAAAATCAACATTAAGCTCAGAATAAGCCTAGCTTATCTGATCAGATGGAACAAAAAATGGGAAAAGGCTAAGCTGTTAAGCACAAGAACTGAATAAGCTTCTATAATAAGCTAAAGTGAGACTGAAAAAAGTTAAGTCTAATCAATCCTATTCTAAATAATCCAAATTACACAGAATAAGCTAAACTTAAAAGCAAGAAGCACTATAAATAATCAAAAATAAAGGAGGGTCTGCTGATATACTAGAGTGTAGGGCAGATTTGGGGCTTTTCAAGGCCTCAAAAAGCTGTCAAAGAAAATTCTAAAAATTCTAAGAAAAATATGACTAGATAGGCAAGCAAGCCAAAAATATTTTTTGCAAAAATACAGCTTAAAATAACTTAGCATGATGGAATTAAAAATCAACAAAACAAGCTGAAAAAGTGGAAATTCATAAAAATGAGGTCTGCTAAACTGTTTTGTGATCTCAGCTAATGCTAAACTTGTCCAATACTCAATGATGATTAAAAAGAACTAACAAAATGCAAAAAGTAACAAAAAGAACAAGCTCCGCTTATCACAGCTTAATAAGCTTTTGAGGGTCCAATTTATACCAACTACTAGAAATCCACAAAAGGCTCTAATAATACTTACAATGAACTGAAAATAGCTTAATAAGACTGAAATAAGCTTAACCAAAACTAACAATCATGCAAATGACAATAAGCTCAAAAATAAGCTAAGGAATAGTGACAGTTGACTTTTGTTGACCAAAATGTAAAAACAAGAAGAATTAAATTTTCGTTAACTGAATTCAAAATACAATGCTGGAAATAAAAATAAATAAACAACAATAACAATAAAAAAAGAGAAATACCTAAATGAAAGCTAAAATAAAACCTGCTAAAAAAATGGCTACAAGACTCACTATTTATACTAAATTCTAACTAACTATGGGGTCTTCACTTGTGCTTCTTGTGTGAGATAAACAGCTTCACATTGCTTCTGAGCTTCTTGGGAGTTAATCCCAGTCATTGGATTAAAAAGGGAATCATCACAGCCCTTTAATTAACTTTTGGCGCCCAAATGGTTTACAAGGATTGCCAGCGTGGAGGTGAGAGAGTTGTAGGGTGGCTGGTATAGGTGTTGGGGTATGGGAGAGGGAGACAAAAATGTCTGGTGATGGTACGAAGAGTATGGGTGATGGTGTCCTTGGTGTATGGGCGGGAAAAGGTAAGGAAGAAGGGTCTGATTGTCTGAGGTGTTTTTAGGTTTAGCTAAAAGTGAAATAAACCGGGTATGGGCTTGGGTATTTTGGGCTAAGGGTTTAGGTAGCTGGGTTGGGTTAGGGTTGATGGTTGGGTTATAGTTTTAGGATTGAATTTGGGATTTGTTTAAACTTAGGGATCAAACTTGTACATTCTGAAAATCCAAGGGTCTAGGCTGCCAAAGACTAAAATTAAATTCCAAGGACCATTGGTGTCATTTTGGTATTTTCGGGGTTGACTTTGACTTTTACCTTGACTCTGTCTTCACTTGATCAAATTACGCAGTTGTTGTCAAGTCGATCCCAAAAATGCTCGTTTTCGCTCTATTTTCAATCTTTTATACCTGAAATGTATAAAAACACAAACCAAGGATATCTGCTGTATAATTTGGTATATTTGGCCATTTTTTGTTATTTTTGTGTCTTTAATGGGCATAAAATAATGAGTATTTACACACTCATCATTGACCATACTCAGTGGCAGAGGATTTTGACTACAGAGTACACTATTGGAGCATTGATGAGAGAGAATCAGGAGCTTAGAGATCGTATTGGCCAGTTAGAGACTACTATTGGAGGATTGACTTTAGTATTTGACCAGTTGCACCTAGATAGTGACCGAGCCTAGATTAGTAGTAGTTGATGATGTATTCATTAGTATGACTAGTATCTCTGTAGTATTCCAGACCTAACTATTAACCAAGCTTGTAATTTTGGGAACCTTTATTTTTTCAATATATATATAACAAGCTTAGTTTTTCCTACTCAATTATTCGTTTTTCCTCTGTGGTTGACTTTATTTTTGTATTCTGTTTTCGCTATCCACAGATTCATATGATTCTTCCCTCCCATAGACAAAATCTCATTTATCGCCATCTTTTTGTGATGCAGATAAATGGCACCTAAACAAAAGTCAACCAGAGTCACACAAGGACAAACCATCAACACACCTATCCTGACAAGGTCAGTAAGGGGAAGGACTGCTGAAAATGTCGCCCCGACAAGAGCCGCGCAGGGTCAAACTGCTGAGAATGTTGCCCCAACCAGGGCCGCAGCTAATTCCCCAGTGATGAATCAAGCAACACTGGATCAGCTTGTTGCAGATCGTGTGGCCACTGTTCTCGCAGCCGTAAACAATTCGACCACCAACACCGGAACATCTAGGCGAGTGTTAGGATTCGACACACGGTTAAGGTGGTTAAACCTTTTGTACTTTGTGTGCATGATATATTGTGTTTATATGATTAAGAATGCGGAATCTACTTAATCACACTTAGAAGGTTATTTGTGTTATGGAAATGGAACAGTTGTGTTTGTTATATGACAGTGAACAATGAAAGATAATCACCAAACGATTCAATATTATTAAGATAATAATACGAGTGATCTTGAGTTATCACTAGGGTTGCAACCTTGAATCTTATGTTTCTATATCTTGTGATATTGTTTTGTTCTTTGTTCTTGAGAGATATATTTTTCACTATAAGTTTTTAACACACTTGGACACACTTATCTCTAGTCTAAGATCTTTCTTTTATATTACAAGAAAGATCTTTTACAATATTGTTAAGTCTAGTCAAACTACTTGCTAACTTATCTTGAGTGTGTCAGTACATAAGATACAACATGTATCTGAGTACACAACTTGATATTGATCACTTTGTGAAAAGATATTATCTACCGTATATACTTGACTTTAGTACAAAAATATCTTTTCAATACTTATCCAACCAGCAATTGTATATGTGACAATTATCTTCTCAGCAGTAGCAACTAGCAGTCCCTTCTTCGTACTACCAGTACAAACATCAGTTAGTACGGTTAGTTATAACTTGAACAGTCCTAAGATATACACTAGCAGTTGGAATTGTTAGAGTTTTTTTCACAGCAGTTGGAACTGTTAGAGTTTTCTTCACAGCAGTACTAACCTTCAATACTTGTAATTCTTGATACTTAATCTTTAGAACATTTAATTCCCAACAATCCTCCCCTAAACATGTGAATCCATTTCAACATGTTTCTGAATTAAATTATGGATTGTGAAGATCTTTCAAACACTTCATAGTCAGACCCTTGATCTGAACTTTCTTCTGTTCTGTGAGATTGAATATCTTTCTCAGTAGCTCATCTGCTTTCTCATCTTTGACTTCTACAATATCAATACACAAATCTTTAGGCTTCAAACATTGACCTAAAAGATGGTGCAATTTCCTTAGATGGAGGAATTGTAAGAGGCAATGATGTTGTGTATCTTGGATGATTGTTTCAACAAGTGAAATCATCTATCAGCATGCCTTTGCAAGTGATGAACAAACGTAGTGAACTGAAATTGAAACTGAAAGCTTTCTTCGTTTGACCTAGATAGAACTTTCTCCTTTGAAATGCTTCATCCCTTCTGAATATATATAATACTCCAGAATCAGCTCAATTCTTGTCATTTTCAACTTCCTCATCATCTTGTATGCTCTTGTCTTTTCCTCCCTTTCATTGGTTAATCTTCCAACTTTATTTTCCTCCCCTGAGATGTTTCCTCCCCTGAGAAGCAAATAACATTTTATCCTCCCCTGTTTGGAAGATCTCTCACCATCATCCTATCATTATCTGATCTACCAATGTGAACTTGTTTTCAGACAATGTTGTACATGAAGCCATCAATTCCTTAAGAGTTTAAGTTGCTGCCCTCATCACTTCTAGGTGTGTTAACTCCTATGAGAGGTGATTCATTGGACATTTGACTCATGGTCCATCATGTGATGGTTTTTGTGAGTCCCTTTTAAAATCCTTTTTAAGAAACTTTTGCCTTGGCAGAATGTACTTGATTTTATTATGAAAAACCATACTGCTTTCAACCATTTTGAAGGGATTAAGTGTATAACAGACACTTAATCAAAATTTCGGTTTAATGCAACCTCTGGTTGTGTGAGAACCAATGCTTTCAGTTATAAATAACTGTCTGTGTGCAGATAAACTCATTCAAAGAGTTTTCCTGACAGGGTTTCCAGCTCATAGTAATTGTTACCTCTAACACAAGTGTTAGATTCACTTTTACTAGCTGTTCTTTCTATCAGATGTCCTTAGACTTGCTCATTATACTTTGAAAGTATAAAATGATAGAAAGTGAGTTGAGTCAGTTACTATCTGACCAACTAAGTCATCAATTCAATGTGAAATATGATAACCAGGTTTCAAGAAAGAAGTTTTAAAGAATTAATTAACTTAGGTGAAAACCTTTGTTAATGAGTTCTCAAACTCAGTCCATCATAAACCTGTTATGAAAGCAACTGGAATCACTTTTCTTTTGCTTCCATTTCACTTGAAATTTCCTTATTGCTCAAAGTTCATACCTGAAATTGTTAGTCCAAAACCAAGAAACAAAATGCATAGCATTTGTCTTATAGCAGTATCAATATATGACCAACAGTATGAACTGTTTAAACAAAATATGAACTAGCAGTACAAACTGTTCTATTTAACAGTATCAATTTACATAGATATCAGTACAACCTTAACATATATAAAAACCACACAGATTAGAAATTTTAAGTATTAAGCATTCCAATACTTGCTACCAAGTACTGAAACCTTCCAACATCAAAAGCTTTTGTTAGCAGATCTGCAAAGTTATGTTCTGAAGCAATTTTAAAAACTTGAATTAACCTTTTCTCATTGCAATCTCTAATAAAATGATGTCTAATTTCAATGTGTTTTGTTTTAGAAAGTTGTACTGGATTTTTAATAATGCAAATTGTACTACTATTATCAATATGAATAACAGTGTTTAAGAAATTATACCCATAGTCAAGAAGTTGGTTTTGAAGCCATAGAACTTGACCACAGTAACTTGTAGCAGCTACATATTCAGCTTCAGTTGTTGAAGTAGCCACAATTGTCTGCTTCTTACACTGCCATCAAAGTTGTGAAAATCGCGCTAAGGCGCGCCTAGGCGCTAAGGTGCACGAGGCTCTAGCCTTGGGGCTTTTTTTGGATCGAGGCTCACGACATGCATGAATCCCAAAAAAAGCGCGCGCCTTGGGGCTTTTGCGCCTTTGCGCCTCGGTGCGCCTCGGAGATGTAACAGGTTTTTGGGCTTTTTTTCTAAATATTAAGATAAGATACATGGGCCTTTTAAGTCATAGGGTGAATATTTGTATGATTTGTAAATTTGAACTTATTTTATGTTTATTTTATTGATTGAAATTTTCTTTAAGAAATTACTTTATTTCATTAAGTATTTTTCTTTATTACATATTATCATGAAAATGTGGCATTATGACTTAAGTATAAATACGTTGCTTGCTTGATATTTTGAGTTAAATTGTGAGCTTTGTTAAATGTAAGTCTGCAAGTGTAGGAAACAAGCATATTTAGTCTGATATGAATTTTAATCTCTATATAGGTCATCGAGCCAAAGAGTTGATCCATTTGAGAGGTGACAACTGGTCCATTTTAATATTTATAACGACAATATGTGTCATGTATTAAGTATTTTAGTGTTATTTTGTATTATTTAAGCTACATAAATGGTCATATATGTTATAAAAAACTTAATTTATTTAGTGCGCCTCGTATTCATGAATCCCGCGCCTTGGAGTGCGCTTCGCCTCGAGGCTCTTTGACCTCCTTTGCGCCTTAGTGCGCCTCGAGCCTTTCAAAACACTGACTGCCATGAGATAAGTCTACACCCAAGGAATTGACATCCTCCAGTTGTTGACTTTCTGTCCAAGCTAGCACTAGCATAATCACTATCCGAAAATGCTACCAAATCAAAAGGTGACTCCCTAGAATACCATAGACCCAACCTTGGTTGACCCTTGAAATATCTAAAAATTCTCTTGACTGCTGTTAAATGAGAAACCTTTGGAGTGACTTGAAATCTTGCACAGGCACAAACAGAGAACATGATATCAGGTCTTGATGATGTAAGATACATCAAATAACCTATCATAGATCTGTAAGTGTGTACATCCACATTTTCTCCATCTATATCTTTAAGAAGTGGCTTCTCAGAGTCCATTGGTGTGCTTGCTACCTTTGAATCAGCAAATTTGAACTTCCTAAGTATTTCAGCAACATATTTATCTTGACTAATAAATATGCCTTCACATGATTCCCTAACTTGCAGACCCAAAAAGAATGTAAGTTCCCCCATAGAACTCATCTGAAACTTATCATGCATAAGTTTCTCAAATTCTAAATACATTTCTTTCCTAGTAGACCCAAAGATAATGTCATCCACATACACCTGCACTAACAGAAGATCTTTCTTGTGCTGTTTGATGAAAAGTGTCTGATCAATCTTTCCTCTTTGAAATCCATTTGCTTTTAAATAGGAAGCAAGTGTTTCATACCAAGCTCTAGGTGCCTGATGAAGGCCATAAAGAGCCTTTACAACTCTGTACACTCTATTTGGATGTTCTGGATCAATGAAACCAGGAGGTTGTGAGACATAAACCTCTTCTTCAATAGTACCATATAGAAAAGCACTCTTGACATCCATTTGGTAAACTGTGAAGCCTAAAAATGAAGCATAAGCTAAGAAAAGCCTAATTGCCTCAATTCTTGCTACTGGAGCAAAAACTTCATCATAGTCTATCCCTTCTTGTTGTGTGTACCCTTGGGCTACTAATCTAGCCTTATTCCTAATCACTATACCCCTTTCATCCCTTTTATTCTTGAAAACCCATCTAGTGCCAATTACCTTTGCATCCTTAGGTAAATCAACTAGCACCCAAACTTTCTGAATCTTGAACTAAAGAAGCTCCTCTTGCATAGCTTCTACCCAGCTTGAATCATCTAAGGCTTTCAGAATATTCTTTGGTTCATCTTGTGAGAGAAAACATACAAACAAGCAAGAGTTTGAAAACTCATGCTGCTTTGAAGCATAAAGGGCATCAAGAATCCCTTGATGGTCTGAAGACATCAATTGTTGTCTTGTCTTCACACCTGATTGTACATCTCTAATCACATTATCAAGGGAGTGGACTTTGTGAATTCTTGTTTGTGGAGTAGAAGGAACTTGATAATTTGATGGAAGATTATTGAAATCTCCCTCACTGTCTGAGAATTCTGCTTCTTTCATTTCTAAAGGGCCAGCAGCAGAATCATTTGGCCTAGCAGCAGGAACATTAAGCCTAGCTGCAAAATCACCAGCAGAAACAATTTGTTGTTCCTGAGTTCCATCTTCTTTCCTTTCATCTTCAACACCTTCTATAGCTTTGCCAGAAGAAGATTCATCAGTTGTTGAAGTTGATTCCACACTTGTACTTGACCATATTGGCATCCAAACATGATCTTGGTTTGTCTCCTTTTCTAACCTTGCCTCATCTATTGCTTGTGAACCTGAAAAATCATTAGTTTTTGCAACAACAAGCACATAATTCATTGATTTGGTTAGAGATTCAAGATCAAATAGCCATTTTGGTCCTTGACCTTCTACATTGGATTTATTCTCTAAAAACTCCACATGTAGATTTTCCTCTGCAATCCCAGTTCTTGTGTTATATACTCTAAATGCTTTGCTATTAAGAGAATATCCAACAAAGAATCCTTCATCTGCTTTACCATCGAATTTTCCTAAATGGTCTAAGGTATTGAGAATTGTCACATGACATCCAAAAGATCTAAGAAATCCTATTGTAGGAGTTCTACCTCTAAAAAATTCATATGATGTCTTATTGTGAGGTTGTACAACTAAAACTCTATTTTCAACATAGCAAGCAGTGCTAATTGCTTCAGCCCAAAAAGTTATAGGTAGCTTAGAATCAGCTAACATAGTTCTATCAGCTTCAATTAGTGTTCTATTCTTCCTCTCAACAAAACCATTCTGTTGTGGAGTTCTAGCAACACTAAATTCTCTCCTAATACCTTTTTGTTTGCAGAAATCATCCATAACTCTATTCTTAAACTCTGTCCCATTATCACATCTAATGACTTTCACTTTCTTGTCTACTTGGTTTTCTATCTGTGTAATGAATATCTTAAGGATGCTTGTAGTCTCATCCTTAGTAGATAGAAAGAAAACCCATGTAAATCTAGTATAGTCATCAATTATAACAAGACAATATCTCTTATGCATTATACTACTTACTGAAACAGGTCTAAATAAGTCCATATGAAGCATAGACAATGATTGATTAATAGAGTTAAAAATCTTGGGCTTACAAGTGGCTTTGTGTTGTTTGCCTTTAAGACAAGCAATGAATGTTTGATCATTTTCAAATCTTTTGTGAGGTAAACCTCTTACCAAACCATTCTTAACAATCTGATTTATGGTTTTGAAATTAATATGACCAAGCCTTCTATGCCATTTCATTGATTCATCTAATGTGGCCTTTGCAACAAGACAAGTTAAATTCTTTTTAGGAACAATGTTGTTCATGTCAACACTGTACGTATTGCCCTTTCTAGGAATTTTAAGAAGTACTTGACTTTCATCAGGCATCTTAAAATCAGGAGAAAGTACAAGACAATCAGTCTCACAGAAAAGAACATTGTTCTTTTTGTCACACATTTGTGAGACACTAAAAAGATTATAATTTAGTTCTTTTACATAGAACACATCTTCAAAATCTAAATTTCCAGTTTTAATGGTACCTTTACCAGAAATTTTCCCACCAACACCTCCTCCAAAGGTAACATAGCCTCCATCTATTGATTGAAAATCTAAGAGATAAGACTTGTTGCCTGTCATGTGCCTTGAACATCCACTATCTGAGTATCCTTGATCCTCTTGTTTATCAGTTGAATGTTCCTGCACAGTAACTAGAAGTATTAGTTTCCTTTTGGGACCCAAGCCATTACTGACTTGGATCTGCCCCTTGCATCAATGTAATTTAATCTTTTAAGGACAGTTGATGCAACATTGGATTTAAGAATCCAACATGCTGAGGTCTTAACAGCATTTGCCCTGTTTTTCCAAGCAGCAGTATTAACTGCTGGACTAGCAGTATTAACTGCTGGTTTTGCAGTTGAACCCTTTGGTTTCCAAACTTGTTTTTGGACCACTGCTTTTGTTTGAATGGGCCTGTGAACAGTTTTTGGTGCATGTTTTGAAGTTATTTTTGCACTTTTAACTGTTGGTCTTGGGTTAACAGTCTTAAATGGTCTAGCAGTTGAAACTGCTTTTGAAACTTCTCTGGGTTTTGTTCTATTAAAATTAGAAATAGAGTGAAAGTGAGTTTGAGGAGTTTTCCTTTTGAAATTCACCCTATTGTTTTCATACCCAGATACCCAATGGTTGTAGAAAGCTGCAAGATGGTCAAAGCTACCACATGTATAACAAGCTTTGTTGGAAAAAGCAAAGTCATCACCTAATTGGTTAGACTTGAGGTTATTCCAATTTCTTTGGTTACCTCTAGGCTTGCTACTGGATCTATATTGTTCACAATATTTAACTGGTTGCCTAACATGTTTAATGTTTGAACTAGGCCTATCAGTATCCTTTTTGACCACTTTAGGAACCTTAGTTCCTGCTTTCTTAACTTTTTCAGGTTTAGACATAACCTGTTCATCTTCATCACTATCAGTTGTACTATCCTCAACAACTATAGCATCTCCTTTCTTAACAAAGGACACCTTGTCCTGATAAAGTAAAGTTTTATCTAAACTTTCACTTACTTTTTCTATCTTAGGACTCTTAGTGGCCTTAGAACCATATTCCATTATTGGTTCTTGAAACTCAGCACAACCTGTGTGTGCTAGGTCAACACCTGGAGGTGAAGGAACACCTCTATATGGTGGAGGAACAGATTTGTATCCTAAACCAGACTTAGCTTTATCGATTACTTGAGCTTCCCAAATCTTATTCATTCCCTCTGAGGCATGAGCTAAAGCATCTATAGTTAATTGTTTACTTTGACTAGTAAGTAATTCATCTCTAAATGCTATGCCTCTCTTTAGAGCATTTAAATCATCAATAAACTTAGATTCATTACCTTGAAAATGTGCAATTTGTCTTTCAAGTACACCTATAGCTCTTTTATGATTACTTAAATTAGCTAAGGCAATAATTAGTTCTTCTCGCCTATTATCAGCTTTTCTTTTAAGTTCTTCATTATCTTTAAGAGCAGAACATGATTCAGAACATTTGGTTATGGAATTTACCTCTGAATCAGAGAAGGCCATTAGAGCAGTCTCAGTGGCCACAAGAGCAGCATTTGTTGGTGCTTCCTCTTCATCAGCCATGAAACTCCAGTCATAGTTAACCCCATCTATGGCTAGCATAGCCCTTGGTTCTTCAACTGTGACTTCCTTCTTCTTCTCTTGCCTATACCATGTGCTTCTATTATCCTGCTTCCTTGGGTTTCTACATTCTTTAGCAAAGTGTCCTAACCTGTGACAGTTGAAACACTCTACTTTCTTCTTATCAAACCCAGCAGTTTCATTACCATCAATGGTAATCTGCTTACCAGTTCTCTGCCAGAACTTCTTAGCCCTCATGCTAAGCAAAGCAACCTGCCATTTGGTGTCCATCTCTTCCAAATCATTATCATCCAACTGATCAAGATCTTCATGAATTAGAGAAGAACCACTAGTTTGACTAGACATGAATACATAGAATGTCGGATCTCCAAGTCCTGCAACATTCTTTTGTGAACTAGTAGAAAGACCACCATAAATAGCAGTAGAAGCACCTTCAACTTCATCTACCTCTTCTGACTTACTAATACTAGGAGATGACAAGAGTGCCACATTCCCAGAACTAGTACTATAGATTCCAGACTTCTTTAGACTTTGTTCAACAATTTTGAAGTTATTGAACAAATCATTGAGTTTCATGGTTTCAATATCTGGCTTGTTCATCCAGACAACCACATGAGTATGGAACTCATCAGGTAGACTTCTCAAAAACTTCATGTTGAGATCTTCCTTTGCTATCTCAACACTCAATACACTTAGCAGACTGACAAGCTTGTGTAATCTAGAAAACAGCTTATCAAGAGATTCATTTCTATTTGAACTGAAATTTTCAAATTGTTGTTTCAGCAATGTCTTTTGTGTTTTCTTGGTAGTTTCATTACCACCAAACCATGCACAAATCTCTTCAAAAAGAGTTTTTGCATCTGGATACTTGCTAAAGGATAGCATTTGTTCACCAGGAATGGTCATAAGCAACAAGTTTCTTGCTTTTTGATCATTTCTCTTCTGTATCCTTTCTTCATTTGAAACTGGTCCAGTATTTCTTTGTCTTACTGTTTTGCCGTCAATGATAGCATCTGAATAGCCTAGTGAAAAAGAATCACCATATGTAATGATATCCCAGAGAGCATAATCTTGGACCATGAAATATTGCTCAATTCTCAACCTCCATAACTCAAACTCATTTTGTTTGATCATGGGCAACTTTGCAGCAACATGTGTAGCAGTATCTTGAACATCCATTTCTTAAGCTTTTTCTTCTAAATCAATAATATCAGCCCTGCTCTGATACCACTTGTTAGGATTCGACACACGGTTAAGGTGGTTAAACCTTTTGTACTTTGTGTGTATGATATATTGAGTTTATATGATTAAGAATGCGGAATCTACTTAATCACACTTAGAAGGTTATTTGTGTTATGGAAATGGAACAGTTGTGTTTGTTATATGACAATGAACAATGAAAGATTATCACCAAACGATTCAATATTATTAAGATAATAATACGAGTGATCTTGAGTTATCACTAGGGTTACAACCTTGAATTTTATGTTTCTATATCTTGTGATATTTTTTGTTCTTTGTTCTTAAGAGATATATTTTTCACAATAAGTTTTTAACACACTTGGACACACTTATCTCTAGTCTAAGATCTTTCTTTTATATTACAAGAAAGATCTTTTACAATATTGTTAAGTCTAGTCAAACTACTTACTAACTTATCTTGAGTGTGTCAGTACATAAGATACAACATGTATCTGAGTACACAACTTGATATTGATCACTTTTTGAAAAGATATTATCTACCGCATATACTTAACTTTAGTACACAAATATCTTTTCAATACTTATCCAACCAGCAGTTGTATATGTTACAATTATCTTCTCAGCAGTAGCAACTAGCAGTCCCTTCTTTGTACTACCAGTACCAACATCAGTTAGTACGGTTAGTTATAACTTGAACAGTCCTAAGATATACACTAGCAGTTGGAACTGTTAGAGTATTTTTCACAGCAGTTGGAACTGTTAGAGTTTTCTTCACAGCAGTACTAACCTTCAATACTTGTAATTCTTGATACTTAATCTTCAGAACATTTAATTCCCAACAGCGAGTGACCAACAGCCGTGGTTGTACTTACTCTGAATTTTGAAAAATCATGGTTGGAGGATTTGGAGGAATAGAGGGAGCCATTGGTTTGACTAGATGGATTGAGAAGTGGTATGTGCTTATTCACATACCTTTTCTTGACCAAAATCGGACCCAAAAAGACCAAAAACTAACCAATTATGCCAAATATATTGTGTTTTTGTGTTTTTACATATGCAGGCACGGATATCGAGAAAAAGGGACAAAATCAAGCAAAAATGGGGAAAACTAGCACAAGATTTGGAAGAGTGTCAAAAGCCGAAGCCGGGGAAGTAATTATGCTTAAAAAGTCAAAGTCAACCCTTGAAGAATCAAAGAATGGCAAGAAAGGCCCTTGGATCAATTTTGGATAAATTACACTTTCAACCCCCTAAGTTCACAAAATTTCAAAACTTACCTTAAATCTAAAAATCCTATATTTAAAAAACCTTAACCGGACCCTTTGTTATTAAAACACAACCCAAAATATAAAAATCCCCAAACCCATCCCATTTTATCTACCCAATCCAACCCATCTAACATAAACCCAACAGCCCACTTTAATCAACCCAGCCCAACCTTTATACCCTATGCCCATAACCCGGATACCCAATCACCCAAATACCCGGTCTTCCCTTATAACTCCTACTCAAACCCCAAAGTTTAACCCGCCCCCAATTCATCCAGTTACCCATAATTACTGTACCTCGCGAACCCTAAATCCCCAAATCCAAAATTACCGAGTGTAAGGGCAATCTAGTCCTTGCACGCACTCCTAGAAGACCTGACACCAAAGGGGACACGTGGGAGCCTGCTATTGGACGAGCCGTGTCATCAATTTGATCCTACAGCTGGAATTAATGCGTAGAGGGCAAGCTTGTGATCAATGGTTGAGATTGATTCAGAGAATCCCTGGAAGCTTCTCAGAAAGGCTATATATGCCCCTGACCTCACTCACGGAGAGGAGTTAGCTAGTTAGATTATTAGGGTTAGGTCAAGGGTTAATTAGGAGTAGCTTTTAATGTAGTTATAGCTTATGGTTCTGCTTATTTTGTAATTTCTTCTTTACAGTTCTCAGATTGTACTCTCATTTTGGTATTTTAATGCAAGTCAAACTTTGGTCAAACATATGTTCCTCTGCTTATCTCTGCTTCTGGTATTGTTTATTCTTTCAATCTCAGCTTATCTCAGCTTGTTTTAATTATTTATAACTTATTTGTATGTTTGTCTTGAACTTTTATATGTTTTAAGTAAGTAACTGCCCTGTTTTTGCTTTATTGGATTCTTGGTGTTCTAGCTGTTAGTAGTTAGTTCTTATTGTTCATTAGGCTTTTAATGTAGTTAAGTCAATCAGTGGAATCAGAAATTTGGTAGTTTAAGGTTGAATTCTTCATAAGTTAGTAAAACAACTTGATTAACTAGTGTTTGGAACAGTTTGATTCTTGAGGTCACACCTAGTTTAGGTCATTATTTGGATTTCTATTTGCTTTAATCTGATAATCGTAGCTGTGTAGGAGTACTTTTAATCTGTTTTAGGTCAAGTTGTAGGATTTGCATAAGTCACTTGCATTTTGAGTTTTGAAACAGCCTAGGTTTGATCTTATAGAGTGGGCTTATTTAGAAACCCATTTTAACTTTTCTAGGTTGCTTTTGAGTGTTTAAGTCAGTATACAAGAGTTGGTTTCATTTGATCAAAGTTTGAACAGGAAAAGCGCCAAAATATATAGACTGCTGCTACAGATCTTTTGTGCAGACTTCCCTTTTTAAGCTGCTGATCTAGCCTATTTTGTGGCTTATTTGATTAAGCTCAGGTCCTTAATTGTGGTTTATAGGTAGTTCATATACCAAGTTTTAAGGGAAATATCTGGGATCCAAGTGTATGGCTTATTTAGTGGCTTATTTCTAGTCTGCAACTTCAGCAAGTAACCTAATTCAGCAATAAGCTGTTCAGCAGATTTACAGCTTCTTGTATGAGCTTATTTGGTTATTCTGTGTTGAATTAAGTTTGAAATAGTCCTTTGCTTGATCTCTGAGCTTTTTGTGATTTTTGGTTAGCTATTGCTTATTTTGTGCTTATTTCACAATTGCTTATTGGGCTGTTTTGCTTATTTTAGCTTATTCTGGTTCTGGTTTTATTTTTCCTAGATTACTTCTTTGATTTTAATTTTACTCAGAAATTTTCAGATTTTTCCAATTAGTTTTAATATTTTTAAATCGTTTAATTAGTTTTAACTAGTTTTAAATTCATAAAAAATTATTAAAAAGTCAAAAAAATATTTTTCTTTTTCCAAAAATTTTCTTTTATCATTTTTAATATAGGAAAAATTAATTTGCATTCTTAGGGCTTAAATTTTAGAAAATCACTTTTATTTACGTTTTTAAAATTACGTCGCGTTCGTTTTTAAAATTCAATTTTCGTTCTTAGGATTTCATGCTTAGCTTAGTTGTTTCCATTAGCTTAATTAGTTGATTTCTTTTATAATTTCATTATTCGTAGTATAAAATCGCCAATCAATCACTCTTTTCACAATTCACTTCACTTATTCGACACCGAAACAAAAACTCGAATTCAACTTCGTTGGGACTACGACCCGGGGAAAACGCATTCGTTGTGTTTCCTTTGGAAAAATATATACTAAAAATAACAAATCAAGAAGCTAGAAATCGTGTTTCGCATCAATGGTTGTAACGATGACGACAGGGTCAAGTATGCATCTTTCACTTTTATGGATGCCGTTTTGACCTGGTGGAACAACTACATGAAATCTGCTAACATGGATGTTGCTTATGCCATGCCGTGGGAAGACTTTAAGGAACTAGTGATTAGGAAATATTGCCCACGAAATGAGATCAAGAAGTTGGAGATTGTAGGAGATTCACTAACAATAAACACACGATTTGGGACACTATCTTGGATCGAATAAGAAGAAGAAGAATGTAGAGAGAGAAAGTGGAACCTAGAGAGAGAAATGTATGTGTATTAGATTAATACTCAAATGAGGTCCAACCCTTCCCAAGAGTGGGAAGGGGTATTTATAGTTCTAACATATTGTGCCCCTAGCGAGCTGTGGAGCGAGCTGACAGTGGGTAAAGACCCGGCCCACTCCATAATACTAATAATAACTAATCTACTAATAATATTACTGATAATCCTATGAGCTATGATGTGCTAATAAGTACTCGGGGTGACCGAGTCTTCAGCTGAATATTCATATTCCTAACAATCTCCCCCTAAGGGAGGTCACCCCGGAAGTAATGTTCTGAATTCTAGCACTTCATCCTTGGATCTTGACTTCATAGCTCGTAACCATTGATTCTTCAATTTCCTTGATCATTGTGCAGCAGCAAATCTTCAGATGACTTTTCCTTCTGTCTTGGATGATCTTTGTTGATTCTTTGGAGTTATCATCCACCATGTGTTTCCATGTCATCTTTCAGTGGTATGTTTCAATGTGATGTGGTACTCTTTGAACCGACATGCTCACTCTATTCTGGGTCATGACTTTCAGCATCAGAGTTAGCAGAAGCTGTGTTGAAGGTCATTTAGGTTGTCATGACTTCATTGTTAAAGATGATGTTGTAGTGTGAACATGTGGTGGTGGAATGGCATCTTTTCTGCAACCAGCTACAACTGCAACCAGCTACAGCATCCAACAGCTACAGCCGCCAGAAGTTCCTGCATACGACAGTTAGCAATAAAACGTCCGGTACTTACAGGTTCGGACTTCGAGATTGTTAACAGCATAGTGTGAAAACTCTCTCTAATCTTACCAAGACCGTTCCTAAATCGAAAACCCACAGAGGGTTTTTTAAGATCTTACCGTAGTAAATCAACGATTAGGTGAGTCGCTGGAGATCACTCCACAACTGTAGACCGTTTGAAATTGCCGCGACCACTAAGCGTAATCCACAAGGAACTACCAAAGTGACCTGCTTTCAGGGCTGTTTGATGTTGACCCTGGCAGGAATTTCCATTCAATCATTGAGAATTACATTTGTAAATTCTCTCATAAATGTTCAGGCAGATTGCTAAGATCTGCGTAGGACTCATAAGTTTACAACTGGTGTCCTTAATGTTGAACAACCAGTGTAGAAATAATTCATGTCCCTATGAGATCTTGTTATGTATCTCGTGGCTCTAGACTCGATAGTGCGTTTTGATTTAGTGAGCGGAGGCTGGAGAGAACTGCCACCTTTTCAATATCATCTAACTCGGAGTGAGAGAGACGATAGAAATGTATTGAACTCCGTGACAATTAAAACAAGAATCCTTTGAGGGACCTTGAGTGGCTAGGGAGGGTTGTACAGCGTATCACTGGGTCCATGATACTTTGTCTTCAATGTCAGCAATCAACTAAGTGATTCTGACAGCATATGTATTGACCCGGTTTTTGCCTAAAGTGTAAGGAGGGCTTCTTTCTTTTCACCCTTTACCTTTACATTTCTTTTTCATTCTTCAACCCCTTTAGTGCTTTCCGAGACTTCCTTACTAGTACCTTGTTGGGTTTGTTCCAGTACTAGCTCCATCTTAGTCGGCACTCTTCCCTTATTCACTTTTCTCCTTTTTTTTTAATCATACCTAAGGACTTCTACACTAACTAGTGGATTGTCCCTGGGTAGATCCCTCCGGCTCTGGCGGGATCGTGGGAACTTGAGCCTAACCTAACCATCCTTATAACTCCATGCACTAATTAAAGTGGTCGGTCTTTGGTATTCATCCACGATTGCCAAACCAAATCTTTGAAAAAATCTCTCAAAGTGTTCATGATTCTGAAACACATTTTTGCAAACACTTGAGAGTTTTATATTTTTCAAATGCTCCCCCTCAACATGTGCTCCGATGTTTTAATTATAAATTTGCACATGTTGGGTGGAGCTCGCACCTTTTGAATTGATCCACTTTCAGTGAACATGACCGATTCGAGACACGCTTACATCACTGGTTGACCCAGCTTGAAATTATTACCCGGCCTGGTCAAGTCCAAAGAAAGTTTCTCGAAACGGTACACTCTACTCAGATACGTCTTCTTCGAGACACGCTTACATCACTCGTTAGACCAGCTTGAAATTATTACCCGGCCAAGACGCATCCTTTCGATTGATGACAATTTGAGTTTCGTCAATTCATTTGTAACGTCTGAGTCACGCTCGCATGAGATGCCAAATCTTTTTTGTTTCAACAAACCATTTGCTCCCCCTCAATATGTGCATTGATATACAAAAGAGTTTAGCACATATGGGAGAGCTTACTTTTACGTTCAAAACATCACATTTTATCAGATTTCATATTTAAATCACATTCTCTCCCCCGATCAAAAATTTCAAACCATTTGAGATTTGTGATCCCAATTGATTTAAATATGTTTAGAAAATTTGGGAGAAAATGTGGTCAGGTTTAAATGTATTCTGAATTCAAAGCATACTATGCTCCCCCTTAAACCACGAGAGAGTGTCACTGCTGATGTTGCACAAATTTGGCAAGGTGTCAGAAATTGAGCGACGAGTATTTGTGAAAATTTAATTCAATTTACCACCTTGTGTAACATCAAGACTCTCTTGAAGAATCAAAGAAGATAAAGAGTCTGATGGAAAGAAGACTTCTCTTCTTATACACGAAATGACGCACTGAAACGTACATCAAGTCAGAGAAACATGGATATAAAGTAATCCATGCCCAAGTGAACATCACCCGGTTGGAGGAACAGCTGTCTTTTTGGCGACATGCTTTCCCCAGAGTATAGCACGGATTACAGTATGAAGTAACTGCAAGCCATTAAGACATGTTTTAACTGATTAGTATAACTTCTGCTCGAGCTTCATTTAAAGATCCGTGTCATTGTTGAATGACATTTCTAGATCCGTAAATGTTATCGATAAACAGAAGACATGCCTAGGTAGGACTATTTTTGGTATTTTCTGATTTTTTCGATTTTTTATGGTTTTTATAGGTTTTATATTTTTGTATTTTCTTTTTGTTTTAAGATATATACAACTATGTACAAGGATATAAGAAGACAATCCTTTACTCCTCCTTTTCTTCCTGAAGACACTTGAGGGTTTCAGGTCTCATGCTCTTCATACCAAGGCGTGTGTTGGTCCACAAATTGTATATGGATCACTAAGTAGTCTTGAATACCTAGTAGATGGTTAGAATAAATCCGAACCAATCTAAGTGAGAAACCCTAAGTGATTGTTAATGTTAATGCAGAATCTTTAACAAGAACAATTAAGAACACAAGCAGGGATATCACTAACTTCGTATATTGATATTCACTATGATCAATTCGTACAACTCACACACGAACTAACAATCTTTAGGGATCCTTTTATAACACAAGGAAACCCTAGACGACACAGAAGATATACACAAATCTTCTATAAAGATACATACACGCATTGTATCTTTTTCTAACATAACTCTAACAAACTTTCCTATCTTCACGACCAGACTTAACTTTATAAGTCAACCAGACTTAAATGTGCTACCAGACTTAACTTTACATTACCAGACCTAATAACACAAACAGACCTAACTTAGTAAACTACCAGACCTAAGTTGTCTGCTCTTGATACGCATCATAATTCCCAACAATCCTCCCCTAACTTGATCTTCATGCTTCATGAACTTCAAGTTCTTCTGATTTGGTCTTCTGAGGATTGAATCTTGAACACTTTGAAATGTATTTAGGTCTTGTTCCTTTCCAGCAGCTTGAATCTTGATAAGCTCTTCTGATATGGTCTTTGCAGCAACATTGACTATATGTACATCAAGTCATATTAAGTTTCATATCTATTCTCATCACTTCCAGGTGTGTTAACACCTGTGAGAGGTGAATCATTGAAATTTAATGGATTTGATGTCTCTTTACCAATAGCCATTACTACTGGAGTAGCCAAATGTTTTAGTGTGTAAGACTATGGTACACTGATAACCATATGATTTTAAGCAAATCATCAGCTTATCAACGGATTTGTTAAGTCTTTACCAAAAGCCGTTTGCTTCTGGACTAGTCAATTCTTTGATGGAAAAGCACCTCATCATGGTGAATTGATTACCATTTATGGTTTTCCACAGCCTTTACCACAAGCCATAACCTTGTGGGCTAGCCAACTCTTCACTTATCTTAGATATGGTGAGTTGAATACCATACAATTTTTGGCAAATTGTCAGCCATAAACGGATTTGAGCAATCTTTACCTGTTAGCCGTTTGCTCAGGATTAGCCAGTCCTTATGTTGATGAGACAAGGTGGACTGATAACCTTTTGATGTGTTAGTGCAAAGCACCTCCACCAAGTGAGAAGTTCCAATAGTCTCACTTAACAACTTGTGAAAATATACTTAATCCAGCATTGCCTATAAAAGAAATAAAAGACATAGATAAAACAATTTTTTTTTTTTTTCAGAACTAAAATCAATACTACAAGACTTAAAAATAACCTAAATGCTGATAAGTATTCATACTTTACATACTTCACAGTTTGACCTCCCCTTAGGCCAAACCTCCCCTTAACTCAAACTAGGGGTTCATCATACCAATGTTAACTACCAGATAATTGAATCTAGGACCATCAAATGCCTTAGTTAACAGGTCAGCAACATTAAAATCTGTATGTATTTTCTCCACTCTAATCAACTTCTTTTCAAAGCAATCCCTAATGAAGTGATGCCTTATTTCTATATGCTTAGTTTTAGAGTGATATACTGGATTCTTAACAATACAGATAGTACTCTTATTATCTATGTGGATAACAGTATTCATAAAATTCAAACCATAGTCCAGCATCTGATTCTGAATCCACAAAACTTGTCCACAGCAGTGAGCAGCTGCTACATACTCAGCCTCAGTAGTTGAATTAGCCACAATCGTCTGCTTCTTGCATTGCCAAGATATTAGCCTCCTTCCAAGGAACTGACAAACTCCTGTTGTTGATTTCCTATCCAGACTTGCACCAGCATAGTCACTGTCTGAATAAGCTGTCAGGTCAAAAGTTGACTCCTTAGGATACCAAAGGCCCAAATTTTGTTTGCCCTTTAAGTACCTAAAGATTCTCTTCACAGCATGAAGATGTGAAGTCTTTGGTTGAACCTGAAAGCGTGAACAAACACAAACTGCATACATAATATCAGGTCTAGAAGCAGTAAGATACATGAGGGAACCTATCATGGATCTGTAAAGATGCACATTCACATCAGCAGCATCTTCATCCTTTGTTAAAGGCACTTTGTTCTCCATGGGAGTGACTGCTGCCTTCACATTTGAGAACTCAAACTTTTTCAAAATTTCTGCAACATACTTGTCTTGAGAAATAAAAAGTCCATCATCCTTTTGCTTAACTTGCAGTCCCAAGAAAAATGTAAGTTCTCCCATTGAGCTCATTTCAAACCTGCTCTTCATTAAACCTTCAAATTCATCACACCAAGACTTTCTTGTGGATCCAAAAATGATATCATCCACATAAATTTGGACAAGAATAATATCCTTCTGATCTCTCTTGATAAATAATGTCTTGTCAATTACACCCTTGATGTATCCATGTTCTTCAAGAAACTGTGAAAGAGTTTCATACCAAGCTCTAGGAGCCTGATGAAGACCATATAAAGCTTTAATAACCTTATACACTTGATTGGGGTTAGCAGGATCCTCAAAGCCAGGAGGTTGATGTACATACACATCTTCTTCAATAGTGCCATAAAGGAAAGCACTTTTGACATCCATCTAATATACCTTGAATCCCATGTATGATGCATAAGCAAAAAATAACCTGATAGCTTCAATCCTTGCTACAGCAGCAAAGACCTCATCATAATCTATCCCCTCCTCCTGTTTGTATCCTTGAGCTACCAACCTTGCTTTGTTCCTTACAACTACCCCTCTTTCATCCCTTTTATTCCTGAAGACCCATTTAGTACCAATAACTTTAGCTCCATTAGGTAGGTCTACAAGAACCCATACTTTCTGTAGCTTGAACTGCAACAACTCTTCTTGCATGGCTTCTACCCAACTTTCCTCCCCTAAAGCTTCAGAAACTGTAGTGGGTTCACTTTGAGAAAGAAAGCAAGCAAATAAGCAATGTTGCTAGTCCTTATGGTTGACCCTTTGTTGTTGCTTAATCAGGCTAATGAGTGCAAGAGAATCAGACTGATGTTGTACCCTACTTCTTGTTTGAACAGCAGACTTGGGGTTACCAATTATTTGGCTTTTGGGATGAATGGTGTGGATCCTGAGAGTGGGGGTTGGACTTACTTCCACTTCAGTGGGTAAGTTGTTGAAATCAGTAATAATTCCTCCTTCATCATAGGAAGCCCCATCAAAAACACCTTCATTAGGATTTGGAAATACTTCAAGTTCTGGCATCTCAGAATCAGCACATGCAGTATTTGAAGAAAGGTCTGGTAGAACATCACTACCAGACTTAAAATGTGAAGTACTGGTAATGCTAGGGGATTTGACTTTGCCAGACTTAACTTCAGAATCTATTTTCTGAGTGGAAGAATCCTTGATTACTGCTTCAGCTGCATCAGACTTGTTCTCTGTAGATGGAATCACAACAAGCTCAGCCATATCATCAATGTTCCCTGAATTTGAAGAATCTTTGGTACCTGCAATGTTAGTAACTTCTTGGGTACCTGCAATAGGGTTAATTTGATTCTCCTTGGAGACAGGAATATAATTCATAGAATCAGTCAAATAATCAATATCAAACATCCACCTATGACCAATTCCCTTGACATTGGGTTTTTCCTCAAGAAAGTTTACATGCAGATTTTTCTTACTTTCTTGGATACTAGATTGTAAACCCTAAAGGCTTTACTGTTTAATGCATACCCAAGTAAAAACCCTTCATCAGACTTTCCTTCAAATTTTCCAAGAACACTCAGAGTATCAAGAATGGTAACATGACACCCAAAAGGTCTTATATGGCTAACAACTGGTTTGTGGCCAAACATAAGCTCATAAGGAGTTCTATTTTGAGGCTTGGTCACTCTAACCCTATTAAAGATGTAGCAGGCATTGCTGATTGCTTCAGCCCAAAATGTAGTAGGTAAAAGTGAATCTGCTAGCATAGTCCTAGCTGCCTCAATAAGTGTCCTGTTCATTCTCTCTGCAACTCCATTTTGCTGAGGAGTTCTTGCATTACTGAATTGTTGCTTAATTCCTTTATTACCACAAAAATCTAGCATGCTCTTGTTTTTAAACTCAGTGCCATTATCACTCCTAATGATTTTAACTCGTTTATCAATAAGGTTTTCAATCTGTCTAATAAAATTTTGAATCAAAGGGGTAGCTTCATCCTTCCTAGACATAAAGAACACCCAACAGTATCTAGTACAATCATCTGTAATGACAAGGCAATAGCATGCATGATTAATACTATGGACAGATGTAGGGCCAAAAAGATCCATATGTAAGGTATGCAAAGGTTCAATGATTAATCTTTCTAATTTAACCTTACAGGATGCCCTATGTTGTTTTCCCTTGTTGCAAGCCACACAGGTATGATCATTTTTAAACAATTTTGAAGGCAAACCTCTCACAAGGTTATTCTTCACAAGTTTATTCATGTTTTTGAAATTCACATGGCCTAACCTTCTGTGCCACAACTTAGATTCATCCAATGTAGCTTTTGCAATTAAACAGGTAGCACCTTTTGCAGGATTAGATGCTTTCATATCAAAACTGTACATTTTGTGTTGTCTGGGAACTTTAAGAAGAATTTGATGTTCTTCAGGCATCTTAAAGTCCGGAGTCAACACAAGACAATCAGTTTCAGTAAAAAGCACCTTATGCTGAGTATCACAAATCTGTGATATTGAGAAAAGGTTGAACTGCCCAAGTTCTTTCACAAAAGATACATTGTCAAATTCTATGTTGCCCTCGAATTCATGAAAATCATTAAGATAGTTCTTGTTACCAGTCATGTGCCCAGAGCATCCACTGTCAAGTATTCCTCTATCTTCCATATAGCAAAGTGGATGATCCTGCACAAAAAGAAGAGAAATTAGTTTCTCTTAGGAACCCAGGCCTGAGTAGGCTTGGGTCCGCCTTGTGGATCAATATGCTTAAATTTCTTAATTGAACCTGATCCACTGTTGTTTTGGGATTTATACATGGATTTATTTTTGTTTGAATCCCAAGACATACATGCTGAGGTCTTAACAGCAGAATCCCCATTTCCCTTTAAAGGTTTTGCTGTTTGCTTTCCAACTTGTCTTCTCACAGGTGAATGAGCTTTGTAAAAATTATTTCTTTTAAAATTTGCATTCACCTGAGGTTTTTGAAAAGGTTGCTTGGGTCTTACAAAACCAGTGTTCACATTAGGTCTCACAGAGTTAATATAACCAGTATGCACTTTAGGCCTCATAAAGTTAACATTTTGCCTATTCACACTAAAGTTTTTGTAGCCAGACCCAAAATTTGGTCTACCAGAATTAACAAAAGAGTTAGGTCTGGTAGTGTTATTTAGTTGAACAGGTCTGGGGTCAAACTGGTTAGCATGGTTAACTCTACTAGCATTGTTCCAAACTGGTTTATTTGAACCATGAACCTTATTAACATTCATTCTCTTTTGCTCAGCCTCTCTTTTCATTCTCTTTTCATGGAAGTCACAATCTCTTATTAAATGACTCAAACTTCCACACACAAAGCATCTTTTAGGAGCATAAGTGTAACTACTCCTACTTTCTCTGTGAACACTATTGCTTCTAGGTGACTCATTCAATTTAACAGATTTCCTAGGAGTTTTTATGTGATTGACACAACTAGGTTTAACTGTCTCAGCCTTTTGTTCAGTCACTAAAGGTTTAGTAACAACAGGTTCACACTTCTTAACAACCTTAGGTTCAGGATTCTCTTTTTCCTCATTGTTTGACTCAGGCTTAGAGTGATTAGAGGAACCATCAATAGATCCTTCAGAGTCATTGGATTGACAAGAAGAATATCTACTGGATTTGTCCTCTGAGGTAGTAGGTTCAGGCACTTGAGGACCTTTCTTACCATACACAAAGAGTGAATCATCCAACTCTTCTTTTTCAAGAGGAGTATAGTCATCACTCAAAGGTGGTGGTACTCCCTTAAAGTCACCAGTCTTAACAAACCTATTGTACAAAGGTTTATCAGCATAGTCCTCTTCTCTATTCTTAAATATAGCCCTATTCTCATTTTCCTCATATCCTAAGCCACATTTTTTATTTGACTTAATTTGAGAATCCCAACACTTAAACAGGTTATTATTTGAATTGTTCCATTGATCTACCCTTTTTCTCAGCTCATCCCTTTCCTTCTGAATTTTAAGCCCTAATTGTCTATACCTTTTAAGCTTCTCATCTTGTTCATATATCTTATTAGCTTGAAAGTATAGTTTTTCATTTAAAGCAGCATGTTGGTTTTGAAGGGTGACCTTTTGTGCTTCTAAAGTTTTTACAGCATTTTTATGTGCTAATAAATTTACTTCTAGATCACCTATTTGTTCTTGCTGCTCATCACACAAAGCCTTAACATGATTATATGAGTCAGTACATAATTTAGAGCATAATGATACCTCATTACCACTGGCCATGAGAGCATGATCAGACTCCTCATTTACTCTTGGATGCTCACCCCAATTGACTCCTCCAGCTTCCATTGTCAGCAGGCTCATCTGATTCTTTTCCATCTTCCCATCTTCAACTCTTTTCTCATCAGCAGACTTCTTCTCTGGACAATCTCTTGAAAAATGCCCATGCTTGTGACAGTTGTAGCATTCAACAGTCCTCTTTGTGTATCCCACTGGTGATTTGTTGTTGAAGTTGATAGTCCTACCATATTGCTTCTGAAATCGTTTGACCCTTAAAGCAACCATGGCAATGTGCCATTTTATATCCATCTCCTCAACTTCAGCATCATTAATCTGTTCAAGGTCTTCACTAATAAAGCTTTCATCTTCCGTTTGATTGGCAAAGAAAGAATGTATCACCTCATCAGTAAAACTTGAAGCAGACCTTTCACTTGAAGGAGTTTCGTAGTTACCAGACCTAACACCACCAGATCTAACCTTGTAAGTACTGCTTTTGTTTTGAGACACAAAAGCAACATTTGATGAACTGGTTGAACCCTGAGTGTTGTTACTGATGTCCCTTTCAAACATCCTGAGATTATTGTATAGGTCATCAGGTGTCATAGAATCTATTTCCTCCTTAATCCTCATCGCCACAGATACATTGCCCCATTCTGATGGTAAAGATCTAAGGAATTTGTGATTTGCATCCTCATTCGAGACTGCTGCACCATGAACTTCCAGTTGTGTTAACAGATGTTGAAATCTGTCATAGCCCTTCTCCAAACCTTCAGACTTTGAAACACTGAATGTTTCAAATTGCTGTTTAAGAACAGCCTTTTGCATCTTTTTGGAGTTAGTATTACCTCCAAATCGTTTCTTGATAGCTTCCCACATCTCCTTAGCATCAAGAATGCCATGAAACCTTTGTAAATGCTCCTTAGGAATAGCCATAAGAAGCAAGGTTCTAGCCTTCTTTTCCTTCTCCACAGCCCTAATCTCCTCAGCAGATACTGGTGGCATTATTCTGAGCTGCCCATCATTCCCTTGTGAAATTCTCTTCTTAGAATTTCCCTTTTGAATCACCTTCCATACATCGCTATCAATGTATTCCAGATAATGTTCCATCTCCATGGCCCATATATCATACTCTTCTCTCTTCAGTAATGGAAGTTTTATGTTTGAGATTGTGGTTGTGGAAGGGATGGGTTGTTGTTGTGATTGGGAGTTACTGGTATCGGTTTTTCCTTCATCTTCATGGTTTGATTTCTCATCCTCACTGTTATGGATTGAGAAAGTTTCAGTGAAAACAGGCTTATCGGATTCAGACATTTTGTAGGGTGATTTGAGTGAGAATTAGGTTTTTGAGATTTAGTGTTCTTCGAATTCAGAGTCTCTCCCTTGCTCTGATACCACTTGTTGGTCCACAAATTGTATATGGATCACTAAGTAGTCTTGAATACCTAGTAGATGGTTAGAATAAATCCGAACCAATCTAAGTGAGAAACCCTAAGTGATTGTTAATGTTAATGCGGAATCTTTAACAAGAACAATTAAGAACACAAGCAGGGATATCACTAACTTCGTATATTGATATTCACTATGATCAATTCGTACAACTCACACACGAACTAACAATCTTTAGGGATCCTTTTATAACACAAGGAAACCCTAGACAACACAGAAGATATACACAAATCTTCTATAAAGATACATACACGCATTGTATCTTTTCCTAACATAACTCTAACAAACTTTCCTATCTTCACGACCAGACTTAACTTTATAAGTCAACCAGACTTAAATGTGCTACCAGACTTAACTTTACATTACCAGACCTAATAACACAAACAGACCTAACTTAGTAAACTACCAGACCTAAGTTGTCTGCTCTTGATACGCATCATAATTCCCAACAGCGTGGGAGAATAAATTGAAACCTTTCTCTTGGGAGAGCCTTGGTGAAGATGTCAGCTAACTGAAACTCTGTCCTCACGAAATATAGTTCCACAATACCCTTTTCCACCTGTTCCCTGATGAAGTGATGTCTGATGTCGATGTGTTTTGACCTGGAGTGCTGAACATTGTTACAACAAAGAGCAATGGCGCTTTTGTTGTCACAATATAGGGGAATTTTGTTGTATGAGAATCCATAGTCTTAAAGTTTTGATCGCATCCAAAGGATTTGTGCACAACAAGCAGACATGGCAATGTACTCAGCTTCAGTAGATGATATGGAAGTACTCATCTGCTTCTTATAAGACCAACTAACCAACTTTTCCCCTAAAAACTGAGCTCCTCCTGAAGTACTACGACGAGTGTCTTGACATCCCGCATGATCAGCATCTGCATAAGCCGTTAACTCCATTGATGTGTCCTTAGGATACCAGAGACCCATATGAACTGTGCCTTGAAGATATCGGAAGATCCTTTTCACCGCTTCAACATGCTTTTTGGTTGGCTTGGATTGATACCGAGCACACATACACACAGCAAACAGAAGATCTGGTCTACTGGCAGTAATGTACATCAAAGATCCAATCATGCTTCGATACTTTGTTTTATCCACTGGAATTCCTGAAGGATCTTCATCCAGCTTTGTTCTATCAACCATGGGAGTGTCAACAGGCTCACTTGAATTGAATCCAAACTTTTTCAAGATCTCATTGGCGTATTTGGATTGATTAATGAATATGCCTCCGGGACTTTGAGAAACTTGTAATCCCAAGAAGAATGACATTTGTCCCATCATGGACATTTGGAACTTGGAATTCATCTCCTTTGAAAATCTATCACATTCACTAGGATCTGTTGAAGCAAAGATGATATCATCTACATAAATCTGAACAAGTAGTAGATGTTTTCTTGACTTCCTGGTGAATAGTGTGGGATCAACAACACCCTTGGAGAACCCGTTCACTAGAAGGAACTTGGACAATGTATCGTACCATGCCCTTGGCGCCTGCTTCAACCCATAAAGAGCCTTCTTCAAGCGGTAAGCATGAGTAGGATGTTCAGCATCCACGAATCCTTCAGGTTGGCTCACATAAACTTCTTCCTTTAAGTCACCATTCAAGAAGGCCGTTTTGACATCCATCTGGTAGACTATCATATTCCGACTAGCAGCATTTGCAAGGAAGATTCTTATGGCTTCAATTCTAGCAACCGGAGCAAACGATTCTTCAAAATCAATGCCCTCTTCTTGTCTGAATCCTTTTGCAACTAGCCGTGCCTTGTTCTTTAACACATCACCATGCTCATCAAGTTTCACTTTGAAGATCCACTTTAAAGCTATGATCATTGCAAGCTCTGGAGGAGGCACTAATTCCCATACTTCAAGTCGATCAAATTCATGAATTTCATCCTGCATAGCCTCGAACCAACAATCTTTTGTCATTGCTTCTTTGGCATCTTTAGGTTCGACTTTGGACAACACGGAATTGAAGAAGCACCATAGTGCATCAGTGGCTAATTGATTACGTGTGGATACTGGACGTGAGGGATTGCCTATGATGTTGTCGATTGGATGATCGCTGGTCCATTTTCTGAGATGGTCGTGAGGTTGAGGGTTTTGAACTGATGTAGCAGTGCTGTGTTCTTCAAGAGAGGATGTGTCTGATGAATGTTCAGGAGCAAATATGTTTTCAAAAGGAACCTCATCTACAGGAGCAAAAGGATTAACTTCCAAAGAATGGATATCTGCAGATTCTTGTAGTACTGGAGAGGATTGAGTATTTGATTATGAAGGCGATTGACTGGCAGCTGGAGCATTGAGACTGACTGATACTGAAGCTGTTGGGCCTTCTGTGCCTTGCGGAGCTTGAGCCTCAGCCATAGGAAGTACAGCTGGTGTACTTGGGATGGTTCCATTCGTTGGCTCAAAGTATTCATCAAATATAGGATCAAATAACTTCTTCAACTCCTCACATGTAGGTGGTACAAAAGAATCCGCAGGCGTGGAATTCTGTACAAGTCCTGAACTAATGGGTCCAGGTGTCAAAAGTTTAAGATCGGGTCCAGAACTAATTTGTCCTGAAGCAGGTTGCTCACTCAGCTCATCGAACGTGACATGAATGGTTTCCATGATTTTACGGGTTCTCTTATTATAGATTCTATACCCTTTACTGTCTGGTGCATATCCAACAAAAATACCTACGTCTGCTTTAGCTCTTAACTTTCCCAAGTCTTGACTATCATTAGTCGGATAGCAAAGTGCGCCAAACACACGGAGAAAGGAAAGATCTGGTTTCTTGTTATGAATTAACTCGTAGGGAGTCTTTTCATGAACAGGATGAATTAGAGATCGGTTTTGGGTGAAACATGCTGTTGCAATAGCCTCTGCCCAGAGAAACATCGGTGCCTTTGAAAATATAAGCATGGTTCTTGCAGCTTCCACCAGAGTACGGTTCCTTCGTTCGACAACACCGTTCTGTTGAGGAGTGCGAGGGATACTTTTCTGATGCGTGATGCCAATACTTTCATAGAAATTACGGAGTTGTTGGTTAACAAACTCAGTACCATTATCAGTGCGGATGATTCTGACAGTTTTATCGAGCCTTACTTGCAGCTGTTTTATCAGTTTAATGATAACCTCTGGAGTTTCATCCTTGGTTCTCAAAAACTTTACCCATGTGAACCGAGAATAATCATCTACTATCACCAGAACATATTTCTTTCCATTTATGGTTTGAATTCTCATTGGACCGCACAAGTCCATGTGGAGGGTATGAAGAACTTCCAAGTTGGTGTTCATGGTTTTAGGCTTGTGGGTTTGTTTCTTGCTTTTGCCCAGTTGACATGCAGAGCAGAGATGATCTTTCTCATATTTTAGTCTGGGCATCCCTCTAACAAGATCTTTACGGGAAAGATTATTTATTGTACCGAAGTTCAAGTGGTTCAAACGACGATGCCACAGCCATGATTTTGTTTTAGAGGCTTTTGAAAGCAAGCATATGGGAGAGGACTTCAACATTTCTTCAATCGATATGGTGTATAGATTGGTGCCCCGAATGCCCTTGAGGAGATCTATACCATCCAATTCTCTGACGAAACATGTATGTTTTCTGAAAGCCACTTCCAGATCTGAATCACAAAATTGACCCACAGAAAACAGATTGTGCCCTAATCCTTCCACATAATATACCCTTGAGATTACACTGTCACCGAACACATAATCTCCATAACCCATAATCGCACCAAAGTGGTCGTTCCCGAATCTAACTATCCCGATAAACTTTTTCACAAAGTTCTTGAGCCGTGAGCGATCCCCAGTCATATGTTTAGAGCAGCCTGAGTCCAAATACCAAAGGACGATTTGTACGACCTGCATTTGAAAATAGACAACAATGGATAACTGAAAGATGTGGATCCCCACGTGCAGTTGGGGTTCGTTTGGTTAGCACACACAAATTCAGGAGCAACAGAAGTATCAATCACTGAGGTTACTATAGTGGAATCTACCCTAGGTTCAGCAGATGACTTATGATGAAGGCATTGTGTTCCTAAGGGCAAAATTCGACCTGTTGGTCTCCATTCCTTAACTTTTACATTCTTATGTTTATTCACCTTAGGTAATAGATGTTTATTTCCTAAAGCAAATTTCTTTCCAGTGGGTCTCCATTGATACCCAACATTTGCAAAAGTTTTTCCTGTTGCCTTCCAAACTTTCATACTTCTTTCAGTTTTTCTAACATAATTAACATGGGGTGGTGCATGAGGCATCAGAAATGACACAACACATTCATCATGATTAGCAGAAATTAAGCATTTGTCACATGTTTTACAGACCACATTAGAATTCGAATTAATTACAGTACTTTTAATACTAGAATCAACACGATTCAATCTAGTCTTTGCAAACTTATTGTTCCTAGGTTGGGCTTCTACACTCTTCTTGTGATCACTCTTAGCTGGCGTAGTCCTATAATTCCTTGTATTACCTTTAGGCTTTGACCCGCAAGCTTGGGTGTCACTTTTCACTCCTGTAGAAGTAACGGTGGGAACATTAGTTTGTTTCACTAACACATGTTTTCCTGATTTTGATGTGCTGGGTTCTGATGTTGTACATGGTAAATCAAAGGCTACATGTTTGTTCTTAAAAGTGGATGATGATGCAGCAAATCTATCTCTATGGCTGTTAATCTTAGGGACTGAGCCTATGGCATATTCTATGTTTTCCTGAATCCTTTTCGTGAGTTTGCAGGCATAAACCACTGCCCTATCAAGTGGCTTTTCAGTTCTATCCTCTTCAACTACCTCACGAAGTGTGTCAAGGCCCTCTCTAAGATGATCGAGATATGTTTGATGGGCAAAGCTATTATTTCTAAGGTTAAATGGAATACGCCCAACATCAACATCAAACTTTTTACTAGCAGTAGCCTTTAGTGCATCACAATTACAAGTGGTGCATGGCATTTTACCTTTCACCTGAGCCTTAAGATTCTTAATTTCATTTGACAAAGAGGTTATTTAATCATTGTGATTGCTTCTTGTAACTTTAATAGAATCATATAACTCTTTGTAATGTTGTTTGATTTTAGAATTTTCTTCTCGAAAACACTCATTTTCATGATGTAACTTATTTATGGTGTTTTGATATTGAAAATACTGAGAATCTAAAGGCGGAGGTTTATTGGAGCCATACTCATCACACTTGTTGGATTTCAATTGGGCAATTTGGGCCCTCAGCAATCGAATCGTGTTCGTGTGAGCTTGAATTTTCTCATCTCGTTTGCTTAATTCAAAATAAGTATCAAATTCAGGAGCATCCAAGGATGTCTTGTCATTTGATATTTTGTGTTTTTCATTTAAATGTTGATGTTTCATTTGCAAATTTAGATAATCAACTTCTAATTTTGAAAAACGTTTAACCATATTATCATGGTCATCATTTTGAATTTTTTCAAGCAATTTTAAATTCTCCCCCTCAAGCTCAACAACACGATTCTGGGTGACATTTAACGCAATAGCATACTCATGAAATTGACAAGCAGACAATGCAGAATCAGTAGCAGTGTAAAATACATCTTGTGCAATACATTTAGCAATCAAGTTGTCATTAGTGATGAGTATGTTTTTTCTTTCAATCTCACGACTCTTAAGTTCTATTGCATATTCATTCACCTCATTTTCCATATCTTTAAACACTACTTTCATTTCTTTTATTTCTGTGTTGAGGGCAGTTTGCAGCCCTTCAAAATGTTCTTTGAGTAGTTTAAAGAATGGCATGACCTCAGTTAAATAACACCTTTTTGCATGTTCAAAACACCTTTCCCCCTCAGTAA
Source organism: Artemisia tridentata subsp. tridentata (assembly GCA_021014915.2). Lineage (NCBI taxonomy): Eukaryota > Viridiplantae > Streptophyta > Magnoliopsida > Asterales > Asteraceae > Artemisia > Artemisia tridentata. The sequence goes on from CP139506.1 coordinate 156,648,563, forward strand.
TGCCGGTTGGTGTGATTCTTTTCTTACATGTTTTATCGAAATCAGCAAACAGTTGCCAAAGCACATATAAGCTAATAAAGGTTTTGCTTTCAGTGGGAAGAGACAAAGGCACCAAATTCCTAGGTGTATTGGGAGGATACACCGTTATGGACGCAACTTTTCTAATGAGAGGGGTGTTGGCCTTAAGTTTTTCTTCCTTAAGTTTTTCATTATCTTGTTTCCAGAATATCTGTTCAGGTGTTAACTTCTTTTGAGGAGCAAACACAGTCAAACGATTTTCCTCACTATAGTCATGGGGCTTGATTATTATTCGTCTGGCTATGCACTCGGGATCCCTCATTTTCTCATTCATTATTTCCCTTGTTCTCTCACTTATCTCATCCTCCTCTTTAGTGTAGATATGCTCAGGCGGGTCATGATTAGGCATAAACATCACATTAGAATCATTTAATGCAGGTTGGGCTATCTTAGCAATCTCATGAATAGCTAATTTAGATTTACCTACATTGCTTTCACTATGCTTGTCACTTAACTTTCTGTGCTTAAACATCATTTGGGCAGTCTGTCTGGTTTGGTCTTGTGTATACAACTTATCCTCAAGCTTATTCTTTAAGGTTTTTAGTCTAGAAAAATCATTTAAGAGTTCCTTTTCTTTTTCTTTGAATTCTAGCTTAAGTGTAGTTATACACTTTTGTACTTCCTATTTCTGTTTGACAGACTGTTCTAGCTGATTTTTCAAAGAATTCAACTCTTGTTTTAATGTTTCTTCTCTTACTCTAGACTCTTTAATAAGTGTACTCATTTGAACTTCTAATTTCTGCTCACGTTCATTAAGCTCAAACTTAGCACGTTGTTCATACATAGCCACTTGTTCTTTATAAATATTTAGTCTAGTGATCAAGTTATCATCAGGGACAGGCAAGTTGTACTCATGGCACTCACATGCATTATCTATGTTACACGCATTATCTAAGGCACACACATTACTTATAACACAAGCATTATTATTTACAGAAGATTCATCATTTGGTACATCAGGCGAGTTGTTGTGATTCAAATATTGTTCATATGAAATAGTATTGCTATTTTCCATGTCAACATTATTTGAATCAGAAACATCTACCTGTTGTACTTCTTTGGGATTCTTTTGTCCATCAACTATATCATATGTGTCATAAATTTTTAGTACCTCAGATATCACAGATGCACTAGAGGAACCAGCTTGTCGAGGTGATGAAGCCAAGGAAGACAAGTTGGCCATGAAGATGGTTTGAGCAGTAGGTTCATCATCTACATCTGAGTCAAATGTATCACAATCATCCGCTTTGAAGATGTTGGGGTCGTTAAGAGCTAGATCCTGAACTGGTTGCTCATCCACATCTTCATCAAACGTATTTCCCCCATCACCAGCCAAGAACAATAACTCTTCCTCATCCAATACAGCTCCATTCTCTTGAGCATGCATTAACAGCATCTTGTCTTTGAAGTAATCTGAGTTCTGAGGACGTTTAGGTTGATTGCAGTTTCTGGCAATATGTCCTAGCCCCCCACAATTATAACACTTGATCTGTTTCCCTTGCCCCTGATTGGCATTCCCGGCTCTATTCTGCACATAACCTCAACCCATGTTTCGTCCAGCTCTCCCTTGCACATTCTTGAACCACAATTTTCCCATCCTCCACCATTGCTAGATTGCGTGGGTTGGATGAATTCCTTAACTGATTGTTGGTCTGAGGGAGTGATGTTTTAAACTGTTGAACCAGTAGCGATACTTGATTGGTGAGGTTGTCAATCATTTTGTCGGTCTGAGAGTAGCCTGAGTCAAGTTGAGAACTCATAGCAAGTACTGGTGAGTGAAGTTGATGATAGTTTGGGTTGGATGATGATTGGGTTGTTGGTAGAACATTTGTCATAAAAGCCAGTGGATCATTTGGAGTTGAAGGATTTAACTTTTCTCTCAGCACCCGATCGTAGACAGCATGCTTCTCATGTTGTTGCAGGTAGGCATATAGCTGTTCATAGTTGGTATCCCTTAAACCTTTGTTGAGTTTGATAGCAGTAACAAATCTGTCCCATTCAGGAGTCATGTTGTTCACAAACTTTGAGTTTAGTTGGATGTTGGGCATAGTCATTCTGATCATCCTCATATCATTTACCAACTTATGAAATCTCACATAGTAGTCTGTGATATTCTCTCCTGGGTTCATTTTGAAATGCTCGAACTCATCATACAGCTGTGACTCACGGTCTTCCTTTGTGAGTTCTGACCCTACCAACAACATTTTAACATTGTCCCACACAGCTTTAGCTTCAGTGTTGAAATTGATGAGCTTGTATACATCCTTTGGCAGACCTTGAATGACAATGTTTGAAGCTCTAATGTCAGCATCATACCTCTTCTTTTCTTCATCATTAAGATCATTGTAGTTTCTAGGTCTGTCGATTCCCAAAGTTACAGTCCCATCTTCACCAGTTGTAACAGCATCTCTGGTGGTACCCATCTGATATGGTCCTTCGTCAATTGACTTGATAATGTTAACTCCATTTTCTTTTCCCAAGCAGTAAAGTCTTATCCGTTGTGCCCAAGACTCATAATCCGTCCTATCTAACATAGGTGGACGAGTGTCAGATCTTGCTGCTTGAATATCATCTGATGAGGTGCTTGATATGGTAGCCATAGTAAATACGGGATTTTATAGATCTTGTGATTTAACCGAGAAATCGAATCTTTCGCGGGAATTTCTAAAATCACCAAGACACAAACCGCAATGGGCAAATAGCAACCTTGAGGATACAAACCGCAAGATACAAGCCGCACAGACAAACCGCACAACACAAACCGCACAGACAAACCGCACAGACAAACCGCACAACACAAACCGCACAGACAAACCTCACAACACAAGCCTCACAGACAAACCGCACAACACAAACCGCATAGACAAACCGCACAGACAAACCGCACAACACAAACCGCACAGACAAACCGCACAACACAATCCGCCAAACACGTCGCTTTCTAAGCGTTTTGTCGTTATTTGCCAAAACGGGTAATAAGACAAACCGCTACTTCGAGGTAACACAAACCGCACCATAGAACTTGTCTCCGAGAGACAAACAGCAACGAAGAACACTTTTTCAAAAACACACGATGCAGCCAAAAATCACCACACGAAGCTTGAAACAACGATTCCAAACACCAAACACTACTTCTATGCTATCCCTAAGCTAGAAAGTACAAGATTAAACAACTTCTAACCACTAAACAAAGCACAAAATAGGATATTTGGTGATAGTTTATTCGAACCAAAATAACCCAAAAACTAGTCAAATCCGTGAATCCTAACACACATGGACCTAACCATGGCTCTTGATACCAATTGTAGGAGATTCACTAACAATAAACACACGATTTGGGACACTATCTTGGATCGAATAAGAAGAAGAAGAATGTAGAGAGAGAAAGTGGAACCTAGAGAGAGAAATGTATGTGTATTAGATTAATACTCAAATGAGGTCCAACCCTTCCCAAGAGTGGGAAGGGGTATTTATAGTTCTAACATATTGTGCCCCTAGCGAGCTGTGGAGCGAGCTGACAGTGGGTAAAGACCCGACCCACTCCACAATACTAATAATAACTAATCTACTAATAATATTACTGATAATCCTACGAGCTATGATGTGCTAATAAGTACTCGGGGTGACCGAGTCTTCAGCTAAATATTCATATTCCTAACAGAGATTGAGTTTTGGAATTTGAAGGTGCAAGACAACAATATAGCTGCTTACAACCAGAGATTTCAGGAGCTAGCTTTACTATGTCCCGAAATGGTTCGAACTGAGGCCAGATTGATTGAGAGGTATATCGGTGGTTTACCGAAGTCCATAAGAGGTGACGTGACTACCTCGAGAGCTGCAGATCTCCACGAGACCATGGAGATGGAACTGGAGGATGTTCCAGAAAAGAGTGCTGACCACAAAAGGAAGTAGGAAGATCACTCTAAGGGTAGTAACAGCAGCTCTCAAAACAAAAAGCAGAGTGTAGCCAAGGCTTATGCAGTTGGTTCAGGTGATAAAAAGGGTTACGACAAGAACACACCTTTTTGTAACCGTTGCAAGTTACATCACAAGGGACAGTGCACAGTGAAGTGTAACAACTGCCAGAGGATAGGGCACTTGGCAAGGAACTGTAGGGCAAGACCCCTAGCCACCGCTCAAGCAGCACCACCTCACAACCGTAAGGCGGAAGTCACCTGCTTTGGGTGCGGTGAAAAGGGTCATTACCGGAATGAGTGCAACAAGCCCCGAAACCAAGGAAATGGTGGTGGACCAGGCAATCAAGTAGCAGTGGTCAACAATGGAAATCAGGGTAATAAAGGAGGAGCCCGTGGAAGAGTTTATGCTGTGGGCAGAAGGGAAGCCCAGGACGACCCGAACGTGGTGACGGGTACGTTTCTCTTAAATAATCGTTATGCTTCAGTACTATTTGATACGGGAGCAGATAGAAGTTTTGTGTCGACCGCTTTTAGTTCTCTAATCGATATAGCCCCAACCACCTTAGATAATGTCTTCGACGTAGAATTAGCAAACGGAAACCTAGAGAGAGTAGGTACCATTATAAGGGGTTGCACTCTAAACTTATTGAACCGTCCATTCAACATTGACCTGATGCCAGTAGAATTGGGTAGTTTTGACGTCATCATAGGGATTGATTGGCTATCGAAATATCATGCCGTCATCGTCTGTGATGAGAAGATCGTCAGAGTACCCTATGGGAACAAAGTTCTGATCATTGAAGGAGATCGGAGCGATCGTGCGAGTTCGTCAAGATTGAGCATCATCTCATGTACGAAGGTGCAGAAGTACATCGAGCAAGGATGCCACCTCTTTTTAGCTCATGTGACTGAAAAGAAAGAAAAGGAGCCCGGAGAGAAACGATTAGAAGATGTGCCAGTCTTTCCAGGAGACTTACCTGCACTCCCACCGGCCAGACAAATCGAATTTCAAATCGATTTAGAGCTAGGAGCCGCGCCTGTAGCGCGAGCACCCTATTGGTTAGCACCTACGGAATTACAGGAGTTGTCTGATCAGTTAGCTGAGCTATCTGGAAAAGGTTTCATCAGACCAAGTTCTTCGCCTTGGGGAGCTCCTGTCTTGTTTGTTAAGAAGAAGGATGGATCCTTCAGGATGTGTATTGACTATCGGGAGCTGAATAAGCTAACCATTAAGAATAGGTACCCACTCCCAAGGATCGATGATTTATTTGATTAATTGCAAGGTTCATCAGTTTATTCGAAGATAGACTTGAGATCGGGTTATCACCAGCTTCGAGTCCGGGAAGAGGATATCCCGAAGACCGCATTCCGAACCCGATATGGCCATTACGAATTTCAGGTTATGCCATTCGGCTTGACAAATGCAACAGCTGTATTCATGGACCTCATGAATCGGGTGTGTAAGCCGTATTTGGATAAATTCGTGATAGTATTCATTGATGATATCCTGATATATTCCAAGAATGAGAAAGAGCATGAGGAACACCTCAAGCTAATTCTGGAATTATTGAAAAAGGAGGAGCTATACGCTAAGTTTTCGAAGTGTGAATTCTGGATATCAACTGTGCAGTTTCTTGGTCACGTAATAGATAGACAAGAGATTCACATAGATCCAGCCAAGATTGAGGCAATTAAGGATTGGGCAACGCCTACTGAAATACGACAATTTCTAGGACTTGCCGGCTATTACCGAACGTTTATAGAAGGCTTCTCTAAGATAGCTAAGCCATTGACGAAACTGACACAAAAGAATGTGAAATACGACTGGGGAGATAAGGAGGAAGAAGCTTTTCAACTCCTTAAGGAGAGATTGTGTAGTGCACCTATTTTGGCTTTACCCGAGGGTAGCGAAGATTTTGTTGTGTATTGTGACGCATCCCACAAGGGTTTGGGAGCCGTGCTGATGCAGAGAGAGAAGGTGATAGCATACGCTTCTCGACAGCTGAAGACCCATGAGAAAAACTACACAACCCATGACCTAGAATTAGGATCAGTCGTGTTTGCACTGAAGATTTGGAGACACTACCTTTATGGAACTAAGTGCGCAGTGTATACTGATCACAAGAGTTTACAGCATATCTTGAACTAGAAGGAGCTGAACATGAGACAGCGCCGATGGTTGGAGTTGCTTAGCGACTATGATTGTGAGATCCGTTACCACCCAGGTAAGGCAAATGTAGTTGCCGACGCCCTCAGCAGGAAAGAACGGATCAAACCCCTCAGAGTCAGATCGTTAGGGGTGACGATCAGTTCGCCACTTCCAGCAAAAATTCTTGAGGCTCAGGGTGAGGCACTTAAGGATGAAAACCGACCACGTGAGGAGATTCACAGAATGCCAGAAATTGAGAATGGCCTTGTAAGAAAATCCGATGGGATTTTGTGTTATGGAGACAGGTGTTGGAATCCATTGTATGGAAGAATTCGTGATTTGATCATGCACGAATCCCACAAGTCCAAGTACTCCATTCACCCAGGATCTGACAAGATGTACTTAGATTTGAAGAAGTTGTATTGGTGGCAAAACATGAAGGCCGATATAGATGAGTACGTCAGTAAGTGTTTAACGTGCTCGAAGGTCAAGGCTGAACACCAGAGACTGTCCGGTCTGCTTGTTCAACCTGAGATCCCAGAATGGAAATGGGAGCATATCACTATGGATTTTATAACCAAGTTGCCTAAAACGTCGAGCGGTTATGATACAATTTGGGTAATCATTGACCGTCTCACTAAATCAGCGCATTTCCTTCCTATAAAGAATAATGACAGCATGGATAAACACGCGCGACTGTATGTGAAGGAAATTGTCGCAAGGCATGGTGTGCCTGTTTCTATTATCTCTGATCGAGACCGCAGATTTACGTCCAATTTTTGAAGGTCGCTTCAGGACGCGTTAGGAACCGACCTTGACATGAGTACAGCTTATCATCCTCAGACCGATGGCCAGAGTGAGAGGACCATTCATACATTAGAGGATATGCTGAGAGCCTGTGTGATTGACTTTGGGAACGGCTGGGATAGGCATTTGCCTTTAGCCGAGTTTTCTTATAACAACAGCTATCACACCAGCATTAACGTTGCACCATATGAGGCACTTTATGGTTGTAAGTGCAGATCGCCAATTTGTTGGGCTAAAGTTGGAGAAAGCCAACTTACCGGACCGGAACTAGTCCACGAGACTACTGAGAAGATCGTACATATCAAGAGTCGAATGCAAGCGGCTCATGACCGTCAAAAGAGCTATGCCGACAAGAGGCGGAAACCCCTTGAGATTCAAGTGGGAGACAAAGTGATGTTAAAAGTATCGCCATGGAAAGGCGTGATAAGATTCGGCAAGCGTGGTAAGTTGAACCCTCGCTATATTAGACCCTTCGAAATTCTAGCCAGGATCGGACCGGTAGCCTACCGACTCAAACTGCCATCTGAGCTCAGCGCGATATATGATGTTTTTCATGTCAGCAATTTGAAAAAGTGCTTATCTGATGATAACGCCGTCATTCCTTTGGATGAGATTCAACTTGATGAGAAGCTAAATTTCATCGAGGAGCCGATTGAAATCATGGACCGGGAAGTGAAACGGCTAAAGCAGAGTTGTATCCCAATTGTGAAGGTCCATTGGAACTCTCGCAGAGGCCCCAAGTACACCTGGGAGCGAGAGGATGAAATCAAGCTAAAATATCCTCTTCTCTTTTCAAACCCAATGAGTAACGTAAATTGAAATCCGGGACGGATTTCCCGATTAGCTGGGGAGACTGTGACAAATGGTAATTTTCACGTTGTCAATTAATATTAAATGAGTATTAATTATTTTTAAGCGGAGCATTTCTATGCGCATTTGCATGTTTCTGAATATTTTTGAGCATTTTTGGGAGCCGTCCCGCATACTGTAGCTTACAGTCACTGCAGAAAGAGTATATTTTTGTCAGTAAACCTAAATTATCCTATTTCTGATAGATTGATGAACTCAAATAAGTACATTTTATTATCATCATTTGTCCTATTTATTTGACTTGTTTTATTATATTATCTGTGAGAATTGATACGTTAATGTTTACTTTTGTAATTCTCAGGTAAAAACAAGTACTAAGTGAAACTTGGCGATTTTGGACTAATTATGGAGCAAAACAAGCAAGATGTTAAGAGTCTATTGAAATGTACAAGATCAAGATCATTCTGCTCCAGATACGCCGCATCCTACTTCTAACATACGGCGCATCACTATCAAGATTTCACAAATGACAATCCAAGACGGCAAAGGACATGCGCCGCATACAAGAATGGAGTTACGCCGCATCTTCTGGCGGTGTACGAATATTCCTGAATATATTAATCTTGGACCCCACGCGAAGTTAAGTCAATGCGCCGCATCTAACCCTCAGACAGAAACTATAAATACCCCAAAGTCAGACGAATTTGAAGGGTCGATTCGACACAACAAGACCAAAGACCGAAGAAACCCTAGGCCGAATTTAGACGAAGTAGCAGCACAAGACATACCTTAAAAGAAGATACAAGAGCTGTAAGAAGGTCTTGCATGTATTCAATTCATTAAGTAGTTTTGTTTTATTGTATTAGTACACTTTAATTTATCAGGATTGATGGGCTTGTGTCATTGATTTAATCATGCACTTCAACTCCCCTTAAAATTGCTTTCCCATTAATTAAAGTTTATATGTTGATGTCTTTGGTGACTTTTATTAGTGCATTGATAACCTCTGTGTCTAGCTGAGCATTGATCGGGTCGCCATGCCTCTGTCCTCGCCTATTTATTCTATCGCCTATGCATTCTATCGTCTGTAGAAAAGTAGGAAGAAAGGTAAGCAGGATAGACATAAGTAATCATTAAGGGTTTACTCGCCGATAAGATTAGAGCCAACGAGAAAGGGTTAATTACATACACTTCATATAAAACTAGCAATAAAACAAGTGACAAGCTACTTAACTATCAGGACAGGTCTTCTTATTGTCTCAAGTATCTATCTGTGTACGTGTGTGCTAATCGCTGATTCGTTCCTATTAGTTTAGTTTATATTTAATCATAACCAAACCGTGCCAGTCTCTCAGGCTGAACCCCCTTGCGTTAGATTAGGTTGTATAGCTAACTTAAGATATTAAAATACTGATTAGAATAACTAGATAATACGTTCCACTCTTAGTGATCGACACTCTACATACCATTATATTCATACTGACCGGGTACACTGCTCGTTAAAGTGTGTGTTATTGATAAGTTGGCTAAATATAAATTTAAAACTTGAATACTGCTAAAGCAACAACGACATACCATGGGTATAAATTAGAGCATAACAAGCACACGCACATCAAGTTTTTTGGCGCCGCTGCCGGGGAGTGAATTGTTATTATCTGTTAATTTGATTAGTATTTTAATTAGGTTTTAATTTTTTTTAATTCTAACCACTAACTCCGTTGTATATTAGTTAATTTGCATTCATTGTATTATTTTCATATTTTCTGTTTTTGTGTGTTTAATTTTTTGTTTCTTTTTTCTTGTTTTTATTTTTGTTTTTATTTCTTTTTTCTGTTTTTCTGCATACTGCTATCGTTGTACTGTGCTAATTCAAACGATACGGCGCATCTGTTTTCACAGATACGGCGTATTGCGTTTAATTTTTATAAAATACAACGCGTTTAATAAATTCGAGTACGGCGCATCTTTCCCCAAGATACGGCGTATTCTGTTTTTAATAAGAAATTTTTCTAAACGATAACGCTATACGACGCATCTGTTTTTGCAGATTCGGCGTATCTATTATTTAAACTAAAAACAGTTTTCGAATTATTAAACAGATACGACGGATCGATTTTTATCGATACGGCGCATCTTCTGAATCAAAAATCTTTTATTTTGAAACGTAACAAAAATACGTCGCATTAACTTTTGTTAATACGACGCATTCAATTTTGATAAATATAATTGATTTTTGATAATTAAAACTGATACGGCGCATTCTAAATTATAAGCGGCGTATCTGCTTTCTGAATAAAAGTCTGATTAAATTTTAACGATTATAAGATACGGCGTATCCAACCTTTTGGATACGGCGCATCGTCTGCTGATATCAGCAACTTTTATTTTTCTTATTTCCAAACGGAAAATATTCTAACATTTACCCTTGGAAGTTTTTACTTAGAAATCTACCTGTCTTTAATTTTCAGGAACAATGTTCGATATTTTCCCCAGCTGGTTCGGAAGACCCCAAAGAAACCTTACCATGGAGGAGTTTGCACTACAAATCGCTCAAGCAAATGAAAAAGAACATCATGAAGCAAGAAACTTTATTAATGAATTCAAAGGTAGTCATGAGCTGTTACTAAAGGAACAAAACAACATGATTAATGGATTGGCAATTGAAGTGCACCAGTTGTCAACGATACTTAACAGAATTCTTTTGGTAAGACACGATCTGAAAGGAATTACAACTAGAGTCGGAAAGTCAACCTTTCAAATCGGAGAGACACCCGAGAATAACAGTACAAATAAGATTTCCCCTGAATCTATATCATATGAGCAAGAGCAACCAGAGGAGACTAATCCGGAACCTGTAATTAGAGAAGAACCTTCTGTTGAACCTAAACGATCAACACTACCTTTCCCACATAGGGTAAGGAAGGAGAAAGAAGATGCCTATCAAAAGAAGTTCTTGGAAAATCTCAAGAAGCTGCAGCTAAGCATACCATTTATGGAAGCCCTAGTGCAAATGCCAAAATACGCTAAATATCTGAAGAGCTTACTTACAAACAAGTCTAAACTTGAAGAGGCTTGCACTGTAACAATGGGGGAAAGAAGCTCAGCAGCATTGCTCACCAAACTTCCATCTAAGGAAAAAGATCCAGGGAGTTTCACTATTCCTTGTCAAATTAAAAATTTACATATTGGAAATGCTTTAGCCGACCTAGGAGCTAGTATAAGTCTTATGCCCTTTTCTATGTATGAAAAATTAGGCTTGGGTGAATGATGAGTGTCTAAATACTCATCATTTCTGTCACATTTAGACTGTAAAAACATTTAAAAACATGCAAATATGCTTCAAAATACAAAAAATATCATTTGATTGTGTTTTTATGTGTTTCATGTGCAAAAGGATTAAAAACAGTTGAAAAACGAACATAGTTTGCATAATTGTCAATTTCAGTCCATTAACTTTCAGAAATTGGCAAAAATAGTCCCTGGTGTTAAAAATATCATTCAAGGTCCCTAAACTATTCAACTTTTACAATATTGATCCTTGGATGAAAGTTTTAAAGAAATGGCAAAACAGGTCCTTCAAGTTTTAAAAATGACATAAAAGGTCCCTGAAGTTTCAGAAAATGGCAATTTTGGTCCCTGAAGTTTAAACATTTCCAAAATCCATTTTTCTTTAACCCTTAACCCATTTCCATTCCCAAAATCCAAATTTAACCCAAGTTTGACCAGAAAAGTCAAAGGCAGAAGTTAAATAAAATGGTCAAACTTTTACAGTAACCCAGAAAGTCAAACCTCCCTAAAACCCGCCTTTCTTCTCCACCTCAGCCTTCCAGCTGCCATAGCTACTTCCACCTCACCTCTAGCTCCATGCTACTTCACGTTTTGTCCCCTCCACCTCCACAATCTCCCAAGAATCATTAATTGAAAAAAAACCTGCTATTGATATTTTGGCACCAAAATTACACATGGACGATTGGGATTAATTGAGGAGAATGAAGAGCTGGGATTCACTCAGAGGGTCCCTAGGAAGATATTTGAAGTATAAGAGAGCTCCAAGAAGCAGAGAGAAGAGTAGTAGATTTTAGTTAGTTTAAGAAAATTAAATTAATGTCGTATTTCATAGTTTAAATGTAATTTTCTTCTGGGTTTTGTTAAATTTAAGTTGTATAAGCACTCTAAATTATATTTCAAGTATTCAATTAAAATCATTTCATGTTTATAAGCTTAACTGAATTTCCCGCCATTTTTGTTCATCACTGTTTTAATAAGTTAAAGCTATATAAGTTGTTGAATAAGCTCTTAGTAGCTTATTTAATGTAATTGAAGAAGTAATTAAAGGTTTCTGAGGTTCTGAGTAAAAAATCAACCAAAGTCAATTCTGGTCAACGTCACTCTACATTTGCTTATTTTTCTGCTTATTTACTTATTTTGCTTATATATGCTTATTACATCTTTTAATATCAGTTTATATTTAGTTTCAATATCATGTTCATTATTTACCTAAAAAATCTTCAAAAAAGCCAAAAACAGCTTAATATTAGAACTGCTATTTAGACTGCTTAATTTTTATTAAAAATCACTTTTTATTGCTTAAAATGGTTAGTTGTTAATCTGTCTTGCTTAATCTTAGCTTGTTTTAATTTGTTTCAGTTTAAATTTCATAACAGTTTCATTTAAGGTGTGTTTGGTATAATAGTCAAAATGGGTAGATTTGGTTTGTTACCGTTCAAATGCACTTTCATTAGTTTTGATTTAGCTTATTACAATGGTATAAGCTGTTTTCAGTACCTTTCTATTTGTTTTATAGCCTTTTGCAGGATTGGAACTGAGTTATGCAGGAAATAGGCAGTGAAACTGCCAGAATAAGCTCCCAATAAGCTGGGCTTATTTGGGAGTCATTTTTACATTTCTCAGGTTCCATTTGCTCCTTTCTAAGTATGCTTTAAGTCCCCTATAGCCTTGTTCAATAGTTTGCAAAAATCAGCCACATCAGTAACAAATTCTGCACATTTTTCGTATTTTCCATTTTCAGCCCAGTTTTCGTTTATTTTTCATTTCTTCATCGTAAGGAGTTATTAGCTAAAATTTGGCACGCATATAGTTCCCTAGCTTGTGTACTTAGTCATATTTTTAGTTTAATTTTTAGAATTTTTCTTACCAGCTATTCAGTGGCTTGAAAAGGGCATTTTTGCCCTGTATACTGAGCAATCAGCAGCCTCAGTTCCATAAGCTCTACTTCACAAGCCCCTAACTTGTTCCTCACTTAAGCTTAAGCTGAGATTGTTGGCTTTTTGGAAAGCCCACATAGCAGGCTTTTCATATCTATGCTTACTTTGTGTTAAATTGCTTATTTAGTGTCTTAAAATTCAGCTAGAAGTAAGCCATTTAGCCTTGTTTCTGTCTCAATAATACAAGCTGCTCGTTACTCGATTTGGCTGACGGCCTGGGCTTATTTTAGTTTTTTAAGTTGAATTAGGTTTGTTTAGGTCTATTACACTATACCTGATCTTTTGGTGCATTCTAGTGCTTATTAGCTTATTTTTGTGCTTATTTTCAAACTGCTTATTAGCCCATTCAGCTTATTAGTGGGCTTATCTAACTTTTTAAATTTTTCCTAGTATTCTGTTATCATATAGTATTTACCTTGAATTTTTCATATTTTTCCCAAGTCATTTACTATTTTTAAGGGTAAAGACCATAAAATAACAACCTACTTTCTCCAATTTACCGAGATGAAACACCTACTTTTTTATTAACATTTAAGCCAACGAAACTATCAAGTATTGTTCCGATATCAACAAAAAGTTGTATAAAATAATTAAATAATACTTGAAATGACTATATTACCCTTGTCTTATTAAACAACTTTTTATTGATATCGGAACAATACTTGATAGTTGCGTTGGCTTAAAAGTTAATAAAAAAGTAGGTGTTTCATCTCGGAACAATACTTGATAGTTGCGTTGGCTTAAATGTTGATAAAAAAGTACGTGTTTCATCTCGGTAAAATGGAGAAAGTAAGTTGTTATTTTATGGTCTTTACCCTATTTTTAATCCTTTTAATTAGTTTCTAATAGTTTTTAATTCATAATAAAAAATATAAAAGTCAGAAAAATATAAATCTTTTTTCTAAAATTTTATTTTATTATTTAGGATTTAAGAAAAATAATTTTGCACTTGTAAGATTAGATTTCCATATATTTCAGTTTTTAGCCCGTTTTTCACTTTATTCTACTTTTTTCGGTGCTTATTTTAAGTTTTCAAAAATATCGTCTTTTATAAAAAGTGCTTATAATTAAGTACTTTATCAATTTCGAAAATCAAAAATCCAAAATTATCCCGTTTTTATATTTCCCATTTAGCTTATTTAAGCTATTTTCTTTTATTCCTTAGTATAAATCACTCAAAACCTTTTCTGTTCAATTATCACCCGATCACAAATTCAATCTATTTCAGTTTACACACCTCGTTAGGACATAACGACCCGGGGATACACTATACTCCTTTGGTAAATTGCATTGTGTTCTCAAGTGTTTGACTCTTGTTGACCATTTACTTGGTCGATATTAGTTGACCGTTTGGGGCCGATCAGTGAACCAAAACCTACTAGGATGTGCTTAGAGCTAGCTGATAGGTCCATACAATACCCATTAGGAATAGCTGAAAACATAATTATAAAGATTGATAAATTTGAATTACCTATTGACTTTGTTATCCTCGATATGCTCGAAAATTCTAGAACTCCTATAATATTAGGACGACCATTTTTAGCCACTGCTAGGGCCATGATTGATGTTTTTAATAAAAGGATAACTCTTACCATAGGAAACGATGAGGTTGAATTTAATATGGAACAATCTATGAGTAAAACTAATTCTGAAGACGATGAATGCTATAATATCGATGTTTCTGATGACACGATTAATCAATTTACTCAGAAATTGTTAAAAAGTAATTTGCTTGATTCTTTTCTGCTTAAAAATTTAGAAAACACAATTGCTATAGAAGATCAAGTTGATGAAAATACTTTTGATAATTATTTCGCTGTTGATTTCGCTGTTTGTAACGCCATAAGGCGCATCGGAAATATCGATGCGGCGCATTTATCTGATGACAGCAACGAAATAATTAAAGAACAAGTTTATTCCGCTAGTGCTAATGAAATTGATAATGTTAAACCTGTGCTTAAGGATCTCCCTTCTACCTTGGAATATGCCTATCTAAATGGGAACACTAATTCGCCCGTTATCATTGCATCTGACTTAACGCCAAAAGAAAAAGAATCCCTTTTGCAGGTACTATATAAACGAAGAGGAGCATTAGCATGGAGTATGTCTGATATTAAGGGAATTAGCCCGTCATTCTGTACACATAAAATCCTTATGGAAGATGAATTCAAACCAACTATCCAACCACAAAGGCGTTTGAACCCAAAAGTCCAAGACGTGGTGAAAAATGAAATTATGAAATTACTTGACTCCGGACTTATCTACCCAATTTCCGACAGCTCGTGGGTCAGTCCTATCCACGTTGTACCAAAAAAAGGGAGGAATGACGGTAGTACTCAATGACGACAATGAGCTAATCCCTTCAAGAACTGTTACTGGATGGAGAGTTTGCATCGACTACCGCAAACTCAATGATGCTACGCGAAAAGATCACTTCCCTCTTCCATTTATTGATCAAATGTTAAAAAGACTATCAGGACATGATTATTATTGTTTTTTAGATGGTTTTTCAGGTTTCTTCCAAATACCCATTGCCCCCGAGGATCAAGAGAAGACGACTTTCACCTGCCCTTATGGAACCTTCGCCTATAGGAGAATGCCGTTCGGACTATGCAATGCCCCTGCTACTTTCCAACGTTGTATGACGGCCATCTTCCATGATATGGTAGAAGACTTTATGGAAGTCTTCATGGACGACTTCTCGGTGTTCGGTAACTCATTTAGTGAGTGTCTCTTTAAACTTGATAAAATGCTTGCTAGGTGTGAAGAAACTAACCTTGTTCTTAATTGGGAAAAATGTCATTTTATGGTTAGAGAGGGAATTGTGTTAGGACATAAGATTTCTGGGAAAGGTATAGAAGTCGACAAAGCTAAAATTGATGTAATTGCCAAACTACCTTACCCCACTAATGTAAAAGGTGTTAGAAGCTTTTTAGGGCATGCTGGATTTTATCGTAGGTTCATAAAGGATTTTTCAATGATATCTAGGCCTATGACCCAATTAGTGCTAAAAGATGCGAAGTTTGATTTTTCTGAAGATTGCAAAAAGGCATTTAACATACTTAAAGAAAAACTAACTACTGCACCTATTATAATTTCGCCGGATTGGAATCTACCTTTTGAACTAATGTGTGATGCTAGTGATTATGCTGTTGGAGCTGTACTAGGCCAAAAGATAGATAAGAAATTTAAGCCAATTTATTATGCTAGCAAAACATTAAATAATGCCCAAGAACATTACACCACCACGGAAAAGGAACTTTTAGCAGTAGTTTTTGCATTCGATAAATTTAGGTCATATCTTATATTGTCAAAAACTATGGTTTACACTGACCATTCTGCTTTGAAGTATTTGTTCAATAAACAGGATGCCAAGCCAAGGCTTATTAGGTGGGCTTTATTGCTCCAAGGATTCGATATTGAAATTAAAAATAAAAAGGGTGCTGAGAATCTAGCTGCTGACCACTTATCTAGACTTGAAAACCCTGATATGGAGGTGCTTGATGAAAAGGAAATCGCTGATGACTTCCCTGATGAACACCTTATGATGGTAAGAATTAAGAGCAATAATAATATACCATGGTATGCCGACTATATAAACTTTATTGTTGCAAATGAAACTCCAAAAGGGCTAACATCCGACGAGAAAAGAAGGTTTCTAAATCGCGCTAGCGAGTATATTTGGGATGAACCTTATGCCTTTAAATTATGTCCTGACAATATTATACGAAGATGCGTAGATGGTGATGATATACCGGCAATATTGGCACATTGCCATTCAGGGCCAACGGGGGGACATCACGGTGCAGTTATTACAAGAAGAAAAATCCTTGATGCAGGATTTTATTGGCCCACTATGTTGGATGATGCAAAAGATTATATAAAAGGATGTGATGCGTGTCAACGATCCGGGAGTAAAACATCAAGAAACGAAATACCGCAAAACTATATCCATGTATGTGAAGTTTTCGACATATGAGGATTGGACTTCATGGGACCGTTTCCTGAATCTAAAGGTAATAAGTATATTTTGGTTGATGTTGATTACGAATCAAAATGGGTCGAAGCACAAGCATTACCAACAAACGACAGCAAGGTAGTACTTAAATTTTTGCAAAGTTTGTTCGCTAGGTTTGGAGTTCCTAAAGCATTGATTAGTGATAGGGGAACACACTTATGTAATCACCATCTGGGAAGAGCCTTGCAAAAATATGGAGTGTATCATAGGGTTTCCACTGCATACCATCCTCAATCCAATGGGCAAACTGAAGTAACCAATAGGGCTATAAAGCGGATTCTTGAAAAAACGACTGGTTATAATCCGAAAGGGTGGTCTGACAAGTTAAATGATGCTTTATGGGCATTTCGTACAGCCTACAAGACACCAACGGGATGCACACCATTTCGTCTTGTATACGGAAAAGCATGCCACCTACTGGTCAAAATAGAACAAAGTGCATATTGGGCTTTGACAAAATGTAACATGGATATGGAAGATGCAACGAAGAACCGTTTCATGGAACTTAATGAACTCTACGAACTAAGAGATGAGGCCTACAGAAATACTAAGATCTACAAAGAAAGAACTAAAAGATGGCATAACTCGAGGTTATATGGGGATAAAACGTTTACTACTGGAGAGAAAGTGCTGCTGTTTAATTCTCGATTAAAGATGTATCCAGGTAAACTTAAATCAAGATGGACGGGTCCGTTCGTTGTCGAGAAAGTGTATCCATACGGGACTATTGAAATATGCGATAAAAATGGTTATATATTCAAGGTAAACGGGCAACGAGTAAAGAAATACTTTGATAATAAAATTGAGGATACTGAGAACGAGGTGGTGGAGTTTGAACCCGAAGTATCAAAATAAAGAGCTGAACGTGAGTCTAACTTGAAGACTCCTGAATAAAGACAAGTGCTGACCGGGAGACAACCCGGAAAAATATTTTTACTATTCTGTTCTGTGTCGAGTCAGTCAGGCCCGCAGAAGATACGGCGCATCTCAATCCTTAGATGCGACGCATCTCCTGCACTGGTCATATCTTACTTTATTTTCTGCATTTTTATTTTTAACCTTAAAACTTTCTGTCAGTATTTTAATGCGGCGCATCCCTGGTTAAGGATGCGACGCATCTTTTATCCTGATTCGTACTTATTCCAGGCTCGATACGGCGTATCTTCTTCCATAAGATACGGCGTATCGACTGACCTGACGATTTTCATTTTAATTTATCAAGTTTTATTTTTACTAACTACTAATGTATTATGCAAGTTTGAACTTTCTTAACTTAGGTATGTTAAAGTCTGAATGGTATTATAGATTCTTGCATTCTTGTGGATATATCATTTTTGAAGCTTAAAGTTCTAATCCACAAGAAGTTGATTTTTGCTCTTTTACAAATAATGGAGGATCATACCGAGCAAATCTCAGGGGAGTTTTTCTGTTCTAATTCTTTTATTTTCCAGTTTTTAATCTTTTATACAAACAACGAGGACGTTGTTTAACTTAAGTGGGGGGATTGGAGAATTAGAACACTTACTTGTCCTAAACTTTTTCAAAATATGCTTAAAATGCGCTTAATATATCAAAATTAAAAAATTTTAGCATGTTTTTGTTTAAAGTCTAAATTACATTGCTGCACACATGACGTTATTTTCAAAAATTGTGAACTTTTCAAAATTCACAAATCTATGAGTGTGCCGGTGACTTGTAAACTTTAGAACTTGGCTTGTATACTATTCGAGACCACCATAATAAGTATTATTTACATAATTGGAATGACTTGTCTAAATTGGTAAATTTCTAGGATTACACCCAAATAGCTTTTATATGTTATGTGATATTAACTAACTACACTGGTTAGTTAACCCCCGTATAAACCTTTTGTTACTCTCACTTTTAGAGTAAGATACCCTTAGAAAAACACTCAGAGCCATTCCTTTTTTCTTACACCTTTGTTATAATGTTTCGTTACACCCTTACACCTTAGCCTACCCTGTAGATTAAAATCCGTGGTTGTTAATTGCTTTAGGCAAAGTGTGTTTCCTTACATTACCTGTGTTCGCGTGCGTAATTCATTATCTATGGTTAGGTCGGGAAATTGCACAATGCAATTGAGTGAAAGTAAATATTGTATATCTTTGAGTTTATTTTTCGTGTGTTTACTACTTTCACTATTACCGTTATTTCTGAAGTCATGAAAAGTATGGAAAAATTATCCGGAAAGAAAGTGATAGAAAAGTTGTGAAATTTTACACATCTATGTTTATGTTAGTAGTTTTTTTTTAAAAAAAAAAAAAAAAAAAAAAAAAAAAAAAAAAAAAAAAAAAAAAAAAAAAAAAATGAAAAAAGAAAAAGAAAGAAAAAGTTGGATGTTTGTTTAAAGAACTTATGTATAGTTTTGTATTAAGTGGTCGATATCACCACTATTTGTTGTATATTATGTTTATGGATTGAATGGGAGTTGGCCGTTATGGGAACGCCAACTAAGGTTATTCTTTGATTGAGATCTTGTTGAGTATAATTCGTGTCTACCTAAAGTGTGTGTTTCAAGTGTTAAAGCGTGATTTATTCAATGATATGAGTCTTATTCATGGGATGGTTGGGAAAGAAATTTACCACACTTAGGATTTTAATTTATCTGTTTTGTTTATTTTTCATTTTACACCAATTTATATCCCAAATATTATCCATACCCTATATTATTCTTTATCCAAACCTTTGATTTATTGAGATTAGGTATTTGAGCAATCTTAAGTATCGTAGTCGTGGATTCGGCTATGTATTTATGATTTTGTCGCCCTTTTTGATATAATATTATTGGTAAAGATTACTTGGTCCTATCTTTAGCCTATTCGAGTTAAGGATTTGAGCAATTGCAAGTATCGTGTTCGTGGATTCGATCATGTATTTGTGATTTTGTCGCCTTTTCTGGAATTTGAGATCGATAGAGATTAAGAAGAATTATTAACCCTTAACCTACAAACCCTTTTTACCGCTTTAGACTTGTTATTCCTTGGCTTTAGTGGAGGAGATGCGTATACATGCCAAGCTTATGATAGAATATTCGTCACGACTGGACAGTTAAACGATTAGATTTGCTTTTATCAAAATATTTTATTTTATTTCTAACTCGTTAAGTGTTTGGTTGTGTGATTATGACAAAAAACGAATACATGCTTAAATATAAAAATAAATCCTAACATCTTTTAGGATACATTTTCATAAGATTAATTCTAAGGTTTACTTGGGGACAAGTAAAGTTCAAGTGGGGGGATATTTGATGAACTCAAATAAGTACATTTTATTATCATCATTTGTCCTATTTATTTGACTTGTTTTATTATATTATCTGTGAGAATTGATACGTTAATGTTTACTTTTGTAATTCTCAGGTAAAAACAAGTAATAAGTGAAACTTGGCGATTTTGGACTAATTATGGAGCAAAACAAGCAAGATGTTAAGAGTCTATTGAAATGTACAAGATCAAGATCATTCTGATCCAGATACGCCGCATCCTACTTCTAACATACGGCGCATCACTATCAAGATTTCACAAATGACAATCCAAGACGGCAAAGGACATGCGCCGCATACAAGAATGGAGTTACGCCGCATCTTCTGGCGGTGTACAAATATTCCTGAATATATTAATCTTGGACCCCACGCGAAGTTAAGTCAATGCGCCGCATCTACTTATCCTATGCGCCGCATCTAACCCTCAGACAGAAACTATAAATACCCCAAAGTCAGACGAATTTGAAGGGTCGATTCGACACAACAAGACCGAAGACTGAAGAAACCCTAGGCCGAATTCAGACGAAGTAGCAGCACAAGACACACCTTAAAAGAAGATACAAGAGCTGTAAGAAGGTCCTGCATGTATTCAATTCATTAAGTAGTTTTGTTTTATTGTATTAGTACACTTTAATTTATCAGGATTGATGGGCTTGTGTCATTGATTTAATCATGCACTTCAACTCCCCTTAAAATTGTTTTCCCATTAATTAAAGTTTATATGTTGATGTCTTTGGTGACTTTTATTAGTGCATTGATAACCTCTGTGTCTAGCTGAGCATTGATCGGGTCGCCATGCCTCTGTCCTCGCCTATTTATTCTATCGCCTATGCATTCTATCGTCTGTAGAAAAGTAGGAAGAAAGGTAAGTAGGATAGACATAAGTAATCATTAAGGGTTTACTCGCCGATAAGATTAGAGCCAACGAGAAAGGGTTAATTACATACACTTCATATAAAACTAGCAATAAAACAAGTGACAAGCTACTTAACTATCAGGACAGGTCTTCTTATTGTCTCAAGTATCTATCTGTGTACGTGTGTGCTAATCGCTGATTCGTGCCTATTAGTTTAGTTTATATTTAATCATAACCAAACCATGTCAGTCTCTCAGGCTGAACCCCCTTGCGTTAGATTAGGTTGTATAGCTAACTTAAGATATTAAAATACTGATTAGAATAACTAGATAATACGTTCCACTCTTAGTGATCGACACTCTACTTACCATTATATTCATACTGACCGGGTACACTGCTCGTTAAAGTGTGTGTTATTGATAAGTCGGCTAAATAAACTTGAATACTGCTAAAACCACAACGACATACCGTGGGTATAAATTAGAGCATAACTAGCACACGCACATCATAGATACTGACAAGTCTCGTAATTAACTGAGAGCTTTCTCGCATTTTTCTGAAAAACAACCGCACGCGCGTACCGACAGCACAGTACACATGGTAACAGTCTAATAAATATATTTTTGAGTCAGTGATAATATTTTTTTACATTTCTGACAAACACGTGGATAAAAACTTTATTTTACTCATACGTGTCCAAAAATGTCAAACCGGGACTTTACGGTCACCTTTTAGCTCAAACCGACACACGATACACCAACGCGGAGTAAAAATAAATCTTACCCTCCCCCTAATACACCAAATCCGGCCACTAGTTACTACTCCCCCATTACAAGACAAAACTTACCCACTAACACCAATTTAATCTTATAAATATTACCATACTTCCCTAAATGTTACTAAAACAAAACCAACTTATCCTTTAACACTCTCAACACTTTCCTAGATCATTTTTTATCTCAAAACTTTCAGCACACATCAAACATCAAGATCCCATAATTTTCTTTGAAGTTCAATCAATATAGAGTGTATATTCAAGCTTTACGGGTTATTTGGAACGTGATTTGGGTAAATTTGGTGAAGTTTTGGGTGTTCTTGGTCTCTCATTCTCCACGTTAAACACTAAAGCATTGTAAGAAATCATCAATTTTTCCTAATCTTGTTAATCTCTTGTTCATTTGATGTCTAATGATGATTAAAAGTGTTAAATGTATATGTTTTGATAATATGGAAAAAGCTTGGGTTTGCATGTTTATATATAGTGCTCGACATTTTTAGTGAGATATGAAAAAATTAGTAAATTTCTTGCTTGTGTGGTAAATCTTGTTGCATATGATGTTAGTTTGATGATACAAACATGATTTATGTTAATTACGCGAGATTAAGCAATATATTGATTTTTGAAACTACATGGATGAATCGGCCAAAAGAAAAATAAAAGATTATTGGGGCTTTGAAAAACATAAAATTTTGGCTCAAGTGGTGAAATGGTGGAAATTATACTTAAGTGCTTATTTGGAATAGCTTATTAAATAAGACATAAGTTATAGAAAGTAACTAGTAAAAATGAGAAAATAAGTTGACACAATATGTATGGGTCGAATGGAACTTAATTTGGTCATATTTGAATATCTAACTTAATAGCTTATTTATTAGAGCTTAATTGATAAGCTTAAAGGTTAATAAGTAACTAATAATTACAAGTTTACTAAATAATGGACTAAAGATTAAAAAAAATTGGACACATAAGCCCACAATGAGGCTGTTGGGCCGAGCCCACTGTGAAGTTTTGTAGTTTTGACTTTTTGACCAAACAGACTTAATGAACGAGTTTAATGATTTTTAGAAATGCGACGATATATACGTTTTAACTAAAAATGTGTTTTGGGCTAAAAGTGACTATTGGGCTTATTACATGAATTTCAGCCCAAAATACAATTTAAATGACAAAAATGATTTTTGGAATATTTTCCGACTCGCCATGGATATTATTACTTAATGAAACGATAAATGTAACGAAAACTAGTTTTAGACTTGTTTTGAGACGCTTAGTCTCCAAAAGGGTGAAAAATGACATTTTAACCAAAATAATATTAATATTGACTTTTTTTGACTTTTCAACTAAATATTGACTTTGTGTCGAAATCTATTGTTAATAACTAAACGTAACAATAACGATAACTATAACGATAAAAATTACTCGCGACGACCAAAATATATATTACTAACGTATTTTGCACATATACTTTACGAGATGGGTTATTTGGGAAAAATTGCAACACTTGAGGAAAATGGAAACGTTGTATAAAAGAATGGGTCATGCCCAAATTTTCTAAAATCTAACATTTAGAGTATTTTAGTGAAAGTACTTAACTTAAGTAATTTTCTAAAATTACTTAACAATTTTTTATTTTCTTATAATTAAACTTGTATCATAAATAATAAATAATATTTATAATATAATAATCCTCCGCTAACTTCATTATTTTATTAATTTCTCAAAAACCGATTTAATTAATTATAATTTTAATTAATTAAATACATGAGTATTTAACCTAATATATATATATATATATATTATATATATATATATAATATATATATATATATAATACTTGCGCATTTTAAACGGCGAATACCAGCACGGATGTTCCGTTACGTATTCCCACCGTGCACTTTCACCATGAGCCACCACCAAGAGTTACAACGATAAATCATTTTTAAATATATTTTACCACACAGCAAGCAAGAAATACACGAGCACTGGTCAAACGTAAACTTTTCAAATAAAATAAAGACATATGAGACACGAATATTTCGCTAAGACTTACCGTACTGATTTAGGTTGTGTGTCGGCTCGGTTGCACTATTTTGTTGATTAGCAGATTGCTGTTGTTTGCAAGGTGAGTTTATAGCCCCATATTTTTATACGATTTGTTTTTACAAGCTTTGGGGTGAGAAACATGCAAAATTGTTTTTATGGACCAAAAATGGATTTTGTTTTTATACACACTAATATGCAGAAACCTAAGTTTAGCTGAATCACATTGCGCCCACTATCATCAACCATTAATTCCTTTTCTAGGAAGCCGTTTGATATAAATAGATCTATTGGGGATGACACCCCCGTTCGGTTGGCTCGGCATAGCCAAGGCGAACGTATACCAATCGAATAATAGGCCGAGTGTCTAGGGATTAACACTCCCGGGCACCCTTTTTATGCTAATGCCAGTTGGGCACGTAGCAATGTCATAGATCGGTTAGATGAGGCTTAGTGTTTGCATAGCTGAGTAGTGTGTATTTGCTGAATTGTTTGTTGATTATTGATATTGGTCCATATGTGCTATTTACTTTAAACCTATGAACTCACCAGCGTTAGCTGACTTTTAGCATGTTTTTCTCAGGAAACTGAGGTGCGTTAACTAAAGGCAGGGCATGGCAATGGTCATAATAAATGTTGGAAATGTTTTTAATAATGCGTTAACTCTGAAATTTGGACCTCTTGTTTAATGGGCTACCTTTTCATTTGAAATGGATTTTATGTAAGACAACATGACTTAATTTATGTAATGTATTTTAAAACGGATTTCAAATCCGTTCCCTATATCTTGTGTTGTGATTATCGATTTAATAGCACCCAAAGTGTATGCTTCCGCAATATTATGATTTTGGGGGTGTTACAATATACCTTGTAGGAAGATATTTTTCTAGAGAACACATTTTGACAAGTAATCCCCTTTATGGTTAGCTTTTAACAAAAATATCGTACGTTAAGAAAGGTATAACATCAATCTTTACTAAACGGTTCTATTCACATCATGTCAAAGACCTGCCTATAAAACTTTGGGTCATATTTGAAAATAGTCGAATCTTGCATAACCACTGAAACTATTCAAACTTCAAAATTTACTTATTCAAAGAAAGATTTCAAACAAAACACTCCATATCGAGAGAGAAACTTCATTTATTTAAACTTGAAAATTCATTTATTCAAACTTGCAAATTCATTTATTCAAAGAAAAATTGCATTCATTCAAACTTGTGGGTTCATTTATTCAAAATTTGTAAAATTCATTTATCCAAACTTGTAAATTCATTTATTCAGATAAGGATTCCAAACAAAACCCTCCATATCGAGTCAAATTTTGAAAATCAACCACCATACTACAACACTTCGTACATTTAGAATCTTGTGATTGACAAACAATAGCATGGAAAATGTTGATGAAGGAAATATAGGGAAAAACTATTAAATAGTAAGAATTGTAGTAACAAAGACTAAGCACCGTAGGCGAAGGGAGACTCATATCGTAACATTAGTTAGAGCAAGACGCAAGGAATCAAAACTATTACCATCGCTTTATCCCTTCGATAACACCTTTCTGATGAACTTATCATTGTAGGATTAGTCACGGGACACGTGGTGCAAATTTCAAATACTCCTAATAAAGAATAGACGATACACCTCAAACTTCTAACAATCCCTTTAAGATATTTTTACCCAATCAGATGTACGCACGCTCTACCATCCTCAGACCAACGAACATTGAGGAGAACTATCCAAACAACCATAGAACGTGCTCGGCACCATATAATCAACTTTGAATTGTTTAGAGTAACCTTTTGACATTGACGAATTTCACCTTCAACAATAGCCATCACACGGATATAAAGACTGCAGTACCAATCCCCTATTGACAGACTGAAATCGGAAAAGCCCAACTCACTAGTCTAGGACTTAATTGTGAAACCACAAAGGAAAATCATACAGGTCAAGAATCAGTTACAAGCGACAAGAAAACAATAGAAAAGTTAGGTCGGTACGTGATGCAAATCATTGGAATCAGGCGTCCCTAAGCCGCGAACCATTAGAGTTCCAAGTGGGTGACAGAGTCATGTCAAAGGTCTCGCCTTGGAAAGGCGTGATACGATTCGGAAAGCGTGGGAAGTTGAACCCGTGGTACATTGGGCCAATTAAGATTCTGGATAGACTTGGTCCTGTGGCATATAGACTCGAGCTTCCGTCAGAGCTCAGCAACGTATATAACACATTTCATGTTTTAGATCTCATGAAGTGTCTTTCAGATGAATCGCTCGTAATTCCATTAGAAGAAATCCAACTCGACGATAAGCTCCACTTCGTGGAGGAACCAGCAAAAATCATGGACCGTGAGGTCAAACAGATGAAGCAAAGTCGAATTCCTATCGTGAAAGTCCATTGGAATTCTCGAAGAGGTCCCGAGTTTACTTGGGAGCGTGAAGACCAAATGCGACTCAAATATCCACACCTTTTCACCGAATCCACTCTAGAGACCAACACTAACTGAATTCAAGGACTGAATTCCTTTTAGGGTGGAAGACTGTGACAAATCGTAATTCCAGGTCATTTCCCAAACTTTGAAAATTTACTATTCATGATTACTATTCATCATTTTCGAAGTCAGTTTGCGACTTTGAGATGTTTTCAAAAAATTTACTATTCATGAAACACTATTCATTCCCGGAAGGAAATCACTATTCATGGTTATCATTCATCATTTCGTAAACTAGGTTTACGGGTATTCAAAATTCGTGTAACCTTTAGGGTTTAGCTGCGTATTCATGGAGCATCACTTAGGACACATCATATAGACTAGAGTAGTCTACATATCATCAGTAACATCATCATTATGTTAGGTCATTCACGGGTTTGCATATTTTCAATTCACGTATATTTATTTATTAAATAAACGCTATCACTCAATCATTTACTACGAACAATATACCCGACACTCCCGACTATGATCCTAATATATTTTCACACTCATTATAATGATATAAAAATTATATTATTAGTTTACCCGGTGTTTTGAAGTCATTTGCTATATATACCGATAAAAGCTTATAACTATCGTTTGATTGTAACAAACTTATTTCCGCAAACTTGAATCATCTTTTGGGACCTATCTTTTGTAAACTCTGAATGTTTTATGAAATCAAACGATGTATTTTTAAAATGACACTTTAGGTCGTTCAATGTAACTGTAACTGTGATGCTATGGCAGTCACGCCCTAAGTATTCCATTTCGCTGCAAATCAGATATTTTGGGGGTGTGACAAGCTATCAAGAATCTTCCCTGTGGGAATCCATCTAAGACCAACTGTGTTATAAACTTTTCCCGTGGGAGTCCACCTAAGGCAAGATCTACGAGTTGTTTTCTTATCAGATGTAGCGGAAGTCTCATTTTGAGAAAAACTACATCCTGTAGAGATCCACCTATTAGGTTTCTTAGCCTCTTGCTTCGTATCAACGGGTTTAATTTGTTTCTATATAGTGTCTTAGTGGATTGTGCCTTAGCACGTGAATTTTCTTTCTTGATATACTGTGCAACACATGCATCATGATTAGCTAAAAAACACATTTTTGACATGTAGGACAGACAAATTCAACATTTTTGTTTAAAACAGTAATCTTAACTTTGTCACTACAATCATTTGAAAATTGTTTCTTGTTCGAAGAGGAATTTGAATTCTTAGTGTTGCATTCTACGTGCATAACATTTTCTTTTGCGCAACTACTCTTAGATGCAAGCCAATCCCTAGTCTTTTATTGATTGTTCCTATGTAATGGTTTACTACTACTAGCAGAGCCTTGGAATCTTGTAGAATTCATCACCCAAGGTTTGGCACCTAAAATTTCGTCTTTTTGAATTTGTGCCTTTTTCCTAGCTTCTTCTTGATAGTGATTGTGGACCATGTCGTTAGAACCAACATATTCCTTAACTGGATTTTTTGTCATAGTCCGTGTACTATTCCTAGAAAGATCAGGTGTAATGACTTGTGGTTCCTCGACAAACGCTTTTTCTTTTTCAACACCTTTTTCACCAATCTTTAATATTCTTTTCTTGATGGGCAAGGAATGTGGAGTGACTGGTTTTGACAAATCATTTTTCTCATCGACTTTTGGAACAACCTGAGAAATAGACATTTTTGGTTTTTCAACCGGTTTTGAAGCTTTTGGTTTCTCCGGAGTTGATGGTTTTGCAAACTTAGTATCCACACCCTTCCCTTTTAGACTGTCCAGCTGAGCTCTCAAAAGATCATTTTGCTCTTTCATGTCCTTGTAGGCACTATCATACGACAATTTGTCATACTTGCATTCCTCAGTTTTTCGTTCAAGTTGTTTAAAATAGGACAAGTTTTCTTTTTCAAGCTTTATGAAAGCATTTTCATATTTTGAAACAATTTCGAAGGTCTCAGCTCGCATTCTATCATCGTCTTCAACAAAATATGTTTGTAAAATGATGGACATAATATCGGTAGACATAAAGTCTTCGAAGAGAGAATCATTTATATTTTCCAAAATTTTGATGTGTTCAAAACATTCATTAGCTTCCTTTACCAGGGATTTGTGGCCCTTGACAAAGTCAGCTGTTTCTTTCAAAAATGCTTGTTCAAAATGAATTACTCTCGCATTGATGTTATTTAGTGGAGTAGCAATTTCTGTTTCAAACACCTTTTTCATTTCTGCATGAAAGCTGGAATGCCAGTTATTAATAACGATAGTAGTTATAGACTTAACAATCCCTTGAAGTGTTTCAATTCTCTTTTCAACATCATCTAGAAATTCTCTAGCAGCACTTGTGTTAAAAGGATTGTTCGAAGACATTTGTTCCATGTTTGAAATAGTTTTAGAGACAACTTTTTGTTTTGAAAACAGTTTTGGGACAACTGGTTTTTTGGAAAAAAAATTGGTGTTTTTTTTTGTGGGAAAAAATTAACTCAAGCAAGTTTGTTAAGTTTATCGTAATCAATTGGTTTTATCTCTGGGTTCTTTTGTTTCATTTTAATTCGACTCTCTTCAACAAGCTCAATCGTTTCCTCAGTATCCCGAACAGCGGGAGGATCTTGTTTAGCATATATTACATTTCCATTGTACGAAACATTCTGTTCTTTCTGAGCTTTCTTGAGAGTATAAGGATTTTCACAACCGATAGCCATTTTCTTCATTGTATGTAAAAACGGATTTGGATCTTTAATAAGCATATGAATGGTTTGACTTGAATGACCCGTTTTCACAAGCAAATCTTCCAACTTTTTGATTGTTTCTTGTTTCTCAATTATTTCATCTAGAAGATCGTTTTCTCGTTTTGAAAAATCTGCTTTCAACTGTTTCTTTTCTTTTTCAAGATCAGAACAAGTTGATTTTTGTTTAGAAAGTTGGTTTTTCAAATCTGAAATTTCCGCGTTTAAGGATTTTATTTTCATGTGTGAATTAAAATCAAGTGTGTCAAACTTGATTTGCAATTGTTTTTCCCTTGAAACGGAATTTTGATAACCAGTTTCTAATTCTGACTGTCATTTTTTATGAAACTCAAAAGCTTTTTCGTTTTCCTTATACCTCTCAAGCTCAGCGGTCATTTTCTCATTCGCGGCCTTAACTTCGCGATTGACCGTTTTCACTTTCTCAATTTCAATGCTACAATTATTTAGTAATGATTCAAAGAAAGCACGGGTTTCCTCATCATTAGCACCATTCTATCCATCTTGAACTCCATTAGGATTCATATTTGGAGATTCATAGTTAACATTGCTATTAACTTGCTCCCCCACATATAAGTCATAATTAGGTTCGGGAGGTACAGAATGTGGCTTCTCATGAGCAAACGGATTGGCATCATTACAATAATTTTGTACCTCATGGAGTGGTTATGTGTCTTAAGTAGGAGGTGTTTCAGAATCGCTACTTGATGTAGGTGCCTGCTGATTAGCCATAAATATGTAGTTTCCATTGAGATCTGCTGCATTCTCCGCTGCACTTGCTGTAACCATGAAGTCGTATTCCTCAGCGGTCAACAGTATTCCCGAATCTTCTTTATTGGCTAGCATCAACATGTACTGGAGCTTTTGTACCCTCGTCATTGTATTGACATTGTAATCTCTACCAATATCACTACTGTGAATGTCAGATGTAGGTTTCTGAATCGTAGTCATAAAACAATCATTCCCATTTTGATTAACCAAATTATGATTCACAATCTCATCCATTTGATTTCCAGCATACTGCCCTGCATTTTGCATCTGATTCCCCATCTGTATACCCATAGCATTTCCTTACTAATTCTCAATAACTTCAACCATTTGTCCTTCTTGACCCATATATATACTTGGTTGAGCAAACTGCGTATTGTCAGTGTACGATGAAATCCATTGGTTGTTGTTATATGGTTTGATATTTAATGCCCTGGAGAATGAAGCAAAAGCATTTGTCAAAGCAGTTGTGATACAGTCTTGCTGAATTGCCATTGATGAAGTTATGTGTGATAAAATTGATCTTGGATCGTTTCAACGATAAAGGAGTTGTGTTTGGTGAAAGGTAAGTTCCGTTGTTGTAGTGAAATTTTGGTCTTGAAACTTAAAAACGTCGATAACTTCCGTTCGGAGTATTTTGGGCCTCGAAGGTTAGGTTGAATCACTTTAGTTTATTCAACGTGTCGTTCTCCTCGGTCTCACGGTCGTTTTGATAGGTAGTACGTCGAAAACGGAGTTACGGTTCAAAAGTTATAGTCGTTTGAAGTTTTGTCAACACTTGCTCGAAATTATTGTCCTTGCTCGAAACTTTTCCTTGTTCGAACTTTTTGACCTTGCTCGAAAATTTTGCTTGTTCGAAACTTTTAGGCTAGTTCAAAAATTTTCAGCTTGTTCGAAATTTTCGAGCTTGGTCGAAATTTTCAAGCTAGTTCGAAACTTTCTGCTAGTTCGAAATTTTGAGACAAATTCGAAATTTTCAAGCTAGTTCGAAACTTTCTAAGACTTTCTAATTCGTGCGAATTGACCTAATAGAAATATATAAGATATTTCGAAGCAAAACACAAGAACTCCTAAATCATTGTTTGGCGATTGATATCGCTTGTAGGACCTTAGATCTAGTAACTTATCACACAATATTGATGCACGAATGGTGGTACAAGAGTAGTATATGGCGTATGTATTAGAGAGATAAAGAAGAGAAATATTATAAGAGAAAACACACACTTACACACCCAAGCACACACCTCAAATGTGTCATTTGAGGTGTATTTATACATAGAAAGAGAGATGGGCCGGGCTTGGGCTTAAGTAATGGACTAGACCTAAACTAATACAATATTAGATTAAACCAAGCCCGTTTACCCTTAACTAGAATACTAGACTATTACAACATTATTACAAGGTTCAATAACATATAAATGATCGCCACTTATATTTCTAACAGGGAGTATGCTTACAACATAATGAAAGTTAGAAGCATTATGATCATGATAATGAGGGTGATTAATGTATGTTACTACTGATCTAAATGTATGAAAACATAGTAGAGAGAATGTGTGTTCAAGTGGTGAAGAAATGAGTGAACAATGGGCTGCTATTTATAGCCATTTTGGCTCAGCAACCCACGGATCACACGGAACCAAAAAAAGGGTTCCTCCCTTTATAATTTTTGGTTCCGTGGTCCTCTGACAGAAAATCTACAAAATCATTTTGAAATCTTTCCAAAATCTAACTAAGATCTTTCCATAATCTTTACCAAATTTTCCAAAATATTTTCTAAGATCTTCCCAAAGTCCCAGTAAGATATTATCTTAGATTTGATTATGCAATGCATGAGGTAATAAGACATTTTCATTTTTATTTAAATATATAAGAAAGTTAACTTGTAAAATGAATTACTTAACTAGTTAATATATGTTTAACAAGTTGTACCATGTTAGTTTATGTGTTACTAAAAATGTCAAACTACTTATGCTATTATAGGACTTAAGTTATTATGTCATTAACATCATTTTTAGAAGTATATAAACACATTCGTCTTAGTTTGACACCTAAAGTTCACTTTGACATATAATGTGGCACTTATCATATTTTGACACCTAAAGTGCACTTTGACACCTAATGTGGCATTTATTCTATTTTGACATGAATACAACTTAGGAAGCATGATGTACAAGTAAAAATACTTGTATATGCAAAATGTAAAATGAGGTTCGAAGTAGAATGATTAACCTTTTAAAATACTTAATGACTCTAAACGTATTTTAAACATTCTTGTGGAAAACTAGAAGGGGGGTTGAATAGTTTTACGTCTTTTTAATTTTATTATGAAAACTTTGTTTACTTTTAAAAACTTAGATTCGAATTTACGTGAACTCAACTCTTGAACAATATGAACAAATATAAGTAAATCTAAATTAGCAATGCAAGTAAAGTAATGAAATGAAATGAAAGATAAAGATGGAAAGATCTAACCGCGAGACAAAGGATTTATAGTGGTTCGGCTACAAGGACACCTTCCTTGCCCTACTCCACTCCCCGAGCACCTAACTCGAGAGTTTTCTTCACTATGTCAACAAGCTCCCTTATGGCGGAGAAAACCTTACACAACTTTCGCTTACACCGGTTTAACGACACAAAGCTAAATGTCGAGTTCTAATCGTAGCTAGAACCAATCTCACAACTTCTACACAATTTCTTCACAACTTATTCACAACTTATTCACAACTTCTTCACACCGGCTTCACAACTTCTTCACGACGGCTTCACACCTTCTTCACGACTTCTTCACGCCTTCACTACTTACACACCTTAACTTCTTCACAACTTCACTATGGCTTCACAACTTCTTCACAACCTAGCACTACTTATATACTCTTCTACTTCTTCACGCCTTCACTACTTACACACCTTAACTTCTTCACAACTTCACTACTTACACACTAATCTAGCCTAACCAACTATGCTCACACCTATCTAACAAATATACACAACTTGTACAAATGAATGAATGATTTACAAAGTTTACTAAACTAACAACTTAAGTAACAGGATGATACTAAGTTGTAATACTTCTAGTCTTGTTTGATAGAAGTATTCTTCTTTTGCACTTGGATGATGGAAGCTTGGATCACTTGGAAACCAATGCTTAAGAATATATGATCAAAGGATTTAGAAAGGATTTAGAGAGATAAGAAGAGATTTAGAACAGAAGGTTTGGGGTGCAAAAGGTGAAAAAAAGTCCAGGGAAAGTCCAGTATTTATAGGCAAAACTGGACAGCTGGAGGAGCGGGGCGGTCCCCTTAAATAGGGGGCGGTCCCCTTAAAATACAGAGGGCCGCCTAGTATATTTAAGGGGGCCGCCCATCTGTACCGTTGCCCAGTTTTGTCTTTTTGTGTGGAAGGTTTTTCTGAAACATTTTTGCCATTTTTTGTTGAAAATTTGAATTCATAAATTTATAATGGATTAAACCTTTTTTATTTATTACCAAAAATGATTTTCTAAAAGATATAAAATGTTTGTGACATTTTATAAAAATTCTAGTGATTAAGAAAATGTTTCTTTGATCATATAATGCATTAAGCATTTGTTTATTCATACCTTAAGTGATTGAGTTGTTGAAATGAATATTTACAACTAAATACATGTTTATTTAATAAGTTTATGTTTAATGAGTTTACATTTTGTGATTATCAAAACATAGAGATATCAAGAAGTATTAATAATGTTTTTAGGCATTATTTATATCAACAATCTCCCCCTTTTTGATGATTACAAAACTTAAACTCATTAAATCCAAAATTTTATTTTTGAACAAGTATTTAGTGAGTTTATATTCACTTCTCCCCCTTTTTGTAGAATCAAAAAGGTTATGCCGACAAGTTTTAGATACAAAAATTGTCGGAACGAGAACTCCCCCTTGATGTGTGCTCCCCCTCGTTTGAGGGCATCATAGAATCGAGATATGGAATGCTTGCAAAAAATATATTAGAAGTACAAGCATACAGAGTAAAATATGGAATATAAAAACAACAATCATGGTAAACAACAATCATGGCAAACAAATATTAAGAACACATAGCAAGACATTCATTAGTATACTTGAAACATATAACAAGAAAAAAAGGTCCTAAATTGCCAAAGAGAGCTTTCGGACTTGCTTGCGACACGAAAGCTTGGAAAATAAGCATATAGTTATGCTTAGATGGTTGGTGGTAGAGTGTTTGGGATGGAATTGGTTGAGTGAGGGTAAGGATGTTTGATTAATAGAGGTATATTTTTGGAGGTGGAGAGTTTGGAGCGGAATCGGTTGAATGAGGGTTAGAGTGTTGTGCTAGTGGAGGTGTTGGATGAGATCTAGTAAGAAGATACCCAGTATGAGTGAAATGTTTATTTAACGCAATGATTTGTTTTTGGGGAAGGACACAACTAGGACAATAGTTGACATGATTATCAACTTAATTCAAGTTGTGGGGTTGAGGTAAGCAATTTGAGTAGGGTGAGGATGGAGGATGGAGGTTGGCCCTTGTTGCAAGGTGCATAGCAAGGAGATCACTACGGTCATGGATTTGGTTTATATCTTCACGGAACTTTTCCTTTTCCTTTTCCGTGGGAATGTGGATTTGGTCATTTGGTGGAAGTGGATGAAATTGGGGCGTGTAGTTGGAAGTAAAGTTGGATGTTTGACCAATATGATGAGGATTTTGAAAGGTTTCAATGAGGTTGGTTTAAGGTTGAGATGTGTAGTTTGGAACGAAGGTGGAGGTTGAGGTTATTTTGGGATGAAGGAGGGCTAGAAGGGAGTTGATCCAGTTGAGCAAGGTGTAAGGCAAGAAGAGCACAAAGCTCATGGGCTTCTTTAAGTTCTTCAATGAACTTCAAGTGTTTGGAAGAAGATGATGATAGTGGAGTGTGGTTGTTATAATGGATGAATGAGCACTAATGATGGAGAAGGGTATTTATAGTGTAAGAATGGTGTGGTTTAGGAAGGTAAATTTTGGAGGGTGGTTTAGAAAGGTGATGATGGTGGAGTATGGTTGTTATCTGGGATGGATGTTTGAACATGTAACATAGGAGTAACATGTGAGTTGGTAGGAGGTGGTGGTGATACTCTTGGTGGTGGAGACATTTGTGAGCTTGGGTAATTATGAGTGGATGAGGATGGAGATATGGAAGGAGAGGATATTCCAAGAGTGGTGAGTGTTTTGGATGGTTCATTGGTATGTTGAATAAGATGAGAGGTGTTGTGAATGAGATTGGGATTGTTGTTTTGGGGTTGATCATGCTCTTCATATGAATCATATGAGTGAGATGAAGGTGTATTTTCGGGAGTAAAGATGGATGGATGGTTATTATGATGAGGTTTGTGAAAGGGTTCATTGGAATGAGCTTGAGGATTGGGAGTATAATTGAGAACAAATGTGGGTGGAGGTGTTGGTTGTTTAGCCACATCATTTGTTGTGATGGACTTGTTTCGGGGGTTTGGTTTTCTTTTCCAAACGGGTTTTTCGGTCATCCTTGCTAACGTTGAGGATTTTGGCTTTGGTTTGATGGGAGATGGCATGATGAGATAATGGAATATTATAAGGAATGAGAATGTTTATAGTGTAGGATTGATGGGATTAAGGAATGGATGAAATTTGTTGGATGGATTGGAAGTGAATTTTGGGAAGTGTAGGATGAAATGGGGTAAAAAGTAGAAAAGGAGACAGCACTTTCGACCATCAGATGGTCGGTCCCCTTAAATAGGGGCCAGTCCCCTTAAACATTAAGGGGGCCGCCTTATGATTTAAGGGGGCCGCCCATCTGTAGGTTCCCAGATTACTGGAAATGAGTTTTTGGCAGAAAATTGTAGGAAGGGTTGTGTTTTTGGGTTTAGTTTCAAGCAAGTCCAACTCTTTGAGGCAATTAAGCATGTAATAGATATTTATGCAAAACATGTTAATTAAAGAGATTAAGCAATCAAGTAATTTCATCTAGCATGTAAACATACTCATCAAGCAAGTAATATATATGGACTAGGAAGCAATAAATTACACCAGTTATTTTCTTAATTATATGTAAGTGGGAAGATTAATGAACTATTTGAGGGATCCTAATGTGTGCCTATGTGCAATAAATGGAAACTTAAGATAACATGGACTTCTAGACTTGTTACAAACAAAATCTTAATAGACAAACCATGGTCCGCTTGATTTGACTTGGTTCACTTATAAATGTCATGTACATAAATATAGATGACAAATATGAGATCACCATGCATGATTTAAAAAAAATGTTTTTAGCATTATTCAACAATGTTTGAAAGTGGGTTTTTATGTAGATGTGAAAGTTATTTGAATAAAATAGATTGGGTTTTATTTCAAAAATGTATTTATGAAAAATGGGTAAGAAAAAAAATTCCCAATCTTTGACTTTGATCAAAATAGAATTATGGACATAGATTAAGAAGGAAAATGAGATAGTAAAACATGTTAATAGAAAAGTGAAATAGTCATCTAAAAAATCATTTTTCCAAAATGTGAAGTTTCTGTATATTTTTAAAGATACTAGATTTTTGACAACAAATACCATTAATCCTAGATTTTAAAAAATGGTTGTTAAAGATCTCATGCTCAAGGGAATTGGTTAAGGCTATTGTCACATGCTACCCTTTTCTACATATCCTATGGTCATAAGGAAGTGATGACGAAATTCTATATGTTTGATGCGAGAGTGTTGAATGGGGTATAACCTAACATCTATAGCTCCTTTGTTTTCGCACACTTATCTAACTTGATGCCATATTCTACGAGAGCTTGTTTCATCCATAGTTTTCTAACGCGAGAAATCTAATCTTACTTCTATGTTAATGATTAATCCACTTAACTCATTTCACTTCATCACCATGAGTTTTCTAATAGTGGACATAGAAGATTTCCATTTTAAATTTGAGAAGGCTAAATGAGTTCGACAGTGAATACTTCATTTAATACTTAGGGGGCTAACTAAAGGGTTTCTAGTTTATTAAATCATAAAACGGATATAACTAAAAGTGTAAATGCAATGCAACCTATCAAACTAAGCATATCCTAAGGCAATGATTAATAAGACTATATGTATGAAGTAACTACTCATGAAATTTAAAAAGAGAACGTACCTTATGTCCAGCTTTTCTTCAAATACTTCAAGGTGATATATTGACTTATAGAAGCCAATCATAGATGAGTTTCCGAATTATTCAATGAGTGACGATTTAGCCACTTGGTCCCCATTGTCTCATTTTTCCAAAATTGTTTGAACCAAACATGGTTTGCATTTGCATGTATAGTGAAAGTATTCCCCAAGGGTTGAAACTTGGTTGAAGTGAATAATTCCACATTGGGTGATTATTATTATTAGGAGAGTTTTGTCTACCTTGATTTCTTCTAGGTTGAGGGGTTTTAGACTGAGGATGAGGATTATTTAGTCTATTTGGAGGTGGAGTTTTAGATCTTAATTTCGGTTTAGAAAATCCGGTTTTGGCTTTTAATGATGGTTTATAAAAAAAATTTACTTCCTGATATGTGTCTAAATACACATATATTTTATATTGTTAAACCCACAAAAACGACCAAAAGCACACAAACAACCATATAAATGTTACAAATATCATTAAAATGTGTTTTTGTGTATTTCAAATGCAAATGGATTGAAAACAATTGAAAAATAATCAATGTTTGCATAATTGGCAAAACTAGTCCCTCGAGTTTCAAAATTGACATAAAAAACCCCTGGATATTTAAAAATTGGAAAATTAACATTCAGGGTCCTTTGGTAAATGAAACTTGGCAAGATAGCCCCTTTTGACAACTTTGGAAAAGATGCATTTTCAGTCCCTTCATTTTCAGAAAAATACAAAATTGGTCCTTATGGTTATATAATAAAAACCCAATACTAAACAAATAACCCAACACCCATCATAAACCCAACCCACACATTCACTAAACTAACCCAAGCCCAATAAAAACCTAACCCGATCCACCCTTAGCTAATATCCCAAGTCAAACCCCAAGTCAAACTTGCCTTCCTCCCTTAAAACCGTTTACTGGTAAACCACTACCACCTCACCACCTCTCCAGCTCATCACCAACTCTCCTTTTCCTGTCCCTCCACCTCACACAAACTCCCAAACACCATTAAATTCCTTAAAACCCTCACAAGCAACCTCCACCTGGTACTTAGATATTTTGGCGCCAAAAGCACTTTTGAAGGCCAAGATGAGTTTCAGTGATCAAAAGGCTGAGAATTAAAGTGGGATTTACTCAGAAGGACCCAAGGAACCTCTATAAAGAAGAAAAGGAGCAGAGTAGTAAAGGCAGTAGTTAAAATAGTGTAGTTTAGTGTAGAAGTCGTTTTTATGTAATTTTAAAATTCTATTTGTTTTCTTTAGTTAAAAAAGCTTGTATTCAGTCATTCTAATGTAAAATGAACCTTTGTTACCATTAATTTCCAGTCCTTAGTTGAATTCAGTGTTTGGCAATTATTTTACTTAAAAACCTCAATTTACTCTTTTGTGTTAGAAGTTGTTGGTTAAGGGTCCTGTGAACTCATATAGGTTGTTTATAAGCCTTTTCAAGGTTCCTAAGCAGTAAAACCATATTTAATTCAAGTTTACCAATAATACTAAAAAATCCAAAAAAATAGGTTTAAAATAAAATAATCAGTTTGCAAGGAAGAAGAAGCAAGGATTATTGCACATACTGGATGGAAATGGTTTAGAAGCCTCAGGGGAGGCAATAGGTTGTGTTCTTGATCCCTAGTTCTTGGTCCTGTGCCTTGGTATCATTTGTAAGCATTTTTTAGATTTTTGCAATATTACTGTAGCTCAGCTTATTATTTACTTATCTGTGTGGTTTAGTGTTTATTTGGTATATGTTAGTGCTATTAATGTTTAAGATTGCATGCTTGTTCATTAGTCTCTTAGTTGTTCAGTTTTCATGTTTTCACTGCCATATTAGCATTCTAGTGAGTCTCACGTTATTGTTGATAGTTCTTGTGATTAACATGCTCATTTCAGTCTAATATGTCATTACATGTGATTATGTTTCAAGTTCTGGGCCCAAATTAGTGGTTTGCCCTGAAAATCACATTTGCATCTTTTTGAAAGGGTGTTTGGATTTGCTGAATTGACTATGGTGGAGGTTAGTTGTGATGTTGTTCTTGTATGATGTATGTCACAATAGGACCTATTAGCTAAGTTAAACAATAAAATCCAGTGCTTGCTTGTTAGAAAGTCAAAATCACCATTAATCTCATATTAACAGTTTACTGTTAAGAGGTTTGGGTCCATTTTCAT
Source organism: Artemisia tridentata subsp. tridentata (assembly GCA_021014915.2). Taxonomy (NCBI): domain Eukaryota; kingdom Viridiplantae; phylum Streptophyta; class Magnoliopsida; order Asterales; family Asteraceae; genus Artemisia; species Artemisia tridentata. The sequence continues at coordinate 156,687,813 of CP139506.1, forward strand.
CAATTTAGCTCACAAGTTGTTTATTTAGCTTAATTTAACATCCCACTAGCTTAATTTAACATAATCAGTAAGTAGAGTAGATCCAAAGTTCGAATTAGTCAACTTAGTTCATATAATCAAGAAGTCAAAATTTCAGCTTAGTAATTTTTTAATAAACTTGTGAATTTCGTGTAGGGCTTAATATTAGCTTTTAAGACTTTTGCTTTTAGGTGATTAATATTTGGCTGCTCATTGTCATTATGGTATTTTTCATAATTTTTAGTTAGCTTGTTAAATTGCTTATTTGCTTTCTTCAATTAAGCTATTTTTCTTAGTAGTGCCCTGTGCCACAGTTTGCTCCATTTTTCTATCCACCACATCTTGTGCATTAGTTGATCATGTTGTTTGATATTTGCTGATTTGGGAAGCCACTTAGCTCATCTTGTCAACTGTATCATTGTTTGTCCCTTGTCTGCTTTTCAAGAACTGCTTATTTGTCTCTTTTAAGTGCCTGATAAGCCTTTGTCTATACTGGTTCATCAGTATAGAATTGTAATTGTTGATTGGTTGTTGCTTTGTGATCCAGCGATTATTGGTAGTTATTTATAGTTGTTTTGAGTTACTTGAACTTGTGTTTACCAATGTTAGCCCTTATTTGAGCTGGTGTACCCTTGTGACCAAACTGCTACTTGTATTCTCATTTACTCATCAGTGGGTTCAAGTCATTTTGGCAACCCTTTTTCTTGGTCTTTTTCATTGCCCCATAACTTGCTCATTTCTTGGGCTTAGTCCTTGATTTTTGGTGATTTGGATAGCCAGTAGTATAAGCTTGATTTTGCCCCCTTCACTTTCCAAAAAACTGCTTATTACAGTGCTTAAAATTAAGCTAGAAGTAGGTACATTAGGCTTCTTTTATTCAAACTTCTCATTACTCGAAATGGCTGACGGCCTGGGCATATTTTAGTTTTTTGAGTTGAATTAGGTTTGTTTAGGCCTATTACACTATACCTAAGCTTTTGGTGCATTCTAGTGCTTATTTGCTTATTTTCAAACTGCTTATTAGCCCATTCAGCTTATTAGTGGGCTTATCTAATTTTTTATATTTTTCCTAGTATTCTGCTATCATATAGTATTTACCTTGAATTTTTCAGATTTTTCCCAAGTCATTTACTATTTTTAATCCTTTTAATTAGTTTTAATAGTATTTAATTCATAATAAAAAATATAAAAGTCAGAAAAATATAAATCTTTTTTCTAAAATTTTCTTTTATTATTTAGGATTTAAGAAAAATAATTTTGCACTTGTAAGATTAGATTTTCTAAAATTTTAGTTTTTAGCCCGTTTTCGTAAGCGGCTGCTTTAATCTGCTTTTTTATGTGCTTATTTCAAGTTTTCAAAAATATTGTCTTTTATAAAAAGTGCTTATAATTAAGTACTTTATCAAAATAAAGTAAAATGGAATAATAAAAAATATATATATATACGGCTCGTTTTTAGTTCGTACGTAATTTTTATTTAACATACGCGTTTTTAGGTTTTAAACGTTTCTAAGTATTTTGCTTTCACGTACTTGTTCTTATAGCTTGTTTAAGCTATTTTCTTTTATATTTCCTTAGTTTAATCAATCACACCCCTTTTCTGTTTAATCATCACCCGATCACACATTCGTTTTATTTCAGATTTCACACCTCGCTGGGACTTAACGACCCGGGAATATTCTGTACTCCTTGGTAAATTGTATTGTGTTCTCAATTGGTTTGACTTTATTTGACCACATCCGTGGTTGATTTAAGTTGACTGTTTAGGACCAATCAAATTTTGGCGCCGCTGCCGGGGAGGTGTGCTGCGTTGAACGAATTTGAAGTATCAGTGATTGTTGAATATACACCCATTGTATATTTACCATCTTTGTCCATATTCTCTTATTTTCAGAAAAAACCAAAATTATCGTGAAGTTAATTCGTTTGACTAAACGATTACCAAAAATATTTTTATTCAAGTTTTCAACGAACAAAAAAAAAACCCAAAAATATTCATCTTCACCCTCTTACCCTTTTTGATTCTTTATCCCTTTACCCTCTATCCATTTTGATTCTAAACTTCTAATACCTTTCTTCTATGGCGTCTCTCGGGTACAAATGTTTTGATTGTAAAAGCCCGTTGATTGACAGCCATCGTTGTTCTAAGTGTGCGTGTGAGCGGTGTGGAAAGCATGCACCAAAGGATCGTGGATCTTGTTATTGGTGTGAATTATCCACTAAAGAGTCTCTCAAGGATTCTCAAAGTCCTTCCTACTACCCTCCACAGCTCGAGATACGTGCTATTAATGACAAACCATCGAGAATCGATCCTAACCTTTCAGGATTTACGGTTAAAAGTTTGTCAAGCAAACGTACAAAACTTAGAACAGAGACTAAAAAGAACGACTTGCCCAATTTTCACGTTATTCAAGAACAAGAACCAGAGACCATAACGGAAGTGGTGGAAATTCCTAGCTCTCAGAGCACACTACTTGTCCCACCTCCGGATTTTATTCCTTGTGTCGGTTGTGGTGAGTCGCTTTTTGGTTTACCATGTCGTTGGTGTACATGTGAACAATGTGGTAATGATATTCGAGACGGAAGTTGTTTGTTTTGTGGTTCGAGGAATTCATTTTCTTATGATCCTGATCCGAACTCATTCAACGACTCTTCAAATTTCTCCAATTACCCATCACATTCATACGAGCAAGTATCATATTGTCCAAATCTCAATGATGCATCGTATCAAAATACACCAAACTTTTCTTGTGAGTACTGTGGAGGTCCACATTTTAGCTCTGATTGTCAAACAGGGAATCCATTTCCTTGTAACAATTACGACGATCCATATCACGACCAACCTCCACAGTGCCAAATAACTCAAACTCCTCAGCAAACCCAGCAAGACACTTATCTAGAGCTTCTAGAGTTAGTGAAAAGAGCTGAGGAGTTTAATAAAAAAACATTTCAGAATGCTCCCAGTTTTTCTTGTGTATATTGTGGGGGTCCTCATGGTGATTATCAATGTCAACCTTCCGGTTTTGACAACTCCCCACTCCCACAATGTCCCGTCATTAAAAATTCACATGAGAAATCCATGGAAGAATTGTTAACTGAAGAGCAGGTTGCTAAATTAGATTCCCAGATTGCCAGTGAAAATTCTATTAGGGAATTAATTAAAATACAAAAAGCAGCCAGATCTAGCTCTCAATTTCGTTTCATTCCTGATGACAGTGATGATGAAGATATCTTGGATGATGATTCATCAAGTTCATCAGTTGAAACTCAGTCTGTTGTTATCACACCCGAAGTTCCCACTAACTCTCTAAACATGGGGGATGAGCTTCTTGACACAATTCCTGCAAAGGAATCAGACGTATTCATAAAGTCTAGTGTTGAGAACCTTGTCCCAATCCCAAGTGAGTCACAGGGAATTCTTGATCATGTGTGTGATATCCCTTCCCCTCTTGAGTGTTCAAAAGATCATTTTGAGACTTTCTCCGATTCTAACGATGAATATACATCTTATGGAGAAGTTGAGTATGTTGAGGCATCACTGCCCCATTCTGATGTTGACCCTCTTCTTGAAGAGTTTACTGACGAACTTACTCACATTGATCCACTTCCATCAGGAAGTGATGATGATCTCTTTGATTTCGAATCCAATCTGGAAGAAATCGAAAGTCTCTTAAATAATAATCTATCACTCAATTCTTATCCCAACCCCGAGCTTAGTGATTCACATACTGATGAAAATTCTTTATCTTGTGGAGACATCAGTCATGTGGAGGAACTACCTTCTGAGCTCGTCAGTCCAAAAGAGAATATTGATCATCTTGTTCCCGAAGCATTCAAAACGTCTTTCACCAATCCTCTGTTTGAATTCGAATCTGAATTCACTTTAATTTCTGATAATCCACTCTTTGATATTCAGAATGAGGTAGGTGATGATTCCATAATAGAGCAAGGGTTCACAGATTTACATCACGTGAATGATTCTCTTTACGAGGAGTTCTCCTTTGAACTCACTCATATCATATCTCCGCTGGAGTATGATAACTTCCACTTTGATCTTGACAAAGATTATCTTTGTGTTCCGGAGGGAGATGTTCTCAACACTGAGAATTTGATTAATATCAAAATCCCACCCCTCCCAATCTTTAATTGTCTTGATCAACCGAGCTTAAATGACAAGATTCATGATACTGAAATCATGAATTCTCCTTCTGATGATGATGAGTTAGTCATGATTTTTATCATGACTTTCTTTCTTTTCTTCACCTACACGGTGACTTCTCCTGTTCTTCACTCCTTCGGGAATGAAGACACTATCTTTGATCCAGGCATTTTCATTTATCATTTGTGAGCCGGATCTGTGTATATCTCATCGGAGTGGAACTTTCAAGAAATTCAAATGTTCATCCAAACACATTGACTGAAAGTCCGATGGAGATGGTTTCTTCCACTTGCTTCCCCAAGAACCAATGAATGCGGGGTCGAGTCAAGCTAGTGACTCGGTGAACAAAAACCTTAGCCGACAACATGGGTTTTCACCCATGTCTCTGACTTCTTTCTCTTTTCTAACACCCTAGTGTGGGGGTGTTGCCCCCACTGTTGTATATATGTTCAAAATTTTATATATGTTCAAAATAATAATAAATAAATTTTGTTGTGTTCCCACGCTTGGCCATTAGTATTCCCTTGCAATGTTCTAAGTGTCGGCATAATAGCTGGTACTTTGAATATTGAGGGCAATATTCAATTCTAAGTGTGGGGGGGGGGGGGGAATTCTGGCGAATTTGATCACATTTGTGCCCTATTCCTAGTTTTCCCGTTTTGGCCAAAAATTTTAAAATTTTTTTTTTCATTTGGTGGTAGTGCTTTGCACTAACACAACAAATGGTTATCAGTCCACCATGTCTAACCCACATAAGGACTGGCTAATCCTGAGCAAACGGCTGCAGGTAAAGATATATCAAATCCGTTTATGGCTTGCAATTTGCCCAAAATTGTATGGTATTCGACTCACCATATCTTTATAAGTGAAGAGTTGGCTAGCCCGCAAGGTTATGGCTTGTGGTAAAGGCAGTGGAAAAACCATAATTGGTAATCAGCTCACCAAAGATAATAGTTATAATTTATCTAAGAGTTGGCTAGTCCAGAAGCAAACGGCTTCTGGTAAAGACAAATCAAACCCGTTGACAGCTGATGGTTTGCTCAAAATCATTTGGTTATCATTGTGCCAAAGTATCACATACTAAAACAATGGCTAGTCCAGAAGCAAACGGCTTCTGGTAAAGACAAACCAAAACCGTTTACAGCTGGTGATTTGCTCAAAATCACATGGTTATCAGTGTACCATAGTTCTTACTTGAGCTGAAACATTTGGCTACTCCAGAAGTGATGGCTTTTGGTAAAGAGATAAAATCCATTAAATTTTCAAAAATATTGCTAGGGACTAGCAATAGTTTAGTGTGGGGGATTTGATATGTGTCTAAATACACATATATTTTACATTGTTTAAACCCACAAAAACGACCAAAAGCACACAAATAACCATATAAATGTTACAAATATCATTGAAATGTGTTTTTGTGTATTTCAAATGCAAATGGATTGAAAACAATTGAAAAACAATCAATGTTTGCATAATTGGCAAAACTAGTCCCTCGAGTTTCAAAATTGACATAAAACACCCCTGGATATTTAAAAATTGGAAAATTAACATTCAGGGTCCTTTGGTAAATGAAACTTGGCAAGATAGCCCCTTTTGACAACTTTGGAAAAGATGCATTTTCAGTCCCTTCATTTTCAGAAAAATACAAAATTGGTCCTTATGGTTATATAATAAAAACCCAATACTAAACAAATAACCCAACACCCATCATAAACCCAACCCACACATTCACTAAACTAACCCAAGCCCAATAAAAACCTAACCCGATCCACCCTTAGCTAATATCCCAAGTCAAACCCCAAGTCAAACTTGCCTTCCTCCCTTAAAACTGTTTACTGGTAAACCACTACCACCTCACCACCTCTCCAGCTCATCACCAACTCTCCTTTTCCTGTCCCTCCACCTCACACAAACTCCCAAACACCATTAAATTCCTTAAAACCCTCACAAGCAACCTCCACCTGGTACTTAGATATTTTGGCGCCAAAAGCACTTTTGAAGGCCAAGATGAGTTTCAGTGATCAAAAGGCTGAGAATTAAAGTGGGATTTACTCAGAAGGACCCAAGGAACCTCTATAAAGAAGAAAAGGAGCAGAGTAGTAAAGGCAGTAGTTAAAATAGTGTAGTTTAGTGTAGAAGTCGTTTTTATGTAATTTTAAAATTCTATTTGTTTTCTTTAGTTAAAAAAGCTTGTATTCAGTCATTCTAATGTAAAATGAACCTTTGTTACCATTAATTTCCAGTCCTTAGTTGAATTCAGTGTTTGGCAATTATTTTACTTAAAAACCTCAATTTACTCTTTTGTGTTAGAAGTTGTTGGTTAAGGGTCCTGTGAACTCATATAGGTTGTTTATAAGCCTTTTCAAGGTTCCTAAGCAGTAAAACCATATTTAATTCAAGTTTACCAATAATACTAAAAAATCCAAAAAAATAGGTTTAAAATAAAATAATCAGTTTGCAAGGAAGAAGAAGCAAGGATTATTGCACATACTGGATGGAAATGGTTTAGAAGCCTCAGGGGAGGCAATAGGTTGTGTTCTTGATCCCTAGTTCTTGGTCCTGTGCCTTGGTATCATTTGTAAGCATTTTTTAGATTTTTGCAATATTACTGTAGCTCAGCTTATTATTTACTTATCTGTGTGGTTTAGTGTTTATTTGGTATATGTTAGTGCTATTAATGTTTAAGATTGCATGCTTGTTCATTAGTCTCTTAGTTGTTCAGTTTTCATGTTTTCACTGCCATATTAGCATTCTAGTGAGTCTCACGTTATTGTTGATAGTTCTTGTGATTAACATGCTCATTTCAGTCTAATATGTCATTACATGTGATTATGTTTCAAGTTCTGGGCCCAAATTAGTGGTTTGCCCTGAAAATCACATTTGCATCTTTTTGAAAGGGTGTTTGGATTTGCTGAATTGACTATGGTGGAGGTTAGTTGTGATGTTGTTCTTGTATGATGTATGTCACAATAGGACCTATTAGCTAAGTTAAACAATAAAATCCAGTGCTTGCTTGTTAGAAAGTCAAAATCACCATTAATCTCATATTAACAGTTTACTGTTAAGAGGTTTGGGTCCATTTTCATCAATTTAGCTCACAAGTTGTTTATTTAGCTTAATTTAACATCCCACTAGCTTAATTTAACATAATCAGTAAGTAGAGTAGATCCAAAGTTCGAATTAGTCAACTTAGTTCATATAATCAAGAAGTCAAAATTTCAGCTTAGTAATTTTTTAATAAACTTGTGAATTTCGTGTAGGGCTTAATATTAGCTTTTAAGACTTTTGCTTTTAGGTGATTAATATTTGGCTGCTCATTGTCATTATGGTATTTTTCATAATTTTTAGTTAGCTTGTTAAATTGCTTATTTGCTTTCTTCAATTAAGCTGTTTTTCTTAGTAGTGCCCTGTGCCACAGTTTGCTCCATTTTTCTATCCACCACATCTTGTGCATTAGTTGATCATGTTGTTTGATATTTGCTGATTTGGGAAGCCACTTAGCTCATCTTGTCAACTGTATCATTGTTTGTCCCTTGTCTGCTTTTCAAGAACTGCTTATTTGTCTCTTTTAAGTGCCTGATAAGCCTTTGTCTATACTGGTTCATCAGTATAGAATTGTAATTGTTGATTGGTTGTTGCTTTGTGATCCAGCGATTATTGGTAGTTATTTATAGTTGTTTTGAGTTACTTGAACTTGTGTTTACCAATGTTAGCCCTTATTTGAGCTGGTGTACCCTTGTGACCAAACTGCTACTTGTATTCTCATTTACTCATCAGTGGGTTCAAGTCATTTTGGCAACCCTTTTTCTTGGTCTTTTTCATTGCCCCATAACTTGCTCATTTCTTGGGCTTAGTCCTTGATTTTTGGTGATTTGGATAGCCAGTAGTATAAGCTTGATTTTGCCCCCTTCACTTTCCAAAAAACTGCTTATTACAGTGCTTAAAATTAAGCTAGAAGTAGGTACATTAGGCTTCTTTTATTCAAACTTCTCATTACTCGAAATGGCTGACGGCCTGGGCATATTTTAGTTTTTTGAGTTGAATTAGGTTTGTTTAGGCCTATTACACTATACCTGAGCTTTTGGTGTATTCTAGTGCTTATTTGCTTATTTTTGTGCTTATTTTCAAACTGCTTATTAGCCCATTCAGCTTATTATTGGGCTTATCTAATTTTTTATATTTTTCCTAGTATTCTGCTATCATATAGTATTTACCTTGAATTTTTCAGATTTTTCCCAAGTCATTTACTATTTTTAATCCTTTTAATTAGTTTTAATAGTATTTAATTCATATAAAAAATATAAAAGTCAGAAAAATATAAATCTTTTTTCTAAAATTTTCTTTTATTATTTAGGATTTAAGAAAAATAATTTTGCACTTGTAAGATTAGATTTTCTAATATTTTAGTTTTTAGCCCGTTTTCGTAAGCGGCTGCTTTAATCTGCTTTTTTATGTGCTTATTTCAAGTTTTCAAAAATATTGTCTTTTATAAAATGTGCTTATAATTAAGTACTTTATCAAAATAAAGTAAAATGGAATAATAAAAAATATATATATATACGGCTCGCTTTTAGTTCGTACGTAATTTTTATTTAACATACGCGTTTTTAGGTTTTAAACGTTTCTAAGTATTTTGCTTTCACGTACTTGTTCTTATAGCTTGTTTAAGCTATTTTCTTTCATATTTCCTTAGTTTAATCAATCACACCCCTTTTCTGTTCAATCATCACCCGATCACACATTCGTTTTATTTCAGATTTCACACCTCGCTGGGACTTAACGACCCGGGAATATTCTGTACTCCTTGGTAAATTGTATTGTGTTCTCAATTGGTTTGACTTTATTTGACCACATCCGTGGTTGATTTAAGTTGACTGTTTAGGACCAATCACTTCCTCATCACTCGCAATAGGTATTTTTCTATCTTTTATAAGTACATACTTAGGTTTTGAATCTAATGGTTTTTGTTTACTAGATTGACATTCAAACTTTATATTTTTATTTTCACTAGTTGAAACATTATTTGAGTTGAATCCTAGACCGGTTTTATCTCCTGAAGTTCCTTGACCACTTATTATTTTCTTAAGTGAGTTACTACTATTTTTAAACTTGTCAAGTTTGGAAATTTCATCTTTAAGTTTTTCGTTTTCATTTTTGACCTCTAGACATGTTTTACATTCTATAAAAACTTCTTTTCCTTTTTCAAAATGTTGTAGTTTATTTTTTAATTCGAGTACTTCATTTTCTAATCGATTATTAATATGTTTTAGTGATTTACTAGATATAATGCCCGCGCACGCGCGGGGTTTTTTCTAATCATTTAAAAAAATTATTATTTTTAATTTCGGGTTTTAATTATTATAACAGGACCTTCAAAACCATTGTACTTTGATTGAGGTATTGAATTAGGGTTATTTACGAATGTAGTGGGTTTTAATATTAATTAGATTTGGAGAAGATGTTCTTGCGTCAATGATTGTGCGTGAATGAATGATAAGAGATCGAGTTTGATTGATGGAGGAGGAATTTGGGAATGTTGGGACTTCAAATATTTAGTGGGAATGATACTGAATTTTAAGTTTCAGCCCAAATCTTTGAAAAACTTGCTCCACCGTTTTCAAGTTTTAATTTTTTATATTTTGACACATATATTTTTGTAAGTTTTTATTGAATGATTACAAATCACATTCTTTTTTTTGTAGAATATGGATAAATTTAGAAGTATTTAGGCTTTTCTTATTTAATATTTAAGAAAATAATAATAATAATAATTTGATTATTACTTAATAAGGTATGATTTGATTTTTTTGAAATGTAAAAGTCCCCACTAGGGGTTTTGTTTTATTATATAAAAGATTTTTAGCCATGACTTTTTGACCTAATTTGCATAACCTATTATATTCATTATCTAGATCTTTTTCGTCTAATGATTGATTTTTGTCACTAAAGTATTTGGTTTCGGAAAGTACCTCATTTGATGTCTTTGCCATAAGAAATTTTTCGTCGTTTTCTTTGTCCGCTTCGTCTTTGTCGCTATCACTCCATGCTCCGCTAACAAAGGCGCTTTGGTAATCATAACCCTGTGGCTTTGGACATTCGCCAATGAGATGGTTTTGGCTTCCACATCTAAAACACTTTCTTTTCCCATAGTTATCATTCCTATTTCTTTGAAGCGATCTTCTTTCATCTCGTGGTTGTCTTGTGAATCTTCCTCGTCTCTTGAAAAATTTCTTGAACTCTCTTACGGCCATTGCATATTCTTCATCTTCACTATCGTCACTCGAATCGTCATCATCACTAAGTTCCTTTTTGGCTTTTAGCGCAAAAGATTTGATTTGATCTTTCTTGCTCTTGACCGTTTCCGAGTCTCTCTTTATAATTTCTTCGTGGACCTTTAAGTTGCCGATAAGTTCATCAAGCGATAGCGTCATCAAGTTCTTCGATTCTTCAATAGCCGTGACCTTCGCGCGCCATTTTGGATGTAATGCCCTAAGAAATTTCCTTACACAATTTTTGCTAGAAAAAGTCTCATCAAGTGCTTTTAAACTTGTGATAATAGTGTTCAATTTAGCAAAAGCATTATCTATTGATTCCTCTTCCGGAATCGTAACTTGTTCATATTGTTGAACAAGAAGATCTATTTTATTATCTTTGACTTGACTATTACCTTGGTGAGTTATTATTAAGGAGTTCCAAATTTCTTTTGCGGTTTCACACATAAAGATCCTTTCATATTCTTTACGTGGTAACGCATTATAAATAACCATTTTTTGCCTCATTATTTTTAGCTAGTTTCTTTTTCAAATCATCATTTTATTTTTCAAAAGGTACAATTTCATCTCTTTTAGTTAAAGGATTATTTTGAATAGGGGGAAAATCACCATAGGTAATAACATGCCAAAGATCAAGATCTTTTGATTTCACATAAGTTTCGAATCTATTTTTCCAATTAATAAAACCATCACTTTCAAATAGCGGTGGTCTTTGCATAGATTGCCCTTCTAAATATTTTTCTGATTTCATAGATCGATTCAAGTTTTAAAATACAGTTTATTTTAAAAATCTTGTTTGACGTGGCTCTTGATACCAATTGTGGAAAACTAGAAGGGGGGTTGAATAGTTTTACGTCTTTTTAATTTTATTATGAAAACTTTGTTTACTTTTAAAAACTTAGATTCGAATTTATGTGAACTCAACTCTTGAACAATATGAACAAATATAAGTAAATCTAAATTAGCAATGCAAGTAAAGTAATGAAATGAAATGAAAGATAAAGATGGAAAGATCTAATCGCGAGACAAAGGATTTATAGTGGTTCGGCTACAAGGACACCTTCCTTGCCCTACTCCACTCCCCGAGCACCTAACTCGAGAGTTTTCTTCACTATGTCAACAAGCTCCCTTATGGCGGAGAAAACCTTACACAACTTTCGCTTACACCGGTTTAACGACACAAAGCTAAATGTCGAGTTCTAATCGTAGCTAGAACCAATCTCACAACTTCAACACAACTTCTACACAACTTCTTCACAACTTATTCACAACTTCTTCACACCGGCTTCACAACTTCTTCACACCGGCTTCACAACTTCTTCACGACGGCTTCACACCTTCTTCACGACTTCTTCACGCCTTCACTACTTACACACTTTAACTTCTTCACAACTTCACTATGGCTTCACAACTTCTTCACAACCTAGCACTACTTATATACTCTTTTACTTCTTCACGCCTTCACTACTTACACACCTTAACTTCTTCACAACTTCACTACTTACACACTAATCTAGCCTAACCAACTATGCTCACACCTATCTAACAAATATACACAACTTGTACAAATGAATGAATGATTTACAAAGTTTACTAAACTAACAACTTAAGTAACAAGATGATACTAAGTCGTAATACTTCTAGTTTTGTTTGATAGAAGTATTCTTCTTTTGCACTTGGATGATGGAAGCTTGGATCTCTTGAAAACCAATGCTTAAGAATATATGATCAAAGGATTTAGAAAGGATTTAGAGAGATAAGAAGAGATTTAGAACAGAAGGTTTGGGGTGCAAAAGGTGAGAAAAAAGTCCAGGAAAAGTCCAGTATTTATAGGCAAAACTGGATAGCTGGAGGAGCGGGGCGGTCCCCTTAAAATTAAGGGGGCCGCCCATCTGTACCGTTGCCCAGTTTTGTCTTTTTGTGGGGAAAGTTTTTCTGGAACATTTTTGCCATTTTTGGTTGAAAATTTGAATTCATAAATTTATAATGGATTAAACTTTTTTATTTATTACCAAAAATATTTTTCTAAAAGATATAAAATGTTTGTGACATTTTATAAAAATTTTATTGATTAAGAAAATGTTCCTTTGATCATATAATTCATTAAGCATTTGTTTATTCATACCTTAAGTGATTGAGTTGTTGAAATGAATATTTACAACTAAATACTTGTTTATTTAATAAGTTTATGTTTAATGAGTTTACATTTTGTGATTATCAAAACATAGAGATATCAAGAAGTATTAATAATGTTTTTAGGCATTATGTATATCAACAATTCTAAATGATTTGTTAAGGGGTTTGATCATAATGCCACATAACAAACATGTACGAACCTGTGTTGTAGCATACAAGGACTTGAGATGTCGAGAGGTGTTGAATGTATGTTAAGACAAAATATGATTACGAGTAACTTGTACATTTTACGTTATGCATCAAGTTACATGTTTGTCATCAAGCAAAACAAACGAGACTGTATAGATTAAATATCGTAATATTTGCACTAACAAATTGGTTAATGTTGTAAGGGCTCACTTTTCTTAAACTTTGTAAAATATGAAAGTGGACATATAATTTGGGACAGAGGGAGTAAATGTTTTTAAAAAGTATCATACTTGTCACCATTTGATTTTCTGGGTAGCGAACAAATTTTTCTGCTTTTATGGCCAATTTTTTGTTTTTTTTTTTTTTTTTATGGGTACTGATGACTAGTGAAGACCTTTTTACCCTTCCAAATTACATAAATGGTCCCTGTGGGTTAGCGAAAATTGCATCCACCGTCCCTAAGGTAAATTACATAAATGGTCCATTCAAAAAAAGAATTTCGGAATTTTTTTTTCAGAATTTTTTTTTTCTAAATTTTTTTTTTCCAAATTTTTTGTTGTCCGAAAAAAAAATTTCAAAATTTTTTTTTCGAAATTCTTTTTCAAAAATTGTTTTTTCGGAATTTTTTAGTCGAAAAACTTTTTTTCGATTTTTTTCCCATTTTTTCTTTTCGGAATTTTTTAGTCGAAAAACTTTTTTTCGATCTTTTTTCCCATTTTTTCTTTTTCGAAATTCTTTTTCAATTTTTTTAGAACTGTTTTTTCGTCACATGTTAAAATGTATAAAATCGGATGAAAACGTATAAAAACGGATGAATAAAAGTGGACGAAAACTTAAAAAATCAGACGAAAACGTATAAAAACGGATGATAACGGATAAAAATTAGGGGCAGCAATCGAGTCGTGTTCGTGTTAACCTATTCGGGTTCACGTGTTGGCGGGTTAGTATAACATCTACCCAAACACGACCCATTTATTAATCATGTCAAGAAACTCAACCCTAACCCAGACCTGCATAACACGTGTAACCCGTTTGTAACCCGTTTAACTAAATAGGTTAAACAATTAATAAGGTTGGTGGTTTGTTGATTTAACTTGTTTAAATTGAAAAATGATATAAGGATCTAAAATATGATAAAAATAACATATAAACAACTATACGACAATTTTTTGACATCAATTTCAATGATATCCGAGGTATTATCGTAATTTACTCATATTAAGTATATAAAAAAATACATTTAATCCACATCCAACATAAAAAACATGTTATATATTTTATTTTAGAGTCTTGTATACTTAAACAGGTTCACGGGTTGACCTGTTTAACACTTATTCAACCAAAACACGACCCGTTTATTAAACGGGTTAGACGGGTTGACCTGTTTTTTACCCAAACCCGTTTATCCTCAATCCAAACCTGTTTAACTTCCTGTCGAGTTCGTGTCGTTTATCGTGTCGTGTCGAGAATTGCCACCCCTAATAAAAATGTATGAAAACCTAAGAAAACGGATGAAAACATATAAAAACGGATGAAAACGTATAAAAACAAAGGAAAACGTAAAAAAACTGACGAAAACATATAAAAACGGATGAAAACGTATAAAAATTGACCAAAACATAGTAAAACGGACGAAAACGTAAGAAAACGGGCGAAAACGTATAAAAATCGACGAACGGGCCGAAACCACAAGAAGTGGATCCAAAAACAAAAAAAAAATTAGGGACGGTGGATGCAATTTTCGCTAAACTAGAGATACCATTTACGTAATTTACCCTAGGGACGGTGGATGCAATTTTCGCAAATTCACTGGGCAAACTGGTCATCACAAGTTTTCAGTACCCATAAAAGATCATAAAAACCAGAAAAATGTACTGAAAAGCAAATATTTTTGTTCGCTACCCAGAAAAACAAATTGTGGCAAGTATGATACTTTTTTTAAAACATTTGCCCTATGTCATAATCTTAAAAGTTGCTAACCAAGATACGTGGAAAATTTGATGTATACTACTAAGAGCAAGAGGTGTGGTCACTTTGTGGCCTCGCCATTCCAACATGGAGGTGCAAACGGCGTCACCACACCAGACCACAAGCTCGCCAGTCAACTCAGCCCACGCCATTTGCATTTCTTCATTTTTTTTTTTTTTTTTTTTTTTTTTTTTTTTTTTTTTTTTAATTTTTTAGTGCTTTGTTTATGTGAAGTGTGTTGGTTTTTGTTTACGATTCGTGTAGCTTATGAAATGAGATGAGAATGATAAGGAGCTTTTTTTTTCTTTTTTCTTTTTTTTTTTTTATTTTTTTAATTTATTTATGAAATGAGATAGAGATTTATTTGGTGGCTGTGAATGCACAAAGTGATAGTGAAATTAGGTTTCATATGAGAATATTTAGGGTAGTGGGTATTTGTGTTGATATTTAAATATCCCTAGATAGTAGATACACAAGTAACTACTACTCCTTCCGTCCCATAATAATTATCCACTTTGATTTCTTTTAGTCTTTCTTGCTCAACTTTGACCATTAATATTTTTATTTTTATTATATAATACTCGATGAAAATTATACCAAATGAAAATGCATTTAATACTCAATCTATTCATATAATATTCATCAAGTATTATATTACACAAATAAAAATATTTATGGTTAAAGTTGAATAAAAAAGACTAAAAAAAGTCAAAATGGACAATTATTATGGGACCGAGGTAGTAGTATTTTAATCAAACATGTTTTTGGGCTAGTATATTACTCCCTCCGTCCCAAAATTATTGTCACCCGACAAAAAACACATTCTTTTAGAAAAATGTCACTATCACTACTTTTTCTCTCTTACTTTTTTGCCAAATGACAAGTTTACCCTTAAGCAATTAATTACCACTTCTTTAAAGTTTGCAATATTAATTTCAACCAAGGGTAATATAGTAAACTTTACCAAACTCCACTATCTATTCACTTTCTATTTTGGGTATGTGACAATAATTTTGGGACATCCAAAAAAGGAATAAGTGACAATAAAATTGAGACGGAGGAAGTATGTTTTTAGGCTAGTTTACTATTAAAAACTAGATATTTTTCCTTCTAAACCATTGTAAATATATCATTTTTTTTGCTAGTATATCATGTATTATAATATTTTCATAATGTTTGTTTATTTTCGTATTGTAAGTATTTTTATTTTTATGAATGAAAATTTAGTTTGTTTTTAGGGTTTTGCTAATGGCAAACCTAATGGTTGTTTTTAAGAGTTTATTTTATTAAATATGAACAAATGAATGATTTTTATTGGATGATATTTCTGATAAAAGTGGATGAAATCCCTAAGAATTTGGATACATAACAAACATTTCATTATCATTTGATGAATTAGTTTCTTACAACTAATTGTAGTAAAAATAGTCATGTTAACCACAGCCCTAAAGTTTGTTATTAGCAAAACTCTTGTTTTTTAAAATAAATAGTTACTATAGTAAATCATGTATTTTTAATGTGTGAATGTGAAATGGTGACGCTAATGTGCAACAAACGACATGTCATTTTGCTGGTTAGTGGTTACCACACCTCTTACTCTAAAATGAGTGTTGAGGGGCATAATAGTAAAAGGACATTGATTATCCGTATGCGAAGCAGTTGGTGTCGTGTAAATATCAGCACCCTGTTAGAATATATGGGGAAAAACATAGCTGATACACAAATCATCGTCTCATATCATGTGTAAAATTTACAAATATGTTATTGTTCATAAATCAAAACAAGAATTTAAATATGAATATCAATATTATCATACATCATTATAATACAAAAAAATCATGGGAACAAAAAACAAAAAAAAAGTACACAATCACAATCTTCAAGGATAAATAACCAAATTTAGTTCCTGAAGAGAGCAACAAATGATAAAAGCATAGACGACCCAATCACAACTCCAGACATCGGGACAGAAAATGCCGCTCCAACGTCAGGAGAAGGCGCAGGAGCCGTTGCTTGAGCCGACACTGCAGCCACTGCAGAGAGTGCGACAATAGCGAAAACTGAAGCTTTCTTCACAATGCTGCTAACTTGGGCCATTTTTATAATAAGATGAAAATGTTTTATGTGATTGTGAAGAAAAATGGTTCAGGAGACGTAAGAGGCTTTGTGTTTGTGAATGAATTATTTGTGGTGTAGTGTTATGGTTTTTATAGGGCAAAAATAAAAGTGACAGTTGTTTTTAATTGTTTCATTTTTGTTTTTAGGGTGGAGTTAACACATGGGTACATGTTTTTGGTAATCATGGGCTTTCAACGGCTGAATTTATTTAAAGACGTGTACAGCTGTAAGCATGATATTCTAGATTTTCATATCTTTTCTATGTCGTGTTCTCATGTTCTCATGTTTTATTTTTTTTACTTTTTAGAGTTGTGTTTTCTGGAATTATAGTTTAGGGCATCTAAAAGTATATACGGAATTACGGAGTAATCAATCAAATATTAAAGTATAATTTAAAGGTGGGGATATTTCAATTAGGGGTGGCAATTCGGGTCGGGTTCGGGTTCACGGGTTCGGGTTATCAGGTTCGCGGGTCAGAAACCTTCAACCCGAACCTGACCCGTTTAATAAACGGGTCAATCAGGTCAACCCAAAACCGACCTGAAACCTATTTAGTCTCAACCCTAACCTGCTAATTTTCGGGTCGGTCTCAGGTCGGGTTTCGGGTTAGCGGGTTAACGGGTTCGCGGGTTCGGGTTAGTGGGTTCGCGGGTCAGAAACCTTCAACCCGAACCTGACCCGTTTAATAAACGGGTCAATCAGGTCGACCCAAAACCGACCTGAAACCTATTTAGTCTCAACCCTAACCTGCTAATTTTCGTGTCTGTCTCAGGTCGGGTTTCGGGTCGTGTCGAAAATTGCCACCCCTAATTTCAATGTAATTCTTTTGATTTTTTTTTATCGGTTTTATTTAATCATGCCTTAATTAACAATTCAAAATAAAACTCATCATTACTAAAAATATATGATTTCAACACATATAATTAATGTAAGCGAGTTTTAAAATTGTATATATTAATATCAAGTTTAATATTTGGAAATACCTTTTAATTACGGTATGTTTAAACAACACACATTAGGTTGTTGTTAGTAAAATCCTTACTTTATTTATGTAAGTTTAGTGTAAATGCTATTTTTACATAAATGATAACAGTTAATCACAACTCATAGAGTTGTGTTTAACAAAACCCATAAATAAAATACCATCAAAGTTTTAAGGTTACAACGACATTAACATGATTCACTACAAAGATATAAAAGTTACTATTATCTTAACAACCTTTACACTCGACTCTTACACAAACCATATATAACTACTTTATGACAATCACGGGCAAAGTGTTGATCTCAAAGTAGAAAGGAGGTCTCGTGGTTTCTAGTTATTTTGCATTAAATCGGGCTCTCTTATTCAAATGGGTTTGGCGTTTCATATCTCAAGATTCTTCATTGTGGTAAAGGCGTAATCAAGTTTCTCGTGACATTCAGGGGGCTCTTGATAGCCCTACAAATATATCTCATCAATCTTTTTTGCCTTGACATCATTAAGGAAGTTAGCGTATAGATCTTATGGGTTATTGTTTAAGAAATGTGGGAAATGGTGAAAATACTCGATTTTTGAAGATGTTTAAATAGGTGATTCGTCTTTGAAATGCGATTCCCGAGATTATACGCACTAGATACGTGTAAACAACTTTCCATTGTGGATAAATTGAGGCACGGATCTATTGATTCTTTTTCCGTCATGTGCCAAGGGTAGGGATTGAAGCTGAGCAATATGACGAGTTGTGTAGTCGCCTAGCTTCAACAAGATTGGTCCAAATGAATGATCGATGGGTTTGGTCTCTATCAAGTTCTGGTGACTTTTCTGTGAAATCGGTTCGTAATCTTGTGGACGACTCCTTGCAAAGTTCCCATACATTACCTACAAGATGGGTGAAGGAGATCCCCATTAAAATTAACGTTTTCGCTTGGAAAGTTCAAAAGGATAAGTTGCCTAAAAGATTGTGTGAAAAACTAGAAGGGGGGTTGAATAGTTTTACCGTTTTTAACTCGTTATAATTACTATATTTATGAAAAACTTTGATTCGAGTTTCGGTGAAATCAATCAATTGTAATATGAACACAATTATAACAATATTAAAAAAATAATAAAAATAAATAAATAAAAAAACTACGAGATATGAAAAGTGAGAGATGGAAAGATCAAACCAAGACACCGAGATTTATAGTGGTTCGGTAACGAAGTTCCTCTTCGTCCTACTCCACTCCCCAAGTACCCAGCTCGAGAGTTCTAAGCACTATGTCAACAAACTCCCTTCAGGCGGAGAAAACCGTACAACGTTGCTTATTATAATTTCCGACACTAAGCTAAATGTCGAGTATTAATCTAGCTAGTACCAATCTCACTCACGATCTACCCGACCTTCTCACAAATCACACAACTTAAAAGATCTACCCGATCTTCACACGATCTACCCGATCTATACTTAATATACCCGATTTACACACAAGATCTACCCAATCTCTACACGATCACAACGATCTGCACAATCTAACTAGATATAATGACAAACAAATTGATGTATAACAATATACAACAAGTACGTAACAAGTGTTAGGAGTGCACTAAACTAATGCTACAACACTTTGTATTTTCTTGATACGGTGTGCACTTCTCTTGCACTAGTAGAGGAATGAAAGTGATCACTTGGTTAGATGATTGGATCACTCTTGAACAAAAACAAACTAACTAAATGATCAAAGAATCAAGATTAGAAAGGATGGATTTAATTCATAATGTTTTGTATGAAAATTGGTTTTTGGAATTGTCAAATGATCAATTATTTATAGGCAAAGAAAAATTAGCCATTACAGGCGATGGTACCATTAAAGTTCAGACGGTACCATTAAATTTAACAGTACCGTCCGGTTTAGTGGTACCATCCCAGACAAAAACGCTCATATTTTTGTTTTTAGTGGTGAAGGTTTATTTGGGGATGTTTGGAGCTGTTTTTGGGAGGAAAATAGCTGTTACAATTTTTAAACTTATATTTTTAAATAAAACATTTCTTTTTAATTCAAAAATAATTTGTAAAATGTATTTTTGAAAAAAAAAATGTTTTATCACATTAAAAATGTGAAGTCTTTGAACAAAAATTTATTCCTTTGATCATTTATCAAATTGTAAATTTCTTTGTTCTTACCTCTGTTGATGCAAACTAAAAACACTTTCTCATGCATACAAGATCTCACAAATCATGATCGAACTACATAATCAATATGTAGTCTTCGACTTCTTTGCTTGAGCAAAAGTAAAATTAGGAGTGTTTGGGTAATCTCATTATTTTTTTTTTGAGTCGAGATTGCCGCACCTCCACATAGTTTGCATATAGGCACACACTAGGCATGTGCACATAATGCAACTATTCTTAATACTAATTTTTCCTAAAAACACTTTTATAGAAAACAAAAATGTCTCATGAATATGATTTTGATCATCTCCTAACCGACACCTACACACCCCAAATATCACAAGAACCCACAACTCCCGGTAACCACATTCGTGCCTATGTCAATCTTGAAACCTGTCGATTTCATGAAGGCCGTGTCGTTGATCCATCCCTTGTTTACCATCGGGACATCAACACTTCTTTTAGAGCTATAGGATTCGATTGCTTACTCCACATAAACGAGCACATTTGTCCTCGCTTTATGTTGAAATTCTTCCGACAAGTTGAACTCGTACGTAACGAGGATCAATCATTGTCTCTTTGGTTTTGGGTCAAAAATTTTAAATTTGTCCTAACCCTTGAGCAATTTGCTCAAATCCTTCAAATCCCCAATCATGGGCAATGTGCCTATACTGAGGATTGGTGTCTTGAGTCACTCTTCAACTATCGTGAAGAGAATAGTCCATATTGTTCCTACATACCCTCTCCCACCGAACTAACCAAAATCATCCGTACTCATAAGTACTCCTCTTACCCTAATCCAACGAAAATTCGTTTGGAAGAGGTTCGTCATGAACTACTTTCTTGGGCAGTCATCTTGCGAGAAAATGTTCTAAGTCTCACAGGAAATCGTGAGCAACTCCCGGCGTGTTGTGCTCATATGATTTACTGTCTCCTAACCCAACAACCATACAACCTCGCTTACTTCTTCGCTAAGCGAATTGTCCATCTCAAGGGTAACAAGAATAAATTGATACCCTATGGGATGTTCCTAACCCGTCTCTATCACCATTTCATGAACCTACACCCTTACCTTAACGGTCCTTAATACTCACTTTACACACCAGTCATGAAACCCATAACCGTGTCATACGTGTCAACCATTCTCATTTCTGAATCCTCCACCCATTATGCACCCTTTGATGATCCAAATCATGAGAATGAGATAAATGCTCAAGACGGGAGTATAACAAGAATGGGAGAAAGCTCAAGTCATTAGTAGTTATGAAGAGATTTATATCTCCTACTAGGGCTTATTCTTAATAGACTATATTAGGAATTAATACTCTGATTATCTTGCATGCTTAGTACCAAATCTATCACCATGCATGAATGATTTTTGTGATATTTGGATGTTAGTTTATCTTGTCCTTTATGCTTGCATGCTTATGATTATCTTGGAAAATTGCTTGATAATCTTTATGTGCTAGATGTAGCATTGTAAGGGACATATTAGGAAAACAAAAACTTAGTGAGTTGAGGCACTATCATTTTCAGGAACTAGTTCCCCTAGAAAACATCCCCCTAGCTGCCCAGAACTAGCCTCAACAGAAATTTTCGTGACAATAGTGTCACGGTACCACTAAATAGGGATGGTAACGTTAAATTTAACGGTACCGGGGTCATTTAGAGGAACCGTGTCTCTGTTTTACGGATTTTTACTGTTCCTCCTAGAATCCCTGCAACCCTAACCTCAAACCTGCAAATTTTGCAACCTCACACACACCCTAAGATTCCCTTACTACACCATAGGACACTCCCATCAACTTTAATTCAAATTTCACCCAACTTGCCTATTTAAGGCCTCACCCTTGCAAGCTTATCTTGCACTTCACCTTCAACCTCCCATCACACAAACACCATGTCTTCCACACAAGGTTCCACCTCTCACATCTCCAAGAAACCTAGGATAACCGTGAAACCACCCTCAAAACCACTCTTTGTGGATCTCACAAAAGATGATGAAGCTATGACACCACCTTCCCAAACCACTCCATACTCACCATCACCACCTTATGCACCCTCTAAAACATCCTCTACCTACACAACATCTTCATCATCCTTCTACACTACATCATCAATGGAGTACACACCATCCCCCTTAACTCCATTGGACAATGCCATGCCAATTTCACCTCCAACAAACCTACCACAATCACCATCTCCTATCATGGCACAACCCAATCAACCACATCCCTTTGATTTACATAGTGCTAATTGCCTATGTTGTCTCCATAACCGTAATCTCATCTACTTCTTAAGAGACGAGATTCATTTCATGTTCTACTTTATAGAACATCTCTTGACACCACCACCACCCCAAATGGGGCCCCAATCTCCACCACCTCCTAACCCACAATAGGTCTTTAGGAGCCCTCTTGGAAATAAAACATGCCTCTAGTCATTAGGGATTTATACTTATCATTGTCTCTTTTATGTTTCCATGAAGTCATATCCATGTATGACATTTATTTTCTTTTAATGAATGAATGGGCTCTTATGAGGGTTGTTGGCTATCATTTTTAGCTCCTAGCTACTTTTCTTCTTGTGTGGTTGGATATTTGTCATAATGTGCTACTTGTTACATATTATATATGTATCTTCTAACTTTGTTTTGTAGCAAGAACCATTGCTCGATTCCTTTGTGTTCTCCAAATGAGGGGGAGTACACATCAAGGGGGAGCCTTTGTCACCTTTTTGATTAGACAAAAAGGGGAAGAAATTGGAGTAAACTCATTAAAAACTTGTTAACACTAATTTTAACCTAACATGAGTTTATATTTTGTCATCATAAAAAAGGGGGAGATTGTTGATGCAAATAATGTTCTAAAAACGTTATTTATATCTTTCGATTACTTCACGTTTTGAGGATGACAAAATGTAAAATCACGATACGTTAAAATCAACGTAAACAAGTCTTTAATCGGAAGATCCCGTTTCTACGCAAATCACTCTTGAACAAAGTTACAACTTGAACTAGTGATCAAAGAAGTGAATTTATGTTTTGAAAATTCACATATTAAATGGGACAAAACATTTTTTTCAAAAATACACATGACAAATTATTTTTGAAATATTAAGAAATGTTTTAATGGAAAAATAAGTTTGAAAATCACAACAGCTATTTTTCCCCCCAAAATCAGCTCCAACCTTCCCCAAATAAGTTTTCACCAGAAAAGACAAAATTTGGAGCGTCCTAGTCTACGACGGCTCCACGGTTCCGTTAAATTTAATGGAGCCGTGGGGTATTTAACGGAGCCGTCCGTACAAAATTTTCTGTAACGTTCAGATTTTCTTTGCCTATAAATACCAACCCCTTTCACAGT
Source organism: Artemisia tridentata subsp. tridentata (assembly GCA_021014915.2). NCBI lineage: Eukaryota > Viridiplantae > Streptophyta > Magnoliopsida > Asterales > Asteraceae > Artemisia > Artemisia tridentata. Next base: position 156,711,169 of record CP139506.1, read on the forward strand.
TTTTAGGCATCCTTACACACACAAAACTTTCTTAGTTGAATACTCTCTTCACACTTTCTTTCTTAGATCATTTAGATTAGTTTTTCTTTTGTTCAAGAGTGATCCAATCATCCTTCAAGTGATCCTCTTCATTCCTCTTCACTTGCAAGAGAAGAACACAGGTATCCAAGTTGATACAAGGTGTTATCATTCCTCTTCATTATCAAGAGAAGAACACAAGTATCCAAGTTGATACAAGGTGTTATCATTCCTCTTCATTATCAAGAGAAGAACACAAGTGTCCAAGTTGATACAAGGTGTTATCATTCCTCTTCATTAGCAAGAGAAGAACTCAAGGTATTCAAGAAGATACAAGAGTTGTAGTTGTTAGGTTTTGTAACACTTGTTACATCCTTGATTGTATCTTAGCATACATCAAGATTATCTTTCTTTTGTGAGAGTGTGAGTGAAGATCATTGTGATCTTAAGAGATAGTGAAGATCTCTTAAAGCCATCGGGCTTGTGTGTGAGTGATCAAAGGATCTAGAGTAGCTAGATTAAGTAGAGTGAAGTGAGAGTTGATCTTTGTGATCGTGTTGAGATCGTGGTGATCTCTTGTAGCCATTAGGGCTTGTGTGATTGGTCACGTGGACCTTGGTAGATTGGTGCTAGCTAAGATTAGCACTCGACATTTAGCTTAGTGTCGGTAATAGGATAAGCGACGTGTACGGTTTTCTCCGCCTGAAGGGAGGTTGTTGACATAGTGCTTGAAACTCTCGAGTGTGGTACTCGGGGAGTGGAGTAGGGCGAAGAAGAGCTTCGTAGCCGAACCACTATAAATCCTTTGTCTCGGTTTGATCTTTCCAACTCTACTCTTTACTTTCATTATTTTGTATTTGTTAGTTTAGTGTGTAGTTCATATTGGTGTTGATTGATTACACATAGAGTTCGAATCAAAGTTTCCAATAGCCAGCTTTTAAAACAAGATTTTTAAAAGAATTTTAAACCGGTAAACTATTCAACCCCCCTTCTAGTTTCCCACAACCTCGAGTGATTTACGTCGAAATGGAATATTGCGACTAAAAACTTGCTTACGTTAATTTTGATGTAAGACGGCTTTACATTTTGTTATTATCAAAACGTAGATTTGTCGAAAAATATAAATAACGTTTTTAGACATTATTTGTATTATCAGATTGAATTTGTCTCGGTTAGGTATTGTTAGTCCTTCTCTTATGTGTCCTATTTGCGAGGAGGGAGTTGAATCGTTGGTTCACTTGCTATTTTCATGTTCGTTGGCTCGAGCAGTATTGGCTAAGGCTAGAAGATGGTGGGGTTGTTCTTCTCCAGAGTTCCATTCGTTTAAAGAATGGTTTGCTTAGTTTGCTGACCTCCGTTTAAGCAGGAAGACAAAGAATGTGCTTGAAGGCATGTTTTTTGTGATGTTGTTTTTTGTGATGTTGTGGAAGCTTTGTACTTATCGAAATCAATTATTATATGGCGCAACCACTCCTAGAAGGGCAACCAATCTTGCTATTATGTAATCTTATTTTTCTAGCTTCTTGCTAGATTTTTTCTAATAAAATTTTTCGCTAAAAATAATAATAATAATAATAATAATAATAATAATAATAATAATAATAATAATAATAATAATAAGAAGAAAAAATTACACGGATGGTACCTGTGGTTTACACCAATTTCAAGTTTGGGTGCTATTGCATTTTAATTACGCCAGACATACATAATTTGGCAAACGTTTAACGCGTTTGGTCCCTAATTTGGATGGGCGTTATCTTTCTCCGTTAAGTGTTATCATCGTTAGTCCCTCCGTTAGTATTTTTTTCATTGTTAGTCCTTATTTTATAAACTAACCGTTGACCACGTTTTTTTTGCTTATGTGTCACTTTGACCCATATTTTCGTCCGATTCTTTACGTTTTCGTCCGACTTTTTACGTTTTCGTCCGAATTTTTACGTTTTCGTCCGATTCTTTACGTTTTCGTCCGATTCTTTACGTTTTCGTCTGTTTTTTTACGTTTTCTTCTGATTTTTTACGTTTTCGTCTGAATTTTTACGTTTTCGTCCATCTCCTAACGTTTTCGTCTGTTTTTTTACGTTTTCGTCTGACTTTTTACGTTTTCTTCCGATTCTTTACGTTTTCATCTGAGTTTTTACGTTTTCGTCCGATTCTTTACGTTTTCGGCTGATTTTTTACATTTTCGTCTGATTCTTTACGTTTTCGTCCATCTCCTAACGTTTTCGTTTGTTTTTTTACGTTTTCGTCTGACTTTGTACGTTTTCGTCCGATTCTTTACGTTTTCGTCTGTTTTTTTACGTTTTCATCTTAATTTTTACGTTTTCGTCCGATTCTTTACGTTTTCGTCCGATTTTTTACATTTTCATCTGATTCTTTACGTTTTCGTCCATCTCCTAACGTTTTCGTCTGTTTTTTTACGTTTTCGTCTGACTTTTTACGTTTTCGTCCGATTCTTTACGTTTTCGTCTGTTTTTTACGTTTTCGTCTGAATTTTTACGTTTTCATCTGATTCTTTACGTTTTCGTCCGATTCTTTACGTTTTCGTCCATCTCCTAACGTTTTCTTCTGTTTTATTAGGTTTTCGTCTAATTTTTTACGTTTTCGTCTGATTCTTTAAGTTTTCGTCTGATTCTTTACGTTTTCATCCGATTTTTTACATTTTCGTCTGATTCTTTATGTTTTCATCCATCTCCTAAGGTTTTCGTCCGATTTTTAACGTTTTCTTCTAAATTTTTACGTTTTCGTTTGATTTTTTACGTTTTCGTCTTACTTTTTACGTTTTCATCCGATTCTTTACGTTTTCGTCTGTTTTTTTACGTTTTCTTCTGAATTTTTACGTTTTCGTCCGATTCTTTACGTTTTAGTCCCATATTTTACGTTTTCGTCCGATTCTTTACGTTTTCGGCTGTCTCATTACTTTTTCGTCCGATTTTTTTTTACAAAAATTATTTTTAGAAAAATTATTTTTTTTAGAAAAATTAATTTTTTTTTTCAAAATTAATATTTTTAAAAAATTACTTTTTTTTCGAATTTAATTTTTTTACAAATCGGCCGAAAACGTAAGGAGACGGACGAAAACGTAAAAATTCAGGCGAGAACGTAAAAAACAGACGCAAAAAAATAAAGAATCGGACGAAAACGTAAAGAATCAGACGAAAACGTAAAAAAACAGGCGAAAACCTAAAGAATTGAAAGAAAACGTAAAGAATCGGACAAAAACGTAAAAAATCAAACGAAAACGTAAAAATTTAGAATAAAACGTAAAAAATCGAACGAAAACCTTAGGAGATGGACGAAAACGTAAAGAATCAGACGAAAATGTAAAAAATCGGATGAAAACGTAAAGAATCGGACGAAAACGTAAAGAATCAGACGAAAACGTAAAAAATCAGACGAAAACGTAAAGAATCGGACGAAAACGTAAAAATTAAGACGAAAACGTAAAAAATAAGACGAAAACGTAAAGAATCGGACGAAAACGTAAAAAGTCAGACGAAAACGTAAAAAAACTGACGAAAACGTTAGGAGATGGACGAAAAAGTAAAGAATCAGATGAAAATGTAAAAAATCGGACGAAAACGTAAAGAATCGGACGAAAACGTAAAAATTCAGACGAAAATGTAAAAAAACAGACGAAAACGTAAAGAATCGGACGAAAACATAAAAAGTCAGACGAAAACGTAAAAAACAGACGAAAACGTTAGGAGATGGACGAAAACGTAAAGAATCAGATGAAAATGTAAAAAATCGGACGAAAACGTAAAGAATCGGACGAAAACGTAAAAATTCAGACGAAAACGTAAAAAAACAGACGAAAACGTAAAGAATCGGACGAAAACGTAAAGAATCGGACGAAAACTTAAAGAATCGGACGAAAACGTAAAGAATCGGACGAAAACGTAAAAAGTCGGACGAAAACGTAAAAAGTCGGACGAAAACGTAAAGAATCGGACGGAAATATGGGTCAAAGAGACACATAAGCAAAAAAAACGTGGTCAACGGTTAGTTTATAAAATAAGGACTAACGATGCAAAAAATACTAACGGAGGGACTAACGATGCAAACACTTAATGGAGAAAGATAACGCCCATCCAAATTAGGGACCAAACGCGTTAAACGTTTGCCAAATTAGGTATGTCTGGCGTAATTAAAATGCAATAGCACCCAAACTTGAAATTGGTGTAAACCACAGGGACCATCCGTGTAATTTTTTCTAATAATAATAAGAGAAAATTGCTGTATTGGACATGTCAGTACCTGACATGTCTCAATTTGCCCACACTTTTTCATTTTATCCAATATACCCATACATTTTGCGTTAATCTTGACGCAAGCTATGCAAAATTACATGGTTTGATCGTGGCCGTCCAAAAAACTTAAAAAAAAAAAAAAAAAAAAAAAAAAAAAAAAAAAATTATAAAACATTCCGCGTATGTTTATACGCAAAATGATAAAGTTTACGCAAGATCCTTAAAATGAAATAAAATAACATTCCGCGTATGAATTTTCGCAAAATGTGGCACTTTTATGCAAAATCAATTTTTGAATTAAAAGTTCTTGTCACTTTGTTGTCGGTGGTGAAGATATATTAGGGTTTGTTGTCGGTGGTGAACATATATTAAACCCTAGTTAGGGTTTGTTAAAATAAGTCTTAAAAAAAATGAAACCTTACTAACATGATATTTCTACCTTTTATGCTTCGATATATTATAGTTGTTACTATTAATAAGGATTAATATAGCCTAAAACTTACTTTTATTCAACTACAAAGAAAAAAAGACGAACTTAACGTAAATAAACATTACATAGACAATATTAAAAGGTTCAGCCAATAAAAACTGTATCCTTGTCGTAAACCTGAACAATGTTCCTCAATGTAATGTTAAGACCAAAGGGTGTTGATTTTGGGGTAAACACTGAAACATTACGAAGTACCAACACAGCTCCGAATTTGATAGAGTCTTTGTAACCTGATTCTTCTGTAAGGATTTTGTGATGGATTGTACCAGAGAATGTCCCCGTTGGATCTTTAAGTGTTACTGTTAGCTCCCAAAGTGCGGTAGGAGTACAAGTCTTGATTACAGCCACAACAAGTTCAAGTTTTCCTTTTATGATATAGTTTTTTATATTGCCAAGACAACCCGTTACGATGATACCTTCGCTATTACGCAGCTTATTAATAGCGCATAGTCATGACCCACGTGAAAAATGATCATCTTCAACGACATCTTCTTCTATCTTCCTTACATATTCTTGTGGTGGAATGGGCGGAACAAGACCACTTTGAGCACGAGGAAGCTAAAGCAGATGAACGTAATAAAGCAATTTTGAAGCCTTGGTTCTATTATTAAATTTGTGTCATGTTTGCATTAAGATATCCTCTTTTGTTCTTGTACTTTATATATGATTTTCGTGATATGTTATCCTATTTTGTTCTTGTACATTACAATTTTTTTGGAGCACAAACATGAATGCTAAACTTAAAATATATACACCTTCAAGAATGATTTCAATTAATCATAACCACACATACTAGTTTCCTCACATCGACATAAATAATACATCTGGGGATTTCAATTAATCATAACCACACATACTAGTTTCCTCACATCGACATAAATAATACATCCGGGCCATGTTAAACCTAACTGCTTGGAAAAAGAGTTCCATATTTTTCTCATCCCATCTTGGTGGAAAGTTTCTTGACACAAACTGATGTAGGAGCCAACAAGTGATGACTCCACAATCTGAGGAATTCTGTTGCTGTGGGCATGGAAAAACTGGGTCGTTGTAGTAAAATGTAAAGTTGTAGTGTCTCCGCCCTGTTCGTGTAAAGTGTCCCAACTCTTCTAAACAGGTGTTGAGATGGCCAGTCCATTCTTCTACAAATAAGGTAATTATTATTAGAAATTGCTAACGGGAAACATATACATCAAGTTTACAAATTTATATATGACATACCTTGAAGGCCCACATAAATCCATTCAACGAGTACTTAGGCATTGTATTGGGATCCCTCCCCTCGGCAAAGTGCTTTACCCTACGCGTTACTGCTGCATCCTTTATATTCTTGTACAAGTCTGGCCATACATAAGATCCCCACGGATACAGATTCCAGGCATCTAAATCCTCGACTAACCTAAGTATCCATTCTTCGACTACTTTCCTAATCTCAGTCCCTTCTAACACCAACATCAACACGCATATCAAACATACGCGAACAGCATCCTCGTCACTCAACTCAAAAAACTGTTTACTATTTATTATACTACGGAACATACCAACTTTTATTGATCTTGAATCTGCTGTCGAGAGGAACACTCGTCTCCTAAACAACATAGGTCCTTCTTGATAAAGATTTCTAAAATCCGTCCCAAACCTTAAACTAGTAACTAGACAAAATTCCTCTCTACCAAACTTAATCTCAACCTCACCTACCCGAGATAGATCACGTACACGATATCTCAAAGGAACAATGTTTGTCTCACCCTCATCACACGGCACTTGGTGGCATATAAAATAATGCACTAAGACAGCACTCTCTTGCATTTTTGGTATATCTAGCAACCAACCAAAGCATGTTTGCCTAAATAACTGTTCCCTTGGGGTGTTCCTGATAAGTTTTTTAATATCCCTAACTAACGACAACTTACTCCTACATGAAACATCCGCCGGATAATCCTAAAATAATAAATACATGTAAATATATATAACAATACGTGTTTTATAGAAAAAAAATAATTTAGATTGCGAAATACCCGATAATCCGCCATATTCAACACCGCAGCCACCAACACCACCTGTCACCTTACCACCAACAGCAACAACACCACACAACGACAGCAACAACACCGCCAAAACAACGACAAGAACACCACTACACACTACCAACAGCAACTAACGGTATCTTTTAACACCAAAACAACACAAACAACACAACAACCCTTCTTCGAACAACTCTTCTTCGAATAGCTTCTTCTTCGAACAGGTTTATTATCATTTTTTTTTTTTTTTTTTTTTTTTTCCAAATGCAATTAATCTTCACTGCATGCATGGTTCTCTTTTATGTTGAATACATTTTGTCCCATGCATCCGTCTCTTCAAATAATTTTCCAAATAAGATTCTTGCATGCATCCGTCTTTTCCAAATAAGATTCTTGCTACTTTGTTTTTTTCTTGATCTTGCGTAAAAGTGCCACATTTTGCGTAAATTCATACGCGGAATGTTATTTTATTTCATTTTAAGGATCTTGCGTAAACTTTATCATTTTGCGTATTAACATACGCGGAATGTTTTATAATTTTTTTTTTTTTGAAGTTTTTTAGACGGCCACGATCAAACCATGTAATTTTGCGTAGCTTGCATCAAGATCAACGCAAAATGTATGGGTATATTGGATAAAATGAAAAAGTGTGGGCAAATTGAGACATGTCAGGTACTGACATGTCCAATACAGTAATTTTCTCTAATAATAATCCTTTTAATTGTCATCTAGTTTGAACTTTGCTAAAAGTTTTCTTAAAAACAGTTACGAAAATATCCCTTTATCCATGACAAATGAAACTTATTAATTAATGTGTTCCATATACGCATCGATGAATCTGATCTATAAGCTATATTATCAGAGAGTCAAGACTCAATATCGTAAAGTCGATCGATTTCCCATATCCTTCTCGTCGCGTACTCCTTATGATGCAGTTTCACAATTATGACTACCAGTTTTATCTGAATCTAAGTTATGTCACAAGCTGTACGTCTTGTTGAAAAAGTCTGAGTATTTCATAGTCTACTTTATACAAATTTTAAATAAACACATTATAAATATTTTAAATACTTCCTAGAAAAATTTATAAGAGTCACAGTAACATACTAGTAATTTATAATTCATAACGCGTGCCGTGTAACTATAATATATAAGTCGTAATTTACAAGAGTCAGAGTAACATTTGTCGACATAACACATCGTAATACAAGTCATAACGTGCCGTGTAGTCTCACGTAGCCGTAAATCACAAGCTAGTCAGCAAAATCCACGTGTCAACAAACTACTCGTTTAAAAACCGACCGTTACAAGTCTACAATAATGTCATCACATTCACATCTAAAAAAAATAGTATTTCTTAGGTGACAAGTTAAGTCTACACCGCAAATTACGCTGTCACTTTAACGTCTCTTATATCACCCCTATAAATACCACAACATAAAACCATACATTTCACTAAAAAAAAAACATACCTTGTATTCACACATTTGATATTAACTTTGCATATTGTGTTATTTTTTCTAGTTAGATTTTTATTAAAAAGGATGGCACAAGTTAGCATTGTGAAGAAGGCATCGGTCGCCGTTGTGGTAGCGCTAGTCGCTGCTACAACCGTGTCGGCTCAGGAGTTTGCTCCTGCCCCGGCGCCTGGACCTATTGCTGGAGGAGCATTTTCGGCTCAGGCTTCGGGTGTTATGATTGGGACTTCTTTGGTTCTTTCTTTGGTCGCGTTTCTTAGAAACTGATTCTTTTCGAGATGAGAGCATGAGACTGGTTGCGTTTTATTTTTTTATTTATCTATGTATTGTTATATTGTTGTAATTAATGATGTCCAATATTTGTATTGGATTGATTATTTTGAGGTATTATATTATTGTATGAATTGAGGCTATATATATTGAATAAGAATATTGGTTTCCTATGAGTTTTGTGTCGTTAAAGTTTCTGTTTTCTTTTTCGTCTAAGTTTCAAAGAAATTTTTACTGCAGTAGATAAATGGCTACTTTTTATTTTATATCTGTTTGCAAGTGACATTGAAGAAAGCATAACTCTACTTGCATAAATGAACAATACTGATTTACTAAAACTGACAGATAATTTATGATAAAAGAATTTGAAAAAATTCAAAATATCCATGCCTTTCAAATTTATGAAATGACAGACAGACAAACAAACACTTTGTTGCCTTTTTCTAATAATTGCCAGACAAAACTCCACGGGATACTATAATTCAGCGTGATTTGGAGCAGTGACGGAACCGGGGTGGGTCCCGGGACACCCATAGATTTATGTGATGTAGTGTTAATTTTGTTATAAAACCTGAAATTTTCTTAAATGCACTCGGTACTTCAAAAATTGTGTTTGTTGCTTTGTTTAGTTTATTCTGAATGCACCTGATCACTTTATGTCCTAATTCCGTCTCTGATTTAGAGTAAACAAAAGTACTACATACTCAAGTATCCTTTACGTAGTTTCGATTTAAAAAAGAGGTTAATCACAAAACTTGAATTTATTGAATGATCTCTACATATATTGAAAGTTTGAAATCGCCAGAATGGTGCTGACGTGAAAAATGGTACTCTGTATACAATGCGACAAACCTATGGTATTTGTTTATTAATGTGCAAATGTTTTACTTATAGTATCATAACATGCATAATGAGTAATTGCAGTAGTTGAGTTTGTAGTCAGAAAAGACATTATGTCCCAATCCATTAAAGTTAGCGACAATGAACGTGGGCAAGGTCGTCGTCAAGAAATGAGACCAATGTTTACGTGTCACGTAGTTTGTGGTGAGAAAAAACATTATGAGCAAATACTTTCAAGTAGGCTACAATGAACATAGGTATGTATCACTCAAAAACTATTGTTTAGTTCATGTATCATCCGGGTGACTTGCTTGTTGTATAATCTTTTCTATACGGATATTTTTGGTGTTTTTTAGTGCTCCGCCTTAAAGCACGCCCTCATATGTTGTATTTTTTTTCTCATTTCTTGCCTTGATGGCTTAATATATTTGCCTTACGAGAAAAAATTGGTTTATGTATCACTCATGTTTGGTTTGTTAAGACTGGGTGTCGGTGACATACTGACATGTTACACGAAGAAGTTTGAATGGTTCAAAAATATTATTGAATTAGACTCCAGAGTCCAAATTGTGGACTTGATCAATCTAAATGTGATGCGGAATGTGGAAGCACCTATGACTCTTTAGTTCCCTAAGCATCTACGACTCTTCATTTTCCTCTATTTAATTTAGTTTATTAAATGTTTCGGTTTCTTTATCATAAATCCCATCTATAAATTGGGATCAAGTTTTTGTTATTGAGGAGTTTTTTTTTGATGATGAAATATATGAAAAGTCATTTCCTCCCTATCACATGTGTGTGTTAGTGTGTGTGAATTACACCCTGATTATCGGTATTCATTTTTGAATCAACGATAGTTGGAAGATTGTTTCTGGTATTCATTTGAATTCAAACAAGATAAATAAATTGAATCTGTTGATTCAAATGAATACCAGAAACAATCTTCCAACTATCGTTGATTCAAAAATGAATACCGATAATCAGGGTGTAATTCACACACACTAACACACACATGTGATAGGGAGGAAATGACTTTTCATATATTTCATCATAAAAAAAAAACTCCTCAATAACAAAAACTTGATCCCAATTTATAGATGGGATTTATGATAAAGAAACCGAAACATTTAATAAACTAAATTAAATAGAGGAAAATGAAGAGTCGTAGATGCTTAGGGAACTAAAGAGTCATAGGTGCTTCCACATTCCGCATCATTCTCCCCCACTTAAAAAAACTCGTCCTCGAGTTTGCTTCACTCGTCCCTTGTACTCGCTGCATCCAAATCTGTATCCATTGCATCAAATTCCATTTCTTTATAATGACTCGACCTCGAACCTTGATCGTCTTAAAACCACCAGGATCAAACAGAACTATTTTGCACTCATCATTATTATTGAGACTCATGTGTTTCATTTTGTCAACATCTACTTCAAGACCAATGTACTCTTTTTCTTCATTCAAACCCACTACGCAAAGGTTTTGGCCCGAACTTAAAAACTCTATACGAGAAAGTTCTGGCCCCATGCAGTCCTCTAGTCCGAGTGGTCTCAAAATGGGATTTAGATCCAGTCTCACTTCATATAAACGACCACAAAAGCTTATTTGATATGTCTTTTCCTTAAAAGCATGTAAATCAAGGATTGCATAATAGGAGAAAAGTTTCTCCCAGCCGCCTTCTTCACCAGCTAAATAAAATGCTATTCTGAAGGAAAACTTTTGTGCGATCACAAACACCCATCCTGATAATGAATGTGAAAAGATTAAAATGCCCCTGAAGAGTGCTGGTTCCATACTTATATCAAAGGGGCAACCAGGGAAATGAAGTTCATGCCTTGTGATGGGATTCACAAGCAAGAAATCATAGGTTTTTTCCCCCCACAAGATCAAGTAACCAATAGTTAATCCAATACACATTCCTGAAACTGCACAAACCTGGACGAACAGCAACGGATTTTTGGGTATTTTTTGAATTGGCACGTAATCTTCTTCATCGATCTCCTCATCATACGAATAATCATGTGACCCAAACCAAAGATACCAATCCTCATCCTTGTATTCATCATACACGGATGGATATTCATAAATAATGTCGTCATTAGGAGACATCTTGATCAGGAACTTCGGCTTTGATACCAACTGTAAAGTACGATCACGACCAACATGCCCCTCACCATGTAACTCCTTAATGATTTTCAAGCGAAGACTAGAATTAGGAATACATAGTTGATTCCCTTTGAAAAGAAAACCATCATGTAGTAGGAAATCTGGTTTTTGGCCAGATTGCACACCCTGCATAACAACACAAAAATATGGGTCAATGGCTAACTGCTCGCGAATGAGATCCAGCCCTGGCACATCAACTCTCATAGTTACAAGCAGATTACTTCTCCTACTTAAGGCATCAGCAACCCGATTTGAGACACCAGTCTTGTGTTTGACCACAAAAGTAAATTTCTCAAGAAATGCCAACCAATGCCCATGCTTATGTGACACCTTATCTTGAGTACGAATATGCCTTAAAGAATCATGATCAGTGAACAAAACAAACTCCTTATGAAACAGATAATGGCGCCAATGCTTTATAGCTTGGACAATGGCATAAAACTCCAAGTCATAAGTGGTGTACCTAGACTTCGGTTCTGTCAATTTCTCACTAAAATAGGCAACAGGTCGACCACCTTGACTGAGAACCCCACCAATTGCAACCTTTGAGGCATCAGTATGAAGCTCAAAAACTTGAGAAATGTCAGGCAATACCAGAATTGGTGCTGTAGTAAGCTTTTCTTTGATAACCTGAAAAGCCGATTCTGCCTCCTCCGTCCACACAAATGACTTTCCCTTCATGCAATCTGTCAATGGAGCCATAATAGAACTAAAATGCGGGATGAACCGCCTATAAAAAGAAGCAAGCCCATGAAAACTACGAACTTCAGTGATGGTAGTTGGAGTTGGCCACCCCTGAACAGCTGCTACCTTAGACTCATCTACCTGTATTCCATCACCAGAAATAACATACCCCAAGAACAAAACCTTAGGGGTCATGAACACACATTTCTTTGTGGCTGCATAGAAACTATCTTTGCGAAGCAATGTCAAGACCTGCTTCACATGGATGAGATGCTCACTGAAAGAAGTACTATAAATGAGAATATCATCAAAATAAACAACCACAAACTTCCCAATAAAAGGCCTAAGCAATTGGTTCATCACACGCATAAATGTACTAGGTGCGTTTGATAAACCAAAAGGCATCACCAACCATTCATACAACCCTTCACGAGTCTTGAAGGCAGTCTTCCATTCATCACCAGGTCTAAGACGGATCTGGTAATAACCACTCTTCAGTTCCCTAAGCATCTACGACTCTTCATTTTCCTCTATTTAATTTAATTTATTAAATGTTTCGGTTTCTTTATCATAAATCCCATCTATAAATTGGGATCAAGTTTTTGTTATTGAGGAGTTTTTTTTTGATGATGAAATATATAAAAAGTCATTTCCTCCCTATCACATGTGTGTGTGAATTACACCCTGATTATCGGTATTCATTTTTGAATCAACGATAGTTGGAAGATTGTTTCTGGTATTCATTTGAATCAACAGATTCAATTTATTTATCTTGTTTGAATTCATTTTTCGCTACATCAAAATGTCAAATTTCAAATACAATAATTCCACAAAATCATTAAAACCGTCTTTCACGTAGTCTTCTTCTTAATTTAAGACTTCAAGTATTTTTTGTTCAATATAGTGGAATCACGAATGATTTAACCTTATCATGAAAAGTATACAAAGTAATATATTTGTAATTACTGAACAAGTTTAAAATGGCTGGTCAAGTCGAAGCCATAAACAAAAATACCAATATAACTTACAAGGAACCTTTGAAAAAAAAAAGACATGTCTGATAGAAGTTTGAATCCTGTACAGTCACATTCAAAACCATAGGAAACCAGAAATAGCTAGAAGTAGTAATAAATCAGCACGCAGAATGCACACAAAGATCAGCCGACTCTGTCTTTGATCTGTTAATGTGTTCATCAGCATAATAATTTTGTTTCTCGGACAAAGAAGGCCCCAAATAGTAGTAACTAACAGGATTGTGGAGTTAAGTAACGGGTCAAAAAAAGTAAATTTATATGCAAATAGACACATGTCACTCAGTAGGGTTGATTGGGTTGACCCATAACTACTTCTTTGCTCATTTTAGATCTTTTCAATAATAATTTAGATTTTCCAATAAAACATTTTAAAGGTTATATGCATTAAAAAAAAAAAGTACACCATGTTTCTATTTTGTTACTAATTGTGATTTGACAGGTTTGCACCACTACAAAAAAGACTAAAAAGATCGGTTAGAAAGCTTTAAAAAGATCGGTAATCAACCACTCTAACTAAGGGTGATCTATTTGAGGGAGCAGTCATATAGATCGGTGCAGAACCGATCTTTTTGATACTCCAATAAGGACGGGCAACAACAAAGAAGCGATCTATTAATTGGATTTGGGGGGGGGGGGGTTGCCTAGACACTAGTTAGATCAGGTGTTCAACCGATCTATTTAACAACTGTGATTTTAAAACAATAGAACTAATATTTGATTTCTTCAGAATTTAATCATACAATCATACAAAAGTGCAGGCTTTTCCGAAATTGCATTCATTACCATGCACAATAATATTCCAACACAAATAACTTAGATAAAGATTCAACATTTAAGTTACAACCCAAATCGACCGGTTCATATGGAAATGAGTTAAAAATATCACAATAATATACACATAAGTAACCACAAAAGAAGTATCAAATGACTCACTTCTCCTTACGACGGAATGGGGAGTTCCATGGCAGACACCACTTCAGGGATATGCAGCTCGCATGCAATGAATCAAATAAAAATAAAATTACATGAGCAACTACCCGTATTTAAGAAGAAATTATCGGAGTCTTAAATTTTGAGCAAAATATGATCTAAATAAAATCTGTTATCTGTAGAATTTTCCTCGTTATCTATGAATCGATGTGAATTAAGTTTAGTATCTGAAAATAGCATGCAACACAAGAGCCTGTTCATATGACCTTTTGAATATCTTGTAGAAATCAATTAAATCAGTTTCCAAAACCGAGCGTTACATGTCTGTCAAAATTTTATCACTCGCTAGTGGCTTGACCCATTCACAGTTATAAAAAATATCTCTTAAGTGATCACTTTTTTCTGCAAATGAAGATGTCACTTTCATATTTCTCATATGCACTCCAATAAATATATACCATCACACATTCACCTCCAAAACACACCTTAACCTTTCACCTAAACTTTACATAACTAGTGTTTGAATGATACAAGTTATGTATTAGCTTGTTATGTGAGTTGCTGATGGCATGTGAGGTGCATGTGGTATTTCCCACAACTCTCCGTAACAAACTTTGGTGCCAATTTCCTATTTAAATAGTAGTTAGCTTAGTTCAGTCATTGCTAGTTTTTTATTGTACAATTCTCTCTCAACTGTAATCATTCTTGTAACAAACTTGTAACTGAATTCACTATTGATAATCAACTAAGCTTACGACTAATCTCTTCTTTTTAAGATTGTCCAAGTTAATTGTTAATCCTTTATCGAATCTTAAGTGGTTTCTAAAGGTGCATATCATAGCTTTAATCTATAACAAATCAAGTCCAAAGAAAAAAATGCGAAGATGATAAACTCTTAAATTATGAAAAGACTGTAATCACTTTCTTACTTTTTTTTTATGTTAATTTAACGTAATCACCGACCAAAACTCCACACGATGTTTTCCACATTCAGCATGATTTAGTACAAACAAAACTAATACATACTCAAGTAACTTTAACATTTCATATTTACAAATAAGGTTAGTCAAAATTCTTAATCTAAAATGATTTCTGCATTTTGGAGATTTCATTTCTTGGTAACCATGGTTCTCTACCTTTTTTGTCCGACTAATCCACGGGGTTTTCATTATTGAGGGTTTGAAACTGGCAGAATAGAGTTGAGACAAAAAGTGGTAAGAAATACATTGAACCGGTAGTATTTGTATATTTTTTTCACAAATGTATTGCTAAAATAATCTAATAATAAGCATATTTTATCCCCAAATAGGTCCTTAAGAAAGAGACCCAGGGTTGAGTGTCAGTTAGTTTATGTTCGGCAAAAACATTATGAGCAAATACTATAACGTAGGCTGCAATGAACATGGGTATGTATCGCTTATGTTCACTAAAAGACTATAGTTTAGTTCATGCATTTGGTTTATGTATCGCTCATGTTTGGTCTGTTAGGACTTGGTGTGGTGACATGCCTCTGAATGATTCACAATTCACAAATATATTGTAATAGACTCCAAAGTCCAAACTGTGGACTCGATCAATCTAAATGTCATATACAATAATTACACGTAAACAATGTGTGTCTTTCACGTAGTCCTCTTCACAACTCAAGTATGTAACTTAGTCCAAATATAGTGAAATCGCATAGATTAATAAAGAAAACAAAAAAAACATAAGTTTTAAAAGGCTCATCAAGTTAGACCTGTCAGATAGCAGTTTCGATCCTATACAGTCAAATACAAGCCATAGGAAACCAATATAGCTTCTGCAGACCCCTAGCTAGGACAGCTCTGTAACACCCCCAAAATTTGGTACAGCGGAAGACTTAATCAAAGTTTCGGGGTGCTACGGGGTTGGTATACAACACAAGCCTAGGGAAACGGATATACGTCATCCATTAATAAAATGTTCCAACCAATAATTAAAGTTTACAATTATCCCAAAAGTACGTAAGTAAGCCCAAATAAAACATAACAATAAGTCCCAACAGTTTATCAGAGTTGTCAATTGATCCTTCAACCATGCCCATTTGCCAAGCCTCCAAACAAGTAGTATATCCAAACATAAGCACTAATTACCTGAGAAAACATGCTAAAAAGGTCAGCTAACGCTGGTGAGTTCATAGATTTAAGCAGTTTGTAACGGTGGACCTAGTAAGTAATTTGCTACACTGGAATAAGTTAAATATAAATCACATAATCCACATAACATCAATAAGCACAAGTAATCCAGTATCAATATAATAGAGCACCAAGCCCTCTCTCATATTGACAGTCACAGTATGGCCCTTGGTATATCTGACCTTAGCCAGTCAACAGGTTATAGCAAAGCATAAACAGGTTATATTGCTACACTGGTGTAAGACAAATATCAGTTGCATATATCTAACATTTGCCGGTCAACAAGTTATAGCAAATCAAAAAGTAGTAGTAGGTCCGTCAAAACGGTTTTGCATGTTTTCTCACCCCAAGGTTCAGTAAACAGTTATAAGTAAAGTGGGGCTATAAAACTCACCTCAATCCAGTAATGCAATATCACAACAATATCAGTAGGTAGAACATCACAGTAAACCAAACAGTAGTACAGCACAACAGCTCAAGGGTAGTATAACACAACAGCTCAAGGGTAGTATAGTACAACAGCAACTATGACAGCACGGCACAACGGACTCGGCACAACCTAATAATATAAAACTGGTCTTAAAGTATATCCCAAAAAGTGTAAAAGTTTCCAATAGTTAACTATTTCTATTCCCAAAATAATCCAATTCCATTTCCAAAATAATCCAGTTCCGTTTCCAAAAATAGTCTCGTTTTATCCCTTTTATATGTGTTTGGTATCATCGTTCGTGTATTAGTGAAAAGACGCTGATTCAAGTGTACACACTCCAAAACAAGTGACGATAACGGAATCGTCGCGGAAAACATGACAAAAGTCAGGGAGCGACGACGGAAATGACTCACAAGGATCACACATAGCAAACACACCAAGTAGTTGAAAGGATTGCTAGTCGTCGGTCATAATCCCATTATCCCATTAAGTATCAGAAAACGTACTTGTTTTATATGTCTACTTAGGTCTAGTTATCGAGTGTTATGAATATTATTGTTCGTTAGACATTATTTTCCATTGTTTACTCGTTACGGCTCGAATACATTAAATTCATCATGAATCTAACGTACTAGTCGTTTCGTATCTCAATAGCCCAAAATGTCCAAAGTCCAATGATATTCCAAGTTCAAGTTTACGTTTCAATCTCGTTGTCTCAAAATCCCAAGTTATCTGACTACCAATCAATCATCAAGTAATTAAATAATCTAACACGTAATCCAATAAATCCACATATGGTACCCTACGGTTAATGTGTCTCGAAACATCCAATAACTTTTGTGTTTCCCATTTCTATATAAAAATGTAGTTAACTCGTATACTTTAAAAGTTACTTTTGTTATTAATATATTAAATAACAAATTAAAATTTGTTAGTCACTATTCCTTAATGGAAAATTTATTATCTCTTCCTTCGGGTCAAACATAAGTAAGGTCACAAAGTATTATCCGTTTCGAGTCACATTTCATTATTTATACCCTCGGGTCAGTAATTTACAAACCGATCCCAATAATCCAAACATACTCCTTCGGCCACATATAACGGGTCAAACAAGTGGTCAAATAACAATTAACATCCCAAATCGATCAAATATGTTAAGTCCATATAGGCAATCCAAGTTTTCCCGAGACCACGAGGTCTCGGCAATCCCTTGTTGAGGCAAAAAACATCACAGTTAACTCCAAGTTCAAGTCATAATCAAACCACAAAAACACTTGGCCTTACTAATTCCAACGGGCCGAGTTTTTAAGTCACAACCAAGTCTCAAATTACTACAAACCAATCGGATCATATAAACTTACCTCGTCGAGACCGCGGGGTCTCGACTTTGAACCACACCGCGTACCAAAAATACCAAACAGACCAACTCTTATACACTCCTAACCAACACAAGGTTTGATTGAAACCCACTTGTGGGGTTTGGTTCTAACCGTGACCCATGATTAACACAACCAAAGCCAAATACTAGTCAAACCAAATAAGCAAACGAAACCAAATAATCTAATACACCAATGAAGCTCGTACGTGAGCTTATTACTCGCGTTACACAGCCCAAACACACAAATACTTGACACAAATTGATGATACCAACACACACGCTTGTTTTTATCAACACTCGTTTTATCTCCCACCGATTCACACCGAGGTGTGAATCGGTATCTTTCTTACCACTTTAAAAACAAAACAAAACGTGAGGTGTGGTGGCGCGTGGAAGGCGGTTTTACGCGCGCGGATCTTCAAAATAGGTTCACCACCATGAAATAAAGGTGGGTGTGGATAGTGACAGCTGTGATGTGGGTGGTGGTGGTGTTATACGGCGCGTACACCGCGGTTTGGTGCTTAGGAGGGTGGAATAATAATGGATCTAGTATTGTTTTGGTGTGGGAGGTGGTGGTGTGACGTGGTGGTGGTGGTGGCAGTTAATAGTGGCGGCGGCAGCAGTTAAAGGGAGGACGAGGAGGGTGTGTTTACATTTGGGTTAGGGAAATGAGGGTATCTAGGGTTTTTATATAGGAGTTGTGCCATAAGTGTCAAGTAACAAAGTTAAGGGGAGTGTGGCGTAATATAACTCCAGGGGCTGGTCATGTAATTTCGTCTATCTTTTCGTGTAACCGTTCTCGAGCCCGTTTGAGCTAGCAAATTTTTCCGATGGACTTTCTAACTTGCGTTAATAATTCTAAAATCGTTTTTCCATTGAAAATGACTATTAATACGTCTATGTTTGTTTAACTCGTCTAAAATCAATTATTTCATGTATCTTTAGGTTTAAACTGTGCCGACTCACATTGTGCCCAATCTCAAGTTCTACGAGGCAAGCTACACGTATCAAATAACAATATTCCACGTTCAAATCTCATATAATCTAAACTGTTTCTAGGTCTTAGTTATCATGTTTAACCGTATCGTAGCGTTTACTAAGTTTCAAATTACTGGGTTGACACAGCCTCCCAGCCTCAGAAGAAACCCGTCCCGGGTTTCAGTTCAAGTTACCCGTTAAGGTTGAAAAGGGATAAGGATAATTTCGATTGATTTCATCCTCACATTTCCACGTGAGTTCGGGATTGTTTCAGGATTTCCAACATGTTCTAACAACAGTAATGCGACTTGGCTTAAGTCGCTTGATTTCACGATTCAGGATTTCGACAGGTTCCCTAACATGATTCAACGTTCATCAGGCTGGAAAAAGACTAGGGATTACAGTGGCAGTCTCTCCCGAAAACCATTCTTCGGATTACGCACGCCATGAGTATTGTGGACTTTGCCAAGTCCCGGTGGTAGTACAAGTATTGTGAGCTACCGGTCCGTTTCTAGCAGGGATTTTGGACAGGAGTAGTATGGTGAGGATTACGCTTCCCACGTTTACTAAACAGGTCACATCCTTCCAGGGTGATAACTTAAGCATAACCTTTCCTTCACTAGGGATTCAAGAGTTTCACGCTTGTGATCTAACCGATTTATGACTGAGTTCAGGATTAGTGAGTTGGCTGTCTCTAGTTTCGGTTCGTTGGACAGGAAGTCGACTCTTTTGACCATACGGTCTTTCGTGCGGTACAACCTCAATGCTGTCATGATTACTATGCTCGTGGGAAAATATAACACCCCCATTTTCGGAACGCAGCGGAATACAACATAGGGTGTTATCTATTAGTCACATAGTACAAGTCATAGGAAACATCAAAATAATTAAAGATGTTTTTAAACAAAGTTCACATTTGATAAAATCAGAGTTTAACGAAGTTAGGTCCCAAAAGTTTTAACCAGGACAAGAGTCCAAAAGATATATAATTTAAACACAAAATAGTTTTTGAGTTATTAAAAGTTCCATCAAGTGTGAAATAAAACGTGCCCATCCATCCATGTCCTTGCACGCCCATCCAAGCATTAAACACTTACGAACCTGAGATAAAACATGCTAAAAAGTCAACACAAAGGTTGAGTGAATTCATAGAGTTTAATAAACAATAAGTTGAATACAAGCATTATTCATAATTTGACATGTAACGAATACAAGTCGGGAAATAAGATATGATTATAGCATCGAGCTCATGAAACCGCACCTTGACCTAGTTTGTTACTGCCCTTCAGAGGTAAGGATTGCCAACTTACCTTAATTCCTCAGTATTATGCTACCCGTTGTATATGAGTGCGACTCATCCGGACAGGCTTGTCAAACCAAATATGCATATTCATAATACTAGCGTTTCCCACGGAATTAACGGTTCATGAAATTAGGGACTTGAATGGCAAAAGTTACTCAATAACTATAATCATGTAATCGGGTCAAGCATACCAAAACTACTTGTATTCAGTTTGTAAAACTAGCTTGTATCTCCCCTAATGGGTTTATAAATAGTTTAAGAATTAAAGTGGGGCTATGAACTCACCGTAAGCAAAGTGAACAATCAAGTGAAGAAATGAAGAAATAATCCGTAAGAACTCTACGAGCAACCTAGAATATATACGTGTGTCTTAGCTTTTATGAATAATGATACAATCATTATTATATGCTATATAAATTGCGATCTCAATTATGCTTGGTACATAAAGTTTAAATAAATATCAAGATTAACTTTAGCCCTTTTAAAATGATCTTTAAGTATGACATTTACATTTCTTACAAAAATTCAAGTGTTAAGTCTATAATTGTTTCTATGTCCAAAATAAGTTATGAAGGTTCAAGATTAGCCTAAGGTTCAAATTTAGCCCAATGGTCAACTTCTAGTCAAAAAAGTTCAAATTAAGTCTAAAGGTTCAAATTATATTAGATGGTTCAACAATATACTTAAGGGTCCAAATTCATAAGTTACTAACCTTTTTGTTACTTTTAATTCAAAATCTGATGGAATTTTTATAACTTAACTACTTTCAAAAATTCATATCTTGCAAACCGTAAGTCAAAAAATTATGTTCTTTATGTCCCCGGAAAGGTATTCGACCATACTAACAATATTTGTGGGGCCCACTAATTTAGAAGTTTCGTAACAGTAGTGAATTTATTATTTTTCCCCTTACTACCCAGTTCTGAATTCA
The DNA here is from genome assembly GCA_021014915.2 of Artemisia tridentata subsp. tridentata. Classification (NCBI taxonomy): domain Eukaryota; kingdom Viridiplantae; phylum Streptophyta; class Magnoliopsida; order Asterales; family Asteraceae; genus Artemisia; species Artemisia tridentata. Next base: position 156,732,527 of record CP139506.1, read on the forward strand.
CTAGTATCACAACAGTCCCACGAAAAATACAATATTTTGAGTTCTACAAGCCCGATTAATCTCATTCTTGTGGCCACGTTTAAGTTGAAATGTTATCTACAACTTTTATGTTTTGAGCAACAGGTGGTCATGTACAAAAAAAAATGACTTATATAGGTTTCAAATCTGTTACTCAGAATATGACATGTTTCACGAAAACATTTTTAGTTTAATCATCGGGTGTCGTCACGGGAATCACCACACATGGAAATGACCACAAGACATAGATCTACAACTAAATATTTTTAGTTTAGGTCCATGGTCTACTGTTTCGTCCAGTTAATTACGTTTTTACCCCTAATCAGAATAGTGTTTTCAGAATAAGTCCTTTTTAGTGTTTTCTTGTAATTTTTAACATGTACCAAGCATATTCAAGCATCAAGAACTTATATAACATAAAAAATACATAAAATAACATGAAACCCAGTAGTGAAATGAATAGAAGAAGTGAGTGTTGGTTCCTTACAAAAGATGAAGAACAAGGATAAGCAAGAAAATCAAGAAGGCCCAAGAACACCAAAGATGAAACCCTAGCTTCCAAGACACCAAGAATACTTTTATAACTTGTTTGAAACCTTTAAATCACAACCATGAATACCCTTGAAAACCTTTTAAAAACTCTTGAAGAAACTCTTGAAAACCTTGACTCATGGAGAAGAAGATGACTAGGATCAAATTAGCACCAATGGACCTTTATTCTTGCACCACTTCTTTAGTAGAATCAAAACAAAAAGTGTGTCTCTTGAGATTGAGAACCCACGGCCAAGAAATGAAGAAGAGAGCAGGTTTTAGATGAGATTTTCATGTAGAATGATAGTGGGAGAGAGTTTTGAGGTGATAAACAAGTTTGGAAGGTTAAAGGGAACATTTGTCCACACTTTGGACAAGTGTGAAGTGTATTGGGCAAGCATGGGGCGGCACATTAAAGGGGGGGAAGATGGTAGTGCAGATTTTTAAAAAAAGAATTAGTATTGAGTGTAATGTGTAGTGTATGTTGCTCTCGGTACTCAAACGTAGGGTTTTTAAAACACACAATGCAATACCGGGTGACGTAAAAATATAAAAACTTTCAAAAATATTAAAATTTGTTTTCATGACGTATTTTAGTAGTTTAGATGAGTGGTGAGTTCATCGAAAGATTTAGATGTGGTTAGAACATAAAAACGAAGGTTTAGAACGCGTAAAACGTAAAAGGTGCAAGGTTTACGTAAAAATGGAAAAAGTGGAAAGTGACTTTTAAAATAGAATTGTAAGGAACTAAAAGTGTATAAAAAGTGTAGACAGGACATAGTCTAGTGTCGGTTGAATACTTGAACGTGTTATGTCGTACGCGGATAACTTCCGACGAAGTTAATTATTAAAAAAAAATATAAAATGGTTAGGTAATTAAAATAGAAAAATTAATGACATGAAATTACGAAATGTCACAGTACGCACTCCTTAAAAGAGTGACGTCGTGGCGCTCAATTCTTCTTAATCGCCATATGGTTTAATTGTGAAGAGATGACAATATAGACAAGTCATCGTCGAGGTTTCTAACGAAAGTTGAATGATCAAAAGCCAAAGCATCAGATATGTTCGATGAACAAGAGTGAATGGATTGAAGAATTTTAATAAATCCTCAATTTTTGGAAGCGGATAATAGTATATTACTGTTAGCTTCTCAAGGTCGCGGCGGTCGATACCAAATCGGAAAAATCCACATAACAAATTACGAGTCGAGAGGAGTTCATAGACAAAAGAATGATTTGTACGCACAGTATGGCGGATACACATAAGCCCACTGATGCGTGGTTTTGCAACCTTACAACAGGTTTTACCTCTCGAGGGATCTCAAGAGGCTTACAACCCCACCAGGCAGTGTACCTGACCGATGTAGTATAGTGTAGTGGTAAGTACGGGGGATTGATCGTTCTCCACAGGGAATAGTATTCGTTAGGTATGAAAGACTACTCTAATAGGTCTAAGGGTTGAGGAAGATTCTTTTTTTATGTTTTTATATTTTGATGAAAGCAAGTAAAATCTCGGGTTTGAAAGAGTGGGCGGAATTAGTTGCTAGTCAACTAACCCAAATTACTACGAATGCAAATAAAATTAATAACTGAAAATAAAATGTTTGGTGAAAACTTATGTGGAGGGAAATGTGTTTACTTAGATTTCCTTACTCCCTAACTATCTTTTACCGGTTGATTAGTGTGTATTAGTCGCGTGGATGACGGGTGTATTCCTTAATACCATTCGTGGGGTGGCGTACGTACTTCCCCAACTCTACAAGCTCCTACTTCACTCCTATGTCGAGCCGGCTAGGAAGCTCCTAACATGGGATCACTAGAATTCGCTTGTGCATTAAATACAACCATAAAAACCTTTAGTACGCATTGGTTCATGTTTCTTAAGACGTTCAAGCAAGTTACCGAATAGGAAGTTAGCCAGTTTTCTTAAGCCTAACATAGATAAACAATCATCCAATACAACTAATAACACACTAATAACCAATAATCAATAGCTAGGTTTCATTAGATCTAAGCAAACACAAGATAAATCTAGCCTAACATATTAACCAAAAGACAAGAACAAGATAGAATCAAACAACACATAGACATATTGAATGATTAATTGATAACTTATCTTCAATGTAACATGGAAGATCTCAAGGCAAAAAGCCTTGAAAGAGCTGCCAAATTCGTCCTAGGGTTTTCTCCCAAAAATTCCACACTAAGTTCCACACTAATGACAAAAAATTAGAAAACTATATATAGACTTTTGGATCTGACGGCGTCACGTTATGGAGTGTGACGCCGTCACCTCGCCGCTTCTAGGGTTCCCGGATGACCTTCTTGACGCCGTCCCTCTTTAGCTCTCCAAAATCCGTTCTGGCTTATCAAGGCTTGACGCCGTCAGACCTTGAACGTGACGCCGTCCCTCTTTGAATTAAGCCGTGACGCCCTTGATCAGGTTAAAGCGTGACGCCGTCAGAATTCACATGCAATTTTCACTGGCTTATCATGAGTAAATTTCACATCCACCTTTTCTTGCCAAGCCATGACGCCGTCTGGAGTAAATCCTGACGCCGTCAAAGGTAACTTCCAGCACAATTTTGAGACTTTGTCGTTTTCTTCACTTTTATGCTCCAAAAACGTCCAAAATGCCTCCTTTTCCAGATTTCTCCTCAAAAGTACCTAAAATGACAAAAGGAACGATTTAGGGCGATATTTGATCAAATAAATACGATTTAGGGCTTAAATGACCCCTTAAAAGCGGTACACTTTTCGCTTCATCACCCACTCATTTATAATTCGTCACTTACATAAAGAGGCGTCCCAATCCATGTAAGTATGAAATTATAAACATATGGTTCGGCAGTTTATAATTTTCTTATTCAAATGAAGAGGCGTCCCAATCCATTTCAACAAGATGATTATAAATCATCCTACTTATGTATTGCCAACACAAAACATAATAAAAACAACAACAAATGTTGTTCTTCAAAATCATAAGAAGTAACGAGAAAAAGAATGAGACGTTAATCAATCACGTTTCGAAGTTAAGTGTCAGAAGACAGCACGATCCGAGGTAACAATTTAAAGTCAAACTCCCACCAACTGGAAGAGTTCAAGACGATGGATTACGAAGCAATGTATACGCTACTTTATAATATGGTGACAAATTGGGTATAAGGTAATTGACAGAACGATTTGCAAGATGATAACAAGATAGTATATTCGGGACTCGTCCAAAACAGTTTATGTAGTAGCAGTATCTCAGTGATTTAGTTTATAAGATGGTGGTGAAGTATCTTGTAAAAGAATGATGAAATTTTTGATTGGATAATGACAAATAGTGTATAAAATTTTAGCGAAACGGTTTATAAAGTGATAGTAAAATAGTTTCACAAGGTAATGGCAAAACTTTTTGTAAGGTGTTTACAAAATAGTTTATATGTGATTAACAAAATAGTTTATAAGTTGATAGTAAGTCTGGTTATTAATTTATAAGGTATTAGTAAGAAAGTTCTGAAGAGCCTAGTAAATCCGTTTGAAATATAGTGAAAGGATAGTTTATAAAATAATAATAAAATTGTTTACAAAACGATAGTGAAATAGCAAGTGCAATGGGCAGAAGTCGTCGCAACATGTTGATGCAAAATAGTAGATAATTATGGGTTGAATAAGTCCCACTTCTTGGAGTAAAAATGTTATAAGATGATAGGTTAAAGTCGTGTTCAATTTAATTAATTTGTTTCTAGGTGATGGGTTACGAGGTGATGTAGTGTTCCAAAAGTTTAGGACAATTATTCAAATTCATTTTCGGAGGTGGATAGGGAGATAATCAAGAGGAATCGATAGACCGAGTATATAAAGAATAAGAATCGGTAAAAGATTTATAAAGATAAGTAGACGAGAGTAAACAAAGTGTATATGAATAATCTTTATATACATCGTATCAATAGTGGTGCTTCGGAAAGTATGCAGAAATGCTCAGAAAACATGAGTTCACGGGGAGTAAGACAATCAATAGAAATTGATAAACTGTAACATGTTTCGATGTTATATGAAATGATATTTACATACGGTTATTAAAGAGTTTAGAGAAATGGAATAACTTCCATTGTAATCACAAACAATGTCTGAGAAATAAGAGAGACCATTGTAATCACCTAGAATGTCTGATGAATAAGGGAGACCATTATAATCACAAACAATGTCTGAGAAATAAGAGAGACCATTGTAATTACATACAATGTCAGAGAAATAAGAGAGACCATCGTAATCACATACAATGTCTGATATATAAGAGAGACCATTGTAATCACCTACAATGTCTGATAAATAAGAGAGATCATTGTAATCACCTACAATGTCTGATATAACTTGAAGATGTGTATAAATTTCCGGATGGAAATTTACAATGCTCACGAATAGCATATAATACACCAAGGAAGTTTAGTGCACAAAAGCTTACATACATAAGAAGTGATACTTTCGTGGATTATCGGACAAGTTAAGAAATAATTATAGTGCTCCTATAATTATCCTTAGTATAATATAATAAAGATATATACTCAATAGAGTAATAGGAAATTTAGGAAGTAGGCGCGCATGGATATTGGACAAGATGATGGAACTCATGACTTTTGAAAAAAAAATTTAAAGGTTATAGTCTAGTTTTTTAAAAAATGACCTAGTTCACTATAACTTATGCTCTGGTACCAATCTATAACACCCCCATTTTCAGAACGCAGCGGAATACAACATAGGGTGTTATCTATTAGTCACATAGTACAAGTCATAGGAAACATCAAAATAATTAAAGATGTTTTTAAACAAAGTTCACATTTGATAAAATCAGAGTTTAACGAAGTTAGGTCCCAAAAGTTTTAACCAAGACAAGAGTCCAAAAGATATATAATTTAAACACAAAATAGTTTTTGAGTTATTAAAAGTTCCATCAAGTGTGAAATAACACGTGTCCATCCATCCATGTCCCTGCACGCCCATCCAAGCATTAAACACTTACGAACCTGAGATAAAACATGCTAAAAAGTCAACACAAAGGTTGAGTGAATTCATAGAGTTTAATAAGAAATAAGTTGAATACAAGCATTATTCATAATTTGACATGTAAAGAATACAAGTCGGGAAATAAGATATGATTATAGCATCGAGCTCATGAAACCGCACCTTGACCTAGTTTGTTACTGCCCTTCAGAGGTAAGGATTGCCAACTTATCTTAATTTCTCAATATTATGCTACCCGTTGTATATGAGTGCGACTCATCCGGACAGGCTTGTTAAACCAAATATGCATATTCATAATACTAGTGTTTCCCACGGAATTAACGGTTCATGAAATTAGGGACTTGAATGGCAAAAGTTACTCAATAACTATAATCATTTAATCGGGTCAAGCATACCAAAACTACTTGTATTTAGTTTGTAAAACTAGCATGTATCTCCCCCAATGGGTTTATAAATAGTTTAAGAGTTAAAGTGGGGCTATGAACTCACCGTAAGCAAAGTGAACAATCAAGTGAAGAAATGAAGAAATAATTCGCAAGAACTCTACGAGCAACCTAGAATATATACGTGTGTCTTAGCTTTTATGAATAACGATACAATCATTATTATATGCTATATAAATTACGATCTCAATTATGCTTGGTACATAAAGTTTAAATAAATATCAAGATTAACTTTAGCCCTTTTAAAATGATCTTTAAGTATGACATTTACATTTCTTACAAAAATTCAAGTGTTAAGTCTATAATTGTTTCTATGTCCAAAATAAGTTATGAAGGTTCAAGATTAGCCTAAGGTTCAAATTTAGCCCAATGGTCAACTTCTAGTCAAAAAAGTTCAAATTAAGTCTAAAGGTTCAAATTATATTAGATGGTTCAATAATATACTTAAGGGTCCAAATTCATAAGTTACTAACCTTTTTGTAACTTTTAATTCAAAATCTGATGGAATTTTTATAACTTAACCACTTTCAAAAATTCATATCTTGCAAACCGTAAGTCGAAAAATTATGTTCTTTATGTTCCCGGAAAGGTATTCGACTATACTAACAATATTTGTGGGGCCCACTAATTTAGAAGTTTCGTAACAGTAGTGAATTTATTATTTTTCCCCTTACTACCCAGTTCTGAATTCACTAGTATCACAACAGTCCCACGAAAAATACAATATCTTGAGTTCTACAAGCCTGACTAATCTCATTCTTGTGGCAACGTTTAAGTTGAAATGTTATCTACAACTTTTATGTTTTGAGTAACAAGTGGTCATGTACAAAAAAAAAATGACTTATATAGGTTTCATATATGTTACTCAGAAAATGACATGTTTCACGAAAACATTTTTAGTTTAATCATCGGGTGTCGTCACGGGAATCACCACACATGGAAATGACCACAAGACATAGATCTACAACTAAATATTTTTAGTTTAGGTCCATGGTCTACTGTTTCATCCAGTTAATTACGTTTTTACCCCTAATCAGAATACTGTTTTCAGAATAAGTCCTTTTTAGTGTTTTCTTGTAATTTTTAACATGTACCAAGCATATTCAAGCATCAAGAACTTATATAACATACAAAATACATAAAATAACATGAATCCCAGTAGTGAAATGAATAGAAGAAGTGAGTGTTGGTTCCTTACAAAAGATGAAGAACAAGGACAAGCAAGAAAATCAAGAAGGCCCAAGAACACCAAAGATGAAACCCTAGCTTCCAAGACACCAAGAATACTTTTATAACTTGTTTGAAACCTTTAAATCACAGCCATGAATACCCTTGAAAACCTTTTAAAAACTCTTGAAGAAACTCTTGAAAACCTTGACTCTTGGAGAAGAAGATGACTAGGATCAAATTAGCACCAATGGACCTTTATTCTTGCACCACTTCTTTAGTAGAATCAAAACAAAAAGTGTGTCTCTTGAGATTGAGAACCCACGGCTAAGAAATGAAGAAGAGAGCAGGTTTTAGATGATTTTTGCATGTAGAATGATAGTGGGAGAGAGTTTTGAGGTGATAAAGAAGTTTGGAAGGTTAAAGAGAACATTTGTCCACACTTTGGACAAGTGTGAAGTGTATTGGGCAAGCATGGGGCGGCACATTAAAGGGGGGAAGATGGTAGTGCAGATTTTTAAAAAAAGAATTAGTATTGAGTGTAATGTGTAGTGTATGTTACTTTCGGTACTCAAACGTAGGGTTTTTAAAACACACAATGCAATACCGGGTGACGTAAAAATATAAAAACTTTCAAAAATATTATAATTTGTATTCATGACGTATTTTAGTAGTTTTGTTAGCTTTAATTTTATAGTTAAAGTGATGGTCATTCAAACACATTAGAACTTTGTATAATTTGGGCTTATGTTAGATTTAGTAATATTTGTAAAAGTCCAAGTTAATGGACTCAAGCCTAAGAGCTCTCAAAGCCCACACAAAAGCCTTAATGTCAAAAGGGTTGTAGTATTTAAAGTGCAAATACTTCTCATTTGAGAAGTGGCTCACTGTGAAGAGTTGTGTGAAATAAAGAAAAGGTTTAACATATATTCATATCTCTTTATATATCATTCGATCCAACTCCACAGTCCCATCTCATCTCTTGTGTTTAACTTGCAAATATTGTGTGATAAAGAGTGATTATCGACTATAACAAGTGGTATCAATAGCCGGTCAACGTGGTAGGAAGTTCTTGTGTTCAAATCTTGTTGAAAAATACACTTGTGTTGCGTTTTTTATCTCTTAAAAACGTGGCCTTTTGTGCTCTTTTGGCTACTGTACGCAAGTCTCAAGAACAAAAAGGAGTATTTTTTGTTTGATCTTAGAAACTAAAACATCCATTGTTATTTTTCTTTATTTAGAAAAGTTACAATTTGTGTTTTATATTTCTTTTCGATTCATACAAAAATCAAGTGCTAAGTTTGTGGTTATTTTTATGTTCTAAAAACTTGGTTTGGAAGATTTTTGGGTTTGTTCCTGGTTCACAGATCGAACATTTTCAAGAATGATTTAGTTGTTGTGTTTTTTGAATATTTTAATTGGAAGATCTTTGTATTATTGGTCAAGTTGGTGGAAAGTGGTTAGGAAAGAGTGAAAATTGGGTGAAAAGTTGTCAGGGAAATAAGGCTTCACGTGGGCACAAGTACTCAAAAGTCAAAAAGTGGGAAAAAGGTGAAAAGTTTCGGAATTGCTCAAGTGTCTCGCAATTGCAGTGTTCTGTCGCAATTCATCTCGCAATTGCAGCATTCTGTCGCAATTCAACTGTCTCGCAATTGCTGTATTCTGTCGGAATTGGTGCGTCTCGCAATTGGTGTATCGCAATTGGTGTTTCGCAATTGTAGTCTCGCAATTCAATGTGTGTCTCGCAATTCAACTGATTTCGCAATTGAAGTGTTTTATCGCAATTGCCAGTTCTTCTCGCAATTCATCTCGCAATTGGTGCAGTTTTTTCGCAATTGGTGCTAGGCTATCGCATTTGGTCTCGCAATTCACACTTTTGTCTCGCATTTGGTGCAATTTTCAGAATTGGCAACTTCAGTCCTTGTACTTTCAGCTGCCTTAGAAGATCTTTCGAATTTGACACTTTTGACCCTCGCAATTGTGTTTAAAAGACTTCAAAGTTAGATAACTTTTAAGGATTTGATTCGAACGTAATTTCGTCAACTCGAAAGTGAACTCGGTATTTTTACTCTTGTATAAGAGTGTAAAATACTTCGACAAACGGTTATCTAACCTCTTGTATAAGAGTGTTAGATTTTATATAAATTACCGATTTATATAAATTAGATATATTTCTATCTAAATTGATATTTAGCCATAATTTGTATAAATTTTGGTCAAATTGAAATTTCTATAGAAATTGTCGAGTTTATCTAAATTGTAATTTACATAACTTTTGTCGAAATTGTAAACTTTTGACTTTGTCTTAATTATACTTGAATCAATTTTCGTAACGTTATTTAATTTGCTACAACTTCAACGATCCTCACCAACAAACCAAAACATCAACAACCAAGCTTAACCGTCAACAACCCCAACTCCTATTTCGTTGCAACGATCCTGAATCAACTTTGTCACATATCAAGAATAATGGAATCGACTTCTCAAGCGGGACAGATGTCTCCAGTTGTGCAAAACGTTATTCATACGAAGGAACGTTGTCTCATACACTTTAAAAGTGTTAAGAGTCAATGTGTAACACTCTCTGAAGCAAGGTCACCAATGTTAAAACCATATTTATTCAATCGAATTTTTGGAAAACTCTTCGGATCTAAAAAGGATTTTTTAACCTTCGGATCTGGAATGGATTTTTCAACCTTCAGAGAGAAACTCTTGCACAACATATCTAAATTAGAGAATCAAATTGTACAAGGAGGTGACTGCATAGTAGCCTATCAAGTGCTCCAGACACAGCTTAAATGGTTTCTTGACTTTAATTCCAGAAATGATCCAGATTATGAATCAACAAGAGAAATATGGAGTGAATGTGTCAGCAGACACCTGGATGTGGAAACGTTTAGACTTCAGTTGTTTGGTCATATGAGCACACTGGAAAGGGTGCTTACTTCAAGATCACTTCATCTGAAAGAGATGCTGAATGAGAAGAAAGTGATAGAACGGGAAAGGGAGCAAACTGTAAGAGAAATGCTATTAAAGGAAACAGAGGTGAATGAGAAAGAGGAAAACAAAGAAGAAGAAAAGGTCGATGAGGGTACAACATCTGATGCTAGCTTGGTCTTCACGGAAACAGACACATCTTCAGAACAACATGTTGAAAGCAGCACTCCAAGGAAGGATTCGGATGCTGATAGTACACACAGGAATGAAGCTGTTTGGGATACTGAAGCTGACCATATCAGATCCTCATCTGACATAGCAATTTTGGCTACGGTACAACATTCACACGATAATGATAATGTTGTTTTGTTCGATAATGTGTTTGCTTATGACAAGACACATCCTGCGCATCCTGAGTCCATCAGTGACACATATGTGGTGAATCGGTTTGATAGTAATATCACTCCTACGACTCCAGATATGGATCCTAATGGAGGTGAGCCTGCCCAGGATGGATCTTCTCATGATCAAGATCATGCCATATTTGCTTCTTTAATCCATAATTTCAAACATGAACTTGAAAAGTGCAAAGAGGACAATCGCAAAACTAAGCAAACAAACATCTTATTGTCCAAAGAGCTTGAAAAATTAACAAAAAGCAAAGACATTGAAATCTCAAACCTTAAATCTCAAGGTCAAAAATATGTGGATAGAAATTTGGGCCCCGCCAACAGAAAGGTCCAAGAACTTTTAAAAGAGAATGGTGAGTTAAAAATGCGGTACTCAATGCTTCAGGAAAACACTTCAAATCTTAAGATTGTTAATACAAAACTTGAAAAAGAAAATCAAGAGTTTTCGAAACAAGCAACCAATCTTGAAGTAAAACTTCGAAAAACAGACCAAAGTGCTCAAACTCTTAAAATGATGATTCCTAAAGCTGAGAAAGTTCATAAGGGAAAATCAGGAATTGGTTTTGAAAATACAGATCAGGTTGAACATAAATTTTTGCCGAATGATGCTCTGTTCATGTCAGACGAAGATGAAAAATTGGCAGAGGAAAAACGCTTAAAAGCCAAAAAAGGAAAAAGCCCACTCTCGTACCAAGGCTTTGTGTATGGTTGTATACAATTGTCAGAAATACCAAAGCCACCTTTAAAAAGAAAAGAAACAAATGTGAAAAGATTTTTCAAAGAAGTTCAACTTGCTACTTATGATGCTAAGTTATGGCAAAATAAAGCAAGGAAACAATTTTGTAATCTTAAAAATCACATTGACCACACGTTAAACGTCATTTGGTCAAAACAACAATACACCGAGAGTGACTACCGTCGTCTCATGTTATCAGACGCTTGGCTAAAAAGGGAAGTCTGTAAGTATTTAAAGTACATCCATTCTCTTGAAGATGAATTTGATGCAAAATGCTTAAATCTTGATATTCAAAAAGAATTTTTCACAAATCAAATTGAGTCATTCAAATCGGTGTCTGTCAGCCTTGAGCATGAGAATGTGGATTCTGAACATACATATTTTTTGAAATCTGAAAATCTTTGTTTCAAAAGGAAAATGATGGATCGTGTTTTGGTTAACATATTGTGAATCGGGAGGTCTTGGATGATGATAGAACATCATCTCCATGGTGAAGGTTAGAGAGAGAAAGTAAGAAGGATAAAGAGGAAACTATGTGTTTATTGATAATAAGAGAAAGGTGAAAATTACACACAAAAGCTTCAACCCTCCTAGTGAAGTCTAGGAGGAGTATTTATAGAGCCAAAACACATGACTTTACAATATTGACGGTTCTAGTCCATGTGTTTGTGGCAAATAAGATAACTAATGTAATCACACATATGTTGTCACATTTTGGTGCGAGAAGCGTACCCAACAATCTTCCCCCAATGTGGCAACATATGGGATTACTTACATCATATCCTACAAGTAAAAAATACAAATAAAGAAAGGTCTTCATAAGCTCTTCATGTGCTGAGGATGATTACAGTTGACGCTCTTTGTCTTTATCTTGTACCCCGGCTTGAGAACTTTTCTTCACTTGTAGTCAAATGATGTAATAAACATGAACTGGATTAACTTCCCCCCAATTCATGCTGCATGTCTTTAACGGCTTCTTCGTACACTTCTTATTGGTGAAGTTTCTGAATCAGCTTCCCCCCAAACTGACAACTGTCTTCAGCAGATTCGAAACTTTGATGTAGTTAACACGTCTTCTAACTTTTGAAGGTTGTAAGTACGCAGCGGAATTTGTAGATGACATCGTAAACCACACCAAGCAGACGATTATGCTTAATGCAGAAGTCCCGTTCGGGGGTAACATGCGAGAAATTTAGCAAGATCTTCTCACATAAGTAGGCTACTTCGCACATCACAACCTGCGAAAGTTGAAACGAGTACACCAAAATCACAAAACTGAATCACTGATCATCTCTGCGGACGTCTTCCGGTAGTAATAAAATTGTAAGCTCGATCACGTGAGTCTGTTATGCGTCCCCGATGTGCACATTTCTTCCCCCTGAATGCAGATCCATCTGGAAAAAGAGTGTTTTCGCAAAAAATGCAAAGAAAGTCAAAGAAAGTCAAAGCACATCTACTCTCTCTTCCCCCACGATGTCTTCGCGGAATCGGAAGCATACACACTATGGTTACGATGGAAACGGAGGCAGCGTACACCCTGTATGTCCAATTTGTCGAAGATGTGTGAAGTATAAAAGATAGCCCGTGAGAATCAACTGCTGATAGAATCTCTACTCTTCTATACTCTTCTCATCTAACTCTTTACCGACCCCATTATCATTCTGACGGCTTTTTGTAGTGACCACTGATGGAGAAAACCCAGTATTACAAACTTGAGACTGAAGTAAAATAACCCGAACTTGTGACTTAAGCTTGCACTATTGTCTGACTAAGTACCTATACTGAGCACTACAACGTAACTCCTTTAAGCATAGGTCGTTTCATATACCCATCCAACCATCCTTTACTGTATATGAATTCATCTTGAATAATCCACATCTTGTGTGACACTTGAGCACTACAACGTAACTCCTTTAAAGTGATAGTTATTTTGTAATAGGAAGAAAGAAAAAATAACTAGATATCCAAGTCTTCGTCATTGTAAATGTTGAAAGCTCGAACAAGGATCTCGAAGAATCATGCATCCAACCAACCCCGATATCTTCAAGATACTAAGTACACGCACCCGTGATATTCCACTTCAACCTCAAATAAATAATAAAGAATTAACCCCGTAGTCACATCTTGCGGTTCAATACCCAACACTAGCCTTTTGACGGTTTAAGTGAACTATGATAATGGTTTTATCCCGATCTTGTCAAAAATCGTATCCCCGTGAAAATTTGTTAGATCAATAATATCACTCTTGAACCAAAAAAATATTATCAAAACTTATGTATTCTAAAAAAATTAGAAATACATAAGTTTGATTATGCATAAGTTGTCGGCCACCAATTACAATCCAATAAATAATCACAAGATAATAGTCCACCAAGCCTAATCTCACACTCTTCTCAAATAAACTGCCTACCACTTATCCCATCTCCTACCTAACTCTTTCATCTCCTCTCAAAAACATCACAAACATAAAACCTCATCGTGTTTACATCATCATCAATAATCATAAATCAACCAACATAATTGTTTTTTCACAAATCAATTACCTCAAACGCAAACGAAAGCAGTTCCATACGTTAACCTTTGATTACTTTGTTGCACAATCCGAATCAAGAATCTTATTATAAAGGTTCATGGTCCTGTTAAGGGTCAAGGTAGGTACTTCAAACGTTTTTGTTCTTTGTTGTTGTTTTGATTTTGAATATCGAATTAAAGAAAAAGAGGATAACGTAATTGTTATCATTCTTGTCTTTTGTATTCGGAAATTTAAATGAAGCTAAGAGCTTCAAGAAAAATAGATCGATGATGGTTTGACTTACATTCATTGTGCTGGACTTTTGAGTTCGAATGATTAGTCGTATAAACACGAATTAACTGAGATCTTTTGTTTTAATAGAGTGTCTTTTATTTGTAGTGATGTTTTGAGGTTGAGATTAAGATATAGTTGAGGTTAGTGTTGTTGTGGTAGCTGTAGATCTGCTTCTTCTTTTCTTTTAATTAAGTTTGACCGTTGACCTGATATGTCCGTTGACCGGCAATTGCGAAAAGGTTTGACCCGTTGACCTGTTGACCCGGCAAATGCGAGAAAACTTGCAATTGCGAGAAAACTTGCATTTGCGAGAAAACTTGCAAATGCGAGAAAACCTCGCGTTTGTGAAAAACAATTGCGAAACGCATTTTCGAAAAATGAATTGCAAGAGACCATTTTCGAAAAGCATTATCGCAATTCCGATCACGTTCTCAAACTTTTATCCAAAAGATGAGAATACAACCAAGTCGAGGTAGTTTCACAATCTTTTACAAAGACGGAAACACCGAGTACCAATTTCGAAGATTCTGATGAATTGCGAGAAAAAAGGGTTTCTCGCAAATGCTTTACAAGCAATTGCGAGAAAAACCTTTCCGATGAATTTTCCGGCGAATTTTCCGATGACTTTTTCGGCGAGTTCATATTACGACCAGTTATATCCAACCACCTTTTTATATTGCCAGTTTCAGACCAATAATTCCACGGGATTAATCAAATCAGTCACACAAACAAATGATAAGGATGTATGCGGACTGAAAGATGACCAGATACATTAATAAACTGATGAACTGTTTAAAGCATTTTATGACAATAAAAAATGTTGACCAGTAAAAACCGCTCAAAAAAACAGATCTGAGTCACACATAGATACGATTTTGACAAGAAAAATACAATAAAATTAACCAAAACTAATACCATGGCTTCCGATACCAATTGATGGATCGTGTTTTGGTTGACATATTGTGAATCGGGAGGCCTTGGATGATGAAAGATCATCATCTCCATGGCAAAGGTTTAGAGAGAGAGAGTCTAGAGAGATAGAGATGGAAACCTTGTTTTATTGATAATAATAAAAGGTGAAAAACACACAAAAGCTTCAACCCTCCTAGTGAAGTCTAGGAGGGGTATATATAAGGCCAAACACATGACTTTACAATATTGACGGTTCTAGTCCATGTGTTTGTGGCAAATAAGATAACTAATGTAATCACACATATGTTGTCACATTTTGGTGCGAGAAGCGTACCCAACAGAAAATCATCGAACTTTCAAAAGAAGTAGCTGAAGTCAAAGAAGAATTATCAAAAAGAATTGCTTCTTCTAAAAACCCTTTGACAACAGTGCTCAAAGAAAAGGAAAAGATTTTTGAAGAAAATTGTGATGATGCCAATATCAAGTTTGATTTGGATGAACTTGATACGAAAAATATTGAATTGGAACATGCTGTGGCATCATTACAAAAAGAAAATGAGCATTTGAAACAGACTTACAAAAACCTGTTTAATTCAATCAAGCGTTCACGTGTTCTGAATCAAAAATCAAACACGAAACATAAGGAGTCTGAAGTATTGAAGCCTCAAGTTACAAAAGTTTCCTATCCAAATCCTCTGTTTGATTCTACTTCTTCAGATTTTGAAACAGACAATGCAAATCATGTGTTTCAAACAAAAGTGCTTGAGCTTGAAACGCTTTTAGCTCAACGCACAAACGATCTTGAGGATGCCAAAACTGATCTTTTCAACAAAACGAACAAATTCGAAACATATTTTGAAAAACTTGAAAAAGAAAATATTGTTTTCGAACGAAAATTGGCTCGTAAAATAGATGATTCAAAAGCTGAAAAAGATCATTTTTTGAAACAAATTGCTTCTTTGGAATCTAAATTGGCATCTCAAGATCTTCTTCAAAAAGAATACAGTGATTTGCGATCATCATACAATGCCTTGAAAACAAAGTTTGATGATCTTAACCGTTCAAAAGGAAAATCTCCTGTTTCAACCAAGTTTCCCAAAGAGGGTAGTGTTTTGAAGAAGGTTTACACGGGTGAATCTTCAAAACCATTTTCGAAAAAGGTTTCCCAGTTTACTACCTATTCTTTGCAAAAAGGAAGGAAGTTTACAAAGAAACCAAGATTTTCTGAAACACCTACTCCTCCAAAGCTTTCAAGATCAAACATGTCTCATGAAGAGACTTCGAGATTTCAAACTCCACAATCTCGCTTTACATGGGTAAGGCAAGTGTGGAGACCAAAGCAAAGTCCTTCAAACTCTGAAAAACTTCCGCTGCAAAACAAGAATGACTCTGCTTTGAAAAAGATTTTTAAATCTCCGTTGATTCCGCGAGTGTTATTTTCAGATGAAAAACCAGTTTTCGGTCCTCGTTGGAATTCAACTTCTTTGAATCAGATTGACACAACTTACAAATGGATTGCAAAACATGCTAAACCCATTGGTGCAGTGCTCAAATGGGTTCCAAAAGCTGTTGTCTAATCTGGTCAAAATGGCTTTTGTTCAATTCAGTTCAAAACCCGCGCTTAATTTAATGGCTTCTAATCACATCAGATTAGGACCCGAGCTTCAAAGAAAGGAAAGTGCCTCATCAAAAATTTCGAGCACTTATCCTAAAAATCAATGGCTTGTAAGTATTTCAGCTTACAACCCGGGCTTCAACGTTTTGGCTTATGCACACATAACAGTGCATAACCCGTGATTCAAAGAAAGGACCCTGTTGTACAATTCATTGCAACAATCCTAAATGATAAAAAGTTTTCATGCAAAGTTTTTTAATCTAAACTTCTTAATCTTAAGCAACATTTTCTTCACATTTCTTCAAAAGGTTTTTCAAATCTTTTCAAAAATTTTGCTTAAGATTTTTCAAATCGTTACTCCCACTTGCTCCAAAGTTTACTAAATGTTACATCCAATGCAAGTTTTGAGGGGGAGTATTCTAGAAACAATTTTGTTCCAAAAAGTTCATGCAAAATCGTTTCTCCCTAATAGCTTTCTAAAAACAATGATTTTAATCAAACGGTATCAAAAATACCATTGAAATGCTATTTTTGAGGGGGGGAAATGTGATTAAAATGTGATCGTGAGTCGAGCTCTACAAAAAGACTCAGAAAATACCATCGAATTGACGAAGCTTAAATGTTAGTAATCGAAAAGACTAGTCCAGGACGGGTAATAATTTCAAGATGGTTACCCATTGATGTAAACGTGTCTCGCAAAGGACTTATCTGAGTAGAATGTACCAATTCGAGAGATGATCATTGAATATGACTGGGCCGGGTAATAATTTCAAGCTAGTCTAACTAGTGATGTAAGCGTGTCTCGCGAAGGTCATGTTCATCGAAAATCGATCATTTCAAAATGTGCGAACTCTACCCAACATTTGCAATTTATTTCAAAAATGCATGAGCACATGTGAAGGGGGAGTATTTCAAAAAATGCAAAACTCTTGAAGTGTTAACTAAAAATGTGTTTTATACATAAACGCTTTGAGAGATTTTCACAAAAGGTTTTATGGCAAGTGATCAACAAATCTAGGATAATCACGGAGTAATAAGGTGATTATGGTTAGGTAATGTCTAATGATCCGCCAGAACCGGAGGGATCTACCTAAGGACAATTCAAATAGCTTAGAATTAGAAGTCCTTAGGTAAGATTGAGAAAAGGAGCTAATGATAAAGGAGAAAGAAGGGGTTGAAGAATGAAAAAGAAAAGTTTAATGAAAGGGTGAAAAGAAATAGCCCTACATGAAAACTTAGGAAAGACACCGGGTTAATACATATGCTATCGGTACTCACTAAGATGATACTGATATTAAAGACAAGACGTCATGGACCCAGTGATGCGGTGCACAAACCCCTCCTTGCCACTCAGATATCTCTTAAAAGATATTTGTTTCATTTCTCACGGAGATCAATGCATAATCTATCGACCTCTCACTCTGAGATGTGTTGATATTGAAAAGGTGGCACTCTGCTCCACGCCTCCGTCATCTAAAACCAAAACGCACATAATTGAGTCTAGAGCCATGAGATTCATCAAAGATCTCTTAGGTACACTTCCAACAAAATACAATTGTGTTCGCCAAAAAGGACATAAGTTGTAAGTGTCATAATGAGATCTGAACCCGGAAGAGTTGGACGATTTATTGCTAACTGTTTTATGCAGGTACTGAAGAAAGTCCATAGATCATCGTATGACTCAACATCTACATTGAAAGAAACGACGCTGTTAATACATGAAGATGTTGATCAAGGCAAAGAACAATCCATAAGACGATATGATGAAGATCACAATGCATGAAGGAACGAAGAATCACAAAGTTCTAGACCCAGAAGTCTAAAGATCTAATCACATAGTGCATAGTTTGAATGACCATCCCTTAGGGGGAGATTGTTAGCTTTAATTTTATAGTTAAAGTGATGGTCATTCAAACACATTAGAACTTTGTATAATTTGGGCTTATGTTAGATTTAGTAATATTTGTAAAAGTCCAAGTTAATGGACTCAAGCCCAAGAGCTCTCAAAGCCCACACAAAAGCCTTAATGTCAAAAGGGTTATAGTATTTAAAGTGCAAATACTTCTCATTTGAGAAGTGGCTCACTGTGAAGAGTTGTGTGAAATAAAGAAAAGGTTTAACATATATTCATATCTCTTTATATATATCATTTGATCCAACTCCACAGTCCCATCTCATCTCTTGTGTTTAACTTGCAAATATTGTGTGATAAAGAGTGATTATCGACTATAACAAGTTTAGATGAGTGGTGAGTTCATCGGAAGATTTAGATGTGATTAGGACATAAAAACAAAGGTTTAGAACGCGTAAAACGTAAAAGGTGCAAGGTTTACATAAAAATGGAAAAAGTGGAAAGTGACTTTTAAAATAGAATTGTAAGGAACCAAAAGTGTATAAAAAGTGTAGACAGGACATAGACTAGTGTTGGTTGAATACTTGAACGTGTTATGTCGTACGCGGATAACTTCCGACGAAGTTAATTATTAAAAAAAAATATATAAAATAGTTAGGTAATTAAAATAGAAAAATTAATGACATGAAATTACGAAATGTCACAGAAAATTCAGCCAAAGGCAGGTGTCTCTCCCAGCCTTTTTCAAAATCAATAACGCAGTACTAATATTTACACTAGTAGTACTAATATTTACACTAGCAGTACTAACTATGTTAGTACTGTTAGTGTTATTCTTCAACAGTCTCATCTTTAGCTTGGCAGTACTAACTCTGAATGAAATAATTCCCAACAATCCTCCCCTAAACTTGTGATTTACCTCCAAATCAACAAGTTTCTTGAATAATTCCTTTGTCTTTGAGAGGATTCTTCCAAACACATTATTTCCTTTCTGCTTGTTCAAAGATCTTTCTCAGTAACCCTCTTGCCATCTCTGTCTCTTCATCAACTCTGAGTTTAGCAGATATCATCACAATGAGACTATCTTTTCTCAATGGATATTCTTTTTCTACCAGCATAAATACATCAACTCCATCTTTTGTAGATACATGGTGAACACCACATGTATCATATAACTTCCAGGTCATTCCCAGATTATGTGCTTGAAACTTCCATAAACTATCATCTGGATCTGGTTCAAACAGCCTCTTCAATTCAACACATAATTCTTTCTCCTTGTCATCTGCTATGTCTGTTAGGTTGAATCTTGCCTTGACTAACTCCTACAACTTTATCAAATCTTCTCTGTCTAATACTTTGAGCATATCTTCAAAGTGTTTGTACACCTCAGAATGATCTCCAACTCTTATGATCTTCCAGAACTTTCCAAACTTATCAGCATAGATTTCCCAATCTATAATTGGATATTTAGCTTGAATTGCTTCTACATTCAACCCTTCTTCAGGAATAATAACCATTATCTGTTGAAACTGTTCTTCAGTTAATTCCTTTTCTTCTTCTGCAGTAGATACATCTTCACCAATCTTTTGTCTTTTTGAAGACTCAGATTCCAATAAAAATCCAGCTCTTTTAGCTCTTCTGCCTTCTTCTTCAGTATCCATAGGAATGAAGTCTTGTACCTTCTTGTAAGCTTTGATGTACATTTCTTCAGTTTCTTCATATGTTTTTCCCTTCACTTGACTAGCAGTTTTATGATTTTGATTCTTCAAATATTCTTTCATATGCTTCATCTTCTGTGTTGGATTTGGAAGTTTATATCTTCTTTCAACACTTTTCTTTTCATTCTGCTTCTTCTTTATCATTTCAAGTAAATCATTTAGAGCATCTTCTCTTTCTACTTCACTCACAAACTCCATTTCCTGTTCTTGTATCAGATGAGCTAAATGTGCATCTGCTTGAATCTGTGCTTCTTCTTCTTCATGAAAACTCCTAGCCAACTCTTCATCAAGACTTATCTGAATTTGTTCTTTCTTCTTGATCTTTCTTGGCTCCTCAGATTCTTGCATAATGCCTTTGCCTTTATTCTTTGCTGCACTTCTGATATACACCAATGTCTCTGCAGCTCTTTCATCTGTACTAGCAGTACTAACTGACCCTCCAGCAGTACTAATATGTTTAGCAGTACCAATGTCTTTAGAAGCATCAAAGGTTGTTTTATCCACACCAGCTTTACCAATATCAGTATCTTGCCTCCCCTGAAGCTCTGCACCCTCTTGAACTAATAAAGTATTCGGATCTTCATCTATTTTAGCTATCCTCCTCCCCTGTTTGGAAGAATCATCAAAATCATCAAGATCATTATCTTCATCTGAACTGGAGGATTCCATAATGTTGGCTCTTCTTTTAGCTTTGCTGGCTTTAAGCCTTTGCTCCAATCTCTTCATACGTTGTATAATTTTGGTAAGAGCACCTCCATACAGCTTTTTGGTCTATGTTAGTTCATTTTCCAAGCTGGTGACCCTGTTTGACAATGTTGTACATGTATCCATCAATTCCTTAAGTTTCTGGCTACCCTCATCACTTCCAAGTGTGTGACCTCCTAGGAGAGGTGAATCATGGGGCATGTCTCCCATTGTATCATGTTGGCTGGGGAGTCCATCATCTGAAACATGCTCATGTGAGCTTGAGTCAGGAGATGTTGCCATAGGTTGGGTCTTATCAATGGTACCACTGGCATGTGCTGCTGCTAAGCTAGACACAGTAGTGGTAGCCCTCACCACTCTGTCATAGACAGCCTCATGTGCTATATTTGGATCAGTAGAAGTTCTGGGCTGAGGAACCACATACTCCTTTCTGGTTCTCCTCCTATACGTTTGTGAAATTATTGGGGTGTGTGAAGATGATGGAACACTGATGGGTGTGTGTTGGGAGTCAACGGGGATTGTTGATCTTCACCTTGATTTGTTGTATTCTGAACAATCATTGTGTCAAAAATTGGTACTTTTATCCTATTGTACCCCTTAGATGCCATTCTCATGTTACTGAAAAGTTTTGGAGTAAGGCAAGGAGTTGGATAAACATTTTTATAAGATAGAAGTAACTATTTTTGTTTGTTCAAAAACATTTGTATAAACCTTGGATACATAAAAAAATTTGATTTAGTATTCATATTCTTCATCATACCATTAAAAATCAGTTTTGAAAAATTGAAAGTCCTATTTGTGGCTAAACAAATGAGAGTTGGAATATTGCTACTGAATTGCTCCCAAGAGGTTTTCTTTGGACTTAAACAATGGAGAATGGTATGAATGAAGAATCTCCATTGTGGGGCAAAAAACATCCTTTTTGAAAAGTTAATGTAGCAAAATCTGATTCATACCCCATTCTGGAAATAGTTTGAAAAATTTCAGTGTTTGGCAAAGTACTAATACCATTATCATCTGCTAAATAGAGATGTCTCCTAACAGATGACTCAGTAATAGTTAGAGTTTGGCCATCAACTGTTATAATTAGTTCTTTGTCTCCATTCTCAATTGTATTGGCAGTAACAGTCTGCTAAAACTGTTTGATTTGAGAGACATAGATAGTAGGATTTGTCAAAAGAACATACCTGATGTGGGTTGAATTTAGAAAATCTACTATCTGATGGAAGTCATTACATCCCTCTGGTTTCTCCAAGTATGCAACCTGATTATGTTTAGAACAGAATTCCAAATTCGCCATTTTAAGAGATAAACGCTTGATTAGTTTGCTGGATTATGATCGTTAATGAGTGAATTAAGTGTTTGGTAAAGCCAATTGAGAATTTATAAAGTTCACTTAGGGTTTGAGAATATATCGACTTTAATAAATCTTTTCTTGAGAATAAAGAAATTGTATAAGTAAAGAAAGATTGTGAATTATCCAAGTTAGAAAAACCCTTAAACAAAGTAACTGACACAAATTTACCCCAACGGCTATAATTAAAAAATGGTTATTTCGCAAACGTTACCAACGGCTACCCAGCAGTACAAAGTTTAGCCTAGCAGTACTAAGTTTAAGCCTAGCAGTACTAAGTTTTACCAGTACAAATTTTGCCCAGCAGTATTAACCCAAATTTGCTTAAAAACAATACTGCACCTAAACCTTTTGAAAGGATTGAGTGTAAAGGAAGACACTCAATCAATTTCGGTTGCATTTAACCTCTGGTTGTGTGAGAACCAATCATTTTCAGTATAAATATTGCCTGTGATCAGATAGACTCATTCAAAGAGCCTTCTTGACAGGGTTTCCAGCTCGTGGCAGGTGTTACCTCCAACACAAATGTGTTAGATTCACTTTTGCTCGCTGTTCTCAATACCAGATGTCCTTAGACTAACACACTATCAAATGATAGAATGGTATAGAGTGAGTTAGCTCATGAGTACAAAATAATTTGAAAGATTTTTTAAAGATCTTTTGAAAAATCTTGAAAAGGTGCTCAAGATAGAGAAGATTTTAAAACTATTTGAAGATATTTTAGAAGAATTATCTTCATTTGTTTTAGGATAAGTGTTTGAAAAAGATATTGGTTTTGCACAACACTTTCCTTTCTTTGAAGTTCGGGTTGTAAGTTGAAATACTTACAAGCCAACAGTTAAGCTCGGGTTTCGTACTGAAGTATACGAAAGCCATATTTTTGAGAAAATTAGAGAAACGACATGTTTTAGAAAACATTTTAGTGAACTCTCGCTCAAGCATCTGTACATGTCCGTATCATTGTTGAATGACATTTCTAGATACGTACAGAATATCGATTATACGAGAGACATGTCGTGAGAAGAATATTTTTGGATTTTTGGATTTTATATTGTTTTTGGATTTTTTAAATTTTCTATGTTTTTGGATTTTTGAAATTTTCTATTTTTGTATTTTGTTTTTGTTGGTTTTTCAAATTTTGTATTTTGTTTTTCAAAAATATTTACAGCGAAGCTTTTTGAAAGATATTTTTCAAGAAGATTCAAGAAGACGTTCTAGCTCCTCCGGAGTTAGGCTTCGCATGCCAATTCGTCGAACTAAATCGTCAAACCTATCTATTGGAAGGGCTTTAGTAAATAGATCGGCGAGTTGGTAATCTGTCTTCACGAAAAATAATTCAACAGTACCCTCTTCTACGTGTTCTTTGATGAAGTGATAGTGGACTCTAATATGCTTGGTATTCAAGTGTTGTACGATTGTACGAGGGCTATGGCACTTTTCGAGTCACAATACAAAGGTATTCTGTCGAAAGTAAAGCCATAATCTGTGAGTTGTGTCCTCATCCATAGAACTTGGGCACAACACGCAGATAGAGACACATACTCGGCTTCTGCGGTGGATAATGTTGTACAGTCTTGTTTCCTTGATGACCAGCCTACTAGCTTTTCACCCAAAAATTGTGCTCCACTTGATGTACTTTTTGCTGTAACTTGACACCCTGCGTGATCCGCATATGAAAATACTATTAGTTTAAACTCGGAATCCTTCGGATACCAAAGTCCCATGTTAATGGTTCTTCATAGGTACCGAAAGATCCGTTTGACCTCTTGGAGGTGAAGTTCGGTAGGCCTTGCCTGAAACCGTGCTAATAAGCAAACAGCAAAATGAATATCGGGTCGACTAGCAGTAAGGTACATGAGAGAACCAATCATGCTCTGATATTTCTTCGGATCGATGGGTTTCCCAAATAAATCAGCAGCGATTTTTGGTGAAGTGACCATTGGTGTACCAACAGAGTCACAATTTTCCATACCATGTTTTTTCAAAATCTCAATTGTATATTTAGCTTGGTTAATAAAAATACCACGAGGGGATTGATGTATTTGTAAACCAAGAAAGAATTTAAGTTCCCCCATTATGGACATTTCAAATTTGCTTTTCATGAGATTTTCAAAATGTTTTGAATGATTCGGATTAGTGGACCCAAAGATAATGTCGTCCACGTAAATCTGAACAATCAAAATGTCATCTTTGTATTTTTTTGTAAACAAGGTAGAATCAACAGTTCTTTTGGTGAAATTGTTTTTGATCAGGAAAGATGATAGTTCGTCATACCACGCTCTTGGAGCTTGTTTTAACCCATAAATGGCTTTCTTTAGCTTGTAGACGTAGTCTGGATGTTCCTTGTCAATGAATCCTTCTGGCTGACTCACATATACTTCTTCTTTCAGAGTTCCATTCAAGAATGCAGTCTTGATGTCCATCTGATATACAGTGATGTTCTTGTGAGCTGCATATGCTAAGAAAATCCTGACTGCTTCAAGTCTTGCTACTGGCGCGAATGATTTTTCGAATCTATCCCTTCTTCCTGTCGGAATCCTTTAGCCACGAGACGAGCTTTGTTGCGAATTAAAGTCATTTCTTCATCCTTTTTGTTCTTCCACAACCATTTGAGATCAATGACAAGTTTGTCAATTGGTCGTGGAACAAGTTCGCAACTATCATGTAACTGGTATTGAAGAAGTTCCTCCTGCATCGCTTCTATCCATGCATTTTCTGCCATTGCTTCCCGAATGTTCTTTGGTTCTTTTAGGCTTATTGAGCAAATGTAAATGCACATTTCAGGGTCTGTGGCAAGTTGTCTTCTCGTCTGAACTAGCCTTGAAGGTTCACCAATAACTTGTATAATTGGATGGTCTTCCATCCATTGGAGTGTAGAAGGGTACCTTGGGTTTAACGTATGTATGTTAGATGGTTCTTGTAAACTTGAAGATGATTCAGTAGAGTCTGTAGCAAATGGGTTTTCAAATACTTCTTCTTTTAACGTAGCACCATTTTGATTACGTGTTGGTTCTTCTTGAAATGTTATGTTTTGATTTTGCGAATCAACTCATGGTAGAAAAATTTCAAGAATTGGAGTTTCTGGAGTAGATGTAGATGAGGATGAGGGAGTTGGTACGTCAGCTTCGATTGTAGTAGATGCATCTTGTGGTGGTGCTGGTGGTGGTTGATGGTTTTGAGCAGCTGCAGCGAAATGATGTTGAGATGCATTTGTCAAAGTTCCACCATAGTATTCATCAAACATTAACTCGAAGAAATTTTCTAGTTCTTGTTCTGAAGGTTTGTCAGTGTTTGTTGATTGAGCTCCTTGAGGTACGAGTCCTGAACTAATGTGTCCAGAAGTCTGCGGGTTTGGTGCAGGTCCTAATCTGTGTTGATTAGAAGCCATTGGATTAAGCGCGGGTTCTAGAGCAAGTCTCTCGGAAGCCATTTGTATAATCTCATCAAACTTTACATTCATCGTCTCCATTATCCTTTTTGTTCTTCTATTATACACCCCGAATGCCCTCGAGTTTTGTGAGTATCCAATGAAGATTCCAATATCACCTTTAGCTTTCAGCTTCCCTAGATCTTCTCTGTCGTTCATTAGATAGCACAAAGCGCCAAACATGTGAAGGTAAGAGATATCAGGTTTCCGATTGCTCACTAGCTCATATGGTGTTTTATTGAATCTTGGGTGGATTAGGGAACGATTCTGATTGAAACAAGCAGTGGCAACAGCATTAGCCCATAAGAATAACGGTGCACTAGAATAAATTAGCAATGTGCGAGCAGCTTCCACAAGAGTTCGATTTCTTCTTTCAACTACCCCATTCTGCTGTGGAGTTCTGACAACTGAAGTCTGATGAGTGATTCCAGTATCTTCAAAATAAGTTCGTAACTCCTGATTTGTAAATTCTATGCCATTGTCAGTTCTTACAATTCTTACTGGAGCTTGAAGTAGGACTTGAATACGCTTCAGAAAGGTGATTATGATGCCTGGTGCTTCGTCTTTTGATCTCAGAAACTTTACCCATGTATATCTTGAATAATCATTGATGAAGCGAAAAGTGTACCGCTTTTAAGGGGTCATTTAAGCCCTAAATCGTATTTATTTGATCAAATATCGCCCTAAATCGTTCCTTTTGTCATTTTAGGTACTTTTGAGGAGAAATCTGGAAAAGGAGGCATTTTGGACGTTTTTGGAGCATAAAAGTGAAGAAAACGACAAAGTCTCAAAAATCGGCTGAAAGTTACCTTTGACGGCGTCACAATTAACCCCAGACGGCGTCATGCTTTGGCAAGAAAAAGTGGACGTGAAATTTACTCATGATAAGCCAGTGAAAATAGCATGTGAATTCTGACGGCGTCACGCTTTAACTTGATCAAGGGCGTCACGGCTTAAATCATAAGGGGACGGCGTCACGTTCACGAGCTGACGGCGTCAAGCCTTGATAAGCCAGAATGGAGTTTTGAAGAGCTAAAGAGGGACGGCGTCAAGAAGGTCATCCGGGAACCCTAAAAGCGGCGAGGTGACGGCGTCACACTCCATAAGGTGACGCCGTCAGATCCAAAAATCTATATATAGTTTTCTAAATTTTTGTCATTAAGGAGAGCTTAGTGTGTGGAATTTTGGGAGAAAACCCTAAGACGAATTCAGCTTCTTTCTCAAGGCTTTTTGCCTTGAGATCTTCCATGTTACATTGAAGATAAGTTATCAATTAATCATTCAATATGTCTATGTGTTGTTTGATTTAATCTTATTCTTGTCTTTTGATTAACATGTTAGGCTAAATTTATCTTGTGTTTGCTTAGATCTAATGAAACCTAGCTATTGATTATTGGTTATTAGTGTGTTGTTAGTTGTATTGGATGATTGTTTATCTATGTTAGGCTTAAGAAAACTGGCTAACTTCCTATTCGGTAACTTGCTTGAACGTCTTAAGAAACATGAACCAAATGCGTACTAAAGGTTTTTATGGTTGTATTTAATGCACAAGCGAATTCTAGTGATCCCATGTTAGGAGCTTCCTAGCCGGCTCGACATAGGAGTGAAGTAGGAGCTTGTAGAGTTGGGGAAGTAAGTACGCCACCCCACGAATGGTATTAAGGAATACACCCGTCATCCACGCGACTAATACACACTAATTAACCGGTAAAAGATAGTTAGGGAGTAAGGAAATCTAAGTAAACACATTTCTCTACACATAAGTTTCTCACCACATTTTTATTCTTGTTATTTTACTTTATTTGCATTTGTAGTTAATTGGGTTAGTTGACTAGCAACTAATTCCGCCCACTCTTTCAAACCCGAGATTTTACTTGCTTTCATAAAAAATTATAAAAACATAAAAAGAATCTTCCTCAGCCCTTAGACCTAATTAGAGTAGTCTTTCACACCTAACGAACACTATTCCCTGTGGAGAACGATCAATCCCCCGTACTTACCACTACACTATACTACATCGGTCAGGTACACTGCCTGGTGGGGTTGTAAGCCTCTTGAGATCCCTCGAGAGGTAAAACCTGTTGTAAGGTTGCAAAACCACGCATCTTGAATAATCATTGACGATAACAAGAATATACCTCTTCCCATTTATGCTTTCAAGTCTCATTGGGCCACATAAGTCCATGTGCAACATATGTAACCGTGCTTCCGAACTATGTACGGTTTTGGGTTTATATGATGCCCTTTTGCTTTTTCGAAGTTCACAAGATGGACATAGGTGTTCCTTGGTGTATTTGAACTTAGGGAGTTCGTTGACGATGTTGTCTTTGGCTAATTTGTTGATGGTGTCGAAATTGAGATGGGATAATCTTCTATGCCACAACCAGGACTTTGTTCCGCATGCTCTTGTCATAAGACAAATTGGTGATGAAGAGGCCATTTGGTTGATGTCGATAGCATATAGGTTGGTGCCACGATTCCCAGTTAAGAGATCATCGCCAACCAAATTTCTAAAAAAGCACGTGTTTCTCCTAAATGCAACCTCTAAATCTGCATCACAAAACTGCCCAACTGAAAACAAGTTGTGTCCCAACCCTTCGACGTAGTAAACTCGAGTGATCAAGTAATTCCCAAACTGAAGATCTCCATAACCCAGAATAGCTGCTACATGATCATTTCCAAATCGTACAGTTCCCATGAATTTCGAGACAAAATTGATCAGCAGCTTTAGATTCCCGGTCATGTGCTTGGAGTAACCCGAGTCGACGATCTAAAGACATATTTCGATAACCTACGAAGAACAGAAGAGTTTGTATTTGGAAACCGTTTTGAATTTGGTTCCATGGGGTTAGGAGTAAAATCCGGATCACACTCATTCTACTGGTTCAATTTGAACAACTTTCAATTTGCCATTTTGGAGTATGAATACTCTACCCGTTGGTTTCCATACATAATACTTAAGATAGTTCCTAGGCATTTGATTACTAGTGGTTGACCTAAATCGTACAATTAGTCTTCCTATAGATCTAGATCTAGCACTAGTTCCTTTTGCAACGTTCTTCTGTTCAGGCGTAACAGGTACAGTTTTAGAAACATAATCATCACAAACATCATTAGATAAAATTTCTTGCACATTAAACAAATTGAGTCATTACATGCATTAGAAACAGTATGTTTGACATTACATTCAGATGAAATATGTCTCTTATTACAAAGCGATAAATTCCTAGGGTGTTGTTGGGTTTTGAGATACTGCCGCTCAGGAAAGATAGAACTGCTCAGTTATTCAAAGTGAAAAATACTTCAAGTCATTACTACTACTGGTATAAAAAGTTAATACTGCTAGTGTATTTTACTACTGCTGGAGATACTGAAGATTGTCAAGGAAATACACTAAGTAGTTACTACTGCTAGAGTAAAGTTACTGCTGCTACATTGTTTTGTTTCTACTGCTTATGTGATAACATTGTATAGTCGGTTAGATAATTATAGAATTGATTCTAAAAGATTTATCTTGTGTAAAAAGTCATTATAAACTGACTAGGACTCCTTAGTCTATAAAAGGAGGACCTAGGGTATAGAGTTACATACGTATAATTATAGAGTCTATCACTTCAAGGTTGTAAACCCTAATACTTTGAGAGTATTCATATATTAATATATTGAAGTGTTTTGTGAGAATCAACTGTTTCATTCATTGTTCTCCTTAAGATTAAATACAATATTCCGCATTGTGTTTAATAGTGTTTCAAGTCAGTTTCTATACCTAGTTTGTTTAGACTTATCTAAAACAACTAACTCTTTACAAGCTAAAGAATCGATCAAGTGTTCTACTGGGATCAACAAGTGGTATCAGAGCTTGTGATCAAGAAGAACCTGTTTTAAGTCAGCTCTGTTCAACACCTACTGAAGATATGGAATCCGAATCAACACACATGGTTACTGCATCAAAAGTACCTATGCTCAAGTCTGGTGAGTATGAGCTATGGAGAATGAGGATTGAGCAATACATCAAGATGCTTGACTACACTATGTAGGAGGTCATTGAACTTGGTGATACCTTACCAAAGAAGGCACCTGATGACAAAGTTGTAGAGCAAGTCGTACCTATCAAATCTAATGATGACAAAGTACAAAGAAGGTTGGAGATCAAGACTCACAGTATTCTCATAATGGGACTACCTAATGAATATCAGTTAACCTACAATCAAATTAAGGATGATAAGTCTTTGATGGAAGCTATTGATCAAAGATTTGGAGGGAATGAAGCTACAAGAAAGTCAAGAAAGAACCTTTTGAAGCAACAATTTGAGAACTTTTCTACTTCAAATTCTGAGAATCTTGACGGAACCTATGAAAGACTTCAGAAACTTATCAGTCAACTAGCACTTGTGAAAGTGATAGTTCCCCAAGAAGATATCAATCTTAAGTTTCTGAGAAGCCTGTCATCAGAATGGAGTATGCACACTGTGGTTTGGAGAAACAAACCTGATTTGGAGAAGATGAGCCTGGATGATCTATACAACAACCTGAAAGTGTATGAACCTGAAGTCAAAGGGTCATCTAGTTCATCCTCAAGTGCACAAAACCTAGCTTTGTGTCCTCCAACAATAAGAGTTCTGGCAGTTCTCAGGAAACTTTTACTACTGCTCATGGAGTTTCTGCTGTTAGCACTCATGTTTCTGCTGCTGGTTCTACAAATAGTGATAATCTAAGTGATGTTGCTATCTGTGATTTCTTGGCTGACCTTACTACCAGTTCTCAAGTTATGCATCAGGATTTGGAACAGATTGATCCTGATGATCTTGAAGAAATTGATTTAAAGTGGCAGATGGCAATGTTGACAATGAGAGTATGAAGGTCTTTGAAGAAAATTGGAAGATCACTCAAGGTGAATGGACAAAACAACATGGGGTTTGATAAGTCCAAGATTAAATGCTACAATTGTCATAGGAAGGGTCACTTTGCAAGAGAATGTAGAGCACCAAAGAGCCAAGATTACATGAATGGAGAAAGTTCAAGGAAGGCTGCTGCTGAGGATACTAAGACTTCTACAGCTTTGGTTTCTTGTAATGGTTTGGGAGACTATGATTGGAGTGATCAAGCAGTAGAAGGACCAAACTTTGCTCTTATGGCCTATTCTTCTTCATCATCAAGTTCTGATTCTGAGGTATCTAATGATTCTGGTTGTTCATATAAATCTTGTTTAGATACTGTAGAAGAACTTAAATCTAGGAATGAAAGTCTAAGAGATGATGTTGAGAAGTTAAAACTAGATAACTTAGGTTATAAACTTGGACTAAAATCTGTAGAACAAAGGCTTGAATTTCTTAAACAGAATGAGTCAGAGCATGTTGATAAGATTAATATTCTAGAAGGTGAGCTTTTTGTTAAAAACAATGAGATTAATAAACTTATTAAAAGGCTAGAACAGGCTGAACAAGAAAAAGATGTAGCTTTGGTTGAAAAACAAAAACATGTGGTTAGAGTTGAAAAACAGCAATTTGCATCTGATCTTGTGAACAAGTCAATTGAGAGTCACTTAATGAGGAGAGGTAGTGGTATAAGTTATAATAATGTTTCTCCTCCAGTTAAGAGTGCTTTTGCACCCCCTTTGAAAGAATTGTCTTGTGTAGGTGAGCTTGATAACAAACCTGTAGGTGAGTCTAGTGAGGCTAGTAAAGAAACACCTAAGGTAGAAAAGAAGTATTCTGATGCACCAATCATTGAAGATGGATGTCTGATAGTGATGAGGAACAGGTTGAGTCAACACCTAAAGTAAACAAGGAAAACATTCTTAAAACAGTCAAGTCTAGTGTTGAACCAATTAAGTTTGTTAAACCTGTGTTTGGTGATAAGATCTCTAGGAAAATAGTTGAAAATAATGAGGAACTTAGAGAGCAACCTAGAAGGTATACTAACAGGAAAAGAGGTAACCAAAGAAACTGGAACAACCTAGTCTCTCAAAAGTTAGGTAGTGATTTTAAGTTGGTTAATAAGGCTTGTTATCATTGTGGTAGTTTTGAGCATTTACAGGAAAAATGTTTTTACTATCAAAAACTAGTTTGGAACCAAAACAGAAGGGTGAATCATAAATTTTTTTCTAAAAATACTTACCCTCATGCCAACAGAAACATGGTTCCAAGGGAAGTATTAATGAGATCTGGTGCTACTAGATCAATTACTACTGCTTTACCAAAAGAAACAGTGCCTTTTCAAAAGAATACAGCTGTTAGTGCTGCTAAGACAAAAACAGTGGTTTCTGCTGCTGAGCCAAAAGTGATCACTGACACTATTTTGGGCAATCATTTTTATGTTGTAAAGGCCTCAGCTTGCTGGGTCTAGAAACCAAAAATTAAAGTTTTAGATCATGTTTCCAGGAACAGTAGTGCATCAATGGATTTAAAGAGATTTAACTATGTTGATGCACAAGGCAGATCCAAGTCAGTGATGGCTTGGGTCCCCAAGAGGAACTGATTTTCTTACTTTATGTGCAGGGCAATCTACAGGAGGAATTAAAAGAAAAAGCTATATTTGACAGTGGTTGTTCTGGGGACATGATAGGAGACATGTCCAATCTTAAAGATTTTGAAGCAATTAATGGTGGATATGTTGCCTTTGGGAGTGATCATAAAAGAGGGAAAATCACTGGGAGAGGTACAATTAGAACAGGAAATATAGACTTTGAAAATGTGTACTTTGTATAAGAGCTTAAGTTCAATCTCTTTAGTATATCACAAATGTGTGATAAAAAGAACTTTGTTCTTTTTACTGACACTGAATGTCTTGTCTTATCTCCTGATTTTAAGTTGCCTGATGATAAATTTGTGCTACTTAGAATTCCTAGAACAGACAACATATACAATGTTGATATAAATAAGATGGTTCCCAAAAGAGCTTTAACTTGCTTGTTTGCAAAGGCCACATCTGATGAATCTAAGCTTTGGAATAGAAGGCTTGGTCATTTAAATTTCAAAACAATAAACAAATTCATTAAGGGAAATCTTGTGAGAGGATTACCTTTAAAAGTTTTTGAAAACAATGAAATTTTTGTGGCTTGTCAAAAAGGAAAACAACATAGAGCATCTTGTAAGACCAAAGCTGTGAACTCAATTACTCAGCCTTTATACATGTTGCATATGGATTTATTTGGACCAACTTTTGTGAATAGTCTGAATAAAAAGATGTGCTTCCTAGTTGTCACAGATGATTATAGTAGGTTTACTTGGGTTTTCTTTCTAGCAACTAAGGATGAAACTACTGGTATTCTTAAGGCTTTTATAACCAGAGTAGAAAACCTAGTTAATCATAAAGTTAAGGTGATAAGATGTGACAATGGAACTGAGTTTAAGAATAATGATATGAACCAGTTTTGTTTGGAAAAAGGTATTATGAGACAGTTTAGTGTAGCTAGAACTCCTCAACAAAATGGTATAGCTGAGAGGAGAAATAGGACACTAATTGAGGCTGCTAGAACAATGTTTTCTGATTCAAAATTACCTACTACTTTTTGGGTTGAAGCAGTCATTACTGCTTGTTTTGTGCAAAATCGGAGTAAAGTAGCTAAGCCTCATAACAAGACCCCTTATGAACTTTTACATGGTAGAAAACCAATGTTAGATTTCTTAAGACCATTTGGGTGTCCTGTTACTATCTTGAATACCATTGATCACCTATGCAAGTTTGATGAGAAGACTGATGAAGGATTCTTTGTTGGCTACTCAACCAATAGCAGAGCTTTTAGGGTATTCAATAGAAGGACCAGGCATGTGGAAGAGAACACTACTAGAAAAAAGGCCTTTAATGACGCGCATTGCGTGTCATAAAAGGGGTCAGATGACGCGCTTTTTGGTGTCATTGATCGACCCGTCATAAAGCTTTATGACACGCATTTCGCGCGTCATAATTTTATGACACGCTTTTATGACACTATTTTATGACCCATTTTTTGCGTGTCATGGTTCAAATTTTTTTTAAAAAAAATAATTTTTATAAAATTAATAATATCCCCACATTAAATAACAGATAATCTCATAATACAAATAAATACACAAATAGCAAAAAAGCGCATTTCATATATATCAAAACAATGCGTTTCATACAACTACAAGTTATTTTCAAATTCTAAAATTGTAGAAACATATATGGGTGATATACAGGTAAATGTGTAGAACATATATAGCTACATAATCACAGTAGTCAGAGTCATCAAGCTAAGGTTGATGTGGCAACCTTCTCTCAGCCTAGCACCATCGGCATTTGTCTGTGATGCTCTTTCGCTTCCAGCTAAATCTACAAAGTTCTGCACCACATGGCAGTTTATGGTTTTAGTTTGTTGTCTATCATATTATACTCCTGGGATTAGTATATACACTCAAATTTAAATGTTGAAACATACCAGACTTGAAACAAAGGATCTCACGCAGTCTGAAGTATCCCGGAGTGTGCTTTCTATTGAGTATTGAGCTGCAGAACATACAAACAAAAATAATTATAAGCACGATTTAACTAGAATAACTAATTTATATTGTATGTCAATCATGCACAAACAAGCAGTTAGGTCCCTCATGTGCAAATAAATTTATAGATTATAAAAAAGTTAGTAGGCCAAATGACTTATGGATTTTGAGTTAGTGGTCACATGACATGCTAAGTGATTGCCTGCATATGTAGCTAACTAGCTATGCTTGGCCAATTTCAATTATTATAAGTAAACTTGAACTAACCAATGGCTAACAAGCTGGTGATAAGCAGAATCATGAGCAAGTACATGAGCCTTGGCTAGCTTCCAAAGCCAGGCGCCCGTAGCATCCCAAGCGGGTGTGTACACATGCTTCCATTGTGATTTTCCATCGGATGGTGGACGAGTCAACTCAATAGCTAGTGGTCTCAATGTTCCAGCAGGAGTAAGAAACATCAAAGTCCTTGAGCCATAAAGAGTTGTCCCATCAAGCTCTCGAGTTTTATTTACATAAGGCAATAGTAGATTACACTTAGCTTCGAGAACTGTCCCATAAAGAGTTGTCCCAACAAGAACAGTTTCTTTTAGCTTCGAGAACTAGTGTCAGCAGGTGGAAGTCTCAATTGCGCCTTCCAATCTTGGGAACTACAATGAGAAAAGAAGATTACACTTAGTTAAACTAAACAAAAGATCTATATTGTATGTCAAATTTTTATAATCACAAAGTAAAAAGTAGTACTTAAGTCATCACCACAAATTAGAACCACGCACCAACCCATTCCAAATATTATATGAAAAAGGACGCTAGAATAAATAACCAGGACGAATCTTTTGCCTTAATCCAATAATGTCCGTTGCAGATTATATCTAATTCGCCAAGAGCATGTTCTCTTTAGAAAAATCAGACTTCATCTAAAACACCTTGAGCCAAATAAGAGCCAAATAACTTACCTCTAACATGAAAACTAAAGTGAAGTACCCGAATAACCCAATACTATAAGTTAACATGAATCTCATTAAACGAGTCACTGCCGTCCAAATTATTCAGTGAATCGCCCCAAACAAGTTACATATAACTCAATGACTTATGGCTTATGCTATCTAATCCCCATTTTTCATTATTCTCGACCTCATTCTAAAGTTATAGGCACATATATCACATAAGTCCAAGTTATATACAACTACCTATTAACAATCACAAACAAACATATAATCATCACATTATCTCGATTATAGCATAACAACTAACTTATACATATTAATAAACATCTAAAAAAAATTATACCTAGCATCAATAGCTTCGGACTGCACGGTCTTTTCGACTTCATCGACCGCATTCCCCACAGGGTTTCGCCTCACCCACTGCTGTTGCTGAAACTGCTGGTTACTCCCTCCTACAAAACATAGCATTTGATAATTTATAAAAACGGGTAGATCTACAAATAAAATGAATAGATCTATAAAAAAAAATTATAGATCGACAAAAAAATCTATACATCTACAAAAAAAGAACAAAAAAAACTATAAATAACGAAAAATATTATAGATCTACAAAAATAATGTTC
Source organism: Artemisia tridentata subsp. tridentata (assembly GCA_021014915.2). Taxonomy (NCBI): domain Eukaryota; kingdom Viridiplantae; phylum Streptophyta; class Magnoliopsida; order Asterales; family Asteraceae; genus Artemisia; species Artemisia tridentata. Next base: position 156,768,193 of record CP139506.1, read on the forward strand.
AAAAATCATAGATATATCAAAATACCTCAAAACTTTAGGGTGGAGAGTTTCGGTGGTGTCGGTGGAGGTGGAGTCCGGTGGTGGTGCGTCGGATGGTGGTGGTGCAAACCGAATTCATTGATTAGTAAAATCGGATTGTGTTTTTTAGAGAGAGAGAGTTATTTTGTGTGTGTGTGTGTGTGTGTTTTAGAGATATGAGTGTGAAAAGGAAATGAGTTGGGTGAGGGTGGAAGACCGTGTTTTTAAAAAAATTTGAGATATGACACGAATTTTATGACACACAAAAATGCTTGTCGTCTAGCCTTCAGATTTTACAATTTATGACAGTTTTTTTATGACTTACGATTTTGCGTGTCATTATATTGTGTGTGTCATAAAAAGCGTGTCATTAAAGGCCTTTTTTCTAGTAGTGGAACTTGCATGTTAGGTTTAGTGAGAGTACACCTAATGTTGCAGGAAGTGGACTAGACTGGCTATTTGATATTGATTTGATAACCAGAACCATGAATTTTGAGCCAGTGATTGCAGGTACAAAAACTAATGAGTCTGTGTTAGGATCTCTGGGAAATAAGAGTTTCATTGTTGCTGCCGATAGTGTTAAGCTGGTTCCTGCCGATAGCTTTGGTTCCTGCTGAAAGCTCATTGCTGCCGACAGTGTTATCTTGTTCCTACCGATAGTGTTATTGCTGCGGATAGTATTATTTGTTATCCGTATATTTAGAATGTTTGTTAAGATTTATTTTTAGAAGAGATTGTTGTTTATCTCTTCACACGTTTTCTTGTAGAACGGGTTAGGGTTAGGTCATCTTGTTAGTATAAAAGATAAACCCGTCTATGAGTTTATGGACACCTTTAACGTTTTCAATATTCAATATCACAATTCCTAGTTCATAGTTTGATCCATAGAGGATCATTGTCGTTTAGAGTTTTCTTCTTTATTATACTTGCTGTTTAGTTTCCGCATAAACACTTGTATAGCATACAGAGGTTCTTGTTTATACCAAGCTCAATCAAGCTCGAAGTACTCGATCCTACAAGTGGTATCAGAGCCTGGTAAGGATCTCTGATAAAGTAGAAAAAGTTCGATTTCATATTTCACAACCCTCTTTCAATGGAAGACGAAATCCCTCAAAACAATGTCATTAACCCTGAAGAACAACAACCCAAACCTGAAACCTCACAAGTCCAAACACAAATCCTCACCACCATGTCCACCAACAATGCTAAATTCCCATATCTGAAGAAAGATGAGTATGAAGTCTGGGCAATGAGAATGGAATATTGGATCACAAACACTGATTACAATCTGTGGAATGTGATTCTTAAGGGAAATAGTAAGAAGAATACTGGGAGGGATAATGATGGCAATATCTATATAGAGCCACCTGTTACTGCAGAAGAACACCTTGCTGTTCAAAGGGAAACCAAGGCAAGAACCCTTCTACTTCAAGCTATTCCAGAAGATCATATGAGTGATTTTCATCACTTGGATGATGCTAGAAAGATCTGGCATGCTGTAAAAGCCAGATTTGGAGGGAATGATGAATCCAGAAAGATGAGAAGGTCTATGCTCAAGCAAGAATTTCAAGAATTCAAGATCTCTGAGGCTGAGGGGATTCATAAAGGGTATGATAGATTCCACAAGATCCTTAGCCAACTTAACCAGTTGAAAGCTAGGCCGGACGATGAAGACTGCAACACCAAGTTTCTGAGGGCTTTGCCACCATCCTGGTCTCAGGTTTCCATAACACTCAAAGCCAAAGGAGGTCTGGATTATATGAGCTTTGATGATCTGTACAACAAGTTGAAAACCCTTGAACTGGATATCAAAGGATATTCCACCTATACACCTCATACTCCAACCCATACTGCTTTTGTTAGTAACTCTGGTGCTAACAAAGCATCATATGGAAACAGTCCAACACCATCAACATCATCAATCTCCTACTCACCTGTCACACCAAAAGCTCAAACCAGATCTGAGAATCTTGTAGTGGATGTGCTTCATTCATTTGTTGCTGAAAGTACACCACAACAGAAGATTGTGTATGATGATTTCAATCAGGTTGATGAATTGGATATGGAAGATATGGATTTAAGATGGCAGGTGGCTATGATATCGTTGAAGTTGGATAGGTTTGAAAAGAAGGCAGGAAGAAGGGTCAATTTTGATGGACAGGAGCCTGCCAGGTTTGACAGAAGGAAGGTGAGGTGTTATAAATGTTCTCAAACAGGACATTTTGCTAGGGAATGTACAGACAAGAAGGTGGATGATAAAGCACGATATTCTGCTTTCAGAATTCAAGAGTTGGAGTCAGAGGACCCCAAGGCTTTAGTATCTGTGGATTCGATGGTGGACTGGGAGCATCATGAGAAGGCTGTTGCAAGTGGATCAGATAAGGTCTTTGGGATGGTAGCTGGATATGGTGAGAAGATTCAAGTGGCTGGTCAGTTTGGAATGATGGGTCATCCATCTCAGGTACATAACTGCCCATTTGGTTGTGATTCTAAATATGATAAATTGAAACAGGAATTTGATGATATAGAAAGTGAAAATAAGGATAACTTTATTCAACTTAAGGCTCATAAAAAGGCTGTTAAAACTCTAGAACAACAAAAGGTCTGGTATCAAAAACAACAGTCTGCTTATGAAGTAAAAATAAAGGTATTGGAAAGAGATTTAAAAAATGCTATTAATGAGTTTAAACATTCTGAAAGGGAAAAAGCTAAGGTAGTGTTAGAAAATCAGGATTTAAAGTCTAAACTAGATAATACCTTGGCTAGATTTAATAAGTGGAAAGAGTCATCCACAAACCTTCACAGGCTTATTGATAGTTCTATGTCGTCAAAAACTAAAAGAGGTTTAGGGTTCGGTGACCTGGTAGGGCCAAATCAGTATTATGACCCTAATGAGTATAGTGTTTTTAACCCAGAACCTGTAGATTATAGAAAGCCTGTAAAGTATGTGAATGAGGGAGGGATGAATGATGTTCCTCCACCCATAACTGGAACATTTAAGCCTGCTAATCCTTTTGATGACTTTGATGATTCACAAATGATGTATGGAAAACAGCCAAAGGACTTGCCTAATCTTGATTATGACTCTAATGAATTTGTCTCTTGTTCTTACAGTGACAAATCTTCAGAAATCAAGACTAATGACTATGCCACATGTGGATCAAGTGACAAGTCAGCTTCAATAAAGTCAGAAGATCTCTCCTCAGAAGTAGCTAATGATGAATCTCAATCAAAGACAGCTGCATTTGAAGATATTTCTTTTGATAGTGTTAAAAACAATAATGTTTCTGGTTGTGGTTATGTTTCAAACAATTCTAGTTGTGGTTCTGTTTCAAACAATTATGATTGTGGTTTTTATTGTGTTAAGGATAATTTTGTTTCATGTGTTGGTTTGAATAATTCTGTTTGCAATGAGAAAGTTATTGTTAAGAAAAAGACCCCTAGAAAGAAATCTTGCTTTGTGTGTCGTAGTTATGATCATCTTATTAAAGATTGTGACTATTATGAGAAACAGATGGGTTTGAATGCATGTCAAAATAGGTTTGTATGGAAAAATGTGAATGATATTCCCCCTTATATTCCTCAAGCAGCAAGGAGAACTTCAGTTGCTGCTGATAAGTTCATTCCTGCCGATAAGCCTGTTGCTGCTGTGTATTCAGTTCCTGCCGGTAGGATCAATCCTGCTGGTTGGAGAAGCAATATGGCTAGACCTTTCAGAAGACCTACTAGTTCTTACTTTCAAAATAATTTGAGACCTGTTTGTTTTGACACCATGCACAAGGGAGGGGCAAGATGGAAAACTGCTGTTAAGTCCTCAGCAGGTTGTTCTTGGAAAATCACTAACCAACATATGAAAATAGGGTCCAAGATCAATGGTGGATCTCATCAATCTCCAGGGTTTAATTCTTATTGATCCACTAGGCAGGCTCAAGTCAGCAATGGCTTGAGTCTCTCTTGTATCTAATGTTGTATATGTATTCTTTTTCTCAGGATTTTCCTTTTAGAAGCAAAGATGTTGGAATTGTTGTCAGTGGGTGTTCCAGGAGTATGACAGGGAATTTGGAAAGATTGCATGATTTTGTACCTTTGAATGGAGGTACTGTGACATTTGGAGGAGGAGATGGAATAATTTCTAGGAAGGGAACTATCAAGACTGCTAAGCTGGATTTTGAAGATGTACTTTATGTGAAGGAACTTCAAGACTTCAATTTGTTCTCTGTCTCCCAAATATGTGACAAGAAGAACAGTGTTCTCTTCACTGAGAATGATTGCTTTGTGTTGTCCAAAGACTTCAAGCTGCCTGATGAAAGTCAGGTTGAATTTAAAGTTCCTAGGACTTACAATCTTTATAGCTTCAATCTTAGTGATGTTCAGCCTGAGGGATCACTTGCTTGTCTGGTTGCAAAAGCTTCTGTGGATGAATCTAATAAATGGCACAGAAGAATGGCCCATGTGAATTTCAAGACCATTAACAAGCTGGCTAAGAATGGGTTGGTTAAAGGGCTTCCTATGAAGATCTTCTCTAATGAGCATGATTGTGTTGCCTGCAACAAAGGAAAGCAGCACAAAGCATCATACAAGGCCATAACTACTGTGAGCAACATCTCTGAGCCTTTGCAGCTTCTTCATATGGATCTTTTTGGTCCTACTTCTATCAGAAGTATTGACCATAAGAACTACTGCCTGGTGATTACAGATGATTTCAGCAGGTTTTCATGGACTTTCTTTTTGGGGACTAAAGATGAAACTTATCCAGTTCTTAGGGATTTTATTGCCTTAATAGAAAATCAGCTAAGTAAAAAGGTTAAGTCAATAAGGTGTGATAATGGCACAGAGTTTAAGAACTCTAATCTTATTGAACTCTGTGGGACTAAGGGGATAAAAAGGGACTATAGTAATGCTAGAACTCCACAACAAAATGGGGTTGCAGAAAGGAAAAATAGGACCCTGATAGAAGCAGCTAGGACTATGTTAGCTGAATCTAAGATGCCTACTATGTTTTGGACTGAAGCAGTTTGCACTGCTTGTTATGTGTTGAATAGGGTATCTATTACTAGTCCTTATAATAAAACACCTTATGAACTTTTGTCTGGGAAGGTTCCAAACATTAGTTACCTTAAGCCTTTTGGATGTCATGTCACTATTTTGAACACTAGTGATTACCTAGGCAAGTTTGATGGGAAGGCTGATGAAGGGTTTATTGTTGGATATTCTGCTCATGGTAAAGCCTATAGGGTTTATAATCTGTCCTCTAAGAGAATAGAAGAGACTCTCAACTTAAGATATCTTGAAGATAAACCTAATTTGCAGGGTGCTGGTCCAGAGTGGTACTTTGATCTGGATTATCTATCTAACACCTTAGGTTATAATTGATTTCAAATCAAATCTATCTGCTGGTACAAATGTTTCTCAATCTAACAATGCAGGTACCTCGGATGATGATTCTGATGTAGAGAGTGATGAACGACCTATAGTTGTTCCTTCTATTCCCTCTAACAACATTTCAGGTTCAAAGCTCAAAGATTCTTTTGATATGGCTGGAGGTGATTCTAGTTATGCAGAAGATCTTGCTAGGCTTCAAAGACAAGAGTTTAATGCCAAAAGAGCTGCTGAGATGTTTGATTCTGGGTTTTCTAAAGAGACAGAGGAGATTCTGAGAAAGGCTGAAGCTGAAGTTAGAAGACAACTGAATTCAACTGGTGGTATTCATGTTCCTGCTGATCCCATTCCTGCTGAAAGTGGATCTGTTCCTGCCGAACCTTCTAGAGTTTCTGCTGATGTTCCTGTGTCTTCTCCATCTGTTGACACTCTGGGTGTTGTTAACTCCCCTGAAAGATTTTCAATTCCTTCTGATCTTGGAAATTCAGTTTCTTCAAGAGATAAGTTGAATGATCCTCATCATCAGTCCAGAACTGGTATTTTCACTTCTTCTTCGTATGATGATGACTTCAACCCCTCAATTACTAATCAGGCATCCTCCATTGAAGTCAATCCCATTGCTACCAAGAGGATCAATACTGTTCATCCTCAGTCTTTGATTCTTGGAGATATTAATTCCCCTGTTCAGACAAGAAGTAAACTTCATCAACCCAAGTTTGGAGAATCTGCTTTTCTCAGTTATATACAGGATCAGTTGAGGAGCAATCATACTGATTATTTACATTGTCTGTATGCTTGTTTCTTATCTCAAGTTGAACCAACTAGCATAGCTCAAGCTCTTACTAATGATGATTGGGTTGAGGCTATGCAAGAGGAGATGCAGTAGTTCCAGAATCAGAAAGTATGGATGTTGGTACCTTTACCTGCAGGAAAGCATGCTATTGGGACTAAATGGATTCTAAAGAATAAAAGGGATGCTAGGGGAATTGTGGTTCGAAATAAGGCTAGATTAGTAGCTCAAGGTCATAGACAGGAAGAGGGGATTGATTATGATGAAGTGTTTGCACCAGTGGCAAGAGTTGAAGCTATTCGATTGTTTTTGGCTTTTGCTTCCTTTATGGGGTTTGTAGTATATCAGATGGATGTGAAGAGTGCATTTTTGTATGGCAGGATTGAGGAAGAAGTTTATGTTACTCAACGACAGGGATTTGTGGATCCTCAGAATCCTAATTTGGTTTACAAAGTGGTTAAAGCACTCTATGGTCTTCATCAAGCACCAAGGGCTTGGTACGCAAGGTTATCAGCCTTTTTGCTAAAACATGGTTACAGAAGAGGGGCTATTGATAAAACTCTTTTTATCAGAAAGAACTTCAAAGATATCATTCTGGTACAAGTTTATGTAGATGATATTATCTTTGGTTCTACTAATGAAGCCTGGTGTAGGGAGTTTGAAGAATTGATGAAGAGTGAATTTGAGATGAGTGCTATGGGTGAAATGACTTTCTTCTTGGGTCTTCAGGTTAAGCAGAAACCAGATGGGATCTTTATTTGCCAGGAGAAGTATGTTTATGACATGCTTAAGAAGTTTGATATGGAGAATGTGAAGATTGCTACAACTCCTTTTGAACGTCCAAAGCCTAAGTCTAATAATGAACCTGATGCTGCTGTTAATGTTCATCTTTATAGGTCCATGATTGGATCACTCATGTATTTGACAGCTTCAAGACCTGATATCATGTTTGCTGTTGGTGCATGTGCTAGACATCAGGTTACACCATTGACTTCTAACCTAAATGCAGTAAAGAGAATCTTCAAGTATTTGAGAGGACAGCCAAAGATGGGACTTTGGTATCCCAAAGACTCTCCTTTTGTGTTGGAAGCCTATAGTGACAGTGATTATGCTGGGGCTAACTTTGATAGGAAGTCTACTACAGGAGGTTGTCAGTTTTTGGGTAGGAGGTTGGTTTCTTGGCAGTGAAGAAGCAGACTATAGTGGCTACATCTTCTACTGAGGCAGAGTATGTTGCTGCTGCTAGTTGCTGTGGACAAGTACTTTGGATGCAAAATCAGCTGTTGGATTATGGGTTCAATTATATGAACACTAAGATTTTTATTGATAATCAAAGTACTATGTGTATTGTTAAGAATCCTGTTTATCATCAAAGGACAAAGCATATTGAGATTCGACACCATTTCATAAGAGATGCTTATGAGAAGCATCTTATTCAGGTGGTTAAGATTCACACAGATGATAATGTTGCTGATCTGTTGACCAAGGCTTTTGATGGACCAAGGTTTAAACATCTGGTGGTCCATATTGGGATGGTAAATCCCTAGATCATCAGCTTAAGGGGAGGATTGCAGATTAAGGGGAGGATTGAAGCTCAAGGGGAGGATAGTTCTTGTTGTTGTTATATATTTTCTATCTTTCTTTTGGTTTATTATTTTTCTTTCTTTTATTTTGGTGTGTTTCTTAGTTCATAACAAAAAAAAAAAAAAAAATATATATAATTATATATATATATATATATATATATATATTTTCTTTGTATATTTTGTGTGCTAATAAGTGGTTTTGAGCAACACCTTGCAGGTACAGTGTTGGTGTTTACACCTACACAGCAAATGGTATTCAGCTCACCATGTCTTGCAGACAAGAAAGAGTTGACTCACCATGAGGGTACGGCTCTGGTGTGATAATCAAATCCGTTGATAGCTGTAATAGCTTGCTCAAAGCTATAGGGTATTTCAACTCACCCATGATTCAGTTCTGAGAGTTGAAAATGGTTCTCAATTCACCATGGATGTAACCCTTTATGGGATCCAAAGGATTGGCTAGTCCAAAAAAGTATGGTTTGTGGTAAAGACACTTTGTATCCATATTTGGTATTCAATTCACCAAGGTTTACTGTAACCTAAGAATTGACTAGTCCTGAGCAAACGGCTACAGGTAAAGACAAATCAAATCCGTTTATAGTTGCTGATTTGCTAATAAATCAGATGGTTATCAATGTACCATGGTCTAATACACCTAAACATTGGCTACTCCAGTAGTGATGGCTATTGGTAAAGAGACATCAAATCCATTAATTTTCAATGATTCACCTCTCACAGGAGTTATCACACCTGGATGTGATAAGAATAGTATGAAACTTAAAGAGATTTGATGTACATATTGTCACAGTAGCAGTCAAGTTCAAGTGAATGTCATGGTGACCAGCCAATATGTTTTGAAGAAGATTTCCTATTCCTGCTGAACTATTGAAGTTGCTGCTGGATGCTATAGAGGCTGGAATCTTGCAAGTTAAGGATTTTACTGGTTACTACTTATTGCTGCTGCTAAGTCGCAGTCCTCAAGCCTGAGAAGTTCAAAGCTCTATCACGTTGGAATCTTGCAGGTTAACCTAGTCAACCTCAAGATTAGGGGAGGATTGTTAGGATCTCTGGGAAATAAGAGTTTCATTGTTGCTGCCGATAGTGTTAAGCTGGTTCCTGCCGATAGCTTTGGTTCCTGCTGAAAGCTCATTGCTGCCGACAGTGTTATCTTGTTCCTACCGATAGTGTTATTGCTGCGGATAGTATTATTTGTTATCCGTATATTTAGAATGTTTGTTAAGATTTATTTTTAGAAGAGATTGTTGTTTATCTCTTCACACGTTTTCTTGTAGAACGGGTTAGGGTTAGGTCATCTTGTTAGTATAAAAGATAAACCCGTCTATGAGTTTATGGACACCTTTAACGTTTTCAATATTCAATATCACAATTCCTAGTTCATAGTTTGATCCATAGAGGATCATTGTCGTTTAGAGTTTTCTTCTTTATTATACTTGCTGTTTAGTTTCCGCATAAACACTTGTATAGCATACAGAGGTTCTTGTTTATACCAAGCTCAATCAAGCTCGAAGTACTCGATCCTACAGTCTGCAGGTACAAAAGCTGATTCTAATGCAGATACACAAGCTACTAAGGTGAATGAACCTGCAAAGGAGTACATTTTGCTACAAAAATGGATGACTAATCCAAATTTCACTGCCAAAGAGAAAGAGAAAAAGAGTTCACAAGACGAAGATGTTGTTCATGAAGTTCCAAAGGATGCTACAGATGATGGTGCTCATCCTTCCAATGTTGATAAAGTGGTTAATGAAGATTCAGAGAAGATCAATATCTCTAATGATGAAGAAGTTTCAAGTCCTGATCTTGGAAATAACACTGGCAGCACAAACACAGTTAATGCTGCTAGGCAAAAAGTTTCTACTGCTTCAGAAAATAACACTAGCAGTTTTAACTCTGTTTCTACTACTGAGCATAATGTTTCTGCTGCCAGAGGACTTTTTGATGATTTTGATTATCCTGATGATCTTAATATGCCTCCTCTGGAAAACATATATCCTGCTACTGATGATGAATATGTTGAAGATGAAGTATTTGGTGCAGAGGCTGAACTTGGCAACATGGATACTATTATTTCTGTCAGTCCTACTCCAACTACTAGAATTCACAAGGATCATCCAAAAGAACAAATCATTGGAGAGCCATAATCATCTTTTTAAACAAGAAGTCAAACAAGAGGGCTAAAAGATCTGATGAATCAAGGTTTCTTTTCAAGAACTCTTCATCAAAGAAACAGTCATAAAGATCTTCAAAATTATATGTTTGCTTGTTTTCTGTCACAAGTAGAACCCAAGAATGCTTACAAATCTCTACAACATCCAAGCTGGGTGGAAGCTATGCAGGAAGAGCTTCTGCAATTCAAGTTACAAGAAGTGTGGATCTTGGTTGATTTGCCTAATGGGAAGAGGGCAATTGGTACAAAGTGGGTTTTTAGATGCAAAAAGGATGAAAGAGGCATTGTGATCAGAAACAAGGCAAGATTAGTTGTTCAAGGATACACTCAAGAAGAAGGTATTGATTATGATGAAGTGTTTGCACCAGTTGCAAGAATTGAAGCTATCAGATTATTCTTGGCTTATGCTTAATACAAAGACTTTGTAGTGTATCAAATGGATGTGAAGAGTGCTTTTCTATATGGGACAATTGATGAGGAAGTATATGTCTCACAACCACCTGGTTTTGAAGATCCTAATTTTCCTAAAAAAGTTTACAAGATGGATAAAGCACTGTATGGTTTACATCAAGCTCCTAGAGCTTGGTATGACACATTGTCAAATTATTTACTGAATAATGGTTTCAGTAGAGGAAAGATTGACAAGACTTTGTTTATCAAAAGGAACAAAAATGATATCTTGCTAGTTCAAGTTTATGTTGATGATATCATATTTGGTTCAACTAACAAAGTGCTATGTGTTGAATTTGAGAAGCTAATGCATGACAGATTTCAGATGAGTTCAATGGGAGAACTCACATTCTTCTTAGATTTACAAGTCAAGCAAAAGGAAGATGGCATATTTATCAGTCAAGATAAGTATGTGGCTGAAATTTTAAAAAAGTTTGGATTTACTGATGTGAAGCCTGCAAAGACAACCATGGAGACCAAAAAGCCTTTGCTCAAGGATGAAGATGGCAAAGAAGTTGATGTGCATTTATATAGATCAATGATTGGTTCATTGATGTATCTTACAACTTCAAGGCCAGATATTATGTTTGCAGTGTGTGCTTGTGCCAAATACCAAGTTTCACCAAAAGAATCACATCTCAATGCTATGAAGAGAATTTTTAGATACTTGAGATATCAACCAAAATTGGGTCTTTGGTATCCAAAAGATTCACCTTTTGATCTGGTAGCATACTCTAATAGTGATTATGCTGGAGCAAGCTTGGATAGGAAATTCACAACAAGAGGTTGTCAATTTCTTGGAAGTAGGTTAATTTCATGGTAATGCAAGAAACAAACAGTGGTTGCAAATTCTACAACTGAAGCTGAGTATGTTGCTGCTTCAAGTTGCTGTGAACAAGTACTTTGGATTCAAAACCAATTGCTGGATTATGGGTACAACTTTATGCATACTAAAATTTATATTGATAATAACAGTACTATGTGTATAATAAGAAATCCTGTTTATCATTAAAAAACAAAACATATTGAGATAAGACATCACTTTATAAGAGATTGTTATGAAAGGAATTTAATTCAAATTGTTAAAATCCATACTGATAATAATGTTGCAGATTTGCTCACAAAAGCATTTGATGTGGCTAGATTTAAATTCTTAATTGCCAGTATTGGAATGTTAAATCTTTGAAAATCTTATCTCTATGTGTTTTTGTAAACTTTTGTAAAGGATAGTACTGTTATTAGATCAATAAGTTGTTTCTGCTGCTTGTTGTGGTTAGTGTTGTTAGTTATACTGAGTGTTGCTGGTTTCTGCTGTCAAGTCATTTTACAACTGCTAAGTATAATTAAGAGTTGTGATTATTGTTAAATATTGTTTCTTGTGTTTTTGTGGTTTTTGGACTAATCTTTTGTAGGATAAGCAAAGTGAAGTGATAATATGATGTGGAGCAAGTGTTTAAAGACAACCACAGACTTTCTACTGCCAAGCAAAAGTTTCTGCTGCTAAGCTAAAGTTACTACTGCTGGGTTTGTACTACCAAGTCTGAGAGTGTAGGGACGAATTGGTAACATTTATACTTAAGGGTATAAATCCCCAATTGAATCTTCAATTCAGTATCACGCACACATTAATTGTTTTTAATCACAAACCCTAACATCTTTTATCAATCAATTTCAAAATTCCCAAAATCTTAAACCCTAATTTCACAATGACGACGACAATTGAGTCAACAAGAGTGTTTGCCGAGTTTCACAACATGGTCGCTTTCTTGGAAGTACCTAAGGGTTCTGAAGGTTTCACAGAAATTGTTGATTTCTTGAATGCTACTCATGTTAGGTATGCATTAACTGTGAATCCTATTATATACATTTCCTTTATTAAACAGTTTTGGTCTACTGCTAAGGCCATAACTCTTAATGAGGAAGTACAGATAAGGGCTAAGGTAGATGGCCAAGATACTTGTTACTGAGTCATCTATTAGGGAATCACTTCACCTAGCAGGTGATGAAGAAATTACGTGTCTCTCAAATGCCGCCATTTTCAAAGGTCTTGCTAAAATGGGTTATGAGAAGAAAAATAATAATTTGAAATTTTACAAATCTTTCTTCTCATCCCAATGAAAATTCTTAATTCATACTCTTCCACATTGCTTAAGTCCAAAAACAAAAGGATGGAATGAGTTTGGTACAACCATGGCATCTGCTGTGATATGCCTTTCAAAAGGACAACCTTTTAACTTTTCAAAAATGATTTTAGAAGGTATGATTAAGAACTTGGATAGCTCAAGTAAATATTTTCTATATCCAAGATTTTTACAACTGATTATTGCAAACCAAATGACTTCAATAAAAGTTCATAAAGGAACTTATTCTGCCCCCTTGCATAAACAGAAAGTGTTTTCAAACATGAAAAGGGATGGCAAAGATTTTTCAGGTAAGGTTACACCACTTTTTCCATACATGGTGAACCTTGCACAAAAACAGGGTGAAGGTGCAAAAAATACAACTGCTACCCATCACACACCCACTTTTGATGCTTCAATCTCTCAACACCAAAAGACCTACACTCGTAGGAAATCACATAATAAGGACACTGAGCTACCTCAGGCTGGTGTCATGATGGTTGCAGATGAAGCTGTCATGGGTGTGGAGCATGACATGTTGGAAGGGGTTGCCACTACTGCTGCTAGCTTAGAAGCAGAGCAGGTTAGTGGTAACATAAATAAGACCCCAACCAAGGCAACATCTAATGCCTCAGGTTCACATGAACTTGATGCAGGTGATGGAAACCCCAGCCAAATGGCTATTATGGGGGGCTCAGATGCTCAAACTAGGTTTGAGACTGAATTTACACCCATTGATTAACCTCTCAGGGAAGGTAATACATCCCGAAGTGATGAGGGTAGTTATGAAACAAATGAATTAATGGATACTCATGTACAAAATGTCAATTCCAGTGATCCACCTCTCGGGCTAGGTAACACAAGCCGAAGTGGTGAGGATAGTATGGAACTTATTAAAGAATTGATGGACAAATGTACCAAATTGTCAAAGGCTATTCTTGGCCTCCAAAAGCTCACAACTTCACAAGGTGTAGAGATAAAAAATTTGAAGCTGAGGGTAGGTCAAAAGAGTTCAAGAACAACTACATTCAAAAGATTGAAGAAAGTGGGCACAGCACAAAGAGTTAGTTCCTCTGAGGATACAAGTCTGGGGGAGGATGCTCCCAATCAGGGGAGGAATGCAAGCAAGGTCTCAGGGGAGGATACACATGTTGAAGATGATGGTGCAGAGAATGCGGATATGGATACTGGGGTTGATATGGATGCTAGATTTGTGGTTGCTGATAAGGAAGGTAATGAGGTTATCTTGGAAGATGTAAACAAAGAGCAGGTAGTGGAATCTCAAACTGAAAAGCTAGTACAAGCTTCAAAGATCATGTTGGAGACTGTTAAGTGTTTGGGAGAAACTGCTGCTGTTAGTGATGTTGAAGAAATGGCTAAAGTAGATAGTGTTGCTGGTGTAAAGATTTCTACTGCTAGTGAGCAAGTTCATGTTGCTAGTGTCAAAGTTTCTGCTGCATCAGAAGTTACTACTGCTAAGGTAAAAGATGTTTCTACTGCTGACCTTCTAGATGATGAAACAAGCTTAGCAGCAGCTATGATTCAACTGAAAACATCACAACCATCATCAAAAACAACAAAGGCACCTTTCAAAGGTGTAATCATTCAAGAACCTTTATCTAAACCCAAGAAGATTGCTCAACAAGAACCACAGTATAAAGGTAAAGGAAAAGCAATACTGGTTGAAGAAGAGATTCCTGTAGAGCAGATGACAAGAGAGCAACAGATGGAGTATGATGCTAAAGTTGTTGCTGCTTTGGCTGCTGAATTTGAACCTGATAATCAAAAGGTTCTTGAACAACAAAGAAAGGCAGCTGAAGATGAAGCTAAAACTTTAGCTTTGTTGGCTGAATGGGATGAAGAAAGAGCTCAATGTGATGCTGATTGGGAATTTTCCAAGAAACTAACAGAAGAAGATCAAGAGCAGTACACAATTGAGCAAAGAGCAGCTTACTTGAAAGAGATTGTGGAGAGAAGAAGAAAATTCTATGCTGCTGAAAGATTGAAGAAGAAAATGCTCAAACCACCCACCATAAAACAAAGAACAAAGTTTCATGAAAGATATCTGAAGAATATGAAGGGCTATAAATTAAATCAGCTAGCTCATATAGATGAAGGTGAGATACAAAGGATGTATAAGAAAGCTAAGACGCAAATAGAACAGTCTGTGCCCATGGAATCAGATGAGAAAGTGGTGAAGAAGGTAGTGGAAAAGAAAGAAAGTTCTAGCTCAGGAGTGAAGAGAGCTGGAAGTGTTTTGAAAAATATTGGTAGAAAGAAATGAAAAGCAGATAAATCTAAAGCAGTTGAGCAGGAAGATGAGTCAGAGCAAGAGCAAGAGCAAACAGATGATGAAGAGCAAAAAGCTGATAATAATGATAAAGAACAAATGCAAGCTCACACAGAACTTGCAGTTGTAAATGAAGGAGAAGTCATGGATGCTGCTCCTCTTAATGTCAGACTTCCAATTATTTCTGTTACTTCAGGGGTGATGGAACACAGAGGAAATGATGTGGTATATTGGATCTTCAAAAGGAGTGATGGAAAACCTGTGCAATACATAAGTTTTCAACAGATGGTTCAACATTTTGATAGAAAAGACATGGTGACTCTATGGAAGCTGTTTAAAAAGAAATTTGGCTATGAAAGGCCAGAGAAAGTTTATAATAGAGTCATCTGGAACTACTTAAGAGTGATGTTTGAGCCACATGCAGAAGATGAGGAGTGGAGGAATCTAAGACATAACACAGTTCTACAATGGAAGTTATTTCAATCCTGTGGTGTTCATGTGTTAGATGATCATGGTATTACAGTCTATATGCTGGTGGAAAAAGATTATCCTATCAAGTATAACAAACCAATTGTTCATCAGATGCTACATGGTTAGAGTAGACTGCAACTTCAACATCCTTATGATGATATGGCTTATCAGTTGCTCAGAAAAATGATGAGTTTTCTTATACCCAATGTAAATCAACAAGAGATTATATGATTGGAAGCATCCTCCTGGTGATTGTTCAAGCTAAGAAGGAAGCTTGATGATTTGTGAAGAAATATCAAGTTTAGGGGAGGATTGTTGGGTTTTGAGATACTGTTGCTCAGGAAAGATACAACTGCTCAGGTATTCAAAGTGAAAAATACTTCAAGTCATTACTACTGCTGGTATAAAAAGTTAATACCGCTAGTGTATTTTACTACTGCTGGAGATACTGAAGATTGTCAAGGAAATACACTAAGTAGTTACTACTGCTAGAGTAAAGTTACTGTTGCTACATTGTTTTGTTTCTACTGCTTATGTGATAACATTGTATAGTCGGTTAGATAATTATAGAATTGATTCTAAAAGATTTATCTTGTGTATAAAGTCATTGTAAACCGACTAGGACTCCTTAGTCTATAAAAGGAGGACCTAGGGTATAGAGTTACATACGTATAATTATAGAGTCTATCACTTCAAGGTTGTAAACCCTAATACTTTGAGAGTATTTGTATATTAATATATTGAAGTGTTTTGTGAGAATCAACTGTTTCATTCATTGTTCTTCTTAAGATTAAATACAATATTTTGCATTGTGTTTAATAGTGTTTCAAGTCAGTTTCTATACCTATTTGGTTTAGATTTATCTAAAACAACTAACTCTTTACAAGCTAAAGAATCGATCAAGTGTTCAACTGGGATCAACAAGTGTTCTTCTACTTCTTCAACTTTATTCTTGCAACTACTCTTAGAGATAGGCGAGACTCTATTGTTCCTTGTATTGCTCCTAGGCTTTAGTCTGCTGCTCCTAGATGTGCTTTCTAATCTTGTAGAAGGTAAGGCATACGCAATAGGATTTTAGGGATTATCTTTTACGCTCTTGTCATTTGTTCCATCTGTTTTAGATGTGGAGGCAGACGCAATAGTGGCACTAATCCTATAAAGGCCCGGTGCTATCACTTTTGGTGTTTTGACAATCGCTTTTCCTTTATCAACAATCTTTTCTTTTTCATTTTGCTTGGGCAAGGGTGTTGGAGTGACTGGTTTTGTCAAATCATTTGTCACATTGACTTTTGGAACAGATTGAGAATTTGACATTTTTTGTTTAACAACCGGTTTTGAAGTGTTTGGTTTGTCTGAAGTCGATGGTTTTGCAAACTTAGTATCCATACCCTTCCCTTTTTGACTTTCCAGCTGAGACCTCGAAAGATCATTTTGCTCTTTCATGTTCTTGAAGGCACGCTCGTACGACAGTTTGTCATACTTGCATTCCTCGGTTTTTCGATCAAGTTGTTTAAAATATGAGATATTTTCTTTTTCAAGTTTTACAAGAGCATTTTCATATTTTGAAACAATTGCAGAGGTCTTAGCTCTTTCATCGTCTTCAACAGAATATGTTTGTAAAATAATGGACATAATATCAGTGGACAAAACTGCTTCTAAGAGAGAATCATTTAAATTTTCCAAAACATTGATTTGCTCAATAGATTCATTAGCCTTCTTTATCAAGGATTTGTGGTCCTTGACAAAGTCAACTATTTCAGTTAAAAATGCTTTTCAAAATGAATTACTCGAGCATTAATGTGGTTAATTTGAGGAGCAAATTCCCTTTCAAGAATCTTTTTTAGATGTAAATGAACCGTCGAATTCCAGTTGTTCTCAGTTAGTCTCATTTTAGATTCTAAAGTCGTTTGAAGTTGCCCAATTCTGGTTTTAATATCATCAAGAAATCCTTTGGCAGCACTTGTGTTAAAAGTGTTGTTTGAAGACATCTATTCCATTTTTGAAAGAGATTTAGAAGCAACTAATGGTTTAGAAACTAGTTTTGAGAAGCCTCGATTTTTGGAAAACTCAGATGTTTGTTTTTGTGGAACAAAAGTAATTCCATAAAGTTTGTTCAGTTTGTTGTAATCAATGGATTTCTCGTATGGATTCTTTTGTTTCATTTTGGTTTGACTCTCTTCAGCAAGTTCTATTGTTTCCACATAATCACGAACAATAGGAGGATCATGTTTGGTATAAATAACATTTCTATTGTACAAAACATTCTGTTCTTTCTAAGCTTTCTTGAGATTACAAGGAGTTTTGTTACCTAGAGCCATTTTTTGTTTCGTATGGTAAATTGGATCAGTTTGATTAGTAATCATATGAATTGTTTGACTCGAATGACCCGTTTTAAACAATAAATCTTCTAGTTTTGCGATCATATGTTCTGACTCTATGATTTCATCCAAAATTTTATCTTCTTTCTTTGCAAAGTCCTTTTTTAACTCATCCCATCCTTTTTTAACTCATCCAAAAGCTGATTTTTATTTTGAAAGTTGGTTTGTTAAATCAGAAATTTCTTGTTTTAAAGAGTTGATGGTTTTCGTTGAACAAATTTGATGATTATCAAATTTGTTTTGCAATTCCCTATCTTTAACAAGTAACTTCTTAAAACTAATTTCAAATTCTAACTCGCGTTTAGTATCAATTTAAGAACTTTTTTTCATTTTCCTTGTATCTCTCAAGCTCAGCGGTCAATTTCTCATTCGCGGCCTTAACATCACGATTGACCTTTTTCACTTTCTCAATTTCAATGCTACAATTGTTCAATAATGATTCAAATAGAGCACGTGTTTCCTCATCATTCTCATCATGCTGTGAAACTAAGCCTCCACTATGATTCATATCTGGAGTTGCTGAAGGAATATTGCTACTATTCGGCGTATCCAGGTATGTATCATAAGTGGGTGCTGGAGTCTCTGAATGTTGTTCCTCATGAGGAGTCATATCAAATATATCATTATTGTGGCATGTATTGAATGTTGGTACCTCAGATACTGCATTGGTGTCATAAACAGGAGGTGTGTCAGAATCTGTATCGTACTTAGTCTCCTGAAGATTTGCCATGAAGATGCAGTTTGCATTGATATCCTCTCAATATTCCATTTCATCCATGGGAGCCATAAAATCATTTTCCTCAGCATTCAACTGAAACACTGCTTCTTCCTTCTGTGCCAACATCAACGCTTTCTGCAGATACGCTGTATCCTTCTTTCTTGGCTTAGTAGGACAGTTCCTTGCAATATGACCTACACCTTGACAATTGAAGCACTTCATTGGATTACCCTGATTCACATTTCCATAATTCCCGACAACTAGAGCTGCAACATTCCCAATCTGATTACCCACTGCCTGATTTCCAACATTCTGACCCCTCTGATTTCTGACAAACTGACCCATCTGATTCCCTGCATACTGCCCCAACTGATTCCCTGCATACTGTCCTGCATTCTGTATATTTTGATTACCCATGTGAAATCCAGTAGCATATCCGTGCTGATTCCCAATAACTCCAACCATTTGTCCTCCTGGACCCATATTGAAACTCGGCTGACCAATCTGCTTATTGCGAGTGTTCGATGAAATCCTTTGGTTGTTGTTTGTTAGTGTAGAACAGCGTTCTTGGAATGCCTTTGTCAAATAAGCAAATGCTTGTGTCAAATCAGCAGTAGATTCATCATTGTCAGTGAACTCTGGTTCTTGGAATTGATGGTATTGTTATTGTGGAATAACATGTTGTTCTTGTGGGTAGAATTGTTGTTGGTAGATAGGTGTTGGTTGTGGAATGTATGGTGGTTGCATGTAGTTGTGAGTGGAAGATGATGATGGTTGATGTGGTGTGTTCACTAGTAAAGGTGTTGGTGTATTAGCAATTAATGCGAGAGGATCATGCTTTTTAGCGAGTAATTCTGCCCTTACTTCATTTGCCTCAGCTTGGTTCTGCTTTAAGAAGTCGTACAGCTGATCATAGTTAACTTCATGCAAGTTCTTTGTCTGATAAACAATGGTGACGTATCTTCCCCATTCTAGTTGTAACTCGTTCAGAAACTTGGTGTTGTTAGCTGTGTTCTTCTGTGTGAGGTTGTGTCTGGATAAGTTTAGAGACCAAGATTACGTTCAGGAGGTCGGGGAAACTCGAAATAATGGTTAAACATGGTAGAATTAGTTTATTGAATGGGGGAGGTGTGTATGTTTTCTAGAGAGAGAAAGTAAAGAAAACATACACACCTCCAAGTGACAATGAGAATCCCACCTTCCTAGTTGTGACTAGGAAGGTATTTATTACAACAATATAAGTTTAACTTAGCCCTATTGTCTAAACTAGCCCTTGTACTTAAATGCTATTGCAATTCCCGACTACAACAAAACTTTAAAGCTAACAATCTCTCCCCAAAGTGATGTTATACGGGGATTGCTTACAATGTTCCCTACAAGTAAAATTCAATACAAAACATGAGAATGGTCTTCAAACTTCATTACTTCGTTCAGCTTGCAAAATCTTCTCAACCGCCATTTCATTACTTGCAGACGAACCATGTAAGCAAATCTTATTGGGGTTTAATTATGACCATTTCACTCTCCCCTAATTAGTGCTCTCCCCCAAACTGACAACCTTTCTTATGAATGCCCTGAGTGCCCTGCAGTTCGGGGGAATAGATTATCAACATCTTCATTTCATCAAATGCATCCCAGTTATCTTTTCACATGAGAGATCAGCCCGTAACGTACACATGAAATGATAATCTCCAAAGTAACAAGTTGACCCATATCGTTGGTCACGGGTAACTTGTTTAATGATTTCTCTCCCCCAAAGTTGAAACCGTAGCACCAGAATCAATTAAGATCCGAAAATGCACTTTTCTTTCTCCAGGATAGTTCCATCATCATCATCACTGGATTTTACACATTTCTCTCCCCTGCTGGTTACGATTTATCGGAATCAGCATATAATGGTGTGTACATGGAGTATGAACTGGAAGCACTTTATCATTAACCATAACAGCTCGTGAGAAGATGTAGATAGACCCAATCTACTAATAATACCATTTAAAATGTCTAACTCTTTATCAACCCCCTGTATCAATAACAACGGCTTTTTGTAGTGACTACTGATAGAGAAAACCCACTATGACGAATTTGAGACTGAAGTAAAATAACCCAGACTTGTGACTTAAACTTGCACGATAGTGTGACTAAGAACCTATACTGAGCACTACAACGTAACTCCTTATAGCATAGGTCGTTTTATATACCCATCCAACCTTCCTTAACTGTATATGAACCTCTCTTGAATTATCCACATCTTTGTGTGACACTGAGTACTGCAACGTATCTCCTTTAAGTGATAGTTAACTAGGTCTTCGTCCATCCACCCCTTGACCTATGAAAACTAGATAACCCAAGACTTAATCACTATACCAATGAGTGCCCAAACAAGGATCTCGAAGAATCATGCATCCAACCAACCCTGATATCTTCAAGATACTAAGTACACGTACCCGTGATATTCCACTTCAACTTTAAATAAGTAATAATGAATCATCCTTGTAGTCACAGTTGATAACATTTAGCCATTGTCATTTGATTGTGAATCTTGATCAGGATCTTTTCGGCTATACGTGGTGATGTTGAAGGTGTAGGCCAATAATATCATTTGTGATTTTGGTGTGAAATATGCCATAGAATGCAATTCTAATGATGCTGGAAAAATTTGAGTTTTAAAAATTTTTACGCCAAATTTGACCGAAAAATTCAAATTTTGACCTAAAAATTTGAATTTTGGGCCAAAATTTTCACTATTGTACCAGAATTTGAATTTCGCGTAAAAATTGACCGTTAAGTCACTCCTCCAAATTAATTTTTTTTTTTTGGAATTGCGATAGTCTTTGTCCGAGAAACAATTGCGAAACACTTCAATTGCGAAAGTCTGGCAGCATTTGCGATAAAAGGGACCAATTGCGAAAGAGTTCAACCAATTGCAAAAGAGTTCAACCAATTGCGAAAGAGTTCAACCAATTGCGAAAGGGACCAATTGCGAAAAACTACCAATTGCGAAAGGCTTCAATTACGATAAGTTTCTGTCAATTGCGAAAGACTACCAATTGCGAAAGGCTTCAATTACGATAAGGGGCAGTTTACCAACTCTTGACTTTTTGACACATCTCCAATAATTCAGCCACTGATGAGATCCAACCACTCTTATCTAAATTCTTATCCAAGAATTTCTGTGTAGCAGCAGTTCGATGAAGATCCCAAAAGCAAGTCGCTAACAATCATTGAATCCTTTTTATTTTCACGATCAAAACACCTCAAAAATCCGTAAAAACTTAGAAAGATCAAACCTTGATCGCCTTTTTTACTTATCCACTATATTTTGATACACGATCTAACCTTTTAACGCTATAACACAAGATTTTTGAAGATAGGATTCGATGAAAAACAACCAAAAACTCGGCTGATGAACAGTAACCAAGATAAAAACACACCATAAATCACATTTTTTACCTCATAAACACCACGATTCGCCCCTGGTTAGCTCTAATACCAATTGTAGAGACCAAGATCACGTTCAGGAGGTCGGGGAAACTCAAAATAATGGTTAAACATGGTAGAATTAGTTTATTGAATGGGGGAGGTGTGTATGTTTTCTAGAGAGAGAAAGTAAAGAAAACACACACACGTCCAAGTAACAATGAGAATCCCACCTTCCTAGTTGTGACTAGGAAGGTATTTATTACAACAATACAAGTCTAACTTAGCCCTATTGTCTAAACTAGCCCTTGTACTTAAATGCTACTGCAATTCCCGACTATAACAAAACTTTAAAGCTAACAATAAGTCATTCATGATCTTACAAAACCTGTGATAGTACGATTATATTGATTCACCAGGAATGGAAGTGAACTTGTGTAGTTCCTTGAGCAATTGTGTTTCCATTTCCTACTTCCCAATATTTGTCCCGTACATTAACCGTTTGACTCTTTCCCAGACTGCATGAGCACTTCCTTCACTATCCACAGTTGCATAAGTCGTTTCAGGTAGACCAAGAACGACGAGATGAAATGCCTGATCATCAGCTGCAATTTGTTGTCTATCTTCCTCAGTGTACTCAGCCTCAGTCTGATCTCTGTAGAATGGTTGTACAGGGAAGGTTCCATTAGGATCTCCAGTGTCTAGGACTTGTAAAGGTTTAAAGGGTCCTTCCAAAACGGAATTGATAAGAAGTTTTCCATTTGGTTTGCTCATAAGATAACACATCATACGACTAGCCCACTGTGAGTATCCACCCTTTGACAGCATGGGAGCTCGGTTTTCCTCACCGGGTGCGTGAATACCTTGCTGAGTTGCCATTGATGAAGTTATCCAAAATTCACCTAGTTCGAAACTTTTTAGGCTAGTTTGAAACTTTTGTCCTAGTTAGAAACTTTCCTATTTCGAAACTTTTGTCCTATTTCAAAACTTTTTGCTATTTTGAAACTGAGCTAGTTCGAAACTTTTCAAATTCGAAACTTTCTGCTAGTTCAAAAGTTTGCTATTTCGAAACTTTTCCAACTTTTGAATTTGTAAAAATTGAAAGTTTTTCCACAAGTCGAAGTGTTTTTTATCACTTATACAAGAAAGAAGAACACTGAGTAATCCACAAATCCTGAAGAAACTGTCTGAAAAGCTATTTAGAAACTTTAGGGTTTAGTATTTCGAAACTTTAGGGTTTAAGGGCTATTTCGAAACTTTGGGGTTTTATACTATTTCGAAAGTTTGCCAGTGTAAAGATCGAGACCTCTCTTTATCACACAAATAATACTCTCTACAACTCGTGACACTCACATGAACTATGTAAGAACTAGATGAGAAGACGTATGGATCGTATGGTAAAACTTTGAGTCGAATGATTATAACTTGAAAGAGATATAATACAATGACACTTTGGGGACACACACACT
Source organism: Artemisia tridentata subsp. tridentata (assembly GCA_021014915.2). Taxonomy (NCBI): domain Eukaryota; kingdom Viridiplantae; phylum Streptophyta; class Magnoliopsida; order Asterales; family Asteraceae; genus Artemisia; species Artemisia tridentata. Next base: position 156,791,467 of record CP139506.1, read on the forward strand.
CTCACCTATTCTACACTTAGAGGCACACTTAGATTGTGAGAGTGTGTGTGAAGATATAGCAATCACAGGCACGACCTAGACAATAGGTGGGCTTTAGTTTGGGCTCTTGTGTGGGCTATTGTTTGCATTACACTTATACATTGATATTACAAACATTACTAATACCAATAGCCCACTTTCTAATCTATTTGTTACATATGACACACAAGTTGTAGTCTGGCAAATGACCATCACTTCACATTTAATAAATTAAATGCTAACAGCTAGAATTTCCAAAACACTAAACTTCAGCCAAGGATTGTTTCTAACCACAATTTTCTTGTACAACTAAGCTTAAAAACACTAAAACTTTGTGACAACCGTAATTTCAGGTCATTTTCCAAACCTCGACAAGTTACTACTCACAGACTACTATTCATCATTTACTATTCACCAAATCACTATTCATCATTCACTATTCATCATTTTTGAAGTCAGTATGAGACTTTGAGAAGTTTTCAAAAATTTTACTATTCACATGACACTATTCATTCCTGGAGGGAAATCACTATTCATGGGCATCATTCATCATTTCGTAAACTAGGTTTATGGGTATTCAAATTCGCGTAATCAGTATGGTTTAGCTGCATATTCATGCATCATTAGTAAGGACACGTCATATAGACTAGAGTTAGTCTACATATTATTAGTAACATCATTATCACATTAGGTCATGCACGGGTTTGTGTGATTTTCATTAACGTGTGTTTAATTAATTAATTAACTTTACCACTCAGTCATTACTAATAACATTATACCCGACACTCCCGGATCCTAATACATTTTCATACTAATTATAATGATATAAAAATTATATTATTACTTTACCCGGTGTTTTTAAATCAATTGCTACATTTTCCGTTAGGAGCTTATAACTCCGTCAGTTTGCAATATTTCAACCCGATAATTATTCTAACACCCGATTCTTGCAAGAAATATAGTTTTACAAATTTTTCAACTTCGTCGTATATTATTTCACCTCGTCACGATTTATTTCTAGTTAACTCGGTACCCGATAACACCTAATGTATACAATAAACAAACTAATACTTACATAATGGGGACATAAGCTTTAATTAGCCATCTTATCTCTTCTTTTTCTTCCACATGCCCCCCCTAGCTCCCTAAACTTTCAATTAGCACTTGATGTATAAGACTACCATTAATGCAAAGATACCATATGTTTCTTGATTTAATTTCCATAACACACTTACATGAAAAACTAACTAGCAAAGAAAGATCAAACTCTCTCTTCCTCCCCTCTCATATGATCGGCCATATTCAAGAACACAAGAGAATCCATAAATTTTTCAAGAACAAGTATCAATCAAGTCTCTTTTATACTCCTTGTTAGGATTTTGAAATAAAAATCCCAAGGTTTCTTACATAATCATCTCCAAAACTCTTCAAATCATCAAGTAAGCTTCAAGTGAACTTTTCAATCTTTTCATACTTTCATTTGATGTATTTTGTTGTGCTAGCAACTAATTATGCAAATATATATATGTTACATACCACTCAATGCTTAATTTTTCACTTTAAACATAGATCTATGGATATTTAGTGTAATCTCATGAAACCCACCAAAGTTGGTGATGTTTAGGACCCCATGATACCTTAAGAAGGTGTATGGTAGGATTAGATTAGTTGTGGTGTTGAATGGAAGTGGTTTGATCAAGACTTGAACTAGAAAAATGAGTTTTTAACACTATAGAAAAGCTACTGTCCAAAAACGAAAAATCTGGAAAACTCAGTAACTCAATTGACATTTTGGCCTTCATATTCAGAAAATACTTTCAAAAATGAAGCCGTGGGCGTTGGAATGAGTAAAAACCGACTTACGACGAGAAAAATATGATTTTTCTAAGTTTAACGACGAAAACTAGTTTTCAGAAAATTATACGCGCTGTCCCACGAATTTCAACGGCTAAAATGAGGTGTTAGACGTGATCTAGATGATCCGAGCTACTTATAATATGATAGTTCATACTAATACGAAGCCGTGGATATAAAGAACGTAGAAAACGAGCTTATAACGACCGAAATACAAGCTTTTGAAAACCGACGAAACATAAACAATTTCCATCAGCTTTTAGTAGAAAATATTTCTAAGTCTAAAAAAACTGTTTTTGCAATACCCCATATTGAGATCCTTTTTTCTCATTGATCGATACCCGTATGGTCAAAAGTTAAATAATACGACTTCAAGACATCGTTACAAGGTTTTCAAAAACGTCGAGCTAATGTCCTAACACTTAATGTACACCATTTTGCGACTAGTTTTGCGAGACCATTTAGGCATATTTTCAAGTAATGAAAAATGCTATTTTTACGACGAAAACACTATATTCGCTTATGAATTTTTTATTCATTCGAGTGTATTGTATGTTCACTTGTATCACACTTAATTCTTTTTACCTTTGGACCCAAGCACTTTAAACGATTATGCACGCTTATCCTAATGAACCGGCTCCAACACTATGTACATACATGACAAATGAATGGGTCACATAACCGAATGAATGAGTAATATGACAGAATGAACAGGTCGCATGACAAATGAACGGGTCACATGACAGAATGAACGGGTCCCATGACAGAATGAACGTGTCACATAACCAAATGAATTGGTCACGTAACCGAATGTACTGATCGAACTAAATCTATTTTAAATCATGGTCCACATATTAACTTTGTTCACTTAAACCAAATCTTATTTGGCAGTGAGTTGTAATCACACAGGTTGCAAGTCTTGCATGGGTGGGACTTGGGACTGAGTGGATTTACAATGCCTTTGCTGGGAAATCATTATTCAAATGCTTTACATTTTACACTAAACTCTATGAACTCACCAACCTCGTGTTGACACTCTAGCATGTATTTTCAGGTATAAGCAATAGCACGCTACTAGAGGCTTTTGGCAGGGCATGACATGGTCATAGAAGACTCTGATATTCATTTGGGGATCGTTTTAACAGTTTTAAGGGCCTATTTCCGCACTACTTTTAACAATGTAAATTCAACACTTTTGTTAAACAATTTTGTTCTAAATGATTGAGGTGAAAACTGTTCTTTGTACTTGCGTTGTGATACCAATTGAGTTGCACCCCAGCGACATGTATGCTTCCGCTGGACCCGATTCTGGGGGTGTGACAGATTGGTATCAGAGCCTTGGCTGTAGAGAACTGGGTGATTTTAAAACCTAGAATATAACTACTTTTACGAAAACTTAACCCTATGACCGCCACGTGCCTGCCTGCCAAGCTGATGCCTCATTTGTGGTTTGTTTCTGACATATGTGATGAGATTTGTATCTTATTATCAGATAGATTATACACACATATTCTCATTGATTACTATAATTGTCTTCCATATAAGCATGCTCACGTATCGTATATGTCACCGCGTTACGCCTTTTCCTTACGTAGTTTCATCATTCGACCTCGAGTTTGGTCACTTGCCTTAGTCTTTCAGAATGTCTTTTCAAATGTGAAGGACATAGTATTAGTATAACTGAGCCGAGTATTTCAAAATTCATTGAACCTCGGTGGAATATAGATTGTTCATCTATATTCGACCCGGGACAGTGGGACATAGGCTGACCACCTATGTCCGACTCAGAGATGAATTTTGCAATACTGGGAATAGTTATAATAGAATTATGTCCAAATTGATTCCCTACCCAATTTCTAAAGGTTTCATTCATGTGTGTGTACTCAATCGTTGCAAGAATATCCACATCTACATCACCTCGTGAACCACCGCCTAGAAGCACGTCAGCTAATCATAACTCAACCTCAAGCTTTCATTCTATGACAAGCCACTTAGAACACCTACTTTTCGGAAACGTCTTATTTACGTATCACTCTTCTTTTCTTGTTTTGAAGAATCATGCCACCCAAGAGAGCTACTACTGCTATGACACCAGCTGAGATCAGAAAGCTTGTTGCCGACAGTATAGAGGCAACACTAGTAACCGAGAGAGCTGTCGTAGCTGCACGGGCTGCCGAAGCCGATGCTGAAGCCGCTTCTCGGGCAGAAACCGCAGAAGCTGCCGGAATGGCTACTAATGGTACCAATGGTCGCAAATATACGTACAAGGACTTCAAGAATGGTGATCCCCCAAAATTCAAAGGCACTGAAGGAGCCACTGCTATGATCCATTGGTATGAAGGGATAGAATCTGTGTTTCTTCTATGTAACTGTCCAGATGACAGCAAGGTAAAGTTTGCTACCAGTACACTCGTTGAGGAAGCTATGTCATGGTGGAATTCGTATGCAAAACCCATGGGAATGGAAAATGCTCACAAGCTTACGTGGGATGAATTCAAGAAGTTGCTGACTAAGAAGTTTTGTCCACGCACTGAAGTAAATAAGTTGGAAACAGAGTTTTATGAGCTAGTAACAGCAGGTAATGATATCGAGGCATATATCAGGAGGTTTCAGGAGTTGGTTGTGCTATGTCCAACTATGGTTCCAGATAATGAGAAACTGCTAGAAAATTTCATTGGTGGACTACCTCACAGCATCCGTGGAGATGTGATTTCTTTTGACCCACAAACACTGGACGAGGCAATCAGAATATCTCAAATGCTTATGGCACAGGTGGTGCAGAAGGGGACTACTATCAACAACAATGACCATAATAACAACAACAACAGCAACAACGACAACAAGAGAAAAAGGGATGACAACGAAGGAAACGATCAAGTTCGGCCGCCACACAAACAACATGAAGTGGTTAGGGCCTACGTTGCTGGATCAAGTGAAAAGAAAGGATATGTAAGGACTTTTCCCAAGTGCAACAAGTGTCGGATTCACCACAATGGACCTTGCCCCACTCAATGTGGAAACTGTCAAAAGGTCGGACACAAAGCCAAGGATTGCAAGGCTCCCACTCTCGTAATGCATCAGAAAGTCACGGTAACCTGCCATGAGTGTGGAGTAATTGGACATTTCAAGAGTGAATGCCCAGAGCTGAGAAACCAGAATGGAGGAAGAGCTCGTTGAAGCGCGAAGCTCGTCAGGACAACAACAACAATGACAACGTTTAGGAGGGGAACTCCTACCTTAAAAATAAACCGAAGCCTAAACTCTCTAGTGTTGTATTTCTTTTGTGTTTCACTTTACGTTCTATCGTATAAGCTTCATGTACTATTACGAATTCCGATCTAATGAATGTTCTATCTTTTGTCACCGCAATGCGACTCAAATATCCACATCGTTTCACCAAATCCACCCCAGAGACCAACACGAGTTGAATTCAGGGACTAAATTCTTTTAACGGGTGGAGACTGTGACAACCCGTAATTTTAGGTCATTTTCCAAACCTCGACAAGTTACTATTCATCATTTACTATTCACCAATCACTATTCATCATTCACTATTCATCATTTTTGAAGTCAGTTTGAAACTTTGAGAAGTTTTTAAAAATTTTACTATTCACGTGACACTATTCATTCACGGAGGGAATTCACTATTCATGGGCATCATTCATCATTTCGTAAACTAGGTTTACGGGTATTCAAATTCGCGTAACCATTATGGTTTAGCTGCGTATTCATGTATCATCAGTAAGGACACGTCATATAGACTAGAGCAGTCTACATATCATTAGTAATATCATCATCACATTAGGTCATGCACGGGTTTGTGTCATTTTCATTAACGTGTGTTTAATTATTTAATTAACGTTACCACTCAGTCATTACTACTAACATTATACCCGACACTCCCGACTATAATCCTAATACATTTTCATACTAATTATAATGATATAAAGATTATATTATTACTTTACCCGGTGTTTTTAAATCAATTGCTACATTTTCCGTTAGGAGCTTATAACTCCGTCGGTTTGCGATATTTCAACCCGATAATTATTCTAACACCCGATTCTTGCAAGGAATATGATTTTACAAATTTTACAACTTCATCGTATATTATTTCACCTTGTCACGATTTATTTCTAGTTAACTCGGTACCCGATAACACCTAATGTATACACTAAACAAACTAATACTTACATAATGGGGACATAAGCTTTAATTAGCCATCTTATCTCTTCTTTTTCTTCCACATGCCGCCTCCCCCCCCCTAGCTCCCTAAACTTCCCATTAGCACTTGATGTATAAGACTACCATTAATGCAAAGATACCATATGTTTCTTGATTTAATTTCCATAACACACTTACATAACAAACTAACTAGCAAAGAAAGATCAGACTCTCTCTTCCTCCCCTCTCATATGATCGGCCATATTCAAGAACACAAGAGAATCCATAAATTTTTCAAGAACAAGTATCAATCAAGTCTCTTTTATACTCCTTGTTAGGATTTTGAAATAAAAATCCCAAGGTTTCTTACATAATCATCTCCAAAACTCTTCAAATCATCAAGTAAGCTTCAAGTGAAATTTTCAATCTTTTCATACTTTCATTTGATATATTTTATTGTGCTAGCAACTAATTATGCAAATATATATATGCTACATACCACTCAATGCTTAATTTTTCACTTTAAACATAGATCTATGGATATTTAGTGTAATCTCATGAAACCCACCATAGTTGGTGATGTTTAGGACCCCATGACACCTTAAGAAGGTGTATGGTAGGATTAGATTAGTTGTGGTGTTGAATGGAAGTGGTTTGATCAAGACTTGAACTAGAAAAATGAGTTTTTAACACTATAGAAAAGCTACTGTCCAAAAACGAAAAATCTGGAAAACTCAGTAACTCAAGTGACATTTTGGCCTTCATATTCAGAAAATATTTTCAAAAACGAAGCCGTGGGCGTTGGAATGAGTAAAAACCGACTTACGACGAGAAAGATATGATTTTTCTAAGTTTAACGACGAAAACTAGTTTTCTGAAAATTATACGCCCTGTCCCACGAATTTCAACGGCTAAAACGAGGTGTTAGACGTGATCTAGATGAGCCGACCTACTGAAAATATGATAGTTCATACTAATACGAAGCCGTGGATATAAAGAACGTAGAAAACGAGCTTATAACGACCGAAATACAAGCTTTTGAAAACCGACGAAACATAAACAATTTCCATCAGCTTTTAGTAGAAAATATTTCTAAGTAAACTAAAAAAAACTGTTTTTGCAATACCCCATATTGAGAGCCATTTTTCTCATTGATCGAGACCCGTATGGTCAAAAGTTAAATAATACGACTTCAAGACATCGTTACAACTTACAAGGTTTTCAAAAACGTCGAGCTTATGTCCTAACACTTAATGTACAGCATTTCGCGACTAGTTTTGCGAGGCCATTTAGGCATATTTTCAAGTAATGAAAAATGCTATTTTTACGACGAAAACACTATATTCGCCGATAGACCACCAAACGAGGATCGTGGAGTAGCGTTTCAACATATTTACACAAAAAGTAGTTTTTAATTTAACGAGGCGTCAAAAATGTATTTTTCGACGATAAACGTTATTTTCAAAATTCACGAGTGGTATCAATAACATACGTATTTGCATGTGTAACATTGTATCATTGCTTACCTTAGATCATATCATTCATATTAGGTCGCGGTTAGAGACCGAGCCCCATTTCATCATATCCAATATTGTCATTGTTGCTATTGCATCAGGTGAGTTCCATAGCCCCTACCTTTATACGTTTTGGATTACGTTTTGGGGGAGAATACATGCTCAATTATTTTCATTTACCTTCACAAGCACTTTAATCTTTTAAGGATTACTGTGAGTTTTCATAGCCCCGTTTTCAATTGTTTACTTAATTTCTAAACTCTCGGGGGAGAATACATGCTCGTTTTCATCTAAATGTATACTTGATTTACTTGATTATACCACATGTTTAGTTAAACCATTTTTTGCTCCACTTATGAATTTGTTATTCATTCGAGTGTATTGTATATTCACTTGTATCACACTTAATTCTTTTTACCTTTGGACCCAAGCACTTTAAACGATTATGCACGCTTAACCTAATGAACCGGATCCAACACTATGTACATACATGACAAATGAACGGGTCACATAACCGAATGAATGAGTAATATGACAGAATGAACGGGTCGCATTACAAATGAACGGGTCACATGACAGAATGAACGGGTCACATAACCAAATGAATTGGTCACGTAACCGAATGTTTTGATCGAACTAAATGTATTTTAAGTCATGGTCCACATATTACTTTTGTTCACTCAAACCAAATCTTATTTGGTTGTGCGTTGTAAACACACAGGTTGCAAGTCTTGCATGGGCGGGACTTGGGACTGAGTGGATTTACAATGCCTTTGCTGGGAAATCATTATTCAAATGCTTTACATTTTACACTAAACTCTATGAACTCACCAACCTCGTGTTGACACTTTAGCATGTATTTTCAGGTATAAGCAATAGCACGCTACCGGAGGCTTTTGGCAGGGCATGGCATGGTCGTAGAACACTCTGATATTCATTTGGGGACCATTTTAACTGTTTTAAGGGCCTATTTCCACACTACTTTTAACAATGTAAATTCAACACTTTTGTTAAACAATTTTGTTCTAAATAATTGAGGTGAAAACCGTTCTTTGTACTTGTGTTGTGATACCAATTGAGTTGTACCCCAGCGACATGTATGCTTCTGCTGGACCCGATTCTGGGGGTGTGACAAACTTGAAGAAAGTTGCAAACTTTAACACTTTAAAGATCAAATATGGTATTTTGAAATTTTGCAAGAACACAAAAGTACGATTCTTTAAAACTTAAAATTTTCAAAAAGGTTGAAATTTTCTTGTTACAAAAAGTTTATAACACTAGTTTGTAATCAAAAAAGTGCTAAAAACCAAAAAAACAAGAAAAGTAAGCAAATTTTGTAAAAATAACGAGTAGAAAAAACTAAAAAGTGACAAAACAAAACTCAAAAACACACCTAGATCATTGTTAGGCGATTGATACCACTTGTATTACCTTAGATCTAACCTTATCACACAATATATTAAGCACGGATTGGTGACAAGAGTATGTATGTGAGGCGTATAACTAGAGAGAGAAAGTAGAAAGATGAAGAGAGAATATTATTACTAAAACATACACTTACACACTCAAGCACACACCTCAAATGAAACATTTGAGGTGTTTATATAGTATACATAAAACGCCCTAAAGGCTTTCCATGGGCTTGGTTTGGACTTGGATTGGACTTGGATTACAAAGGATATAATAGAATAGCTTAACAAAAATATTAACCTATTAGCTTAGCCCAATCCACAAGCCCATTGACTATTCTATTACTTTAACTACGACACATTACAAAGTTCCTAGTCTAGAATGACCAACACTTTCTATTAAGGCTAACATATATTGTTGTAGTAACCATTTTGATAGTTCAAATGCGCGTATTATCTAGAGACCAAATCTTTCTATGTTTCTATATTGAATATACTAAATTATCAGAAGTTTTTATAGTGCACGTGAGTATGAAGCGTGAGAATAAGGAGATGAATGGCGAAGCTAAAATCATTAACATGTTTGGAGTATAGGAATGGAAAATGTTCTCATATACTGGTTATGGTTCTACAGTTGTGTATGCCCATTGTTTTTTCTTGTGCGAAGATTCGGGTTCCCTGAAATTGGTTATCAATGCACCAAAAGTCACATTAATGGTCCTATATTCACCACCACCGGTGAATAGTTTAGTTAAGAGTTTAAAAAGTTCATATGCAACTCTGTGTTACCTTGGCTAATGTAACTTACCTCTAAAAAAGTGTTGGGTTAGTTTTGGTTTTCGTTTTAGGGAAGGCCTTAATGAAATATTGTTCTTTACGTGTTCACTTGTTATTGATGTTCTAGAATCTTTATTTTAACTTTGTTCAACTTAGTAGGAAGGTTCAAGGCCACCGACGAAAGGAGGTTGCATGCTGAATATGACTTCCTTCTTGATGGTTTAGCACAGAGAGGGAACTTGCCATGTATGTATAAATTTGTGCACCAAATATTTATTACATTTGTGGTATTGTCTGTGCATCTTTTTTGTTCAGATTCTTATACTCTTAACATTCGCAGTTGGTAATCATGTGTTAAAAGATATTTTCTTTTCATAATATTGTTCAGCTTAGCTGCCATTATGCGTCTGTTGCAATAAAACCCGTCTTCGACAGATTTCGGTTAGTTGTAATCACATCTGGAACACTAAGCCCAATTGATCTGTACCCTCGACTTCCAAATTTCAATCCAGTGGTTTGCCGGAGTTTTACCATGTCTTTAACGAGGGATTGTATATGTCCCATGGTTCTCACACAGGGAAGGTAAGATAATCAACAACGATGTATTCTTTAATTTCATTCTTTGAAAAATCATTCATGGTTTTAATAAGATTGTTGTGTCCATGATTCACTATATTATCAGAAATCCTATGTGCCCTCGGAAACTAATGTAATGTTTTGTTAATCACAATGATCAGCTTCCAGTTAGCACAAAGTTTGATTTGAGAAGTGATCCTGGAGTTGAAAGAAATTACGGGTGGCTTTTGTTGGAGATGGTGTGAGTAGTTCCTGATGGAATTGTTTGTTTCTTTGTCAGTTACTCTTATATGGATGCCATAGTGAACAGTTGGAATGAAACAGGGTTTTTAAAGGTTGCCACTCTATTTACAAAACCCTCTCTTTACTGCTCTAATTAGTCTGTTTAACATGTGGAAGTTTTAGTATATCAATCTTTTATATGACAATGTTAGCATAAAAGACGAGTCTTATTTGGTCATATGTTTTCTGTGACATTACTGACTCAAACTTATGCACCAGGAAATTGTTAACCATGTTTGATGATAAGACCAAATCATTAGCTGTATGATTGATTAGCTGTAAGATTTATGATTGATATCATAATTGGTAGGGTTTACCCAAAATAGAACTTGTAATAATCTTGTAATAATCCTATATATGGGATATCAGTTTGTATGGAATGACACACAGAAAACAATTCAATTATTCTTCCATTATCTTTATCGTGTAATCTTACATGGTATCAGAGGCCTTTGTCAACCGATCATAACAAACCTAAACTCTTCCGCCGCCTCCGACCACCGGCTACACGCCGGAGGTTCGGAGGGCTCCCTTTAAACCGTAACCTCTATCATCTTTCATTTTCAAATATCAAGTTATTTACCCAAAATAAACCACAACTTCTTCTAAATATGTGATCTTTATGTTTTTCTAGGAAAAAACACGCCCCGTTTGTTTAGAAGGTTCTTTGGGGGTTGAAGTTTTAGAACCAACTTTCATTTTCTCATAATTTCTTTTGATGTTAATGCATGAGTTTTAGTTGTAATTTCCTTTGTTTTAGTGTAGGGGATACTTTGGGTTATCCCGTTTGTTTTATTTGTAGGGGATACTTTGAGTTATCCTGTTTGGTCAGGATACTTTGGTTTATCCTATTTGGTAAGGGATACTTTGGTTTATCACATTTGGTCAGGATTCTTTGGTTTATCCTTTTTGGTACGAATACTTTTGTTTATCCGGTTTGTTGCATTTTTATGTTTGTTGTTGCTTGAAGATGTGCTTCCGCTTGCTGTCGAATATCTTCTTTAACAATTATTTATTAGTTTTTATTTATTGTTTATTAGCTTTTAATATCCAGTCCAAGCTTTCGCGATTTCGCCGCTCGGACTACGGGGGAGTGTTAACCATGTTTGATGATAAGACCAAATCATTAGCTGTATGATTGATTAGCTGTAAGATTTATGATTGATAGCATAATTGGTGGGGTTTACTTAAAATAGAACTTTTAATAATCTTGTAATAATCCTATATATAGGATATCAGTTTGTATGGAATGACACACAGAAAACAATTCAATTATTCTTCCATTATCTTTATCGTGTAATCTTACAGAAATAATGCAACGTAAACTCGTGTTCATTGAGACCCAAGACGTTGTTGAGACTACATTAGCTCAAGATAACTATCGTAAAGCTTGTGATTATGGGAGAGGTGCTGTGTTCTTCTCTGTCGCTAGGTAAAGTTGTTATCCTGGATTCTGCCAATTGTCTTAAATATAGTGTGTTGATAAGCAATGCACCTTAGCCATTTGTATAACATATTTGCATGTGTATTCTTTCAGGGGGAAAGTTGCAGAAGATATAGACTTTGACCGACACTATGGGAGACTTGTAATCATGTTTGGCGTTCCTTTCCAATATACATTGAGCAGGTGGGTAAATAAGTCAAGTTTGCCGATTCAGCTTGTAATCAGTAATCCCACTCTATATTGACACTATACTATAGTGTTAAACCTTAGATATTACAATATCGTTTTAATTACTATTTCAGTCTAGGACATGTGTCTAAGTATCATTTGTTCAATTTGGTATCTGTTCTTACGGGATATTACTTGCTCGGTTAGAGTACTTGCGAGAGACTTTCCAGATTAAAGAATGCGACTTTTTGACTTTTGATGCATTGGTACTTCTCTCTACTTTTGATAAATCGTTTAGTAACATGCTTGCTTTGATTAAATCTTTTCTAATGATGACAACACTGACATAGACAAGTTGCTCAATGTGTGGGATGCGTTATCCGTTCAAAGGCAGATTATGGAATGATGATATTTGCTGACAAATGATTTGTATGCTTGGTCGTATAATCTTCTACAAAAATAAAATAGTTAATTCATTATTTTAAACTGCTAACTACCAGGATGAAGCTCTAGTCTTTAGGTTTATGTGGCAAACTGGGTGGGTAGAGAATGGGTAGACTTGTAACGTTTTGTGGTCATAACAGGCTAGTCTTGTTAGGTTGGGTACATATAATTTTCAGTCTCCTAAATAGTTGATTCATGAAGTATGCTTAGATTGTGAATGTTGATTCAATTTTTTAATTATGTAACAGGCTAGTCTGGTGACTTTAAAATCGTTTGGCCTGTGTTGTCCCAGTGTGTGAGTCGAATATGAGTTGCAAAGTTTTCTGAATAATTATTTCGTCTCTCTATACAATCATGTACATATACATGTATATATAGGGTACGAATAATTGTGTCCCTTCGGTTTGTATCCAACCGACATAACTAACTAATAACTACCATAACCAACTAACTAACTAACCGCCATAACTAACTTAACCGCTTGGCGGTTACTAACTAACCAACGAACATCATTGGTCCCTCATGTTTCGTTATTTACATACGGAGCAATTTCAAGATTATCAGCTCACATTCTCCTCTTTAATCTTGATCGTTGCTTCGTCCTAAGTCTTGAACTCCGAGCATTTGTCGCATAGTCACAAACTTTAGTCTTGGTAAAGCTTTTGTTAGAATATCTTCTCTTTGTAATTCTCCACTGACGTGTTCCATATTGATGTGCCCATTCTCTACGCATTCACGAATGAAATGATAACGAATTTCGATGTGCTTGCTTCTTCCATGAAAAACTGGGTTTCTGACGAGTGCTATTGCTGAAATGTTGTCGACCTTCAGCGTTATCTTTTTTCTCTTCCCAACCAATTAATTAACTAAGTAGTCGTTTTAACCATAAGGCTTGACATGCTGCTCCAGTGGCCGCCATGAATTCAGATTCACATGATGAGAGCGCCACTGTTGGTTGCTTCTGAGTACACCAGGTAATAGGTGATTCTCCAAAATAAAATACTATCCCACTAGTTCCTTTTCCTTGATCGGTATTGATTCCATAACTACTGTCGCTGTAACCTGTAAACTTGCAGCCGCCTTCTTTCTTGTATATTATGTCATGCTCCTTTGTTCCTTTGATGTATCGGATTACTTGTTTTATCGCCTTCAGGTGATGCTCCTTTGGGTCTTGCATGAATCTGCTGAGTAGTCCGACTGAGTAACTAAGATCTGGTCTTGTAAGTAGTAAGTATCTGAGACTTTCAATTAAGCTTCTGTAATAAGTTGCGTCAACTGAGTTTCCATCTTCCGCCTTGACCAACTTAGTACCGGGATCCATTGGTATCTTTATATCATTACTATCAATCATACTTGTTTCCTTCAAGATCTTGTTGATATAACCTGTCTGCTTGATTGTAATCTCTCCTCCTGTCTGAGTAACTTCTATCCCAAGGTAATAAGCTAACAATCCTAAGTCGCTCATTTCAAATTTGTCTTTCATCTGAGATTTAAACAGTTCTATTTCCTTCCTTGGAGTGCCTGTGATTATCAAATCATCTACGTAGACTCCAACTATAAGTGTAAACGTTTTGCTTCTCTTCGTGTAAACTGCTTGTTCGAGATTACATTTCTTAAAGTCTAATGACTTCAAGGTTTGATCAAGTTTCGCATTCCAAGCTCGTGGTGCTTGTCTTAAGCCGTACAAAGCTTTAGTGAGCTTGTAGACTTTCCCTGACTTTCCTTGTTGAATAAATCCTTCAGGTTGTGTAACATAGACTTCTTCCTTCAAATCTCCATGTAAAAATGCTGATTTTACATCTAAGTGATGTACTTGCCATCCATGATATGCTGCTAGTGCTAATATCAACTGAACTGTCTCTATCCGAGCAACTGGTGCAAATACTTCATCGAAGTCTATTCCTTGTTCTTTTACATATCCTTTTGCTACTAATCTTGCTTTATATTTGATGATCTTCCCTTTTGCATCCCTCTTGGTCTTGTAAACCCATTTGAGTCCTATTGCCTTTTGATTCGTTGGTAATGTAGTAAGAGTCCATATGTTATTCTTGTTGATTGAATCCAGTTCAACCTCCATGGCCTCAATCCATTTCTTATCTGTTGATGCCTCCTTGTAGTTACGGGGTTCTTCTTCCGTAAATAGTAAACTTTCAGTTTCAACTTCACGTGCATTTTCATATATTTCCGTTAAGTCTTTGAAACCTCGTACTGGTATATCATCAAATCTATGATCTGAGTTCCTAAGTGAACTAGTAGTAGCTTCTTCTTCCTCTTCTGAGTTTGGGTTGTAAGTGTATGCTGGTGGGGTGATTGGTGAGTCAGGATCTGGAAACGGATCCTGTTCATGATATGTATTATCATCATTTTCTGTGTTGACTGGTGTAGGGTTTTCATTGTCAACTCCTTCTTTCACAAAACTTTCCCAAAATGTGTCTTGTGTACTTGTTTCCTCTCCATTTTTATCCCAATCCCACGGTTTTTTTTCCATAAACTTTACATCCCTGCTTATGTGTTTCCTCTTTCCTATTCGATCATATAACCTACATGCTTTTGATCCTTCCTCTACTCCTAAGTAAATCATTGGTATGCTTCTATCATTCAGCTTCTTCAGGTGAGGTATTGTTATCTTGGCATAAGCTGTGCATCCAAATATTCTTAGGTTTTCCAGATTCGGTTTTCTGTTGTAGAGTGCCTCATATGGAGTTTTATCTACCAGGGCTCTTGTAGGTACCCTGTTGAGTATGTAAATGGCGTGTTTCACTGCTTCCGCCCAAAAAGTTAAAGGTAACTTCATCGCTTTCATCATACTCCTCGTAGTTGATAACACTCTTCTATTTCTTCTCTCCACTACTCCATTTTGTTGTGGTGAGTAAGGTGCTGTCAACTGTCGTGCTATTCCATTTTACCTACAGTACTTGGTGAATTCATTAGATGTAAATTCACCTCCTCTATCTGTTCTTAGCATCCTTAATTTCATTCTCATTTCCATTTCAATCTGTTGTCTAAATTCCTTGAAAGTGCTAAATGCTTGATCTTTCGACGTCAGAAAGTAGGCCCACATGAAACGTGTACAGTCGTCCACTAACAAGAAAATGAGTTTCTTTCCAGAGTGTGTAGCTGAACTTATAGGACCACAGAGGTCTCCATATACTAAGTCCAACGGGTTCTTTGATATGAATTTAGCTTGATTTGGAAATGGTGTTCTGCTGTGTTTTCCTAATAAACATGCATCACTAATCTGTCCTGCATGATTTATTCTAGGTATTCCTTCCACTAGACCTTTTCTTGTCATCTTGTTGATGTCGTCAAAGTTCAGATGACCTAATCTAGCGTGCCACAACCATGCTTGGTTATCTACATTTGCTAAGAGACATATAGGTGCTTCTATTTGTAAACTAATACTGTAAAGTCGATTCTTAGATCTTTCAACCTTCATCAACAACTTTTTATTCTTATCATACAAAGTCAGTTTGTTTCCATCCATAATAATCTTACAACCTATCTCCGTGAGTTGTCCTAAACTTAGTATGTTGCTCTTGAGGTTTGGAATGTAGTATATATCCGAAAATATCTTCTGTTCTTGGTTCCTACTACCTAACAATATAGAGCCTCTACCCTTTATCTCCATATATGATCCATCTCCAAAACGAACGCGTCCAGTTATGCTTTCATCAATATCCCTAAAATGACTCTTGGTTCCCATCATATGGTTACTTGCACCATTATCTAAATACCATATGCTTGCATCTGCTGTAGCATATTTTCCGGGTTGAATTTGTCCTTCATTCAACAAAACTTCCTCATGTTCAGTTTCGTGTGTAGTCATTAATAGTGATGGTTCATCGTCTTCCAAGATAAGGTTTGATTGTTCCTGAGTTGTCGATGTTCCTCTACAGTTTCTTTTATAATGTCCAAGTTTTCCACACTTGAAACATCGTACTTTGCTCATATCCCCCTCACGTTTATTTCTATTTGACTTTTCTTTGTGAGTTGAGCTTTCTCCCTTTGTGTCATATTTGTTTCTATCACTCTGCCAGTTTTCTCGTGAAAGGTTTGATCTACCTCCGCGTTTACTAAATCGCCTTCCTTTTCTCGAGTGTTCGCCATGTGCAAATAGTAAGTTTTCCTGGCTTTCAACTTGTCCTCCTTTCCGGAGTTTTATCCTTTCTTCAAATGCCTTGAGTTTTCCAGTGATCTCATCTAAGGTAATATCGTCGAGATCATTTGTTTGTTCTATGGATGCTACTATTTGAATGAACCTATTTGGTGTGGAGTCTAATAGTTTTCGTAATAAAAGTGATTCATCCAAAGTTTTCCCTAATTCTTTTGCCTTAGTGGCGTAGCCGTTTAGTTTAGCCGTAAATGCATCCACCGTGTCGTCTTCCTTCATTTGAAGTGTTTGAAACCCAATCATCAATGATTGTAACCGTGCTTGTTGCACTCTCTCTTCTCCAACGTGTCTCCTTTTTAACGATTCCCATAATTCCTTTGCCGTTTTACAACCCGCTACTTGTAAAATCACATCTTCGGTCAACGCTTGATATAGGAAGGCCGTCGTTGCCTTGTCCTTCTTATCATCTACTTGCGTGTTTTCCTTAGGTTCTATTGCTTCCCATAAATCATGTGCTTCTAATATAACCTTAATTTGTATAGCCCAAACTGTGTAGTTTGTGGTTTTCAATTTTGGGCATTGATATTGTGCAATTGGTGATACGGGTTTTGGTGTTGTAGTGTTGGTTGTATCGTCACCAGACATCTTATACGTGCTTATGATCTTCACTTTCTAATCGTATGAGAATTTCTAACTAGTATGGTATTCTTACTAATACGGGAATAGAAATAGTTTTCCGGAAATCCTAATAGTATGGGATCAATAAAATAGTTCTCGGGATTTCCTAATAGTACAAAATAAACTTCTATACTATTTAATATAATAGAAATCCAGAAATTTGAATCATGACCTCGTTGTTGTGTTAAACACAAACGTATTCCCTCTCGTGTATTGGTACTTGAATGTTATACCAACATCGTCTTTTCTTTTCCCTTGTCTCTGCGTTAATATCATCGCATCCCAACAACTTGTTGCTTTTCTTTTGATGTTTACCACGTTATTGTTGTTGTTGCCTCGTCGTTGTTTTTTTTCTTTTCAAACCGATTCACAAAACAAAACTCGTATTCCTTGTTATTTTTGTGTCGATTCGTTTCTGTCCCAACAAACCAAACGAGTTCCTTTTTTTCGGTATTCCACACTTGCTCCTCACGTTTCTATCTTTTTTTGTGTCGACTTGAATTCTTTTACCGCAAAACGTGTCCTTGAAACTTTCTTGTTCTCGGTATCCTTCCAACCAAACCAAACGTTTTCGTTGTTGTGGTTTTTTTTTGAATTCTAAGTCTACTTTTCACACAAAAAACAATTCCCCTCTCGGTATTCTTCACCAAAACAAACGAGTGTTTGTTTTTTTCTCGTTGTTGTTGTTCTTGTCTTTCCAAAACGTTTTCAACAAATAATCCTTGATGTTCTTCTCGGTATCCTTCCAACCGTGTCCACAACAACCTTTAATCCTCGCGTTTATCACGCGTTCCTTTTCTTCCCTTTGTGTTTATTTATAACCGGTTTCACAAAGTTTTATCCCACTTGTCTTTTTTTTCACAAGACGTCATGTTTTTCTTTTCCTTGTCGCGTTAACAGCAACCACTCTCGTTCCACGCTATCCTTCCAAGCGTCAAGAGTTTTCCTTCTTCCTTTGTTGCCGCGTTATTGCAGTTACCAACAAATTTCTTGTACAATATTGTATACTTCCTCTTGTTTGTTGTCGCGTTCCAGAAATCACAACAAACCTCCCACCAATTACGTTTGATGTTTACGTTTGCAACTCCACACAAGTTTGATCGTGCACTATCTCCCTTGCGTTCCTAATTATCCAGGCGTTGTTTCTTTTGAAACACCATTAATCCCACTGAAAACAGAAAGTTCCCGGCGTACGTTTTTCTTGATGTTCTCGTTCAATGTTTTCGGTATCCAACGAGCGTGTGAATGAACGCTTGCTCTGATGCCAATTGTTGTCCTAGTGTGTGAGTCGAATATGAGTTGCAAAGTTTTCTGAATAATTATTCCGTCTCTCTATACAATTGTGTACATATACATGTATATATAGGGTACGAATAATTGTGTCCCTTCGGTTTGTATCCAACTGACATAACTAACTAATAACTACCATAACCAACTAACTAACTAACCGCCATAACTAACTTAACCGCTTGGCGGTTACTAACTAACTAACGAACATCATTGGTCCTTCATGTTTCGTTATTTACATACGGAGCAATGTCGAGATTATCAGCTCACAGCCTGTTTATGCATCATTCAGTTTGCAGTCAGGATCATTAAGGATATGAGTTTGATGGTAGCCTGGAATGGCTTTTCCATATCTGACACTCTGACTGACCCGAATTTGTGGGTTTCATTACTAATAAAGCCACACCTATCAAGCTGTGGCCCATATAAGGGATCATACCCACCCTCATTAACATACCCTCTTACCCAAATAAGCTGTTTTCACATTAACTGGTTGAACTTTCCCCCCTCTAGTTACAAGCTGTCAAATCAACCATATATTGTTGTATTGTTTTTTGTTTATGTAGCTATTAATGTTACAAACTCTATATAATTTATGTGACAAGTTTAGCTTTATTGACCCCAGTATATGTACTAAAGACTTGTTGATTGCTATACTATACTGTAGATATACCAGACATGACAAACGCTCTAAATTGCCTGGATGGATTCTGTCTCATCTGCGTGAGGCCCATCTTAACTTGAGTACTGATATGGCTGTGCATATAGCAAGAGAGGTACGTCTTCCAGCTTCTATGATCCAAATTTGTTTAAAGTGAGAGGTGTCATTTTTGACCTATTTACCTTAAACTGGGTCAGGTTTTGTTTATTATAATTATCGGGTCAAACAGCTTAAAGATGGTTAAAATGGAATAAGGTCAAAAGGGTTAAAAGTCACCCATAATGTTCTCAGATGCTTTAAACCTACCTAATTGCTTCACTAAAAGACGTTAAGCTTATTATTTTAGCAATATAGCTTATTTTATTGTACATTAAGTATTTATGAACTTAAAAAGATGGACAAAGAAAGGGTTGAAGGGTCGGTCCGACCCGAGCCTACCCTTTTTGACATGTTATTCAACACCCCAACTAACCTATCTTTTGTCAGCTCTATAGTTTATCAAAGTTTTTATGTTCTACTTGCAGTTTTTGAGGAAGATGGCACAACCGTATGATAAAACTGGTGGTGGTGGAAAGAAAACACTTCTTTCACAAGACAACTCGAAGAAGATGAACAGTCTTGACCAAATGATGTTTTGAAGAACAATATCATAGTGATAGACTGATAGATCAATATATAGAATGGGTGTTACTGGAAAAAGTTTTGCTCGTACCTGCTAACCTTATTACCAGCCCGTTTTTGAAGAGTGTGCTGTATACTAGTCTAAATTATTTGTTGTTAGTTTATGATACTTCTTTCAATAAAAAATATCCAGCAACCCGTACCAAGATTTTTCATGATTTTTTTTTAACCAATGTGCACATGCTAAAAAAAAAAAAAAAAAAAAGAAAAGAAAAAAAAAAGAAAAAAAAACTGTTTTATGATCTTTGTTATAGGCGCAAAAAGTCCGATGAATAGAAATTTCAGTATTCGCAGCTTTAGAAGCAACCTATACAACTAAGGGGTGGTTGGTCCGGGGTTAAGGGGGTGGTTAATGGTAAAAGTAATCAATAATGATGTTTGGTTCACCCTAGGTAATATAATGATTATCCAGTAATGGGTAATGGACCATTATAGAGTAAATTTAGGGGGGGGGGGGGGGTAAGGGATTGGTTACTCACCTCACCTTTCATTCTCTTCATTTCCTTTTGCATTCCCTATTTCAGCTTTTCTTTACTCCTTTTGCATATCCCATATTTTTGAGGGAAGGCGGCTAATGGCTATGGTAGGGCCCTTTCTAAATTATGATGTTGGTCACAGGAATATAACATCAAGGCAATGGGGGGGTAAGGGATTGATTACTCACCATCACCCATTCCTTTGCATTCCCTTTCTCTTTCCCTTTCCTTTTGCATTCCCCTATTTTAAACCAAGCGGGCCCTAAATGTGTGTCAACGAATTAACATCAAGGCAATGCTTTACCATAAAGCGGTCTAGTATCGATCTCATTATGGATTTTACTAGAGGTGGCAAAACGGGCGGGCTAAATGGGCTATGGGTTAAACGGGCATGGGCTAAATGGGCACGGGCTAAACGGGCACGGGCCAAACGGGCGCATTTTATACGAATCGCTTTAGAAAAGACTCAAACCGACGAAATAAAATTTTCAAATGTAACACCTCATTTATATTTAAAAAATTAAATATATTATATCTATAAGTTTTTCTTTAAAAACAATTATAATGTTCTTCAATTGAGAGAAAATATGTGTCTGTTTGTACCCATTTAACTTTTAAATGGGCAATATATGCCCATTTCAAAAAAAAGAGGAGGCTAAATGTGTCCAAATCATTTAAAAATTTTCTCAAATTAGCCTTTTTTTATTTATTTTAGGCACAAATTACCACTTCTAGATTTTAGATTCACACAAGATGCACTAATATACGCCGAACCAGGTAAAAAAACGACACTTGGGCACCCTGAAACTCACTCCGTTGTTATCCGACAACAATCAGTGCCTGCAACTGGACCATAGAGCATGCTGCACAAAGGCTGAGTGATGTGGACTGGGGTGGGGTAGGTCTATGGGCATAAGTGAGGATACCTCATATGATTTTTTAGGGTAGATTCATTCACTATCATACATCCAATTTTCTTTGTCTTGTTAAGAAGACAAGGGATCATTCCTTAGTGCAATCCTATTTGGTCATTTATGTTTTCTTTCTTTCTTTCATATCTGTGTTGACTGTCAACAAGATTTCACCAATAGCAATGTTGTGTACCAGTAAGATCAGATTCTACCGCTTTATCACCAAGTGTCATACTTTAAAACGAATGATTTTTGTTTAAAATATAGTGTATGCGTGTATCTACAACAGGGAAAACAAAAAGGAAATGGGTAAAAATACGCCCGAAGTGCATCTCTATATATTGCGTCTCATAAATAATATGCGCACACACATACGTATAATAGATATCAGGGTGCTATTCTGTATCACTTTTACATATATGTAGATAGATAGATGGAACTCTGCATGCTTGTTTGCCTTTTCGCATACAGAAATGCTTCCATGTATAAGTTAGGTAGATAGATATGTGAGAATATTGATTATTGTGGCATGTGTCCCCCATGTTTAATAACGCTACCATCATGCAAAAGATTTAAGAACCATAACTTTCAACTCACCATGGCCTTTAGTGCACCACGTCTCCCTAGCGGACATCAATCAAGAACACTGTCAATTTTTTTATAGTTCCCTTTTGAAGATTGGATAAGCATATATAGCTATTATGCTATTATGTTGGAATATGAATATCATAACAATTTATATAAACATATAACATACACATCAAGTACGCAGCGAAAAACAGGATCTTAATACAAGTAATTAATTAACTAAATATAAAAAAAAAAATGCGTACCTTTGATTTCTAGCAAAACAAGAAATCAAACCTCTCTTTTCTTCTCTTGATCAAATAAATGGATTAACGTGGAACCCCTTACCCTTTTGTTCCACAATCCAAAATGGAATAACTAAAGTAAGTTATTACCAAGGTCTTGTACACACGTACTATAACCAACTAACGTTAGATGCTAGTGTAAAGACACATATTAAACCAAAACCAATTTTGTTTAATAAAAGCCAATCTTTCCACCCTTAAAGATGGTGATCGACTAGATTTAAGATAAAGAGAAGGATAGAAAAACTTTAGGGTTATAGTAACAAATGCACAAGCTAGAGAAACTAATAACCCAAAGGTTTGTATTTATAGTGGAACTATTCTTGGTCACCAAGAAATCGATCTAGGGTTAATAATCCCTAAGAAAACCGGCCACCCATATAGAATGGGTTCTAGATCCTTCTTGTGCCTCAAATTTCACAATAGTCCTTCCTTTATTAACTTAACGGTCGTTAGTCAATTCCGTTAATTACTTAACATCCGTTAGGTATTATTTCTTGTCCTAAATAATTAAATACATAACATGGTTATATATTAATTATTTCCGTTAGTCATTCATACGTAAAGTGTGCAATCCCAAGGTCCCGTGTTCGATTCTAGTCATATACGTTTTAATATTTTTCCACAACTCTAACAGCTCCCACTTGAAAATCTATTAAAAGTATAATTGACATTGGTTAGTGTGACTGGTAATTTTCACGTTGTTAATTAATATTAAATGAGTATTAATTATTTTTAAGCTGAGCATTTCTATGCGCATTTGCATGTTTCTGAGTATTTTTGAGCATTTTTGGGAGCTGTTCCGCATACTGTAGCTTACAGTCACTGCAGAAAAAGTATATTTTTGTCAATAAGCCTAAATTATCCTATTTCTGATAGTTCCTGACAAGTCTCGTAATTAATTAACTGAGAGCTTTCTCGTATTTTTCTGAAAAACAACCGCACGCGCGTACCGACAGCACAGTACCCATGGTAACAGTCAAATAAATATATTTTTGAGTCAGTAATAATATTTTACTACATTTTTGATAAAAACGTGGATAAAAACTTTATTTTACGCAACGTGTCCAAAAACGTCAAACCGGGACTTTACGGTCACGTTTAAGCTTAAACCGACACACGATACACCAACGAGGAGTAAAAATTTAATCTTACCTCCCCAAGAGAGGCCATAACCGGCCCCTAATATTTCTTCACCACTAGAGTCCAAAATCTCCCCCACTAACTCAATATAATCATAAATATAATGCAAGTTTACTCTAAATACTACTACAACTAAACTCCTTATCCATTTAAGTTTATCAACTTTGCCTAGATCATTTCTCTTCTTCAAAACACACGACACAATCAAATTTCTAAGATCCATGAGTTTTCTTTGAAGTTCAAGCTAATTAGAGTGTATATTCAAGCTTTACCGGTTATTTGGAACGTGGTTTGGGTAAATTTGGTGAAGCTTTGGGTGTTCTTGGTTCACATACCCCTCGTTAATCTCACAAGCATTGTAAGAATTCATAAAAATTTTCTAATCTTGTTAATTTCTTGTTCATTTGATGTCTAATGATGATTAAAAGTGTTAAATGTATATGTTTTGATAATATGGAAAAGCTAGGGTTTGTGTTCTTATGCATAGTGCTCGACATTTTTAATGACCTATGAACAAATTAGTAAATTTCTTGCTTGTGTGGTAAATCTTGTTACATATGATGTTAGTTTGATAATACAAACAAGCTTTACGATTATTACGCGAGATTAAGCAATATAATGACTTTTTAAGCTATATATATGGATCGGCTATAATAAAAATAAAAGATTATTAGGGTTTTGAAAAACATAAAATTTTGGCTTAAATGGTGAAATGGTGGAAAAATATATTTAAGTGCTTATTTGGAATAGCTTATTGAATAAGCTATAAGTTATAGAAAATGACTAGTAAAAATAAGAAAATAAGTTGACACAATATGTATGGGTCGAATAGACTTAATTTGGTCATATTTGAATATTTGACTAAGTAGCTTATTTATTAGAGGTTAATTGATAAGCTTAAAGTTTAATACGTAATTAATATTTACTAAATTATAAGAAAATGGACTAAATGGATTTTTGGACCATAAAAGCCCACGTATGGACTGTTGGGCCAAGCCCAACAAAACATTTTGTAGTTTTGACTTTTTGACCAAACGGACTTAATGAACGAATTAAATGATTTTTAGAAACGCGACGATATATACGTTTTAACTAAAAATGTGTTTTGGACTAAAAGTGATTATTGGGCTTATTATATGAGTTTTGGCCCAATAAGTAATTTAAATGACGAAAATGATTTTTGGAATATTTTCCGACTCACTATGAATATTATAACTTAACGAAACGATAAATGTAACGAAAACTAGTTTTGAGACGTTTAGTCTCCAAAAGGGTGAAAAATGACATTTTGACCAAATTAATATTAATATTGACTTTTGTTGACTTTTTGATTAAGTATTGACTTTGTGTCGAAATTTATTGTTAATAATTAAACGTAACAATAACGATAAATATAACGAGAAAAATTACTCGCGACAACCAAAATATATATTACTAACATATTTTGCACACATACTTTACAAGATGAGTTATTTGGGAAAAATTGCTACACTTGAGGAAAATGAAAACGTTGTATAAACAAATGGGTCATGCCCAAATTTTCTAAAAATCTAACACTTAGAGTATTTCAGTGGAAATACTTAACTTAAATAAATGTTCTAAAATTTCTTAACAATATTTTATTTTCTTATAAATTAAAATTGTATTATAAATAATAAATAATATTTATAATATAATAATCCTCCACTAATCCCATTATTATTATTTTATTAATTTCTCAAAAACATATTTAATTAATTATTATCTTAATTAAATGCATAACTACTTAACCTAATATATATATATATATATATATATATATATATATATATATATATATATATATATATATATATATATATATATATATATATATATATATATGTGTGTGTGTGTGTGTGTGTGTGTGTGTGTGTGTACACGTATGATTATATATATAGCACTTGCGCATTTTAAACGGCGAATACTAGCACGGATGTTCCGTTACGTATTCCCACCGTGCACTTTCACCATGAGCCACCACCACCAAGAGTTAGAACGATAAATCATTTTAAATATATTTTACCACACAGCAAGCAAGAAATACACGAGCACTGTTCACGCGTAAACTTTTCAAATAAAATAAAGACATATGAGACACGAATATTTCGCTAAGACTTACCGTACTGATTTAGGTTGTGTGTCGGCGCGGTTGCATTATTTTGTTGATTAGCAGATTGCTGTTGTTTGCAAGGTGAGTTTATAGCCCCATATTTTTATACGATTTGTTTTTACAAGCTTTGGGGTGAGAAACATGCAAAATTGTTTTCATGGACCAAAAATGGATTTTGTTTTTATACACACTAATATGCAGAAACCTAAGTTTAGCTGAATCTCATTGCGCCCACTATCATCAACCGTTAATTCCTTTCTAGGAAGCCGTTTGATATAAATAGATCTATTGGGGATGACACCCCCGTTCGGTTGGCTCGGCATAGCCAAGGTGAACGTATACCAATCGAATAATAGGCCGAGTGTCTGGGGATTAACACTCGCGGGCACCCTTTTTATGCTAATGCCAGTCAGGCACGTGGCAATGTCATA
The DNA here is from genome assembly GCA_021014915.2 of Artemisia tridentata subsp. tridentata. NCBI lineage: Eukaryota > Viridiplantae > Streptophyta > Magnoliopsida > Asterales > Asteraceae > Artemisia > Artemisia tridentata. Next base: position 156,817,499 of record CP139506.1, read on the forward strand.
GATCGGTTAGATGAGGCTTAGTGTTTGCATAGCTGAGTAGTGTGTATTTGCCGAATTGTTTGTTGATTATTGCTATTGGTCCATATGTGCTATTTACTTTAAACCTATGAACTCACCAGCGTTAGCTGACTTTTAGCATGTTTTTCTCAAGAAACTGAGGTGCGTTAACTGAAGGCAGGGCATGGCAATGGTCATAATAAATGTTGGAAATGTTTTTAATAATGCGTTAACTCTGAAATTTGGACCTCTTGTTTAATGGGCTACCTTTTCATTTGAAATGGATTTTATGTAAGACAACATGACTTAATTTATGTAATGTATTTTAAAACGGATTTCAAATCCGTTCCCTATATCTTGTGTTGTGATTATCGATTTAGTAGCACCCAAAGTGTATGCTTCCGCAATATTATGATTTTGGGGGTGTTACAGTTAGCGTCTAGCAACACGTCAATGCCCTTAGTACAACTCGAATGTGGTCTCCTGGAAAAACCACTAGATGATTAATCATCATACTTATCCTTTTGTTTCTAATACTACATTAATAAAGATATGGATCTTAGTCATTCTTTATTAATAATTCTGTTTCTCGTTTTTCGATTAAGCAAGATTACCAAATCTTCTGAATATGTTCTGGGGAGATCTTGGGCATGACCATGCAAACATCTTGTCAACCCTACGAGGGGCCCAGCAGTATTAAACTCCAAATAAATTTGAAGGAACAAATTCTATCTTGACTACGAGCATAACTCATGCACTTCGCAACACTTCCGAAAACAATCCTTATAGCTACCAGTTACGTATAGCGTTAAATTGAATCACAGAAATGCACTACATGCATGACAGTTATCTGGCATCTCAAGTCTGAGGATAAATATTCATGATTTACTTGATGACAAAGATCCATAAAGTACAATCATGTGGTTGGGATAAGTCCTATATTCAATTTATCCATTATTGAATATCATCTGAATTTGGCATGTACAACGCATCAATATACTTAAGTATATTCTACCACAACTCAGATTTGTCTTAATTCAATAATATTCCCATATTATTGATCGACAACGGACTATTTAGAATAACATAAGTTATTCGTGGATTTAAACATGCAAATATAGGATACAATTTATTATTAATGAAAACAAACGTACCACGTACTTTAATTCATTGTAAATAATAATTGCTTAACATCCCTTATCCTAATACTAATTAGATCAAGCATGATAATTCCTATTAATGAACTATGCCTCAAGTCATGTCAAACATACTTGTTGACAAGGCATAAATCAACTAATTTGATCTATCGGAAATTTGAGAATACTTATTTCAAGAATTCAATTAATGAAGTTCTTGTATGTGTGCATTCATCTACCTAGATATTGCCACATAATATTTCATAAAATGCGTGACATCCTTAACCACGAATGTATGATAATTAAACTAACAAACCTTTTATAGTTTAAAGTATTCTTATTCTTTAATGTATAATGCAACTATGCTTTAATCATAACTAGTACACATGGCCATTAACAAGGATAAACTCCCACCATGACTAGTATTGAGTGTCATCTCAATCTTATTAGCATCATTGTATCCAAACAACAATATGCTCTTTAAAATTCCGTAAACTTTTAATATTCATCGTGTAATGTTTTATACCTTCAAATCTATCAAGATTTGTCAACTATATCAATTACGCAACAATTTTCTATATGGTTCATATTTAGAATTTTGGAGCAACTCTAGGCTGAGGATGCTAATTCTAAATCTAACCATATCCATTACACTTAATTATCTAATAACCTTCAATTAGATATTAATGTTGTCAAATCATCTTGCATCCAAGCATGATACAACAAATAACATGATGTACATGAAAAATCCTTGCGTCAAACTTAGATTTATTCATGTCATATCTTTTCAAAGATATGTTACTATCTAGACTTCCTAATAGTTTATCATGTTTATTAGAATCAGTCATTTTACCGCTTATGTTTATAACAATAAACATATATTACAAGGTTTTATTTTCTAAATTTCCATGTGAAGTTTCATTCCAAACGAAGACTTAACATTTAATGTTAATGGAATGTTACTTCCCATATGTTATACAACATATGTGAAATAAGAAAATAAATATAACACTCCCACTAGCTTTTAGGAATATTAAGAAATATCTTATTTTAATTATAAATCAAAACTTAGATTTAATAACTAAACATAAGTATATCTCCTAGATGCATGCATTAATCTAAACGATTGCACTTTGTATACTTCCAAAGATTATTTGAATTCAAATACTCCTTTCAATTACTCTTCGTCCTCGCACAAGTAATTATCCAAGAAAGAGTTTTGATATTCCATTGTTAATTTCATATAAATGAAACTAAGAATGACAATCATAATCTTTATACATTTAATGTGCTTAGAAAGAATTTCAATCACATTTAATTGCTTAATTGTGACTGATAATCTTTTCACACATTAAATATGTATACAAATTTGTCCATTATGATTTCTACACCAGAATTTAAATCTCTAGGATTTTCATTTCCTTTGTAGAAACTCATCTTCATTCTATAGTGTAACTATAGAGTTTAAGATCAACTACGTTTCCAAAACTAGTTATCTTCCTGGACTGCATCTAAGCATTCATAGTATGAGTAATTTGCCAAATTCAATATTTGCAATTTATCAACAGGTTTATCATAATCCTGTAACTCATAATCCTCAACATATTATCCAAATATTTGAGATATCCTTGCGGATCTATGAATATGAGAATTCCATCATCTTGAGATTTAACATTAACATGTTTAATCCTCATTATGACTTTGCTAGTGTATTTTTAGAAGATTATGTATCTTGTAATTTTATCTTATCAAGATAAACCCTCCCACTTGCCTTTTGCAATTTATAGAATATCTATAAATACTCAGCAAATCAAGCAACACAAAATTGTTCTCTTTTGGGACTTTACAAATACATATTGACAGTTCCTGACATTAATTTGTTAATAACCTACCCATAAGCAGTTTAACAAATTCTGAACTTCAATTTTTAAGACTTAATGTGATTCATCACATTCCATAATAAATGGTGTCTTATTAATCTTCTAGGCTGGAGTCTAATTGAGTATATACTACTCAATTTTCTAACCTTGATTACTTTTGGAAGAATAGAAGATATAGTCATGTTAATTAAACAATATAACAAGAGCTTGATTTTCCTAACTGAACATACCATACACATTATGTATTTCATTAGGATTAATATTGTAAGTCAATCTTACAATATGTGAGATAAATATTTCGTTCTGGCTAACCTATTTACCAACTAAGTTAAGTTAATGGTATAATAGATTTTCCAAGACAATTGCATGCTTAATAACATAAGTACTTATTGACCAAGTCACTTCATGTCTATGTCTTACCAAGAAGACATAAACTGTTATAATCCTAATATACGTTATAAGTCATTGATCAACTCAATGACTTCTTGTATATGTCTTAATTAAAAACATAACAAGTTAACGTCTTACTTTATTATAAGTCTTATAGCAATCAAAAGACTTCATATTTATATCTTTATACTAAAATATAAATATGCATAACTAAAGTAATCATGAACACTACAATTTGGTTTCAATAGTTGTTTCAAGTTAATTTATTACTTCATATATTTATGTCATTCTAAGAATACATAAACATTCAAATTTTGAAGTAGTATTAGATTACTTCATTTATTTATGTCATTACAATAATACATAAATTTCATATTTGAAGTAGTCTTATTATCATATTGACACTTGTTCTAATAATTATCTAATTTAGAAACTTGCAAATTAACATAGTTTCATTACATCAGCTTTGGCTGCTAGTAATGAAAGAATGTAATTTACCTTGTCATTAATATCTAGTAATGAAAGTAGATATTAATTCCAAGTGTTCTATTAATTAGATGTGAATAAAACACATTAGAACATTAATCTCTTACCTTGCAGTCAAGAGAATCCTTTAAATCATATTCCTTTGTGTTGTTGCTTGCACACAGTAAAGATTTCTCCCACTTGTGCATGGAACAACATCATGATTCAGATAAACAACACGTCAATAGTTTGTTTATGTGATCAATATGACTGTGTCACAGATATTAGTAGATATAGAACCACCTTGTCTAGTAAGGAAACGTACACGACTATCCTTAAAATCACAAGTGTCTATAATTGGAAACTAATTATCTCAATAGATTCTAGAGATAATCCAGGTTACTACCAAGATCTCAAGGCTTGTAGCTCCTACTGAATTACAGATCATTACATGAACTCATTATTCAGTAATTACAACACAATGCTCCCACTGGATTTGACAACATTATAAGTGTTTCTTAACCAGTAAAAGCAAATAGCGTGTTGTTTACTTTCCTACACCTTTGAGGGATTCCTTACGTAATAATTACTATGGTACTCAAAGAATGTATTCTACTATGTAAATGATGGAATATCCACCAATTCAATTAACTTTAGAAAATTGGGCATGCAATTTCTTCCTCAATTAGATCTACCATCCCCACAATAGTATGTAGCACCTTTAAATGGTCAAAGCACAACAACTAGACAAAGTATGCTAGTTTTTCTTTTACTAATTTTGCGGTAAATCGTCTAGCTTCTAATTTTAATAACTCATAAGATGTGCAATTTCTTAACAATATAAAATTTGCTACGAGTTATTTCTTAGAATTTAGACAATTCTAATTTTCCTATTATACCTTTCTCATTCATGAAAAGGAATAAGATTAAGTCTCACTCTTCTCAAAGGAAAGTAGACTAGGTTTATTCTTTTAGTAAGGTTGACTCTAGCCTAAAACCCTTACGGGTGTAGATCAACTTTCCACTAAAGGAATGTCCCACGTTTACGGTTTTAACGTTGCATTTAATACTTTAAAAGAATTTTCAAAATTCAATTTTAGTATTTTCGATAATACAATTTTTCAAGAAAATTAAACACCCATGGTAAATTAATGTTTAACCATTTAATTTTCACTGAAAACTAGGATCCAAATTGCCATAGTTTCATCACATCAGCTTTGGCTGCTAGCAATGAAAGTACTCAATAAGGTACGAGTTGAACTTAATTGCCAATCTCAAATTGCAATTCCTAGAGTCATGGGATTTACATATTTTGCCAACCTCAGTTGCAAATGTAAGCATGTTTTATCCCCATCTTTATGCCTTGACATAGTTTCATTACATCAGCTTTGGCTGCTAGTAATGAAAGTACTCAATTAAGTTAACCAACTTAAGAAACTGCAAATTACCATAGTTTCATCACATCAGCTTTGGCTGCTAGCAATGATAGAATGTAATCTCAGGTGTTTCCGTTTCATTGGATGGCATATAACTTAAATTTAAGGGTATTTATTTTGATGTGTGTAATCAAAAAAATATGTACAAAGATGTCATGCATTCATCTTTTACACATTCGTTACTTTATTAAGCTCAACTCAACAAAGTTTTAATTGATGGCGTTGAGAAACTTACAAAATTGCCTTAAGATGCTTCGTACATATAATGGTTGTACTTGGTAAGTCTAATTTTGACGCACAGGCGAGCGGAGAGACAGAATGGAGTCTCTTTAAGGCCACAATTTAATGCGAAACCAACCTTATACCCACTTTATAGTTTGTCAACATTAGGTCCGCCTTTCGACCATTTTTGTACAGTTGCATCAATCAATTAAAAGTTTAAGATTTTTAAAGCTTAAAATCATGTTGTAAATTATTAAATTGCTAGTCTCGCCTGGGAGCAAATTACCGTGCGAAGCGAACCACTGTCGGCACATAAGACTTGGCAATAAATAATTTACCACATCAATATTTCATAGTGATTAGGTCCATTTATTTTTTATACGAAAATTACCCTCATATTGCTTGCAATTCAATAATTTAAACAAAAAAAAGACAAGTAATTTAACAAAAAAATAAACAAACACATAATAACACATATATGATCTTAACCATAAATCATATAGCCAAATGCAAACCTTTTTGATAAATCCTATTAATAATCTCTATGTGAATTTTATGTATATAATTATAAAGACTCCCATTGGTTTTCGAGCGCATTGTACCCAATGGATCACAGACACCAACAAGTTGGTCGCGTAAGCCTCAATAATTATATATCACGTTGCACATAACAGATTCATTAATTTAATAATTAGGTTTACCCTAATTTTAGATCTATCTAAAACATGTAGCAATTACATCAACTTCCATGACAAAACATGCATGTTTTTGTCATGGATCCCCAAATAGCACTTACTATCATGTCAAAACATATAATCAAGTCTATTCTACGCATATTCAATTAATGACATAACCTAGTATTCATTAATTAACACATAAAAAATTACATGCAACCTAGGGTTTCTACAAGTTTTACAAAACATAAAACCCTAATTATAAATAAATAGGTAATCGACCTATATATAAAAAAATTAGGGTTTACTAATTTTTAAAACCCTAGAACACCAAAAGCATGTAATAATCATACAGATCCAATTTTATGAATATCATAACAATTTATATAAATATATAACATACACATCAAGCAGGCAGCGGAAAACAGGATCTTAATACAAGTAATTAATTAACTAAATATAAAAGAAAATGCGTACCTTTGATTTCTAGCAAAACAAGAAATCAAACTTCTCTTTTCTTCTCTTGATCAAATAAAAGGATTAACGTGGAACCCCTTACCCTTTTGTTCCACAATCCAAGATGGAATAACTAAAGTAAGTTATTACCAAGGTCTTGTACACACGTACTATAACCAACTAACGTTAGATGCTAGTGTAAAGACACGTATTAAACCAAAACCAATTTTGTTTAATAAAAGCCAATCGTTCCACTCTTAAAGATGGTGATCGACTAGATTTAAGATAAAGAGAATGATAGAAAAACTTTAGGGTTATAGTAACAAATGCACAAGCTAGAGAAACTAATAACCCAAAGGTTTGTATTTATAGTGGAACTATTCTTGGTTACCAAGAAATCGATCTAGGGTTAATAATCCCTAAGAAAACCGGCCACCCATATAGAATGGGTTCTAGATCCTTCTTGTGCCTCAAATTTCACTAATAGTCCTTCCTTTATTAACTTAACGGTCGTTAGTCAATTCCGTTAATTACTTAACATCCGTTAGGTATTATTTCGTGTCCTAAATAATTAAATACATAACATGGTTATATATTAATTATTTCCGTTAGTCATTCATACGTAAAGTGTGCAATCCCAAGGTCCCGTGTTCGATTCTAGTCATATACGTTTTAATATTTTTCCACAACTCTAACATATTACATTCGAAAGTGTTTTTGAAAGTTATTCAAGAGTCTATTTCTAATATTTAAAACCTCCTAACTCCAAAGATTTGAATTTTAGTGTGATAATATTGATTAAATGATCAGGTATTTACAAATTCTTTTAACAATGACATAAAATGTTAGTGGGACAACTAGACCCAGTCACTCAACCCGTATTAACATGTACATATATAAGGACCAATTTCAACCCATTTTGACATGTAACTGGACATAAAGAGCCAAGACGATACACTGATACGTAAGTTTGGTAGTCATGAACTCCTAATGCATCTAGACTTTTTTGTGCACTGTGATTAACAAAAGATGGTTGGTTGTAGCATACACACGAATTTTGTGTAGCAAAAAATTGTCATGAAGATGACAAATAATTTGAAACTTTAGTTCGATAAAGGATAAAGTAAAAGAGAAATGCATTGATTCAGCTTAAGCCTATATGGATGTGTAAGATGCACTTGATGCAACAATTTTATCCCTAGTTGAAATATGTTCAGTGCATATTTAGCTCGTTAATTGTGGTGTCAACTCTAAGAAGAGTCTTGGTGCACAAAATGAATATGTCAACATATTTATAAAAAAAAAGAAAAAGAAAAAAGAAAAAAAAAAAAAAGAAAATAACTTTTCGATGAAAATGAACTGGTCACTTTCACACTTATGTATGTTCCTTATCTCGCCAATGGCCTTCTCTATAAGTGTTAGAAAGGAAATCGCACTTAACTAAGATAAGGGAGTACAAGAGTGGAATTGAACTATCAAGTATGAGCACTGCAATAGACATTATTCACGTTTCCAATAGTAGCGTAACTTCTACCAGCCACACAAAGCGAGAGACACGCTCTTTCATTTATGATTATGTTTTTTTTTGCATAGATAAAAAATACAACCAGCAACTTATTCATAGCTTCAAGGTCGGATTTGCCGTGGTTTTGGTTTCATTTCTCTATATCCTTGATCCACTCTTTGAGCAAGTTGGGGAAAATGCAATGTGGGCTATCATGACTATTGAGGTTATATTAGAGTTTTTTGCAGGTTTGTCCTCCTATTTACTCATGTATGGGTAGATTCATACTCCGTATTATGTTTTATCTTGAATGAGCAAGATAAGTAAAATTGAGTATTTATCGGACAGGTCAAAAAGTCTTCTAAAGTTCATTTATAATGCATACACCCTTCTAAATCGCTTTATAAAGTCTAGTTTTTCAATTGATAGTTGATACACATTACAGGTGCCACATTAAGTAAAGAAGGACTACTACATTTAATTGGAACTATACTCGGAGGTGGACTTTGGTGTTTGGCAAAAATTTTGGCAAACGATATGGGAAGGACTGGAAACACAGTATTTAGTGGCACATTAATATTTATGATCAGTAAGTCTAAACCCTTTAACATCGGTGTTTCTACTTCGAGGTCACTAGACATTTTGCCACTATTAATACATGCATTTATACAATATCTCGCCAAATTGTATTTCCCAATATTTTTGCTAAATGAAAATAATTGGATAATATATAGGTGCTATGGCAACATACTGTCGCTTTATTCCAACCATTAACAAGCGATATGATTATGGAGTTATGATCTTCATTCTTACGTTCAACTTGGTAGCAGCGTCCAGATTGCGTGATCCTGTAATTTTGGAATTAGGTCATAAGCGTCTATCAGCGGTAGGGATGGGTTTTTCAGTCTGCATATTTATCAGCTTACTCATTTATCCCTCGTGGGCTAGCGATGAACTTCTTTACTTGACCTCCTCTAAGTTTAGTGAACTAGCTTGCAGCATTGAAGGTATTTATTGCACCTACGCAAAACCAGATGAAGCAATATTATAGCATATTCTAGTTAAAACATATCGATGTTCAATTGCAGAATGCATAGAAGCATACTTTAGCATAGACTGTCAAAAGGAAAGCCACTCGATAGTTTATGTCAACAACTGAAAGTCAGTGTTGCACTCAGAGTTAAGTGATGAGTCTTCACTGGTAACATCTCATTTACCAGATAAAGCTTACTACGTAGTATCATTTATAGTAGTGATAACTACTGCTAAGTTAAGTTTTTAAGCTGTCAAGAGTTTTAAGTAACTTCATAACTTCATAAATTACGTAAACCCAAGCATGTATTCCAATTTCTTTTTACGGAAGTTTCATACATTTTCAGGTGAATTTTGCAAGATGGGAACCTTGGCGTGTAAATTTTGGATTTTGTAGTCCGTGGGAGAAATACCAACATATACAAGACCTTCTTAGGGAGCTTGTTTCCATGATTCTGTCACTAGAAGGGTATCTTAGATCGCCATTACAGGTCAGAATTACACTTCACCAGAGGTTTATAATCTTAGACTAATTAAATAATTCCGCTCTTTTACTTATCAATCAAGTGGTTTACTTTGCGTATGCAGCCCTCAACAATGATGCGAGAAGCAATCAAAGAGCCATGCAAAAATGTTGGATCTTGATACGAACCCTCTTAGTATTCATGTGTTTTATTATTATTAGTATTTTCCTTATTATTAACTAGTTTCCTTTATAGTATTATCTTAGGGACCAAGTCAAGTTTAGGGCATCTTTTATTATAAATAGGGTGTTAGGGTTGTTATGGTGATTATGCAGAATTTTATGAATGGTTTAGTGATTTGATATCATTATTGGGAGAGAGATTGGCCTCTCGAAAGTTGATCACCTATCTTTATTTATTGTTATTTTTCTTTATATCTCTTAATCAAATCCGGTTCGTATCAATTGGTATCAGAGCTGTTCGATTCTAGGGTTTCGACCAAAAAAAAATCATCGAGTTACTGTTCATACGAATACTGTTCATCAGAAGTACTGTTCAGAGAGCGGGGGAATTACTGTTTTTCAGGAAAAAGTATACATACTTGATTTCTTGAATCAATGGAACACAGGAGCGCGTTTCAAGAAGAATGGGATGTTAAGGTCAGACGAATCCGAACACAGTTGGAGCGAATTGGAAGAGTTGCATCTCAGCAAAGAATGGTGGTAACTAAACCAGACACTCCTAAAGATATGATGGAGATTCAACAGTAGATTTCCCTATTAAAAATAAGGTTAAGGGATGTTGGGAATTAAATATTCTGAAGTTAGAGTATTAGAAATTACTCTAAGTCAAAGGTACTGCTAGTTCATGATCAAGGTACTGCTAGTACATCAAGGTACTGCTAGAGCAAGAAGGTACTGCTAGTTGTATATGGTACTGCTGATCAGTGACTCATAGGATAAGATCGAAAAGATATTTATTGTATTTTGGTCAAACATATACGGTAGATAATATCTTACTCCATGTGCTTTGTTAACAAGTTGTATACATAGATACATGTTGTATCTTATGTACTGACACCAATAAGCATAAGTTAAACAAGTAAGTCGGTCAAGACTTTAAGCAATTTGTAAAGATCTTTTGCAACTATAAAAGAGATCTTAGTCTAGTGAATATGTGTGTGAATATCGGTTAAGACATGGAACAAACAAAAATAACATATTACAAATCTAGAAGTATAAGATTCAAGGTTTTGTAACCCTAGTGATAAACACAAGATCACTCGTATTATTTGGAATAATATTGAATCGTTTAGTGAAATACTTTCTTTGTTCATTGTTAAGTAACAAATATAATTCTTCCATTTCCATAATATACATAACCTTCTAAGTGTGGTTAAGTAAATTCCGCGTGCTTAATCATATTAAATCAATATATCTCATACACAAAGACACAAGGTTTAACCACCTTAACCGTGTATAACCAGGTCCTCACAGTTGGTATCAGAGCCCAGGTTGATATATTTGAATTAGAAGAAACTAAAATGGAAGCTCATGATGTTCAAACAAATGTTGCTGCAAAGTTGCCCATGATCAAACCCAATGAGTTTGAGTTATGGAGGATGAGAATTGAGCAATATTTTATGGTCCAAGATTATACTCTTTGGGATATCATTATATATGGTGATTCCTTTTCACCAAGCTACTCAGAGGTTGTCCTAGAATGTAAAACAAGTAGGAAAAGAAATACTGGACCAGTGTCAAATGAAGAGAAGATACTGAAGAGAAATGATCAGAAAGCAAGAAATTTGCTGCTCATGACCATTCCTGGTGAGCAGATGCTATCATTCAACAAGTATCTTGATGCAAAAACTCTTTTTGAAGAGATTTGTGCATATTTTGGTGGTAATGAAACTACCAAAAAGACACAGAAGACACTACTAAAGCAACAATTTGAAAACTTTACTGCTTTTAGTAATGAATCTCTTGATAAGCTATTCTCAAGATTACATAAGCTTGTCAGTCAGTTAGCTGTGTTGGGTGTTGAGACAGAGAAGGAAGATCTCAACATGAAGTTTTTAAGAAGTCTACCTGATGAGTTCCACACTCATGTTATTGTCTGGATGAACAAACCAGACATTGAAACAATGAAGCTCAATGATTTGTACAACAACTTCAAAATTGTTGAACAAAGTCTTAGAAAGTCTGGAATTTATGGTACTAGTTCTGGGAACGTGGCTCTTTTGTCATCTCCTAGTATTGGTAAGGCTGAAGAGGTAGAAGAAGTTGAAGGTGTTTCTAATGCTACAAATGGTGGTCCTTCTACTAGTGCACACAAGACTGTTGCAGGACTTGGTGATCCAGCATTCTATGTATTTATATCTAGTCAGTCTAGTGGTTCTCCTCTAAATCATGAAGACCTAGAACAGGTTGATAGTGATGATTTGGAAGAGATGGACATCAAATGGCAGGTTGCTTTGCTCAGCATGAGGGCCAAGAAGCATTGGCAAAGAACTGGGAAGCAAATTACCATAAATGGTAATGATACTGCAGGGTTTGATAAAAAGAAAGTGGAGTGTTTCAACTGTCATAGGTTAGGACACTTTGCTAAGGAGTGTAGAAGCCCAAGAAAGCAGGAGAATAGAAACACATGGTATAAGCAAGATAGGAAAAAGGAAGTTACTGTTGAAGAGCCAAAGGCTATGTTGGCTATTGATGGTATTGGTTATGATTGGAGCTCTATGGCTATTGAAGAGGATGCACCACCAAATGCTGCTCTTTTGGCCAATGAATTTGCTCTAATGGCCCATTCTGATTCAGAGGTAAACAATATTACATCTTGTACTGAATCATGTCCTAATCTTAAAGCTTATGAAGACCTTAATAAGAGATTTGAAGCTCATAGAGAAGAGCTACTTAACTCTCTTTTTAATTTGGCTAATCACAAAAGAGGTCTAGCTGTTTTAGAAAAACAAGTCTTACATTTTAAAGATAATGAAATTCATTTTGCTGATGACATCAATATACTAAATAATGACATTAAGATCAGAGATGAGTGTATTGTTGAGTTAAATGATTCATTAGCTAAACACAAAAATGAAAGAGAAAATGTAAAGGTTTCTGTGGATGTTTTGGCACATTCCTCAGAAGGATTCAATAAGCTTTGGGAAGCTCAAGTTATTGATAAGGTTAATTCTGGTGTTGGATTTAAGTCTGTACCCCCACCATACAGAGGTGTTCATTCACCTCCAGGTATTGATTTAGCACACACAGGTTTACCTGAGTTTCAAGAACCAATCATGGAATATGGTTCTAAGGTCACTAAATCTCCTAAGATAGAAAAGGTAAGTAAAAGTTTAGATAAAACTTTATCTTATCAGGACAAGGTGTCCTTTGTTAAGAAAGGAGATGCTATAGTTGTTGAAGATTGTACAACTGATAGTGATAGTGATGAAGAAGAACAGGTTATGTCTAAACCTGTCTTGGTTAAGAAAGTAGGAACAAGTATTCCTAAGATAGTCAATCACAACACTAACAGACCTAAGTCAAATGTTAAGACTGTTAGGAAACCAGTTAGATATTGTGAACAATATAGAACTACAAACAAGCCCAGAGGTAACCAAAGGAATTGGAACAACCTCAAGTCTAACCAATTAGGTGATGACTTTGCATTTTATAATAAAGCTTGTTATACATGTGGTAGTTTTGACCATCTTGCAGCTTTCTGCAACCAAAGGGGAACTGGGTATGAAAAGAATAGGGTGAACTACAAAAGGCAAACTCCTCAAACTCATTTTACTCTAATACTCATAGAACTAAACCCACAATAGTCTCAAACAAGTCTGGACCCAAAGGTCCTGACAGACAAAAAGGTCCTGCTAATACAGACAAAAAGGTACTGCCAGAACAAATTAAAGGTACTGGTAGATCTAAAGGTACTGTTAGACCTATGATGACTGTTAACCCAAAATCAACAGCTAAGGATGCAAAAACAACTTTTATACATGCATCTAAAACTGTTCTAAGACCCATTCAATCAAAAGCAGTGGTCCACAAACAAATTTGGAGACCAAAGGGTGTGACTTCAAAGTTAGCAGACTCTGCTAAGCATGTTATTCACTCTGCTGCTAAGGGTAATAGGGCAAATGCTGTTAAGGCCTCAGCATGTTGGATTCAAAAATCCAATGTTGCATCAACAGTCCTTAAAAGATTAAATTACATTGATGCAAGAGGCAGATCCAAGTCAGTAATGGCTTGGATCCCCAAAGAAAACTAACACTCTTATTTGTGTGCAGGGACATTCTATTGATCATCAAGATCAAGGATACTCAGATAGTGGATGTTCCAATCACATGACAGGCAACATGTCTTATCTTTCAGATTTTCAGGAATTCAATGGAGGATATGTTACCTTTGGAGGTGGTTTTCGTGGCAAAATTTCTGGTAAAGGTACTATTAAAACCAGAAATTTAGATTTTGAAAATGTGTACTATGTACAAGAGCTAAAGTATAATCTTTTTAGTGTTTCACAAATGTGTGATAAAAAGAATAATGTCCTTTTTACTGACACTGAATGTCTTGTTCTATCTAAGGATTTTAAGATGCCTGATGAAAATCAAGTACTTCTTAGAATTCCTAGAAAGGCCAATATGTATAGTGTTGATATGAAGAACATCATTCCTAAAAAGGATTTAACTTGTCTTGTATCAAAGGCCACATTGGATGAATCAATGTTATGGCATAGAAGGCTTGGTCATATTAATTTCAAAACCATAAATAAAATTGTTAAGAATGGTTTGGTAAGAGGTTTACCTCACAAAAGATTTGAAAATGATCAAACATGCATTGCTTGTCTAAAAGGCAAACAACACAAAGCCACTTGTAAGCCCAAAATTTTTAACTCTATCAATCAGTCATTGTTTATGCTGCATATGGACTTATTTGGACCAGTTTCAGTAAGGAGTATACAACATAAAAAATATTGTCTTGTTATATCTGATGACTATAGCAGATTTACATGGGTTTTCTTTTTAGCCACTAAGGATGAGACATCAAGCATCCTTAAGGAATTCATTACACTGATAGAAAACCAAGTAAGCAAGAAAGTAAAAGTCATTAGGAGTGATAATGGGACAGAGTTTAGAAATAGAGTTATGGATGATTTCTATAAAGAAAAAGGTATTAGAAGAGAATATAGTGTTGCTAGAACACCACAACAGAATGGAGTGGTTGAAAGAAAGAATAGAACACTAATTGAAGCTGCTAGAACAATGTTAGCTGATTCTAAGCTACCTATAATCTTTTGGGCAGAGGCAATTAACACTGCTTGCTATGTTCAAAATAGAGTTTTAGTTGTGCAGCCTCACAATAAGACATCATATGAACTCTTTAATGGTAGAACTCCTGCAATAGGATTTCTTAGACCTTTTGGATGTCATGTGAAAATTCTCAATACCTTAGACCATTTAGGAAAATTTGATGATAAAGCAGATGAAGGTTTCTTAGTTGGATATTCTCTTGTTAGCAAAGCCTTTAGAGTTTACAACTTAAGAACTGAGAAAGTTCAAGAAGAACTACATGTGGAGTTTCAGGAAAACAAATCCAATGTAGTAGGTCAAGGACCCAAATGGATATTTGATCTTGATTATCTAACAAACTCTATGAATTATTTACCTGTTGTTGCAGAAACTAATAATTTTTCAGGTTCACAAGCAACAAATGAGGTGGAGTTAGATAAAGATCAATCTGATGTCATTATGCCATTGTGGTCAAGTACCAGTGTGGATTTAGCTTCAAACAATGATGAATCTTCTTCTGGTAAAGCAAAAGAAGATGTTGAGGCTCAAAGAAAAGATGTTGGAATAGAGGAACAACTCAATATGTTGAATACTGATGGTACTGCTGAGACTGAGCAAGGTACTGTTAGTACTTCTCAAGGTACTGGTAGTTCTTTTGAAGGAACTGTTAGTTCAGCTGAAGGTCCTGCTGGTCCTTCACACTCAAAAGATGCAGAGTTCCAAGAAGATGAAGTGGATTTAACTAATCTTTCACCATTTTATCATGTTCCTACTACACCACACACAAGGATTCACAAAGTTCACTCCCTGGATAATGTGATAGGAGATATACAATCTGGTGTGAAGACAAGAAGACAATTGGTCTCTTCAAACCAAAAAGGGATTCTTGATGCCCTTTATGCTTCAAAACAATATAAACTTTCAAACTCTTGTTTATTTGTATGTTTTCTCTCTCAAAAGGAACCAAAGAATATTCTTACAGCCCTAGATGATTCAAGCTGGGTAGAGGCTATGCAAGAAGAGCTTCTTCAGTTCAAGATTCAAAAGGTTTGGGTGCTAGCAGATTTACTTAGGAATGAAAAGGTAATTGGCACTAGATGGGTTTTTAAGAACAAAAGGGATGAAAGAGGAATTGTGATCAAGAATAAGGCTAGATTAGTAGCACAAGGGTACACACAAGAAGAAGGAATAGATTATGATGAAGTTTATGCTCCAGTAGCAAGGATTGAGGCAATTAGGCTGTTTCTAGCTTATGCTTCATTTTTAGGCTTCACAGTCTATCAAATGGATGTCAAAAGTGCATTTTTATATGGTGAAATTGGAAGAGAGGTGTATGTTTCACAACCTCCTGGTTTCATTGATCCATTACATCCAAACAAAGTGTATAGAGTAGTGAAAGCTCTCTATGGCCTTCATCAGGCACCAAGAGCTTGGTATGCAACACTTGCTTCCTACTTATTAGACAATGGATTTCAAAGAGGGAAGATTGATCAGACACTTTTCATCAAACAGCACAAGAAGGATCTTCTGTTAGTGCAGGTGTATGTGGATGACATTATCTTTGGATCTACAAGGAAGGAAATGTGTTTAGAATTTGAGAAGCTTATGAAAGATAAGTTTCAGATGAGTTCTATGGGAGAACTTACATTCTTTTTGGGTTTGCAAGTTAAGCAATCATCTGAAGGCATATTTATTAGTCAAGACAAATATGTTGCAGAGATACTTAGAAAATTTCAATTTGCTGATTCAAAAATAGCAAGCACACCAATGGACCCAGAGAAGCACCTTCTGAAAGATGAAGATGGAGAAAATGTAGATGTACACAGTTACAGATCTATGATAGGCTCCTTGATGTATCTTACATCATCTAGACCTGATATCATGTTTTCTGTTTGTGTCTGTGCAAGATTTCAAGTTACTCCAAAGGTTTCTCATTTAATTGCAGTCAAGAGAATTTTTAGATATCTCAAAGGTCAACCAAGGTTGGGTATATGGTATTCTAGAGAATCTCCTTTTGACTTGGTAGCATATTCGGATAGTGATTATGCTGGTGCTAGCTTAGACAGAAAGTCAACAACTGGAGGATGTCAATTCCTTGGGTGTAGACTTGTCTCATGGCAGTGTAAGAAGCAAACAAGTGTGGCAAATTCAACAACTGAAGCTGAATATATAGCTGCTGCAAGTTGCTCTAGTCAAGTTCTATGGCTTCAAAACCAACTTCTTGATTATGGGTACAATTTCTTAAACACTGTTATTTATATTGATAATAGTAGTACAATTTGTATTATTAAAAATCCGGTACAACACTCTAAAACAAAACACATTGAAATTAGACATCACTTTATAAGAGATTGCAATGAGAAAAGATTAATTCAAGTTCTTAAAATTGCTTCAGAGCATAATTTTGCAGATCTGTTAACAAAAGCTTTTGATGTTTCAAGGTTTCAGTACTTAATAGCAAGTATTGGAATGCTTAATCTTTAAATTTTCAATATGATGTGTTTTTGTACATAAATTTTTGTTGGTACTGCTGGATTTATAAGGTACTGCTAATATATCAAAATTTGAATTGTGTTATTCATACAGTTGGTTTTATGATTATTCTAATACAAAACAAAGTACTTTGTACATTGTTCTTTTGGTTTTAGACTAACTATTTCAGGTATGAATATGTGAACACAAAGGATATTTCAAGTGAAATGGGAACATCATAATGTTTATCAACTTGCTGACCATAGTAGATTTATGATGGACTGAGTTTAGGAATTTAACCTCCTTAAAACTTCTTTCTTGAAATCTAGTTATGATATTTCACATTGAATTGATGACTTAGTTGATCAGATAGTAACTGATACAACTCACTTTCTATCATTTTATACTTTCAAGTATAATGAGTTAGTCTAAGGACATCTGATAGAAATAACAGCTAGTAAAAGTGAATCTAACACTTGTGTTGGAGGTAACAATTACTATGAGCTGGAAACCCTGTCAAGAAAATCTTTTGAATAGATTTATCTTTTCACAGGCAGTTAGTGATAACTGAAATACATTGGTTCTCACACAACCAGAGGTTATTTTTAAACCAAAATTTTGATTAGGTGTCTGTTATACACTTGATTCTTTCAAAATGGTTGAATGTAGTATGAGTTTTCAATTCTAAAATCATAAACATACTACTAAGTTAAATGATTTCTTAAAAGGATTTTCAAGGATTCTCAAAAACCATTCATTGATGGACTATGAATCAAAATGTCCACTGATTCACCTCTCATAGGAGTTAACATACCTAGAAGTGATGAGGACAGCAACTTAAACTCTTAAGGAATTGATGACTTCATGTACAATATTGTCTGACAACAAAAGTTACATATTGATGGATCAGTCAAAGGTACATAGTGAGATCTTCCAAACAAGGGGAGGAAACAAAAGTTATTTGCTTCAGGGGAGGTTACAATCTCAGAGAAGGAAATAATTACCCAGAAAGGAAGAATAAACCAATATATGGAAGGAGAAGACAAGAGCATACAAGATGATGATGTAGAAGTTGAAAATGATTAGAACAGATCAAATATCTAGAAGGGATGAAGCATTTCTAAAGGAGAAAGTTCTATCTAGATCAAACGAAGGAAAGTTTCAATTTCAGTTCATTATGTTTGTTTATCACTTGCAAAGGCATGCTGATAGATGATTTCACTTGTTGAAATCATTGCCTCTTACAATTCCTCCATCCAAGGAAATTGCACCATCTTTTGGTACAATGTTTTGATATTGCTGAAGTCGAAGAAGAACAAAGCAGATGAGTTCAGAATAGAAGAATAGTTCAGATTCATGAAGTGTTTGAAAGATCTTCACAAGTCCTCATTTAATTCAGAAAACATGTTTGAATTAATTCACATGTTTAGGGGAGGATTGTTGGGAATTAAATATTCTGAAGTTAGAGTATTAGAAATTACTCTAAGTCAAAGGTACTGCTAGTTCATGATCAAGGTACTGCTAGTACATCAAGGTACTGCCAGAGCAAGAAGGTACTGCTAGTTGTATATGGTACTGCTGATCAGTGACTCATAGGATAAGATCGAAAAGATATTTATTGTATTTTGGTCAAACATATACGGTAGATAATATCTTACTCCATGTGCTTAGTTAACAAGTTGTATACATAGATACATGTTGTATCTTATGTACTGACACCAATAAGCATAAGTTAAACAAGTAAGTCGGTCAAGACTTTAAGCAATTTGTAAAGATCTTTTGCAACTATAAAAGAGATCTTAGTCTAGTGAATATGTGTGTGAATATCGGTTAAGACATAGAACAAACAAAAATAACATATTACAAATCTAGAAGTATAAGATTCAAGGTTTTGTAACCCTAGTGATAAACACAAGATCACTCGTATTATTTGGAATAATATTGAATCGTTTAGTGAAATAATTTCTTTGTTCATTGTTAAGTAACAAATATAATTCTTCCATTTCCATAACATACATAACCTTCTAAGTGTGGTTAAGTAAATTCCGCGTGCTTAATCATATTAAATCAATATATCTCATACACAAAGACACAAGGTTTAACCACCTTAACCGTGTATAACCAGGTCCTCACAAGGGAGATGAAGGACTCGATAAATAGGGTTCCAACCAAAACCTTGGCAACAGCAAAATGTAGGGAAGATGATGGTTTTAGGTCATGTTTAGAGGTTGTGGAACAGAAGCCAGAAAAAGAGGGAACAAATTCCTTAAGGGTACAAGAAGAAAATGATTGGCAGCCCGCTAGTGAAACTAATTTTCAGAACCATCTTCAGGAAACACTTCATTGTTGTAATTTAAAACCACACATAGATGAGACAGAGGAAGATCAAAGACACTCAAAACCAAGGTATTGGCGGTCTTCATATGGGCTTGACTTAAGATGTGACCATGTGTTGCACTTGGTGGTCCAAGTGTTAGGAAGAAAGTAAAAGAGAGGGTTTTCATTCCAGCAAACTATGATCTTCATTGGGTGGTTGGAACAAGTTTTCTGGTTTGGACATCTCTTTGCACAAAGGAGAACATGGGATCCCGGAATCAAGAACATTTGCAGCCACACCTTGAGGACAAGGTGTTTTTGGGGGCAGGAGTATTGATATGATCCTGCATTCTATAGTTTATTATTATTATTATTAATTAATTAATTAGTTTATTTAGTTTCCTTTTATTATATTTCCTTAAGGACCAAGTTAAATCTAGAGTATCTTTTCTTATATATAGGGTATTAGGGTTGTAATGATTATAATGTTGAATGAATATGAAATATTGATTTGTTAATCAATTGGGGAGTCGGTTTATCTCACTAATATAAACCATCGGGGGGTCGGTTTATCCCATCAATATAAACAATCTATCCTGTTTACTTTCTTCTTTTTATCTTATTATCGATCCGGTTCGTATCAATGAGAAGATGATTGGCAGCCTGCTAGTGAAATTGGTTTGCAGAATATTCATGAAACACCTAATTACTGTAATCTAAAACCACACATGGATGTGACAAAGGAAGGTCAGGCACTAAAAACAAGTTATTGGCCTTCGTATGAGCCTAACTTAAAATGTGATCATGTGTTGGATTTGGTGGTCCAAGGGTTAGGAAGCAATAATAAGAAAAGTGGGCTGGAATTCCATTCTACTATGATCTTTGTTGTGCAGCTCGAGCAAAATGTTTTGTATGGACCTCTCTTTGAACTAAGGATGATTTGGGATCCTGGAATTAGAGTGACCAAGATTTCGACGCTACACCTTGAGGACAAGGTATTTTTGGGGGGCTGAGTAATGATACGAACCCTCTTAGTATTCATGTGTTTTATTATTATTAGTATTTTCCTTATTATTAACTAGTTTCCTTTATAGTATTATCTTAGGGACCAAGTCAAGTTTAGGGCATCTTTTATTATAAATAGGGTATTAGGGTTGTTATGGTGATTATGCAGAATTTTATGATTGGTTTAGTGATTTGATATCATTATTGGGAGAGAGATCGACCTCTCGAAAGTTGATCACCTACCTTTATTTATTTGTTTTTGTTCTTTATATCTCTTAATCGAATCCGGTTCGTATCAGATCTTTGTTTGGACTTGTGATGCGTGAGCTAGGAGAAAGTATCATGAAAAAGAAAAAAAGTCAAGTGATGGTGCCAGAATTACAATCCCTTAAACTACAGTTGATGCTACTGTCTACTTCAAAGACAATAGAAGATCTTGCTATAGCTAACTTCTTGTTTTTGCTAATGGAGATAGTCGACAAAGTGGAAGTCCTAGCGAAAGAAGTTGAAACACTTGGAGAAGTTCTTGGTTTTTAATCACAAAATGTAAAATCATTAAACGTAAAATTATTATGTAAACAAGTATTTAGTCGTAAATATTCACTTTAACAAATCTAATCACTTAAGGTATGAATAAATAAATGCTCAATGCATTTTATGATCAAAGGAACCTTTATTTAATCACTAGACTTTTTATAAAATGTTAAAAACATTTTATATCTTTTACAAAACATTTTTGGCAAATAAAAGAAAATGTTTAATTCATAATATATACTTGAATTCAAATTTTTAGCCCAAAAATGATAAAATTGTTCCAGGAAAAACCTCCCCAAGAAAAAGACAAACTGGTGACCGTTATGGGGTGGCAGACCCCCTTAAATATAGGGCGGTCCCCTTAAACTTTAAGGGGACCGACCACACTTTAAGAGGACCGGCCACGCTCCCCTGGTCCCCAGTTTGCCTATAAATACTGGCCTTTTTCCTGATTTTTTTCTTACCTTTTGCACTCCAAACTTTCTGTATAAATCCTTTTCATACATCCTTCTAAATCCTTTGATCATATAATCATAAGCTTTTGTTTCCAAGTGATTCAAGCTTAAACCACTCAAGTACAAGAGAAGAATACTTCCAGTCATCAAGAAAAGAAGTATTGCAACTTAGTGTTACCTTACTACCTAAGTTGTTTGTGTACTATAATTTGTAAATCATTCATTTGTGTAAAGGTGTGTATATGACATAGTTCCAGTACATCAGTTGATCTTCTAGTAATGAAAGTATTCAACTAGGTAATTGTCGAACAATAATTGGCAAACCATTTCCAATTCCTAGATCATTATGGGATTTACATTTTCCAAATTAACAATTTGCAAAGTAAGCATGTTTCATCCCATCTAATGCCTTAAGTTCTAGGTCTCACTAACAACTTAATTAAGTCGTCTAACTTAGAAACTGTAAATTCTCAATGTATGGTCTCACGTATACTCGAAAATTTACCTTGTCATTAAAATTTAGATAAGGTCTCACTTACGCTAAATAACAACTTCAAATGTTTCTTATAGTTAGATGGCATTTAACTTAAATTTTAGGGTACTAATTTTGATGTGGTTAATCAAAATATGTACGAAGACGCATGCACACATCTTCGTATCATAAATTTTTTTACAAAACCTTTTATTTACCAATTTTCTAAGATTAAGTCAACAAAGTTTTAATTTGAGGTATTGGGTTCACCAATCACAGAGTACATACAATTATCGCCCACTATATCCTACTACTGCATGAGTCATAAAGACTCAAGTTATTCGGATAATTACCACAAAGTGGGGCGTGAAATTGAGGTTAATTCACCCTTAAGATGATTTTGCACATATAATAGTGGTACTTGGTAAGTCCAATTTGATGCACAAGCAAGCGGAGAGACAGAGTGGAGTCTCTTTAAGGCCACAATTTAATGCGAAACCAACCTTATACCCACCTTATAGTTTGTCAAACTAGGTCCGCCGTTCAACTATTGGTGCAAAAAATCATCAATCAAATAAAATTTTATGACTTTGGTCTTAAAAATATGTTATAAACTATAAAACTTGCTAGTCTTGCCTGGGAGCCAATTACCGTGCGAAGCGAACCACTATCGGCACATAAGACTTTGCAAGATTTATAATTTATCACATCATGTTTCACCATTATTAGTCCAATTTATTTTCTATTCGAAAATTACCCTTTTTTGCTTACAACATGTCAAACAATATAAAACAAAAAACAAGTAATAATAAAAAATAAAAAATAAACAACTAATAAATATTAACAATTAATAAGTGAAACAATTAGCCACATGCAAACTTTATTTGATAAAACCTATAATAATCAATATCTAGGTGTTATTAATGCATATAATTAACTAAGGTCCTCTCTTCAAATGGAAGTAGAACCACATGCATTAACGAATCAATTGTGTAAGCCATAGTTAATTATACACCACATAGCACAAAAATTGATTCATTAATTAATTGAGGTCTTCCCCAATTTTAGATCTATCATAAAAGTACATGTGATAAACTAAAATACTAAGAATTAATCAATTATTAATCCATGACTAACATGCACGTTTTGTCATGGATTGATGCATAACAATTACCAATTAGTCACAAGATACGCAATCAAGACACATAAACATGTTCATAACCTAGGGGTTCTAATCAAATTAATTATCAAAACTCAAACCCTAATTTTTGGTTTAAGAGGTAATCGACTCCCCCCCCCCCCCCCCAAAAGAATTAGGTTTTCAAAATTTTAAACCCTAAAAATCGTATAACATGCAAAAACAATCAAATATTCATTTTTTATGTGTTTCGGTAATTAATTACATGTTAAAACGGCTCGTGATGCCACTGTTGGAATTTAAATAACATAACAATTATAAATAAATCAACTAACATCAAGTACACGCGGAAGCAAGGATCATATTTAACATATAAAGAATTAACCGAATATAAACAAGTAACGTACCTTTTGATTCTAGCAAGAACAATAATCAATCTTTGATTATTCTTCAATTGGATGAACCCTAATTAGGGTTTATGATGGATCAATGAATAACCCCTTACCGTTTTGTTATTCGATCCAAGATAATTACTAGAGTGAGTAATTACCACGTTCTTTTACACACGAATTAATAACGAATTAAAGTGATTGCTAGATCAAGAAAATACTATGATTTTTGTTATCACAAAAATCGATCAAGAACTCTAAGAGGGTGTTGGTCGATCGTTTATCACCAAAGAAAAAAGAAGAGAAAAAAAAAAACACTTTTAGGGTTTGTGTGCACAAGAGTCAAAAAACAAAGAACCCTTGATGTGTATTTATACTAATTGTAAACCTTAGAAGACAAGTTAGATTGGCTTGAGGATTCCCCTTCCCCTTGTCGACCGGTTATGGAGCCCAAGGAGGGTTTCCGGATCCTTCTTGGCTCCTATTTACAATCTAGTCCTTCTCTTTATCATTTAACGACTGTTAGTCAATTACCGTTAAGTACTAACGTCCCTTAGTCGTTATTTGTGTTTAAATAATTAAATATATAACATTTTATATATATTAATTATTGATCATTAATTCTTATTCGTAATGTGTGCAATCCCGTGGTCTCGGGTTCGATTCTAGACATATACGTATTAATATTTATCCACAAAACTAACACCGGATAGTAGAAGGGTCATGTTAACACACATCTGTACATATGGGTTAAAATTTATTTATAAATGCTCGATGGTTTGTAAATACTAACACAGGAAGATCAAGCCAACTTATCTCTTTTTAGACTTTTATCTGTTTGTGGCCTGTTTTGCTACCTATACTCGATCCAACTCTTTTTTTATTCTTTTAGCGTAATTAAAACAACCATCTTCAATTTGATAATGCATTTGGGGTCTTTTTTTCAGGTAATCCCGCAGGGTGCCATTAGTGCACCAATGTTCTCACTAAAAGGCCATGCAATAGTGTAATCCAAATACCCTACTACTTTTCCCTTGAAACATTAGCAGAAGGTATAGCTTTAATCAACTATTTTACCCACTCACTTATTTTTATGGAACTTGATCTGACCCATGATCCAACAAATTCAAATTTTAGTATCTACATTTCTCCCTGATCAACTATATCACAGGATTAAGCGTTTTTCTTTTTATGCCTTTGGAATTTTATTTATCCCAATTAAGCTAAAAGTTAACTATAAAGTGAGCAGGTGAAAGTGATGGAGAAATGCTAATGGGTTCTCATTTGCTTGCATGTCTTCTCCAACTGAAGTGTAACTAGTATCATTGTTCCATGATTTTCAATCACTTATTAAAGGTTAGTGTGTTTAAGATTTGTAGTTTCTGATTTTTTGTACTATATCACATCACATTGATTAATTTTTATTGCTATATACAAGATCATGTTTAGAAAATGACTGAATGATTAATGAACTTTAAGATTACTTTTATTTTTTGGTAATCTGATAGCTATTCTTCTTCACATGAGATTAGATATCGTCAATGTTAAACACCATAAAGAAAGGTATTATCTTCTTTTATTCTAATTGAATTCATTTTTGAAAGGTATGTGGTGACTAATTATGTTTTATCAGGTCGTACTCAACATAAATATTTCTAAATTAAAAATTAAATACTTGAGATTTGAATTATAAGTTAGATTTTTGTTAAAAGTTTGTTAAGTGGCTTTGTTCTTAAATTTTAAATAAGTATTTGATTGTGTGTGTAAATGAGGTTTTGATGGTGGAGTGTGTGTGAAAGTGAAGTGGCCAATGCAGTTGTATCTCCACTTGATGTCGTCACCCCTTATATTGTATAAATTATTGAATTAATAAGATCAACAGTTAAAGGTCGTTATCTTTTTGTCCATTGTTTTATACCACTTTATCATTTGCATACGATTTAAAATAGTGATTGCATGTTGAATAACATTGTCTTTGCCAAATGCATAATCATTTTTTATTTTCATTTGCTTTACTCATGTTGTAGGTGGAGTTTGGTCTTGTAATGTTAGTTTATGGACAAATATTAAATACGTGTATTTCTAGAATCGAACTCGAGACCTCGGGATTGCACACATTACGTATGTAGGAATTAATGAGTAATAATTAATATATATAAAACGTTATATATTTAATTATTTTAAAACACAAAATAAAGACTAACGGTTGTTAGTAGTTAACAGAAATTGACTAACTATCGTTAAATATCAAAGTAAAGGACTAGAGTATAAATTGGACACAAGAAGGATCCGGAATCCCTCTTGGATCCCTATGGCCAATCGTATAAGGGTTGGGGTAGCCCAATCCTAAGCTAACTTGTCCTCCAAGTTTACACACTATAAATACAAGGCTTAGGGTTATTTGTTTGGTACCTTTTGTGCACTTGCTATAACCCTAAAACTTGTTTTCTTCCTCTTTCTTTGGTACTCGGCTGAACACACCCTTTTCATAGGGTTTTCGGTTTGTTTTTTAGAAACAAACAATTATGTTTTATTTACTAGCATAAACGTTAATTCGGTTATAGTACGTGTGTACAAGAACGAGGTAATTACTCACTATAGTAATTATCTTAGATCGAATAACAAAACGGTAAGGGGTTATTCATTGATCCTTTATAAACCCTAATTAGGTTTTATCTCAATTGAAGAAGTAATTGAAGTTTGATTCTTGTTCTTGCTAGAATCAAAGGTACGTTCTTTTATTATTCGGTTAATTTATTTACATGTTTTATATGATCCTTAGCTTCCGCATGTGTACTTGATGCTAGATGTTTATTTATATACTCCCTCCGTCCCTAAATAAATGTCCATTGGACTTTTTGCGGTCTTTATTATTCAACTTTGACCATAAATATTTTTGTTTGTGTTATATAATATTTGATGAAAATTATACCAATGAAAATACTTTTAAAACTCATTCCATTCATATATTTTACATCAAGTATTATATAACACAAACAAAAATATTTATGGTCAAAGTTGAATAATAAAGACCGCAAAAAGTCCAAGTGGACATTTATTTAGGGACGGAGGGAGTAATTGTTATGCTATTTAAATTACAACAGTGGCATTACGAGCCATTTTAACATGTAATTAATTACCGAAACACATAAAAAATGAATATTTGATTGTTTTTGCATGTTATACGCTTTTTAGGGTTTAGAAATTCGAAAACCTAATTATTTATTTGGGGGGGGGGGGGTCGATTACCTCTTAAACCAAAAATTAGGGTTTGTGTTTTGATAATTAATTTGATTAGAAACCCTAGATTATGAACATGTTTATGTGTCTTGATTGCGTCTCTTGTGACTAATTGGTAATTTTTATGCATGAATCCATGACAAAACGTGCATGTTAGTCATGGATTAATAATTGATTAATTGCTAGTATTTTAGTTTATCACATGTACTTTTATGATAGATCTAAAATTGGGGAAGACCTCAATTAATTAATGAATCAATTTTTGTGCTATGTGGTGTATAATTAACTATGGCTTACGCAATTGATTCGTCAATGCATGTGGTTCTACTTCCATTTGAAGAGAGGGCCTTAGTTAATTATATGCATTAATAAGACCTAGATATTGATCATTATAGGTTTTATCGAATAAAGTTTGCATGTGAATAATTGTTTCACTTATTAATTGTTAATATTTATTAGTTGTTTATTTTTTATTTTTTATTATTAGTTGTTTTTTGTTTTATATTGTTTGACATGTTGTAAGCAAAAAAGGGTAATTTTCGAATAGAAAATAAATTGGACTAATAATGGTGAAACATGATGTGATAAATTATAAATCTTGCAAAGTCTTATGTGCCGATAGTGGTTCGCTTCGCACGGTAATTGGCTCCCAGGCAAGACTAGCAAGTTTTATCGTTTATAACATATTTTTAAGACCAAAGTCATAAACTTTTATTTGATTGATGATTTTTTGCACCAATAGTTGAACGGCGGACCTAGTTTGACAAACTATAAGGTGGGTATAAGGTTGGTTTCGCATTAAATTGTGGCCTTAAAGAGACTCCACTCTGTCTCTCCGCTTACTTGTGCATCAAATTGGACTTACCAAGTACCACTATTATATGTGCAAAATCATCTTAAGGATGAATTAACCTCAATTTCACGCACCACTTTGTGGTAATTATCCGAATAACTTGAGTCTTTATGACTCATGCAGTAGTAGGATATAGTGGGCGATAATTGTATGTACTCTTTGATTGGTGAACCCAATACCTCAAGTTAAAACTTTGTTGACTTAATCTTAGCAAATTGGTAAATAAAAGGTTTTGTAAAAAAATTTATGATACGAAGATGTGTGCATGCATCTTTGTACATATTTTGATTAACCACATCAAAATTAGTACCCTAAAATTTAAGTTAAATGCCATCTAACTATAAGAAACGCTTGAAGTTATTATTTAGCATAAATGAGACCTTATCTAAATTTTATTGACAAGGTAAATTTTCGAGTATGCGTGAGACCGTACATGGAGAATTTACAGTTTCTAAGTTAGACTACTTAATTAAGTTGTTAGTGAGACATAGAACTTAAGGCATTAGATGGGATGAAACATGCTTACTTTGCAAATTGTTATTTGGCAAATGTAAATCCCATAATGATCTAGGAATTGGAAATGGTTTGCTAATTATTGTTCGACAATTACCTAGTTGAATACTTTCATTACTAGTAGATCAACTGATGTAATGGAACTATGTCAATTAGGATCCTAGTTTTCAAGAAAATTATATGGTTATATGAATATTTCCTAGGGTATATTATTTTCTTGAAAAGTTTGTATTATCGAAAATACTAAAATTGAATTTTGTAAATTCTTTTAAATGTATTATTGCAACATTAAACCGTAAACATAAGTTATTCTTTTATTGGTAAATTGATCTACACCCGTATGGGTTTTTTTTGGCTAGAGTCAAATTTACTAAAAGAATAAACCTAGTCTTCTTTCCATAAAAGAAGTGTGAGACTTAATCCTATTCCTTTTCATGAATGAGAAAGGATAATAGGAAAATTAGAATTGTCTAAGTTCTATACACATAACTCATGGCAACTTTAATAGTTAAGAGAAATTGCACATTTTCCATAGAGATTTCATTATCTTCTTTCGGTAATTGAATTCTCGTGTAACAAATATTACATTTGGTTAACTGGAAAACATGTGTAATTTTTATGAGTTATTAAATTAGAAGCTAGACTAATTATCGCAAAATGGTAAAAGACAAACTAGTATATTTTATCTAGTTGTTTTGTTTTGACCATTTAAAGGTACTAAATACAATTGTTGGTATTGTAGACCTATTAAAGGAAGAAATTACATGCCCAGTTTTCAAGTTAATAGCATTGATGGATAGTCCATCATCTACATAGTATAATACACTCTTATAGTGCCTAAGTAATTGTTACGTATGAGCCTTCAAATATGTAGGAAAGTTAAAAACAGGATATTTGTTTTCACTGGTTATGAAACACTTACAGTGTTGTCAAATCTAGTGGGAGCATTGAATCTTATTACTGAATAAGGGATTATTGTAATGTTCTCTAATTCAGTGGGAGCGACAAGGTTTATTGTCTTAGTAGTAACCCATATTACCTTTTGAATGTCTCAAGATAAATACTTTCCAAATATAGACACTAATATTTTCAAGGATAGTCATGTGCGTTTCCTTGTTAATTAAGTAGCTCTATATCTACTAGTTATGCTGATATCATTGACACAATCATATTGTTCACATTAACAAACGCGTGTCGTGTTGTTTATCTGGTACATGATGTTGTTCCATGCACAAGTGGGAGAAATCTTTATTGTGTGCAAGGTACAACACATAAAAATATGATTTAAAGGATTCTCTTGACAGCAAGGTAAGAGACTAACGTTCTAATATGACTTATAAACATCTAATCCAAGAAACACTTGGTGTTGAAATTTAGCTTAAGTGAGACCTTGACTATATTACAACAACAAGGTGAGTTTCCATGATTACGTGAGACGTACATGGAGAATTTACAGTTTCTAAATTAGACACCTATTAGAACATGTGTCAATAGGATAACAAGACTACTTCAACTCTAATATTTATATATTCTTGGAATAACATAAATGAATGAAGTAAAATAATACTACTTCAATAGTTATGTATTCTTGGAATGACATAGATAAATGAAGTAATTAGTTAACTTGAAATTACTATTGAAACCAAATGGTGGTGTTCATGATTACTTTAGTTATACATGTTTATACTTTATTGTAAAGTTATAAATATGAAGTCTTTTAACTGTTACAAGACTTATTATGATATAATAAAGTAAGACGTTAACTTGTTATGTCTTCCTTATTAAGACATATACAAGAATTCATTGAGTTGATCAATAACTTATAACGTATAGTGGGAATATATAACAGTTTATGTTTTCTTGAAACATGGACATGAAGTGACTTGGTCAATAAGAACTTGTGTTATAAAGCATGCAAGAGGCTTGGAAATTCTATTTCACCATTAAGTTGACTTAGTTGGTAAGTAGGTAAGCCAAAAGGAGTATATTCTTTCATAAGTACATTAAATATATTAAGATGATAACTGTCATACCTATTTTCATTAAAATGGAAAATGACAATGGAATGTCAAAACTTTTTCTTGAGTGATTACTTGAGCAAGGACGGTAAGTAATCGAAAGGATTTTTGAATTCATAATAATCTTTGGAAATGTACAAAGTGCAATAAGTCATGAATAAATTAATGCATGCATCTAGGAGATAATTCTTATGTTTAAATATTAAATTCATGTTTTGAATTAATAATCAAAATAAGATAATTCCTAAGTATTCCTGAAAGCTAGTGGGAGTATTATGTTTAATTTCTTGAATCAGATATGTTGTATAACATATAGGAAGTAACATTCCATATAAGTTAAATGTTAAGACTTAATTTGGAATGAAACTTCACATAAAAGGATTTAGGAAGAAAAACATAAAACCTTGGAATATATGTTTATTATTATAAACATATGCGGTAAATAAATCTAATAGAACATGATATATCATTTAGAAAGTCTAAATGGATATATATCTTTTAAAAAGATAGAACATGAATGAAATCTAAGTCTGACTGAAGGATTTTTCATGTACATCATATTATTGTTGTATCATGCTTAAATGCAAGATGATTTGACAATATTTGATATCCAATTAAAAGTTATTAGATAACTTGTGTAATGAATATTTTAATGGAATATGTTTGGACTTAGAATAATGATCCTCAGCCTGGAATTGCTCCTAAATTCTAAGTATAAACAATATGGCAAAATTGTTGCATAATTGTTAGAGCCGACAATAAATCTTGAAAGATTGGAAGGCATAAAACATTACATAATGGATATTAAGTTTACGGAGTTTTAAAGAGCATATTGTAGTTTGTATACAATGATGCTGGTTTAATTGAGATGACACTCAATACTAGTCATGGTGGGATTTGTCCTTATTAATGGCCATGTGAACTAGTTGTGCTCAACTAAGAGCATAGTTGCATTATACATTAAAGAATTAGAATACTTTAAACTTTAAAATGTTTGAAAGTTTGATTGTCATAAATTAGTGGTTGAGGATGTCACACCATTTATGAAATATTATGTGGCAATATCAAGATAGTTGAATGCACACATACAAGAACTTCACTAATTGAATTCTTGAAGAAAGTATTCTCAAAATTCCGATAGATCAAAGTTATTTGAAATAAGGCCTTGTCAACAAGTATGATTATCATTACTTGAGGCATAGTTGTCAACAAGTATGATTGTCATTACTTGAGACAAAATTCATTAACTAGAATTATCATGCATTGATCTATTTAGTATTTGGATAAGGGATATTAAGCAATTATTATTAACAATGAATTAAAGTACTTGGTACGTTTGTTTTCATTAATAATAGATTGTATCCTGTATTTGCATGTTTAAATCCATGAATAAAATTAGTTATTTTAAATGTCCGTTGTCAATTAATAATATGAGAATATCATTAAACTAAGACAAATCTGAGTATTGGTTAGAATATACTTGAAAGTATATTGATGCGTTGACATACCAATTTCACATAATATTCAATGAATTGAATATAGAACTTATCCCAACTGCATGATTTTACTTGTAGATCTTGTCATTAAGTAAATCATGAAAATAGTTATCCTCAGACTTGAGATACCAGATAAGCGTCATGGATGTAGTGCATTTTTGTGGAGCAATTTACCGCTATCCGTAACTAGTAGTTATAAGGATTGTTTTCAGAAATGTTGCAAAGTTCATGGGTTATTGCTTGTAGTCAAGACAGAATTTGTTCCTTCAAATTTGTTTTGAAGTTTAATACTGCTGGGCCCCTCGTAGGGTTGACAAGGTGTTTGCGTGGCCACGCCCAAAGTCTATCTGGAATACGTTCAGATGTTTTGGTAATCTTGTTCAATCATAAACAACGAGAAACAAAATTGTTAATTAAAGAATGACTTAGATCCATATCTTTATTAATGTAGTATTAGAAACAAAATGATGATAATAATGATGAATCATTAAAGGTTTTTCCACGAGACCTCCCTCGAGTTGTACTAGGGACATTGGCGTGTTGCTAGACGCTAACCAATGTCATTACACTATTAATACATGTCCAAGTGGGAGCTGTTAGTTTATGGACAAATATTAAATACGTGTATGTCTAGAATCGAACTCGAGACTTCGGGATTGTACACATTACGTATGTAGGAATTAATGAGTAATAATTAATATATATATAAAATGTTATATATTTAATTATTTTAAAACACAAAATAAAGACTAACGGTCGTTAGTAGTTAATGGAAATTGACTAACTATCGTTAAATATCAAAGTAAAGGACTAGAGTGCAAATTGGACACAAGAAGGATCTGGAATCCCTCTTGGATCCCTATGGCCGGTCGTATAAGGGTTGGGGTAGCCCAATCCTAAGCTAACTTGTCCTCCAAGTTTACACACTATAAATACAAGGCTTATGGTTATTTGTTTGGTACCTTTTGTGCACTTGCTATAACCCTAAAACTTGTTTTCTTCCTCTTCCTTTGGTACTCGGCTGAACACACCCTTTTCATAGGGTTTTCGGTTTGTTTTTTATTAACAAACAATTGTGTTTTATTTACTAGCATAAACGTTAATTCGGTTATAGTACGTGTGTACAAGAACGAGGTAATTACTCACTATAGTAATTATCTTGGATCGAATAACAAAACGGTAAGGGGTTATTCATTGATCCTTTATAAACCCTAATTAGGGTTTATCTCAATTGAAGTTTGATTCTTGTTCTTGCTAGAATCAAAGGTACGTTCTTTTATTATTCGGTTAATTTATTTACATGTTTTATATGATCCTTAGCTTTCGCATGTGTACTTGATGCTAGATGTTTATTTATATAATTGTTATGCTATTTAAATTACAACATGTAACACTTTGGACATGGTCATGAGGTACATTGCAAATGTGAACGTAATAGATACAAAGATTAAAAACAGCAGAAATATGAGCTAATACCGACCTAAACTTATGTAGGTCGGGCAACACCATTCCTATTATTTAGTTTCAGGCATGCAAAAAGTTGGAACCCAATGTGGTCAGTTTCAAAGCAATAGTCTTTTCAGCTTGTGTATCATGTGCTTATGCTATTCTTTTTATTTACTGATATTACTATCTTTTCTTATATTTCAACTTTTGTTTAACGTTTCAGGTGTTGTTCATTTCTCATGCAAGATCCTTACGGAGTTCTCTTCATTCACAGCAGACCGATCAAGAACAAAAACAACACTGCAAGTAACTATATATGCTGGTTGCTTGAGTAATTAAATCAATCAAGCAACTCCTCTATTAACTGTTATCTTCGTTTGCAATCATTGAAGAATAAGTATAAAGATAAGATGACTGAATTTTAGGTATTTAAGATGCATTAAATTCATTTGATCATCTTTCATTCGTCATTTGTTTGCATTTTATCAGCTTTTTTTTATTTATTAATAAAATGGTTGTATTAAACCCAAGGAGAAAACATCCATCAAAAGCACCGGGAGGTGGTCGAGAGGCGTATCTATACAGTTAATTACATGAACCGGGGGCCGATGAAGAGGTGTGATATTCTGAGTTTAAATAATATACTCCACGACTATTTGTGATGATAAACTTATGTCGTATGACTCACCATGTGGGTATAAAAGTACAACAGATTTTTAAACTAAATACTTGCTATCATGCAGTTTGATATCGAAAGTCATGAGTTAGTTCAACTGTTTTCATATGTTTGTGAAGCTTGGCTCATGTATCAATATATCAATGTATGTATGGCCCATATATCAATGTATCATATATTGTACGTATGGTTCATTTACCAATGTATGTATGTCTCATTCATCAATGTATCAGATATCGTGTGACGCATGTATCAATGTATCATTTTTAATATGATATTAGTGGTTGATGTTGTATACGACCCTCGTACAATTAGCATCAAAGGTTGATGTTGGGATAAAACGACCATGGGAGACATTTAATAAAACAACCACAAATTACCTAGATATGTCAATTTAAAGGAGGTTAATTATTTTACTATTTAAACTAATAAACTCTCTAAATAAGGTTAAACAAACACCTTGGTCACAGTAGAAGACATACTTTTTTATTAGTTTTGAATGAAAAAAGTTATTTAAATGACAAATAAATAAAAAGTTAAGATTTTATACAAGTTATTCGTCAATATCATCAGATTTAGTAGATTAATTTTGTTATAATTTTTCTCTAACTAAACCTGATGTCACCACCGAATAACATAGTACTAATCCAATCATGCCTAAGTCATATACACCACGGTATATAAGCAAGCAGAAAGTCTTTACTTTGTTCGATGTGGGATTGAAAACTTAAAGAAGTTTTCACAAAAGTAACAACATACATAGTAATTAAATGCCAAAGGCCCAAAGATACGTTTGTAGGACTGATACAAAACAATTACTACTCATTAAAAGTCTTCATGTTTGTTTTTTACAAGCATGATAGTAAACATAACAAATATAACTGGTACTTTTAGTTTACAAGCATGATAGTAAATATAACAAAAGTCTTCATGTTTGTTTCTAAAAAGTCTTCATGTTTGTTTCTAGGAATCTGCTTTCAAGAAGACTGTAACACCCCCAAAATTATAACAGCGGAAGATAGATCACTGGGGTATTACTTCCTAGCACAAAGTACAAGTCATGGAAAATGACCCTTGAAAAGAGACGTTTTAAAAGTGTTTCACATTTGATACATTAAATTCTCAGAGTTTGCAAAGGTCCCAACAGTTTTCATAAAACACAATGTTTTTAAAAGATTGCAGATGTTTTAAACATAACATAAATCCTTAAAATATAGACACTTCAAATGTGAAAATATGCCGAGCCCTCAAAATATATCCGTGCGACTCCATCCAAGACCTTCATGCCTTAGGACCTGAGATAAAACATGCTAAAAAGTCAACACAAAGGTTGAGTGAATCCATAGAGTTTTAGTAATAAGCAGTTGATCACAATATAATTCAGTTTATAAAAATGACTAAGCAACAAATGAAAAGTCTAGAAAAGTTATTATTGCACTAAGCTCGTGACCCGAACATTAACTTGGTCAGATATTCTAGCGGAATATAATTTTGCCCTTCAACAAGAGGTAATAGCCTAATTACCTAGCAACCTCAAATACAGTGCATATGGTTGCCCATGCAGGGCAGCGGTCCAAAATGGGGAAAG
Source organism: Artemisia tridentata subsp. tridentata (assembly GCA_021014915.2). Taxonomy (NCBI): domain Eukaryota; kingdom Viridiplantae; phylum Streptophyta; class Magnoliopsida; order Asterales; family Asteraceae; genus Artemisia; species Artemisia tridentata. The sequence continues at coordinate 156,853,062 of CP139506.1, forward strand.
TCATTCCCAATAGATCTATTCACGGCATTCGCGTTCACTCGCAAGTGATTAATGGTTCACGATAAAGAAGGGACTTTCAGGCATTGGGAAACTTAGGCAATAACAATGTCAGGATAGCATACAGTTTTCAAAGCATTGTGATCATAGTTATTTATAGCATGTATCTCCCCCACGGAGTTTGTAAACAGTTAAACAAGTAAAAGGTGGGGCTATGAACTCACCAATAATGAAGTAGCAACGGAAATCGGAGAAGTGTGCACGTCGAGAAAAACCGCAAAGATCACAAGTGACCTAAATAAAAATACAACATGACTTAGGCTCGGGGATTTAGGTATAATACTTTATTTTTATGACTTAACTCAGTACTTGAACTCAAAATATCATATGGTCATTTATTTAAAATTCATATAGCAAGACATGAGTCGAAAGGCGTTTATAAAAGCTTGTATGGTTTAAAAATGTAAAGCTGATGGAAATTTTAAAAAATTGCCGCACTATTCGGGTCGCCATTTCTAAACCGTGAAGGCTAAAATTATGAAATTTATATTCTTAGAAAGGTATGACTCTGTAATATATGAAAATCAAGGCCTTACATAACTGATAACCCCAGAACATGGGTTAAATTACCAATTTACCCCTGAGTCTCTAAATAGTTATACTCCGTCTCCAAATGGGTTTAGAAAAAAGGGTGTATCTTCTTATCTAAAGGTCTAATGGACACATGGCCTATGGGAAAAGTTTTCTAAAGGTCTTGGCTACAACTTTTATGTTTACACCAACCTAGTGTTCTTTGCAACATTTTGGGGTAAATAGCCCATCAAATCTGACATGCATTCCTGGACCAGTTTTAGTGTGGATTTTCTCAAAAAATCTTAATGATGAATTAAAATGTAAGGTTTTCAGAGAAATGATCCTAAGACTTGTATCTATCTCCCAATATTTTTATTTTGTCATAAAACCTTCTGGGTACAAAATGGTGAACGGATCTTGAAGCATCAAATCTGGGACAGGTTCAACCAATGACAAGCAAGGTGCTTTATGTCTCTTTAATGGGTTTTTGTGTAAAGCATGCAAGGTTTAATCATTTTAATTGTTTTTGTAGATCTATGAACCAAAGTGACCAGGGATGAAATGGTTTTTCAAATAAAAATATAGGATGGTTATGTTAACAATCAAGTTGGAAAATCAAGATTAACAATCACAAAAACCCAACAACTCTTGCAATAACCAACTCATTCAAGCCTAACTAACTAATCTAACACCTAAAATCCTATGAGATCTTGATCAAATTATTCAAAATATTGCATGCAAGAGTTGATTTACTTAATCCTAGTGAAATCTATGATAACCTAAGATGAGATTAAAAGGCATAAAATACTTACCAAGATGATGAGATTTGGGTAAAAATGAACCAAGAAACTAGTAAGCCATTTAATCTTCAAACAAGAGTTCAAGAACTAACTAAAAATTAAAAGATGGAGGGTTTAGGGGCTGATGTTGGGTCGTTTCTATGAAGAGGAAACAAGAGAGAATGAGTTTTGGTGATAAAAATGAGGAGAAGTGTTGAGTATATTAAAATTTAAGCCTTGAAAAGCATCAAGTGCATGGATTTTAATTGGTTATGGGGGAGGTGGCACATGGGCCGGTTTTGGGAGTCAAAAGGAGGGGAGGGATCTTATTTTTTTGAAAAAAAAATGATAAGTATACATTTTGTACAAGTATTATAAGTCACGGAATAAGTTTGAAGGCCAACGGGGCTAAACCGGCAACGTTTTATGCATAGTTTGTGAAAGTAAATGTCATGAAGATACTATTTTCATAAAAATATTAAATTTAACTTAAAATGACCTAATTTGATGTTTCATAAATTTCCCGAGCCTTTCGGAGTGTTATAACGTCGATAAAGCTTAAAACGCGAGCTGAAAACGCGTAAAACGTAAAATGTGCACACTTCGCGTAGAAATGGAAAATTAAATTATTCCATATGAAAAAAAATATGTGGGGGAACATAAATCATATCAATGGGTAGACTGAGCATAGCCTGACTCGAATTACAAATTTTAGTGTACGTGTCACGACGTACGCGGGCAACTTTCCCGGCAAAAGCCAATTTACTTAAAATAGTATAATAAGCAAATAAGATTAGTAAAATAATGACTTGGAAATTTCTCGGTTGTTACATTACCCATCCGTTAAAAAGGAATCACGTCCTCGTGATTCAGTTTATCTTATCGGCTGACGGTGTGTCGAAAAAAGAAAATGAGGGTACTCTCGTCGCAATCTGCTCTTTTCGCTCCCATGTGTACTCGGGTCCATGGCGAGTATTCCAAAAAATCTTGACATTGGGAATTCACTCTGCTTGAGTCGTTTGACTTCCTGGTTCATGATCACAACTGGTTCCTTATCAAAGTAAAGCTTGTCGTCAAGTTGAATCTCCTCTAGTGGAGTGACGAGGGTTTCATCCGATAGGCACTTCTTCGAGTTCGAATCGTAAAATGTGTTGTGCACGCTAGTGGGCTCTTTTGGGTGGTTCGAGTCGATAAGCTACCGGTCCAGCTTTTGCCAAATTCTTGAAGGGTTCAACGTACATCGAGTTCAGTTTTCATCATTTTCCGAAACTTAGCACGTGCTTTCATGGTGAACTTTCACGTAACTCTCTTGACGATCTTGTACTGCTTGCAGCCTGTTGTCCTAGAGTGTTGTTCCTACGCCCGATGCGTACTAGCGATTAATGCGAATGGGATTACTACAGGAGCGTACTATCAGTCGTAAGAAGTAGATGCCAATGCCTTGGGGTATAAGATAGTTACAACGAGTAAATAATAATACAAATGAAATATCTTGATGAATCACAAAAACAATAATAGAATTCTGTCGAGTGTAATGTTTTAGGAGCAAAGACTGCTTAAAAGGGATATATTAGATATATGTATGAACAAAGAAGCAAACTGTTATCAATCGATGCAAATGAAAGGATCAATGAATCAGAACAATAATGAATGGATTAAGATGTCCATATCATTCGTACTAGTATGAGCATAGAGTGCTCGGAAGAAAATTTGATATTCATACGAACGAAGAAGCAAATGAAAGGGTGTGTAAAAGAGAGATCAATGACTCAAATTAATGCAAACAGAAGGAACATAAATTACAATAATAGTTAAGCGAACAGATATAGAATATTAACACAAATAATCAATTAATCGAGACAACCAATGAATCAACCAATGGTCAAAAGAGGCCAATACTGAAAGATAGAATTCCAAATGAGGTTCAACAATAAATGAGACAAACAATATTCATTGCGAATATCAAATAAGAATGAATAAGGAAAATCGATAAATGATAAGGATAATAAACATCATGATTGTTAAAAGAAATGAAGTGAAATAGACAAGAATTAAGAAAGCAATAAGCGTAACAATACTTTAAATGAGAACAAATGAGACAGGCAATAAATGTGAAAGCAAATAATAAAGGAGAAAGACGTAAATGTCATGGAAGAGAACAAATAGTGAATGATGAAATCCATAAATATCACGAATGTTATATGAGATTAACCGGGAAAATCAATGAATTAGAAAGACAATGTGCATCTCGAATGCTAAATGAGAAGAAGAAATGAGAATGAACAATAAATGAGAAATACAGTAAGCAGCACGAATGCTAGCTGAGGGTAAACAATTAATGAGAAACGCAATAAGTGACAATGACAATAAGCATTGCGAATGCTAACTGAGAATGAATGGGGACCAACAATAAATGAGAAAAGCATTACGTCAAAAACATGTATGTTAAATAACAACATAAAATGAGAAAGGCATTGAGTATCACGAAAATTGATTGAGGATAAATGAGAACAAACAATAATTGGTAAGGTCAGTAAATATCACGAATGTTGATTAAGTAAGATCCGCACTTGGATCCTCGAGCTTTTCTCTTCTCCAACGAGACTCTAGGTTGGCCAGCTGACGTGTAATATCTCTCATGATGTGGCACGTGTGTCACCAACGATGGGATGCTGTGGTGGATGGGCTCTCTGGTGATAGACTCTGGTCGGGTGGGAGGAATAGGTGCAGTAATGGTTCTCCTCCACGTCTTCCGAGGGGTTCTTCTTCGAGTTAGTAATCTTCTGGTTTGAGTTCACACTCTATATCCTTTTCCCCGAATGGCTTTGTCTCGCTATTAGACATTAGCATATAAGTTGGTGAAGTAGGTGTCAGAATGGTGGTCGACAAGTTTCCAAATTGTGTCCTTGAAATCGAAAGATAGTATTACGTTAAGGTAAACATTGTTGTCAAGCTTCGGTGTTACCTTCCTAGCATCGTGATTCTTCAAAACACAAGGAGTAAAAAAAAAATGAGACGTTAAAAAGTCGTGTTCCGAAAGTAGGGTGTTCCAAGGCGGCATGTTAAAGTCATGCTCTAATCATCCGACGTGTCTTTAGGCGATGGTTTACGAGGCGATGTAGGTGTTCTAAAAGTATGGGACCAATGTTCCAGCTCGTCTTCGAATGCGGATAGTCAAACAACCGAGGGAAATCGATAGACTGCAACGGGTTTTGCAAAAGACGATGTTATGAAAGGTCATGAAAAAGTTTTAGCGAACCACGGTATTACTCGCGATGTTTCGAGAAAATAAAAGAGACCATTAAAATGTAAGTGTAGGTATGTAATCGGGGAAAACAAGGTTTGAGCTCAAGCTCCGAAATAAGCGTAAGAGGTCAAAATCAGTCAAACATTTATATAATTAACCTTTATATAAATAATAGTGTATATAAGCATACTTTATATAATACCAATAGTGATGACATATGAGTAACAACATAGGCAGTCTAGTGGTACACGCGCACGGATATCGGATACGGCAATGAGAGACTCTTTAGTGAAAAATAGTTATAGTTTGGGTTTTGAAAACGACCCAGTTCTCTATAACTGTAGCTCTGATGCCAATCTGTAACACCCCTAAAATTATAACAGCGGAAGATAGATCACTGGGTATTACTTCCTAGCACAAAGTACAAGTCATGGAAAACGACCCTTGAAAAGAGACGTTTTAAAAGTGTTTCACATTTGATACATTAAATTCTCAGAGTTTGCAAAGGTCCCAACAGTTTTCATAAAACACAATGTTTTTAAAAGATTGCAGATGTTTTAAACATAACATAAATCCTTAAAATATAGACACTTCAAATGTGAAAATATGCCGAGTCCTCAAAATATATCCGTGCGACTCCATCCAAGACCTTCATGCCTTAGGACCTGAGATAAAACATGCTAAAAATCAACACAAAGGTTGAGTGAATCCATAGAGTTTTAGTAATAAGCAGTTGATCACAATATAATTCAGTTTATAAAAACGACTAAGCAACAAATGAAAAGTCTAGAAAAGTTATTATTGCACTAAGCTCGTGACCCGAACATTAACTTGGTCAGATATTCTAGCGGAATATAATTTTGCCCTTCAACAAGAGGTAATAGCCTAATTACCTAGCAACCTCAAATACAGTGCATATGGTTGCCCATGCAGGGCAGCGGTCCAAAATGGGGAAAGTCATTCCCAATAGATCTATTCACGGCATTCGCGTTCACTCGCAAGTGTTTAACGGTTCACGATAAAGAAGGGACTTTCAGGCATTGGGAAACTTAGGCAATAACAATGTCAGGATAGCATACAGTTTTCAAAGCATTGTGATCATAGTTATTTATAGCATGTATCTCCCCCACGGTGTTTGTAAACAGTTAAACAAGTAAAAGGTGGGGCTATGAACTCACCAATAATGAAGTAGCAACGGAAATCGGAGAAGTGTGCACGTCGAGAAAAACCGCAAAGATCACAAGTGACCTAAATAAAAATACAACATGACTTAGGCTCGGGGATTTAGGTATAATACTTTATTTTTATGACTTAACTCAGTACTTGAACTCAAAATATCATATGGTCATTTATTTAAAATTCATATAGCAAGACATGAGTCGAAAGGCGTTTATAAAAGCTTGTATGGTTTAAAAATGTAAAGCTGATGGAAATTTTAAAAAATTGCCGCACTATTCGGGTCGCCATTTCTAAACCGTGAAGGCTAAAATTATGAAATTTATATCTTAGAAAGGTATGACTCTGTAATATATGAAAATCAAGGCCTTACATAACTGAGAACCCCAGAACATGGGTTAAATTACCAATTTACCCCTGAGTCTCTAAATAGTTATACTCCGCATCCAAATGGGTTTAGAAAAAAGGGTGTATCTTCTTATCTACAGGTCTAATGGACACATGGCCTGTGGGAAAAAGTTTTCTAAAGGTCTTGGCTACAACTTTCATGTTTACACCAACCTAGTGTTCTTTGCAACATTTTGGGGTAAATAGCCCATCAAATCTGACATGCATTCCTGGACCAGTTTTAGTGTGGATTTTCTCAAAAAATCTTAATGATGAATTAAAATGTAAGGTTTTCAGGGAAATGATCCTAAGACTTGTATCTATCTCCCAATATTTTTATTTTTTCATAAAACCTTCTGGGTACAAAATGGTGAACAGGATCTTGAAGCATCAAATCTGGGACAGGTTCAACCAATGACAAGCAAGGTGCTTTATGTCTCTTTAATGGGTTTTTGTGTAAAGCATGCAAGGTTTAATCATTTTAATTGTTTTTGTAGATCTATGAACCAAAGTGACCAGGGATGAAATGGTTTTTCAAATAAAAATATAGGATGGTTATGTTAACAATCAAGTAGGAAAATCAAGATTAACAATCACAAAAACCCAACAACTCTTGCAATAACCAACTCATTCAAGCCTAACTAACTAATCTAACACCTAAAATCCTATGAGATCTTGATCAAATTATTCAAAATATTGCATGCAAGAGTTGATTTACTTAATCCTAGTGAAATCTATGATAACCTAAGATGAGATTAAAAGGCATAAAATACTTACCAAGATGATGAGATTTGGGTAAAAATGAACCAAGAAACTAGTAAGCCATTTAATCTTCAAACAAGAGTTCAAGAACTAACTAAAAATTAAAAGATGGAGGGTTTAGGGGCTGATGTTGGGTCGTTTCTATGAAGAGGAAACAAGAGAGAATGAGTTTTGGTGATAAAAATGAGGAGAAGTGTTGAGTATATTAAAATTTAAGCCTTGAAAAGCATCAAGTGCATGGATTTTAATTGGTTATGGGGGAGGTGGCACATGGGCCGGTTTTGGGAGTCAAAAGGAAGGGAGGGATCTTATTTTTTTGAAAAAAAAATGATAAGTATACATTTTGTACAAGTATTATAAGTCACGGAATAAGTTTGAAGGCCAACGGGGCTAAACCGGCAACGTTTTATGCATAGTTTGTGAAAGTAAATGTCATGAAGATACTATTTTCATAAAAATATTAAATTTAACTTAAAATGACCTAATTTGATGTTTCATAAAATTTCCGAGCCTTTCAGAGTGTTATAACGTCGATAAAGCTTAAAACGCGAGCCGAAAACGCGTAAAACGTAAAATGTGCACACTTCGCGTAGAAATGGAAAATTAAATTATTCCATATGAAAAAAAATATGCGGGGGAACATAAATCATATCAATGGGTAGACTGAGCATAGCCTGACTCGAATTACAAATTTTAGTGTACGTGTCACGACGTACGCGGGCAACTTTCCCGGCAAAAGCCAATTTACTTAAAATAGTATAATAAGCAAATAAGATTAGTAAAATAATGACTTGGAAATTTCTCGGTTGTTACAAAGACTAATTGTTGGCCGGCATCCAGAGATCGGACATTAGCATTTGAAAGTCTTGAACCCGATGTAGGGGCTCTTGAACTCGATGGAACCATCATTGGAGGATTCATCGGCTTTTTTTTTGGCACACCATTTTCAACTTGACCAATACATGGTGCACCTGGTGGTGCTAACATTTGATTCATCGAGTTTCGAGTGTTTAGAAAATGTTGAATATAAAACATGAACAAAAAGTTGTGAAATGGGATTTAAAGTATCTTGAACCAACAGTTGTATTGCAGCTGAAATAAAACATAATAAAAAATTAGAACAGTGTTTGGATAGCTTACGCCTACCAGCTTATTCAAGTTATTATAATAAATAGGTATGGACAAGCTTATTCGAAAAAGCTTTGGCTTTTCTGAAATAAGTTGTAAATAGTGATAAGCTAATCTAATACTCGATCATCTTGACTATTTTTGTAAAGTTGACCAAATTTTGCAATGATAAGCCATATCCCTAAAAGGTTAAGAACTGGGACATAAGTGGTGTTTTTTTCAAGCATCTTCGCTTTCATAAACCATAACATCCGGTTATAAAATGGTGTGAACAACAGTTATAATTTGCACACTTGGTTTTTAACATATAACAATAACGTATGTTGACTAATTGACTTTAAAAAGGTCAAAGTTGACATCTAATGGGAAGTATTATTCTTCATCGTTATACACTTTTACCTGAACTGTTAGAGTTTAAGTGAAAAATATTAATCGTGTATGTCTAGATTCGAACACGGGACTGAGGGATTGCACACTTTACGTATGAATGATCAAGTGAATAATTAATATATATATATATATATATATATATATATATATATATATATATATATATATATATATATATATATATATATATATATATATATATATATATATATATATATATATATATATATAATATATATATATATATATAAATAATGCCTAAACACGTTATTAATATTTTTCGATATCTCTACGTTTTGATAATCACAAAATGTAAAATCATTAATCGGAAAATTATGACGTAAACAAGTATTTAGTTGTAAATATCTATTTCTACAACTCAAATCACTTAAGGTATGAATGAACTAATGCTTAATGCATTATATGATCAAAGGAACATTTTCTTAAACACTAGATTTTTTATAAAATGTCAAAAACATTTTATATCTTTTAGAAAAACATTTTTGGTAATAAATAAAAATGTTTAATTCATTATAAATTTATGAATTCAAATTTTTAACCAAAATCAGTAAAAATGTTCCAGAAAAAGCTTCCCCACAAAAAGACAAAACTGGGCAACGGCTGGCATGGGCGGCCCCCTTAATTTTGTTAGGCGGCCCCCTTAAAATTAAGGGGACCGGCCACACTCCAGTAGGTTTCCAGCTGTCCAGTTTTCTGCCTATAAATACCAGCCTTCCCCTGGATTTTCACTCACCTTTTGCACCCCAAACCTTCTGTTTTAAATCTTGTAAATCCTATCTAAAAACTCTTTGATCATATTCTCTTAAGCATTGGTTTCTAAGTGATCCAAGCTTCCACCATCAAAGTGCAAAAGAAGAATACTCCTTCAACTAGAGAAGAAGTATTATAGCTTAACTCATATCATCATTGTAGTTGTGTAAAGTGTTGTATAGTTGTGATAAGTAGATCTAAGTGTAAGTAACTAGTTGTGTTGTAAAGAAGTAGTGTAGAAGTAGTTGTGAAGTAGTTGTGAAGTAGTCGTGGAGAATAAGTCGTGAAGAAGTCTTGAAGCCGTCGTGAAGCAGTCGTGTTTAAGTTGTGTAGAAGTTGTGTACAAGTAGTGAGATTGGTTCTAGCTACGATTAGAACTCGACATCTAGCTTTGTGTCGTTAAACCGGTGTAAGCTAAAGTTGTGTAAGGTTTCTCCGCCATAAGGGAGTTTGTTGACATAGTGAAGAGAACTCTCGAGTAGGTGACTCGGGGAGTGGAGTAGGGCAAGGAAGGTGTCCTTGTAGCCGAACCACTATAAATCCTTGTGTTGTGGTTTGATCTTTCCATCCCTATCTTTCATTTCATTTACTTTACTTTACTTACATTACTTATTTATATTTGTCTATACTTGCTCATATTGTTTAACAATTGAAGTCACATAATATCGAATCGAAGTTTTTAAAAGTAAACAAAAGTTTTCAAAATAAATATTAAAAAGACGTAAAACTATTCAACCCCCCCCCCCTTCTAGTTTTTCACAATTGGTATCAAGAGCCACGTCAAACAAGATTTTTAAAATAAACTGTATTTTAAAAATTGAAACGATTTATGGAATCTGAAAAGTATTTAGAAGGGCAATCTATGCAAAGACCACCACTATTTGAAAGTGATGGATTTCTTTATTGGAAAAATCGATTCGAAACTTATGTGAAATCAAAAGATCTAGATCTTTGGCATGTTATTACTAATGGTGATTTTTTACCTATTCAACATAATCTTGAAACTAAAAAGGATGAAATAGTACCTTTTGAAAAACAAAGTGATGATTTAAAAAGAAAGCTTTCTAAAAATAATGAGGCAAAAATGGTTATTTATAATGCGTTACCACGTAAAGAATACGAAAGGATCTTTATGTGTGAAACCGCAAAAGAAATTTGGAACTCTTTACTAATAACTCACCAAGGTAATAGTCAAGTCAAAGACAATAAAATAGATCTTCTTGTTCAACAACATGAAAAATTTATGATTTCGGAAGAGGAATCAATTGATAATGCTTTTGCTAGGTTTAACACAATCATCACAAGTTTAAAGGCACTTGATGAGAGTTTTTCTAGTAAGAATTTTGTTAGGAAATTTCTTAGGGCTCTTCATCCAAAATGGCGAGCTAAAGTTACGGCGATTGAAGAATCAAAGAACTTGTCAACTCTTCAACTTGACGAGTTGATTGGCAACTTGAAGGTCTACGAAGCAATAATCAAGAAAGACTCCGAGATGGTCAAAGGAAATAAAGAGCAAAACAAGTCAATCGCGTTGAAAGCTAGGAAAGCATCAAGTGACGAGGATAGCTCAACCTCCGATAGTGATGATGAAGAATATGCCATGGCCGTAAGAGACTTCAAGAAGTTTTTTAAAAGACGAGGAAGATTCGTCAGACAACCACATGACGAAAGAAAGACACTCCAAAGAAACAAAGACGACAAAGGTAGCAAGAGCGAAAGGAAGTGCTTCAAATGCGGTGATCCAAATCATCTCATCGGAAGATGTCCTATGATGTTAAAGGAGCAAAACCAAAAGGCGTTTGTTGGAGCATGGAGTGATAGTGACGAAGACGAGAAAGAAACCACAAAGGAGGAGAAATGTCTTATGGCTAAGACATCAAGTGAGGTACATTCCGAAACTGAATACTTTAGTGATGAATATTTATCATTAGATGAAAAAGACTTAGATAGCGAATATACTAAATTATGCAAACTAGGTCAAAAAGTAATGAGTAAAAATAAATCACTAAAACATAAAAATAACAAATTAGAAAAGGAAATACTAGAATTAAAAATTAAACTACATAACTTAGAAAAAGGGAAAGAAGTTTTTGAATGTAGAACATGTCAAGAAACTAAAAATGAAAACGAAATACTTAAGAAAGAAATTTGTAAACTTAACAAATTCGAAAATAGTAGTAATTCACTTAGGGAAATAATAAGTATTCAAAGGATATCAAGAGATAAAACCAGATTAGGATTTAATTCAACTAAGGATTCAAATAGTGAAACTAAAAATGTAAAGTTTGAATGTGAAACTAGTGAGCAAAAACCTTTAGAGTCAAAACCTAAGTATATACTTATGAAAGATAGAAAAATACCCATAGCTAGTAATGAGGATGTAAAAACCTTTTATAAACCATCTTTAAAAAATGAAGTAGAACACTCTAAACCAAAGTTAAGGTCAAAAACACCTCCTCCTAGAAGACTACCTAGTCCTCATCCTCGGCCTAAAACTCCTCAACCTAGAAGAAATCAAAATAGACCAAACCGTCAAAATAATAGTCACTCAATGTGGAATTATCCAAATCCACCAAGTTTTAATCCTTGGGGAATACTTCCACCATATATGCATCCGAGTCAATTGCAAACCATGTTTGGTTCAAACAACTATGGACCAATTAGACCATGGGGACCAAGTGGCTAGAATTTCAACTCATCGGGAAAGTCGGAATCTCTTTCGTAATTGGCTTTTATAAGTCAATACTCTTTGGAGTTTTTAAAGACCACATGTTGAAGACAAAAAGGTACGCTTCTCTTTCTTGCTCACCACTATATGCGTAGATTAATAAACTAGCCTATTGCATGCCCCATTTAGTCTTAAATGCTTAGTTTAATAAATAATTATGTGTTTGTTAGTAAGTTCTCTTCTTATATACCTATATTACTATAAAATATACACATATATATATATATACAAATATATATATATATATATATATATATATATATATATATATATATATATATATATATATATATATATATATATATATATATATATATATGTATGTATACATATCCTCTCATAACCTAGATATGTCATTTGTTGACTATCTAGAACTAAAAGAAATTGTTTGTCCTCGAACCTTTTCTTTCCCCTTTGCCACTTTTGGACTATAACGTTCAACATGAAAATCTTCTATGTCCTCTCTCGCAAAACTCATGGTGATGAAGAGAAGTGAGTTGAGTGGATTAACATAGAAGTCGGAGCAGAACCTTCGAACAAGAAAACTATGTAACAAACTCCCATCATCGTCAGCACCCATGTCCGTCCTTTCCTCATTATCCTTCAACATCATTCAAACATATATATATATATATATATATATATATATATATATATATATATATATATATATATACATATATATATATACATACACATTCTCTTTTCATTTCTTAAATCCACCTTTGTCAGCTTGACGTCTTGATTATTTTATCCAAAATTCTCAAGATATATTTTGTTAACGAAATGTTAATAAAATGTGTCAAGTATTCCCTTCTCGTGCCAATATAACCCAACGTACTTTTGATATATAATAAATCTATATATACATATAAATATTTTGCCGCCAGAAACAAAACACAATTTTTTTTCTGAAGGGCGGTCCCCTTAAAATTAAGGGGACCGGCTTGAAAACGGGGGCGGCCCCCTTAAAAATTAAGGGGACCGGCCTACTGTTATTTCCAAAAACGTTTTTCCTTCAAAAATCTTTGCCAAACACCCCATTTTTCAAACACACCTCTCACTCCCTCTGCTGTGAACGAGCTGCAACCCAAAACCACTCACCAAATCACCATTTCCGGCTAATTTCGCAAGGGGCAAACACCTATATTTCAATTAGCAACACATTTTGTAAGTTTTCCAATACACATTTCATCTAATTTCCTCCAATTTTGAGTCTAATCATAATTAGGTCTTTTACTTAATTTTTCAAAATCCGAATTTTTGTTGAAATTGAGTCTAGGAATGTTATAATCAAATGCTCCCCATAGGATTAGAATGCTTAATCAACCTAGAAACTAAGTAATTAGACACCCTCATGTCAAAACTTTGAAAAACCAAACACTCATATTCAAAACTTGTTTTACATTGTTGAATTATGCCATAAACACTTGTTAAAACTAATCACATTGCTACATCATAACCTCTTAATACTAAAAATATATTTTTCAAATCATAAAAATGTTTTTGTTAAATATAAGAGAGTGTTTGGATTAGGAGCTAGAGTCATCGAAATTTAATCAAAATTAAGTTCACAACTACTTGTCAAGTTTATAAACACGCAATTAGTTGTTTTGAGTCATCAAGATACATAATTCATATGTATATTGAAATTTTAGTAGTTATTTTTTATAATTAAGGGAGCGTTTGGCATAACATTTTGAAAGAAATTTTTGAGTCAAAATCTAAGTTTTCACCTTCTTCAATAAGTTACTTAACATAAACACTCGTAAGAAATAGCTAGATATACAATCTAATATTTGTCTAGCCACATTTCAAAGTAGCTTATGGCGTATAAAGGAGCGTTTGGGTATTTTTGATTTCTTATCATAATATCCATGTAACTATTCTTTAACATCATAAAATACATTTTAAGCGAGTTAAAAATTAAAACTAAGGAATATTGTAAACTACTTCTTAGGATTGAAGTTTTAGAGTCGAAGTATGTTTACGTTCCACATAAGTAGCATATATAATATGTGCATGTCATTTTCTTATTTTTGTTTGTGTGTTGCTTTCTTGTATAGGTGAAAATGCCTAAAGCTACAGTCGGTGATCTCTCCAAAACCAAGGCCTACATTCCAAAAGTCTCCGAAACTCCCGGCATATCTCCTTCTGTTGCATGTTTCTATCGGCCCATCGAAAATAGAAACATTCACGAAGGTAGAGTTGTCGATCCATCTTTCTATCAATCCGACCAAATCGAGCGAATGTTCTCAAATGTTCGTCTCGATTGTCTCTTCAAAATTAATGAGCCAATCATTCCTCGCTTCGTTCTAGACTTCTATAGCTAAGTGACGGTGCAAACCGATCCATATGGCTATATTCTTATTTCCTTTATGATCCAAAACGAATTTATCACTCTCAATCTAGCTCAGTTTGGTCAAATTCTCCAAATTCCTTACAACGGTCAAGCCGTTTTCTCAAATGAATGGGATCTCTCATCTCTTGAGAAAAATCGGCCTCAGAATGGTCCGTACTATTCTAATATTCCTTCTCCTGACGAGATTCGTGGACTTCTCGAGCTAGAACGTGGTACGACTAGCCGAATGATCAAGTCAAAAAATGTTGAAATCCATGCAAACCAAATCATCCTTAAAGAGCTAAGCCCCGACATGAAGCGTTGGGAAGAACTCATTCGTGAGAATGCGTTCGGTACCGGTGGTCACCGTGATCATCTCACGGCGAGCATTGCTCACATGTTGTATTGTATTGTTGCAGAAGAACAATACAATTTGGCTTACCTCTTTGTCTATCGCATCATGTCAGCCAAAAACACTCCCAACGCCAACCTTCCTTATGGCATGTTCCTCACCCGTCTCTATCGTTATGTCATGGAACATTTCCCTCATCTCGAAAGTGATGTCTATCTATTCGTTCATCCCGTCCTACGTCCTCTCTCTCGTAGCCAACTTCGTCGATCTCGTAGTGAGAAGGGCAAATCTAGACGCCCTAATCTCTACGCACCTCGTAGTTCCACATGTCAACAGATTTACAAGAACAAACCGAACAAATCCTATTTGAACGACA
The DNA here is from genome assembly GCA_021014915.2 of Artemisia tridentata subsp. tridentata. Lineage (NCBI taxonomy): Eukaryota > Viridiplantae > Streptophyta > Magnoliopsida > Asterales > Asteraceae > Artemisia > Artemisia tridentata. The sequence continues at coordinate 156,868,069 of CP139506.1, forward strand.
AACCGCATTACTCAACACAACTCAACAGATGCATCAAGAAGTTAGAGGTGGTTTCAAGTCGATAGGGAAAGCTTTCAAGAATATTTTCGGAAAGAAGAAAAAGATGAGATGTGGAAGTTGGCTTATTAGAACAATATTGTGTTTAGACATTTTATTTTGTTTTGTATTTGAGAATTATTTATTTCTTGCATGTTATAGTATGTTAGTATCTATTTTCTTGATTAGAACTTGAATGCTATGCTTAAAATTAATATGCTTGCTAATGATTAATAACATGCTTATTCTATAATATGATTATTTTTAGCCTAAATGTATACATGCTTATTTAAACATGTTTGTGCCACTATTTAATCATTCTTCATGTACATGATTCAAATGGAGCTTGCTGCAAATACACCCTAACAATGACCCTTTTCTGGAAAATTTTCAAATTTGGTCGCCTGGGAAAAAATTAGATGGGCGGCCCCCTTAATTCCCTAGGCGGTCCCCTTAATTTTAAGGGGGCCGGCCAGCAATTAAGGGGACCGGCCATCTGGGAAGTAAAATTCACTGTTTTCTTTTGCATCATGTGACCCCTTTTATCTAGCCCCAGCTACCATTTCTCTAAATGGACGAACTGGTATTGGAATCTTACAACAAAACCTCAAAAATTAACCTAAACCAACCACATTTTCATATTATAAATTCCCTCCATATAATCACCTCTCATTCCATCATCCTTCACCATCCAAAACCACCATGTTATCACCAAAATCCTCCATCTCTAAGACTCCAAGGAAGCAAAGACTTGTCATCATACCACCAAAACAACTCTTTATTGACTTAACCCAAGATGACACCAAAACTCCATCACCACCACCTCAAAGTTCATCCCCAAGTGCACCAAATGCACCATCAAAAACACCCTCTACCCATGGAGCATCATCTTCCTCCATACCATCCACTTCATCCATCAATGACTACATCAACACTCACCTAACATCATCACCAAGAGCATCACCACCACCATCCACTCAAGAACCTCCATCCACCCAACTTGCCATTTCCTTATCACCCATCACACCTCTTGATGCTCACTCCTCACCATCACCAATCCCACAACCATTCTTTCCCATACCTTGGGCATTGCTTGAAGCCCATGGTGACAATTGTCTTTGTTGCATCCATAACCGGACCATAATCTTTGGTCTTAGAGATGAGATACACTACATGTTTTCATCACTTGAACACATGATTACCAACCCACCACCACTACCACCTCCACCACCTTCACCCACTACACCACCACCACCTCCATTTTCACCCAATTAAGCATATGCAATGCTTAATTAAAAATATTTTTCAAAACCATTTTGTGTGCAAGCCCCATGGAAGATCATGTACTCCTAGAGTGATTATGTAGATTGCATTACTTACTAGTTTATGTAGGATTGAATGTAATCTTATATGTTTGTGTATTTATACACAACATTACTTTTATGAATGAATGTCTTTATTTTATATGCATGCTTATTTTTGCTATATATATGCTTGTGCTTCTAATATTTTTCTTGCAAGAATCCCATATATGGTTTCATTTATGCACACGAACGAGGGGGAGTACACACCAAGGGGGAGTTATCGTCCCGACAAATTTTAAAACTTGTCGGCTTAACCTTTTTGATTCTACAAAAAGGGGGAGAAATAGATATAAACTCACTAAATACTTAATTAAAAATTAACTTTTCAATTTAATGAGTTTAGATTTTGTAATCATCAAAAAGGGGGAGATTGTTGATATAAATAATGCCTAAACACGTTATTAATATTTTTCGATATCTCTACGTTTTGATAATCACAAAATGTAAAATCATTAATCGGAAAATTATGACGTAAACAAGTATTTAGTTGTAAATATCTATTTCTACAACTCAAATCACTTAAGGTATGAATGAACTAATGCTTAATGCATTATATGATCAAAGGAACATTTTCTTAAACACTAGATTTTTTATAAAATGTCAAAAACATTTTATATCTTTTAGAAAAACATTTTTGGTAATAAATAAAAAGGTTTAATTCATTATAAATTTATGAATTCAAATTTATAACCAAAATCAGTAAAAATGTTCCAGAAAAACCTTCCCCACAAAAAGACAAAACTAGGCAACGGCTGGCATGGGCGGCCCCCTTAAAATTAAGGGGACCGCCCCCCTATTTAAGGGGGCCGGCCACGCTCCAGTAGGTTTCCAGCTGTCCAGTTTTCTGCCTATAAATACCAGCCTTCCCCTGGATTTTCACTCACCTTTTGCACCCCAAACCTTCTGTTTTAAATCTTGTAAATCCTTTCTAAAAACCCTTTGATCATATTCTCTTAAGCATTTGTTTCTAAGTGATCCAAGCTTCCACCATCAAAGTGCAAAAGAAGAATACTCCTTCAACTAGAGAAGAAGTATTATAGCTTAACTCATATCATCATTGTAGTTGTGTAAAGTGTTGTATAGTTGTGATAAGTAGATCTAAGTGTAAGTAACTAGTTGTGTTGTAAAGAAGTAGTGTAGAAGTAGTTGTGAAGTAGTTGTGAAGTAGTCGTGGAGAAGAAGTCGTGAAGAAGTCGTGAAGCCGTCGTGAAGCAGTCGTGATTAAGTTGTGTAGAAGTTGTGTACAAGTAGTGAGATTGGTTCTAGCTACGATTAGAACTCGACATCTAGCTTTGTGTCGTTAAACCGGTGTAAGCTAAAGTTGTGTAAGGTTTCTCCGCCATAAGAGAGTTTGTTGACATAGTGAAGAAAACTCTCGAGTAGGTGACTCGGGGAGTGGAGTAGGGCAAGGAAGGTGTCCTTGTAGCCGAACCACTATAAATCCTTGTGTTGTGGTTTGATCTTTCCATCCCTATCTTTCATTTCATTTACTTTACTTTACTTACATTACTTTATTTATATTTGTCTATACTTGCTCGTATTGTTTAACAATTGAAGTTACATAATATCGAATCGAAGTTTTTAAAAGTAAACAAAAGTTTTCAAAATAAATATTAAAAAGACGTAAAACTATTCAACCCCCCTTTTAGTTTTCCACCATATATATATATATGTATATATATATACTGTTATATATATATATATATATATATATATATATATATATATATATATATATATACATATATATATATACCATATATCCACCATATATATATATATATATATACTGTTATGTATTTTAATTATTTGAACACAAAATGATAAATAACGGACGTTAAGTAATTAACGGAATTGACTAACGACCATTAAGTAAATAGTGGAAAGACTATTAGTGAAAATAGAGGCTTGGAAGGATCTAGAAACCCATTCAATGGGTGTGGCCGGTTTTGGCTAAGGGTTTGCAACCCTTGTCGATCTAAACAACCCAACTTGTGCTCCAAGATAGGTTTTGCCTATAAATACAAATTGAAGAGTTATAGTTTCTTCACCTTGTGCATTGCTATAACCCTAAAATTTGTGTTTTTTCTTCTCCTGTTCTAAAACCGGTCGAACACTATTCTAGTGTGTCGATCCATACTTTTCCCAAGTTAACAAAATTGTTTTGGTTATTCGTGTTCATTCACTAGCATCAATACTTGATTGGTTATAGTACGTGTGTACAAGAGTTCGATAATAACTTACTTTTGTTATTCATCTTGGATTGTGAAATAAAAGGGTAAGGGGTTTCACGGTAATCCTATTTGTTTGATCAAGTGAAGTGAAGAGAAGATCGATCCTTGTTCTTGCTAGGATCTTAAGGTCTGTAACTATTTATTATTCGGTAATTCTTTATACGTGTTAAATATTCGATCTTGCTTCCGCTATATGCTCTTTGATGTGTTTATTTATTTAATTGATTGTCAAGTTATTTAAATTCCAACATGAACCTCGTACAATTGTAGTCAGCATATATCACTTTTTTATTACGGTTGTAATGAAGTGCCACAATCCACCCCGTACCGTATCGACCCTTAACAAAACCGGCCCATTACAATCTGAGTACATTTTAACTGTTACCCAATCCTCCAATCTGCCCATTTTGTCATCTCTACTTTCATATATAATTTCTATTCTCATTTTATTTACTTGCGTATGTTGTAGGTCTTAGTAAAATGGACTCCTCTGGAAGAATGATTCTATCTGCGTCTCATGTATGTAACCTACCTTTGATAATTTAGTGTACATATGCACTCTTGACCCTACAATTCACATTTATGCTATATTCATCAAGCTTTTTTTAGATCATATTATATCATAAAAACTGTGACTTGCATCATGTGAAGATCGAGTACAATTGTAGGCTCCGTGAGTACCCTCATAACTGCACTTATGGACATGGTTAAAACCCTCATAACTGCACTTATGTGCTATATTCATTAGTTTGTTTCAGGGTGACTTCAAGTTCCAAACTTACATAGAATACGTGGTGTTAAAATAATTTCCTGATTTTCATTGGATTGCATTGAGTAATGTATGCATATGTTTAGAATTCAGGTTCTGATAACCTGATCACAGAGGGGACGCGAGGACTCTACAAAGGGTGAGACCCAGTGATACCCTATCCTTTTGGCTCTTCATAAGTTGCTCAGCTAGGCTGGTTAAGTTGTGTAACATGTTAAATGGGTAATTTTGGTACGGGTCGGTATGCCGATCAACAAAGAGATTTTTGTTCTGAATAAGATTGCCGAGACTATACTGTTGCAAAAAAAATAACCTTTTCCAATAAACCAAACTAGAAGATTGTATGCAGCTGAATAATCTTCGGATGACTTTCAATTTCCACCTTGTTTGACCCATTAGAGTTAGAACACGTCCCAAATCAAGTTACCATCTCTACTTTATTTCTATTCCTATATATCTTCTCTGCGAGGGTCTGACTTCAATTATATTGCCACCTTGCCGGGGCTTTGCTATATACCACGATTATGGTAGGTATGTGTGTACAACTACTTGCAGGTGCAGCAGTTTACAGTTCAGAAATCTTGCTAAACGGGATCATTGTTCACAAACTAGAATACTCAAGGTAAGTTACCGTGTGGCTCCCTAGTTGCTTTTTATGCAATTTTTCAAGACTCAAGCAGTATCAAAATGGATCGGGCAGTCGAGTAACTGGTCCAGTTTTTAACTTTAAAGTTTGGGTTGAAATAGGTTACGTAACCCACACACATTTTTATCTTTTTGTTAATTTAATAACGTGCTCAGTTGGGTTAGAAAAACTATGTCAATAGTGATAAGGTGTTTGCACATTTAAAACGCTTCGGATGACTTTCTGTTGGAATATGTGAATCATAAAAAGACTATAAACACATAAACATCACAAGTACACGCAGCGGAAAGATCTACACTAACATGTAATATAGTTAACTAAAAACTAAATAGAAAGCGTACCTTATTCGATTCCTAGCAAGAAAAAGGAATCACGTGCTTCAAGAACAAAATTATATAGAAACCCTAATAAGGCTTATATGGATCGAACAAGGACAAAACACACAAGCTAAAGGAAGCTTGTTACTCGTTCTTGTACACACGCAATGCTAGCGTTCCAATGGGAAAAGCTAGGTTCAAATCACAAAAACAAACCAAACACTTTGTAAGCTTTACTTAGATTGGCAATACCTAGTGGTATTAAAAAGAGGCCGATCGGTTTGACCTAGGAGGAGAAGAGAAGGAGAAGAATGGCTTGTTTAGGGATTCAAGATTAGGGAATAACCAAATACAATGGGATTGTATTTATAGGCAAACCCTAGCCTGTTCCCTACTCTACCAAACCGACTTCCATACCCTAATGGGTTGGATCGACCGGATTTTAGAACCCAAAGTGGTTCTAGATCCTTATCTTCCTACTTTGCATAATTAGTCCTTTAATGGCCGTTATCTCTAACCCCGTTAAGTACTAACTGTCTTTAAGTATTGTTTTGTGAAATGAATAAATATAAATATAAAATATATTTAATTTATTCAAACCATTTGAACTCTCACATATTGTGTGCAATCCCGAGTCTCTGGTTCAAAACCGGACATACTTATATTAATAACTATACATAAACTCTAACAGCTCCCACTTGGATAACTATTAATATAGTAATGACATGGGCTAGTCTAGCTTAACAGATCCCAATGCCCCCAGCTCGATTCGAGTATGGTTTTCCTGGAAAAACCACGTGATGAATTTAATCATCATACTTATCCTTTTGTTTCTAATACCACGTTAATATGGATATGGATCTTGGTCATTCCATAATTAACAATTAGTTTCTCGTTTATACATAATTGAACAAGATTACCAAAACATCTGAACGTCTTCCAGATAGACTTTGGGCGTACGCACACAAACATCTTGTCAATCCTACTAGTGGCCAAGCAGTATTAAACTTCAACACAAAGTTGAAGGAACAAATCCTTTATTGACTACGAGCATAACCCTCGAACTTCGCATCACTTCTGAAAATAGCCCTTATAACTACCTTTTACAGATAGCGTTAGACTACCTTACAGAAAATGAGCTACATCCTCGGCAGTTACCTGGTATCTCAAGTCTGAGGATAAATATTCATGATATACTTAATGACTATGATCTATAAAGTATAATCATGTGGTTGGGATAAGTCCTATATTCAATTTATCCGATATTGAATATCATGTGACATTGGTGTCTCAACCTTACAGTACATTCTACCAATCCTCACATTTGTCTTAGTTCTATAATATTCCCATATTACTAATTGACAACGGATTATTTAGAATAAATTAATTTATTCACGGATTTAAACATGCAAATATAGGACACAAATATTAATAATGAGAATAAACGTTATCCGCACTTTATTTCATTAAAATAATAATTGTTTACACGTCCCTATCCAAAATACTAAATCAACAGATTTACATGAAACTATCTGGCATACGAAGACCAATACCCCGAGCATGTCGAGTAAACGTTTCCTTAGGTAATGCCTTCGTGAAAGGATCAGCCAGATTGTCATCTATGTGAACTTTGTGTACATTGATTTCACCCAGTTCGACTTGTTCTCGAACATAATGGTATTTTCAACGAAAATGTCTGGCGCCTTTCATAACTCCTGGTTCATTGGCGAATGTGATTGCAGCAGAGTTGTCGCAATACACATTTATAGGAAATTCATTTGACGGCATCACTCCAAGATCCGAAATAAATTTCCTTATCCAAACAGCTTCTTGTGCAGCTTCCGATGCAGCAATATACTCAGCTTCTGTAGCAGACATGGCCGTGGTACTCTGCTTCTTACTCTTCCAGTCTACAGCTCCTCCATTTATGACAAAAACGTAACCCGTCTGAGACTTCGTATCATCTTTATCAGTTTGAAAGGACGCATCGCAGAAACCTGTAACATTCAGTTCTGCGTCTGGATTTCCCCCGAAAACAAGAAACATATCTTTAGTATTCCTTAAATACTTAAGAATGTTCTTAACAGCATGCCAGTGATCTTTCCCTGGGTTTTGCTGATAACGACTGGTTAAATTTTGTGTGAATGCCACATCTGGCCTTGCACCTCTAACTGCATACATGATAGATCCTACTGCTGAAGCATACGGAACTTTCTTCATGTATGCCACCTCTTCAGGTGTAGAAGCACACATTTCGCTACTTAAGCCATGTTCTACTTGCATGGGCAAATATCCCTTCTTGGAATTTTGCATATTGAATCTCTTCAATATTTTATCCATGTAAGCACTTTGGCTTAAACCGATCAACCGCTTAGATCTGTCTCTATAGATCTTGATTCCAAGGATGTAAGCTGCTTCTCCTAAATCCTTCATGGAAAAACACTTACCAAGATAATCCTTAACTTCATTAAGACTTGGTATATCATTTCCCATGATTAATATGTCATCGACATATAGGACAAGAAAAGTAGTGTTACTCCCACTAACTTTGAGGTATACACATGGCTCATCGAAATTTTGAGTAAATCCAAACTTCTTGATTTCCTCATCAAATTTCTTATTCCATTGCCTGGATGCTTGCTTCAATCCATAAATGGATCTTTGAAGCTTGCATACACGCTCAGGAAATTGTGTATTCACAAACCCCTTAGGTTGCGCCATATAGATATCTTCATCTAGGCGACCATTCAGAAAAGCGGTTTTGACATCTATCTGCCAAATCTCATAGTCATAGTAGGCAGCTATGGCTATAAGAATCCTAATAGCTCTAATGTCGGCCACAGGAGAAAATGTCTCCTCATAGTCAACATCGTATGTTTGGGTAAAGCCTTTAGCCACCAAACGAGCTTTGTAGGTGTGTACATTGCCATCCATGTCCCTTTTTTTTGAAGAGCCACTTACTCCTAACTACCTTACCGTTGGGAGGAAGGTCTACTTCAATCCAGACTTTATTGTCTTTCATGGATTGCATTTCCCCATCCATGGCTACCTGCCATTTATACTTTTCAGGACTGTTAATGGCAGCCCCATAACTAGTTGGCTCATCGAGATCCACTAGTATAGAATCCTCATCCTCTATGTTTAAACATAGACGATCAGGAGCTTTTGTAGATCTTGAAGATCTACGGACGGGTACCACTTCAACTTCAGGTGGAGGACCTAAACTTTCAGGTTCCACAGGAAGTGTGCTAGTGTTCTCAGAAGGCGAAGTATCTTCATGATCATTTTCAAGATCATATGCCCTCCCACTGAATTCTTGAGACAAGAAACTCTCCTCAAGGAATTCACCATACCTAGCCACAATGACTTTATTTTCTGGTGGGAAGTAAAAGTAGTAACCCCTTGTTTCCTTAGGGTATCCTATGAAGATACACTTAACAGATCTTTGTTGGAGTTTATCAGGTGAGTCACGTTTAACAAACGCCTCACAACCACAGATCTTTAAGTAAGACAAGTTGGGAGCTTTTCCAGTCCATAATTCATATGGAGTCTTATCCACCTTCTTAATTGGAACCATATTTAATATGCGAACAACACTTTCAAGAGCATAATCCCAAAAGGATAAGGGAAGAGTTTTAAGATTAAACATGGATCGTACCATATCAAGCAATGTACGATTTCTCCTTTCAGATACACCATTTTGTTGTGGAGTATAAGGAGAAGTGAGTTGTTGGACAATGCCACACTCAGCTAGATAATCTTTAAACTCTTGGCTTAAATACTCACCACCACGATCGGATCGAAGGGCCTTAATCTTCTTTCCGAGTTGTAACTCTACTTTACTTTTAAAAACCTTGAATGTCTCAAAGACTTCATGTTTGTGTTTAAGTAAATAAACACAACCATAACGACTATAGTCATCAGTAAAGGTTAGGAAGTAGGTAGAACCGCGTTTAGACACGTGTCTAAGTGGACCACACACATCAGTGTGTATCAATCCAAGTAGATCCGAAGCCTTTTCCATATTGCTATGGAAAGGTTTCTTCGTCATCTTCCCAGATATGCAAGATTCGCATTTATCAACTGAATCATCATTGATATTTGGTAAAAGCCCATCACATAGCAGCTTTTCCATGCGTTTCTTGCCTATGTGAGCAAGACGACAGTGCCATAAATAAGACGAATCCAAGTTAGACTTGATTCTCTTATTTCCGATGCTATACATAGAATCATTTCCGTTGGAGACATGGTTCTCCATGTCAATTTCAAACACACCATCTAATGGAATAGCATTAAAGTAAAAAACAGAATTTAAAGAAACAGAAATTCCATTATTATTAAAAGTATGCTCATAACCAATATCCAACAATAAAAAAACTGAAACGACACCTCTAACAATAGACGGTGCGTAATGATAATTGTTCAATACTAAAATTAAACCCGAAGGTAACAATAAATAAAAAGTCCCTATGGCTTCCACTGCTGCACGTATACCGTTGCCGACATACAAGTAGCATTCCCTATAGTTCAGCTTCTTCACTCCTCTAAGCCCCTGCGATGTATTACAAATGTGAGTACCACATCCTGTATCATATATCCAGGCATTTTGCTTACGAGGAAAGGAAAATAATTCAACCATAAAAATACCTGATGTGCTGGCGCCCTGCCCAGCCTTGGCATTTTTATTCTTGCGACACTCCTCAAGCAGCAATGGACAGTCCCTCTTCCAATGTCCAGGAGTGTTACAGCGGTGACAAGCAGCCGTATCCTTTTTAGGATAATCCTTCTTAGGAGGAGGATTCTGCTTCTTGGGCTTCTGCTGATGGATCACGACTTGTTTTCCTTTGTCAGCTTTCCCTTTGCCCTTCTTGTTCACTTTGTGCGGTTTACCGGGCTTAGCAACCCTACCACCTCTAATTGTCATCACAGCAGGTGTAGGGGCTTTCTTAGCGAGTCCCTTCTAATGTTCTATGAGCATTGCATGCAAGTCAGAAAATGTCTTCCCCTTGCAATGCATGTTGAAGTTGCGCACGAAGTCACCATACAATTCCTCATTGAGGGATTTATTGATGAGGCCAAATTTAACATCTTCCACATACCCGCATCCAAGTGCATCCAATTGGTCAAGATAACCACTCATTTCTAGCACATGGGTACTTACGAGTGATGTTGCTTCCTGCTTGCACTTGGCTATATTGTCAAGTACGTCATACAACTCAGCCATTGGAGGTTTCTCAAACATACGTCTGAGTTCCTCAATCATTTGCATCGGACCATGATTCTCAAACTGTTTTACCAGCTGAGGATCCATAGCATGAGACAAGCGGCATCATTGTGCTTGTCATAAGCTTCGTTGTACTCTCTAAGTGTATTATTAGAAGAGTTAGCAGGAGGAGCAACCGGAAGAGGCTCACTAAGACAATCATAACGTTTGGCTATCCTAAGAACAAGCCTTAGATTACGATACCAATCGTTGAAATTTTTAGTCCCAGTCAATTTCTCCTTTTCAATCATCATTTTGAAAGTGGAGGTAATGTTTGGAGTGTTTCCGGGTTGGGTCATTTCTACAAAAAAAGTTCAAAAAATTAGTATTTTTGATAATTAAACTTTTCAAGAAAATTAAACACCCATTGGTTATATAACCATTTAATTTTCACTGAAAACTAGGATCCCAATTGGCGTCGTTTCATTACATCAGCTGAGGCTGCTAGTAATGAAAATACTCAATAAGGTACGGGTCAATCCCAATTGCCAATATCCAATTGCAATTCATAGAAATCTTGGGACTTACATTATATTGCCAACAATAGTTGCAAAATGTAAGCATGTTTCATCCCCAAATCTTTATGCCTTGACGCCGTTTCATTACATCAGCTGAGGCTGCTAGTAATGAAAGTGTCCAATTAAGTTAACCAATTTAGAAACGTGTAAACTGACGCCGTTTCATCACATCAGCTGAGTTTGCTAGCAATGAAAGTGCTCAATTTACCCCTTTTGACTCCCATTCTTTGAATCATTACATCAGCTGAGGCTGCTAGCAATGTTAGAATGCCATCTTAGGTGTTTCCGTATTAATTGGTTGGCATATTACTTAAGTTTAAAGGGTATAAATTTTTGATGTGTAATCAAAAAAATATGTACAAAGATGTCATGCATTCATCTTTGTATCATATGTTTTCTACAAAAAAACTGTTTACTCATTATCAGCTTAAATCAACAAAATTTAATTGATGGCGTTGAGAAACTTACAACATTGCCTTAAGATGCTTCGTACTTTTTCATGGTGTACTTGGTAAGTCTATTATTGACGCACAGGCGAGCGGAGGGGCAAACGTCCGCCGAAGCTAATTAAAAACGCGCCCCTTTAAGGTCACAATTTAATGCGTACCAACCTTATACCCACTTTATAGTTTGTCAATAATAGGTCCGCCGCTTCGACCACTTTTGTACAGTCCCATCAAATCAATTAAAACTTTAAGATTTAAAGCTTAAAACATTTATGTAGTAAATTATTAATTGCTAGTCTCGCCTGGGAGCAAATTACCGTGCGAAGTGAACCACTGTCGACACATAAGACTTGGCAATTAAATCGTTTACTACAAAGGTTTCATAGTTATTAGGTTCATTTATTTTTTATTGTAAAAATTACCCTCTTTGTAGTTACAATCCATCATAATTAAACACAAAGAACAAGTAATTAAAAAAAAAAAAAAAAAAAAAAAAAAAAAAAAAACACTCAATAACACATATATGATCATTAACAATATCATATAGCCACATGCAAACCTTTTTGATAAATCCTATTAATTATCTATGTGAATTTTAATGTATCTAATCAATAAAACTCCCATTGGTTTTCGAGCTCATTGTGCCCAATGGACCACAGACGCCAAATAACTTGGCCGCGTAAGTTTTAATTAACTAGATACCACATTGCACATAACCAATTTTAATTAATATATTAGGGTCTTTCAAAATTTAAGATTTATCTTAAAAATCATGTAGCAAATAAACACAAAACATTCCATGACAAAATATGCAAAATTTTGTCATGGATTCCATATTGCACATATAATCATGTAATCACATATTATCATGTCAATATATATACGCAATCTAATTAATTAATGACATCACATAAGGTACTCATTAATTAATCCCTAAAAAATGCATGCAATCCTAGGGTTTCTACAAGTTTTAATTAGAAAACTAAAACCCTAAATTTTTTTTTATGGGTGTCAACCCAATTTAAAAAAAATTAGGGTTTATAAAATAAAAAATCAAAACCCTAGAAAATTAATTGCATGTATCTATACAAGATTCAATTTTTAAGGTTTTTAGTAATTAATTACATGTTAAAAACGCGGCTCATGATGCCACTGTTGGAATATGTGAATCATAAAAAGACTATAAACACATAAACATCACAAGTACACGCAGTGGAAAGATCTACACTAACATGTAATATAATTAACTAAAAACTAAATAGAAAGCGTACCTTATTCGATTTCTAGCAAGAACAAGGAATCACGTGCTTCAAGAACAAAATTATATATAAACCCTAATAAGGCTTATATGGATCGAACAAGGACAAAACACACAAGCTAAAGGAAGCTTGTTACTCGTTCTTGTACATACGCAATGCTAGCGTTCCAATGGGAAAAGCTAGGTTCAAATCACAAAAACAAACCAAACACTTTGTAAGCTTTACTTGGATCGGCAATACCTAGTGGTATTAAAAAGAGGCCGATCGGTTTGAGCTAGGAGGAGAAGAGAAGGAGAAGAATGACTTGTTTAGGGATTCAAGATTAGGGAATAACCAAATACAATGGGATTGTATTTATAGGCAAACCCTAGCTTGTTCCCTACTCTACCAAACCGACTTCCATACCCTAATGGGTTGGATCGACCGGATTTTAGAACCCAAAGTGGTTCTAGATCCTTCTCTTCCTACTTTGCATAATTACTCCTTTAACGGCCGTTATCTCTAACCCCGTTAAGTACTAACTGTCGTTAAGTATTGTTTTGTGAAATGAATAAAAATAAATATAAAATATATTTAATTTATTCAAACCATTGGAACTCCACGTACTGTGTACAATCCCGAGTCTCGGGTTCGAAACCGGACATACTTATATTAATAATTATACATAAACTCTAACACTTTCGACCTGTTCCACACATTTTCTTACTTGTCTGCGAGGAATTATCAGTAGTTAATCCCTTTACTTTAGCTTAACTCATTTGACCCATTAGTAATAACACATAATCCACATTGGCCCCTGTTTACGTAAATGGCTCAAAGTTGCCCCGCATTTGTGTAACATAGTGACCACAAGTATATGTGATCTTAATTATTAGCCAATATGACATTTTCATTTAGTGGGTTTATTTACTTGATGGTAAATAAAAAATAAAGACTAGACACAATATGGAGGAAATGTAAGAAAATAAAGTAACTGAATAACATTAGATTCGAATGCATTGTCGGATGAAATGTTAATAATGTCAAGTATTATGTTGAATACATGTTTTTTGACATTTCAGGCATCAACTCTTTAGTGACCATGCTAAGATGAAACGTTATGCCTGGCGTTGAAAGAAAAATGGAAGCCATCATCTTCTTGGTGGTTAGGAACATATAACATTGTAATCTCTTGTACATTTATATACATATTTCAAGTGACATGGCAAAATGACAATTTTGAAATACTCCGCATGGTTCTTGGTCAATTATTATTATTATTATTATTATTATTTTATTTTATTCGAGATTGGCAGCGGTCCGCCGCGTTGCGGGCGGGCCTGTTTTTTGGCGGAGGTGATTTTCCGTAAATAAAGTAGAATATTTAGACGTAATATGAAATTCTTTCTTTGATTTATTGGTTGCATCAAATTGTTAATTCATATAAACAAACTGAGTACACACAGCAAATAGGTAAGTTCCAAACGACACATTTTTTACTACCAAACACCCTTTCGGGGCAGAAAAGACGCAAACCAACGCTCTTTATGGGCTGAAAATAAGCTGAACCAAACGCCCCTGGCTGAAAATATACAGCAACCAAATGTACGTTTTTGTGCAGAAAACTTAGCAACCAAATGCATCCTTTTGTGCAGAAAAATCAGCAGCAAAACGGACATTTTTGTGAAGAAAAATCAGCAACAAAACGTATTTTTTTGTGCAGAAAAATTAGCAACCAAATGCACCCATTCGGGGCTGAAAATACGCAGATCCAAAGTCACTCTTTTGGGCTCAAAATAAGCAGATCCAACGCACCCTTTTGGGCTCGAAATAAGCAGATCCACCCGTATATTGTAAAAAGACCTCCTTTTTACCATTTCATCTTTCATATTTCCTGTTAGCAACAGAAAAGTTACAGCCATCTCGGGCTCAGCATGTTTCCCTAGACAAAGAGAAGCAGAGACCATGAGCAAACTAAAAAAAGTTTTTATACATATCGATAACAAATAAAAGAAATTGTTTCATTTGTATCAGCATACCTATCAAAGATACCATCGCAAAGTTTTTATACACTAATAATAATAAGAATAGAAAAGAAAAGAAAAAAAAAAAAAAAACTATCAAAGATAGCATCGCAAAGTGATAGTGATCATCTGTTAATTATAGGTGCACTGAAAAAGTTTACCTACCTGCATGGTCAACTGGAAATTCTTGGCCGAGCTCTGGATTTTAAGTCTCACTTTTCCCCTATTTCTGAAATCCAAGTCATATTGTTTCGAAATCTGGACAACAAAAAAAATTTTAGACGATAGTATTCATTTTTGTTTTTAATGTTCTAACGACAATATACATGCATACTTACATTGTATCTTATGTTAAAAAAATATTAATCCAATCAAAACGTGTTTGTAGTATTTGGCCGAAAAAGAAGCAATGGTATGGATACGACGACCGGTCACCATCGATAAAGAAGAATATTTCCAAACCACCTATTTGTGATGACAAATGAAATCAGTCAGTGATTACCTGATGAAAGACTGTATTGGCACAATTTTCTTCTGAATATGAGGACGGATATGTAGTGCACATCACATTCAATAAACACACATATGCCATTATATATATCTTATACATTTACCGAGTTCAACAATTGCCTTTTAGTTGTGGCCTAACATTGGACCTGCAAAACCCAAAATATTACGCATTCAAACCAAGCAGATGTGAACCTTTGTATGCACAGACCATATGCATATTTGACAGTGAAAAGTAAGGCTCAGATCTACAAATGTACGAACGGTATGAAACACCCACCATGGCTGCAACGACATTCAGAGGTGTGGCTGCCCCGCCAAGATATGGGTGTCATTAAACTATAGTCCGATAAACCATAAATGTAGAAAATGATCATCATCACCTTAATAATATTTGGCCAAACCTTCGATAACTCCGGGTAATTAGTCTAAACCCGATCCAGTTTGACGCACATGTGAAAGGCAATTGTTGAGGCAAGTAAATAGCTTTAATCCTACAGTTAAGCAAGAACACACGCACAGCCATTTTTTTAGTGACCATGCAAAGTATTAAACATCGTAATGGATGCACACATAACCAAGAACAGATTGCTATTAACGAAACAGATTCAATATATCCAAACAGCACATATACAAACAATTTATAAGCAATTCCAAATAGCCAAGTAACAACCACATCATATTAAAAAGAGAAGCTACTTCCTCGTTAATTTGCAGAGGTAAGCACAAAATAAAAATGAGCGGACAACAAATGTACATGCATTTCTCATGATCAGTTATATCTACTTATTTACAACAAATATTTGCGGATGATCGAAAAAAGTAAGCATTTATACCTAAGTATATCAGCTAAACCACCGTAGGTGAACGGCTGATGCTGTATCGTTTCTGGACAGTGTTTGCGTTTTTCTGCATAAAACTCTCCTTTTTCACAGCATCCACCTTCCTCCCGGTCTACATCAGTGCATGCTCCACTTTCTGATCGACCACCTCCTCTCTAAAAACCGTATCACGCATAGACATGTATCATTAGGTGAATGAATAGTTACATTCGTATGCAAAAAAGAGCACGAACCTATATCCGTTACCGGAGTTCTGCATCAGATAAAGTGGTCGTTTCATAAGGCTTCTTTCCTTTTACAGATCGTTTCTTCAGCACAAAAGAAGATCCCGTAGGCGCGTAGTCTGTTATCAAACGGTTTTTAGAAACAGTGGGTACACTTCCTTTTGCCATCGTGAGTTGTATCCATATAGTTGGCGTAAGCATTACGCAAATCCGGCCATGCGTAGCAGAAACTCGTTAAGAATTCCTTGCCAACCTGTTACATAAAATGAACCTTAAAGTCTATGTCTTATGAGTTTGCTAAATTTATGTATATATAAATGTGGTTATAATCAGGTATATAAGCCTAAGCTATTTTTAAGGTATCAATAAGTTTGGTAACAAAACCAAGCCTAAGCTAGATAGTCAAATGGGGCGATAGTCAATACCCCCTATCCGAATTCATCCACTAAGAAAGTCCTCCACTATTAACTACTTTTGGTTCACATAAGTGGTCTTTTTTCATTAAAATCACTATTGCAGTAGTATAATGGTACGGTCTATTACAGCATGACGAAATCAATACTAAATCTGAAAGACTTACAGGCTGTGTAACTATCATTTTTTGGTACAGTAGCGGTAATCATACAATCAAATTTAAAGATAATCATATAGAGTGCCCACCTACAGTTCTGGGTTTGTTTAAACCAAAAAAGCGATATTTAGTAATTAGTACAACCGCAAACTGTAGAAACACATATACATACAATTAGCATTCCTACATTAGTTCATATTAGAGCGTGTTAACTGACTAACGATTCAATATCACATGATGACTTTGAAGACACAAACCAAAGAATAAAAGCACCCCTATAATGATCAAACTGAAAGCAATGACTCTTTTTCCTGTGTGAAATAGTAATTAAAACAGAGGAAGTAATAAACATCTGTATAAATTTACCTGCTTATCCACTCAGATTGTCAACCGAATTAGCATCTTCGTCATCTTCTTCCCGTATTTTCGCAACCTCGGGCTGCACCCGTTCTAGAGTCACCTTCTTCTGTAGCTCCAACTCCCTCTAAAGATGCATCCGCATCTTCTCCTACTCCAAAATAGAACATAAATAAGCACGTAAGCTATTACATAAGTATGTATGTACACTTCAACCCGCGTCCAAAATAGAACATAACTTAAGTATGGATGTACACTTCACCCCGTTTTTTTTTTGTTTCTTCCATCATATCTCACCCAATATTTTTAGATCAGGAAGCAACGGCAGGTGGCAGGTGAATGGTGGTTTGTTGCAACGTGGCTACTCTGACCACAAAAAACTCAGCACTAAACTGCTAAACCATATGGGTTTGCATCAGTGCCTAATTATCTTTGTATAGTTGTGATTATATAATGATTAGATCAACATAATCTAAAAGGAGTGTTTATTGAATAATGGTTTCAAATTAACTTTTTCTACTCACCGTGTTCAGTTGCTTCAAACTGTAAGAGCACCTCTTCCTGCCCAACTTCAGTAAAGTTGAGCCTGTTCTCATCAAATTCAGTGGGACGTTTCTCGAGGTGACGACCATCATTCAGCTCACCGTTTTCACACTGGCATCTCATCTCTGAAGCACACTATATAGCACGTTTCTACAACCGACAACCAAAATCAAAATAACTAAAAAGAAAATCTAAAAATTTCAAATTTTTTTTTACTGTGTTAGATTTGTATCCACAACTAAGGTAAACTTACAAATGCAAAAATCAACCATGCAAACTCGTAGTCGTAGTGCCAAACCTGAACCTGTATTGACGGATATAGTGTTTTGCCGGCTAGCTTGAGGTGGGTGCAGCAATGAGTAGATGTATTAAGATGTTAAATGAGTGTTATAAGAAATGAATGAACCTGCTATTGAACTTCATATCTTGAACAGTAACTGTTTTATCTTCTACGACATTAAACCTGTTAATGATGTCGTAGTCATTTTAGCATGGCAGTGAATAAGCCTCACGATTTAAAACTTTGCAATTTCTACTACTGCCTAAGAAAAAAGGTAAGTCACAATATAATTGAGAATAACTACACAAAATCAAATAGTCATAAACATTACCTTCAAAAAGGAAATGGTCAGGTCAGGGAATTAATGCCGACCAAGAATCTCAAATTCCTGTGAGATAGAGTGCATCTGTGCAAATTTCTCATGTTAAGTTTAGATGTTATACTTAAAAAAGAAACACAACACACGGAGTGGTAAAACATACAGGTTCTTCCATAAATGGTAATGTCTTGTGGGCGACACGAATGTAAGACAAAATAGCTGCAAGAACAGTTGGAAAGAACCGTTGTTGCCTGCAAAGTTAAGTAGCAGATTTAAAGAGAATGAAGAAATAAATAACTGTGAGTCATCCAACAATTTAACATAAAGTAAATAAAAACAAAGTTTTTGAAGAGTTACATGAAAGCAGATTATAACTCCACCTTCTGGCACCGTTCCCAGTTGCCAACTAATACTAAAAGCCAAAAAAGAAAGCAGACTAACGTGTGATAACAACTGTCAGGCACAGATTAGTGGATGGTAAATGGTCAAAAAGGTCTAAATTCTGCTTTGGCTGCAAAGAAACGCGGCTGCATAATAGCAATCATGCTATCATGCCATGCCGGTCATTGACGTGGCAAGTTACGTTTCAGACCTCTAGTGACCAATATCATTCGAGTCACATCGATTATTAATCGCAAGAAGTGAATACACCCGCCCTGGCTGCAAACCTAATAATTTGCCCTGCCAAGAAACGGAGATCCGTTGCTCCAATCGAATCCACAAATTCATCACAGCCCATTACTACATGTATTATACAGCATTGATAACTTTGCCTTTCTTCGTGACGCCAAATTGCCATGCAATTTTCAGTGTCCCGAGCCAATTGTGTTGGCCCGGGCCAAAGGTTACGCTTATCTTTATTATAACCAACAGACGTGACAGTATCTAAAAACCCAACACGTACAAAAGTTAACTGTCGCAAAAGTAAATAAGAACAAACCTGTTGCAGACTTATATGAAAGTAAATTATAACTTTATGTCTTGCCAATTAATACCAAGAACCCAAAAAAGAAAACAGACCAGCGCGTACTATGCCTTCCGGTCATTGCCAGGCCACCAGCTTCAGATTCTGAAAGACCAAAATCATAACATTCATTAATTACCATATATATTATACAACATCAAAATCCAAGTTTGTATACCTTTTACGGGCCAACATCAGCCCTGCTTAGGAAAAACGACCAATAGCTACAACTGGATAATAAGCGGCAAATGTTGATAGCCTAGCAACCTCAGCAGCCGCATTTGCTTGAACTGCAACCACTTTCTTCTCTTTGTTCCCTTATGAATAAGCCATACGCTCAAGTAAGCAACCTTATAAGGCGAAAAAAGTAATCTTATGAGCTTTCATAAAAATCGAAAACTTTTTTCAGATACCTTAACCCCAAATTAAAGTATACCAACTAAACCCTACCCAAATGATGTTAAACGCAAATCAATTCTAACCCTAAATCTAAGCAGTTAGGAGAACTTACCACAAACCTAATCTTGTCAAGCAATTCATCAAACACATGGTAGGCATCAAATAAAATCAAGAAACTCAAACGACAATCAGAGAGCATACCTTTTTGATTTGCGTAGCTGTCTTCTAGTACCCCTATAATCAGACCATCACGATCCCTATCCCACCACTCTACCCCAGAAATCGGTGAAAACCATCGGATGGGAGTAATTTTTTTTATCGCGATGGGAATGAAGGAGGTTGAAGAAATATGTGTACCACATAACTTTTATCACTATTTGAAGATCGAGAAGCTTCAGAATAACACCAAAAATGGATCAGAAAGAACGACGGATCACTGGAGATGGATCAAAGCAGCCCAAGATTTTTGGCGGGAAAAGCCCAAGTCAATACGGCGTCGTCGTCACGGGTTTTAATATATACTTATAATTATTATTATTATTTTATTTTATTATAAATTTAATTTTATTGAAACATAACAATTTTACATAAAGTTGGATAGGTGTCTAGACACAAGTTGTGCTCTCAATCCTTTCTGAATACAAAAGTTAACTTTATAAAAGATAAAAATACCACTTTTAGCATTATTATTATTATTATTATTATTATTATTATTATTATTATTATTATTATTATTATTATTATTATTGTTATTATTATTTTTTATTATAAACATCACTTTATTAGACAATCATAGGATTTACTAGAAATTAGTGGGAAGCCGAGAAACTATTTGGGCTCCCACTCCTCTAGCTACAGCAAAGCAAATCCTACTAAAAATATGTGTAGCAGCCTGCGCCCCAATGTCTTGATTAACCGAGTACTTCCGGATCCGCTTCAGTAAAGTCACTGCATGTGGTGTTAACAAAGATTATGGATTTAAGTGCAACATTAGAGACTTATACATGTGGTGTTAACAAATGCCTAGTTTTGCCAGTTTTTTATATTTATTTTGGTGGTATCTTTAACGAGGTAAGATATGGGACAAAATGTCGTTTTTCAGGCATCGCCGCTCTCCGAAACAATAACATTAACTTGTGTGAACTACAGTTATGAATTGTACACTTGGTTTTTAACATAAAGAACATATGCTGGCTATTTGACTTTAAAAAGGTCAATGTTGACTCTTCATGGGATATAGTAATTTTTTTTAAAAAGGCAACAATTTTATAAAACCAAAAAGGAAACAAAATACAAAGAAATGACATCCCACCCCAATTAATCAAGCAAATTAAAAGGATGAAGGGACCCAAGAGTTCAAATAAAAATACATGAAAGACCGACAATGATCAAAGGTGTTAGGAATTCTGAGAAATAATAGTTTTCTCATTGCTGCTGGTAGCATAGCTGGTTCCTGCTGGTAGTGTTTGGTTCTTGCTGTAGTTGGTTGCTGCTGGTAGAGTTATTTTGTTTCTGCTGATAGTGTCATTCCTGCGGGTTATTAGTAGATGTTATCCCATTCATTTAGAATGTTTGTTATAGTTATTTTAGGAAGAGATTCATGTATATCTCTTTACACGTTTTGTTAGAGCTGTATTAGGGTTTCTTAGTCTATAAAAGAAACCTGCAGCTAGGGTTTTAGATAGAACTCTACGATTATCAATAATAATTTCTTTTAGTTTATCAAAAGATCCATAGAGGATCATAGTTAAAATTCTTTTTCTTTTCTTCTTTAGTTCACATTCAGAGATTCTCTTGTAGTGTGCTTGTGATTACATAGGCATCCTACTGATCCATAAAGGCTCAAAGATCTAGCAAGTGTGTTAGTTTCAACAAGTGGTATCAGAGCCTCGTGAGGATCTCTGACAAAGAAGAAAACTTGGTCTTAACACTCTCTTCAACCCTTACACTATGTCTGCATCAGAAGATAAATTTGAAATGTGGGTCATGAAGATCAGGACCTTACTACATTTTGACTCAGAAAGAGAATGGTCAGAACATGCTAAAGCTGATGGAGAAAATGTCGATCAAACTACCAGTATGATTAATGAAGCAAAGGACGATGTGGAAGAATTTGCACTAATGGGATTTCCATCTCAGGTACAAAACTGTCCTTATGGCTGTCATGAATTGTACTCAAACCTTAAGAATTAGTTTGATGACATAGAAACTCAATATAAAGAATACTATATTAAGGTTCAAGCTTACAGTCAATCTCTTAAAACATTAGAAAAACAAAAGGTGTGGTACGAAAAGAATCAGCTTGCATATGAAGAGAAGATTAGGGTGTTGATGAGAGATTTAGAAAACACCACTAATGAACTTAAATATTCTGAGTCTCAAAATGCTAAGGTTGTGTTAGAGAAGCAGGAATTACAAACTAAGTTAGATAAAGAAATAACTTGGTTCAGTAGGTGGAAAAAGTCTTCAAATGATCTAGAAGAGGCCAATGAACATAAGAACACTAGGTCAGGAAGATCAAAGAAAGGTTTAGGGTACAATAATGACATTAATGAGCCAAAATGGTTTGACCCTGCACCTAAGGAGCCTAATTACCAAATCCCTGTAAAGTATGTCAAAGAAGGAGAAATGCATGCTGTTCCTCCACCTATCAGAGGAGTTTTTAAGCCTGTCCCTATTCATTCTCTCTCTGACCTTGACTCAGATGAATCACACATGGTTTATGGCAAAAAGTCCAAAGACTTACCTGAACCTGATGACTTTGTCTCTTGCTCCTCAAGTGTCAATTCCTCAGAACCAGAGTCTACAGACTTTGTTTCTTGTGATTCAAGTGATGAGTCACCCACACCCAAGTCCCATGAATTCTTCTCAAAAGTTGCTGATGATAAATCTACTTCAAAAACAGCTTCTTTAGACAACAGCTCACTTAATTCTATCAAAAACAGATTTGTCTCTAGTACTAGTAGTGATAATTTTGTTTGTAAAAGGGAACTTATGTTAAAAACAAGTCTGTTAGGAAGAAATCATGTTTTGTGTGTGGAAGTCACTCTCATCTCATTAAAGATTGTGATTATCATGAGAGGAGAATGGATGTGTATGCTAGGCAACAACATACTAGACCACTGTAGAATAATGTGGATAAGATACCCCCTTATGTGCCTAAGGCAACTGCATTTCCTGCTGGCAATGCTAAACCTATTGTTGCTGGTAGGCATTGCAGACCTGCAACCATTCCTGCTAGTAAGCCAGTTCCAGCTGGTCAAACCAATTCTGCTGGTTGGAAAAGGAATGTTGCTCAACCATTTAACAGACCATCAAGCTCTTATTTTCAAAATGGTTATAGACCTGCTCATTATGAGCCAATGCCTACAGGGGGAATGTATTACTCTCCATGGTTCCCTTGGTGATTGTTTTTATTTGTCTGTTCATGTTGTTGTATTCTCCTTTGCTAGTTTTGAGGGGAGGCATTAGCCTTAGGGGAGGCTAATGCTTGTATATTTGTCATGTTTCTCATACTTTTGTGTTTTATGTTTTATATGTACTAACTTTGTTTTGCAGGTTTAGTGTGTTTGTTTGCTAACAATGTTTTGCAGATCATCAATTCACATTGTTTGAGCCATTTCAGATACAAAAGAATTTCATTTCATTAACACAAGGATGATTACAAGAAACTAGTGGAATTCATCCTATAAACAACTGGCTTAAACAATCTACAAACCTACCCAATCTCCCATTCCTAATCACCACTCCTCCATCCCTGCCACCTACTCCATCTTTCCCTTTCCCTTCCCAACAAAGTCAGGCATGGCTTTAACACCCCTGCGCCTGATGGCTTCTGACACCCTAGGACAAGGGAGTCCTTGAACCACAGTACGTGGCTTCGGACGAGGCAGATCTACACTCTCCCCAAAGGATGCAACAACTTTCTCCATTTGTCTTGTGAGCTCGACAGTAAGGGGATGATGGGGAGGATCTATTTCCCAAGAACCTTGATGATAAGTCAAGGACTTTGGCCAAGAGGAGGGCTCATCATCAGAGCTTGAGTATTCAAAAGAGGAGGGAGTAGATGGAAGAGCGTCTGACGAAACTTCTTCGACCTTTGCTTTGCCCTTTTTATTGGACTGTGAGGATGATGCATTTGGAGGAAAGTATTTTCCCCACCCTGAGGATGTATCAGAGGTGGATGAAGAAGAGTCGGAAGTGAGATCAATAATTTCTGGGCTTGAACTCATGATGCTATTGATTAAATGTTGTTGATTGAAGAGTTAGGGTTTGTGTGAAATTTGGGATGATTGTGATGGATTTTATAGCCCTTGAAGGATTAAGGGACTTAAATGATGGGTTGGTTTTGAAAGTTAATGTAGAGGTTTAATTCTTGACCGGGTTTATAATATCTACTTTTGGTCAAACCACTCCATTGATGCTGATTGACTAGTCATTCCTGCTGGTTGACCTACTGATTACCACCGGTTGACCATTCATTGCTGTTGGTTTCATTATAATTGGGTAAAATATTTTCAGTTTTAAATTGAAGTCACATTGCTCAGAGGGTCGTTAGTGAGATTTTTGCAATTTGAAATTGCTAAGCTTGGTAGCCTTATAACTTCCCTAAATAACTGAAACCTCCTCATAATTCACACTCTTCTTTTCAAATCCATTTCATTTCTCCTCTCAACCTAATTCAACAATCAGCATCAATGGCAACCCTACAATTTAAAGATGACCACAACAAAGTAGCTCATTTGGAAATTTCTAAAAGAAGCACAGGATACAATAAAGTTCTCACCTTTCTTAATGGGTCGTCTATTCGATTTGCTTTGTCTCATTGTCTAAATGTGGTGTATACATCATTGGTGAGACAATTTTGGGATTCCGCTACTGTTCGCAGTGTGGTGGGTAGGCCACAAGAGATTGTTGCTACGATTGATGGGAACGAGGTCATCATAACTGAGGGGTCTATTCACACACAGCTTCAACTGGATGATGAAGAAGGATTATATGACATCAATGAGCAGGAGATTCTAGATGGAATGACTGCCCTTGGATATCCAGTTACGAGTACCCTTACTTTTTATAAAAATAAGTTTTCTCCTCAATGGAGGTTTCTTATTCATACTCTACTTCAATGTATTAGCAGTAAGTCAGGTGGTTGGGACCAATTCGCTAGTCCCATTGCAACCGGTCTTATCTGTTTGTCGAATGGGGAAGTATATAACTGGTCTAGGTACATATTTAATGGGATGATTGGGAACATTATGAATGATAAGAACAAATTCCTTATGTACCCTAGGTTTTTGCAGACTATCTTAGGTGTTCAGACCTCAGACCCTACACCTAGGATCATGGGTAGATTGACTGGCAAGCTCTTTGCCACAATGAAAATGAATTTTGCAGGGGAACACATGCCCTTGTTGCCTGCTATGCTGCCCAATGCCAATGATGGAGTTGATGCAGATGCTGCTGGTGATGGTATTATCCCACCTACATCTATTGCAGCTGATGCCAGTGCATCCAATACTGCTGGTGAAGGGACTTCAGTTGCTGCTGATGCAAGTGCATCAGTTGCTACTGATGCCCCCTTACCACCATCTCCTAGTCTTACCACACCTCAAATTGTTGTCCCTGATGAGCCTATTGTCTAGACCTTAATTGCTGTCCCATCTATTGACCAACCAACACCTTCTATGGATATGCCCTCTACTTCAAGGCTATCCACTCCTAGTCCAACTAGGTAGTCTTTTGATTTTGACACCCATGTTGGTGGAGATGTTCGTGCTTCTCCACCCAGATCCAATGAGGCTCCTAACACCTCAGGCATTCCTGCTGGTGGAGCTGAGGATCCTGCTGAACTAACTTCTATGTCCAGGTTACTTGACAGGTACATGAAGAGAGTTGAAGCATTGGAGTCTGAGCTGAAGGACACCAAGGAAAATCTTGGTAAAAAGGTGGATGCATTGGAAAAGGGACTCAAAGATTCAAGAGAAACACTTGGTGGAACTATTCAAAAGTTGCTTGAAAGAATTGACTCTTTGGAAAGTCAACTTCAACAAAAGAAAAGAAGAGTTGTGTTCTCTGAGTCTGAAGATGATCAGGATGAAATGGCATTTGATGGCCTTAATGTACTGGCTTCTGTTTCAATGGACAGTGCAAACATTGAAGTACCTACATTCTCTGAGCCTCCTGTTACTACCCAGCCACAGGCCTTCACAAGAAGAAGGAACATTCAACCTTCAGGAATGTCAGCATTTGAGAAGTTTTAATCCACCATTGCTACTAGTGTTTCTGGTGTTGCCTCAGGTAGTGTACACATTCCTGCTGAGGTTGCTGCTGGTAGCTCTTTTGTAGCTGCTGATGGTGACACCAATGACCCTGCTAGTAAAACACCTATCCCTGAGGATTCTGATGTCACTTATAATGAATCATTGGTGGTTGAACTTGGGGGTCTAGTATCTGATGTGGAAAGGGCAGCACAAGAAAGGTTGTTAAAGAATGTTGAAGATGATAGGATGGGATTAGAAATGGCCAAGAAAGTTTATGCAGACTTTACTGCAGAATTCGCAAGAGCAGATACACCATTCACCTCTTCTTTACCTCCAGAAAGACAAACGGAGTTGGATGCTGCCTCTCTACATTTTGATGAGGCTGATTGGATGCATATTGGATCTCAAGTGGATGCTAATCCTAATGTTGCCAAGGATATCTTGGGAGTTGATGTATCAGATCCAAACTTTCCTGCAAGAATGGTGGAGGTGATGAGACATAAAAGGAGAGAAATTGTAGAACAGAAAGCTAAAAGGGATACGACTCCCACTCCAGCGCAGAAGAGAAACCTTATGAGAAGTGTTGTCAAGAATCAAAGTTCTGCAATATATAATCATGGGTGGACGATGGCTCAAGTGAAGAGTATGTCAGATGCAGAACTTAAGCTGCATTATGACAAAATCATGAAACCCATCTTCGTCAGTTCTACTCCAGCTTTGGAAGAACCTTCTTCCAAAAGAGTTAAGCTTACTGATTCTACTTCACATGCTGGTGATGTATCTACTCATGAAACCTTATCTGATCCACCAAATACATCCATTCCTGCTGATGCAGCTGATGCAACTCAAGCAGCTCCCTCATCCTCTTCAAGAACTAGAAAGAAGAATTATGATAAGAAACCTTATTCTCGGCCCATTTCTGAGTTGGATGATCAAGAACTACTACAGATTGATTCAGATAGTGACTCTGAACATGATCCTCCTCAACCATGGGGTCATATTGCTCATTGGACAATTCGTCCAATTCCACAAGGTGAAACAAATGTTGTGTTTACTCTTGATGGAAATGTTGTGCACTTTACATTCCTTAGAGAGATTTTGGATAAGGTGGATAAGCAAGATTTGATACGTCTCTATGGCATGGTGTCCACATACTATGAAACTTATCAGGCTGAAGGACTTGGTCTTATTCTTTGGGGAGAATTGAAAGTGTTGATGGACTCCTTACCAGGAGGACAGGCTAATTTTGTGTGGGCTAATCAACAATCCTGGAGAGTACACAGTTGGAAGGTGTATCCTACTTCCCAGGTTCATGTTTTGGAGACTATCACGGGACAGGTATTCGCCATGTTTGTAGATGTCCACTATCCCTTATCTATGGGACTTATGGAGAGGATGCTCAAGTAGAAGTTGACAGTTCCCAAACATACAATGGGAAATGACTTGAACACAGCTGAACAGTTGGTTAGGTTCATCAGGGAACAACTTGCTGCTGCCAAAGGTCCATCTACTGGATCATGGTACATGAGGCTTCTTATTGTATATCTTTCTTATTTTTCTTATTTATTTCTATAGTTAAAAAAAAAAAATAAAAGAAAAATAGGATTTCTCTTTTATGTATACTGTCTTGTATGGTTTTGAGTAACACCTTGCAGGTACAGTGTTGGTTCTTGAACCACACAACAAATGGTAATCAAAGGTTGATGTTGTAGTTGGTTGCTGCTGGTAGAGTTATTTTGTTTCTGCTGATAGTGTCATTCCTGCGGGTTATTAGTAGATGTTATCCCGTTTATTTATAATGTTTGTTATAGTTATTTTAGGAAGAGATTCATGTATATCTCTTTACACGTTTTGTTAGAGCTGTATTAGGGTTTCTTAGTCTAAAAAAGAAACCTGCAGCTAGGGTTTTAGATAGAACTCTACGATTATCAATAATAATTTCTTTTAGTTTATCAAAAGATCCATAGAGGATCATAGTTAAAATTCTTTTTCTTTTGTTCTTTAGTTCACATTCAGAGATTCTCTTGTAGTGTGCTTGTGATTACATAGGAATCCTACCGATCCATAAAGGCTCAAAGATCTAGCAAGTGTGTTAGTTTCAACAAAAGGTTGATGTTGTATACGACCCTCGTACAATTCGCATCAAAGGTTGATGTTGGGATAAAACGACCATGGGAGACATTTAAAAAAACAACCACAAATTACTAGATATGTCAATTTAAATGAGGTTATTTTGCTATTTAAACTAATAAACTCTCTAAATAAGGTTAAACAAACATCTTGGTCACAGTAGAAGACATACTTTTTGATTAGTTTTGAATGAAAAAAGTTATTTAAATGACAAATAAATAAAAAGTTAAGATTTTATACGAGTTATTCGTCAATATCAGCAGATTTAGTGGATTAATTTTGTTATAATTTTTCTCTAACTAAACCTGATGTCACCATTGAATAACATAGTACTAATCCAATCATGCCTAAGTCATATACACCACGGTATATAAGCAAGCAGAAAGTCTTTACTTTGTTCGATGTGGGATTGAAAACCATAGGATCTTAAGATCTATTCCGATCCGATCTTACTTTTCGTTAACCACAAACTAAAAACTACAAATTCATGGATTGTGTTTTTTAGAATTTAAAAAATAACATGCTAATCTTCTTAAACATTTCATAATCTTAATTTAGAACAATATTTCAATGAAACATTCATATAATTTTATGTTTATGATATATATAAATTTGTAGATTTGTATAATATTACAAAGGCTATTAAGAAAATGACATTATAGTAGGATCTTAAAATCTCGATCCGATCTTGCGATCTCGATCTTGAAAAGACGAAAACGATCTTGAGTAAGATCCCCATCTTGAAAACCTTGAAACCTACCTTTGATAATTTAGTGTACATATGCACTCTCGACCCTACAATTCACATTTCTGGTATATTCATCAAGCTTTTTTTTAGATCATATTATATCATAAAAGCTGTGACTTGCATCATGTGAAGATCGAGTACAATTGCAGGCTCCGTGAGTACCCTCATAACTGCACTTATGGACATGGTTAAAACCCTCATAACTGCACTTATGTGCTATATTCATTAGTTTGTTTCAGGGTGACTTCAGGTTCCAAACTGACATAAAATACGTGGTGTTGAAAACCATTTCCTGATTTTCGTTGGATTACATTGAGTAATGTATGCATATGTAAAGCCCTAAAATTCGGATTTCTAATTTTACGTCTAATTTTTGAATTTTTCCCTAAAGTTTTGTAATAATTCATGTGACCCCTAAACTATATGTTATGATTTATAACACACCTAATAAGAAAATTAACTTATGATATACATAATAATAATAATTGTTACAAAATAAAAATCTTCCTAAATTACCTAAGACTATCACACGTTTGCTATACTTGCAAAATCCGAATTTATATACATTGAATCCCCTAATTTTTAGATCTATCATAAACAATCAAACTTAATCAGGCGATTAAAACTTACCAAGTTTGCTACCCACGCTCCTCCCCTTTTGACTATATCTTGTACGCGTTTATCTTTTCCTCTCTTCCTAATCATTCGAACAAACACAAAAACATAAACACACAAAAGTTGCTGCTATTTTTCTCTCAAAAATCAAATACTTTGTGTGAAAGATTGATTTTCCGTGAAAACGACAGTGGGTTACTATTGTATTTACAGGGATTTACATACACAAAGTTGTAGGAGTTAGTTACATGAGATAAGTATACAATATGATAACTATTGACTATAACAAACGAGGAGATAATTTATTCCTATCACTTATCTCCTGACATCCCCCTTCAATCTCAACGGTATGGAGACAAGGTTGAGATTATCTCGAAACTGCTTGAACTTATGCAAGAGTTGATCATTGGTAGATATGAAACGAACATCAAGTGCACCACGAGCAACCCTTTCTTGAACAAAATGAAAGTCAACTTCTATATGCTTGGTACGGGCATGAAAAATTGGGTTGGATGTGAGATATGTTGCACCAAGGTTATCACACCAAAGACAAGGAGGTCGATGTTGAAAAATCCCATGTTCGGAGAGAAGTGATTGTAACCACATTAGTTCAGCTGTTGCATTTGCTAAGGATTTGTATTCGGACTCAGTACTAGACCTTGAAACTGTTGGCTGTTTTCTTGAACTCCAAAAGATCAGATTTGAACCAAGATAAATTAGATAACCACCTGTTGACTTGCGGTCATCTGGGCAGCCTGCCCAGTCCGCGTCTAAGAAGGCTGAAAGTAAAGCAGAATCTAATTTCAGGATAGCTAAACCAAGTGTAATTGTGCCTTTAAGATATCTAAGTATCCTTTTCACTGTTGTCCAATGTGTTGTCGAGGGAGTTTGTAAAAATTGACACACTTTGTTCACAGAGTAAGCGATGTCAGGCCTTGTCAATGTCACATATTGTAGAGCACTCACAATGCTTCTGTATTGAGACACGCTTGTTGCGTCTAATGGTTCCCACATTGTGTTTGCAAGCTTTTCAGTAGTGCTCATAGGTTTAGAAACTGAATTTGCTTCCAACATGTTGGCTCTTTTCAGAATATCAGCAATGTAACTCTGTTGTGACAAAAGAAGCCCACTTTGAATAGGTACTACTTCAATTCCTAGAAAGTAGCTTAAGGGACTAAGATCTTTAACTGCAAAATCGGCTTGTAGACTACCAAGAAGATTATTAGTAGTTGATGTTGACGAACTAGCGATTATAATGTCATCAACGTATATAAGAACATAAGTAATTACACCGTGACGATTATAAATAAATAAAGAACTATCGGCTTTTGAAGGGACGAAACCGAATTCAAGTAACCGGAAACTTAATCGAGAAAACCACGCACGGGGTGCTTGTTTAAGCCCGTATAGAGCCTTTTAAAGCTTACAAACATGATTCGGAAGTCGAGAGTCCTCATAGCCAGGTGGTTGTCTCATATACACATCCTCATTAATAAAACCATGTAGAAAAGCATTTTGTATATCAATCTATCTCAATTGCCAAACTCTAGAGACAGCGAGAGACAAAATAAGCCGAATTGTAGTAGGCTTCACAACGGGACTAAACGTGTCCTCATAATCAATTCCATAACGTTAGCTTAAATCCTTTTGCCACTAAGCGTGCTTTGTGCCTATCAATACTTCCATTAGCTTTCCTTTTGATTTTAAATACCCACTTACAATCAATTATGTTCATTCTTGGTTGAAGGGGAACCAGCATCTATGTCTCATTCTTAATTAAGGCGTTAAACTCATTGTCTGTTAGACCCGTTTCCCGGGTACTTGTACCCTACCCTAAATGAAAATGGACCAAAGGCCTTACGTGATTGGCTAGTCAACGAATGTAACGTTATAGTCAAACCCGAAAGTCAATTAATGGACAATGAATGTATTGTATAGTTATGGAAGTATTATGTGGCACAATTAGAAAGGGAATGGACTTCAAGGACCTAAGTTGCCATTGTGGTAAATGTGTGATAAGTTGGTTGTGGCTAAAGTAGAAAGAAAGAGACTAGAAGGACCATTCATGCTATAAGCCCAAACTTGTATCTAACTAATTATATCTAGGGAATTCTAGAGAATTCCACCATTATTTAGATAAGGGTGTTTGTGGTCCGGTTTTAGAGAGGAGAAAAGAGAGGGAAATAGAGCTTGGATGATGAAGAGATTAAGGAGATGAGTTCCTTGTTAAAGGTTATGTTCTAGCAATGGAAATCCCAAGTAAGTATTTCTATCTTGTTGTTAATGAGGCTAAGGTCAATGGGTTAAGTGGGATTTCATTATATGATCAAAGTATGATCATATAATGATATGGAAAGGAAGATGAACATGTTTAATGGGTTATGTCAACCCTTGTTTATGGTATTGATTTAATGTGTTGTTAGGATTGCTGATGATAGTGATGAGGATGGGGATGATGATGATGGTGATTATATAAATGATATCTTAGCTTGGACTCAAGGTAAGTAAACCGGCTATAAGATGATGTTATGGTGATTTCTATGCATTATGTATTTATGTGTTTATTTATGTAAGGTTTATGAATAGTTTGTATGATGATGTTATGTGAAAGTAAGGTAAGGCTAGTTGATGTGTTAGACAAGAGTGGATTAAGGAAAAGAAAGGTTAAGGCTTAAGTGGTTAAGGTATGTGCTTATGTTTAATGTTGTAATGGATTAATAGTTATGGATGCGTAATGTGTGAATGAACTATGGTGTTATGTTATATCCACTTTACTTACTAAGCATTCGTGCTTACGGTTTAGTTGTCTAACCGTTTTGTAGGTTGTCATGTTTTTATGGATGGCTTGGATACCCGGATTAAGGATTTGGATATGGAAGAATAAAGGTAGTATGCGTTTAGGAGCTTAGGTAGAATACCGAGCTCAAGTGTAAAGTTTGTACCCCCGTTGGTCTTTTATTGGTTGGTAAAGTGTAGTCGTGTGGCAAGTTGTATGTTAAGGTTTTCCTAACGATTTGGTGGTCAACCGTTGGTTCAAAGTATGCTTTAAGTGTTTATAATGAAAGTTAAAGGGGCTTTTGGATTAAGTGTAAATATACCCATTTTGGGATGTAAACGGGTCATGTGTCTATGAGACAGATTTAATATGTTAAGTTAATGATTTTGGTTAAGTTTGAGGTGATGTGGAAGTCGTATGTGTCTTATGTCATGAAATGGGTCAAAACGGGTTTTTGTGCAAAACCCGTCAACTTGTAAAGTACTATTCCGAGGGTGAAACGGTAAATATTTTTGTATGAAAATGAGCCCAATGATATATTAAGTAAATCGGGAAGGTTTGGTGAAATATCGAGTTCAGGAGGTCGGATTTTCAAGAACGGGACTTAAAAGTGGTTCCGGAAGGTCAGTAGCCTCCATCCGATCCTCCATCCGATCGGATGGAGGCTCATGCCGATCGGATGGATGGTTTTCGACAGATTTTGGCAATCTTTGAAAAATCATATCTTTTAATCCTTAAGTCGCCACGGGTCGCGCCACCCAGCGTTTCGAAGGTAATTGAGTCTAGTTTCATTTAAAAATAGTCTCAAGGTCTAAAAGTTTATAGATTTTTGTCAATGGTCAAAAGAGTAGCAAGATGTCCGTAAAAGTCAAGCATTTCCGCTCAAAAAGTTTTAAATTTTTGGTCTAAGCGGGCACGGGGTGTAACAAATTGGTATCAGAGCTTCGGTTTAAGTGAATTAGGTTTCCAGTATAAGTTGCCTAGTCTTAAATCACTTATAGAAGCGTTGAACGTAAGAGTTAGTAATGCAGAAAGTAATTGTTAAGTGTGAGACGGATTATGTTTTATGCTAGTTGAGTTTAATGATGATAAGTGATGGGTGTGTGTAATAGTATTGATGAGTATGAGACATAAGTCCGTGGAGGACTTGAAGTGTTTGAATGATTAGTTGGCCGTACACCTTGATTGGTGCCTGTGATTAATTTGTGATTAGTGAATGTGTGATAGAGTAATAGTAATGGAATGCGAGTAGGAATGCTAAGCGGTGTTAGAGATGGGCTAATGAATGAATTAAAGTGTTATGATGCCTTAGTTATAAGGTAGACTAGTGTTTGTGGCTAATCAAAATGTTGATGCTTAGACATAGATTGATTGTGCAATATGATGTAGTGAGTTGATTATGATTATGAATGTTAGATCACTTTTTGGATAAGCGTTAAATGTTAAGTGTTATCGTTTATGCAATGTTAAGTCTACGGTAGTTGGTTATATGTCTAAGTAGAATGAGATTGTGCTTGATAGCATGAATACATAGAAGTGTTCGAGATATGATAGATGCATTGGAATGCATATTATGTAAGACTTAATGGATATGTGCGAATAACGTTTATTGAGCGAATGTGGTTGATGATAGAAGTTGCTTGAAGCACGGATTAAGTCTAATGTAATTTACGTGGGATGACCAAGTGGTGGTAAAGGTTGATAGACCACATTGATATGTGAAAAGATAAGTATGGTAAGTGTTTGATAAAGCATAGATGCTTTGAAAGCTTGAGATAAAGTAAGAAATGAATAATGAAGTATGTTTGTAGTTTGATGATTAGAAAGACACGATTGATATAATAACGATTAGATGCTTGAAGGCACGAATTCTTATATGAGTAACTAAAATGAGAAAGTTAAAGTGTATAGTTAAAACGTGATGAGATCATGTTACATATAAAACATGATAAGTAAAATGTGTTAGTAATAAATGGTTAAGCGTGATGAGTAGAAGTGATGAATGAGATACAGATTGCGCTAGAAGTCATAAGTGATATGAAGTGCGCTAGAAAGAATTGTAAACATGAATATAATTATGTCAATATATTAGAATGTGTATGATGAGATTAATGAGAGTGTTATAGAATAAACCTATGTAAGGTTTATATGTGTAAAAGTTGAGTAGACTAAATGAAGTGATAGTATAAGTTGATAATATGGTCAACAAGGGGTTGACGGGTAATAGTAAAAGTGCGTTGTAAGAACACTTATAAAATGTGTAAATTGTAATGGATAAGCATCATACAGAACTTGTCTAAAATAAAAATTGCACATAATGAATGTGTGAGTCAACTTGGGGTTGACGGATGAAAGATTAGTTGCATTGTGAAAATGCAAATATAATAAATGGGCAAGTGTTATATAGAAAATTGTCTAGATAAAAGTAAGCATGGCAGTGACCGTCGAAATTACTTAAGGCAATGAGAGTTGAGGAAATGATAACGTGTACTTAATGATAAAGGTACATAAAAGTTGAATTGAGCTAAGATGATAAGGTAGATATAGCTTGGATCCAATGCTGTAGTTTTGGTATCCTTCGGGATAGCCCAGCTTGCCTTCACGGCATGGTTGTTAGCTTGCCTTTATGGCATGGTTGTTAGCTTGCCTTTATGGCATGGTTGTTTAGCTTGCTTTTATGGCATGGTTATTTAGCTTGCCTTTATGGCATGGATGTTTAGCTTACCTTTATGGTATTGTTGTTAGCTTGCCTTCCTCGGCATGTTGTTTAGCTTGCCTTTATGGCATGGATGAAAGGTTAGTAAGATTGGATCCAAGGCTAGAAAAAATGGAAAGTAAAGTAAGTATGATTGTTGTGTCAGAGGTACGTAAGTAGGATGATTTATAATCTCCTTATTTAAATGGATTGGGACGCCTCTTCATTTAAATGAAGAAATTGTAAATCGCTGAACCATAAGTTTATAATTCCTTACTTGCATAGATTGGGACACCTTTTTATGTAAATAAAGAATTATAA
This sequence comes from Artemisia tridentata subsp. tridentata, assembly GCA_021014915.2. Classification (NCBI taxonomy): domain Eukaryota; kingdom Viridiplantae; phylum Streptophyta; class Magnoliopsida; order Asterales; family Asteraceae; genus Artemisia; species Artemisia tridentata. Next base: position 156,903,475 of record CP139506.1, read on the forward strand.
ATGAGTGGGCTTATGTGTAGCCGATATGACATGGGTACGGGTAGAGAGATGAGAAAGTGAAAACTAAAACAAGTTAGACATCATAAGAAATGAGATTAGATGTGAATAAAAACTTATAGCGGCGTTAAGGTCATGTGTGAACCTTAAGATAGACGCCTAGAATGAGTTTGTGCATTAAGTTGATAAGATAATGGGTAAGCATTTCCGAAATTTAACAAGAAGATTGCTTAAGTAATGCGAATAAAAGATTTTGAAAGTGCCATTTAGATGGTACTTGATATAAAATTGAATTAAGTTACCGATACCAGTATATGACTTTAATTCATGATTAGTGCATTGGTGAATAATGTGAAAATAGTGCTGAAGTTTGACTTATATAAAGTCAAAATAGTAAATTTTCCATACGACTAGTCGTCGTTTGCTAGAAATTTTAGATGAGCTGGTGATGAGAAGTGTTGTTTAAAGTGGATATGAATAATGATTATATTTTAGAAGCTTAGAAATTGCAAGATCACTTAAATCGTTGCAATGTAATGATTAACGATTCGAAAGTACAAGAACGGGTGTATGCTGGGATTTAGTTTTGGACAGCATTAGATGAGAGATTTCGGGGACGAAATCTAAATAAGGGGGTAGAATTGCTAGACCCGTTTCCCGGGTACTTGTATCCCACCCTAGATGAAAATGGACCAAAGGCCTTACCTGATTGGCTAGTCAACGAATGTAACATTATAGTCAAACCCGAAAGTCAATTAATGGTCAATGAATGTATTGTATAGTTATGGAAGTATTATGTGGCACAATTAGAAAGGGAATGGACTTTAAGAACCTAAGTTGCCATTGTGGAAAATGTGTGATAAGTTGGTTATGGCTAAAGTAGAAAGAAAGAGACTAGAAGGACCATTCTTGCGATAAGCCCAAACTTGTGTCTAGCTAATTATATCTAGGGAATTCTAGAGAATTACACCATTATTTAGATAAGGGTGTTTATGGTCCGGTCTTAGAGAGGAGAAAAGAAAGGGAAATAGAGCTTGGATGATGAAGAGATTAAGGAGATGAGTTCCTTGTTAAAGGTTATGTTCTAGCAATGGAAATCCCAAGTAAGTATTTCTATCTTGTTGTTAATGAGGCTAAGGTCTATGGGTTAAGTGGGATTTCATTATATGATCAAAGTATGATCATATAATGATATGGAAAGGAAGATGAACATGTTTAATGGGTTATGTCAACCTTTGTTTATGGTATTGATTTAATGTGTTATTAGGATTGATGATTATAGTGATGAGGATGAGGATGATGATGATGGTGATTATATAAATGATATCTTAGCTTGGACTCAAGGTAAGTAAACCGGCTATAAGATGATGTTATGGTGATTTCTATGCATTATTTATGTGTTTATCTATTTAAGGTTTATGAATAGTTTGTATGATGACGTTATGTGAAAGTAAGGTAAGGCTAGTTGATGTGTTAGACAAGAGTGGATTAAGGAAAAGAAAGGTTAAGGCTTAAGTGGTTAAGGTATGTGCTTATGTTTAATGTTGTAATGGATTAATTGTGATGGATGCGTAATGCGTGAATGAACTATGATGTTATGTTATATCCGCTTTACTTACTAAGCATTCGTGCTGACGGTTTAGTTGTCTAACCGTTTTGTAGGTTGTCATGTTTTTATGGATGGCTTGGATACCCGGATTAAGGATTTGGATATGCAAGAATAAAGGTAGTATGCGTTTAGGAGCTTAGGTAGAATACTAAGCTCAAGTGTAAAGTTTGTACCCCAGTTGGTCTTTTATTATTTGGTAAAGTGTAGCCATGTGGCAAGTTGTATGTTAAGGTTGTCCTAACGATTTGGTGGTCAACCAGTTGGTCAAAGTATGCTTTAAGTGTTTACAATGAAAGTTAAAGGGGCGTTTGGATTAAGTGTAAATATACCCATTTTGGGATGTAAACGGGTCATGTATCTATGAGACAGATTTAATATGTTAAGTTAATGATTTTGGCTAAGTTTGAGGTGATGTGGAAGTCGTATGTGTCTTATGTCATGAAATGGGTCAAAACGGGTTTTGGTGCAAAATCCGTCAACTTGTAAAGTACTATTCCGATGGTCAAACGATAAATGTTTTTGTATGGAAATGAGCCCAATGATATATTAAGTAAATCTGGAAGGTTTGGTGAAATATCGAGTTCGGGAGGTCGGGTTTTCAAGTATGGGACTTAAAAGTGGTTTCGGAAGGTCCGTAGCCTCCATCCGATCGGATGGAGGGTCATGCCGATTGGATGGATGGTTTTCGACAGATTTCGGCAATCTTTGAAAAATCATATCTTTTAATCCGTAAGTCGTCATGGGTCGCGCTACCCGGCAGGTCAAATGAGTAGCAGGATGTCCATAAAAGTCAAGCGTTTCTGAGCACAAAGTTTTAAATTTTTGGTTTAAGTGGGCGCGGGGTGTAACATTGTCCATCGCTTGCTTCCATGATGGATCCTTTAGGGCAACTAAATGAGATGTTGGTTCGACTGAAGTAATAAAGGTTCTAGAATAATGAACGGTGCCATCTGTAAACTCTTTAGGTTTGGTGATATTATCTTTCAGTCGAGTTTTCATTGGATGTTGACTTGTTACACTTCTAACTGGAGCAAGTTCAATTTGTTGTGAAACATGATTATCAATTTCTTCTTGGTCGTGGTTATTAAAACTGAGAGCTAGAGGACGAGGATGAGATACTTTCCTGATCATGACTCGGTGTTGGGGAATTTATAGTTGGCATTGTTTATAGGGAAGATGACACGATACCTGGTGTTGGCAAAGAAATTGGTGGGTGGTGGAATGACTTAACAGCTCCTGTATTGTTAGAGTATTGTTTAAAAGGAAAAACAAGTTCATCAAAAACTACATCTCTTGAGACATATATCCGACCAGTGGATACATCAAGGCACTTGTAACCCTTATGACGCGAACTATAGGCAAGAAACACACACGGTTTAGAACGAAACTCGAGTTTTCTTGAGTTATAAGGACGTAGACATGGCCAACAAGCACAACCAAATTTTTTGAGAAATGAGTAATCAGGTTTAACGTGAAATAATTTTTCCATGGGTGAAACATTACCAATAACGGGACTAGGTAAATGATTGATAAGATAACAGGTTGTTTGAAAGGCTTCATCCCAAAATTTCATAGGCATTGATGCTTGGGATAGCAGAGCTAAACAAACTTCTACTATATGTCTATTTTTCCTTTCTGCAGATCCATTTTGTTGGTGAGTGTTTGGACATGAGACCCTATGCTCAATACCAATCAGATTGAACAATTTTAATTTTTCGATTAAGGAGACGTTCAACATGATTTTGGAACTGTAAAAATACGCTTTCAACATCAGACTTGCATATTAAAGGAAAAATCCAAACGAACTTACTGAAGTCATCAATAAAGGAAACATAATACTTGTGACCATTAACAGACTCGATTGCTGGACTCCAAACATCACTAAAAATAATTTCTAATGGAACCTTAGAAACATGGCTCGATGAAAAATAAGGTAGACGATGACTCTTTGCTTGTTGACAAGCATTGCAGACAAGATGGTCTTTATTCTGAACAACAGGAACACTATTTTTATTAAGAATAGACTCAACAACTTTAGTTGATGGGCCAAGCCTCTTGTGCCACTGGTCTTTGGTGACTCGTACTCCAAGAAAAGCAGATTTTGATTAAAGAACAACCTTGGGTTTGTCGAGTTGATAAAGAAAATTTCTACATGGGCCTTCCAAGAGGATTTTCTTCGTGACCTCGTCCTTAACAAAAAAATAATCACCAAGAAATTCACCAAATACATTATTTTCTTTCGTGAGCTTACTAACTGAGATTATATTTTTGGCTATTTGTGGGACATGCAACACATTATTTAAAAGTAAAGGTGATTTATGTGTAGGAATTTTAGAATGACCAACATAGGAAATTGACAAACCTGCTCCATTTCCAACCTGAACTTGTTCCATTCCATTTTACTTTTCCTTCAAAGTGAGTTTCTCCAGATCATTTGTGATATGATCGGTTGCACCAGTGGCCGTGTACCAGTTAGGATCGATTTGATATGATCATCATTTTGTCTTCTTGCAATGTTAGCGGAAGGTCCTACAACAGGTACTTGAATCATAGTGTTATGATGTTCAAGTCTTAACTCAAAACTGAGTAAGTGTGCATAGAGATCATTTAGTGAAATATGATCTATTCTAGTAGTAACTGATGTAACCAAAGGATCATATTCAGAACTTAATCCTGCTAAGAGATAGGATACAACCTCGGTTTCTTGAAGTGGTTGTCCAACAGAAGCAAGAACATCAGCCAATCCTTTAACACGTTGAAAGTAATCAGCAATCGAAAGATCTTTCTTTTGGATGGTAGAGAGTTGAAGTCTGACTTGGATAACTCTAGCTTGTGATTGGGACGAGAACATCTTCTCGAGTGCTACCCAAACATCTCTCGAGGTCGAGAGAAAAACGACATGCCCAAGGATCTCTTCTGTGAGAGACGACAAGATTACACTAAGAATCATTTGATCATGTTGAACCATGTATGGTAGTCCGGATTGACCACTACTTCATTACTTGAGCCTTCAATGATTGTCTTTGGTGGACACTCAAGGTGCCATCAACATACCTTAAGAGTCTTTGTCCTCGAAGGTATGGAAGAAACTAAGCTTTCCACAGCAAAAAGTTATCACGCGTAAGTCAGACATTAATCAAATGTCCAAAGTTTACTGATGGTTTAGGCAACAAAGGAGAAGTAAGGACTGGTATGGTTGAAGATGATGTGGAGGAGGAGGAGGAGGAGGAAGAAGAAATGGTGCATGTAATTTTTTTTTTAAAGAGACGATTAGCCTTGATAGCTCCGATACCATGTGAAAGATTGATTTGCCATGAAAACCACAGTGGGTTACTATTGTATTTATAGGGATTTACTTACACAAAGTTGTGGGAGTTAGTTACATGAGATAAGTATACAATATGATAACTATTGACTATAACAAACTAGGAGATAATTTATTCTTATCTCTTATCTCCTAACACTTTGAAGTGTTGTTGTGGCCTTGTTCGTGGGATTAAGGGTTTCTGCTGTTGATTCATGGGTTAGGGTTTGATTCGTGGGTTAATTCTCATCCATGTTCTTTCTTGTTCGATTCAGCAAAGGTACCACCATAAACACTCTTGTTTTTCTTGTTTCATTAGACACACATATGCATGATAATTTGAATCTATAAACACTTTAAACCTAATATGTTATGTTTGTTATTTTTGCTATTTGATTTATATAAAATAGATCACATGAAATCACAACCAATAACATTATAAAACTGATATAATCGACCCATGTTTTCTGATTGTATTCGACCATAAGATCTGACCTATTCGACCCCTTAAATATTCGACCATAATCTGATTAATTCGACCTTTATATGACCTATATAACATGCTCTCTAATCTGAATATAAACCTAGAACCATTAATAAAAAGGGCGTAAAAATATAATATCAAATAAGGGCTTTATTCATGATTTTATGTGAAGTGGTGGTGGCGTTAAAGTGATGTGTATGCGTACGGTGTTTGTGTGTCATCTTGTAGGATTGTTAAGTGTCTAATCGTGGCTTAATAACTTATGAAACATGCTTGGTAATCGGAATTAAAATGTATTAGACATAGGGTTTTATTAATCTCGTTAAACCTATTCATGTTTCGTAAAATCTTTATTGTCGATACGTTATTCTTGTGTGATCTGAAAATAGTCGTATGATGTCTTTTATAAGTGTTTAAATCTGGTTTATAATGGTGTATGAGTCGTGGTATTGGTTTGATTAAACTTAGGTCGTTTTCTGTCTCGCTTTCTATGATATCCAAAATTTAGGTCATGATGAACGGGGTCTAAACTGAAGATGCCAACGTGCTTTTAAGTGAATTTTGAGTCTAAACACTAGTACTACTTGTCTACTTTCTGGAAATATAAGATTTATAGCAATCAGAGGTTGGTAAGTAAGCTTTTTGATTTTTGGAACATAAGTTGTCAAAACTGTGAATCTGTCACAATTCGCATTTTCGAGTCTTTACTATGCACGGGATTGCATCATTTCAATTTACGTATGTTCATTAAACGTTACCACTCAGTCATTACTACTAATATTATACTCAAAAACTCCTGACTATGATCCTAACATATTTTCATGCTCATTATAATGATATAGAAATTATATTATTAACTTACCCGGTGTTTTGAAACCTTTTGCGATATTTTACGTTAAGGGCTTATAACCCCATCGGTTTGCGATATTTCATCACGATCACTATTTTAACACCCGATTTTTATCAGTAACATGATTTTATGAGTTTTTACAACTTTGTCGAATTTTATTTTTATTCGTCACGTTTTATTTTTAGTTAACCCGGTACCCGATAACGCCGAAATTACACACTAAACTAACCAAGACTTATCCTAAAAATGTTTTTAGACAAAAATATCATCACAAAGCTTCCCAAGGAAGCTTTGCCACCCCCCCCCCCCCCCCCCCCCCCCCCCCTTGCCTAGTTGGCCTAATAAACCAAAAGCCTTAATGGCTAACTTTACATAAAACTTCATTATTTCAATTAACACATTTCATATCATTTTAACTTAGCAAAATTTACCAAATACTCTCCCTTTCTTCCTCTCCATCCCACGGCACCAACAAGAACACCAAGGGATTCCATAAATTTTTGAAGATCAAGTTTCATTCTTGTCCCGAATACCTTCCTTGTTAGAGTTTTGTAATAAAAACTCCAAGGTTGTGGTTGTTTTTCATCCTAGCTCACCAATCATCAAGTAAGCTCAAGAACACCATTTTTGATCTTTACATACTCCCTTTGTTCTTATATTGATGTATTTCCTATTTATTTCGAGAGCTATCCATGCAAAACTTATGTTATGTATACCACTTGTTTTATTTTTCATTAAAACTATCTCAAATCCTAGATCTGTACGTTTTATTAACAACCCCGCGAAGCCCACTATTTTTAGTGATGTTTAGGACCCATGACACCTTAAGAAGGTGTATGGTAGGATGTGTGTACTTGTGGAGTTGTGTTGTAGTCGTTTGATCAAGCCGCGAACCAAGAAAACGAGTTTTTAACATATATATATACCCGCTGTCCAGAAATGTAAACTTTGGAAAAATCAGTAAACATGGCGTTATTTTAGCTTTCATATTTAGAAAGTACTCTCAAACACGAAAACGTGGTCGCTTGAATCACTAAAAACCGAGTTATAACGAAGGAGATACGATGTTTTAAAGTTAGCAACGCAAAACTATTATTTTCAGAAAATGCGTGCTGTTGGCCGAACTTCAGGGGACAGAACGAGGTGTTAGCCGTAGTCTAGCTGAGCCGAGCCACTGAGAATATGTTAGTTCATGTTATGACGATCGCGTGGATATAAAGAACATTGAAAACCGACTTGTAACGACCAAGATATGAATTTCTGAAAATCCGACTAACAAAACTTATTTTGACAGCCTCACTATAATTCCAATATTTTCTAAGTGTAAACAGTTTTTGCGAGGCACCATCTTACGAGCTATTTTCCCGTTGAGCGAGGCGGTTTGGGCCATAAACTCCTTGAGGTGAAACGAAGTATTCCCGGCCTATTTTACAAATCAATCGACCGCTTGTTGATTGAACTTATAATGAGTAAGTTATGAATTTCCTAGTATCGCCAAAAACAACCATTATATAAAAATAAAAAGTGTAAAACTAGCAAGTCGCCAAGTTGGTGACCGATTATCTACATGATCGAGACGCGTATGATCAAAGGTCAAAGGAGACGGCTGAGAGATTATGTCACAAAGATTTCAAAAGCATCAAGTTCTATTACTAACTCTTAACGTACAATATTTTGCGACTAGCTTTGCGAGGCCGTTCAGTCATATTTTCACCAGTTGTAAAAGTAATATTTTGCGACGAAACTATTTTATTTGACAATAAAACATCAAACAAGGATCGTGGAGTGCCGTTTCAACATATTTACACGAAAAGTAGTTCATAACTTGCCGAGACGTCAAAAATGTAGTTTTCGACGATAAACGTTATTTTCAAAACTAACGAGTGGTATCGTTAACATACGTAATTGCATGAGTAGAATCATTTCATTTGCTTACCTTAGATCATATCATTCACATTAGGTCGCGGTTAGAGACCGAGCCTCATTCCAGCATATTCACTACTAGTATTGTTGCTATCGCATCAGGTGAGTTTCATAGCCCCTACTTTTATACATTTTGAACTTTTGGGGGAGATACATGCTTAAATTACTTTTCTCGTTTATCAATTACGTTTTGCATTGGTATGCAAGTCATCTATTACATTGTGCATCGGTATGCAAGGCATCTGTTACGTTTTGCATTGGTATGCAAGTCATCTATTCTATTGTGCATTGGTATGCAAGACATCTATTACGTTTTGCATTGGTATGCAAGTCAACTATTACGTTTTGCATTGGTATGCAAGTCAACTATTACGTTTTGCATTGGTATGCAAGACATCTATTACATTGTGCATTGGTATGCAAGTCATCTATCCTAGACATACTATGTTAGCATTGGGTTGTAAACACACAGGTTGCAAGTCTTGAATGGGCAGGGCTTGGAACTGAGTGGATTTACAATGCCTATGCTATGGAAACTTTCTTTAAACGCTTTTCAACTTATTTATAACAAACTCTATGAACTCACCAACCTCGTGTTGACACTTTAGCATGTATTTTCAGGAACCAAGCAATAGCACGCTACTGGAGGCTTTTGGCAGGGCATGGCATGGTCATAGAAGACTCTGATAAAACATTTGGGACCGCTTAACTTATTTTATGGGCAAACTTCCGCACCACTTTTCATAATGTAAATTTAACACTTTTGACTTATCAAATATATTCTAAATGATTGATGTGAAAACCGTTCTTTACACTTGTGTTATGATACCAATTGAGTTGCACCCCAAAGACATTACTTTCCGCTGCAAACCATTTTAGGGGGTGTGACAGAATCTGAGTCAGAAAATTAGTCAATGTTTTTTATTTTTAGTTTTCAAACCACAAGGAGTTAAGAGCTCTTCTTTTATAGGGGTAATATTTAACTTATTTGTGACTTCCTGGAATGTTTGTGGATTTTTCTGAAATGTATAAATGGGTTAGTTAAAGGCAAACTTTCTGTATGTATGTGCAGTTAACTTTCTTGGTAGGTCTGGAAAGATGATTTTTGAAATGGTACTTGCCCTTTGAAATAAAATCTAGAAAAATTATAGTAATTACCTAACATGTATGAGTATCTATAATAATTATTTGAGCACCTTAGTAAGTACATAAGTATGGTTTTAAATTCATAAACAAAGGGACCTGAATGTGATAAAACCTGAATTATAACATAAGCTAAGGGTTTGGTTTAACCTAACATGTTTTGCTCCTAATTCATTTGAAACACTAATCCAAGATACTTTTAAAACCTATGTTATGAATACTTACTATTTCACATGTGAAACCCTAAAACACATTAATGAATGAGCTAATAAGAATTTAAAATCCGTTATGACTTTAATGAACGTATAAGTAACATATGATCCCTAATTCGTGTAGATTCTATGAAAAAGGAGTAACTTCCGATCCTTGTGTTTTCTGATACGGTTTCATTTGCGGTTTGAGGTACAGATATTCTATCCCTTTTCAGTAGGGATTTCTCATGACTTCTTGATCATTGACTTTGATTCGTTTGCTATGTTATGATCCATTTGCTATGATCCGTTTGATATGATTCCTTTTGATATGATCCATATTTGTTTAGTATTCGTTTCATTATGCATTTCAAGTTATATTCTATTTATATAGCTATTATGTGAGCTGGATAATTTATAATTATCCCTTATCATTATATTGCATGTGTTATGCCTATTTATGTTGCCCATATTTGTAGCCAGTCATGGGGAGTCCATGACCGTGCCATTGATGCACCAATAGTAATGACGCTGTCAGTGAAGGCGGGTTTTTGTCCACTACATTCCCATTTGATTTGTATTGCTATATATAGCGCACCTGGCCCGTGTATATTATATTTATATGTAGTCTAGAACTAGCATATGTATCTATGTTTTGAAGGGAGCGTATGGATGCATCCTAGGTATTTGTGCAGTTATGATTTGATATATGCATGTGAATGGACTTGTGTGCAATACACCCCATTTCACTATTTGGTACATCGAGCTAGCTACTCCATGTGTCACACCCCCAAAATCTGTGGTTGCAGTGGAATGGAATTCCGGGGGCATGATGCTCATGGTCAACAAAGTACAAGGAATAAAGAACGACCTCTAAGTGAGTCATTTTAAAACAAGCGTTTGATTTTAAGTTAACGTTTTACAAAACATAGTTATCAGAGTTCACCATCAAAATGTAAGATTTAAATACATAACCAAACGCTAATAATGCAAGAAAATCTTCATCATGATGTGCTTCCAAAATGTGAATCGAAAGTGCTTCACACAAGAGGTGTATCATCATCACCTAATTACCTGAGAATACACGCTAAAAGGGTCAACGATAATGTTGGTGAGATCATAGGTTTAAGTAAACAGTAATGTGCGGACCACAAGATTTCAATAGCAAGACAGTACAACAAATATAATGTCACAGCCAAAAATAATATATACAGTGCCTAAGCTCATGAACCCGAAGCTCGACGTACTGGTATGCTATCAAGCACAATAATAATAATGCCCCAAATAAGTGTTTGCCAGACACTCGAAAATAATCCGAATGATATGCGTCCGTTTGACAGATTGACGCGACCAACTCGGACGGGGTGTCAACCCAAATAGATCTATTCATAACATCCGCGCTTACAAGTATTAACGGTTCATGATTCGTAAGTGACTTTAATGGCAATGTGGTAACTTAGGCAAAGTAACAGTTTTAGTACTTGTGTCCGTATGTAAAAACAAGCAGTGTATTCCAAACCCGAGGGTTTAGAAATCATGTATAAACAATGTAAAATCAGGGCTATGAAACTCACCTTAGCAAAAGCAATTCCCGATTGGTAAATTTATAAATGGCAATTTAGTCCGATAACTCTAATCGCAACCTAAATATTACATGTGTCTTAGGTTTGAAAACAAGGCCATGCACGCAAGTTCATACTTTACTTTATCACTTGTACATGTTGTTGTAATATATGTCGTCAAAATATAGTTGCGTCAATTTGATCATTTATTTAGAAAATTACCACTTTAGAAAATGTAACTTGTAAATCTTGCGACCAAATTTTAGTCGTCATGTTAATGGCTATTTCAAAAATCTCTAACGCGCCTAATAAGTATATATAATGTTCTACCATTTCCGTTTACATCATTTTAGCCAAAATATACTCTAAAAGGTCCAAAATCCAATCTAAATAATCCTAACAGCTTTCAAATAGCCAAAATATAGGCTGTCAACGTATATGTCGACGTAAACATTCGTTAGGCCATAACTTTTGTGTCGTAGCTTCGTTTCTTAAGTTTTACCTATCCCCGCGAAGGTATTTAAGTGTACTATCAGATTTCTAAGGTTTCGGCTAGTCTAGATACAATTTAACCACAGTTTTCATTACCCGAATTTCTTAACAGCTTCACAATTTTTCTGAAAATGTAGTTTTTGTCGTGAAAATTGAAACTAGCGTATCTTTTTCGTTACAAGCCCGTTTTAACTCATTCAAGCGGCTACGTTTTTGTTATTGAGTCTATTTTTTATATTTCTAGCCTAAAATGGTTACCAAGTTACTGAGTTTTCTGTATTTATCAAAACGGGACAGAATCACTTTTAAGAATGCCAAACTATTTTTCCAAATCTTCTAGTTATTTTAACCATTTAACAACCACTTCAAATCTAGTCATAGTTCATCCATCAACTTCCCAACATAATAATAGTGATCTAACTATAAACTTAACAATATTCAAAGATCCATGTAAGTGATCATCAAGAATGTTTAAAACTACAAGTTTACTAGCATACATGTATATATAATGTTTTCATCACTTTTTTGAGGAGATTTTCACTAACTAGTTTTCTTGTAATCAAAGCTTGTTCAAAACATAATCATGGTGAGTGTAAAACTTTATCAACATGTACTAAGTGATAACTAAGTATATACTTGACTAGCATTATGACATAAAGAAAAACATGAAGTTTTAGTAGTGTAAGATTACTTACAAAAGTGATTAGTGAGATGAGAGTTGTAAAACACTTGATTAACCTCAAGATCAATGCTCCAAACCCTTACTAAAGAACCCTAAGTATGCTTGGTCTTAACCACAACAAGATTTCTCCTTCCTTTGCTCCAAGAGTGTGTCGATTTATATGTATAGAATGGGAGGTGATATGTTTTTTTCTTTCACTTGGCTAATAGGTGTAAAATGAGGAATGTTGGATCTTATTTATAATTGAACATTTTAAAGGTTCAATAGTAAGTCAAGACTTATCATTTTGGCTAGCTTAGAGGGGGAAGGGGGCGATTGGGGTATTAGGGGGGAAAAAATGGAGGTCAAGCCTCCAAGTTGCAATTTGACTTCCATGTTTTGTGGCTAATTGTTGGCTCATTAATTGGCATGTGTATTTTGTTTAACAATATCTATAATACAAGGAGGGGGAGGGGGCGGCAATGGGGATAAGATTGGGTTTAGATGAGTAGTTTTAATACAAAAGTGTATATGTTGTATGTATTGGGTGTTAAAAATATGTATTGGTTGTTGGTTTGGTGATTAACGAAAGTTATACGTAATTAAACGTAAGATATAAAGAATTTACCTTAAGCGTAAGGAAATATTTTTGGAATTTTGTAATCTTTTTGGGAGTATAAAAATACATTAGAAATAATCGTTGTGAGAATTGGGTATATCGGGTGTTAAATTTTTGAATAACGAATATAGTTTGTTGAATTGACAACCGTAAGTAATTTAAGAAAAAGAAATTATTTTAGAGTTTAAAATTGTGAACTGGAGTAGGAGCAAGATACTGGAGCATTGTGGACTAAATATAACCTAAGTCCTAGTGTACTTGGAATTTATTCTAGGTTTTCACGTCGGTTCAAGTAAAAGATTATATGTAAATTGTTTCCAAATAAATGTCAAGAAAATAAATTTGAGTTTGTTGAGTAGTATTGACCTATAAATTCAGCCAGTGTTGGTCATTGGAGAGTTGTCGGTGAAGAGATGCGGATACTTTTGACGGATTTGGTCTTCACGTTCCCAAGTAAACTCGGGACCTCGTTGAGAATTCTAGCGAACTTTGACGATAGGAATTCTACTATGCTTTAATTGTTTGACATCACGATCCATAATTTCTACTGGCTCTTCGATGAAATTAAGCTTGTCATCGAGTTGAATCTCTTCTAAAGGAATGACGAGGGATTCGTCGGATAAACACTTCTTGAGATTAGAAACATGAAAGGTGTTGTGCACACTGCTAAGCTCTGGTGGGAGCTCAAGTCTGTATGCCACTGGACCGATTCTTGCGATAATCTTAAATGGTCCAATATATCTAGGGTTCAATTTCCCGTGTTTCCCAAATCGTATCTCACCTTTCCAAGGCGATACCTTCAACATTACCATGTCTCCAACTTTGAATTCTAAGGGCTTACGCCTCATATCGGCGTAACTCTTTTGACGATCTCTGGCGGCTTTCAGTCTATTCCGAATCTGAACAATCTTCTCTGTTGTTTCGTGAATAATTTTTGGACCAGTAAGTTGAGCATCTCTGACTTCAGCCCAACAGACTGGTGATCGGCATTTCCTACCGTAGAGTTCTTCAAATGGTGCAGACTTTATACTTGTGTGATAACTATTGTTGTAGGAAAACTCAATCAACGGCAAGTGAGTATCCCAGCTATTACCAAAATCAATCACATAGGCACGTAGCATGTCTTCGAGTGTTTGGATGGTCCTCTCACTCTGACCATCGGTCTGTGGATGATAGGATGTACTCATATCAAGACGGGTTCCAAAGGCATCTTTAAGTGATTCCCAAAATCTTAAAGCGAATCGACTGTCTCGATCTGAAATGATTGAAACCGGTACACCATGTTTCGAGACAATCTCCTGGATATAGATTCTGGTTAACTTATCCATCTTGTAGGTTTCTTTAATGGGCAAGAAATGAGCTGATTTGGTGAGACGATCAATGATCACCCATATCGCGTCGTGACAACTCGGAGTTTTAGGAAGTTTAGTGATGAAGTCCATGGTTATACGCACCCATTTCCATTAAGGAATCTCTGGTTGCTGTAGTAAACCGGAGGGCTTCTGGTATTCGGCCTTCACTTTGGAGTAAGTAAGACATTTGCTAACATAAGTAGCGATGTTGGCCTTCATATTCGGCCACCAATACAGCTTTTTGAGGTCTTGGTACATTTTATCGGAACCTGGGTGTATGGAATATTTGGACTTGTGTGATTCGTGCATGATCAACTCTCGTAGGCCACCGAAATGTGGTATCCAACTCCTATCTTTGAAACATAACATTCCATCGGATCTTTTCACAAAACCATTCTTACTTTCTGGCATACCATGAATGTTCTCCTTAGGTCGGTTCTCCATCTTAAGTGCTTCGGCCTGAGCCTCAAGAATTTTGGATGGAAGAGGTGAACTAATGGTCATACCCAATGATCTTACTCTTAGAGGTTTAAGTCGCTCTTTCCTACTAAGGGCATCTACTACTACGTTCGCTTTGCCAGGATGATATCAGATCTCGCAATCATAATCACTGAGTAGTTCTAGCCAACGGCGTTGCCTCATGTTAAGCTCTTTCTGGTCTAAGATATGTTGAAGACTTTTGTGGTCAGTGTACACTTTACACTTTGTACCTAATGCGTTCGCAAAAGATTTTAAATTTATAAACAAGAATTACCGATTAACTAGGAACACATTCGGGCAAGTATACCCTAGTCATATGTAGTAAAGGGGTTGGTAAGTCAAGGTCATCCCAAGAGACTTGGTTGCACTCAAGTGTCATTTGTTTGTTTAAGCAAGTAACAAGTTGATGGTTATGATTGTCACGGATCAAACCAACAAGAAAAGCAATATAAGAATAATCACACAAAGAACATACATATTTGGCAATGATAATAAGTTAATAAGAACTTGGTGTAAGCCTTTACTAGTTTTAGGATGGTTAGTTTGGAAAACATAATATCATTGGTAATCCTTTCGACCTCTAGAACCAATAATAATTTAATGTTTTATAAATCAAATATACATAAGTCTTAATCAATTGGTCATGTCATAAAACTTATGCCTAAACCAACAACAAACAAAGAGTTCTTTCGACCCATAACTTTGATGTCATCAATTTGTGAAGTTCCATTTACTTGAAAAATAATGATTAGAACACATATTCAAAAGATGCCTTTCGACCTTTAATCTAAATTAAACTTTCACTTGTTATGTTTATTAAGTTTCTCATACAATCGTCACAAAGTACAAGACCAAAACATTCGTCGACTAATGAATTGAAATCAACCACTATTGAGAATCCTTTCGACATATAGACTCAACAATAATTAATCAAAACAATAAACAAGGCAAGTTCCAATTTAACCAAATGTGATGTTATCATCATAATCCAAACAAACACTACAAATATCCAAACATCCTTTAATCACAAGTTATCATAATATCCAAACAAGTAAACAAAACTATTCCATGTCAAGATTAATAAATAACCAAAGTTCAACATGAATAATAGAATTCAACATCATAAAAGTAACAAGAGTTTACCCAAGGTATCAATTACAATAGGTAAAGATGAAGGATTATAGCAACCTTCAAGCCTCCAATCAACTATAACTTCTAACCAAGCCGAAAAATCACACCCGAACACTTTCTTTTGCACTTGAGCACTACTTTTGGAAATGGCAGAGGTTTGTGGTCTTTTGGGGTTGATAATAATTGGTGAAAATTCGTCCTTAAGGGTGGAGGCTAGAATTTCACACCTAAAACTATGCCAAGATGGTCTTATTTATAGGTAGAAGTCACCCTTAGCCAACAAGTAAGTTACTTGGGCAAAAAGTGTCATAAAGTAGCAGGTTTAGGAGTTAATGGAGGCACATGATCAGACATGGGACTTCATGGCATTTAAATAAGCATTAAAAATAACTTGGAGGAGTCAGATTCAGCTAACCGATCGGATGCGGGGCCATACCGATCGGTTGGAGCTCTCGTAAAAATCAAGTTTGCTCCATCCGAAACGGATGCGAGCTCCTACCAATCGGATGGAGCCTTCTGGCCAAAAATGATAAGAACAAAAGTTGTAGATCTTTCTCTTAGCTTTCCGTGGCCGCTTGAATCAACTAAATCCGAGTTCGTATGCTCAAGTTATGGCCAAAATGGTGGAGGTGTGTCGGGAATAACGAGTCTTCCATTATTTCTTCGTTTGAGCTTCTTTTCTTCATTTCTTTCCTCGTTTTCCTCCTTGTGCTTTATTCTTGAGTCTTTACACCAATAACTTCATGACTTTATCTTCTCGAATATATTCCACGAGACTTCGCTTTTGTCGAGAATTCTTCGTATATGCATAAATCTTTGTTTATTGATCATTTCTTCGTCTTTTTCTTGGTTTTCTTGTACTTGAGCTTCCATGAACCAAAAATAAAAATTATATTTCATTAAGTACCAAAAGTTCATAAAAGTGATCAATATATATACATAAAATCCATGATAACGCTCTTAAAAACATGTACAATTTGAGCGTTATCATATTCCCCCACACTTGAACTTTGCTTGCCCTCAAACAAATCTAGAAAAATAAAAATCGAAACTCATATCTAAATAACAAAACGAAAAGAAAATTTTAAAAATTTTGAATTTTTTACCGACGCATCCATCCGATCGGTTTACATCTCCATCCGATCGGATGGACAATTCGTAAAAACCAAAATGGCCCAACCGAATCGGATGCGGGCAACTTCCGATCGGTTGGACAGCTCGTAATTATATATATATATATATAAGAGAAAATTGAGAGAACACTCTCCCACACTTAAGGGTTTGCTTGCCCTCAAGCAAATATTAAAAAAAAAAAATAGATCCCACATGGTGCATGAAAAATGATTATAAAAATTATGATGCAAATCTACCAAGTACAAGTACAAGATACGATTCATCATTTTTAAGCGTTATGGTGAAAAACCGAGATGTATGACAGATTTTCTTGCTTGAGTAACATTTCTAAACACCTCACGAAAAAGAAACGAAGTATAATTCACTCAATCACTCATTTATTTAGGTAGTGGAGTATATATAAGATAAATCACACTCATTGCTCAGTCATGATCCGTTTATTACCATAGGCTTGTACAAGAAACAAAACTCCACCGACGTGGCGTAAGCACAAAGTGTAAACATCTAAAGAGGTCTTTTATTTGGGTTTAAGGTTAAGGGTACCTGGCTAATGTGCAAATATTTCATACAAGAATATAATAGATCGCTAGCAACGAATTCTTGACTAGCTAAGCAACGGATGGTCACTAGATTGTACCTTGGTTCGCTGGCAACGTTATTTGCATAACAGATGGTCGCCAAAATACGCCCTAGCTCGCTAACAACGTATTTCAACTATTCAAAAACCCGAATGGTCACTACACATCCATGCACTACATATCTAAACAAAGCCATTACTAAATCCAGATGCTCGAAAGCTAACAACGAATAAAGTAATTTGGTAAGGGTAGGGATAAGGCATGGGAGTATTATTGAAATTGGTTTTAAAAGAAAAATAAAGTCAAGTCTAAGTCCCATTGTTGCTAGTTACCGAACAAACCGCAAACCCGTAAATGATTATAGTTACAATCTTCTCCTCTTCACATATCGATCACCAAATATATATATATATATATATATATATATATATATATCACGTCTTAGCACATTGGCTAATCGATATCTTAAACATACTTCATCTTCCTTCATCTTCATAATAATATAGCACATTGGCTATAATTGTCATCACATATATTTTTTTTCTTTCTTTTTTTTTCTTTTTTTTTTTCTCCGATGACTTATTCATTTTTTTTTCACATTTTTTTAACACCTCTCTTTCATACATCACATCTCCCCCACACTTCGTATAAGCATACACCACAAAAATATAAATAAGAAGTTGCAGTCTTCGTCTTCGTCAGAATGGCACACACGGATGGTGAAGTGTGGCTAACTATCAATCATCAAAAACAATCCAACAACAAAGCAACTAGCAACCAACCGTTTAGACTTTGACAAAGGGTTAGGCTAAGGTTTAAAGTGTAAAATCTTTTTGTATTTTTCTGGATGTAACAAAAGAAAGGAATGGCTCAGAGGGTGAACTAAGGGTATCTAGCGTTAAAGATAAACGCTAAAAAATGGGTCCATATGGGTGGTTAACTAACCGATGTGGTTAGCTAATATATCATTAGATGTAAACAGAAGGCCATTTGGTTTTATTCCTAAGGATGCCTCTTTATCACGCATATACACTTATATCACACGAATGCGATCTTACTGCGGTCTGGTAATGATTTACATGTACAAGTTCTAGAATAAATAAAATCACCGGCACACTTATAGCAAAAGATCCAAGCTTAAAAGATGTATGCTATATATGAAATAGGCTTAATTCCTCACAATTTAGTGGAAGGGCTATAATATGTGCTAGCAAATGTTATCGATCCCATAATGGATTGCAATATTAATCGGGACACATCTCAATTTTTCAAAATTTATATATTTCACCAGTGGATTGATCCAGTTATTCTAATATATTATCCTAAAAGCGTGAAAACAAATAGATCACAAGGGGCAAACAAGTATACAAAATTTTAAATTTTCCCCAAAAATTATAAATTTGAAAGGTAGTTTCGTTTTCCACTATCTAACTTTCCCCCACACTTAAGTTACGCATTATACTCATTGTGAAAAATAGACTTCAAAGCATGTAAAATAGGGAAAATAAATGAGTAAATAAATCATCCAAGAGAAACGAAACTTCCCAGGCCAAGAAATCGCGATCGAACTCCATATGATAAGGTGCTAAGCGAATACTAGCATAAGCTTGTGAGATCAATCAATTTCTCATTCAACAAAACATCTCCACACCAAGTATAATATCACCAATAATCCAATCTCCAAGAGTTTATTAAATCTGCAAAAATAAACTAAACTACAAAAAACGCGTAAAATTCTAAAACTCACTTTCGTAGGCATCACGGTTGCATTTAGCGTATGCAACAAGCCTTTTAAACCCCTCGGTGGCCCGAGTGGACGAGTGAAGTCTCGTGAGGGTTTCCAGTGAACATACCCACAAAGTTCAAAACATTTTTATTCTTAAAATAAGTACTTATTTATTCACAACGTACTAAATAAACAAAAATGAAAATAACATTTTTTTTTTACCGATTGGTCCATCCGATCAGTCAGGGTATCTAACCGATCGGTTTCCTAAATAAAAATTTTTACCGAGCTGACCATCCGATCGGTTTATCATCCAACCGATCGGTTTATCTGATCCAACTTTTTCTGAGACTCCCAACCGATCAGTACACCTACCATCCGATCGGATGGACGGCTCGGATTTTTTTTTTATGAAAACAAGTTTTACTTAAAACTTTTTATTGACAAAATAAAACAGGAATGCATAACGTAACGAACACGAAAATAAACACAAGTAAAACACATAAACACATATATACTAGAATAGCACCATAAACATAAAACGACACTTAAAACAAAAAAAAAAAAAAAAAACATGAACAAATAAGAGCAAAATCACAGAAAATGAGAAGCACATAGACGCAAGCAAACACAATTAATCACGTAACACAAATCAAAACAAAAACAATCTTAAACAAGATAGTATTATTCAAAATTAATACGAGACTAATCTAGAAAAGAAAAACACGAACAAAAAGAAACACAAAAACATGCAAGAGATCACAGGACATATAAAATATAAACTCACAAAACAAGAAGAACAAAAACTAAGAAAAAAATGGGACAGAAGCCTCCAACCGAATCGGTTATGGGTGGTGACCGATCGGTTGAGATGGTTGGGTGGTCCAGCCGAACGGTTGGAGTTGCCATCCGATCGGCTAGATGATTCTGGTGATTTTTGGTGGTTTTTTTTTTCGCAAACACTTTCGAGCAAACTTATTAAGCAAACGTTGAAATGAGTATTTTTAGAACACATGAAACCAAATCCCAACACCAAAACACTTGATTTTGATGCCAAGATCATTAAGCAAAATATGAGAATTTTTGAAACAAAACGCAAGGGAGGCAATTAAGCAATTATCATGAACAAACAAGCAAACAAGCAATTCAACAAGAATTCAATTCAATCAATCAATCAAAGGATCACGCAAGAGAAACAAACAAAACAAACACCTAAGAACAAAGACCAAGTCCCCGGCAACGGCGCCAAAAACTTGATGCGTTTGCAAAAGGTTTTAAATTTATAAACAAGAATTACCGATTAACTAGGAACACATTCGGGCAAGTATACCCTAGTCATACGTAGTATAGGGGTTGGTAATTCAAGGTCGTCCCAAGTGACTTGGTTGCACTCAATTGTCGTTTGTTTGTTTAAGCAAGTAACAAGTTGATGGCTATGATTGTCACGGATCAAACCAACAAGAAAAGCAATATAAGAATAATCACACAAAGAACATACATGTTTGGCAATGATAATAATTTAATAAGAACTTGGTGCAAGCCTTTACTAGTTTTAGGATGGTTAGTTTGGAAAACATAATATCATTGGTAATCCTTTCGACCTCTAGAACCAATAATAATTTAGTGTTTTATAAATCAAATATACATAAGTCTTAATCAATTGGTCATGTCATAAAACTTATGCCTAAACCAACAACAAACAAAGAGTTCTTTCGACCCATAACTTTGATGTCATCAATTTGTGAAGTTCCATTTACTTGAAAAATAATGATTAGAACACATATTCAAAAGATGCCTTTCGACCTTTAATCTAAATTAAACTTTCACTTGTTATGTTTATTAAGTTTCTCATACAATCGTCACAAAGTACAAGACCAAAACATTCGTCGACTAATGAATTGAAATCAACCACTATTGAGAATCCTTTCGACATATAGACTCAACAATAATTAATCAAGACAATAAACAAGACAAGTTCCAATTTAACCAAATGTGATGTTATCATCATAATCCAAACAAACACTACAAATATCCAAACATCCCTTAATCACAAGTTATCATAATATCCAAACAAGTAAACAAAACTATTCCATGTCAAGATTAATCAATAACCAAAGTTCATACTTTACTTTATCACTTGTACATGTTGTTGTAATATTTGTCGTCAAAATATAGTTGCGTCAATTTGATCCTTTATTTAGAAAATTACCACTTTAGAAAATGTAACTTGTAAATCTTGCGACCAAGTTTTAGTCGTCATGTTAATGGCTATTTAAAAAATCTCTAACGTGCCTAATAAGTATATATAATGTTCTACCATTTCCGTTTACGTCATTTTAGCCAAAATATACTCTAAAAGGTCCAAAATCCAATCTAAACAATCCTAACAGCTTTCTAATAGCCAAAATATAGGCTGTCAATGTATATGTCGACGTAAACATTCGTTAGGCCATAACTTTTGCGTCGTAGCTTCGTTTCTTAAGTTTTACCTATCCCCGCGAAGGTATTTTAGTGTACTATCAGATTTCTAAGGTTTCGGCTAGTCTAGATACCATTTAACCTCAGTTTTCATTACCCAAATTTATTAACAGCTTCACAATTTTTCTGAAAATGTAGTTTCTGTCGTAAAAATTGAAACTAGCGTATCTTTTTCGTTACAAGCCCGTTTTAACTCATTCAAGCGGCTACGTTTTTGTTATTGAGTCTATTTTCTATATTTCTAGCCTAAAATGGTTACCAAGTTACTGAGTTTTCTGTATTTATCAAAATAGGACAGAATCTCTTTAAAGAATGCCAAACTATTTTTCCAAATCTTCTAGTTATTTTAACCACTTAACAACCATTTCAAATCTATTCCTAGTTCATCCATCAACGTCCCAACATAATAATAGTGATCTAACCATAAACTTAACAATATTCAAAGATCCATGCAAGTGATCATCAAGAATGTTTAAAACTACAAGTTTACTAGCATACATGTATATATAATGTTTTCATCACTTTCTTGAGGAGATTTTCACTAACTAGTTTTCTTGTAATCAAAGCTTGTTCAAAACATAATCTTTTGTTAAAGGATCATGGTGAGTGTAAAACTTTATCAACATGTACAAAGTGATAACTAAGTATATACTTCACTAGCATTATGACATAAAGAAAAACATGAAGTTTTAGTAGTGTAAGATTACTTACAAAAGTGATTAGTGAGATGAGAGTTGTAAAACACTTGATTAACCTCAAGATCAATGCTCCAAACCCTTACTAAAGAACCTTAAGTATGCTTGATCTTAACCACAACAAGATTTCTCCTTCCTTTGCTCCAATAGTGTGTCGATTTATATGTATAGAATGGGAGGTGATATATTTTTTTCTTTCACTTGGCTAATAGGTGTAAAATGAGAAATGTTGGATCTTATTTATACTTGAACATTTCAATGGTTCAATAGTAAGTCAAGACTTATCATTTTGGCTAGCTTAGAGGGGGGGGGGGGAGGCGATTGGGGTATTAGGGGGAAACAAAATGGAGGTCAAGCCTCCAAGTTGCAATTTGACTTCCATGTTTTGTGGCTAATTGTTGGCTCATTAATTGGCATGTGTATTTTGTCTAACAATATCTATAATACAAGGAGGGGGCGGCAATGGGGATAAGATTGGGTTTAGATGAGTAGTTTTGATATAAAAGTGTATATGTTGTATGTATTGGGTGTTAAAAATATATATTGGTTGTTGGTTTGGTGATTAACGAAAGTTATACGTAATTAAACGTAATATATAAAGAATTTACCTTAAGCGTAAGGAAATATTTTTGGAACTTTTGTAATCTTTTTAGAAGTATAAAAATACATTAGAAATAATCGTTGAGAGAATTGGGTATATCGGGTGTTAAATTTTTGAATAATGAATATAGTTTGTTGAATTGACAACCGTAAGTAATTTAAGAAAAGTAAATTGTTTTAGAGTTTAAAATTGTGAACTGGAGTAGGAGCAAGATACTGGAGCGTTGTGGACTAAATATAACCGAAGTCCTAGTGTACTTGGAATTTATTCTAGGTTTTCACGTCGTTTGAAGTAAAAGAATATATGTAAATTGTTTCCAAATAAATGTCAAGAAAATAAATTTGAGTTTGTTGAGTAGTATTGACATGTAAATTAGCGGGTTGTGATACCATGTACAATTTGTTATATGATTTTTTTGGCATTTCCTTCGATATTGATATCCACTAATGTTCATTATTATGCTTTGACCTCTTTCATATGTTCCATATTCTAATCTTGTTCAGCAGGTTCATTTGGATTCATTCGCTTATTCGTTTTGATTATGCTTATTATCTTTCATGTGTTATATCTGTTCACTGAGCGTTAGCTCAGCCGCATTTTCTTTCCCTGCGGCTGGTTATAAGCGGGATGTTGGGCATGAGTGTTGAGAGTAGAAGATAGAGGACCTACCCTTGATTTGTTCCCGTTATTGGATTATTGATTGTAGACATTATGCTTTGAATATGTATTTCATTTTAGATTATTGTTGGATTATTTGTCGTAAGTCCTTATAAATCTTGACTTAGTATTTAATAAGAAGTCTTCCGCTTATGTTTATATGTTTTGATTGACACCATAATGTTACACTTAGGCCCTTTTCGGGTTGGGGTGTTACAATTATGGTATCAGAGCTAGGTTTCAACCTGTAGTACTTTAAGTTATGACCTGTGAAAGATTCGGCCCTTAGGTTTGCACTATAGGAGCTTATGAAATCACTTTGAGGAATTACTTTAGGTTTTCCCTGTAGAAACTTAAGTTATGACCGGTGAGGATTGGGTAGACTATAAGACATTTGTTTAAGTATCATTGCTTTCACATCACTTTGATTTGTGCCCTACTTTTAGTTAAGCCCTTTCAAGATCACTCTTTCCGGAGATTAGAAACTTATCATATTGCACAACCTAAGATTAGTGGCCAAGTAAGTTTAGGATGCGTTGAGAATTCTATGGTAATGCCTGACACTATATAAGCTTTATTTTCTGATTCCGACATTAACCTCTGATTCCTTTGTTAATCATTTAGATGCCTCTTTGATCATTCTGGATATTCTTGTGACCATGATGTGTTTGACACATTTTTTGATTTCTCTTGCTTTTGCTAAGCATATTTAAGTCTCCCTACACTATTAGAGTTACCTTACCCATTCCTATTCCTAAGAGAAATCTTGTGGTGATTAAGCACGAGTATGGGAATATTTCCCTCACTTTTGAATGTCACTCTGTTGATCTGTCTTTTTTTGGAATGTTAATTTCGATATTATTCTGGTATGGATTAGTTGACTGAGCACCAAGATGCTAACTACTATCATACTGTACACTTTGACGATTTGAACATCATGCCTTTTTACCATGATTCCCGACTGGTTAACCCGTTGTTATTTTTACCACCCTGGAAACTCGTACGTTATTTTCGTGGTTGTGAAGGTTTCCTAACACCTATTTTTGTACACCGTGGGATGGATCTCACCTTGAGAGTCATTTTGCAATCTGAGTTTTCTCGATGTAATCCCTGAACGAACTACCAAGATTTTCCACCGGAGTGTGAAGTTGAATTGACCTGGTACTGAGAGATTGTTTAGTCACGACTCGAGGTAGAATATGATATCAATAAAAGCATGTTTATATGATGCAAGTATTATCACGTCTGGCCAACGTGATAATAGTTACATTATATAACCTGAACTTATTGGGATCATAGGATGTCTTTGAGAAGTGCCTGTGAATAGTAAGGTTTGATGAGAAAATAACTAACAAAGTTTGGGGCCAAACATATTTATATTATTGTCCAATACAAATAAGCCTAAACGTTTTTTTTTTATCATTTTTCAATCAAGTCTCAAATTAGTTAGATGATTGTCACGGTTCTCTTGTAGCTTGTTATTCAAAATGTTTGAAAAATAAAGAAGGATTAATACTCGTGTTGTTTATATGTTTGAATAACAATTAATTTTTCGTCTTGACATTATCCAATAACAAACACGGATATTCAAAGATTTTATAAATTTGTTCATTTAGCATTTTCCAATGGCAAACTGAGATCGTTCTACAAGTGAGTTATGAATTTACCTTTGTCAATCATAAATAATAAAAGATGTAGTTTATATATTGTTCAACATATGTTCAGGCTTAAAAATTAAAAAATAAAGTTTTAGTGGATGTAGCAAGATTTGAACCATGTACCTCCATCTTAGAAAGACATCATACTTACTAACCCCACTACAAGCTCAACATTATATTTTCTCAATTTTCATTATTTAACCACATGCGATATAGTGACTATAACAATCTTTTACACAATTATATAATCAACTACATAAAACAACGCCCCGCCGCAAATAAATGTGTAATGATATTTAGCGTTATGATACGAGCGATAATAAGAGCACATGTGCGAGTTTTGGTTGGAAAATTACTTATTATGGTTTTGTTGTTTTTAGTGATTGCCACGAATTAGAGATTAGTGACAGTTTTCACCGTCTCTAATTGAGCTTCATTATGGTAAAGATGCGTCTAATCGCAATGGTTACGGTTATATCAATTAAAAAGGAATCATTGAGCGAACCACCGTGACTGTTTGAACCAGTGGCAGTTAGTGACGGTTATTCTGTCGCTAGGTCCTCGCTAAAGCGTCGCTAATTCTGAACCATTGTGACTGGTACGAAAAGAAGTATCTCTAAGGCCATTTGAAGAGGTATAGTGACTGTTTTGAAGGGTTACCATGTGCCTATATATAGAGGACGAATTTGTCACTTTGGAATCATTAAAAACACACAAACATCATTCATTTTCATCATCATAACATAACCGATTCGCTAGATTCAAGTTTCATACTTGATTTGATTGTTGTATCTTCTAAACAGTTTGTACTAGATAGGGCGAATTTCAGTTTAAGGACACTGCTAATCGCAGGCCTCAATCTTTTTTTGTAATCTTACGATTATTTACAAAACAATTTGTATTACGTTTATTTTATTCCTAACAATCTTAAACAAAAATTTCAGAGATGGATCAAACAATTCAGAAACCGCATGTTGAAAAACCTAAAAAGTTCAAAGAGTCTGATTTTTGTCGTTGGCAACAAAAGATGTTGTTTTATTTGACAACGTTGCATGTGTCAAATGTTCTCACGGATCCTGAACCAACAGATCCGTATGCGGAGGGACAGAATGTTCCTACTGATGCACAAGTGGCAGACTATGAAAGGGCCGCCTCACTTTGGAATCATAATGAGTATAATTGCAAAAATTATCTTCTGAATGCTTTGGATGATTTCTTATATGATATCTATTCTACCTTTTCAAATGCAAGGGACATATGGATATCATTGGAAAAGAAATACATGACTGAAGTTGCATGTTCTAAGAAGTTCGTGGTTGGAAAATTTCTGAACTTCAAAATGAATGATGCAAAGCCTGTTGTGAAACAAGTGGAAGAACTCCAAATCATAGTCCATGAATTGGATGTAGAAGGCATGGGTATAAACTCTAACTTTCTTATTGGTTCAATTATTGAAAAATTGCCTCAATCCTGGAAAAAATTTAAGTTATATCTTAAACCTTTGACTGACGATATGAGTTTTGAGCAACTTGTTCTCAAAATTCGTGTTGAAGAGGATAACAGGATGCAGGAAAATGCTGATGCAAATTTGATAGAACCAAATGCAAACATGGTTGGAGAAAGCTCTTCCAAACCGAAGAATTACCACAAGAACAACAAAAAGGGTGGTGGTTCTGGACATAATTCTTCCAAGGATAAGAAGAAGAATTACACCCAACAAAAGAACTATAACTTCAAGAAAGTTTATCATTGTTGGGTCTGTGGCAAATCTGGGCATAAAGCCAAGGATTGTCGCCACAAGAAAGAACATGGAGGCGGAAATTCTGGAGGAAATTCCAACGAAGCAAACCATGTTGAATCTTCAACAGAGTTTGCTTGAGTAATTGAAGTCTTCTTGACCACGAATGATGTTGATTGGTGGTTTGATACTGATGCAACAAAGCACATATGTAATTCAAGAAGGATGTTTGTTTCTTACCAAAAGGTGAATGAAACTGAACCGATGTTCATGGGGAATGAAACTTCTTCAAAGATTGAAGGAAAACGCAAAGTCGTCAATTCAGGTCATATTGAAGTATCGACAAATCGTAATTTCTGGAAAGGATCTTGTACTCTCAAACGTGTTGCATGTGCCTAATGTGACAAATCGTAATTTCAGGTCATTTTTCAAACCTCGATAATTTACTATTCATGGGTTACTATTCATCATTTACTATTTACCAATCACTATTTATCGTTCGCTATTTATCGTTTTTGAAGTCAGTTTGTGACTTTGAGATGTTTTCAAAAAATTTACTATTCATGAAACACTATTCATTCCCGGAGGAAAATCACTATTCATGGTCATTATTCATCAGTACGTAAACTAGGTTTACGGGTATTAAAAATTCGTGTAACCGTTAGGGTTTAGCTGCGAATTCATGAAACATCATTAAGGACACGTCATATAGACTAGAGTAGTATGCATATCATCAGTAACATCATCTCTTATTAGGTCATGCACGGGTTTGCATAATTTATATTCACGTCTATTTATTTATTAAATAAACGCTAACACTCGGTCATTTACTGCGAATAAAATACCCGACACTCCCGACTATGATCTTAATATATTTTCATATTCATTATAATGATATAAAAATGATATTACTAATTTACCCGGTGTTTTTAAACCATTGGCTATATTTTCCGGTAAATGCTTATAACTACATCGGATCACGATATTTCAACACGACAATCATTTTAACACCTGATTCTATCAGAAATGTGATTTCATAATTTTACAACGTCGTCATATTTTATTTTGTACTGTTAAAATTTATTTCTAGTTAACTCGGTACCCGGTAACACCTAAACTACATAATATCTAACTATAATACACCAAATATCTTACAAACTCTTACACAAGCCATTCCCCCCCCCCATGTTTTGCCGGCCCCATCCCATTCCAATCAACTAACACACTTGATTTTCTTTACTAACTCTCATTATGTATTTGTACCCTTTAACCAAATTATTTTCCAACCTATTTTATTTACATCAAACACTTCAAGTATTATCAACTACCTACAAGAAAATATCCTCTCTTCCTCTCTCACTTATATGATCGGCCAAGAAGCAAGAACAAGGAAGAATCCATAAAATTTTTCAAGATCAAGATTATCTAGTCTCAATTGTGTTCCTAGTTTAGGTTTTGAAATAAAAACCTCAAAGGTTCCTTAAGCATTGTTAGGAACACGTTTTATTTATATTTCAAGTCTTGTTCATTTCCACTAAAGTGTTGCTCGATATGGACTTTATGTTAGTGATTATAGGTCCAGTCCTTTAGAAGTCCATGGGCTGGCCTTTTTATGTGTAATTCCTTCTAGAAAGTTTCAAGTAAGAGTTACCCTAATCCTCGCCTATAAATAGAGGGTTAGGGAGCTCATTCTGTTGGGTTGGTTTTCATTCTCATGCGAAAGCTCTGTCGAAGTTTATAGTGAATGTTAATCATCCAATTCTTCTTCTTCTTAATCTCTTCTCTATTGTTATCTAATCTCTCGTATATCATTACTTATTGTTATTTACTTTTCGTAGCTTAATAGTTAAGTAGAAGTCGTGGTTCAGTAGTTGAGTAGTGTGTGTTACGTCAATTAACTAGGACCTACAAGTGGTATCATTCGCCTAAGGATAGTTAAAGTGTGTGTTTAAGAGTATATTACATCGTTATTAAGAGTAGATTACATCGTTTGGTTTTGTCATTTACGTTTGGATTTGTTGAGTTTTTGTTCGAAGTTGCGTTAAAAAACAAGTGTTCCAATCGTTGTTAGTTGTAGATCTTCACAAAAATCTTAGTTTTTCACCTTAAAAGATGCAAAAATCTTCGTATTTTCATAGCTTTAATCGTTAAAAACCATTATTATCGACTAATCATCATCGTGGAAAGTTCTAGAGAAAATTCGAACAAAGTCGGTGAAAAGAGGGTTTTTTCGGAATTGGTGAAAAGAGGGTTTTTCGGAATTGGTGAAAAGAGGGTTTCTCACAATTGACAGTGTTTCTCGCAAATCACAAGAATCTTCAGAATTGGTACTCAGTATTTCTAGCTTGTAGGAGTTAGTGAAAATACTTCGACTTGGCTTTAATTCTCACCTCTTGTATGAGAGATTGAGAAAGTGATCGAAATTGTAATTTTGATAATCTTTCGAAATTGCTTGATCTTTCGCAATTCTAAATAATTTATCGAAATTGCCTTTTCATATCGCAATTCAGATAATTATTTTCGCAATTGCTAAGTTCTTTCGCAAATTAGATAGTTTATCGCAATTATCAATTCTCTTTCGCAATTGGGAGTTTCTTTCGCAATTGCTAGTTTCTCTCGCAATTGGACGTTTCTTTCGCAATTCGCAGAATCTTTCGCAATTGGTAGTGTGAACAGTGTTTTTTCGCAATTGGAGTGAACAGTAACATTTCTTCAATTGTCGTAACATTTCTTCGAAATTGGACAAAAACATCTATTAACCAAAACCAAACCTCATAACTCAAAACACACATCTTAATTATCTTAACGATCAACAAAAACACAAGAATGTCTCAACCACCACATTTCAATTACTACTACCAGCTACAGCAATATCCACAGCAACAATATCATCAGCAACAACAACAGTTTCATCCTCAATATCCACAACAACATGCTTTTGTGCAACAACATCAGTTTTTCCCTCAACAATCAGTACCTCAGCAACAAATCTTTCCACAAACTCAAATGCAGATGCAAAATTACCAACCTTCATCAAGAGAACCTCATTGGTTTACAAAAATGTGTGAAGCTATCAGTAGTCAGCAATCAAGGCATGAAGCAGGATCGTTTGAAACTCCACCAATGCTGACTCCTGGAAACTATGTGCAATGGTCTAGCCGGTTTCTTCGATTTGTTGAACTAAGGAAACCTCATGGTCCATATCTCAAAAAGGTCATAATGGAAGGACCTTATCCACTTCCTTCAACATTGGTTCCGGGTGATCCAACTGCTATACCTCCACGGGATGACACTACAACTCCCATTCCAGTATCTCAATATTCCACTGAACAAACTCTTCAGCAAGAGCCAATGAGATGGCCATGGCTTACATACTCCAGGGAATTCCTAACCCAATCTTCAGGAGTATTGATGCTCAGAAAACAGCCAAGGACATGTGGGAGCATGTACATCTTCTTATGGAAGGCACAGAATTGAACCAAGAGGATTTGGAATCCAAACTTTACATGGTATACAATAACTTCATGATGGAACCAGGGGAATCCTTAGAATCATACTATCACCTCTTCACAAATGTTGTCAATGATCTGGAACGTCATAACTTACCTCTACCAAAGATTGCTATCAACTCCAAATTCTTAGGATGTCTTGGACCAGACTGGCAGAAGTATGTGACATTCGTGAGGCAAGCCAAAAAGATTAATCAAGTTTCTTATGGGCTTTTGTATGATTATCTCAAGCAACATCAAACTGAGGTAGACAAGGACATTGCAGCAAGAGGAGGTTACTCACCAGCACCAACTCCAAACTCTCTTGCTCTGGTAGCTCAGTCACACTTTCCACCCTCAAGTCAAGAATTTGTTTCACCAGCGTCTCAACCAAGTTTTCAACCACAACCAAACAATCAGATTGTTCCTTATGAAGAACCATCTCAGAATTCTGATAATCAACTGGTTCCATACAACAATACCGACTCCATGTTCTATTCCAATGCTGATTATGATGACGAAGATGATGTGTTTAACTCTCTCAATGAAGGATTTGCATTAATTGCAAGGGCATTCAACAAGTTCTCTAACAAGTCAAACAACCGTCTTCGTTCTTCATCAAACACCAGGAACCAAGCAGTCGTCAATGATGGTAGAGTTGAGATTCAGAATCGGTCATTTGGTAGATTTGGGTCTGGAAACATGGGAAATTATGGTACAAGGTTTAACTCAGGGGGGGTAGAGGTTCAACACAGCTGGGGGAAGTAAAAACAATATGAGGAATGCACAGAGGGGAATTCAGAATGTTGGTACTGAAAGAAGAGGAATTGCAAATACGTCAATCACTTGTTACAACTGTGGAGGCAGTGGTCATATGGCAAATGCTTGCCCTAAGCCTAGGACTCAGGGTAGTGCATTTCATAAAGAAGCTCTTCTAATGGCTCTCAAAGATGAAAAGGTTGCTGGAATGTTGACTCAGAATGATCAAAGCTTTATGGCTAACGCTTATTCGATGATGAGATGGAAGATTTGGAAGCAAATGCTGCAGTGATGCTCATGGCCAACATGCAGGAAATTAATGTCACTGAGACAGACCCGGTATATGATACCGATGGCTTATCTCAGATACTTGAATCAGAATGTCTTATACATGAGATTGCTTCACCATCTGCATCTTCATCTTCACAAGAAAATCTTGTTCAAAATGATTCATCATTCTCGACTCAAGAAGATGATCAAATAAACACTGTTGTTTCATTCGATGATGATAACACCAATGTCTCATTTGATGATCCTATTGATGATGATAATCATGATCACCTTGCACAAGATGATCTTATGCCTGATCAAGATCCAAAGCTTATGACCTTATTGCTGACCACCCAATCACAATTGAATGCACAAAAGTCACAAATTGACAAATGCAATGAGATTAATCAGAACTTAAAAGCTAAAATTGCATTGTTAACAAAGGACAATGAGTGCTATAAAACATAACTTTCAAGTTATGAAAAACAAGCACAACATGAGAAAGGCTTTGAGGTTGCATTTCAAAAGAGTTGGGTCGAGAAAAACCCAAGAATACTTAAAACATGATTTGGACACAAATTAACTAAGTGTTAACTTAAACCGAGAACAATTCAAGTCACTGAGAGAACAGCCTCTCAGTGAGTCATCTTCAGGATGCTTAAGGCGAATTCAAATAGAAGGATTCACTACGCAGGAAGGCGGTACTCCCTGAAGTAGCACTTAAGCCAAAGAAGAAGATGATGGTTCAGTAAGTGTTGGACAAGAACTCACTGAACCCCAGTCTCCTCAACAACAATGAAGTAATTATGAATGATAACTGAGAAGCGTGTCCTGAAGAACTAAGTGCCTGAGAAGAAAGGCAGAAATATCTAGGAAGGATTTAAGATAAGATCAAATCTTATCTTGTCAGGAAGAAATCCTTCCTAAGACGGCTTAAAGTCTTGGAGTGTTAGACCAACCACTCCTAAAAACTTAATAGGCCATTTCTATTGGTTCTTGGAAATAACAATTACTGTTGTAATTGTCAGACACGCTTGCTCAACAACTTGTAATATTTTAATTACTTTTACTCAGAGTACTTGTGTATAAATAGATTGAGAAGGAGAGAAGTTGAGTGTGTTTTGTACAATTAAAGCTTAGACTTTTGCAAAACAACTTCTCTCCTACAAAGAGTAACGCATCCCTGAGATAGCTCAGTGAGGTCGCATTGTTACCACTCAAGCAAAACTTGAGTTTAGATAGGAGACACCACCATACCTTGTCTATTCAATCCCAAGTGTTTGTTCCGCAAAACACTTGGGTATAGATTCTTTGATTCATTTCTAATAAGAATTTAAACGTTGAAAATTACCTTGAGTTTTTATATTCACGTTTTATAACTGTTAGAGTTAATCATAACATTGTATTAGTCATTAACACAAATAGATTAACTTTCTAGTTAACTCTAAGCGTGTAAAGGGACCAACAAGTGGTATCAGAGCCCCTGGTTTATAAAATCTTTTTAAACTAACCAAGAGTGCTCTAGGTTTTTAAAACCAAGATCCTACTATGGCTGATATCAATGTACCCCAGCTAGTCGACAAAACGGGTGGCAGCTACTCTGCTGTTGCACCCAGACTTGAAGCTGGGAAATTTAGTAAATGGAATAAGTGTATGATTTGCTATCTTACCGGTGTGGAACCCTACTACATCACCTGTATCAGGGATGACCCATTTGTCCCGAGGACGGCCGCAGGGCTAAACAAGCCTGAGGCCCAATGGACCATTGATGAGAGGAGGGTGGTCAATCAAGACCAACGCCTGAAAAGCATCCTTATATCATGTCTTCCTGACGATATAATGGAATCAGTCATCAACTGTCTGACAGCCAAGCAAACTTGGGATGACTTGGTAAACAGCTTTGAGGGTCCCTCAGATACCAAGAAAAATAGGGTCATGGACCTTAAACTTGAGTATAATACTTTCAGGGCAAAAGACTCTGAAAGTCTCTCACAGACCTACACCAGATACAAGACTTTGATAAATGAATTATCAAATGATGGTTTTGTACTGTCTAAGCATGAGAAAAATGTTGGCTTTGTCAACAGTCTCCCTGAGAAGTGGCTCAACTTCTCACAAGGCCTGAGGAATGCTAACCACATTCAGACCCTTGAACTCCCTGAAATTTATGGGAAGTTTGTCTATGAAGACAACTTGATCTCAAGGAGATACCCTGAATCAAAAGCTCTTGAGTCCAAAAAGGCCTTAACCTCCACACCCATATCAACTGCTTTCTATTCTAATGGTGTTGTGCATGATACTCAAGAGGATTCTGAAGAAGAAATTGATGAAAGGACTGGTGAGGAGTACCTGAACGACCTGAACTTGGAATTCCAAGAAAGGGCACTCCTTGCTAGTTCTAGACGTTTCATCAAAAGAAATCAGTCCAACTTTACAAAACCAAAAGCAAATGAGACCACTGAATGCTTTAAATGTGGTAAAAAGGGTCATTTTGCTAAGGACTGTTATTCTAAAACTATCTCAGAACCCTCTTACAAATTCTCAGGAACTAGCAAGTTTCAACCTAAAATGTTTCAGTCCACCCAACAATTTCAAAAAAAGGGTCAAAAGGATTTTGAAACAAAATATAGGAAAATCAAAGCTAAACTTGCACTTCTTGAAACTAACCCCATACTGTCTCAGAATGCTCAAACATCTAAACCTATTGAGACAAAGAACAAGGTTTTAGTAGCTGAAGCATATGATTGGGATGAAGAAGAGGCTTCCTCAGATGAGGAAATAAGAGTTAGTGCACTGATGGCACTTTCTGAAGAGGATCAGGTGGCTGTGGGAAAAAGCCATGCTAGAAATGGAGAGTGGGTCAACATCACCATGAAGAAGGTAAATACTTTACTTTCTATGGATGATGATTCTAATTGGCAGTCTTACATAAGTTATATTTGTGTTGATCTAAAGTTTGTTGAGGAACAAAGGCTTAACCTGTTTTCAAAATATAACAATATTGTGTCAGAATTGAATAAATGTAGAGATGAACTGCTTGCATTGAAACAAGCCAAACTAGAATCCATTATTCTACAAATTCAGAACACTGAAATTTTGAAACAAAACCAAGCTTTTCAAACAGAACTTAAGAAAGAAAAAGCTGTCATTGAAAGCTGGACCAAAAAGAACCCTAAGGTCTTTGATTCTGTGGGCTTAATTCCTCAGATAACTATAGGAATTGACCACCTCACTGAAACTTCCAGTGAGAGTCCCAGTGAAATGACCTTTGTTCCAGCTGGCATATCCTTTGAGCAAGAGATGGAACCCAAGTCAAATGACTGGATTGTCAGGGACAACCCAGTCAGTAAGTTGCCAAACTTTGAGACTGGAAACATCTTGCTCCCTGAAAGTCAGCCTCTGAAAGGTATGCTTGGACTCTTTGACCAACTCAGTATTTCTGATCCAATCAGTGAGCCAGAATCAGAATCAACTCCTCCACTCCCTCCATTAAATACCCTTCAGGTTGCGGCACCAAGCTCAGACCTCCCACCATTGGTCTACTCCCCACACTCTCCAAAAGAGAGATCAGGAATAGGTAGAATCCTCCTGAGAAGACCACCCCTTGAAGTCTCAGTAAATACTGATGACTCATCAACTTCAGTCCCTTCTGAAGTAGCAACCCAAAGTCCTGATCTAAGAATTGATCAGTTGACTGAAATGGTCAGGAAGCTGGAAGAGAAGATTGCATCTTCTGAGAAACCTTCTCAATCCAAGAAGGAACAAAAACCAACTTCCTCAAAGACCAAACCCAAACCCACAAAACCCCTGAAAAGATGTGAACTATGCAACTATACAAATCATCTCACTGATGATTGCTATAGAGTCCTTTATTGCATGATTTGCAAAAAGGAAGATCACAGGATCTCTGATCATAAACAATGCTCAGTCATGTCAAACTTTTCAGGACTTAAGGCTCAGTGCCTGAACTACCCTTCTGATTCTAAGCAGAAACAGAAGCAAAAGGCCAAGCCTTTTCCACCTTGCCCTTTATGTGGATTCAATGACCATCTTCCTGAGGATTGTCAAAAAGACAAATACTGTGAATCTAGTGGAAGTTCCACTAAGAAATCCTCAGGAAAAGAGAAGGTCATTCAGTCAAGATGAGGAATGAATAAACAATCCTCTCAGACTACTGAGGCTACCCCTGCGACTAAATGCAAAACATGTGGTAGCTCAGTCCACTCAACCACTGACCATGAATCAATTAATACTTTCAGAAAGACCTACAATACCAAACCCTCCATGAAATGGAGTCCTCGAAAGAACTGACCCAGTTTACTATTTGTGCAGAAGCATGCCAGGGATCCTATCTGGCATCTAGACAGTGGATGTTCAAGGAGCATAACTGGTGTTAAGAAGTGTCTGCACAAATATGTGGAAGAACCAGGACCCAAAGTGATATTTGCAGATAATTCATCATGTTTCACTGAGGGTTATGGTTCAGTAAAGTGCAATGGTATTGTCTTTACTAGGATAGCTTATGTAAATGGTCTTAAGTACAATCTGATCAGTGTCAGTCAACTATGTGATGCAAAATACATAGTTCAATTTGATGATAAGCAAGGAACCATCTTCAATGCAAATAAGGAAATTGTCCTCATTGCACCAAGAAGACAAGATGTTTATGTATTAGACATGTCCAGTCTAACTCAGGATGGAACTTGTCTCTTTGCTAAGGCTACTGATACACTCAACAGGCTTTGGCATAAGAGACTCACGCACCTGAACTTTAAAAACATAAACAATCTTGTAAAACAAAACAAGGTCCTTGGCTTACCATCACTTGTGTTTTCAAAGGATAAACCATGCTCAGCTTGTGAAAAAGGTAAACATCACAGAGCATCCTTTAAAACCAAAACCAACTTTTCCATCAGGAATTGCCTACATCTTCTCCATATGGATCTATTTGGACCTATCAGTCCTAGGTCTACTAACCATGAGAAGTATACTCTGGTCATAGTGGATGAATACTCTAGATATACTTGGGTATTCTTCCTGATCAAAAAGAGTCAGGCAACTGAAACAATCATTTCCTTTGTCAGGAACATTGAAAATCAAAATGACATTAAGGTCAAACAGATTAGAACTGACAATGGGACTGAGTTCAAAAATTATGAACTTGAATGTTTCTGTGATGAGAAAGGTATTTCCCAAAACTTTTCCTCTCCATACACACCTGAACAAAATGGTGTTGCTGAAAGGAAAAATAGAACACTCATTGAAGCTGCTAGGACAATGCTATGTGGATCAGTCCTTTCCAACCATTTTTGGACTGATGCAGTCAAAACTGCCTGTTATACACAAACAGATCCATAATTGTCAAGAGACATGGGAAAACCCCATATGAGATATTCAAAGGAAGAATCCCTGACATCAGCTACTTTCATGTCTTTGGGTGTCCTGTGTTTATACATAATCACAAGGATCACCTAGGGAAATTTGATGCAAAAGCTGATGATGGATACTTCCTGGGATACTCACTTGTCTCAAAAGCCTTCAGAGTGTTCAACACAAGGAGACAGCAGACTGAGGAAACATTTCATGTTACCTTTGATGAGAGCACTGATGCAATCAGGTTCTCAACTGCCTCAGTAGAAGAGATAGGAATTGATAATTCTTCAAGATATCCTCCTGATGAATATCTTCCTGAAAACAATCCTTTTACTCAGTATCAAAATGATGCTAACCTCTCCTATTACATAATCCCTCACAACCTACCTAACCCAACCATCACTGAGTTTGTTGAGGCACATGCAAACACTGATGAAATCAATCAGTCAGTTCAAAATACTCAAGAACCTAACAATCTCAGTGATCTGGTAGACACTCAAGATCCAATCAATGATCATGTGTCTACTCCAGAACCAACCCCTCTACCCAATCAGGCCTCCACAAGTTCAAATCAGTATCCAGGACCTCAGGAAAGTTGGACTAGGTCTTAGGACATTGAACTTGTCAATATTATTGGAGAGCCTACTGAAGGCATGCTCACCAGGAGCATGGCTGCTAGTCTAAGAGCCGCCTCAGCCAATGAATGCCTATTTGTGGACTTCATTTCCACAATTAAACCCAAAAGTGTTAAAGGAGCACTTACACATCCAAGTTGGGTTCAGGCCATGCATGATGAGCTGGAACAATTTGACAGAAACAAGGTAATGACCTTGGTCAAATGTCCTGAGAATGTCTCAGTCATTGGCATGAAATGGGTATTCAAAAACAAAACTGATGAAAATGGCATAGTCATTAAAAACAAAGCCAGACTTGTAGCCAAAGGCTATAATCAACAAGAAGGCATTGACTATGAAGAAATATTTGGACCAGTAGCTAGAATGGAAGCCATCAGGATCTTCCTTGCTTTTGCTACATACATGAACTTCAGAGTATACCAAATGGATGTTAAAAGTGCATTCTTAAATGGTTCACTGAAAGAAGAAGTTTATGTTCAGCAACCTCCTGGATTTGAAAGCCATGAGTCTCCTGATCATGTCTGTAAGCTTAACAAAGCCCTTTATGGACTGAAGCAAGCTCCCAGGGCATAGTATGAGACTCTCTCAGCCTTCTTAATCCAAAACAAATTTATCAGAGGCAAGATAGACAACACATTGTTTATCTATAAGACAAATACTGATGTCATACTAGTACAAGTGTATGTTGATGACATCATCTTTGGCTCAACAAGTTTCAAACTTTGCAAACAATTTGAAAAACTCATGGCAAAGAAGTTTGAAATGAGCATGATGGGAGAACTGACATACTTTCTTGGTCTACAGATCAATCAGACTGATAGAGGAACCACAATCAGTCAAGAGAAGTATGTAAAGAATCTACTGAAGAAGTATGATCTCAGTGACTGTGCCTCAGTCAAAACTCCCATGGTTCCCCCAAACAACCTTGGTCCTGATCTCACTGGTAAACCAGTAAATCAAACTCTCTTTAGAGGAATGATAGGATAACTGATGTATCTACTTGCATCAAGGCCTGATATTCAATTCTCAGTATGTCTATGTGCCAGATATCAATCTGTCCCAAGAGAATCACACATCACTGCTGTGAAAAGGATATTCAGGTACCTGAAAGGCACTCCAAACCTTGGATTATACTATCCAAAGTGCTCAAGACTTGATCTCAAAGGATACTCAGACTCTAACTATGCTGGATGCAACATGGACAGAAAAAGCACCTCATGCTCTTGCCAAATACTTGGTGGGAAACTAGTCTGTTGGAGTGCTAAGAAGCAACAATCTGTTGCCTTGTCCTCAGCTGAGGCTGAATATGTTGCAGCAGCTAGTTGTTGTGCAAATGTACTCTGGATGAAAAATCAACTCAGTGACTATGGTATTCAATATAAGATGGTACCCATCTTTTGTGATAACACAAGTGCAATTGCAATATCCAACAACCCTGTTCTTCATCAGAGAACAAAACACATTGATATCAGATATCATTTCATCAGGGACCATGTCATGAATGGTGACATTGAATTACACTTCATCCCTACTGAATATCAGTTAGCTGATATCTTCACCAAACCTTTGGATGAACCAACTTTCACACGGTTGAAAGCTGAATTAGGAATGTTGGATATAGAGAATCAGTCCACTGATTGAATCCTTCCAACTGAAGTGTGAAAGTCTTAAAACCTCAGGTCCCTGACTCAATGTGTACATCAGTGAAAACATCTCACTGAATCCTCAACCTCAGGAACTAAACCCAAGTTTCTGAAATCTTTAGGGTTCAGGAACTAAACCCAAGTTCCTGAATCCTTGTAGCTCAGGAATCATTCCATATTCCTGAATCATCAGTGACTAATCCCAAGTCCCTGAAAAACCGTCACTGAATGAAAAGTCATTCAGGGCCCTGAAAAGAGACATTAAATACTGACTTAAATGCTCTAAGTATCTAGTTAGTAAATGTCCGAGGTTGGTAACTGAACTCATATTTAATTCAAGAATATTTGTTCCTTTTGCCTTTCTGGCTTCCACCTCTGGGCCACCACATTCCCACTTGGCATTAAATGCCTCTCCAATCACATTACAAATATGTGATGACTCATCTCTGCAAATTGCACTTTTGTAGAACTGCTCAACTGTTCACTTCGACTGTTGCGCCAAACCAGGAAAGTGGAGTGTTGGCATTAAATGCGGATCCCAAAACATATTATTCAAAACAATTTCCAATAATTCTTTTTGAATAAATTAAGATCGCTCAAATGTCTAAAACACCCCCATCTCCACTTCCCTATAAATAACCCAACCAAAAGAAACACACACACGTTTTTATAGAACTTAAGCAAAACTCTGCCATTTTAATTCTCAAAAACAAATTGTGTGTGTATTCTTAAGCTTTAGAAACCCAGAAACCTTAGTCAAACCCAGACTTACCCACAATGGCTTCTTCTAAAGCTATAGCATATGCCCCTAATTGGGAATTCCACACTGGGGACGTTGACCTAACAAAGAACAATGTGGTAGGAAATTTCTCTTATCCACAAAACTACCCAGCCTACAAGAACGTTATGAAATTTCTTCGTAATTGTTTTCTTGCAAAGGCTTTCACCCACACCCCCTCAGTCATCTACCATGACTATTTGAGGGAATTCTGGTGCACGGCTGTGGCTACCAGCCCCAAAGACACCAAAGAGTCAATCATCACCTTCACGGTGATGAATGGGAGCAGAACCCTCTCCTTTGACTACTCAACCTTCATCAAAGCCACAGGCCTTGACTTTGCTGAAGCGTTTTCACCCAACCCTACTGATCAGGACATAAAGAATGAACTGATCTTTCTAGCACCCCATGACCCCAGACGTCCTACAACGTCTGCGGGAGGCTTATTGGAGAAGGCTCCAGTAGTCAAAACATGGTTCCATCCTATTTGGAGGATACTGATGACATTTGTCATTCAGGTCCTGGGTGGAAATAAATCCTCTACGGAACAATTGAACTCATCACAACAATTGATGTTGTTCAGTCTCCTTGAGGGTACAAAAATTGACATCGGAGGAATAATCTTCCGAGACCTTGTTGCTAAGCTCTCAGGAAAACATAGGCAAAGGCATATGTCCTATCCTAGATTTGTTTCCTGTGTGCTTCAGGACCTACTTGGTTCTGACTATGTGAGGCCTGATGCAGAAGGTACGAAGCCTGACGTCCTGCACAAGTCAAACTTCACTAGTAGCATCAGTGAGGTTACACATATTGCCCTGACTGAATACATGCAATCAGTCATTCAGGGTAACGACGTTGTCTCACCAGTTCCTTCACCGACCAAAAAGGTGAAGAAGACAAAGAAGGGTCAGTCCAGCCAGGTGGTTAGACCCAAGCCACTCGCCACTGAGACTGATCCTCAAAACCAACTAAACCTTAAAAAGAGGTTGAAAAAGGCCGAGACCTCTGAGAAACCCATTTCTGAGACCCTCGTGACCTCAAAACAAAGGCCAACGGAGGTCACTGAGTAATCATCCTCAGTGACCTCGGGCACACCCATTCCACATGGTTCAACTAACATACACAAGTCAGAGGGATCAGGAAGCATTCCCCCCTCACATCCCGATGAAGGTACTGATAAATCACAATCAGTGCCCAAGGAAGGAAAGGGTCCTAAATCCTCGGTAGGGCAGCACCACCCTACTGGGAAGAGGACCCACACCCCCTCACATCCCGATGAAGGAACTGTCAAAAAACAATCAGTTCCAAGGGAGGAAAGGGTTCTAAATCCTCGGTAAGGCAGCACTACCTTACTGAGAAGGGGACCCACAAACATTCACATCCCACTAACGTTCCTGAGCAATCACCCTCAGGATCTCAGGGAGAAAAGGACCCTAAATCCCCAAAAGGACAGCACAAT
The DNA here is from genome assembly GCA_021014915.2 of Artemisia tridentata subsp. tridentata. NCBI lineage: Eukaryota > Viridiplantae > Streptophyta > Magnoliopsida > Asterales > Asteraceae > Artemisia > Artemisia tridentata. Next base: position 156,944,943 of record CP139506.1, read on the forward strand.
CCTGATGGGAAGGGGGTCCACCAACTTTCACAATCATTACCTAGTGATACCACTGAAAAAACACCATCAGTGGTTGAAGGTGCTAAGGGGGACAATGACTCAGAGGGAAAGAAACAACCCACTGATACGGAACCCATAAACCCCTCAGGCGGTCCAATCCTCTCAGGACCTGCCCCCAAAAGCCAGGCTGGTGTTACCCCAGTTATTATGGCTAGTCAGGCTAAGCAAACCCACTCAGTTATTATGACAACGGGGTCAGGACCTGACCAAACCAAAGGCGAGTCTTTTTATAAAGAGGAGCCGGTTGAATTTTTAGGTATTGAGTCCATGGGGGACTTTCAGGCCTTTATTGAGTCTGATGAAGAGCTCAGGAAGAGAGTGAAGAGGAAATTTTTGAGGCGGGTGAGGATATGGAAACTGATGTACAACCCGAACAACCTGAACAATCACATCAGTCATCTCCACGCCAAAGTGAAGAGTCAGGTTCTCAATCTTGTGATTCTTCTGATACTGGGACATCCTCAAAAAGTATGATGACTCTCTTCCCCTCACTGAAAGAAAATTGGTCAAGTTCCTGCTCAAGACCAATAGAGCTCTTTACACTGGTCTCTCTGAAGAGATGTTCAATCATCACACTGAGGCAGCTGTTCACTATGCCAACCTCAAGGCAGATGTTGAAAGTTATCATGATGATGTGAACGAAATGCATTCTGACACCAATCACTCCCTGACAGCTATTGATCTTCATCTCGGGAAGTCCAATCTTGCTTTTGAAGGCATCACCAAAAGCCTTGGAAACTATTCAAACAGCTGTCAAGGATGACCCGAAACTCAACAAGAAGGTCCTTCAGGCTGCTGAGACTTACCAGAAGCAATCAACTGAATTCAGTGATCTTCTCAGCTTACTGAAGGTTTCTAATATTCAGGGTATTAACTCTTCATTGGACTCAATCAGGACTTCTTTGGGTCTTCAGGAAAACATCTGGGTATTTGGGCACAATCTTCAACATCCTTGGCATGGTCTCTTGGGTCAAGGATGTCAGGCATCGAAGCTTCTCAGGCATCTCTTGCGGATAAAATCTCAACTCTTCAGCAAGACACCTCGGATATAAAATCTATGATGACTGAGATCTATCAGGCTTTCAAGGGTCCTGCTGCTCCAGTGACTCCAACTCTTGCTATCACCATGGCTCAAGCAACAGTTGAGGGGAGAAAGACACTGGAGTCCCTGAAGTTTCAACAAGCCAACAACCTCCTTTTCCTCCTTCTCACACCGAGGGGGAGATTCCTGAAGCTTCTACCACCCATCAAGATAAAGGCAAAGGCATCCTCACTGAACCTGAGCCTCAACCTGCACCAATCACGGTAACAAAAGATCATGAATCACCACCCAGGATCCCGTATGACATTGATGGAGTTCTTCACCACTTCTCAGCTGATGAACTCAGTGCTTACCTAGAGGAAGAGGAAGCAAAGAAGAAGTTAAAGGAGGAAGAAAAGGTGAGCAAGCCTGCTATTATTAAGGTTGTTCATGAAGAGGCTGAGAAAATTGGTCTTGAGGCTAAGGATCTCTCAGGAAGAGAGGGTGGTATGACCTTTGTAAAAGCTCAGACTGAGGAGATGATCAATCTCAGGAAGAAAAGGGAGGAAAGGAATAAAAGGGCTGAAGAGATCAGGCAGAACAAGATTAAGAAATATCAGTGGTATATGACAAACAGGTTGAAGCCAGAACCAATCACTGATGTTCATATTCATCGAAACACCAATCCTGCCAGTGTAACTGTCTACAGAGGGGCTGACATGAGAAACTTTGATGTTCATACCCCCTTCAGATTCGCTGACTTTGGGATCACAGAATTGGATGAGTTGGGTCCATTAATAGCAAAGAAATCAAATGTTGTGGTCCCTAGCCTGTTGAAGTCCTTGAGTCTGAGGTACGTAAGATTGGCAGCTGCACCTCAGGAACTTGGCACTCCATCTCTTTCTTCCTGATTCAGCAATAACCAGCTCCCTCTCAGTCTTCTTCAAGGAAAAGAAAGAAGATAGAAGCTGAGCCTGAGATCAAGATTCCTAGTCTTGACTGCAATAGGGCTCTCCCTGAAGGTGTTCCTTTCAGAACAATATGGTCATTGAACAACCTGAAAGAGGTTTGTTCTTCATTGATGAGTTCGGAGACAAAGCCTTCCAGAGGTGGAGTGACATCGACTTTGTCAGGGATCAAAGCTATGCTTGGTTTTCTAATGATGGCCTCCACTCTCAAGAGTCCTGAAAATGTGAAGTTTTGTCAAGACCTGAAAAGGAAAATCCATGACACCCTGACCAACAAGAGCTGCAGTCAAAGAAGCCCAAGTTTGAAGCCCTTGGTATTAAGTTGAACTGTAGATCTGCCTGAATACCCCCACTATCCCTTTTTTTGTACTTAGCTTGTTAGGACTTGTAATGATATCAATAAGATGATGTTTTTATTATTTCAGTGTCCTTATTTGCATTCTAGTACATTCAGTATGAGTAAAGTCATTAGCTCACTCATAACTGTTCAAAACATTTGGGGGGAAATTAATTTAAAATAAAAAATAGGGGGGGGGGGAATTTTTTTTGGGGGTTTCATAAAAAAACCCGGGGAATTTTTAAAAAAAACTTTGTTTTTTGGGCCCCCCCAAAAAATTAATTTAAGGTTTTTAAAACCCAAAAAACCAAGAAAAAATTAAAGCCCCCACTGAGGGGGAAAACGGGGGCCCTCATTTGGGGGTCTTTTCTTCGGATTTTTTAAAGGCAAATTTTTAAAAATAAAAGGGAAATTCCCAAACAAACGGGGGGGGGAAGGGGGTTTTTTTAACTTTTTAAAGGGTAGGCATTTAAAGGCCAAAAAAAGGGAAGGGGAGGGTTTGGTTCAGAATTTTGGGGAAAAAAAAAATAAACTAAAAACCCCCATTTCCCCTTTAAAAACAAAAATTTTGGGAAATTTAAATTTTTTGTTTGAAAAAACTGAAAAGGGGGCCGGGTCCGGGAAAAAACAAATTTTCCCGGGGGAAAAAAAGGCAAAATATTTTGGGGAAGGGGATTTAAGAAAAAAGGTTCCCCAAACCCCTTAAATTTGTTCAGGGAAAAAATTCCTTCCAAAGGGGCCCGGGCTTAAAGTTTTTGGAAAGTGGCAGCCCCAACCACTCCAAAAAAAAATTTAAAATTGGGCCCATTTTCTTTTTGGGGTTTTTTTGGGGAAAATTAAAAAAAATTTAAATTTGTTTTTTTAATTGTCGGGGGAAACCCCTTTTGCTCAAAAAAAACTTGTAATTTTTTTTAAATTTTTTTTTTTTCCAGGGGGTTACTTTGTTAAAAAAAATTTTGAGAAGGGAAAGGGGGGAAAGGGGGGGTGTGTTTTTTTTTTTCCTTTTTAAACTTAGACTTTTGCAAAAAAATTTCCTTTTTCCTTTTAAAAAGGGAGTAACCCCTTCCCTTTGGGGGAAGTCGTGGGGGGGGTGGGGAAATTTTTTAACCATTTCAAGAAAAAATTTTTGGGGGTTTTAAAATGGGGGGCACCCCCCTTTACCTTTGGGTCATTCAATCCCAAGGGGGTTTTTTTTTCCGAAAAAAACCATTTGGGGAAAAGATTTTTTATTCTTTTCCCTAAAAAGGGGAATTTTTAAAACGTTTAAATTTTTTCCCTTTGGGTTTTTTTTATTTTTTCACGTTTTTAAAACTGTTAGAGTTAATCAAAAACTTTTGTATTGGGGTCAAAACCCACAAATGGGGTTTAAAAACTTTTTTATTAAAACTCAAAAGGTGTGGGGGGGGAAAAAAAACTGGGGGTTCAGGTAAGGGATTTAGAGAAATCAATTTTTTTCGGGGAAGGCCTAACAGTTTTCCCAAAAGGGATAATTTTGCTTTCCCCAAAAAAAAAAAAAGGGGGGGGAAAAAAAATTTTAAATTTCCAAAAAACAAATTTTTCCCTTTAAATTTTCGGGGAATTTTTTAAAAAGGGGGCCAAAATTCGGGGAAGTTTTTAAAAACATTTTAAAAAGGGGGATCTTTTGGGGGAAAAAGAAAAAGGCCAAACTAAAAAAAACGGGGTTGGGACTCTTTATTTTTGAGGGGGGATTGGGGTTTTTGGGAAAATCCAAGGCTAAAAGGAAATTTCAAAAAGGGTTGTACTTTAAAAAAGGGGTTTAATTTTCTTTGGCCCCCCAAATTAAAAGGGGGACAAAACTGTGAAATGGGGTTTTCCAAAAAGGGAAAATTTTGGGGTTTTGGGCCATTTGGCAGGGGGAAAAAAACCCACTTTTTTTAAACCAAAAAAAGGCCACTTAAAAAGAAAAATTTCCTTTAATTTTTAAAATTTTCCCAAAAAATTTTCTGTTTGATGATATTTTTTTAACGCCTGTTGTTTTAATTTTTTTAATTTGGAAAGGAAAAAATTTAAAATATCTTAAAAAAAAAGTGGGGAAATTTCAAATAAAAAAATTCAAAAACAAATTTTTTAAAGGGGGGGGGGCCCCATATGATTTAAAGAAAGCCCCCAAAATCAAAAAATTTTCTTTTTTTTCCCCCAAAAGGGGGGCCCAAACCCAGAACAAATTTTTTTGTTTTTAAAAACTAAAAAAAAACCTTTCCCCCTTCTAAAAGTTGTTTACTTTTGCCCCATTTCCTTTTTTTAACCCCAAATAAAATGGCCCCAAAAGTTTTTATTTTGAAAGATCCAAAAAAGGGCCCAAAACAATGTCTTTTTCCCTTGGGATATTTTTAAGGGCCCTTTTTATGTTCAGCAACCTCCTGGATTTGAAAGCCATGAGTCTCCTGATCATGTCTGTAAGCTTAACAAAGCCCTTTATGGACTGAAGCAAGCTCCCAGGGCATAGTATGAGACTCTCTCAGCCTTCTTAATCCAAAACAAATTTATCAGAGGCAAGATAGACAACACATTGTTTATCTATAAGACAAATACTGATGTCATACTAGTACAAGTGTATGTTGATGACATCATCTTTGGCTCAACAAGTTTCAAACTTTGCAAACAATTTGAAAAACTCATGGCAAAGAAGTTTGAAATGAGCATGATGGGAGAACTGACATACTTTCTTGGTCTACAGATCAAGCAGACTGATAGAGGAACCACTATCAGTCAAGAGAAGTATGTAAAGAATCTACTGAAGAAGTATGATCTCAGTGACTGTGCCTCAGTCAAAACTCCCATGGTTCCCCCAAACAACCTTGGTCCTGATCTCACTGGTAAACCAGTAAATCAAACTCTCTTTAGAGGAATGATAGGATAACTGATGTATCTACTTGCATCAAGGCCTGATATTCAATTCTCAGTATGTCTATGTGCCAGATATCAATCTGTCCCAAGAGAATCACACATCACTGCTGTGAAAAGGATATTCAGGTACCTGAAAGGCACTCCAAACCTTGGATTATACTATCCAAAGTGCTCAAGACTTGATCTCAAAGGATACTCAGACTCTAACTATGCTGGATGCAACATGGACAGAAAAAGCACCTCATGCTCTTGCCAAATACTTGGTGGGAAACTAGTCTGTTGGAGTGCTAAGAAGCAACAATCTGTTGCCTTGTCCTCAGCTGAGGCTGAATATGTTGCAGCAGCTAGTTGTTGTGCAAATGTACTCTGGATGAAAAATCAACTCAGTGACTATGGTATTCAATATAAGATGGTACCCATCTTTTGTGATAACACAAGTGCAATTGCAATATCCAACAACCCTGTTCTTCATCAGAGAACAAAACACATTGATATCAGATATCATTTCATCAGGGACCATGTCATGAATGGTGACATTGAATTACACTTCATCCCTACTGAATATCAGTTAGCTGATATCTTCACCAAACCTTTGGATGAACCAACTTTCACACGGTTGAAAGCTGAATTAGGAATGTTGGATATAGAGAATCAGTCCACTGATTGAATCCTTCCAACTGAAGTGTGAAAGTCTTAAAACCTCAGGTCCCTGACTCAATGTGTACATCAGTGAAAACATCTCACTGAATCCTCAACCTCAGGAACTAAACCCAAGTTTCTGAAATCTTTAGGGTTCAGGAACTAAACCCAAGTTCCTGAATCCTTGTAGCTCAGGAATCATTCCATATTCCTGAATCATCAGTGACTAATCCCAAGTCCCTGAAAAACCGTCACTGAATGAAAAGTCATTCAGGGCCCTGAAAAGAGACATTAAATACTGACTTAAATGCTCTAAGTATCTAGTTAGTAAATGTCCGAGGTTGGTAACTGAACTCATATTTAATTCAAGAATATTTGTTCCTTTTGCCTTTCTGGCTTCCACCTCTGGGCCACCACATTCCCACTTGGCATTAAATGCCTCTCCAATCACATTACAAATATGTGATGACTCATCTCTGCAAATTGCACTTTTGTAGAACTGCTCAACTGTTCACTTCGACTGTTGCGCCAAACCAGGAAAGTGGAGTGTTGGCATTAAATGCGGATCCCAAAACATATTATTCAAAACAATTTCCAATAATTCTTTTTGAATAAATTAAGATCGCTCAAATGTCTAAAACACCCCCATCTCCACTTCCCTATAAATAACCCAACCAAAAGAAACACACACACGTTTTTATAGAACTTAAGCAAAACTCTGCCATTTTAATTCTCAAAAACAAATTGTGTGTATTCTTAAGCTTTAGAAACCCAGAGACCTTAGTCAAACCCAGACTTACCCACAATGGCTTCTTCTAAAGCTATAGCATATGCCCCTAATTGGGAATTCCACACTGGGGACGTTGACCTAACAAAGAACAATGTGGTAGGAAATTTCTCTTATCCACAAAACTACCCAGCCTACAAGAACGTTATGAAATTTCTTCGTAATTGTTTTCTTGCAAAGGCTTTCACCCACACCCCCTCAGTCATCTACCATGACTATTTGAGGGAATTCTGGTGCACGGCTGTGGCTACCAGCCCCAAAGACACCAAAGAGTCAATCATCACCTTCACGGTGATGAATGGGAGTAGAACCCTCTCCTTTGACTACTCAACCTTCATCAAAGCCACAGGCCTTGACTTTGCTGAAGCGTTTGCACCCAACCCTACTGATCAGGACATAAAGAATGAACTGATCTTTCTAGCACCCCATGACCCCAGACGTCCTACAACGTCTGCGGGAGGCTTATTGGAGAAGGCTCCAGTAGTCAAAACATGGTTCCATCCTATCTGGAGGATACTGATGACATTTGTCATTCAGGTCCTGGGTGGAAATAAATCCTCTACGGAACAATTGAACTCATCACAACAATTGATGTTGTTCAGTCTCCTTGAGGGTACAAAAATTGACATCGGAGGAATAATCTTCCGAGACCTTGTTGCTAAGCTCTCAGGAAAACATAGGCAAAGGCATATGTCCTACCCTAGATTTGTTTCCTGTGTGCTTCAGGACCTACTTGGTTCTGACTATGTGAGGCCTGATGCAGAAGGTACGAAGCCTGACGTGCTGCACAAGTCAAACTTCACTAGTAGCATCAGTGAGGTTACACATATTGCCCTGACTGAATACATGCAATCAGTCATTCAGGGTAACGACGTTGTCTCACCAGTTCCTTCACCGACCAAAAAGGTGAAGAAGACAAAGAAGGGTCAGTCCAGCCAGGTGGTTAGACCCAAGCCACTCGCCACTGAGACTGATCCTCAAAACCAACTAAACCTTAAAAAGAGGTTGAAAAAGGCCGAGACCTCTGAGAAACCCATTTCTGAGACCCTCGTGACCTCAAAACAAAGGCCAACGGAGGTCACTGAGTAATCATCCTCAGTGACCTCGGGCACACCCATTCCACATGGTTCAACTAACATACACAAGTCAGAGGGATCAGGAAGCATTCCCCCCTCACATCCCGATGAAGGTACTGATAAATCACAATCAGTGCCCAAGGAAGGAAAGGGTCCTAAATCCTCGGTAGGGCAGCACCACCCTACTGGGAAGAGGACACACACCCCCTCACATCCCGATGAAGGAACTGTCAAAAAACAATCAGTTCCAAGGGAGGAAAGGGTTCTAAATCCTCGGTAAGGCAGCACTACCTTACTGAGAAGGGGACCCACAAACATTCACATCCCACTAACGTTCCTGAGCAATCACCCTCAGGATCTCAGGGAGAAAAGGACCCTAAATCCCCAAAAGGACAGCACAATCCTGATGGGAAGGGGGTCCACCAACTTTCACAATCATTACCTAGTGATACCACTGAAAAACACCCATCAGTGGTTGAAGGTGCTAAGGGGGACAATGACTCAGAGGGAAAGAAACAACCCACTGATACGGAACCCATAAACCCCTCAGGCGGTCCAATCCTCTCAGGACCTGCCCCCAAAAGCCAGGCTGGTGTTACCCCAGTTATTATGGCTAGTCAGGCTAAGCAAACCCACTCAGTTATTATGACAACGGGGTCAGGACCTGACCAAACCAAAGGCGAGTCTTTTTATAAAGAGGAGCCGGTTGAATTTTTGGGTATTGAGTCCATGGGGGACTTTCAGGCCTTTATTGAGTCTGATGAAGAGCTCAGGGAAGAGAGTGAAGAGGAAATTTTTGAGGCGGGTGAGGATATGGAAACTGATGTACAACCCGAACAACCTGAACAATCACATCAGTCATCTCCACGCCAAAGTGAAGAGTCAGGTTCTCAATCTTGTGATTCTTCTGATACTGGGGACATCCTCAAAAAGTATGATGACTCTCTTCCCCTCACTGAAAGAAAATTGGTCAAGTTCCTGCTCAAGACCAATAGAGCTCTTTACACTGGTCTCTCTGAAGAGATGTTCAATCATCACACTGAGGCAGCTGTTCACTATGCCAACCTCAAGGCAGATGTTGAAAGTTATCATGATGATGTGAACGAAATTCATTCTGACACCAATCACTCCCTGACAGCTATTGATCTTCATCTCGGGAAGTCCAATCTTGCTCTTGAAGGCATCACCAAAAGCCTTGGAACTATTCAAACAGCTGTCAAGGATGACCCGAAACTCAACAAGAAGGTCCTTCAGGCTGCTGAGACTTACCAGAAGCAATCAACTGAATTCAGTGATCTTCTCAGCTTACTGAAGGTTTCTAATATTCAGGGTATTAACTCTTCATTGGACTCAATCAGGACTTCTTTGGGTCTTCAGGAAAAACATCTGGGTATTTGGGCACAATCTTCAACATCCTTGGCATGGTCTCTTGGGTCAAGGATGTCAGGCATCGAAGCTTCTCAGGCATCTCTTGCGGATAAAATCTCAACTCTTCAGCAAGACAACTCGGATATAAAATCTATGATGACTGAGATCTATCAGGCTTTCAAGGGTCCTGCTGCTCCAGTGCCTCCAACTCTTGCTATCACCATGGCTCAAGCAACAGTTGAGGGGGAGAAAGACACTGGAGTCCCTGAAGTTTCAACAATCCAACAACCTCCTTCTCCTCCTTCTCACACCGAGGGGGAGATTCCTGAAGCTTCTACCACCCATCAAGATAAAGGCAAAGGCATCCTCACTGAACCTGAGCCTCAACCTGCACCAATCACGGTAACAAAAGATCATGAATCACCACCCAGGATCCCGTATGACATTGATGGAGTTCTTCACCACTTCTCAGCTGATGAACTCAGTGCTTACCTAGAGGAAGAGGAAGCAAAGAAGAAGTTAAAGGAGGAAGAAAAGGTGAGCAAGCCTGCTATTATTAAGGTTGTTCATGAAGAGGCTGAGAAAATTGGTCTTGAGGCTAAGGATCTCTCAGGAAGAGAGGGTGGTATGACCTTTGTAAAAGCTCAGACTGAGGAGATGATCAATCTCAGGAAGAAAAGGGAGGAAAGGAATAAAAGGGCTGAAGAGATCAGGCAGAACAAGATTAAGAAATATCAGTGGTATATGACAAACAGGTTGAAGCCAGAACCAATCACTGATGTTCATATTCATCGAAACACCAATCCTGCCAGTGTAACTGTCTACAGAGGGGCTGACATGAGAAACTTTGATGTTCATACCCCCTTCAGATTCGCTGACTTTGGGATCACAGAATTGGATGAGTTGGGTCCATTAATAGCAAAGAAATCAAATGTTGTGGTCCCTAGCCTGTTGAAGTCCTTGAGTCTGAGGTACGAAAGATTGGCAGCTGCACCTCAGGAACTTGGCACTCCATCTCTTCTTCCTGATTCAGCATAACCAGCTCCCTCTCAGTCTTCTTCAAGGAAAAGAAAGAAGATAGAAGCTGAGCCTGAGATCAAGATTCCTAGTCTTGACTGCAATAGGGCTCTCCCTGAAGGTGTTCCTTTCAGGAACAATATGGTCATTGAACAACCTGAAAGAGGTTTGTTCTTCATTGATGAGTTCGGAGACAAAGCCTTCCAGAGGTGGAGTGACATCGACTTGTCAGGGATCAAAGCTATGCTTGGTTTTCTAATGATGGCCTCACCTCTCAAGAGTCCTGAAAATGTGAAGTTTTGTCAAGACCTGAAAAGGAAAATCCATGAGCACCCTGACCAACAAGAGCTGCAGTCAAAGAAGCCCAAGCTTGAAGCCCTTGGTATTAAGTTGAACTGATAGATCTGCCTGAATACCCCCACTATCCCTTTTTTTTGTACTTAGCTTGTTAGGACTTGTAATGATATCAATAAGATGATGTTTTTATTATTTCAGTGTCCTTATTTGCATTCTAGTACATTCAGTATGAGTAGAAGTCATTAGCTCACTCATAACTGATCAAAACACTTGGGAATAATTTATATCCAAATAGGGGGAGATTGTTGGGTCATGAAAAACCCAAGAATACTTAAAACATGATTTGGACACAAATTAACTAAGTGTAAACCTAAACCAAGAACAATTCAAGTCACTGAGAGAACAGCCTCTCAGTGAGTCATCTTCAGGATGCTTAAGGCGAATTCAAATAGAAGGAATCACTACGCAGGAAGGCGGTACTCTCTGAAGTAGCACTTAAGCCAAAGAAGAAGATGATGGTTCAGTAAGTGTTGGACAAGAACTCACTGAACCCCAGTCTCCTTAACAACAATGAAGTAATTATGAATGATAACTGAGAAGCGTGTCCTGAAGAACTAAGTGCCTGAGAAGAAAGGCAGAAATATCTAGGAAGGATTTAAGATAAGATCAAATCTTATCTTGTCAGGAAGAAATCCTTCCTAAGACGGCTTAAAGTCTTGGAGTGTCAGACCAACCACTCCTAAAAACTTAATAGGCCATTTCTATTGGTTCTTGGAAATAACAATTACTGTTGTAATTGTCAGACACGCTTGCTCAACAACTTGTAATATTTTAATTACTTTTACTCAGAGTACTTGTGTATAAATAGATTGAGAAGGAGAGAAGTTGAGTGTGTTTTGTACAATTAAAGCTTAGACTTTTGCAAAACAACTTCTCTCCTACAAAGAGTAACGCATCCCTGAGATAGCTCAGTGAGGTCGCATTGTTACCACTCAAGCAAAACTTGAGTTTAGATAGGAGACACAACCATACCTTGTCTATTCAATCCCAAGTGTTTGTTCCGCAAAACACTTGGGTATAGATTATTTTATTCAATTCTAATAAGAATTTAAACGTTGAAAATTACCTTGAGTTTTTATATTCACATTTTATAACTGTTAGAGTTAATCATAACATTGTATTAGTCATTAACACAAATAGATTAACTTTCTAATTAACTCTAAGCGTGTAAAGGGACCAACTACGTTCAGGTCAAGGATTTAGAGCATCAAGTTCGTGAGCTAACAGTTTCCAAAGCTGATTTGCTTTCTCAAAAAGAAAAGGAGCAATTTGAATTCAAAAAACAAATTGATACTTTAACTTCTGAATTGTTAAAAGCTCAATCTGAGTATTCAACATCTCAGAAGGATCTTTTTGATGAAAAGCAAGCCACTAAGAAACGAGTTGACTCATATCTTGAGGAGATTGTGGACTTGGAATCCAAGCTCAAAGAATTTCAGAATGTTGTACATAAAACGGGTAATTCAGTTACACAAATTCAAAGACTAACTGTGAAATCGATTCCTAAAGGATTTGGTTTTGCACTTGGCAGTGACAAACCACATTTTTTACACAAAGCACTCAAAGATAATCCTAAGTTATACAATGCAGAATTTCTGTTTGATGATACTTTTCAACGCACTGTTGTGTATAGTAATGATGAAGAAACTGAATATCTTGAAAATAAGATCGAGAGTCGATCAAAATCAGAAAACAAATTTTCAAGAGTCCCATATGATTATTCAGAAAGACCTCACATCAGTAAATCTTTTGTTCCTCCAAAGGACAAACCAGAACAAATACTGTCTTTAACTGAAAAACATCCCTCTTCTGAAGTTGCTACTGTGACCACTCCTGTTACACAAATCAATGGTCCAAAAGATACTGTAGATCCACAAATGCCTCAACAATGTCGGATTCTTCGATATTTTAAGACATTTATGGATGACATTAAACTTTTGGAACAAGTGATAGAATTTAATTCTGAAATCAAAATCTCTTCTTTATTTTCTCCTGCTGAGAAAGAAAAGAGAGAAATTTTTCAGAAATAATTTTTACCACATGTTAAACACCTGAGACTTTGTGCAACAATGTGGGAAAAGGAACTACAGACTGAAGTTGGATCAATGATGAGTATTTTTAAAGCTAAAGATGACAAAATTGCAAAACAAAAGTGTCAAAAGAAAGCTTTAGAAAATGAGGTTGAACCACTCTTGAAACGTGTTTTATGTGATGATGTGATTTCAGTAATTATGAATGCTATTTTTGAATCTTGTCATGCAATGCTTCTTGATGATCATGCTGTGAATGTTGGAATGTTGCAAATTGAGATTGATAATTTGGTAAAAGAGAATGAGAGTCTTAGATAGATCAACTTTGATGTGGAAAATAAGTGTGAAAAAGAAATTTTCAAACTTAACAAACGACTGGAATGGTGTCAAACTCAAAGCATTGAATTTGAGTTAAAATATAAAAATCTAAAAGAGTCTTTGTCTTTCCAAAACAGTCATGCTTCAGAAAGTCAAAATAAAAATGAAATTGATGTTTTGCGAAATAAACTGTTTGAATATGAGAAAGACATAGATGAAGTTTCTCAAAACAGAAATGACACTGTCCGGTTAAACAGACTTTTGGATTCAAAAAATCAAGAACTCCAACACATCATTGTTGATTTGAAAAAGAAACTCAGAGTTTTAGAAGAAGGAAAAGCTGTGATTTCCCCAGGAATGCACTCAGTAGACAAGACAACTAAGCAAGCATCAGATCAAACCACTAATGTGAATACTTCCACTTCCACAGGACTAGGAAATACCTCTAAGGCTAGCAGATCAAGAAACACCAAGAGACCAAGGAAGTTTAGTATCTGGCGCCCTAAGAGTGGACTATCTAAGACTGAAGAAGTAGTAGTTAATGTTAGCAGTTTGAATAAAAAGCAGGATATGTCAGAAATAGAATCAAACTTGTCTAAGTCTAGTTCTATAGATGATGTAATGAATGCTAAATCGTTGAATGTTATGAATGATATTATGGTTGATGCTAGTTGTGTATTTTATCATGCTAGTATATTATCTTGAAATCATGAGAAATGTGTTGCTAAAACTCTGTTGAATTGAAAAAAGAAACGATCTAGTGGCATTTCCTCTAGGCCCACTACTGCTGCCAAGTCCATATTAGGAAAACCACCACTAGTAGTTTCTAATGAATCAGTTGACAAACCCATAGCTGCATCTAGGACAAACAAATCACCAAGTGCATTTATTAGGAGAATGGCTGAGACTAGTTGGACGTGGCAGCGTTGGTTACATAAAACACATAGCTTTAAATGGGTACCAAAAATGATTAACTCATGTGTTACTAACCAAACGGATTCCACCGTTACCAAACTTGCCTCTGTGTCAACTTCTGGTGATGCAGGTGATCCAAATTGTTCTATGGATTGTTGATAGCGGCTGTTCCCGACATATGACCGGCAATCTCAAGTTTCTTAAAAACTTTATTGCAAAGTTCATTGGAACGGTCAGATTCGGGAATGATCACTTCGCTGCTATTATAGGTTATGGAGACTATGTAAATGGGAACATTGAAATTAGCAGGGTTTATTACGTTGAAGGCCTAGGTCACAATCTCTTCTCAGTAGGACAATTTTGTGATGGTGATTTGGAGGTGGCATTCAGAGAGAAAACTTGTTTTATTCGGGATCTTCAAGGAAATGATTTGATGAAAGGGAAACGCGGCACCAGTTTATACACAATTTCCTTCGAAGGAATGACAGCTCCCTCTCCCATATGCTTACTTTCAAAGGCACATCCCACAAAGGCCTGGCTTTGGCACAAACGATTGTCTCATTTGAACTTCAAGATGATGATTGATCTTGCTAGGAAAAAGTTGGTCGACGGTCTTCCCAAATTCAGATATGCCAAAGATCACTTGTATCCTGCTTGCGAACAAGGAAAGAGTCATCGTGCCCACTTTCCTCCAAAAGCAGATCACAGCACAGATCATGTCCTACAACTGCTTCATATGGATTTGTGTGGTCCTATGCGTGTTCAAACTATCAACGGGAAATGGTACATCTTGGTAATAGTGGATGATTACTCGAGGTGGACTCGGGTCTACTTTCTTCGTACCAAAGACCAAGCACCTTCGATGATCATTACTTTTCTCACAAAGATTCAAGTTCAGGTTCGTAACACCGTCAGAATTATCAGAACAGACAATGGTACTGAATTCAAGAATCAAACTCTTCGGGAGTTCACTGAGAAAAATGGGATTGTTCATCAAACGTCAATTGCTCGCACCCCTGAACAAAATGGAGTAGTCGAAAGACGCAACCGTACGTTAGTGGAGGCAGCAAGAAATATGTTGATTAATGCCCAATTACCAGACTACCAATGGGCTGAAGCTGTCTCAACTGCTTGTTATACCCAGAACCGATGCATGATCACCAAACGCCATGATAAAACACCATATGAGCTCATTCATGGTCGAAAACCAAACATCAACTACTTTCATGTCTTTGGAGCTCTCTGTTATCCAAAGAATGATCGTGATGATCTTGGTAAACTGAAAGCCAAAGCAGACATAGGAGTATTTGTTGGCTATTTTGAGAATTCGAAAGGATTCAGAATTTGGAACCGCCGTACTTGGGAAATTCAAGAGACGATCCATGCTAATTTTGATGAGCTCACATATATGGCTTCTGAGAAAAACAGCTTAGAACCCGCACATAACCGTCTAAATTTTCCTGAATCTTCAGCTGAACCATTACCGTTCAACAGAAAGGATATAGAAGATTTGTTTGCTCCTCTGTTTGATGATTCTCTAGTTAATCGTGCCTCTGCTGTATTCACCAATTCCGCTGCTCAAACCGTAAACAATCAAGCACCTGATACACCTGCAACCACTTCCACAGTAGTTGCTGACGAAGCACCTCAACCAGAACCATCATCGTCAGTTGATCAAACACCTTCAACTTCTACACCTACAGCTGACGATTCCCCCCACCACAATTCTGCTGAAGTACCCACACCATCAGGTTATGACGGAGATGCATTCTTTAATCCATTTGCACCTGCACCAACCATTCCTGATATTGCAGAATCTTCTTCACGCAATATGGAACCGTCAAACCTGCACCACAGTTATCAACACTATCCATCCACTCATAAATGGACAAAGGATCATCCCTTAGTAAACATCATTGGTAATCCAGAAAAACCAGTCATGACAAGACAAAGACTCCACACAGACGGTGAAACATGCATTTATGCACTCACCGTTTGTCAAGCCGAACCCAAAAACATCAAGGAAGCCCTCACTTATGACAACTGGATTGAATCAATGCAAGAGGAGTTGGATCAATTCAAGCGGTTAGAAGTTTGGGAACTGGTAGAGAGACCAGATGGGGTTTATGTCGTTGGATTGAAATGGATCTGGAAAAACAAGTTAGATGCAGATGGTACTGTGATTCGTAACAAGTCCCGCCTGGTCGCCAAAGGATTCAGTCAACAAGAGGGAATCGACTTCGAAGAATCGTTTGCTCCAGTCGCAAGGCTTAAGGCAGTTCGCATGTTCCTGGCGTACGCGGCTCACATGAACATTACTGTCTACCAAATGGATGTGAAGACTGCATTTCTCAACGGTCAACTCCGGGAAGAGGTATACGTTTATCAACCAAAAGGCTTCGTGGACCAAGAACATCCGAATCACGTATATCGGCTAAAGAAAGCCCTTTACGGCCTTAAACAAGCCCCAAGGGCATGGTACGACAAGTTATCTGCTTTCTTGCTTGCAAACCATTTTACTAAAGGAACTGTGGACCCGACTTTGTTTATACAAAAACACGGGGAGGACATTCTCATCGTACAAATTTATGTTGATGATATCATTTTTGGATCAACACATAAAAAGTACTCAAATGCTTTTGCAAAACTTATGAAACAAAACTTTGAGATGTCCATGATGGGTGAACTGAAGTTCTTCTTAGGACTGCAAGTTCATCAATCACCCCGTGGTATATTCCTTAGTCAGTCTAAGTATGCACAGGAAATCCTGAAAGAGCATGGTATGACCAGCTGTGACACCTATAATACACCTATGTCCTCCTCATCCCCAAAGCTAGATGCTGACATAAATGGGACACCCATTGATCCTACAAAATATCATAGCATCATTGGGTCAATCATGTATCTTACAGCTAGCAGACCGGATGTTGTATTTGCCACGTATCTATGCTCCCGATATCAGTCAAGACCAACTGAGCGGCATTTTTCAGCCGTTAAAAGTATCCTTAGATACATAAAAGGAACCATTAATTTGGGGATCTGGTATCCAAAGGATTCTGGCTTTGAACTTGTAGCTTTTTCAGACCCTGACCATACAGGGTGTTTAGAACCGCGAAAAAGTACATCTGGAGGAGTACAGTTTTTAGGTGACAAGATCGTCTCTTGGCAGTCAAAGAAACAAGATTGCACATCACTGTCATCAACAGAATCTGAATATGTAGCCATGTCTGCCTGCTGTGCTCAAGTCATATGGATGCGATCACAACTGATGGACTACGGATACGTACTCAACAAGATTCCTATGTATTGCGACTCCAAGAGTGCCATTGCCATTTCATGCAACTCCGTTCAGCATTCCAAGTCCAAACATATTGATCTCCGATACCATTTCATCAAGGAACACGTGGAGAAGGGTACTGTTGAACTGTATTTTGTGGTTACTGAACACCAATTGGCGGATCTGTTCACAAAAGCCTTGCTTCATGCAAGATTTGTGGATTTGGTTCACCGGATTGGTATGAGATGTTTGACTCCGAATGACTTGGAAAATTTTCTCAAAAACAATTAAACGGAGTCATACATCAAACTATCTTTATAAATACTTATTGAAAAACACAAAAAGATTTTCTAATCTTCTTCTCTTAAAAAATATGCAAGTACAATCCTTATCAACACTTTGTTCAGTTTTATCAACCGTCATTAATTATTTTCGAACAAGTGTTGAGGGGGAGACATAAAATTTTCCAAAATTTTCAAATTTGTACTTGCATGTTTTCTGAAATTTGTTGCTTCACAAAGTTGTTTTGGTGATAATCTCAAATGATGGAAAAATTTTGTGATATTTTTGCTTAGTTGGTGCCAAATGTGATAAGTAAACAATACTTAAGTGGATAGGACCTTAATTTCAAAAACATAAGGTTTAGGGACTATTGGTGTTAAAGTGACAAAAGATTAAATTTTAATAAAAGAAGATAATATCACCGCAGTTAATTCACTTCAACCACTTCTCTGACAAAATCACATCCGCAGTAAATACTATCACCAAACCGATCAACGGCCCACATTCAATCTGCAAATCGATTTGAGATTCATCAAAAGTGTGAGTGTTTTAATGATTATTACATGATCTTAAGCAATGGTTTTAAAGGATTTTACAATCCAACGGTTGAATCTCTTAAAAATAAATGTTTTAGATCTAGGGCTTGCGTAAAATTGGGGAAACTCAATTTTATGTGTTTGTGATGTGTTTATTGGTACGATTATGCTTAGAATATGATTATAATTCATGTATGCACGTTTAATTGAACCCAGAAACTTGCAATTTGAATGTTCTTGATTTAGGGTTTAGCGTATGAATTGGGGAAATCATGTGCAAGTGTTGTAGTGTAATTAATGAGTTCTAGTGTTGTTGTTATGCCTTGAATTGAGTAAATGTTGCCTTGTATTGAACCCAGATACATCAGATATGCTTAATTGATTCTAAGGGTTTATGAAGAACACGAGTGCACATTCAGTTTGATTCTTAGGATTTTATGGTTAAAAGTTGTTATAACTCGGTCTGGATGCTTAGAAACATCATAGGATTTCAATGAAACATGTTGATAACATAAATCTCAAGTGAATGTGAAATGCGAAAAATCTGCTGAGTCATTCGTCTTCTATGAGTATCGAAATTTCTTGTATGAGAAGTTTTCGAAATTGAAAAGTTTTTTCGCAATTGGAAAAGCTTTTCGCAACTGGAAACATTTTTCGCAATTGGAAACATTTTTTCGCAATTGGAAACATTTTTCGCAATTGGAAACATTTTTCGCAATTGGAAAAGTTTTTCGCAATTGGAAACATTTTTCGCAATTGTCAAAATATTTCGCAATTGTCAAAGTTTTTCCAAAATCATGTTTCAACTTGTGTTATAAATTTGAAATATCTTGCTAAGTTAAGGATCTCATGTGAATCATTAAGTTTTAACTAATGCTAACCCACATGTATCTTGCAAATTGGTGTTAAATGATGTTTCAGATTTTTCACAATGTCTGCACCAGTACAACAACCACTACCCATGATCTCTAAGGAAGAACTGTTTCCTCAAGGTTACAAGGCTAAGTATGGAAACAACAATGCAAGAGTAGTCTTTGACAACATCAAATGTGCTGAGCCAAGTTGCCGAATAGCCATTGAAATTCTCAGGAGACATGAATGCAACAGCATCTTGGAGAATTCAGATAATGTCCCATAATTGTACATTCATCAAATGTGGAATACCATTGACCTCGATGACTACAATAGATATTTCACATGTACTCTGGACAGAAAACAAGTCAAAGTCACACCACTACACCTTCGAAAAGCCTTATCCCTACCAGATCCACCTGAAACATCAAACCAATTTTGGCTTATACCATCTGAACCATATATCCTTTAGTTTCTTCTCAACATTGGTTATGATGAGAATCTCGATCTTCCACTTACAACAATTTCAAGCATCAATGCTAAATCAATTCCACAACCGTGGAGAGCCATTTACTAAATTTTGGTTCGCTCGGTTTCAGGAAGAGATAGCGGGCATGAGCACCCAAGACTTTCACATATTCAACTCTTCTGGGGAATTGTTAACAAGAAAAATTTGGACTATGCTGCACTCATATGGGTAGATCTTGTGTTTCAGATAAGAGGCCGTAAGAAACCTGTAACAAGAATTCCATTCGTCCGATACACAAAGATGCTGATCAGCTATCTCATTGACAAGAACTCCGACATCTATCCTCGACCTGAAGACAGGGAAATTCATGTGATAAGGATGGATAAGCCTCTCAAGTCAGTCTATTTTCCTAAAGATAGTACTCACAAGCAAGGGTCAAGACTACCGGAAGAATTGTTGATCGAGGAAATCAAGGAGACTCAAGCCTACAGAGACTATGACTATGCATACGACAAAGGCCAGGTCGGGTTCATTAAGCATCGTGAAGGAACGGGTTCTACCAAAACTTGTTCTAAAAGCAGTAGGACTGGGAGTGCCTCAAGTGCTTCAAAACAACCACTGAAACATCCAAGAACAATCAAAAGAAGAGTGCCAACTCAACCAAAACCCAGAGTGGAAGAAGTTAGGATACATGAGGAAAAGGAAACTGACTCAGATGAAACAGAATCAGAGGAAGAAGTTACAGTTGAAATGACAGATGCAGAAATTGAACTTAAAAATCAGCTTGATTTTCTTAATGCAAAGAAGGCAAGCATGAAGTCAACAAAGGAAGATGATGCCAGAAGGGCAAAATTGACGATTGAGAAAATGAGGGAGTACGAAGAAAAGAAAGGAGCTGGAGCATCAGGAACTGTTCAAAAAGCCACCTTGATCCACTCTGATCCGGTTAATCAACCCGGAGGGTCAAGAGCAGCTACATCCACAGTTTAGCCTGGTACGGTTATTCAACCCGAGATGGCTGAATCTGTTATTTCTCAACCACCAAGCCCGGTTAATCAACACGACTTGGAAGCTCAAATGTCAGAAAAGGAGAAAGATCAAGAGACTAACATAGTTTTAACCGATAAAGAAATTTCAGATTCCATGTTTAACAATGACCAGGAGGAGGAACAACACTATAATGATTATATGGACCGGAATATAGAAGACGAACGGGAAATATTTGGAGAGAAAACTAATGACAATGTAAAGAAACTTGAGGCTGAGCATGCAGCAGCATTAAAGAAAAAGGTAGAAGACGAAAAAGCAAATAAAGAAGCCGATAGCTACATTCGCTAACCTTTAGTCCCTTCATCAGTCCCTCCATCTGACCTTGCTATGGTAGCTCATGTACCTCAACAAGAGCAAAAATCTAATCCTGATCAGTCTTCTCCCAAATCATCAACAAATCCTACAACACCTCCTGGGTCACCTCCCAAGAATCCAACACCACCACCCTCATCTCCTAAAGACTCTGCTCCTCCCAAGTCATAATCATCAATCCCTTCACTTACTCCATCACCTACAAGATCTCCATCACCAAAAGCCAAAGCAACTCTTTCGGAACAAATCAAATCAGCCATAAAAGGTAAGAATGTGAGAATAATAGCTCGAGTGACTAGAGTGGAGGTTGTCTCACCTGCTGCAAAGAAACTCAAGAAAGCAGTTAAACTCGCCCAAGCCAAGAAAGTTAGCCAAACAAGTGCACAACTGGCTGATATGCAAACCTTAGTCAAGAATTTATCTCAAAAATGGGAGAGTTGCAGGAAACAAAGATGAAAATGGATGAGTTTCTAGCATATGATGTTGGTGATAAAGTCAAAGCCAACACGAGACATTACGTCAAGAAGTTTCTGCCAGATATTCAGGAAAATATTGAATCTTACATCAACACATAAGTATATGAGAAGGTCAAAGATCTAGCACTCCAACAGAAACATCTTCTTGAATACTCTGTTGAAGAACTTCAAGACGCCTTCTTCACCAAATTGCTTGCAAAAACCACCCTCAGCTACACTGAAATGCCCATCCTGGATTCTATTCGAGCTAACATGGAATCATGTAAGACTGCAGCTGATAAAGGCAAGATCCTGACACCACTACAAAGAAACAAAAGACTGGTAGCGGATCTGGGATTCACATTGCAGAGCCCACCGGAACAACTACAACATCTTCTCAACCTCCAAAGAATCCAGAATCTGGTCCGACAGCAACAGAGCATCATTATGAGCACTTCTCCACAGAAAACGTAGATTTTCAACCACAAGAGGATCAACCACAATCACCACCACCATCACCACCAAAATCAAAACCTTCAAGCAGCAAGAAAACGTCCAAAGAACCAACTGTTGTCACATGGCTTGATGATGATGAAGATGTGAACGGAAATGAATGGTTTGATCAACTTGCCAGTGCTCAGATCCAAGACGATGAAGCTTCTAAAGTTGAAGACAGTACGTTTGAATTTACACACAAAATCAAACATACTTTAAATGTGAAGAAAATGACAAAGAGAGAACTTCGTAGGATCAAAAATGATGCCTTCATTCTTCTTAAACACAAATCTGCAAATGCGGCTGAGCTGGAGTATCACCTGGAAAACATTGCTCGTGCAATGTCAAGTGAGTTTGACTGGACGAATCCAGACATACTCAGGGTGGGTGGCCGTGACAACAAAAACCGTCCGTACATCACAGATTTGACCAAGCCACCACCCGTGATCAGAAAACCTCATGGAACTTCAGAAATCCCCTTCCAGTTCTTTTTCAACAAAGATCTTGAACTACTCATGCATGTTACCATTACTCAAGCAAAACGAAGTATGCAACTTCAATTACCTTTACTCCTGCAGCATGTTACCAAAATCCTGCCATTGAGGAAGCTGCAATTTACCAGAAGATCTTCATCAAACAACAAGTGATCTATGATCGTGATGCTGAATTAGGAATCCATCACGGGTATGATAAAAGGAAGAAATGGTACAAGTACAAACTTAGCCAAAAGTCTCATGAACAAGTCTCCAGTGACCTCAGGATCATGGCAGTGATTAGTGTTTCAGGATCAAAGAAGTATGATTACACTTTCTTATCTGAGATCAAAGTCAGACGACATGACAACCAGCTCTACTCGTTCTCAGAAGCAGATTTTCCTGACTTGAGTCTCAATGATATTGAAGACTTGTACCTCATCAAAATACAAGGAAAACTGCAACATCTCTCTACCGATCTTCAGTATGCTTTTAGTGCAGCTATCTGCCACTTCATCAAGAGAACGATAATCAAAGAATGAGTAGAAGATCTTCAGTTAGGATTGGAAAGTTATCAGCAGAAGTTGAATCTCGTTGAGCCCATAATGTTCTTGGAAAACAACCGCGATGCTCAATATACCATGAAGAAATACCCAGTCTTTGGGTTCGTCTACAGAAGTGCAACACATACAAACCATTTCATGTCATTTCACGAGATTCATAAATTCTGTGACGATACGCTGAAAAACGTTAGAGATGGGTTAGTTCTTAGAGTTCGAGATCATGAGTTGAAAAAGTCAACAAGGTGGACACATAATGAGCTCAAACAAGTGATGCAGTTCATCTTGAAGATTGAAAGAAGGTTGTACCGGAGGGATCAGATTAGGAGACTAGAGAGTTATGTGGGCAGTCGTCCTCCATTTCCTATCAGACTATATCAAAGGACGGACCCAGAATTCACAAAGTTTAGCAAAGGAGGTTGATGTAAGCACTTGAGTTCATAATTCATCAATTCTTATTTCACTATTCTTACCATATGCCTGTGACATTATGGTTTGTGTACACATAACAGTACACAACCCGGACCCTAAAGAAAGGACCCTGAGGTACGCTTCAGTGCATCAATCCTGATCAAAGGAGCGAAAGCTTCTTTCTTATGAGTAGAATTAAACCGGAATGTTTTCTAAGTTTTTCAAACATTCTGCTCATAAGAACAAGTATTCCCTAGTCAAGGGGGAGTATTTGCAAATATAATCTTTGTTCTGAAAAACAAAAGTTCTTGAAACTCTTCCCTAAAACTCAAAAACAACATATTTTAATCATAAAAGGTTTTTCAAAAACATCATGAGTATGCTATTTTTGAGGGGGAGAAGTAAAATATGATTAAAATATGGTGTCTCAAGGCTGGAATCTCATAAGTGCTCGACTCAGAATTGACCCTCGAATTGACGGTAGGAATGTCAGTAGTCGAAAGGACATGTCCCGGACGGGTAATAATTTCAAGCCAGTTCATCAGGTGATGTAAACGTGTCTCGCAACGGACGTGTCTGAGTAGAATGTACCAATTTTGAGCGAATTTCCTTGAATATGATCTGGACAGGTAATAATTTCAAGCTAGTTTACTAGTGATGTAAGCGTGTCTCGCGATGATCATATTCATTGAAATTCAATCAATTCAAAAGTGCCCACTCTTTTCGACATGTGCAAATTTCAAATTAATTACATATGAGCACATGTTAAGGGGGAGTCCTTCTGAAAAACACAAAACTCTCAAGGTGTCAATAAAATGTTTTTACAATCATCGACACTTTGAGAGATTTTCAAAGGTTTTGGTAAATGGCATCAACATAGGATAGTCACGGAGTAATAAGGTGACTAAGGTTTAGGAAAACCGTCCTATGATCCGCCAGAGCCGGAGGGATCTACCCAAGGACAATTCCCATAGTTTAGAACTAGAAAGTCCTAGGTATAATACAAAAAAGGAGAAAAAGAATGAAAGAAGAAAGAAGGGGTTGAAGAATTAAAAAGAAAAGCAAAGAAAAGGGTGAAAAGAAATAGCCCTCCATTTGTTCAACCTTAGGGCAGACACCGGGTTCAATACATAATCTACTGGTTGACTGAGCATCACCGGTATTGAAGACAAAAGACGTCATGGACCCAGTGACGCACTGCACTAAACCTTCTAAGCCACTCAAGTGTCTCTCAAAAGACATTTGTTTCATTCACACGGAGAACCCTTCATAATCTATCGACTTCTCATTACGAGAGTGTTGATGTAGAAAAGGAGGCAATCTGCTCCACGCCTCCGACGACCAAACAAATGTGCACTAATTGAGTCTAGAGCCATGAGATTCATCAATGATCTCTTAGGTACACTTAGAATTACACTGGTGTTCTATATCATGGGCATCGGTTGTAAATTAGGAAAGTGTCCTTCGCAGATCCTAGCAATCTGCCAGGAACATTCTTGAGAGAATTCACAATTGTGATTCTCAGTGATAGAATGGAAATCCTGCCAGGGTAACATCAAACAACCCTGACAGCAGGTCACTTCGGTAACTCCTTGTGGGTTACGCTTAGTGTCTGTTCCAAAACGGTCTACAGTCGTGGGGTGATCTCCAGCGACTCACTGAATCGTGGGTGCACTTTGGTGTGTCCGTGTTAGCCCTTTCGGGGGTATCCGGTTCAGAACGGCCTAGGTTTGGATTAGAGAAAGTCTTCACACTATGTTGTTGATGATCTCAAAGTCCAAATCTGTAAGTACCGGTTGGTTCGTGCTGCTCCATCATGCTCGTATCCTGAAGATTAGTTCTCACAAAGACTCAAGACAGCAAAAGTTCAAAGTTATTAAAGAAAAGTCAAAGATCAAGTATGTTAATCTTTCACAAGTCTAAGATCAAGCTTATGAAGAGAGAACTACCTGATGTATGAAGAACAAAAGTCAAAGATCATATGAGCATGATGGAAACGACGTGAAGACACCAGTACCAAATACCATTGGAGATTGGCAGATCGAGACAACATCATATCATGACAAGAACAAGAACGAAAGAACAAAGATTATGAAGACGTCTAAGCCCAAGAAGCAAAGATGACGTCAAGCAACATTGATGAACAAGACTTAGGGGGAGATTGTTAGGAACACGTTTTATTTATATTTCAAGTCTTGTTCATTTCCACTAAAGTGTTGCTCGATATGGACTTTATGTTAGTGATTATAGGTACGGTCCTTTAGAAGTCCATGGGCCGGCCTTTTTATGTGTAATTCCTTCTAGAAAGTTTCATGTAAGAGTTGCCCTAATCCTCGCCTATAAATAGAGGGTTAGGGAGCTCATTCTGTTGGGTTGGTTTTCATTCTCATGCGAAAGCTCTGTCAAAGTTTATAGTGAATGTTAATCATCCAATTCTTCTTCTTCTTAATCTCTTCTCTATTGTTATATAATCTCTCGTATATCATTACTTATTGTTATTTACATTTCGTAGCTTAATAGTTAAGTAGTAGTCGTGGTTTAGTAGTTGAGTAGTGTGTGTTACGTCAATTAACTAGGACCTACAAGCATTTTCATCCAAAACTCATTAATACTTCAAGTAAGTGACTAACTAAATTTACCACTCTTTTATACTTTCATTTGATCTATATTTTTATGTTCAAGTAGTTAATCATGCAATATACTTATGTTGTATATACCACTTAACACATATATGCTTTCTAAAGATAGATCTATAAGTTTTATTAGTACCCTCATGAGATCCACCATTTTTGGTGAAGATTAGGAACCTATGACACCCTAAGAAGTGTATGGTAGGCTTAGACTAGTTGTGGTGTCGATTGGAAGTGATACAAACAAGCCTTGAACTAGAAAAGTGGTTTTTACAAACAATAGAAAAGGTTCTGTCTATTTTCAAGAAATCTGGAAAACTCAGTAGGTCATGGACCATTTTGGCTTACATTTTTAAAAAATAATTTCAAAAACGAAACCGTGGCCGCCGGAATGAGCAAAAACGAGCTTACGACGAGAAAGATACGCTAATTCTAAGTTTGACGACGAAAACTATTTTTTTCTGAAAATTTGCGCGCTGCCCCACGAATTTCAACGGGTAAAACGAGGCATTGGACGTAATCTAGAAGAGCCGACCTACTGAAAATATGTTAGTTCACATTAATACGAAGCCGCGGATATAAAGAACGTAAAAAACGAGCTTATAACGACCAAGATACACGCGTTTGAAACCCGACGATTTCAACATAATTTTATCAGCTTTTGTAATAGAAAATATTACCAAGTCTAAAACAGTTTTTTTTTGCGAGACACCATGTTGAGAGCCGTTTTTCTCATTGAACGAGACGTGTATGGTCAAAATGACAAAGATACAAACTTGAGATAATGTTATAAGGTTTCTTAAAACATCAAGCTTATGTCCTAACTCTTAACGAACACCCTTTTATGGCTAGTTTTACGAGGCCCTTTGGTCATATTTTCAAGTAATGAAAAATGCTATTTTCACGACGAAAACACAATATTTATCGATAGATCACCAAACGAGGATCGTGGAGTATCGTTTCAACATATTTACACGAAAAGTGTTTTATAACTTAACGAGACGTCAAAAATATATTTTTCAACGATAAACGTTATTTTCAAAATTCACGAGTGGTATCGATAATATACGTATTTGCATGTGTAACATTATTTCATTTCTTACATTAGATCATATCATTCATATTAGGTTGCGGTTAGAGACCGAGCCTCATTTCAGCATATTCACTACTGTCATTGTTGCTAGTGCATCAAGTGAGTTTTCATAGCCCCGTTTTTAATTGATTATTTAATTTCTAAACTCTCGGGGGAGAATACATTGCACCATTTTTAAATACGGACCAAAGTATCAAAAATTCAGTTACATTGCTTAAGTTACATCATTGCCCAGATTAAAGTCCCCTTTATTTATCATGAACCGTTAATTATGGATGTAAGCGAGAGTGAGTGGATAGATCTATTGAGCGTGACGCCTCCGTTCGGGTTGGTAGCGCCAACTAGTCATACGAACGCATTTCATTTGAATCATATTAGAGTGACTGGCAAAACACTCAGTTTGGGGCATTTCATTTCAGTCTAGCGTCGGGGTCATGAGCTTAAGAACTAATGTATTATTTTATGTGACATTTTTGTCATTCACTTTATACTTGTGGTTACCGTAGAATCATTTCATTTACATAAACCTATGAATCTCACCAACATTATTGTTGACCATTTTTAGCAATGTATTTTCAGGTAATTAAGGTAATCGCATGTTGGCCTGCATATGGACTTATTTTGGAGTAGCGGTGACGACGCGTCTCACTTATATTTTATGCACTTAATTATCGTTTGATTTGTATAAACTCATTTCCGCAAACATGAAACATCTTTTGGGACCTAACTTTTGTAACTCTGAATGTTTTAAGTAATCAAACGATGTATTTTCAAAGCGATACTTTAGGTCGTTCAATATAACTGTAACTGTGGTGCTATGGCAGTCACGCCCCTGGAATTCCATTCCGCTGCAAGTCAGGTATTTGGGGATGTGACAGATTGGTATCAGAGCAAAGGTTACAGCGAACTAGGTCGTCCATAATACCCTAGACTATAACTACATCATCATAGCATCTCATCATTGTAGCATAAGTGCATATTCATTATACATGTAGTTTCATACATACATTATGCTGGTTATTTACTTTCATTTCGCGTCGATTGTCACAGAGATGTCTTCAGAAACCCATCCCATTGGGATTTCCTCAGACTCTGACACAGACGAGGTTTCATCACCTACTACCATAGTACTAGAGTCAGTTGTCTCATTACCACCCACCATTATTGTAATACCTGAAATTCTATAACATGTAAAATGACCAAATTGCCCCTGGGAATTTAAAATCTAAATAAAACATATGTAAAGCATCAAAATAAATTACAAACTTCTAACAATGAACAAGTTATGATCCCAAATATTTTTAACAACTCCATTTAACTTTTATACAAGCCACAAAATTACCAAAATGCCCTTGGGCGCCAAATAGAATTTAAATTCAAAAGTTATGAATTAATAAAAGGAAATTAAAGGAAATTTAAGGGCAATTAAAGGGATAATCAAAGCAATAATGCTCCTAATCAAAACTTCCGAATTATTGGCCCATTAACCCTCCCCTTTGACCGGTTATCTTTTAAAAAAATCATTCAACACATTTTTATTCTAAGAAACCCTAAAATGCCGATCTAACCAAAACACACCAAAAATCCCTTGAGTCTCCATACGACTTCCACAAATCCTCTAAGCATTTTTCTGTGATCAATATACTTCTAAGGAGTCCTGGAAAAATAATTTTGAAGGTGTTCTTTGCACGATCCTATTGTGGTGAATTTTCTCCCATCGCGACATACAAAAGAGGTATAATTCGTTTTAATTCACTCGATCACCACAAATCTTGTTTCTCATTTTCCTAACACTCTTCCTAACGTGTACAACCTAGGAAAAATAGTGGTGAAGCCTTGTTTGGTCGATCTCTATTTTGGGGAGTTATTTTCCTTTCGTGCGCTAGTAAACAAGGTAATTCATAAATTAATTCTGCGACACCTCTAAAATTCGTTGGCCATTTTTCTTATGATCTTTATGTCGAATACAACCTGGGAAAAATGATAAAAATAGCCCATGCATCATATATAAATCGTATGAAAAATATTGTGTTATAAACCCTAGAATCGAATTAAATATCAAAGTGTATGCATGCGATTTTTCTGGATCATGTTATTATTTTTCATGGCATCTATGATCATCATATAACACTGTAAAAATGTTCATTTGAATTGTGGAGGCCTAAATCTATTATTGTGGAAATTGTTGTAAATCGGCTAAATAGAAATAAAAGTGAAATTATGGAAAAACCCTAAAAATAATTTGACCTAAGGATTTCATGATTTAATCTGGAAAATTTAGGTGTCTAAATGATGTGGTAATGATGAGGTAATGATTGGTGAAGTTAGGGTTTTGATTTGGTTAATTAAAAGGGTATCGATTTGTAGAAATAAATCTAAGGGTGTGTTTTGTAATTCTAAAAACTCAAGGGATAATTTTTGTAAGTTATTTGGACATGGTATAATTCGTATAAAATGTTAAATGAGGGGTCCTTATGTAAATTTTGCATTTAAAAGGTTAAATGGGTAATTATATATAATTATTATTTCGATTTGCAATTTAATTAAATCAAGGGACTAAAAATGTAAATACTGGAAACTTGAGGTCATTTTGAGTAAATTATAATGTTAAGATGGTTCGGTGTAAGTTTGGATAATTATGGGGGCTAATATGTAATTATTTGGAATTTACAAATTAATATATATGTTTTATAATTATAGGGACTAAATGTGTAATTATGGGAAACTAAAGGGTTAAATCGTACCATGCATGAAATTAGAAGGTAGATTCTGTATATAATTAAATATAAGGGTTAATGGTGTAATTAAAGATATTATATGGATTAAATTGTAAATTATGTAACTTTAGGGTTTATTTGGTAACTTTTGTAAATAAAGGGTTTAAAATGTAAAATATGGAACTTACTGGGCCAAAGATGTAATTCTGAATAAATGGGGTAATTAAATAAGTAATTTATCATATTTTCATTCTAGACCTTTAATTTGATATATTTACAATTAAAACCCTAAACTTTGTAAACTTGTCATATTTAACCCTAAACTTTTATAACCTGCTAAAACCAACCCTAATTCCATAATGAGACTAAATTAATGACTTAACTAAATCATAATATTTAAATCTTACACATTATAGAAATCTGCTAATTTTGGAAACTTACTAAATAAGGAAACTTTCTAAAAATGGAAACCTGCTAAAAATAGAAAGTTACTTAATATGGAAATGGGATCTTTAGTAATCATGTCTTTACTCCTCTAGGTGTGAAGAGGGAGTAGTCTTGTGCTCTTGATCATCTTGTCCAGTATTTTCCTTTGTCAGCAATAAGGTACAGATATTCTGCCCTTCTTTAGTAAGGTGCCTTCGTCTCATTTCTGATTTCTGATTCACTGCCATGTTCTTTGATTCTGTGAACCTTTCTGGTTTCTTTCATGATATTATGAACCTTTGACATGACCTTTCTGTTATGAACCTTTCTGATATTAAACATTTCTGATAGATGACCTTTCTGATATTGAACCTTTTATGATTATGAACCTTTCATTCATGAACCTTTGCTTATGAACCTTTGCTTATGAACCTTGATTATGAACCATGATTATGAACTTATGAAACATGATATTGACCTATGCAAGTAAACTAAAAACATGATTCATGATACTTGACCTTGACCCACAGTTTGATACTACGAGCCACTCACTAGGCATGAGGGTTTCATGTCCATGTCAGTCGATGCACCGATGGCATGACTCTAGGGCAGGAGAGTGATGACCTGTCCCGTCCCTTTTCTGTATTTTATTTGGTGTGTTGGGAGTTATGGCCACCAGGGGCGTATGGATGCATCCTAGATTTGTTTCTGTATTATGTTCATGTTATGATATGTTATGATATACATGGTGACTGATGGTGTGTGCGATACACGTCTTTCACAACTCTGGGAGCTGATCACTCCATATTTCTGATTTCTGGGATTAGTGAGAGGAACATCTCTCTGCATGGCGGTATGATTATGATTTCATGTTCATGTTTCTGGGCTCGTAGAGGATTACTGTTTTCCATGCACCTTATAGACTTATGACCTTTACCTTTCATTACTGACACCCTATGACATGATTCTGGACTTATCTCTGTACTGGGTTTGGTATGTTTGGGCTTGATGGGATCTTTTGATTACTTCACTATTACTCATGATACTATCCATATTTTCTGATATCTCTGTATAACCTTCATATTTCTTCTCATCTATTATTACATCATGTACGATTCCTTCCATTTTCCCTATTTCATTATATTTGTTTGTTACCGTTATATCTGTTCACTGAGCTCGTGTAGCTCAGCCGCGTTTCTTTTCCCGCGGCAGGTATTTAAGCTAGGAGCTGGGGTATGGCTTTTGGGAAGAGTGCACCTGAGTGAATCTTTGTTTTAGTTGGATTATTTCACCATTTGGATTTTGTTATGTACTTCATTATTTCTGTCTTATCTTTGTATTTAAGTCATGTTGACTTATTGTTGGATTATGTATTTGACTTCCGCTATTTTTGGTTTATGGATACTATGTTGTTCTGATATGAAACCATGTACTTGTGACATCTCTACCCTTGTCGGGTCGGGGTGTTACAATTTATGGTATCAGAGCCAGGTTTCCGAAACCCGTTGGCTTAGGCCTTTGACCTGTGAGGATTGGGTAGACATTAGGTTTTCCTTTCGCGTACTCTTTTCCTTATTCTGCTCTGTCATATTTTGTTTCATCTTACTAATCGTCTTCATAATTCTATAGATGGTTAACACTCGTCACCAAGAGTATAACAGTGGAGATGGTGAAATCCCCAATCTGGAGGCTATGGTGGCTAATGCTGTAGCAAGTCTGCTACCGGGCCTTAACACTGAGGCGGTGATCAACCGGCTTATCAGTGGTGGAGCTGGTCCATCTGGGGGTGCTGGCAGTTCTTCTGGTGGTGGGGGCCGACCCACTACCATTAATAGGTGGCTGGAGAGTTTCAATAAACTCAAGCCGTTGTCCTTCACTTCTGCTGCTACTCCTCATGCGGCAGAAGACTGGATCACCCACATGGAGAAACTGTTTGAGGTGCTAGGTTGTGAAGACGGGTTCAAGACTCGTCTGGCTGTGTTCAAGCTAGAGGGTGATGCGCTTAACTGGTGGAAAGCGCACAAGGAAGCTAAGGGTGGTGATGCATATGTTCTTGGTTGTTCTTGGGCTGAGTTTCGTACCACGTTCTATAATCGGTACTTCCCTGTTTCCGAGCAGCAGAGATTCATTAGGGAGTACAACACTATCTCTCAACTAGATTCGGAGAATGCTGGGCAATATCTGGAGCGGTTTCAGAGATTAGTCAGTTTTGTGGGTCCGCTTGCTGGGGATGCTAAGCAGCAGGCTAGACAATTTAAATGGGGACTCAAGAGGTGGGTACTAGACCGCATACTTAATGATGAGTTTCGGGACCCGGCAGAATGTTGCGACGCAGCTCGCAATATCGAGATATTTCATCAGGGAACTGGGTATAAGAGGAACAGAGATGGGGATAGGATTCAGACTCAGGGTCAGAACAGGGATTTTAAGGGCCGGAATGACAGGAGTTATGATTCTAATGGACAGGGGGATCGACGATACGACCATCAGGGTCAGGCTGGCAGGAACTATGATCAGAGGAGGCCGGATACGAGGGGCCAGGATTCCAAGTTCAATACTAGGCAGGGAGATGATCGCTCGGGGCACAACAACAGTCAGGAACAGTGGAGAGATCATACTACTAGGGGACATCAGCAGAGCAGGGCTTCTAGATTTGGTACTCAGGGAGGTTCATCTGAAGGTTCATTTCCTTACGCTATCTGTACTACATGTGGGAAACGCCACCCTGGAGAGTGTCATCGGGCTTATGGGACCTGTTTTAGGTGTGGATCTTCTGAGCATCAAGTGAGGGATTGTCCCAAGTTTAGAGGTTACAACGACAACAATAAGAGTGCCAAGGACAACAAGCCAGCTCTGTGAGGAGACCGTTTTCACAAATTGCTATTTTCTTCATTCCGTTTGTTTGGATATTTTGATACCTGTGGTCTCTTTTGCGATTATGATACATTCGATGCTTAATTAATTTCACGTACGGATATTTTGAATTCTAAATTAATAATTTTATTCTATGTTGAGTTTTGAGGTTTTGATTTGATTTGTTCACTCTGAGAATTCTTATGATCATGGTACGATGAGCAAAACCGATGGTGTTCTTCACTCTGCTCTACCTTAATAGGTTTACTCTATCCGTTTGTTTCCACTATCTTACGATAAGATCCGTTCTGCTAAATTATTCCAAGCCATCCGTGAGTAAGGCTTATCTGATCTGGTATGTCCTGTTTCGTTTCTGTCCTATTGTTCTCTTCTATGTCCTTGCAAATTTCGAGGACGAAATTTTTCTGTTAGTGGGGAAGAAGTTGTAATACCTGAAATTCTATAACATGTAAAATGACCAAATTGCCCCTGGGAATTTAAAATCTAAATAAAACATATGTAAAGCATCAAAATAAATTCCAAACTTCTAACAATGAACAAGTTATGATCCCAAATATTTTTAACAACTCCATTTAACTTTTATACAAGCCACAAAATTACCAAAATGCCTTTGGGCGCCAAATAGAATTTAAATTCAAAAGTTATGAATTAATAAAAGGAAATTAAAGGAAATTTAAGGGCAATTAAAGGGATAATCAAAGCAATAATGCTCCTAATCAAAACTTCCGAATTATTGGCCCATTAACCCTCCCCTTTGACCGGTTATCTTTTAAAAAAATCATTCAACACATTTTTATTCTAAGAAACCCTAAAATGCCGATCTAACCAAAACACACCAAAAATCCCTTGAGTCTCCATACGACTTCCACAAATCCTCTAAGCATTTTTCTGTGATCAATATACATCTAAGGAGTCCTGGAAAAATAATTTTGAAGGTGTTCTTTGCACGATCCTATTGTGGTGAATTTTCTCCCATCGCGACATACAAAAGAGGTATAATTCGTTTTAATTCACTCGATCACCACAAATCTTGTTTCTCATTTTCCTAACACTCTTCCTAACGTGTACAACCTAGGAAAAATAGTGGT
Organism: Artemisia tridentata subsp. tridentata; assembly: GCA_021014915.2. Taxonomy (NCBI): domain Eukaryota; kingdom Viridiplantae; phylum Streptophyta; class Magnoliopsida; order Asterales; family Asteraceae; genus Artemisia; species Artemisia tridentata. Next base: position 156,978,704 of record CP139506.1, read on the forward strand.
GAAGCCTTGATTGGTCGATCTCTATTTTGGGGAGTTATTTTCCTTTCGTGCGCTAGTAAACAAGGTAATTCATAAATTAATTCTGCGACACCTCTAAAATTCGTTGGCCATTTTTCTTATGATCTTTATGTCGAATACAACCTGGGAAAAATGATAAAAACAGCCCATGCATCATATATAAATCGTATGAAAAATATTGTGTTATAAACCCTAGAATCGAATTAAATATCAAAGTGTATGCATGCGATTTTTCTGGATCATGTTATTATTTTTCATGGCATCTATGATCATCATATAACACTGGAAAAATGTTTATTTGAATTGTGGAGGCCTAAATCTATTATTGTGGAAATTGTTGTAAATCGACTAAATAGAAATAAAAGTGCAATTATGGAAAAACCCTAAAAATAATTTGACCTAAGGATTTCATGATTTAATCTAGAAAATTTAGGTGTCTAAATGATATGGTAATGATGAGGTAATGATTGGTGAAGTTAGGGTTTTGATTTGGTTAATTAAAAGGGTATCGATTTGTAGAAATAAATCTAAGGGTGTGTTTTGTAATTCTAAAAACTCAAGGGATAATTTTTGTAAGTTATTTGGACATGGTATAATTCGTATAAAATGTTAAATGAGGGGTCCTTATGTAAATTTTGCATTTAAAAGGTTAAATTGGTAATTATATATAATTATTATTTCGATTTGCAATTTAATTAAATCAAGGGACTAAAAATGTAAATACTGGAAACTTGAGGTCATTTTGAGTAAATTATAATGTTAAGATGGTTCGGTGTAAGTTTGGATAATTATGGGGGCTAATATGTAATTATTTGGAATTTACAAATTAATATATATGTTTTATAATTATAGGGACTAAATGTGTAATTATGGGAAACTAAAGGGTTAAATCGTACCATGCATGAAATTAGAAGGTAGATTCTGTATATAATTAAATATAAGGGTTAATGGTGTAATTAAAGATATTATATGGATTAAATTGTAAATTATGTAACTTTAGGGTTTATTTGGTAACTTTTGTAAATAAAGGGTTTAAAATGTAAAATATGGAACTTACTGGGCCAAAGATGTAATTCTGAATAAATGGGGTAATTAAATAAGTAATTTATGATATTTTCATTCTAGACCTTTAATTTGATATATTTACAATTAAAACCCTAAACTTTGTAAACTTGTCATATTTAACCCTAAACTTTTATAACCTGCTAAAACCAACCCTAATTCCATAATGAGACTAAATTAATGACTTAACTAAATCATAATACTTAAATCTTACTCATTATAGAAATCTGCTAATTTTGGAAACTTACTAAATAAGGAAACTTTCTAAAAATGGAAACCTGCTAAAAATAGAAAGTTACTTAATATGGAAATGGGATCTTTAGTAATCATGTCTTTACTCCTCTAGGTGTGAAGAGGGAGTAGTCTTGTGCTCTTGATCATCTTGTCCAGTATTTTCCTTTGTCAGCAATAAGGTACAGATATTCTGCCCTTCTTTAATAAGGTGCCTTCGTCTCATTTCTGATTTCTGATTCACTGCCATGTTCTTTGATTCTGTGAACCTTTCTGGTTTCTTTCATGATATTATGAACCTTTGACATGACCTTTCTGTTATGAACCTTTCTGATATTAAACATTTCTGATAGATGACCTTTCTGATATTGAACCTTTTATGATTATGAACCTTTCATTCATGAACCTTTGCTTATGAACCTTTGCTTATGAACCTTTGCTTATGAACCTTTGCTTATGAACCTTGATTATGAACCATGATTATGAACTTATGAAACATGATATTGACCTATGCAAGTAAACTAAAAACATGATTCATGATACTTGACCTTGACCCACAGTTTGATACTACGAGCCACTCACTAGGCATGAGGGTTTCATGTCCATGTCAGTCGATGCACCGATGGCATGACTCTAGGGCAGGAGAGTGATGACCTGTCCCGTCCCTTTTCTGTATTTTATTTGGTGTGTTGGGAGTTATGGCCACCAGGGGCGTATGGATGCATCCTAGATTTGTTTCTGTATTATGTTCATGTTATGATATGTTATGATATACATGGTGACTGATGGTGTGTGCGATACACGTCTTTCACAACTCTGGGAGCTGATCACTCCATATTTCTGATTTCTAGGATTAGTGAGAGGAACATCTCTCTGCATGGCGGTATGATTATGATTTCATGTTCATGTTTCTGGGCTCGTAGAGGATTACTGTTTTCCATGCACCTTATAGACTTATGACCTTTACCTTTCATTACTGACACCCTATGACATGATTCTGGACTTATCTCTGTACTGGGTTTGGTATGTTTGGGCTTGATGGGATCTTTTGATTACTTCACTATTACTCATGATACTATCCATATTTTCTGATATCTCTGTATAACCTTCATATTTCTTCTCATCTATTATTACATCATGTACGATTCCTTCCATTTTCCCTATTTCATTATATTTGTTTGTTACCGTTATATCTGTTCACTGAGCTCGTGTAGCTCAGCCGCGTTTCTTTTCCCGCGGCAGGTATTTAAGCTAGGAGCTGGGGTATGGCTTTTGGGAAGAGTGCAACTGAGTGAAGCTTTGTTTTAGTTGGATTATTTCACCATTTGGATTTTGTTATGTACTTCATTATTTCTGTCTTATCTTTGTATTTAAGTCATGTTGACTTATTGTTGGATTATGTATTTGACTTTCGCTATTTTTGGTTTATGGATACTATGTTGTTCTGATATGAAACCATGTACTTGTGACATCCCTACCCTTGTCGGGTCGGGGTGTTACCACCCACAATTATCCTATCATCAGTAGACCCTACACCACAGTCATCACCTGTACCATCTGAGGCTGAGACCGAACCCTTTGAGGAGGGCGAGTTTGCTCCTACACCACCTTTGTCACCATTGATCCGCCGTGGGCCTAGAGTTGTTCCTGTCATCCAGCCAGGACAGCAGATACCTCTTGGTCGGGTATACCAACTACGTCCTGATGGACTGTGCATGAAGCGCACTGCTACTAAGCGGGTTCATCGTCTTACTATCAGATCACCAGCTGCTTTTGTACTATTACCACCACCATCATCACTTACCCCTAGTGTTCATTCTAAAGCATTTACTCCATCCTATCCTCTCAGATGCCGCGTGGCAGCGCGGAAGAGAGTAGCATTCCGTACACCATTACCATCATCATCACTACTATCTCTATCATCATTGTCCCCATCCTTACCATCCTTACCACTATCTGGAGCACCATCAGTACCATCTCATCCTAGAGACCCTACTCCTATGTCTGATTTACAGCTCAAGAAGTGGGCACGGTTTGAAATCTCATCACCAGCCACTACAGAGACATCAGAGACTGCACCACCTCACAGGTTTGAGATTGGCGAGAGTTCTAGAGTAACATCAGCCAGATAGTCTACTACTTCTGCATTGGAGACACGATTGGATCAGCATCAGGGGCAGATTGAGAGGGCATTGGGTCAGCTAGCGGAGATACCAGTGAGCCGAGTTGAGGCTATAGAGGAGGAGATTGAGGGACTAGTTTTAGGCAAGGTTTCTATCGATGCTTCATATCAGGGCTTAGAGGCCAGGCAGCAGGAGAGTTCTAAGTGCATCACCCAGTTGAGACAGGAGATACCGGAGTTATTTGACAGGGCATAGATGTCCCAGGATGAGCATCACCGTCAGGTAGGAGAGTTAGCTTTAGCTCATGCTAGGATTTCTGCTTCAGAGAGCAGGGAGGCCGATATTCAGCTTCGAGTTCAGCATTTGGAGGATATTGTGGTCGGTATGGACAGAGAGATCCGCCAGCTTAGAGGTGGATCAGGTGGAGCACCAGGAGGTGCCTAGTGTTAGACTCTTATCATGTAGCTGTACTTTTATTATCCTAGTCCCGGGGTGTGGGACATAGTTTAAAGAACTTGTATGTCTTTTGGTTGTTGTACAAACAAATGTATCAAGTGTGACTCTACTATACAGGAATAGTTGTTCTATTTATGATATCGGTCCAGGTAGGCCAAAATTTTCATGTATTATATTCATGTGCGTTGTGATTATATTTATGATATTTCGTGGTTGTTTCTCGTCGTGATTTCATTGTATTTATACATGTTGTGGTTGTATTTATACATGTTGTGGTTGTATATATACATGTCGTGGTTGTATATATTGTGTATGATGATCGTTTGTATTGTGAGTTCTCATTGTTGTTATCTTTTGTGATTATGAAGAATCATGCCCCCCAAGAGAGCTACTACTGCTATGACACCCGCTGATATCAGAAAGCTTGTTGCCGACAGTATTGAGGCAGCACTAGTAGCTAAAAGAGCAGCAGTAGCCGCTGCTGCTGAAGCCGCTTCTCGGGAAAAAATGGAAGAGACTGGAGGACGAGATACTAATGGTCGTAAATGAACGTACAAAGACTTCAAGAGTGGTGATCTTGTAAAATTCAAAGGCACTAAAGGAGCCACTGCCATGATCTGTTGGTTTGAAAAGACAGAATCTGTATTCCTTCTATGCAATTGTCCAAAGGACAGCAAGGTAAAGTTTTCTACCAGTACACTCATTGACAAAGCTATGTCATGGTGGAATTCCTATGCACAGCCTATTGGTATGAAAAATGCTTACAAGCTCACGTGGGATGAATTCAAGAAGTTACTGTCTAAGAAGTTTTGTCCACGCACTGAAGTGAAGAAGTTGGAAACAGAGTTTTATGAGTTAGTAACTAAAGGTAATGAGATTGAAGCATACATCAGAAGATTTCAGGAGTTGGCTGCAATGTGTCCAACTATGGTTCCAGACAACGAGAAGTTATTAGAAAACTTCATTGGTGGGTTACCTCACAGCATCCAGGGGGATGTAATTTCTTTTGATCCACAAACACTGGACGAGGCTATCAGAATATCTCAGAAGCTTATGGCTCAGGTAGTAAAAAAAGGAATGACTGCAAACAACAACAACAACAACACCAACAATAACCGTAACTACAACAACAACTCCAACAACTACCGAAACAACAGCAACTATAACAGCAACTGAAACAATACCAACCATAACAACAACAAAAGAAAGTGGGACAAAAATCAGAGTGGCAATGCTACTCAACAACCACCCAAGAGACAAGAAACTGCAAAGGCCTATGCTGTAGGCCCAGCTGAAATAAAAGGTTACAGTGGTACCTTACCCAAGTGCAACAAATGTCAAACTTATCATAAACCTGGAAATTTTCCAAATCCTTGTGGTAACTGTAAGAAGGTTGGTCATTCGACCAGAGATTGCAAGATTCCGATTGTGGCTGATAATCAGAGACCCTCATTGACATGTTTTGGTTGTAGAGAGAAAAGACACTTCAAGAGTTACTGTCCAAAAGGGAAGAATCAAGGAAACGGGAACCAAGGTGGAACAGCTAGAGGAAGAGCTTATGTTTTGGGAGGAGAAGATGTCAAGGAGGACCCGAATGTCATTACGGGTACGTTCCTCATCAATAATCGTTATGCATCCATTTTATTTGATTCAGGAGCCGATATAAGTTTTGTTTCTACTGCATTTTCACCTTTACTCAACATTGAACCAACCACATTAGACACTCCTTATCACATTGAACTAGCTAACGGTAACTTAGTTGGCACCAACACCATCATCCGTGGTTGCACCCTCAATTTTCTAAACCACCCATTCAATATAAATCTTATGCCCGTAGAACTTGGAAGTTTCGACGTCATTATCGGTATGGATTGGTTATCCAGACATCATGTAAGAATCATTTGTGATGAAAAGGTCGTTCATCTTCCTTACGACGGCGAAACTTTGGTCATTCGTGGTGAACGAAGTGGGACAAGATTCAGTATCATATCATGCATCAAAACCGAGAAGTACATAAAGAAGGGTCGTTATGCTTTCTTGGCTCATATAACAGAAAAGAAGTCGGATGAAAAACGGCTTAAAGATGTACCAACTGTTAAAGATTTTCCAGAATTCTTTCCTGAAGACTTACCTGGACTTCCACCTACTCGTTAAGTAGAATTTCATATTGACTTAGTGCTGGGAGTTGCACCAGTCGCGCGAGTACCTTATCGACTAGCACCCTCAGAAATGCAAGAGTTGTCTAACCAATTGCAAGAGCTCTTAGACAAAGGATTCATTAGGGCGAGTTCCTCGCCCTGGGGAGCACCGGTCTTGTTTGTGAAGAATAAAGATGGATCTTTCAGGATGTGTATAAACTATCGAGAGCTAAACAAATTAACGGTGAAGAATCGTTACCCACTTCCTAGGATCGATGATTTGTTTGATCAATTGCAAGGCTCTAGTTATTATTCAAATATTGATTTGAGATCCGGTTACTATCAGCTTAGAGTTCGGGCGGAAGATATCCCGGAGACAGCATTTCGAACTCGTTATGGTCATTACGAGTTTCATGTAGTGCCGTTCGGATTAACCAATGCACCTGCGGTATTCATGGATCTCATGAATAGAGTTTGCAAGCCGTATCTGGATAAGTTTCTGATTGTATTCATCGACGACATTTTGATTTACTCGAAGAGCAAAGAATAGCACAGAGAACACCTCAGAACGATCTTAGAGCTGCTCAAGAAGGAGAAACTGTACGCCAAATTTTTGAAGTGTGATTTTTGGATCCGAAGAGTACAATTTCTTGGTCACGTTATTGATAGTCAAGGATTACAGGTTGACCCTATAAAGATCGAGGCCGTTAAAGATTGGGCGACACCCAAGACTCCTACAGAGATTCGTCAATTCTTAGGACATGCCGGATATTATAGAACAGAGGTGGCAAAACGGGCGGGCCGGGCGGGCGCGGCTTAAACGGGCCGGCTAGAACGGGCACGGGCTAAACGGGCACGGGCTAAACGGGCACATGTTATACAAATCGCTTTATAGAAGACCGAAAATGAAGAAATAAATTCCTTAAACGTAACACCCCATTTATATTTAAAAAATTAAATAATATATATATATATATATAATATATATATAAGTTTTTCTTCAAAAACGATTATAATTGGTATGTGCTTAAACACATACCTTTTCTTGACCAAATTAAGACAAAAACGACCCAAAAACTAACCAAAATGCCAAAGATATTTTTGTTTTTGTGTTTATTAATATGCAGGTACGGATATCTCAAAAAAAGAACAAAATCAAGAAAAACCCAAAAAACGCGAGCACGAGAATTGGAAGAGATATTTAAAGTCGGTGCCGGGGATGAAATCACAAAAGGAAAAGTTATTTGAAGAAAAGCCCTTGGATCATTGCAAAATTACAAATTTAGTCCTTGGAAAGTATTTTCAGCTTGGCAGATTTGGTCCTTGAAGATTACAAAAAAAAATTAATACAACATTGGTCCTTGTAATTTCATTTTTTACCTAAACCTAAAAAAATACTAACTAAATTTATTAAAACAAACCCAACTCAAATCCTAGCCCAGCCCACCATTCCTTTAATACTAAATCCTACCCGGATCCCACAACCCAACCCGTTTTCTCTTATTTAACCCAAGTCAAAACAAAAAAAATACCCGGTCAACCCCTAAGCCAAAAACCCGCCAAAATTAACTAACCTTTATTGTTCATCCATCGTTCTCCCCATTTACCCTGCTCCTACATTAATTACCCTCATTAAAAAATATTTAGAAGCTGCTGACAATGCAAGGGAATGCCACGTTGGCATTTCCCAGCAATTTCATTGGCCAAAGCACCACCATCTATGATCAAATGGCTGAAAAGAGAAGGAGTGGTCACCAAGATTGATCCAAGGGCTGTAATATGGATTCATGAAGCTTCCTGAGGAAACCCAAGTGCACCTCAGGCCTATAAATAGAAGCCTTCCTCATTCACAGGAGGGTGTTTGGTTTTTAGAGTCTAGTTTAGGGTAAATTGTAGTGTCGTTTTTGTAGTTGTAATCTTAAATTCAGTATTTTTATGAGGTGGAATGATGTTATGTACTCAGTTTTCAAGTATTAATGAAAGTTAAGTCTTGATTTTGTTTCCTTAAAAGCACTTTGTTCTGTTTTCATATATGTGAATATAAGCTAATCATAGCTTATTTTTCTGTCATATTAAGCTCTCCCAAAGCTCTTTTCAAGTTTTCATTCAAATATTTTCATAACTTCTATTTTCATTCCAAAAAACAAAAAAAAAAAAAAAAAAAAAAAAAAAAAAAAAAAAAAAAAAAAAAAAAAAAATAGGAAAATATCTCAAAAATACAAAAATATTCTAAAATCAGCTTGCAGTAAGCTATTTTCTCTTAGTAGAAGCTCATTTAAGCTTTCTAGCTTATTGTGAGTTTTATAATAGGCTCAAAACTGTTTTTGTCTCAAATGCTCAAAAAGTCAACCAAAGTCAAAGTTGAGGTGAAATAAGCAATTTGGGAGATAAGTTGTTCTGGAAAAGCTTGGTTGGTTATTTTTGGCTTGTGAAAACAACCCTGGGTTGTGTTGATCATTGGTTCAGTACTGTTTAAAGCTTTGGTCCTTGTAAGTTTCACTTAATTTCAAGTTTATAGCTTATAATTGTTCCTTAGCTTATTTCTACTATTCCAGTGCTTATTAGAGTTTTTGTAGCTTATTTATTCATGTTTATGCTTATTGATATTAGTTTAATGCTTGTATGTTAGTCTAATCTAAAAAAGTCATAAAAAGCCAAAAAATAGTCATATTAGGTTACAGCTTATTTATTGCTTATTTTTCAGTTTAAAGTTGCTCAATAGGTTAAGATTAAGTTAGATAATCAGTAGTTGAGTAGAATCATAGCTTATATTAGTGGTTGCTAGTATAAATTTCAAAATCAGCTTTCATAAGGGGTGTTTGGCATTGTTTGGCAAAAGCTAGCTTGTACTGTTCATTGACCTTTAGACTAGATTTGATTGAGCTTATTTGAGTCCATATAAGCTGATTTTAGGAGATGATAAGCTATTGTGAGTTTTTTTGAGGATTTGAATCTATAGGTTCAATATTAGGACCCATACTGCCTTCATAAGCTTCCTATAAGCTGAGCTTGTTTTGGTGCTTAACTTTGGCAAACTTAGGTGTAATTTAGTGAATCCAGTGAATGTTCAAGTTTTGGTACTGTTCCATCAAGGATTGAAGGATTTAAGGACCAAAAGCCATATCTGCTGTATCAGAAACTCAGCATCCCCATTTGGCCTAATTAGCTTTGGTTTTTCATTTTTAATTGCTTTAATATAAGTCCATAATAGCTTAAATTTGGTACTGATCATCCTTGGTGGCTTATTTAGTCAAAACTGATTTTTGTGAAATTTTTGGAGAACTGCTTAATAGCTTTTTAGGGCCCTTAACAGCACCTCAGAACCATTTATTAGGCCTGCATCAGTTTTGCTTATTGAGTTTGATTTGTTCTTGTCTGCTATTGCTTATTGATTATTCTGAGTTAATTTGGTTATATAGCATAGAGTACTTATTACATTAGCTTATTCTTAGATCCTTATAGCTTATCTTAGCTTATAATCATTGTTCACCTTTGCTTTTTGCTTGATTTCATCCTTATTACCCACTGTTCAGTTAAGATTAGCTTATTCTGAGCTGATAACAAGTTTTCAAAAATACTTTCTTTTGTAAAAAGTACTTATAATTAAGTGCTTGTTCAGTTTTATAAAGAAAAAAATAATAATAAGTTTTCAAAAAAGCCATTGCTGGGATTCGAACCCTAGCCACCCAGCTCACCACACACAGCCTTAACCATACGCGCCCTTGGGTCTTCTTCGAAATAGATTGCAAGCATAATTCTTTTAACCCTTTTTTCCTCTATTAAGCTTATAATTTGTTTTCAGCTTATTGTAGCTTATTGTTTACTGATTTTTCTAAACTTTTATTTTTCCTATCTTCTTATTAGTTTAAAGTATTTTCCTGCAAAATTTAATAATTTTCTAAAATCGTTTACTATTTTTAATCATTTAATTTCTTTCTTATAGTTTCTAATTCATATAAATTAAAATAAAAATTAAAAAAATATAATTCATTTTCCTAAAATTTTCTTTTTCTAATTAGAACTTAGGAAAATAAATTTGGCCTTCCTAGGATTAATATTTCATTAATTTGACGTTTTAAGCTCGGGATTTCCCGGTTTTGATTCGTAACTAATTTTTCTTCGCATTTTAGGCCCTAAGCACTTTAGATTAGCATTTGTCTTAGTTAATTAGTTGTTTTTAGATAATCTTTCTTAATTTTAGTTTAAAATCCAAAAAACCCCCAGTCTTTCACTATTCACTACACGTTTCACGTTCCCGAAATCACAATTCCATTCAATCTTCAATCGGGACAACGAACTCAGGTTTTGCATATTTCCTTTGCAATTCCTTGGAATATAAATTGTTAAATCAAATTTTGGAGCCGCTGTCGGGGAGGGTTGAAGTGAATTCGTGATTCCGTATTACGATTCGTGTTTGAGGATCCTTCTCCCGGGAAGTTATCGTTTTTCTTCATAAATATTTTTCAAAAATATAAAATCCAAAAAAAAAATTAAAAATACCACTAACACTTTTCCTATAGTGTTAACAATACCAAAAAAAATGGCAAAACAACAAAACAATCGTGAAATCATTTTGATTTCGGATTATCTTTTGATTACAACCTATACAAGTGGTTTAAGGAAGGTTTGACATTAAATTGACGAACCGAAAGAGGCGGGTTTTTAATCAGCTTTCAAGCGGACCTTTGCTTCTCCGCCACTCAGCGGGTAGTCTTAAGAGAAACGATATCGGTTAAGGGATCGGTACCAAAAATATTGTGATTAATTTTTCCTAATATAAAAAATCCAAAAATATTTTCATTTTCAAATTTTATTTTTCCTTTTTAAATTTTGTTTCTTTTTGGTGTATGAACACCCGTTCTTCCTCTCACGATCTTATTTCACCTCTCTCAGATCCCGAGAAATTATTCCGTCACCGTGTTGAATTTCCAACCAAGGAAATGAACAACAACGATCAAAACATGATGCCCCCGCCGATGGGTGGTAACCAAAATCAAATGCAAGCTCCCGATCTCCGACCAATGGAGGAGTTACTCCAAGCACCGGTCGAGGGGTTGGTGATGCTATCGTGGTACCCGCTATTCTTGCAAATCAATTCGTAATCAAGATCGGGTTACTTAATCTTGTCACGGGAATTTCTTTCCACGGATTTGAGAATGGCGATCCTCATTCTCATATCCGGAGATTTACAAAGATCACTGAAACTCTTAGAGTGAACCAAGTTCCTCATGATGTGATTAAATTGATTCTGTTTCCTTTTTCCCTCGAAGGGGCAGCCCGGACTTGGCTGGAAAAGGAACCTCCAAATTCGATTCACACTTGGAACGATCTAGTCTCCAAGTTTGTGAATCACTTCTATTCACCTTCAAAAACAACGAATCTAAGAATTCAAATCACTCAATTTCAACAAGCTTTCAATGAATCGTTCAGCGAGGCTAGGGATAGATTCAAAGAGTTGTTAAAGAAGTGTCCTCATCACGGATTTTCACCCTTGCACCAAATTGATACTTTCTATAATGGGTTGAATCAAAATGAACAAGATTCACTCAATTCTGCTGCGGGTGGAAATTTCTTGACAAGAAACACTCAAGAAGCTTTAACCATTATCGAAAATAAGGCTAAAGTGAGAGTTTCTAGAAACAAAATTCCAAATATTAGTAGCAACTCTGATGATTCTATTGCTGCTCTTAAAGCTCACATCTCAAGTTCTAATAGCAAAACTGATGAGGCCATTGCTTCTCTTACCAAGGAAATTGGCCTTCTTATCAAAGAAAGACCTTCTCAGCCCGTCAATGCCGTGAATCAAAATTGTGAAACATGCGGTGGTCCACACCCGTATTTTGAGTGTCCAGCCGCCGGTGGCTACACTCAAGAGAGCGTGTATGCTGCTTCGGGATCCTATAATCAGGGAGGTAACGGTTACCAACCGCAAGGAGACCGTAATCTTCTCAGCTACCATTCTAACAATTATCTTGGACCACCCGGTTTTAATCAAAATCAAAGTCAAAATGTGCAAAATAGAAATAATCAAAATCAAAATCAGGTGAATCAAGGGAATTTCGATCAAGGGCAAAATCAAGGTTATCAAAATCAGGAGAATTATAATCGAGGCCCGAAGCAAGGAAATTTTCAAAACCAAGGAAATTTTAATCAGGGAAATTTTCAAAATAAAAATCAGGGTTTCAATCAAAACAACCGGGGGCCAAATTTTAACAATAATCAAAATCAAGGATTTGTGCAAAATCAATCGCCCTCGAATGAGTCGTTAAAACAACTACTTCTTCAAAATCAAAATCAACAAAGTTTCAATAAATCCCAGGAAGAAACAAATCGGTTGTTGATTAATCAAATCTCTGAAATCAAAAAGTCTTTAAATGATCGACCCTCGGGCTCTGGAATTCTTCCAAGCAATAGGATCGCTAACCCGAGGGGCGATGTTAAAGCGATCACTACTAGGAGTGGTGTATCATATGATGGACCCACGGCTCCGACTACCTCTTCTTCTCTACCTCCTAAGGTAGTCGACCGTGAAACCGAGGCGACAAAGGACACGAAACTTCCTACTAATAACGGAAGGACCAAAGACGTCCAACCTCCGGTTGTCCAACAATCAAAACCTAAGGATGTGCTTGAGCCCGAAAAAGCTCCCATAAAAGCCAAACTTCCTTATCCTTCGAGATTGAATGATCAAAAGCTCCGCGAAAAAGCTTCAAATCAAATGGAGAAATTCTTTCAAATCTTTCAAGATTTGCATTTTGATTTGCTTCCACAATCAAAGGATTATTGAGCAACAAAGAAAAATTATTTGAATTAGCAAAAACTCCTCTGAACGAGAATTGCTCAACGGTTCTCCTCAAGAAGCTTCCCGAAAAGCTTGGAGATCCCGGAAAATTCCTCATTCCATGTGAATTTCCGGGAATGGTTGAATGCTACGCCTTGGCCGATCTCGGTGCAAGCATCAACCTAATGCCGCTTTCCGTCTGGAACAAGCTTTCTCTACCGGAGCTCACTCCTACTTGCATGACCCTCGAGCTTGCAGACCGTTCCATAACCCGTCCAAAAGGTGTAGCTAAGGATGTCTTTGTCAAGGTGGGGAAATTCCATTTCCCCGCCGATTTTGTGGTTGTAGATTTTGATGCTGACCCCCGGGTTCCTCTAATTCTCGGACGATCGTTCTTGAGGACCGGGCGTGCTTTGATTGACGTATATGTTGAAGAAATAACACTGCGGGTGGATAATGAAGCCGTAACTTTTAAACTCGACCGAACTTTCAAATACTCCTCCAATCACGATTCCGTCTTGGTAAATCGAATCGATGTGATTGATGTTGCCTCAGAGGAGTATTCTTAAGATGTTCTTGGAATTTCCGATAAATCCTCGAGTGGCAATCCCACTCCTTCTTCTCAACCAATTCTTTCCGACTCTTCCCTTCCCTCACTCCATTTGAGGGAAGTGATTTCATCTTGGAAGAGATCGAGGCTTGTCTTAAGAATGGATCAGTTTCACCGGAAATTGATGATTCAGATTTTGACCCGGAGGGAGACCTTCTCCTCCTTGAGAAGTTACTAAACGATGATCCGTCACCTTCTCTCCCTCCGGAAGAAATTCAAAAAGAAGAAATTAAAGAAGTAAAGCCGTCTACTGAGAATCCTCCGGAGCTCGAGCTCAAGGATTTACCTCCTCATCTTGAATATGCTTTCTTAGAAAAAACCGACAAATTTCCCGTCATCATTTCTAAAGACCTAAAAGATGAGGAGAAGACCCAACTCTTAGACGTGCTTAAAAAGCATAAGAGTGCCATCGCTTGGCAAATCTCCGACATAAAGGGCATAGACCCTCGGTTCTGTACTCACAAAATCTTACTTGAAGAAAATTTCAAACCCGCTGTCCAGCAACAGAGATGGGTTAACCCAAAAATCCATGATGTCATCAAAAAGGAAGTTATTAAACTCCTTGACGCTGGGATGATTTATCCAATTTCTGATAGCTCATGGGTTAGCCCGGTCCACTGTGTGCCCAAAAAGGGTGGAATGACCGTTGTGACAAACGAAGAAAATGAGTTAATCCCCACACGTCTCGTCACCGGATGGAGAGTGTGTATCGATTATAGAAAACTCAATGATGCCACCCGTAAAGACCATTTCCCTCTACCTTTTATGGACCAAATGCTTGAGCGTTTGGCAGGAAATGAGTTCTATTGTTTCCTCGATGGCTTTTCCGGGTATTTTCAAATACCAATTGATCCCCAAGATCAGGAAAAGACCACCTTCACGTGTCCTTATGGAACGTTTGCCTACCGACGCATGCCTTTTGGCTTGTGCAATGCCCCGGGCACGTTCCAGAGGTGCATGATGGCCATATTTCACGATATGATCGAGAAGAGAATGGAGGTCTTTATGGATGATTTCTCTGTGTATGGAAATTCTTTCTCCTCGTGCCTCTCCCATTTAGACAAAATGCTGCAAAGGTGCAAAGACACCAATCTTGTGCTAAATTGGGAGAAGTGCCATTTTATGGTCAAAGAGGGCATTGTCCTCGGCCATAAAATTTCAAATGCCGGGATTGAGGTAGATAAAGCCAAAGTCGATGTGATCGCAAAACTACCTCATCCCACTACCGTTAAAGGAATCCGAAGTTTCCTTGGTCATGCCGGTTTCTACAAATGATTTATTCAAGACTTCTCTAAAATCGCCCGGCCTCTGACCCATCTTCTTGAAAAAGATGCTCCGTTCTTCTTCTCTCCCGAATGCATCGAAGCATTCGAGGTTCTCAAAAAGAAATTGACTGAAGCACCAATATTGGTTGCCCCCGATTGGGACTTGCCCTTTGAGCTAATGTGTGATGCTAGCGATTATGCTATTGGTGCAGTCCTGGGGCAACGCAAATCAAAATACTTTCAGCCGATACACTATGCTAGCAAGACAATGACCGACGCTCAATCTCACTATACTACTACTGAGAAAGAGTTGTTGGCCGTTGTCTACGCTTTTGAGAAATTTAGAAAAGCATAGTGTATACGGACCATTCTGCTCTCAAGTATCTCTTAGCAAAGCAAGACGCTAAGCCGAGATTACTTCGGTGGATTCTTCTGCTCCAGGAATTTGATATTATCATTCGTGATAAAAAAGGAGCAGAGAATCTGGCCGCTGATCATTTATCCAGACTTGAAAATCCCCATCAAAGTGATCTCGAGAACAAGGAAATCACCGAAACATTTCCTCTCGAGACACTTGGGATGGTATCTTTAAAGAATGATCCGAGTACCCCATGGTTTGCTGACTATGCAAATTACCATGCGAGGAATTTTGTGGTAAAAGGGATGTCGTCCGAGTAGAAAAAGAAATTTTTCAAAGATGTTAAGCATTATTTCTGGGACGACCCCTATTTATTCAGAATTTGTGCTGACCAAGTAATTAGACGGTGTGTGCATGGCCAAGAAGCCGTTGACATTCTCACGGCTTGCCATAATGGACCCACGGGGGGACATCATGGTGCCAGCTACACCGCTAAAAAAGTCTTTGATTCTGGGTTTAATTGGCCGACTATCTATCGCGATGCCCACAACTTGGTGAAGTCATGTGACTCTTGCCAACGTCAAGGAAAAATCTCGCAAAAAGACGAAATGCCTCAAAATGCAATTCAAGTCTGCGAGATTTTTTACGTGTGGGGCATCGATTTCATGGGGCCATTCCCGTCTTCATGAGGGAATAAGTATATCCTCGTGGCTGTCGACTACTTGTCCAAATGGGTTGAAGCGAAAGCGCTCCCCACTAACGATGCCCGAGTGGTTGTTAAGTTCTTGAAAAATCTCTTCTCCAGATTTGGAACTCCTCGTGCTATAATCAATGATCGCGGTACCCACTTTTGCAATGATCAATTTGCTAAAGTTATGCTCAAGTATGGTGTTACCCAATGACTTTCTACTGCGTATCACCCGCAAACGAGCGGTCAAGTCGAGGTTTCGAATCATGGATTGAAACGTATCCTTGAAAGAACCGTTGGTGAAAACCGAGCCTCGTGGGCAGACAAATTGGATGATGCATTATGGGCTTTCCGAACAGCTTACAAGACACCCATCGGGTGTACTCCATACAAGCTGGTTTACGAAAAAGCCTGCCATCTGCCCATCGAGCTCAAGCATAAGGCATATTGGGCCTTAAAACATGCCAACTTTGATCTCAAGACCGCGGGTGATCACCATAAGCTCCAAATTAATGAATTAAATGAGCTTCGGGATCAAGCCTACGAGAATTCTCTAATCTACAAAGAGAAAACAAAGAGGATTCATGACTCTAAGATTAAAAACCGCATCTTTAATGTTGGTGATCGAGTCCTCCTCTTCAATTCTCGATAAAAGATCTTCTCAGGCAAACTCAAAACCCGCTGGTCCGGGCCGTTCACCATCACCCAAGTTTTTCCATATGGAACCGTCGAGTTAGCTCAAAACGACGGTCCAAACTTCAAGGTGAACGGTCATAGGTTGAAGCACTATTTTGGAGGGGACGTACCATCCATGGTTGTCCCGGATCTCCAAACTTTCCCCATGGACAACTAAATTCGGGGACGAGTCAAGCTACGTGACTCGTTTATAAACAAAGCGCTTCGTGGGAGGCACCCCATGCTTATCCTTCTATCTTCTCTCTATTTTCTTCTAATAAAAGTGAGGAGGGTCACCTCTTCCATATCTTGTGTTTCGTGGTTTTCTGTGATATGTCCAGGATTTGCCCGAATAATGAAGACTCTCGTGCTCGTGGTTTTCTGTGATATGTCCAGGTTGCTCATCCGATATCCTAAATATTATCGTCTAACGTTTATCTTTGGCATAATTAATAAACGGCCTTAGATTTAGTTAGGAAAACCCTTACCTTTAAGACATTGAGGACAATGTATCGTTTTAGTCTGGGGGGTAATCTTTCAATTTGATTTGTGCCTTGCATTGTTTTCCATTTACTCATGCAACCCCGTTTTTCCTCCAAAATTGAAAAAAATCCAAAAAAATGAGAAAAATTTTAAATTTTTTTGCAAAAATATAATAAATTTTGACACTTTGTTGACTTTCCGCTGGTGAGAGTAGGAATAAAATTCTGACTTGATCGGGCGTGTTGAGCCCTAGCTTGTCCCCTTAACCTTTCTTGGCTAAGCATTCGCGGATCTTATTATTTAAGATTTTAAATTTACGTAGAACGAGAAATGATAGAGTTTATTTAGAAGTTAGATGCTAAGCGTGGAGTAGTTGGTTCTCTTTAGAGCTCATCGAAGTTACTTGTGGCCTTTTGCTCCCACAAAATTGTTTCACCATATATAATTGTAAGAATAATTAAAGATGTTAGGTTTTGCCGATGATTAGTTCTTGGTCTTCTTAAAAGAATCATTGCTTTAAAAATTGGGTACACATCAAGGTTACTTAATAAATACGTTTAATAATAATAAGTTAAGTGCTCTAAGCTACGGTTTCGAGATCGGGCCTTGGATCCTTATTTTCAGAAGGGGTTTAGGTCTTGGCTACCCTCTCGCACCGGCCCTTGGACCTCTAGTTCAGGAATGTGGGAGGTCTTGGTCTAACCACCTTGGATCCTCATTTCAGGAATGTCTAGAGTCTTGGAACTCTTGGAACACTCTGTTGTAACGGCCCTTGGATCCTTTATTCCGGAAGGTGTAAGGTCTTGGAACTAAACTGTGAAGCTCCGTCTTTTAGGGTACGCAAGTGAAAAGTTAGTAATAATAATAAATAAAAAAAATGATGAAAAATAAAAAAAATGATGATGAATGAAAAAGAGAAAAATGCAAAAATCAAAAATATAAATAAAAACCTTGATGTGGACCTCCTTTTCAAAGCAACAGTTCTCGAGAGAAGATTGAAAACTACTTAGCGTCTTAATTTAGTATCTTTATCGGACTAAAAACCTATCGAAACGAGAATATATGAAGCAATTCATTTCTCACCAAAAATAAAATAAATAGAGGCAAATTAGGAAAATGGGAGCAAGAGGTAATTATACAAGTAACTTGTCACACCCCGAAAATCGGGTCCAGCGGAAGCATACATGTCACTGGGGTGCTACTCAATTGGTATCACAACCCAAGGTACAAAGAACGGTTTTACCTTAACCGTTTAGAATAAAATTCGTTATCAAAAGTAATACATTTACATCATTTGAAAATGGTGCGGAAGTAAGGCCCATAAATAAACAAAGCGGTCCCAAATATAAATATCAGAGTCGTCTATGACCATGCCCCTTGCCAAGCGCCTCCAGAGATAAGCTAAAGTCTTAAACCTGAAAATACATGCTAAAAGGGTCAGCTTACGCTGGTGAGTTCATAGGTTTTAGTTTAAAACAAAATGGTTGAACCAAAAGGTTTTCGAGTTCAAATCATTGTTCACAACAAGTCAAGTTCCACGTAGGCTCACGCTGTCTAAATCACAGTTCTAAAACCAATCCGCAAACAATATCACAATTCAAAACATCTCAACCATAATCAATCACACAGATACTACACACATATAGTGACGCGCCAACTGAGCCTCAGATGTTCCTCATACTCATAACCAATATCATGTGGGGAGCTACCCTGATAGATCTATCAACACGTAGGCTCTCAACAGAGAGTTAACAGTTGCACCAACTGAACCTATAACACGTAGGCTCTCAACATAGAGTTAACAGTTATATCAACTGAACCTATAACACGTAGGCTCTCAACAGAGAGTTAACAGTGGCACCGTCATGTACTCACAAAACAAACATGTCGCAGCATATAATCACATCATCACACATATATGTCCAAAATCATGTAACACAGTAGTTCACAGTATAAAAACGTTTGTAAAGCATTGAGTTTAGTGAAAAACAACGAGCATGTATTCTCCCCCAAAACAGTTATAAAACAAGTAAAAGTAGGGGCCATGAACTCACCTTAGCCACAGCAATGCAAGATCACAACTGACACGACTGGCATCTAGAGCATATCACAACGTTCTCAAAACATACGGCACGAAGGTACTCGGAGGTACAAGAACGGCGGTACACAACGGTCTAGGATCGGCACAACCTAATACGTATACGATTATCTCAAAACACGTCTCGCAAAATAATAAAGTCTATAAAAGACAAAGTGTCGTAGTTTTCGTGGATTACTCAGTTTTCAAAACTTGTCAAAAGCTTAGTTTTAACGTTTCGTGTGGTGTGGTAAGAAACATAGACTCGACAGACAACTCACGCCAAAGAGAATAGACATCGACATAGTCGAGAGATTACCGACGAGAACTCAAACCAAGAAAGACATACTCTAGAAGTTAACGACAAATAAACACCCCAAGTAAATAAGTCAGTTTGTACGTTTCGGTATTTACCCCGTTATTCCCAAATAATTTGTATAAAGGTTAGAAATAAGTTTAACTAATAAAATTAGTTTTCTCAAATCGTTGATTATAATTTAACCAAGTCTAAATTTACAACATTTTATAAGTTTTATGTCCCGTTATCATTCGCGTAATAATCATATCCGTATTCAATTTCAAATCACGATTCCAAGTTCAACCTAAAACGTACTAATGTGTCACTAACCAATTTTTAAACGAACATTCTTGTTATATTTTAGGCTTATTGGGCTTGTGACTTAAATAAAACCAAACGCACTCTATGACATGGGCTGTTAGGCCCAACCTCAATCCCATCCAACAAGAACACCAACTTTATCATAGATATACTCCAACAAAGCTGCTAACCCAAAACGCATTACAGGTATATATATATTTTTTTGTTTTTGAATCAACCCACCAGCACAAACTCAAACACACCCTATTTGACTAAAAAAAAATGACAACAAGTAAACATCCCCTTAAGATCCCTTTAAGCTGAAAATAAGTTAAAGCCAAGTCAAGCATAACGCACCCTACGTGGGTTTCCAACGAACCATTCCAACAAAGTTTACACCCTCTTGGGTGTCTTGTTTAAACCGAGACTCGAACCAAGACTCAAAACAGTCAATAACCAAAATAAAAACATGTTAACGCCAACACAAGACTAATGAACTATCATTCGAATCATTATTTCCCACTTCACCGAGACCACGAGGTCTCGGTTTCGAACCAAGACGAGAAACGAAACCAACAAAAATAATACACCCTCTTGGGTTCACTGTTAGGCCGAAAAAACAATAACACAAAATTCACAATCAAAATAGGCCCTCGGGTTTGACCCGATTTGAGAACTATCCACAACCAATATAAATCGAGACTTCAAAAATAGACACATAACACTATAATCAGTTTCTTACCACACGATTTGGTTCCAAACTAGTTTGTATCCGGTTTTTAATACAAAACCATTATTAACGAGTTTCATTCCTTCTTATATCACGAATTCAAAATCTCATCTCATATAAAGTTTTAAATCCACGAAAAATAATATCGACATCAAGGTAAATCGGATATATAAAAAGAATAATAATAATAGTATCGAACGAGTTTTCTCGGTTTACCAAGTCGAGTAAAACAAAGAGAACGAGGTGGTGGTGGCGAAGCTGCTTCGATGGTGGCAGGAAAGGGAGGAAAAGACGGCGGCTGTGGTAATGAGCACGAACCAAACAAAACTCAGAAATCTCCAACACACGATCTATACACGATACTTACCATTTGTGTTGCCGGAATACTCGCCGGAAAAATCATAGTTATCGAGAACGAGGGGGTTTCTTGGCGTGTGAATTATGTGGAAATGATGAGAAGGGTGAGAGGATTAAAGTGGTGTTGGCGGTGTGGTAGGGTGAGCGGCGGTGGTGGCCGGATGGCCGGATTTGGTCACCGGATTTTATTAGAGAGGAGAGAGAGATGGGAGTGGTGATAATGTCGGCTGGAAGCAAATAAAATGAAATATGTAACCCTAAAATTTTATAAGTGGGTATTTATAGTGTGAGGATAGGACTAAGCACAAACCCTAACGCGCCCTCAGGGACTAAAACTGTCAATTTCTTTATATTTTGAACGAAACACCAACGAGACCAATAAATCGTGTGGTAAATATTTCCCGAGCACCCGAAAGTTATTCCATAATTTTTAAAATAGCTTTTCCATTAATTTTGATTATAAATACGTGTAGCTTTATTTCTCGTTGCCCGAATAAATTAATATTCGCGTTTAGAAAAATTTTTCCAATAAAACGACTATTCATACGCCTCGTTTCTCACAAATAATAAAAAAATCAAAACAAATCGTCGGTTGTGCCAGTACGCGTTGTGTACAAATTTTCACGTTTCGCGAGATAAATTCACGTTTTCAAACCAAATAAGTTCAGAAAGGACCCGTTTATGAAAAACGGGGAAAGTCTCGAATAAAAATATATTCGGAAAATTACGGGTGGTTACAGTCTCACCTCCTTAATGGAATCGCGACCTCGCGATTCAATTCAAGTTACTCGTTACGGTTGAAAAGAGATGGGTATATATATACAAGGTTTCATCGTCACGTTCCCACGTGAATTCAGGACCTTTTTCGCGAGCTTCGATGAGCTTTGTCAATAGAGATGTGACTTTACTAAAGTCGTTCGATTTCACGGTTCATGATTTGCGGCCATAAAGTGGCTCGTATGGTGCCATCGAATACTGGAGTCGTAGGTATTGTTATAAAAGAATTTGGTCAACTGGAGGTGTCGATACCAACTATTGCCAAATTACGCAAGAACACAATATGTCCTCTAACACTTGAATGGTTTCTCCACTTCGGCCATCAGTCTGGAGATGATACACAGTATTCATCTCCAAATCTGTCCTCATGGCCCTTGGAGTGATTGCCAGGTATTTTGATGTGAAACATATATCCTGATCAGAGAATGGTAAGAATCGACACTCTATGCCGTGAAGTGATTCCCGATGCATATTGACGAGCAAGATTGCCAATACTGTAGTTTCATTGATTTGAGAAGGTAAGTAGATTAGGTAGGATTATCAACAATAACTCTAGTAGCAGTGCTAGATTTACCTCCAAGGTTTCGTTTATGATATAATTCATTATCCGGTAAGAAAGTCGCAAGGATCACTGGTACTTCCGAGGGACGAGTGAGAAGTTGGGCGGTTGTCCCAAGGAATCGCGGTTTCAGTTACCCCTTAGAGTCTCAAGATTTCTGCTGGGCGTGGAATCTCTGCCAAATAGAGAGTTTAGCGAGTTCAGAGTGTAATTCTGAGAAAAGAAGTTGATTGCCACAAGCAATCAGTTGGTTGAATCAGTAATGTACAAGGTACTCAAAACGGAGGGTACAACATTGATCGAACAGTTTCGATTAAACAATCCCGATCGGAAAGATGAACATCATCGATTTAGCGCAAGGCTTAGAGTAGAGGCGACTGTAACAAGGCCACAACAAAACGAGTCCGAATAACAAAACCAAATCCAGGATGACGTCCAAAATCATAAAATTAAACAACTCGAATTAAATCAGAATCAAGACCAATCCAAACGCAGTCGATATCGAATCTAAACGTAGTCAAAAATCGAATCCAAAAGTAGCCAAAATCAAACATAAGCGTAGATAAAATCAATTCCAAACGTAGCCAAGATTCAAAACCAAACATGGTCAAAATCGAATCTAAACGTTCTAGTAAGCTCGGGCGGCTTATAACGCTCTCCAGGAATTACAACTAAGTAGCTCGAATTCAAACGGTGCCAATCGGATCTAACTCGACCCGATGCAAGATACGGCCAGACGACGGCAAAAAGGATTTCCATATAATGGAGACGTATAGCGGTGCCAGAAGTATTACGGTTCATACGATGTTGTGATGCCAGTGTGTAGTGTATGTGGAAGTAAAATTCCAATGTCGGTGTACGCACGCAAAACTGTACGATTCCAAAAATCAATGACCAACCCGAACATAATTCCATTATAACTACTCTCAGTATTGCAAAATTCACCTCTGAGTCGGACATAGGTGATCAAGCTATGTCCCACTGTCCCTGGTTGAATATAGGTGATCAGTCTATATTCACCCGAGGTTCAATGAATTTTTGGAATACTAAGCCTAGTTATACTAGTAGTATGTCCTTTATATCCAGAATCATTCCCAAAAATCACGACAAGTATACAAACACGACGTTCAATAGTGAGATTACGCAAAGAAATAGCGTAACTCCGTGACAGGTTCGGTGCAAGTATAAGCATATGGAAATGCTTAAAGTGGACAGTTAAAAAGAACGGATATAAAATATCCAAGAGTCAAGCACACGTCTCAACAAAAATATAATCAAGCATCTCATCAAATAACTCGTCAAGTATATCATGAACATCTCATCTAATATATCATCACTATCTCGTCATATCAATTATATCCTCAAATAAAATCGTACGTGAGGCATCGGCTTGGCAGGCAGGCACGTGTCGGTCATAGGGTTAAGTTTTTATAAAAGTGGTTATAGTCCAGGTTTTTTGAAAATAAACCCAGTTCTCTATAACCTAGGCTCTGATACCAATCTGTCACACCCCGAAAATCGGGTCCAGCGGAAGCATACATGTCACTGGGGTGCTACTCAATTGGTATCACAACACAAGGTACAAAGAACGGTTTTACCTTAACCGTTTAGAATAAAATTCGTTATCAAAAGTAATACATTTACATCATTTGAAAATGGTGCGGAAGTAAGGCCCATAAATAAACAAAGCGGTCCCAAATATAAATATCAGAGTCGTCTATGACCATGCCCCTTGCCAAGCGCCTCCAGAGATAAGCTAAAGTCTTAAACCTGAAAATACATGCTAAAAGGGTTAGCTTACGCTGGTGAGTTCATAGGTTTTAGTTTAAAACAAAATGGTTGAACCAAAAGGTTTTCGAGTTCAAATCATTTTTCACAACAAGTCAAGTTCCACGTAGGCTCACGCTGTCTAAATCACAGTTCTAAAACCAATCCGCAAACAATATCACAATTCAAAACATCTCAACCATAATCAATCACACAGATACTACACACATATAGTGACGCGCCAACTGAGCCTCAGATGTTCCTCATACTCATAACCAATATCATGTGGGGAGCTACCCTGATAGATCTATCAACACGTAGGCTCTCAACAGAGAGTTAACAGTTGCACCAACTGAACCTATAACACGTAGGCTCTCAACATAGAGTTAACAGTTATATCAACTGAACCTATAACACGTAGGCTCTCAACAGAGAGTTAACAGTGGCACGTCATGTACTCACAAAACAAACATGTCGTAGCATATAATCACATCATCACACGTATATGTCCAAAATCATGTAACACAGTAGTTCACAGTATAAAAACGTTTGTAAAGCATTGAGTTTAGTGAAAAACAACGAGCATGTATTCTCCCCCAAAACAGTTATAAAACAAGTAAAAGTAGGGGCCATGAACTCACCTTAGCCACAGCAATGCAAGATCACAACTGACACGACTGGCATCTAGAGCATATCACAACGTTCTCAAAACATACGGCACGAAGGTACTCGGAGGTACAAGCACGGCGGTATACAACGGTCTAGGATCGGCACAACCTAATACGTATACGATTATCTCAAAACACGTCTCGCAAAATAATAAAGTCTATAAAAGACAAAGTGTCGTAGTTTTCGTGGATTACTCAGTTTTCAAAACTTGTCAAAAGCTTAGTTTTAACGTTTCGTGTGGTGTGGTAAGAAACATAGACTCGACAGAAAACTCACGCCAAAGAGAATAGACATCGACATAGTCGAGAGATTACCGACGAGAACTCAAACCAAGAAAGACATACTCTAGAAGTTAACGACAAATAAACACCCCAAGTAAATAAGTCAGTTTGTACGTTTCGGTATTTACCCCGTTATTCCCAAATAATTTGTATAAAGGTTAGAAATAAGTTTAACTCATAAAATTAGTTTTCTCAAATCGTTGATTATAATTTAACCAAGTCTAAATTTATAACATTTTATAAGTTATCATTCGCGTAATAATCATATCGTTATTCAATTTCAAATCACGATTCCAAGTTCAACCTAGAACGTACTAATGTGTCACTAACCAATTTTTAAACGAACATTCTTGTTATATTTTAGGCTTATTGGGCTTGTGACTTAAATAAAACCAAACGCACTCTATGACATGGGCTGTTAGGCCCAACCTCAATCCCATCCAACAAGAACACCAACTTTATCATAGATATACTCCAACAAAGCTGCTAACCCAAACCGCATTACAGGTATATATATATTTTTTTTGTTTTTGAATCAACCCACCAGTACAAACTCAAACACACCCTATTTGACTAAAAAAAATGACAACAAGTAAACACCCCCTTAAGATCCCTTTAAGCTGAAAATAAGTTAAAGCCAAGTCAAGCATAACGCACCCTACGTGGGTTTCCAACGAACCATTCCAACAAAGTTTACACCCTCTTGGGTGTCTTGTTTAAACCGAGACTCGAACCAAGACTCAAAACAGTCAATAACCAAAATAAAAACATGTTAACGCCAACACAAGACTAATGAACTATCATTCGAATCATTATTTCCCACTTCACCGAGACCACGAGGTCTCGGTTTCGAACCAAGACGAGAAACGAAACCAACAAAAATAATACACCCTCTTGGGTTCAATGTTAGGCCGAAACAACAATAACACAAAATTCACAATCAAAATAGGCCCTCGGGTTTGACCCGATTTGAGAACTATCCACAACCAATATAAATCGAGACTTCAAAAATAGACACATAACACTATAATCAGTTTCTTACCACACGATTTGGTTCCAAACTAGTTTGTATCCGGTTTTTAATACAAAACCATTATTAACGAGTTTCATTCCTTTTTATATCACGAATTCAAAATCTCATCTCATATAAAGTTTTAAATCCACAAAAAATAATATCGACATCAAGGTAAATCGGATATATAAAAAGAATAATAATAATAGTATCGAACGAGTTTTCTCGGTTTACCAAGTCGAGTAAAACAAAGAGAACGAGGTGGTGGTGGCAAAGCTGCTTCGATGGTGGCAGGAAAGGGAGGAAAAGACGGCGGCTGTGGTGATGAGCACGAACCAAACAAAACTCAGAAATCTCCAACACACGATCTATATACGATACTTACCATTTGTGTTGCCGGAATACTCGCCGGAAAAATCATAGTTATCGAGAACGAGGGGGTTTCTTGGCGCGTGAATTATGTGGAAATGATGAGAAGGGTGAGAGGATTAAAGTGGTGTTGGCGGTGTGGTAGGGTGAGCGGCGGTGGTGGCCGGATGGCCGGATTTGGTCGCCGGATTTTATTAGAGAGGAGAGAGAGATGGGAGTGGTGATAATGTCGGCTGGAAGCAAATAAAATGAAACATGTAACCCTAAAATTTTATAAGTGGGTATTTATAGTGTGAGGATAGGACTAAGCACAAACCCTAACGCGCCCTCAGGGACTAAAACTGTCAATTTCTTCATATTTTGAACGAAACACCAACGAGACCAATAAATCGTGTGGTAAATATTTCCCGAGCACCCGAAAGTTATTCCATAATTTTTAAAATAGCTTTTCCATTAATTTTGATTATAAATACGCGTAGCTTTATTTCTCGTTGCTCGAATAAATTAATATTCGCGTTTAGAATAATTTTTCCAATAAAACGACTATTCATACGCCTCGTTTCTCACGAATAATAAAAAAATCAAAACAAATCGTCGGTTGTGCCAGTACGCGTTGTGTACAAATTTTCACGTTTCGCGAGATAAATTCACGTTTTCAAACCAAATAAGTTCAGAAAGGATCCGTTTATGAAAAACGGGGAAAGTCTCGAATAAAAATATATTCGGAAAATTACGGGTGGTTACATAACTTCCATGGGTAGTGTTGGCATCTAACTTGTAAATAACAATAATTTCGTTTTTAAGCTTAGTTTGGGGACTCGTGAAAAATCAGGGACGACGAATTTTATCCGTATGGTCACTTCTTTATGAGTCGTGTTTCCTACTCGATGACCCTAAAAGTTATTGAAAGATAATGATTGTCAACAAAACCGTCACATGATCATAAGAAAAAATACAAAAATAGAATAAAAATAAAAATGGGGAGTTTTTAGAACATAAGATTTCTTAATCTCTTTTGAATATTTTGCTACTTCTCAAAGTTAGTAAAAAGAGATTAGAAATTTTTGATTTCAAAAACGTGTTTTTATAACATTGCGTGAGGACACTGCAATATCTTAGTCTAGGGGATTTTGGTATGTGCTTAAACACATACCTTTTCTTGACCAAATTAAGACCAAAACGACCCAAAAACTAACCAAAATGCCAAAGATATTTGTGTTTTTGTGTTTATTAATATGCAGGTACGGATATCTCAAAAAAAGGACAAAATCAAGAAAAACCTAGAAAACGCGAGCACAAGAATTGGAAGAGATACTTAAAGTCGGTGTCGGGGATGAAATCACAAAAGGAAAAGTTATTTGAAGAAAAGCCCTTGGATCATTGCAAAATTACAAATTCAGTCCTTGGAAAGTATTTTCAGCTTGGCAGATTTGGTCCTTGAAGATTACAAAAAAAAAAAAAAAAATTAATACAACATTGGTCCTTGTAATTTCATTTTTTACCTAAACCTAAAAAAATACTAACTAAATTTATTAAAACAAACCTAACTCAAATCCTAGCCCAGCCCACCATTCCTTTAATACTAAATCCTACCCGGATCCCACAACCCAACCCGTTTTCTCTTATTTAACCCAAGTCAAAACAAAAAAATACCCGGTCAACCCCTAAGCCAAAAACCCGCCAAAATTAACCACCCTTTACTGTTCATCCATCGTTCTCTCCATTTACCCTGCTCCTACATTAATTACCCTCATTAAAAAATATCTAGAAGCTGCTGACAATGCAAGGGAATGCCACGTTGGCATTTCCCATCAATTTCATTGGCCAAAGCACCACCATCTATGATCAAACGGCTGAAAAGAGAAGGAGTGGTCACCAAGATTGATCCAAGGGCTATAATATGGATTCATGAAGCTTCCTGAGGAAACCCTAGTGCACCTCAAGCCTATAAATAGAAGCCTTCCTCATTCACAGGAGGGTGTTAGGTTTTTAGAGTCAAGTTTAGGGTAAATTGTAGTGTCGTTTTTTTAGTTGTAATCTTAAATTCAGTATTTTTATGAGGTGAAATGATGTTATGTACTCAGTTTTCAAGTATTAATGAAAGTTAAGTCTTGATTTAGTTTCCTTAAAAGCACTTTGTTCTGTTTTCATATATGTGAATATAAGCTAATCATAGCTTATTTTTCTGTCTTATTAAGTCCTCCTTAAGCTCTTTTCAAGTTTTCATTCAAATATTTTCATAACTTCTATTTTCATTCCAAAAATCCAAAAAAAAATAGGAAAATATCTCAAAAATACAAAAATATTCTAAAATCAGCTTGCAGTAAGCTATTTTTTCTTAGTATAATCTCATTTAAGCTTTCTAGCTTATTGTGAGTTTTATAATAGGTTCAAAACTGTTTTTGTCTCAAATGCTCAAAAAGTCGACCAAAGTCAAAGTTGAGGTGAAATACGCAATTTGGGAGATAAGTTGTTCTGGAAAAGCTTGGTTGGTTATTTTTGGCTTGTGAAAACAACCCTGGGTTGTGTTGATCATTGGTTCAGTACTGTTTCAAGCTTTGGTCCTTGTAAGTCTCACTTAATTTCAAGTTTTATAGCTTATAATTGTTCCTTAGCTTATTTCTACTATTCCAGTGCTTATTAGAGTTTTTGTAGCTTATTTATTCATGTTTATGCTTATTGATAGTAGTTTAATGCTTATATGTTAGTCTAATCTAAAAAAGTCATAAAAAGCCAAAAAATAGTCATATTAGGTTACAGCTTATTTATTGCTTATTATTCAGTTGAAAGTTGCTCAATTGGTTAAGATTAAGTTACATAATCAGTAGTTGAGTAGAATCATAGCTTATATTAGTGGTTGCTAGTATAAATTTCAAAATCAGCTTTCATAAGGGGTGTTTGGCATTGTTTGGCAAAAGCTAGCTTGTACTGTTCTTTGACCTTTAGACAAGATTTGATTGAGCTTATTTGAGTCCATATAAGCTGATTTTAGGAGATGATAAGCTGTTGTGAGTTGTTTTGAGGATTTGAATCTATAGGTTCAATATTAGGACCCATACTGCCTTCATAAGCTTCCTATAAGCTAAGCTTGTTTTGGTGCTTAACTTTGGCAAACTTAGGTGTAATTTAATGAATCCAGTGAATGTTCAAGTTTTGGTACTGTTCCATCAAGGATTGAAGGATTTAAGGACCAAAAGCCATATCTGCTGTATCAGAAACTCAGCATCCCCATTTGGCCTAATTAGCTTTGGTTTTTCATTTTTAATTGCTTTAATATAAGTCCATAATAGCTGAAATTTGGTACTGATCATCTTTGGTGGCTTATTTAGTCAAAACTGATTTTTGGGGAATTGCTTAATAGCTTTTTAGGGCCCTTAACAGCACCTCAGAACCATTTATTAGGCCTGCATCAGTTTTGCTTATTGAGTTTGATTTGTTCTTGTCTGCTATTTCTTATTGATTATTCTGAGTTAATTTGGTTATATAGCATAGAGTACTTATTACATTAGCTTATTCTTAGATCCTTATAGCTTATCTTAGCTTATAATCATTGTTCACCTTTGCTTTTTGCTTGATTTCATCCTTATTACCCACTGTTCAGTCAAGATTAGCTTATTATGAGCTGATAACAAGTTTTCAAAAATATTTTCTTTTGTAAAAAGTACTTATAATTAAGTGCTTATTCAGTTTTATAAAGAAAAAAAATAATAAGTTTTCAAAAAAGCCATTGCTGGGATTCGAACCCTGGCCACCCAGCTCACCACACACAGCCTTAACCATACGCGCCCTTGGGTCTTCTTCGAAATAGATTGCAAGCATAATTCTTTTAACCATTTTTTCCTCTATTAAGCTTATAATTTGTTTTCAGCTTATTGTAGCTTATTGGTTACTGATTTTTCTAAACTTTTATTTTTCCTAGCTTCTTATTAGTTTAAAGTATTTTCCTGCAAAATTTCATAATTTTCCAAAATCGTTTACTATTTTTAATCATTTAATTTCTTTCTTAGAGTTTTTAATTCATATAAATTAAAATAAAATTTAAAAAAATATAATTCTTTTTCCTAAAATTTTCTTTTTCTAATTAGAACTTAGGAAAATTAATTTGGCCTTCCTAGGATTAATATTTCATTAATTTGACGTTTTAAGCTCGGGATTTCCCGGTTTTGATTCGTAACTAGTTTTTCTTCGCATTTTAGGCCCTAAGCACTTTAGATTAGCATTTGCCTTAGTTAATTAGTTGTTTTTAGATAATCTTTCTTAATTTTAGTTTAAAATCCAAAAAACCCCCACTCTTTCACTATTCACTACACGTTTCACGTTCCCGAAATCACAATTCCATTCAATCTTCAATCGGGACAACGAACTTGGGTTTTGCATATTTCCTTTGCAATTCCTTGGAATATAAATTTTTAAATCAATAATGTTCTCTAATTGAGAGAAAATATGTGCCCGTTGTGCCCATTTAACTTTTCAATGGGCTAAATGTGCCCATTTCAAAAAAAAGGAGGGGGCTAAATGTGCCCAAATCTTTTACAAAGTAGTCAAAAGTAGCCCATTTTTTCATTTTGGGCACAAATTACCACCTCTATTATAGAATATTCATTGAAGGGTTTTCTAAGATAGCAAATCCGTTGATCAAGTTGACACAGAAGAACCAGAAGTACGAGTGGGGAAAGAAGCAAGAGTCCGCTTTTCAGTTATTGAAGCAAAAGCTTTGCAGTGCGCCAATTTTGGCACTGCCCAAAGGGATTAAAAACTTCGTGGTATACTGTGACGCATCACATAAAGGACTTGGAGCAGTACTAATGCAGAGAAGGTGATAGCATATGCATCTCGATAACTTAAGATACATGTGAAGAATTACACCACTCACGACTTAGAGTTGGGTGCCGTGGTTTTTGCACTCAATATTTGGAGGCACTACCTTTACGGAACTAAGTGTGTTGTGTTTACAGACCACAAGAGCTTACAGTATATACTTGATCAGAAGGAACTTAATATGAGACAGCGTCGTTGGTTGGAACTGCTTAGTGATTACGATTGTGAGATTCGATATCACCCAGGGAAGGCTAATGTTGTAGCAGATGCACTTAGTCGGAAAGAGCGACTCAAGCCTTTGAGAGTCAGATCATTGGGAATGACGATCATTTCACCCTTACCATCAAAAATCCTCGAGGCTCAGGTAGAGGCACTCAAGGAGGAAAACCGACCAAGTGAGAAACTTGATGGAATGCCAGAGAATGCAAATAGCTTTGTAAGAAGAGCAGAAGGAGTATTATGCTTCAAGGATAGAAGCCGGATACCTCTCTATGGCGGAATACGAGAGTTGATTATGCACGAGTCGCACAAGTCGAAGTACTCCATTCACCCAGGTTCTGATAAGATGTATCAGGATCTCAAGAGACTTTATTGGTGGCCGAATATGAAAGCAGAAATAGCTACGTATGTTAGCAAATGCCTTACTTGCGCTAAGGTAAAAGCCGAGTACCAGAAACCATCAGGATTACTTCAACAACTAGAAATTCCTCAGTGGAAATGGGAACGCATTACAATGGACTTTGTCACTAAACTTCCCAAGATATCAGGCGATTTCGATGCTATTTGGGTAATCATTGATCGTCTCACTAAATCAGCCCATTTCATTCCAATCAGAGAGACTTATTCTATGGATCAGCTTACCAGACTTTACGTCAAGGAATTTAGTCTCAAAGCACGGTGCACCAATTTCCATCATTTCCGACAGAGATAGTCGCTTTACTTCAAACTTATGGCAGTCATTGCAAGATTCATTTGGAACCAAATTAGACATGAGTACTACCTATCATCCTCAAACCGATGGTCAGAGCGAAAGAACGATTCAGACATTAGAAGATATGCTCAGGGCGTGTGTGATAGACTTTGGAAATGGTTGGGCTAACCATTTGCCTTTGATCGAGTTCTCTTACAACAACAGTTATCACACGAGCATAAAGGCCGCACCATTCGAGGCACTCTATGGTCGAAAGTGCCAGTCCCCAGTCTGTTGGGCCGAAGTTGGTGATGCACAACTTACTGGTCCAGAGTTGGTTCGTGAAACAACAGAAAAGATAATTCAGATCCGAGAAAGACTTCGAACAGCCAGAAGCCAACAGAAAAGTTACGCCGATGTTTGACGCAAACCATTAGAATTTCAGGTTGGAGACAAGGTCATGTTAAAGGTCTCGCCTTGGAAAGGCGTGATACGATTCGAAAAACGCGGGAAATTGGACCCGAGATACATTGGGCCATTTAGGATTCTCGAAAGGATTGATCCGGTAGCATAGAGACTTGATCTCCCGTCAGAGCTCAGCAGAGTACATAACACATTTCATGTCTCAAACCTCAAGAAGTGTCTTTCAGATGAAACGCTTGTAATTCCATTAGAAGAAATTCAACTCGACGATAATCTAAATTTTGTGGAGGAACCAGCAGAGATCATGGACTGTGAGGTCAAACGGTTGAAGCAGAGTCGAATTCCTATCGTCAAAGTTCGCTCGAATTCTCGAAGAGGTCCCGAGTTTACTTGGGAGCGGGAAGACCAGATGCGACTCAAATACCCACATCTTTTCACCGAGTCCACTCCAGAGACCAACACCAGCTGAATTCAGGGACTGAATTCCTTTTAGGGTGGGCGACTGTGACAAATCGTAATTTTAGGTCATTTTTCAAACCTCGACAATTTACTATTTTAGAAAATAATTTCAAAAACGAAACCGTGGCCGCCGGAATGAGCAAAAACGAGCTTACGACGAGAAAGATACGCTAATTCTAAGTTTGACGACGAAAACTATTTTTTACTGAAAATTTGCGCGCTGTCCCAAGAATTTCAACAGGTAAAACGAGGCATTGGACGTGATCTAGAAGAGCCGACCTACTGAAAATATGTTAGTTCACATTAATACGAAGCCGCGGATATAAAGAACGTAGAAAACGAGCTTATAACGACCAAAATACACGCGTTTGAAACCCGACGATTTCAACATAATTTTATCAGCTTTTGTAATAGAAAATATTACCAAGTCTAAAACAGTTTTTTTTTTGCGAGACACCATGTTGAGAGCCGTTTTTCTCATTGAACGAGACGCGTATGGTCAAAATGATAAAGATACGAACTTGAGATAATGTTATAAGGTTTCCAAAAATATCAAGCTTATGTCCTAACTCTTAACGAACACCCTTTTATGGATAATTTTGCGACGCCCTTTGGTCATATTTTCAAGTAATGAAAAATGCTATTTTTACGACGAAAACACAATATTTATCGATAGATCACCAAACGAGGATCGTGGAGTATCGTTTCAACATATTTACACGAAAAGTGTTTTATAACTTAACGAGACGTCAAAAATATATTTTTCAACGATAAACATTATTTTCAAAATTCACGAGTGGTATCGATAACATACGTATTTGCATGTGTAACATTATTTCATTGCTTATATTAGATCATATCATTCATATTAGATTGCGGTTAGAGATCGAGCCTCATTTCAACATATTCACTACTATCATTGTTGCTAGTGCATCAGGTGAGTTTTCATAGCCCCGTTTTCAATTGATTATTTAATTTCTAAACTCTCGGGGGCGAATACATTGCACCATTTTTACATACGGACCAAAGTATCAAAAATTCAGTTACATTGCTTAAGTTTCATCATTGCCCAGATTAAAGTTCCCTTTATTTATCATGAACCGTTAATTATGGATGTAAGCGAGAGTGAGTGGATAGATCTATTGAGGGTGACGCCTCCGTTCGGGTTGGTAGCGCCAACTAGTCATACGAACGCATTTCATTTGAATCATATTAGAGTGACTGGCAAAACACTCAGTTTGGGGCACTTCATTTCAGTCTAGCTTCGGGGTCATGAGCTTAAGAGTTAATTTATTATTTTATGTGACATTTTTGTCATTCACTTTATACTTGTGGTTACCGTAGAATCATTTCATTTACATAAACCTATGAATTTCACCAACATTATTGTTGACCATTTTTAGCAATGTATTTTCAGGTAATTAAGGTAATCGCATGTTGGCCTGCATATGGACTTATTTTGGAGTAGCGGTGACGACGCGTCTCACTTATATTTTATGCACTTAATTATCATTTGATTTGTATAAACTCATTTCCGCAAACATGAAACATCTTTTGGGACCTAACTTTTGTAACTCTGAATGTTTTAAGTAATCAAAAGATGTATTTTCAAAGCGACACTTTAGGTCGTTCAATATAACTGTAACTGTGGTGCTATGGCAATCACGCCCCTGGAATTCCATTCCGCTGCAAGTCAATATTTTGGGGGTGTGACACCTAACATCACCAAGAATCTGATTTCTGGCCCTATTCTTATTAATAAAGGATTTAAACTTGTATTTGAATCAGATAAATTTGTAATCCCCAAGGGTGATGTGTATGTAGGAAAGGGTTACCTTGATCAGGGACTCTTTAAACTAAGTGTTGTAACTGATGACAATGTTATTAATAATAATAACGTGGGAACTAGCACCGCTTCGGTGTACATGATTGATCCTTCTTTCTTATGGCATTCTAGATTAGGCCATGTTAATTTTCGTTCCTTGCAAAGAATGACAAACTTAGGCATGTTGCCTAAATGTTCCATAGATAAAATATCCAAGTGTGAGATATGTGTTGAATTTAAATACACAAGTCATTCATACAACTCTATAGAAAAATAAAATGAAATACTTGGTTTAATCCATACAGATTTATGTGATTTCAAAGCAACACCATCAAGAGGAGGAAAGAATTATTATATTACTTTCATTGATGATTGCAGCAAATTTTGTTATGTGTACTTAATAAATACCAAAAATAAAGCCTTGAATATGTTTAAGACATATAAGGCAGAAGTTGAAAATCAACTAGACAAAAAGATCAAAATTCTAAGGTCTGATAGACGAGGAGAATATGAATCCAATGACTTTGCTGAATTTTGTTCTACTTATGGTATTGTACACCAAACAACAGCCCCATACACCCCACAACAAAATGGCGTGGATGAACGTAAGAATAGAACATTCAAGAACATGATTAATTCAATGTTAATTACTTCAGGGACTCCTCATAGTCTATGGGGTGAAGCATGTCTTGCTGCAAATATAGTGTTGCATAAAATTCCTCATAAGAAGAGTGACAAATCTCCATATCAATTATGGAAAGGAAAACAACATTCTTATAAAAGGATAAAAGTGTGGGGTTGTTTGGCAAAGGTTCAAATACCTTTACCAAAGAGAACCAAACTTGGACCAAAAATAGTTGATTGTGTTTATCTCGGTCCAGCAAAGAATAGTGCTGCTTATAGGTTTCTGGTTTACAAATCCAATGTAGAGGACATAACCAACAACACAATTATAGAATCTGCTGAAGCATATTCTTTGAGAATATCTTTCCTTGTAAGGATAAAGAGAAACAAATCTCAAATTCAAGGAAAAGAGTATTAGATGATCTGTTGCCTCAAGATCAAAGAGACAACAATTCTGAGGTTCAACAAGATAATGATGAACCTAGAAGAAGTAAGCGTGCAAAAGTCTCTAAAGACTTTGGACCTGATTATATGACCTATATTGTGAATGAAGAACTACAAACATATAAGGCTGCTATGTATTCATCAGAAGCACCTTATTGGCAAGAGGCTATTCAAAGCGAAATAGACTCAATTATGCATAATAATACATGGAAATTGGTTTATCTACCTTCGGAACATAAACCAATAGGCCATAAGTGGATCTTCAAAAAGAAACTAAGACCTGATGGTACCACAGAGAAGTATAAGGCTCGTTTAGTAGCAAAAGGATACCATCAAAAAGAAGGTCAAGATTTCTTTGACACTTACTCCCCGGTTACAAGGATAACCTCTAAGAACGTTAATGGCAATAGCAGCAATTCACAACCTGATTATACATCAAATGGATGTGAAAACTGCGTTCTTAAATGGTGAATTAGATGAAAAAATCTATATGCAACAACCCGAGGGGTTTGTTGTCAAAGGTCAAGAGCATAAGGTATGTAAATTGATTCAATCTCTTTACGTCCTTAAACAAGCTCCAAAGCAATGGCATGAGAAGTTTGATAACACTCTATTATCGAACGGCAATCAAATAAATGAATGTGATAAATGTGTCTATGTTAAACAATACAAAAATGCATTTTTCATCATTTGTTTATATGTAGATGATATGCTAATCATGGGTACAAATATGAATGTTATAAAGCAAACCAATAAAATGCTTCATTCTTCATTTGATATGAAAAACATGGGAGAAGCAGATGTCATTCTTGGTATAAGAATTCAAAAGAATTCTAATGGATACATCCTTACCCAATCTCATTACATTGAGAAGACCCTTAAGAAATTTGGGCACTATGATGATAGACCGGTTGTAACTCCCTTTGATCCTAAGATTCAACTCAAGAAGAACAAAGGACAAAGTGTATCTCAGTTACAATATACACAAGTACTAGGAAGCTTGATGTATATAATGAACTGTACACGACCAGATTTGGCATATAGTGTAAGTCAACTTAGTCGATACTCACATAACCCTGGGAGAGATCATTGGGATGCACTAGTAAGAGTGCTTCAATATTTTAAGCATACAATGGCTTATGGGTTACATTACACTAAATATCCTCCTATGTTAGAAGGATTTTGTGATGCCAATTGGATTTCCAATCATAATGAAGGAAAGTCCATAAGTGGCTATGTATTTACGCTTGGAGGGGCTGTTGTATCATGGAAATCGTCTAAACAAACTGTGAATACTAGATCAACAATGGAAGCAGAATTTGTAACCTTAGACAAAGCTGCTGAAGAAGCAGAATGGCTTAAAAGCTTTCTAGAGGGTATTCCCTTGTGGCCAAAACCTGTGACTGTTGTATGTATACATTGTGATAGTATGGCTGCTCTTACCAGAGCAAAGAGTCAAATCTATAACGGCAAGTCAAGACATATAAGACGTCGCCACAATACGATAAAGGACTTGTTAAGAAATGGAATCATTTTCATCGACTACGTTAAGTCAAAGGAAAATATAGCAGATCCTTTGACAAAAGGCCTATGTAGAGAACAAGTCATATTTACATCGAGAGGTATGGGCTTAAAGCCAACACAATGAGTGACTACACAAAGGAAACCTAACCTAGCAAAATTGGAGATCCCATGGTCTAGGTTCAATAGGGAAACTAGTTGAGAAAAACTCAAAAGTACTAACACACAGGTATGCCCATTCCTATGATGAATGTTGTGTGTTTTTCGTTGATGATTGAGGGCTGAATTCTAATTCTTAATAATGCTAATGGCTTTTACAGTGGAATACTACGGAATATTCTTGATTGGCATTACCTATACGAGATTGATGTGTGGTCGCATCTTTGGGAACCAAATGGCTAAGTTCTCTAAAATACTCATGAATAAGGATATGTTCATGACCGAAATGAACACAACGGTAAGAATCTGTTATTGCATAAATATGATATGTGTGATACTTATTGTCTCGATTTACTGCAAAACGTGGCTAGTTCAAGACTTATGTTCACTATCCACAAAGTAGATCCGATATGTACTCACTAGGATAGGTTCAAGTCCAAAAGACACCTAATCTGATGCCAAATCCTGATTTCGTTTTGCTCTTAACTACCCCTTTTTCTTTTAAAAAATGGAACATTTGATGGAAATAGAATAATAAGTAATTATCTTATTTTCTATTCAAATGTGGGGTATTATTGGTATTTGAATAGAAAATGTGGGGTATTGTTGGAACATTACTTATTATGGTTTTGTTGTTTTTAGTGATTGCCATGAATTAGAGATTAGTGACAGTTTTTTTGTCACTAAACCGTCTCTAATTGAGCATCATTATGGTAAAGACGCGTCTAGTCGCAATGGTTACGGTTATATCTATTAAAAAGGCATCATTGAGCGAACCATCACGACTGTTTGAACCAGTGGCAGTTAGCGACGGTTATTCTGTCGCTAGGTCATCGCAAAAGCATCGCTAATTCTGAACCATTGTGACTGTTACGAAAAGAAGTGTCTCTAAGGTCATTTGAAGAGGTATTGTGACTGTTTTGAAGGGTCACCATGTGCCTATATATAGAGGACGAATTTGTCACTTTGGAATCATCAAAAACACACAAACATCATTCATTTTCATCATCGTAACATAACCGATTCGCTAGATTCAAGTTTGATACTTGATTTGATTGTTGTATCCTCTAAACAGTTCGTACTAGATAGGGCGAATTTCTGTTTAAGGACACTGCTAATCGCAGGTCTCAATCTGTTGTAATCTTACAATTATATACAAAACAATTTGTATTACGTTTATTTTATTCCTAACAGTTTTAACTGCTTTTCAAATTGGGCGGGAGACTTATAACAGACTTTGACCAAGGATTGACCAACTCCAACTGCCTTTAAATACTGCATTTCATTCCACATTTCAGATTAGCCAAATTGTGATTCATTTTATCTTCTCTATGTAATTCTCTCAAACCCCATTTGTAACAAAATCATTCATTTGTAATTCAATTTCCGATTCAGTTCTTCTTCCCCTGAATTCCTAGTTGTTTTACGGAACTGGATTTCATTTCTTAAGTTATCTCTAATTCGGTTCGTACCACATTAACAAGTGTTTATGGATTTGTCACACATAAGTTAGAAAATTAACAAGAATTTTGTGTTAAATGTTAACTTTGTGTGTAAGTAAAATATATATTTAATAGCTTTAACTTTGTTTATATTGTTCATCAAGCTCACAAATAAAAGTTGTGAAGTTCATTCTCGCCGTATATTTGTACGCTCTTATCGTTATTAACAAACTTAGTAGAACAGTAATTGCTGACATAAGTTATATACATTAAGGTATTAAACACAAGCATGCGTTCCGATGACTCGCTCTAGAACAATATTTTACACAATTGTATAATGATTTCTAATATGGTATAGAGAATTATCATTACTATATGTATACCCATTGATATATGAACAGGTATAAAAAAAAAGTATTTGAAGCATCATCCGTAAGACTCGAACCTGGTACCTTCGGGTTAGAAGAAATCATACTTACCGATCATACTACAAACACCACATTCACTTCTTTCAATTTTTAATTATTTAAACATAGGCTTGCATTCTAGTGACTGACTTTAAAAACCATCCTTCACAAACAATAATATCTAGGTTCAAATTTGTATCAAGATTTCTATATGGGTTATAGTAAACTAGCAAGGTACCCACGCGTTGCGGCGGCGGGTACCCTGTGACGATTAACCGGATAAATAGATCCCGATGATGCCTGATTCACCAATTTGTATCGGTTCTAACGGGTCCTCTCTGGTTCGTTTTCGGATGGCTTTTAGTGGCTAGCCGAACCGGTGGCGACACCATTTCCCGATTGAACCCATTGGTATGGTCCCGTTTTCAAAACTATGTCTACCATCAATTTGTTAGCTTGTATTAAGCTTTGTGGGTTTTATTAATTTGTACAATGTGTATAATAACATGTACTTTTCATTTTACTTTTCTTTTTGGGGGTATTTTAAAAATAACATTAATTAGTGTGTTTTATTATTTTATATTTTAGATTAAGTTGTAGCTTATTTAGATTGCACATTGTGAAATTGATATTTTACTTTTTAGTAAAGGGTGTTTTAATTGGTTGTATTTAATTTGATAGATATGCTTTTAATTAGTTATACAATGTGAATAAATCATTGTACTTTTAAGTAATATGGTGTTTTAATAGGAGTATTTATTATGTGTTAATTTAATGTCTTAGTGGATATAAACAAAAGAAACCAGTTTTTCCTCTCAAAATATCGCAAGAAGAACGGCAAGATATTCCGGCTCGCCGGAATAAGGGAAGACAAAACACCAAAGGGGAAGCTAAGGGGAGTGGGGATGTAACTAAGTTCTTCATTTCTAACCTCCCCAACAGGTGTACGCCTTGGTAGGTGTCGGAGTTTCTTGGTTATTTTGGGGATGTTGTGGGTTCTTACATTGCCAGGAAGCGTGACAAAGAAGGGAAGAGGTTTGGGTTCATCACGTTTAGGAAGGTCAGGAATGCAATGGAGCTGGAAAAGAAAATGAATGGAGTTAAAATGGGGCAATGTAGATTGAAAGTTAACATCGCTAGGTTTGCTGTGGAGAATATGGGGTTGAGGGAGTTGGAGGAGCAGGTCGGTAGGAAGCAAGATAAACAAGAGGAACCGGTTGGTAGGAAGCATGAGAAACAAGAGGTTGTTAATGTGCATCCTTTCCAGCCTGGTGGGCTGTCTTTTAGAGCAGTTCTTGATGGGAAGCCAGGCGTAGGTTCAGGAGTTCATAAGGAACAATCATGCAAGTCTATTAAGGTCCCGGATAACGTGGTGGCGTTCTTTGATATCAGAGGCAAGGTGTTGGTCGGAAGAGTTTTGGACTTAAAGACCCTCACTCGTATGAATAAATTTTTTGTCGAGAATGGGTACGGAGACTTTGATATTGTGTATACTGGTGGTCTCTCGTTACTGCTGAATTTTGATAAGAAAGAAGATGCCGTGGACCTATTTCTGAAGAAGGATTCATGGAGTAAGTGGTTTGCGGTGTTGGATATTTGGGAGGGTCAACCGTTGCCGTTTGAACGGGTGGCTTGGCTAAAGATTCATGGCGTGCCTATTAACCTAGCAACCAATGAGGTATTTGATGAAGTTGCTAAGCAGTTTGGGAAGATAATCCATCCTTCATAACTCTGTCTGGAAGATGGTGATATATCAGTGGGATTGATGCGTTTCATAATAGAGGATTTTTATTTTATTTATTATCTCCAAATTTCACTTCAAATTTTAAATTTTTTTATTCTTATTACCATTATCTTTTTAAAGAAACACACACGAGCAAGTATACTCGTTCAATTGTAGTATTGTTGATGGTAAATAAGGTTCGTCCCAAGGAACTACTTAGTTGTGATTTTAGTAGCATTAAAGGTATAGCACTTAAGATTGTCACGATCAAAAGTACTATAAACGATTTAAACAAACAATGGTTTCAATGTAACTCTAGCAAACAAACAATTAATTAAAAGCATACTTGTTTAGGAATCATGACTAATCGTGATATGATGTAGAACATGTTTGGGTGAAACTTAGAAGGCACATATCAATATTCACAAGGACTTCTAGTCAATGGGTAATATCAAGAAAATCCATGTTTCTACTAGTTTCACGGGTGAGTCCTTTCGGCCAAATCTCATCCCACTACGCTAGCTCTTTTGTGATAAAATGTATGAAAAATTTGATTAGTTAAATTGGTTCTTACGAGTCTTTTCAACCCAATCTCGTGATTAAATATTTTCGAATCCGTTTAAAAACTTGTATATTTGATATTCGTCACTTATCAAATACCAATTTGTTTGTCACTAACTCTTGGAATCAAATAATTATTAGAAATCTTTTCATCCTTTAAATCCAACAATATTCAACCAACAAGTTTTAGGACACAAATTTATTTAAACAAACCCATAGAATTAATCACTTTTTCCAACCTACTAAACGTCCAACATTCATACAATTAGTCACATCATTCCCAAACAAGTATCACAAATCATTCCATAACAAGTATCATAGTAAAACATAAAATTGCATTCAACTTAGACCAATTCAACATGATTAATAATTAAGAAAATTACCCAATAGTAAAATTACAATGAGTAATGAAAGAGTTGTAGCACTCTTTGAGGCCTCCAATCGAACAAGGGAATCTTCCACCTCTTCTACTAGTTATCTTCCTCGAGAATGGCAGAGATTTTTGAGCTCTTTTGGGTTAGAGAGTAGTATAATCAAATCCTTATGGTGTAAGGTTTGATTGTGAGTGTTGTCTCTAAAACAAGTGAATAGGGGTCTTATTTAAGCTTGTAAGACACCCCTAAAACTGAAATATTTCATCAATAATCATAATTAAGAAGCAAATGATCGGCCATAATACTTAATGGTGCTTAAAGTGGAGAGTTAATGCAACTCTTCATGTCAGTTTTTCTGTAAACCTCAGGTATGAAAATGTAAACCTTGGGCATGGGCGACGGCTAAACCTCAGGCATGAATTCCTATACCTCAGGCATGAGCTCCCTTTCTTAAACCTTGGGTCTGGAAACTTAAAACTTGGGTTTGGAACCAACTTTCTTCACATAATTTGGCTTCAAGCTAGCATAGAGCTCCAACTTTTAACACACTTTTTGGCTCCTAACCTTGACTTAATCCTTTCATCCTCTCACGTACAACCGGAAATGATCATATCATGCATCCATGTATTCGTTGACGAACTTTTCTTTGATATTTTCTTGAATTTCATAGCTTTTCTTCATCTTTCTTGATATTTCCTTGTACCTAGACTTAAACACATCTTCAACAACTTTTAAGCATAAAACCATCATAAACATGACTAAATTTCATATAAAAACACACAAATAACGCTATAAAAATATGTACAAAATGAGCGTTATCAAATCTCCCACACTTAAGTTTTGCTTGCCCTCAAGCAAAGTAATCATTTGGAAAATTATTTTTCCAATAGCCATTATCCATTATTTTCTAAAATGTCACTGATTTCCCTTAATACCGAAGTAAAAAAAAATCAAAAAGTGATTTCTTTAATTTTATTTGTGAAATTTAAACGACTTGCTCGATCAAGCTAGATAACACAACTAAGCTCCTCACGAAAAGAAAAGAATAATATAATTCACTCACACTCATTTCTTTTGTTTGGGGATATATTTCACTCAATTGCACAGTCGTGATTCATGTCATACCATAGGCTTGTACAAGTATCAAAATTAATCCAAATCATGTAAGAAATAAATTAATTTATCAAAGAGGACTTTTATTTGGGTTGAAATGTTAGGCCAAGGGTTAATATCAACTTATGCTCAAATAACTATTGTACAAAATATAATAGATCGCTAACAACGAATTCTTTAATAGTCAAATAACGGATGGTCACTAAAACACGTTCTAGTTCGCTAGCAACGTTGTTCAACTATTCAAAAACCGGATGGTCACTACAATATTCATACATTCGCTATTTTCACAAAAGCAAAAAGGGTAGGGATAAGGCATGGGAGTATTTTGGTTAATATAATTTTCAAGAATCAAGTCAAATACCCGAATTACTTGATGCAAAAACAATCGAACCATGTATCCTCAAATGATTATAGCCTTTCATCACAATTCATCCTTCCTCTATTATTCATCCATCGATCAACATTCATACCATCTTTTAGCGCATTGGCTAATTCTCACGATTATAGCTCATTGGCTCCTTTTTTTTTCCCCACACTTTGGATGAGCATATACCTCAAAAAGATACAAGTAAGAAGTAGCTACCTTCGTCTTCGACAGAAAGGTATATTCGAAATACAAAGTGTAGACTCATAATCATCAAAAATTCTTCTAATCAACAACAAGTAATTCATCGATTCAACTTGACTAAAAGGGTAGGCTAAGGTTTAAAGGTGCAAAATTTCTTTTTCTGGGTTGAAACAAAAATGAAAAGATAGGTTCAGAGGGTTGAACTAAGGGTATCTTGCACTAAAAATGAGTGCTAACAAATGGGTCCATGGAAATTTAGTGATTAACTAACCAATTTGGCTAGCTAATATATCAATATCTGTAAAATGGAAGGCCATTTGGTTTAATCCTAAGTCGCCTCTTATCAATTAAATTCATTTATATCACAAAAAATTGTGACCTTACTTTGGAATTCGTAATGTATGAAAAGTACAAGTTCTAGAATCAATTCAATCACCGGCACACTTTTAGCAAGAAAATAGAATTTAAGCATAAAATATATGCTTCAAATAATAGGCTCAAATCCTCACATATTTGGTAGAATCGGCTAAAAATCTCAAGCAATGTTATCAATCCTAAGAATAGATTATTTCACTTAACCGAGATTCGTTAAAAATTTCAAATTTCCATTTTATGCTATTGGAAAATTTCAAGCTGTTTTTAATATATAAATTCTTTATGTGTAAAAAAAAACAACTACTTCCATAAGGGCAATAAAAACAAACAAATTCCAAAATAATCACAAAAAATTAAAAATTGAATCATTTTCACCATTTACTTCCCTCCCCCACACTTAAGTTTTGCATTGTCCTCAATGTGAAAAATTAACTTTAAAGTAAAGGAAATAGGGAAAATAAAATAGTAAATGACATCACCGAGAAATCAAGCGCGTTCCATATTTGGTGTTAAAACGCATGAGTTGGAAACTCCAAGCTCCAAAATATACCAACCATATGAAATAGCAATGATCTCATGGTATCGCAAACCTGAAAAATAAGCAAAACAAAACACAAAACACAAAATGCAACAATACCAATAACCAAAGTAAAAATCCTAACCACACATAATAATAAGTCTAAGACATAATAGTACTAAGCAAACATGATA
This sequence comes from Artemisia tridentata subsp. tridentata, assembly GCA_021014915.2. Taxonomy (NCBI): domain Eukaryota; kingdom Viridiplantae; phylum Streptophyta; class Magnoliopsida; order Asterales; family Asteraceae; genus Artemisia; species Artemisia tridentata. Next base: position 157,023,248 of record CP139506.1, read on the forward strand.
AAGTACGAATAAAAACATAAATATTGTTCAAAACTCGTCAGAGCCATGAATGAAAGTCAAATTCATTCATCATCCGTCTCATCTCCTGCATATGTGACCAAGGGGCCAGATCCTAATCCTCCTGATGACGTTCCTGCTTCATAACTTTGCGTCCCAACATTAGAGTAATAACCCGAAAAAGCTTCCTCGTTAACATTGCACCCTTCATGACTTGGACCTGTGCTATATGTTGGGTAGGGTACATGTCCCGAAGGATAAGGCGTGTAAGGGTAAGGGTAGGGTGGAACTCCAATTGGTTCATATGCCATTGGAAAAGAATAAGGTGGTACACAATTTTGTCTAAGGTGGGTGAGAATTGGTGCGCAATAATCCATTTGATGTCCAATTCTAATCAAACTCATGTCCCTCCACATTTCTCTCCTTTCCACTGGTGGTAAATTCGCGTGCCAATCACCCCAACTAGCATTCAATCCAGAAGACTCTCCAACATTTTGTTGGTCTTGTTGTGGTGGTGGTGGTGGGTTGCGATTCACATTTATAAGTCTATCAACCAAACACATCCGTTTATCATCAAACAAATCTTTTAACACCTTCTTGTCAAGCTTCTCGCATTCTTTTATCACTGTTATCTTTCTCAACTCTTCCTCCGTATCATATCCTAAAGCTTTTCCAATCTTAGTCACATAGTGTCCACCATTTATAAAACCACCATCAGACATGATAGCCGCTCTTTTTGACAAATATACCGCCAAAGTCCACAAAACATTCATATTTTTATTTGGATCCATAAGCATTTCCATTATCCACAGATCTGTTGCATGAACTTTGTGATGACTATGCCCCCTATGCACAAACAAATTCACAATAATTTTGTGTAGAAGTCGGGCTAACGGTGATTGAACATCCCTTTCCTTGAAAGGTGCAACACTATTCGGATCTCCTATTTCATTCCATATTTCCCTTCCAACATACTTGTCCGGTTCTCTCTCTAATTTAGTCAAATGATCTTCAAAATCTGCATGCTCAAAGTCATCCTCGTCATATAACCCAAGTAATTGCCCGAACTCCGGCAAATTACACACATGATCATGTCCACATAACCTAAACCATATACATTTCTCATCCATGATATCTTTCACCTTTTGGTTGAAATAAATGGTGGCGAAGAACTCTAGACACCATTCTTTATAGATTCGCTTTTCTGCTCCTACAACGGCATATTCAAAACTACGATCTTCATATTCTTGATCTCCATGCTCCGTACTCGTCCTCCATAGGTCTTTAAGAGTGCCAATGAGACTATATTGTCGCAACAAATTTCCACTCAATAACTTAGGTACCGCAATTTCTTTCTTTTGTAGCTTTGCCAATCTCCTATTGTAACATGCTTTTGCTTCTTTACCCAACTTAGGCCATCTCAGATGTTCACTTGTCACGGGCATAAGATTAACAACTTCGTCGTCGCCGAATTTCTCATTCAAAGCAATGAGTGGGTTGACATTTACGTCTTTTTCAACTCGCTTCTACAAAACAACCAATCAAAACACAAGAGGAATATTGATATTAAAGGTTAGAACATAAAATGGTTAACAAGAAGAAAGAAAGAAAGAGAAAAAAAAATTTTAACAGTTTCCCCATGCCGCCCGGTTTGTGTTTATGCCGGCGGTATAGGTTGATCAATGGTCCCAGGCCGGCGGCATGGTTTTTCCGGCCGTCGGTCTGCAGCTACTCTTCTCTTTTTTTTTTTTTTTTTTTTTTTTTTTTTTTTTTTTTTGCAACAACCAATTCATCTTAATTCTACCTTTTAATCCATACTCCAAATTCCTTTCATGTCTCATTTTCAAGATCAAGATTAATAACAACTAAATAGTGGTCCATATAACTAATCATCTAGCATTCAAACACTAATTCTTAATCATATACCACATCAAACCCATTTAATCTTGATGAATTATCCCCAAAATTTTCGGCATATATAAACCCTAAATCTTATAACATCAAATTCTCTCTCAATTCTTAATCATTTCATTCAATTCCACTTCTAAACAATCCTTATAACCCATCTCTAGTAAACCCATTAACTAATTGCACTTAATTCAAACTATGTCAAAATCGCCTAATTAAGAACCCTAAAAATTGAATTCGAATTAGAACAATGTAAAGTAGTTAGGATGGATGTTACTTACTCTTTTTGATGCCATAGGTTTTCTATCAACTCAATTGATCTCTAACTTCAAGCTTTTGAAATGATGATGATGATGATGATGATGAACTTGTAGTTTTTTTTTTTTTTTTTTCTTTCCATCTTTTCTTTTCAAAGTTTCTGCACATTCATACTAAACCGAAGGTTTTGTAACACCCCGACCCTACAAGGGTAGAGATGTCACAACAATGGTGACATATCAGAAACATACACAAGCATACATCTTCAATAATACAAAGGAATCCAAAGGTTACAAGAAATTACAAGGAAATACAAATTTACAAAGGAACAAATACTAAGTCTGAAAATATAAATTCTTCTAGTCATCTATATCAAATGGCTATCACAGTGTAGTCTTCTAAGTCCAATGGTACTCTCCACTCATAACCAGCTTCCTACTAAAAACCTGCCGCAGGAAAAGAAATGCGGCTGAGCTACGAGAGCTTAGTGAACAGATATAACGGTAACAAAGCAGTAATAAAGAATAGTACAGAGTGTCAGAAATATAAGGCATGCAGATATAATCAGAGTTAAAGGATAAACTAAGGAGGAAGGATAAAGGATAGGGAATAATAAATAGATAAAGGTAAAAGGGGAAACAGTGCAAGATATAATAAGGGTCAAAGGTAGTTAAATGTATATGGTATAGGGAGAACAGTAATCCACCACGAGCCCAGAAACAGAAGTATCATAACCATGTAACCATATCAGTAATCCAGAGGGGATGCCTCTCAAGTAACCAGATAATATGAGGGGTGTCCTCATGTATCAAATATATATGGAGTAGCTAGCTCCCAGAGGTTGTGAAAGACGTGTATCGCACACACCATCAGTCACCAAAGATATAACAGATAATATAAACAGATAACAGAAACAGAACAAATCTAGGATGCATCCATACGCCCCAGGTGGCCAGAGTCTACCAATGTACACCAGATAAAATAAAGTCAGGGACGGGATAGGTCATCTCTCTCCTACCCTAGAGTCAAGTCATCGTGCATCAATGACAAGGACATGAACACCTCATGCCTAGTGAGTTGGCTCGGGTATCAAACCGTGGTCAGAGTCAGATATCATATCAGAGGGTCATGAATAAAGGTTCATGTCAAAAGGTTCATGTCAAATATTTCAGGAGTAATATCAGAGGTTCAGAAATAAATCAGGTTTATATCAGAGTTTATAACAATGTTCAAGTCCAGGTTCAGAAATAGTATACCAGATTAATGCTTATATCAAAGTTCAAATTAAGTTTCAAAACAAGAGTTTATAACCAGGTTTAGAATAAGGTTAATCAAAGGTCAATAGTCATATCAAAAGTTCATAATCAAAAAGGTTTATAGGTTCATAGAAAAGATTTTAATTCAAAGGTTTCATATTTAACTTGTATTTAAATAATCTTTCAGTGACTTTCATAAAATGATGTTTGGTAAAACCTTCTTATACATACAGTCTTTAAAAGAAATTTTCATAAAACCTTTAGTGCTGTTTATAACATCGTACTCAAAAGATTTTCCAAAAACATTTTCATATCATTCAGGAAGTTTCCAATTTCAGTTAAAATGTCAAAATGAATCTTCAGGGTATTCAGAGGTTTGCATATTCAGGTCACAAGGTAATGAGTCAAGTATCAAGGGAAAATTCAGAGTCAGATATCATGCCAGAATCAGAGTATTATAACAGGTTCATATTTCAAGGGTTTATAACAGATGGCTCAGAATCAAGTTTCATAACAAGGTTCATATCAGGAATTATAACAAAGGGAATCATATGAAAGGTTCAAAGTAAAGGGGATCATAGCAATGGCATCAATACAGAAGCTGACAGATCAGAAGAATGAAAGAGATCATGAGAAACCTGTGAGAAGGTTCAGAATATCTGTACCTTATACCGCAAATGAAAACACAACAGAACAACAAGGTCGGAAGCAACTACGTCTTCAGCGGATCTACATGAATTCATGACTAACTTATTAAAAGCTTATTTAATTTCAGATTACTTATTTTAGTCGGCTTTCCAGTTTTAGTAACTTTTCCTTTTTAGGTAACTTTCCAGAAATAACAACTTTCCTTATTTAGCAGGTTTCCAGAATTAACAGATTTCCATATTTAATCAAGATACTATCATTACATAGTAGGTCAAGTCCTTATTTACAGATTATTATGGGATTAAGGTATATTTTATCAAGTTGCAAAATCGTTAGGGTTAATTATGACAGATTTTCATATTATATGGGTTTTAAATGCAAATATTCTAATTTCAAAGGTCTAACATGAAAATACTTTAAGTTACTGATTTAAATACTCATTTTATTCAGAATGACATCTTAATCCCTTTAGTTTCACAGATTACAGTTTATACCCCTCTAGTTTCAATATTTACAAAACAAACCCTAGATTTACATAATTCATGATTTAATCCCTGTAATATCCATATTTACCACACAAGCATATTATTTTACAAAATTACAGAATGTAACCTCAGAATTAAGTATAGTACAGATCAGACCCTCAGAATTCAAAATTTACACATTTGGTCCCTTAACTTTACAAAACTTATAATTCAAATCATAATTTAATAACAATTACATATTAAGCCCATAAATACTCAAATTTATACATTAAACTTTTAATATCAGTATTTACACAGAAAATCTTCAAGTTTCCATAATTTACACTTTTAGTCCCTCCTTTAAAATAAATGAAATTCGAAACCCTAATTTCATTTTAATTCCAAATCTTGATAATTTTGCACATAAGACCCTCATGTAATAATTTTTACACTTTAGTACTGATCTAATTAACATTTTAAAAATGGCCCACAAGTTTATTTAATTACAAAACACCCCCTTATCATTTTAAAATCAAATCGTTACACATTTTAAGTTTCAATTCTTAACCTTAATCTTCCCAAATCATTTAGCCATAATTATCTCATCACAATTACACATTTACATCACCAAATAAAGATTTTAAAACCCTAATATCAAATCGCAACCCTAGTTCCTTTTATTTCCATTCGAAATCCAAAAACCTGCTTTTACTTTAAATTCGTTACACTTTATTTTGACCTTAAAAAATCAAACCATTATTTTTCCTGGATCATATACATCATATGGAGTCTAAGAAAAATAATCTCCATGCCCAGAAAATTCGTTTTCAATATTTTAGGATTTACATCCGTTTTAACACTCTAAATTCACAATGATTAACCTAGGCTTCTAAAATTCGAAATACTATTTTTCCCAGCTTATATGATGACCAAGGAACTCATAAAAATTAATATCATAGTCCATAAAAATCGTATAGCATATTTTGGATTTTATACACGTTTTAACCCTTTATAATTCAATCGACCAACACCACCTTTCATGATTCGATTTAGATAATTTTTATGAGTCTTATATAATTAAATAGACATGAGAAAAATACAAAATCAATTATTGAACGTGTGGATGAGCCAAAAGAAAATTAAACCCCTCAGATGGAATTATCGACAAAACAAAACCCTAGCGATTAAACCAATGAGTCCCACGACCTCAACCAATTTTCCCAGCTACCTTTGATGATAAATAACCCCATAAAAATGCTAGAACACCTTTAGAAAATCGTATGGAATCGTGGTGAATTTTTAGGTTTTACAGGTTTAGTACTTGGACCGTAGGTTTGGTTCCAAGAACCGAGGGTCTTGACACAAAACTCTTTTTTTCTCTTCTCAAAAACATTCATTTACTGAATAAACATTTCCACAACTCCAAAACACTTTCATCATTTCATTCATCCTTATCATTGATCAAGCTAAACAAACTAAAAACTTAAACTTAAACTTAAACATTTTCATTACTTATTCACACTTCAACTTAAGAAAGAAATGCAAACATCATAATAATAAGAAAACAAGATAAAAACTCATAAGAACAAAATGAGCACAAGCTTAATCATAAGCTTCTTTATTCTTCCTCATCCTTGCTTCGTTTAGTCAAAATAACTCCCAAACCTAAGAATGTCCTCCGAATGAAACTTCCCCGAAAGAACTCTATTGGTTTCCTTTGTTTTGAAAGCACGAGTGAATCGGCGTCCACCCGAACTAGTAATCTCTATCTTAGTGTGCCAATCATTATCACCTTCAATCTTTTGATATTTGCTATACCCATCCGATATCCATTCAATATTCTTAAGCTTAATTGGCATGGAACCAAGGAAATCAACCATTTTCTTGAAAACTATAATGTTCTTGAATGGATTGAAGTAATTCTCCATAGCCAATGCTCTTTCCATATCATCCTCAATGTGATCAAACGATGGGGCTGTTTTCCCATATTTTGGATTGCCCTCATTATCATGGCTTATATCAAATACATCCAACCAATCTTCATCTTCCGACTCTTCATCGGCTAAAACTTTTTCTCTCTTCTTTGCATGGTAGATTCGTCTTGCTACTCCATCATCTATTTCTATAGTTCCTTTCCCATTATCAATAATTGCTCCTATTGTGCTCAAGAACGGGCGTCCCACCAACATAGGTGTCTCTTTATCAACAGGTACATGCATAATCAAAAAGTCACACAAATAGGTTTGAAATCCAATTTGTAACCTCACATTCTTAACTTTACCATAAGCTTTTGCCACTGTATTATCAGCCATCAATAAGACATCATTGTAAGGAATAGCTCTTCCCAATTCCATAATTTTGTAAAGCTTATAAGGCATTATGCTAACACTTGCCCCCATATCTGCCAATGCATTGATTGCAACAGTTCCATTCACTTTAAGTGGAATGAGATAATTACCCGGATCTTCTTTCTTTTTAGGTAACCCTTTCTCCATCACTTTCTCCTCTTCTTCTTCCTCAATTTCCTTCTTCGTATCAAGCTTCATTTTCTCCACCGAAATTTCATCCAATAACTTCCTATAGTGAGCATAATGTTCCAACACATGAAGTATCAGTTTTTCATTCAATAATTCTTTAAACTTCATAGTAATCTCTTCAACACATCTTGCTTCATCAATGGGTTCTTTTGTTGGTTTTTCATTTAGTGAGGGTGTTTTGTTGGTTGAACCTTCTCCTTTAATGAGTGTGGTAGGGTGTGGCAATGATGATGATGAAGGTATGAGACCTTTAAAGGGTGGGTATTTTTGCTTCAAACGGGTGGCCTTCCCCATTTTAACCATTTCTACACTTCCTTTGAAACCATCTTCATTTTCACAAACTTCCTCCATTTGTTCAATTAGCCAATTAACATCTTTATCATCTTGTAATTCTCCAACTCTAACTTGCATTTCACCCAAATCAAAATCAATAACACATTTGGTTGCCAACAAGAAATTTCATCCAAATACCACGGAAGGATCCGTCGTATCTTCATATTCATCAATAACCAAATCCATGGTAAAAGTAAAACCATGAATATCAATCTTCACATCTCTTGCAATTCTCCTATTATACTTGTCAACTTCAAATTTTCCATTTCCAATTTTTTTCATAGAAAGCAAAAGTCACATAACTATCATTTTGTCCAAGATTACATTCCGCATCCCAAGCTCCTAATCCTTCTACTCCACAAGGTGTGGAATACCTCATAAATGGTTCATCATATTCTCTCAACTTAGCACGAGTAAACGTAACTACCCGAAGCTTTTCATGCTCAAATTCCATACATTCAACTTCCTTCCCTTTTCTCTTGCAATTTCACCTTTTCAAAATCAATCATTTTTTCCATTCTAGACATAGCATCTCCCTCGTCCATCAATTCCGTTTCTAACTTTTCCAAGTAAGCCGAATCTTCGCTAAGTGAATCCATAACTAAGAATAAACTAAACATACATAAACAGCATATCCAAATCAAACGTTAGGGGTTAGTAAAAATAAAACTAATTAACTACAAGGAAAAGAAAATCATACAAAAGTTAGAACAACCTACATACAACCAAGGTACAAGAATAAATACAACTAAGAAATAACAAAGAAAAGAAAAGAAAAGAAAAATAATTTTTTTTTCAGCCATACCGGCGGTTTGGAAAACCAGGCCGGCGGTTTGGGTTAACAGAAAGTTTATACCGCCCGGTATGCATTTATATCGGCGGTTTGGGATTTTTTTTTTTTTTTTTCGACTGCTAAACCGGCGGCATGAAAATCCATACCCGGGGTTTACAGCAAACTTTTTTTCCAAAAAAAAAATCATTTTAAAAAAAACTTATTTTTTCTTTTATAGATTTCGACATCTTATTGCATAGTGATTATTATATTAAACTTAATAAGAAAAAGATCAAGGAAACTCAAAATAAAACAAACAATCAAACACTCAACAATCATTAACCAAACATACCAAATAAGCAAAATTTGAAACTAAAAATGATGCAAACAAATACTAAAACAACTTATACCATCATATATACTAAAAATAATCATAGTCCCTGGCAGCGGCGCCAAAAACTTGATGCGTTTCATAATAGAGGATTTTTATTTTATTTATTATCTCCAAATTTCACTTCAAATTTTAAATTTTTTTATTCTTATTACCATTATCTTTTTAAAGAAACACACACGAGCAAGTATACTCGTTCAATTGTAGTATTGTTGATGGTAAATAAGGTTCGTCCCAAGGAACTACTTAGTTGTGATTTTAGTAACATTAATGGTATAGCACTTAAGATTGTCACGATCAAAAGTACTAGAAACGATTTAAACAAACAATGGTTTCAATGTAACTCTAGCAAACAAACAATTAATTAAAAACATACTTGTTTAGGAATCATGACTAATCGTGATATGATGTAGAACATGTTTGGGTGAAACTTAGAAGGCACATATCAATATTCACAAGGACTTCTAGTCAATGGGTAATATCAAGAAAATCCATGTTTCTACTAGTTTCACGAGTGAGTCCTTTCGGCCAAATCTCATCCCACTACGCTAAGCTCTTTTGTGATAAAATGTATGAAAAAGTTGATTAGTTAAATTGGTTCTTACGAGTCTTTTCAACCCAATCTCGTGATTAAATATTTTCGAATCTGTTTAAAAACTTGTATATTTGATATTCGTCACTTATCAAATACCAATTTGTTTGTCACTAACTCTTGGAATCAAATAATTATTAGAAATCTTTTCATCCTTTAAATCCAACAATATTCAACCAACAAGTTTTAGGACACCAAATTTATTTAAACAAACCCATAGAATTAATCACTTTTTCAACCTACTAAACGTCCAACATTCATACAATTAGTCACATCATTCCCAAACAAGTATCACAAATCATTCCATAACAAGTATCATAGTAAAACATAAAATTGCATTCAACTTAGACCAATTCAACATGATTAATAATTAAGAAAATTACCCAATAGTAAAATTACAATGAGTAATGAAAGAGTTGTAGCACTCTTTGAGGCCTCCAATCAACAAGGGAATCTTCCACCTCTTCTACTAGTATCTTCCTCGAGAATGGCAGAGATTTTTGAGCTCTTTTGGGTTAGAAAGTAGTATAATCAAATCCTTATGGTGTAAGGTTTGATTGTGAGTGTTGTCTCTAAAACAAGTGATTAGGGGTCTTATTTAAGCTTGAAAGACACCCCTAAAACTGAAATATTTCATCAATAATCATAATTAAGAAGCAAATGATCGGCCATAATACTTAATGGTGCTTAAAGTGGAGAGTTAATGCAACTCTTCATGTCAGTTTTTCTGTAAACCTCAGGTATGAAAATGTAAACCTTGGGCATGGGCGACGGCTAAACCTCAGGCATGAATTCCTATACCTCAGGCATGAGCTCCCTTTTCTTAAACCTTGGGTCTAGAAACTTAAACCTTGGGTTTGGAACCAACTTTCTTCACATAATTTGGCTTCAAGCTAGCATAGAGCTCCAACTTTTAACACACTTTTTGGCTCCTAATCTTGGCTTAATCCTTTCATCCTCTCACGTACAACCGGAAATGATCATATCATGCATACATGTATTCGTTGACGAACTTTTCTTCGATATTTTCTTGAATTTCATAGCTTTTCTTCATCTTTCTTGATATTTCCTTGTACCTATACTTAAACACATCTTCAACAACTTTTAAGCATAAAACCATCATAAACATGACTATATTTCATATAAAAACACACAAATAACGCTATAAAAATATGTACAAAATGAGCGTTATCAGGGATATGTGGGGGTTCTTGTTGGTGATGGTGAGAAGATCAATGATTCTGTGATTCTTAGATGGACAAACAAAGTCTTTAAGACGTGGATAACGGAAGAAACAAGAGATTGGGACCCTGAGTGTGTTGGTGCGGTGGTTAGAAGGAGGGTGGAAGAGAAAGCTGCTCCATCTGACTCTAGTAATGAAAACTTGCCGGAAACGGTGTGTGCCCCGGTGGCGGAGACCGGTAGGGAGGAAGAGGAATCGTTGGATGACTTAATGGAAGAGGGAGAAATCTGTGTTCTTCTGCATGGGGAAGAGGGGGAATGTCAAAGGTTACATGGGGAATATCAAGGGGCTGGAATTAATAGTAATAAATTGGTGGAGAATGTCAACGATGAGCCATTCAATATGCCAGTTAAGAATATCCATTATTTCTCAACATCATGTAATGGGCTCAAGTCCAAGAGGAGGCCCATTAAGAGTAATAAAAAAAGTCAGAAGGCACATAGTGTGAACCTTAGTCCAGTGGAGTCTTCCAGGCCCAAAACAAGAAGTAGACAAGAGGATGATGACCCTTTTGACTTGGATAGATTTATTGGTATTGTTCATGAGGAGGAACCGGTAGTAGGGAAATCACAAAGCAAGATGGCGGACACTGAGTGTCAGTGTAAGGTTGAGGGTGTTTTCGACCTGAACAAGTTGGCCCCTATTTCGGAGATCCCGAAAAATTCGAGTCCGTCAGGGGGTGGAGGATAAGAGGCCATGGAGTAGGGTGATAAAGATGGCGCCTTCCTGGATAAGGAAGTGGAGGAAATAGTTAGAATCGGTGTGGTCTTGGGTGCCGATTTGGGTGATCATATTGGGATGGTGAGGAATTCGATTATGGTAGAAGGTAATAATGATGTTGATATATGAATTTTTTGTCTATCAATGTGAGGGGTTTAGGGGGTTGGATAAGATCCCTTGGCTCAATAAGCTAAAGAGGGATCAAGGGGTGGATTTCTTGGCAGTTCAAGAGTTGAAGGCTGAGGATCTTTCGAATTTTGATGGGAGATGTATATGGGGGAATAATAATTTTGGAATGGAGTTTGTGAGTTCTGTTGGTCAGTCAGGGGGTTTGTTGAGTATGTGGGACAAGGACGTGTTCGTTCAGAGCTCATCGATTAAGTCTCGTAATTTCCTCCTTGTCTCGGGGAGATTGAAGGGTAGCAATGAGGTTGTCAACATCTTGAACGTGTACGCTCCTCAGGGTGTTGCGGCCAAGCAGGCCCTTTGGGAGTTCATTGAATCCCTTGTGTTGTCCAATGTCGGCATGTGGGTTATCTTGGGGGATTTTAATGCGGTTCGTTTTCCAAAGGAGAGGCTAGGATCGGTGTTCAAAAATTCGTGTGCTAGGAATTTCAATGCGTTTATACATAACAGTGGGTTGAGGGAGTATTCTATGAAAGGGAAGAAGTTCACTTGTATTCGGGACTATGGGAAGAAGTTGAGTAAAATCGATAGATTTTTGGTTTGCACTAACTTCTTCAATAAATGGCCGGAGGCTTGCTTGAGAGCCTTGCTGAGTCCCCACTCGGATCATTTCCCTCTTATGTTGACAACGGTGTCAAAAAATTTTGGCCCTAGGCCGTTTAGAGTTTTCAACTCGTGGTTGTCGAAACCTGGGTTCGAAGATACTGTGTGTTCGGCAGATAGGGTCGTTGATGTTGTGGATGCTCCTGATGTTATTTTGACGAAGAAGTTCAGCCAGATCAGAAATAGTATTAAAAGGTGGAAAGAAGAGATGTTAAAAAATGAGAGTATTGAAGAGGAGGCTGCCAATTCTGAGATTGAAAGACTTGAGGTCGAAATGGAAAATAGGGGTTTATCGGAGGAGGAGGAATGGATTTATGTGGAGAGTAAAAAGATGTTAAAAGAATTGGAGTCTAGAAAACAATTGGATATTAGACAGCGGTCCCGGGTGAGATGGGCTCTTGATGGGGATGAGAACTCTAGTTTTTTCCATGGTATTGTGAATTGTAGGAAGGCGAGTAATAATATTCCGGGTCTTATGATTGATGGGTCGTGGGTGACAAGACCTTCTTTAGTTAAGAAGGAGGTTTTTAATTTTTTTTAGGAAGCGGTTCTTGGAGGATTCTCCGGTCCGACCGAAGCTTCAGTGCAGGAACATTATGTGTTTAACCGAGGATGATAAGGTGGTATTGTCTGAGAGGTTTTCGGTGTCGGAGATAAAAGAGGCGGTGTTTGGATGTGGGGAGGATAGGGCCCCCAGGCCGGATGGGTTTAATATGAGGTTTATCAAACGTTTATGGCACCTGTTTGAACAGGACTTTGTGAATATTATGGAAGCTTTTTTCAGAAACGGGGATATCAGTGTGGGGTGTGGCTCGTCTTTCATCACTTTGGTTCCTAAAGGTCGTGATTCGGTTGAGCTAAATAGCTATAGGCCTATTAGTCTTGTGGGA